>CAMRHE010000008.1:9850000-12250000 GCA_947044405.1 Leptodactylus fallax | reverse complement strand
GCCACTGACTGGACTGCCATACTGGATGCCACCATTCTTATAAATTGAAATGTTTTTAAGCTACTTATGCCTCCTGCAGCAAAACGCAAGGCTGCTGCTCGAGCTAATGAAAACTCTCAGCAGACCCAAGCCTGTCTCCAATCTGACAAGGTATTGTCAGCCACATGCACACAGCTGCACTCCATGTTTCCATAACAACCCAGCCATTTTTCTTCACGGTCCTTAACCCTCGTCAGGCTGCATATTTTACAACATTAACAGGCTGCAGAGGAATAGGTACAATTGTACCTACTCAGCCGGACGAGGGTTAAATATTCAGTCATATGACGTGTATCAGCCAATATAAGTTCACATTTCATTTACCAGGTTTCCATAACACAGCCATAAATAGACTACCTAAAATGGGGAAAAAAGTATTTAGTCATCCACCAATTGTGCAAGTTCTCCCACTTAGATGAGAGGCCTGTAATTGACATCATAGGTAGACCTCAACTATGAGAGACAAAATGAGAAAACAAATCTAGAAAATCACGTTGTCTGATTTTTTAAGAATTTATTTGCAAATTATGGTGGAAAATAAGTATTTGGTCACCTACAAACAGGCAAGATTTCTGGCTCTCACAGACCTGTAACTTCTTCTTTAAGAAGCTCCTCTGTCCTCCACTCATTACCTGTAGTAATGGCACCTGTTTGAAATTGTTATCAGTATAAAAAACACTTGTACACAGCCTCAAACAGTCACACTCCAGACTCCACTAAGGTGAAGACCTAAGAGCTGTGGAAGGACACCAGAAACAAAATTGTAGACCTGAACCAGGCTGGGAAGACTGAATCTGCAATAGGCAAGCAGCTTGGTGTGAAGAAATCAACTGTGGGAGCAATAATTAGAAAATGGAAGACATACAAGGCCACTGATAATCTCCCTCAATCAGGGGCTCCACGCAAGATTTCACCCCGTGAACGGTGATCTCACAAGAATGGTGAGCAAAAATCCCAGAACCACACGGGGGGACCTAGTGAATGACCTGCAGAAAGCTGGGACTAACGCAACAAAGGCTACCATCAGTAACACACTACGCCGTCAGGGACTCAGATCCTGCAGTGCCAGACGTGTCCCCCTGCTTAAGCCAGTACATATACGGGCCCGTCTGAAGTTTTCTAGAGAGCATTTGGATGTTCCAGAAGAGTATTGGGAGAATGTCATATGGTCAGATGAAACCAAAGTAGAAGTGTTTGGTAGAAACACAACTCGTCGTGTTTGGGGGAGAGTGAATGCTGAGTTGCATCCAAAGAACACCATACCTACTGTGAAGCATGGGGGTGGCAACATCATGCTTTGGGGCTGTTTCTCTGCAAAAGGACGACTGATCTGTGTACATGAAAGAATGAGTGGGGCCATGTATCGTGAGATTTTGAGTGCAAACCTCCTTCCATCAGCGCAGGCATTGAAGATGAAACGTGGCTGGGTCTTTCAGCATGTCAATGATCCCAAGCACACCGCCAGGGCAACGAAGGAGTGGCTTCGTAAGAAGCATTTCAAGGTCCTGGAGTGGCCTAGCCAGTCTCCAGATCTCAACCCCATAGAAAACCTTTGGAGGGAGTTGAAAGTCCATGTTGCTCAGCGACAGCCCCAAAACATCACTGCTCTAGAGGAGATCTGCATGGAGAAATGGGTCAAAATACCAGCAACAGTGTGTGCCAACCTTGTGAAGACTTACAGAAAACGTTTGATCTCTGTCATTGCCAAATAAGAATATATAACAAAGTATTGCGATAAACGTTTGTTATTGACCAAATACTTATTTTCCACCATAATTTGCAAATAAATTCTTAAAAAATCAGACAATGTGATTTTCTAGATATGTTTTCTCATTTTGTCTCTCATAGTTGAGGTCTACCTATGATGTCAATTACAGGAAGGCCTCATCTTTTTAAGTGGGAGAACTTGCACAATTGGTGGTTGGCTAAATACTTTTTTCCCCACTGTATGGGAACTGTGAGAAGGCATGACCATTGGAAGTTAAGTGAGCCGGGTTCCTTTACATGCCAACTTGATATGAGGCCTAAGGGCAAAAGGAAGGAAGGCTGCTCTAGTTGATGAAGAAATATACTAAAGCCTTGCAAATAGTATCTCGTGATATCATTTAAAACAGTGGACTTACCAAGTCTGAGGTATGTAGACCAAAGGTAGAGAAGTTGAGAGGGGTGGAGTAAGTTCCTTTCCATCATAACATGAATGGGGGGAGCGGCTAGCAGTTAAGTCGAGCCAGCGTGCAAGTGAGTTTTCTTATAATAGTTGTACAGGTCTGGTAGTGCGAAACCTCCCCAAACCTTACTTTGCATTAATAAGAAAAAAGCCAATCTCAGGCTTTGTAGTTTACTAAAGAAAGAGGTTGGAAGCATAATAGGAATAGCTTGCATCACGTAAAGTATCTTAAGAAGGATACACGTTTTTAATATGTTCTTCCTTCCCATTCAGGAGGCAAAGGGAATATGCATATTGGAGAGCTTAGATCTAATACTAGCGAGGAGTTGGGTTTAATAAACCAAGTAAAGTTGGTCTGGATCGGCAGGTAACCTAATCCCGTGGACTTTAATGGAATACATGGGCCAGAGAAATGGGGTGGTTGATTTTTAAGGGTTGGACAATATATGTGTCAGGGTGGAAACATTTACAATTTCGGATTTATCATAATTAATTTTGAAATTAGAGGCCAAACTAAATTGTTCAAAAGTGTGAAGGACTGCCAGGATAGCTATGAGTGGATTAGTTACTATAACTACCAAGTCGTCAACAAATCGTGCCGTAACATAGTGAAAGTTCCTGACTGTGATGGCTTGAATACTTGGGGATTTCCTTAGTTTTTAAATAAAGGTTTCCATCACAAGGATAAAAAAGGCCTGGAAAAGGGGTAGCCCTGTCTGGTGACATTCTTTATATGGAAGGGATCAGATAAGGTGCCATTAATTCTAACACGAGTAGTGGGACATGTGTATAGGGAAAGAATTGCTGAGAGGAAAAAAGAGGGAAAGTTGAATTTCTCCAGTGTTGCTTTCATAAAACTGACTCTATCGAAAGCCTAGTGGAGTAGGCTTTTTTCCGCAAGGTAGATTGCGTGTATCAATTTTGGTGTATTAAATTTATCTTCCCTGCCTGGTATTAAACCCATTTGTTCCAGTCCAACCAAGACGCCAAGAACTTTAGCAATTATCTTAGCAAGTAGCTTAGCCCATAATTTTAGGTCCGTATTCAATAAGGATATTGGCCTACAACTTGATTACAGCTTATGGATAATCAAAACATATGCCTCTGAGGATTGTTTGGGCCAGAGTGTTCCCAACAAAAGGGAGGTGCACAGGTCTATGAATCTAGGTAAAAGAATATCCAGGAACTTTTTATGATAAAGTATGGAGAAGCCATCAGGGCAAGGGCTTTTACCATTGGGTAAGGTCCCTAAACCGTCAATTATTTCCTGTTGTGTGAATGGGGTAGTAAGGTAATTTCTATGGAATTCAGAGAGGGATGTGAAGTGAATACAGTTAAGGAAGTCCTGTATAAACTTAGGGCCATCCGGACTGGAACTAGGGGAGTCTAGATTATATAGGGAATGACTATTAATCATAAAACATAGGTACATCAGTGGTGGTATTATAGGCATAAAATTCTTCGAGGGATGTTCTAATCTCATTTACGGCCTCATTATTTCATTCAATACCCAGGAATAACTTCTACGTGTGGAGGAATGGTCTGAGATTGTGATGTGATGTTGTCTATTGTGGCATCTGAAAGTGCAGGGAGGAGCTTGTTGGCAATAAATATATAGTCTGATTTGTGGTAAGATTGGTGTCTGCCAGAAAAGAATGCGAACTCTTTAACAAACGAATTAAGGGTTCTCCAGGCGTCCACTTTGGCGAAGTGTATAGAGCCACCTGTGGAGGAATTGGAGCTTAGTTTGAGAGCCAAATTAAGGTAACCTCCTAGAATCAAATTGCCCTCTAAAAACATGAAAACCTCTTCCAAAACTTGAAGAGGCCAGGAGATCTGGGCTAACTTGGGGCAGAAATATTAAGTGTGCAGATCACATTAGCTATAGTACCTTTCAGAAATAAGTAGCGGCCTTCTGGGTCTGAGTATTGTTGTGAGAGTTTGACAGGGATATGCTTGCAGAAGGTGATACTAGCACCTTTAGTGGTGGAGGCATATGGGCTGTGAAACCACATAGGGTAGGTAATGTGTTATAGGGAAGGGATATGCTGAGGGAGTGGAAATGTGTTTCTTGAGTATGAAATCATTGTGCACTGAAAAATATTATCGCAAGTGCACCCATAATACCTTGGAGATCAGAGCATACATTAGAACTGTTGGCTTTTCCTGCAAAACAAACATAGCAGGTAACAGCTGGTACACAGAAGTAAAGGGTTGAGACAACATCGCAGGGATTAGGAGGAGGGCAATGAAAACTGCATAGGACAGACTCCCAGTGAAAGGAAGGGCATCCGGGGGGGTGAGTCCAAGGGGGGAAATTATAGGGTTGATGATGAAGGAGCAGATACTGCCCAAAACAGTTTAGCAACAGTACCTATGAATAGGAAAACGGTGACGTTAACGAACAGGCATACAATAACTGTAGGTTAAGCTATGGACAGATGCAAAATTGTGGATATTCATTTAAGTATTGTCCATCAGGATCCGTTTAGAGGTCAGTTTACCATATTTCTTGCAAATTTTTACTTCTGTTTGCCCTCACCATTTTCCATGGAATTGGCGGAGTGATGGAGGACAAGGTAGTCAAGTCCTGGGTGGAGGACCAATTGGGACTGACAGGTTAAGTTGTTCCAGGGCAGCCAGGGCACCTGGGAGGTCAGCATAGTGGCATATAGTAAATAAAAAAATTCCACGCAAAAAATTATTATAAAAATCTACAAATTATTAAATACAAAAAATTCATAAACAATACATAATCACAGGGAAACAAAGGAATATATCCACATTGAATTACAACGTAGTAGTGGAGGTATGTATTATGCATTTACATAGGAACTTGAATGTAACCAATAACAATTGGGTCAAACATGTTAAATAAGCGTAGAGACTAAAAAACATAAACTCCTGCTGTAATCAAATAAGCTTCTCAATAAGAGAAAGAATAAGTGGAAGTAGTTGCAAAGAAAATGTTCCCAAAAAGGAAACATACTAGCCATATTGGTGCAATAAATATACAGGGAATAGGCAAATAGTCCCTACATGTAACAGCAGGTAAAGAGACCCAGAAAATGTCACAAAAGAAACATTAGAAAAAACCTCACCACATACCATGTATAAAATGCGCCCGACATGTGTTTCGCCAAAACTGGCTTTGTCAGGGGGTAGTCAAGTCCCGGGTGGAGGACCAATTGGGTCTGACATGTCAGGTTGTTCCAGGGCAGCCAGGGCACCTGGGAGGTCAGCATAGTGGCATATAGTGTAACTCCTACTGTCTAGTTGAAAGGAGATGCCAAACAGGCAGAGCCATCTATAGGGTAGAAGGAAGAGGTAAAGGCCTCTGTATAAGCCATCAACTGGGGTTGGGTATATTTAAGGCAGTCAACTCTACCACCTATTTGTTTCATGTTGCTCCTGATTTCTTGGAGTTCTTTGTCAACCGACTCCATGGCCTTAGTGAGGGTACGACTGAAGAAGGACTGAGTGATAGGCATATCACTGTTGATCAGGGACTCCTCATCATTGCTATGCTCTTCCAAAGTATTAGGGTCTTAGGAGGTGCCATTTTAGTGTCAATGTCCTGTTTCACAGATGATTTTGCAATGCCGTAGGTGTTTTTTGAAAGTAAGTGCTGAGGTTTCCGTTTTTAATGCCAACAGTAATGTCTCTAGGTTTGGCCTGTCCGATCTTGACCATGGCACAGTTGTAGAGAAACAGAATCTAGGTAGTTGCCTCAGGGGACGGTGGGAATGTTACAAAGATGGCTGCTGGAGGCATGCCCTCTAGCAAATAAAGAGCAGCGTCAACAAGGAGGCTTCATGGTAGAGAGGGAGTGCTGAATTCAGGAATACCACAGGTTAGCAGGTGAGTCCCAATGAACTGTTGGGTAGGTGGGGAGGGCAATGACTAGGGAAGGTGAGCGAAGCCTAGTCAACTGGTAACGCTTGTAAGGTGACAATTCAATCTACGCGTGCTAGCCTGTTCCTCATTATGAGGGTATTACCCATATGCAGTCATCTTAACCAATTCTGGACCACCTGCTGACTATACATGTCCGGTGGTTCACTCCTAACTCTGCAAGGACATACCAATATGTCCTTACACAAAATTGTGCAGCTTCAGAACCAGGGAGCCAGCTGCTTCTACAGCTGGAACTCCCATAGAGAAGGCAAGGATAGTTTTTTACTGTCCTTGCCTTCCCGATTGCTGTGTACAAAGTGCTCAATGAGCGGTGGTTACATAATCTGCCAGGAGCCAGGATCTATAGAAGCTGCTAGATCCTAGGACCAACTTCAGCTCTGCAGCTCAGGTTAGGAGGCTGCATTCCTCCTGTAACTGGAGCTAAATATATCAGCCCAAATTATAAGGAAAATCATCCACGTAAAAATGTCCCCAAAAAGTCTGTTACAACCATATGGGCGGGGGATGGGGGGCACAATGTAAAAAAAAAAAATAGACAAATAAAAATTAAAGTAAAATTTAAATAAAATGCTACAAAAAAATTACCATAATGGAGAGCAAAACTTATTTTAGGCTACGGCCCCACGTTGCGGAAACGCAGCATTTTTTGTTGCAGATTTTTCTGCGGTTTTTTGAGCCAAGGTCAAGAATGGCTACAAAATGGGAAATATATAGGAAGTTCTTATACTTCTACCTGCTGCTAAATCCACTCCTGACTTTGGCTCAAAAAACCGCAGCAAAATCTGCAACAAAAAAGCCAGAGTGGACTGAGCAGAAGGGAGAAGTATAAGAGCTTCCTATATATTTCTCATTCCTTTTGTAGCTATTCCTGGCTTTGTCTCAAAAAACTACAATGTGGGGCCTCAGCCTTAGGTTAAGGCTCCATGTTGCAGAAAAGCTGCAACATGGAACAGGAAAAGGAACGGGAAATATATAGAAATAATTTATACTTTTCCCTTCTGAAAAATTCATTTCTTACTGCAAAATCTGCAACAAAAGAAGCTTTAGCCTAAAAAAGGTTTTTAGTAGCAGTTTGAGCTATAAAAAAAAAACGTGAATTGTGAAAAACATGCAAAAATAAAAAAAAAAAAAACTGAAAAATAAAGCTCTGCATGTCACTGAAAAAAGACTCAAAAATTATTTAAATGACCCAAACAAATAAAATGCTTTGTCTCTAGGGATATGAATGTGGGAAAAATGGCTGCCACTGTTTTTCTCTATGTAAAACCCATCCTGGAAGGGTTCTCTGTTGCTGAAGGTGGCAAAGTGGGGGCAGAGCTTAACACTGCTTTTTTTCTGTTCAGGCTGTGTATCAGCCTGACATGACTTCTGAAGCAGTGAAAATGGCTGCACTAATATCAGAAGATGATGAAGTAGCTGAGAGGAAAGGTTGTGTTGTTCCACCATCTTCTGATATTAGTGCAACTGTCACTGCCCAGAACAGCCTTTACATAGACAGCAGCATTTATTTTTTATTTTTTATTTTTTAGTCCATTCCCGGAGAAACCTTTTAATTTGTCAAAGAGGAGTTGGGCAATATATTCCCACAGGGTAACCTAATGGGTGACATGCAAGTATGCCATGAATGCCTGAACTATGACTAACCTTTTAATGTTTTAAAGGGATAACAAAAAATATTGACTTGTGGTAAAAAGGGGGAGGGGAGGGGAAGGGGTATAATGTATGACATAGTTTCAAAGAGTCCATGTGGCGTAAATCTATAAGCCTATGAAGAGATAGATGGAGAGTCTGGAGCAAGCGAAGGAAACCGTTGGAGCCATGGAGACCAGACTTTGAGGAATGCTGTAAGGGAACCATTACGGAATGCAAATATTTTTTCATATACACAATGTTGTAACACTGTTTCAATCAGCAGTGAATGCGAGGAAGGAGCTGGAGATCTCCCATGTCTAGCTATTAAAATTTTTTGAGTGAGCAGGATATGGAGAAGTAGTTTTCATTCCTCTGGTGGGTAAGACTCCACTCCCAGAGAGGGTAAGACTAACGCAAGGTCCACATTAATGGGCCTGTGAAAAATAGAAGAGAGTAGACAGGTGGTCCTGCACCATTCAGAGGCAATGTGTTTCCATTCCCAAAAAATGTGAATGAGAGAGCCTTTATGGCCACAAGATCTCCAACATAGTTGGGAGATCTCAGGGTATATTCTTGCTAACACTGTGGGCATAATATATCAGCGAGAAAGCAATTTAAGGTGTGCTTCCAATAGGTTAGCACACAATGTAGCCTTTAAAGATATTTGAACGGCTTTAGGAGCAACTTTGTAAAGGTAAAGAGGTGCCAAGGTCCCTCTCCCAATTTATAATGTGCATTTTCTTAGAGATCTCCTGGTCATTCAACACAATCATACAGAAGCCTCATCGGCACCACCTCCTCTCGCTAAGGAAATTGAATAAGTCAAAATGGTATTGCGGGTATTTTTAAGACACCTAAACCAGCAGCATGAAAATAATAAGCTATCAGTATATAAGAAAAATGCATAATGTGGGGCAGTTGATATCTACAGTGGGGAAAAGAAGTATTTAGTCAGCCACCAATTGTGCATGTTCTCCCACTTAAAAAGATGAGAGAGGACTGTAATTAACATCATAGGTAGACCTCAACTATGAGAGACAAAATGAGAAAACAAATGCAGAAAATCACATTGTCTGATTTTTTAAGAATTTATTTGCAAATTATGGTGGAAAATAAGTATTTGGTCAATAACAAAAGTTCATCTCAATACTTTGTTATATATCCTTTGTTGGCAATGACAGAGGTCAAACGTTTTCTGTAAGTCTTCACAAGGTTGGCACACACTGTTGCTGGTATGTTGGCCCATTCCTCCATGCAGATCTCCTCTAGAGCAGTGATGTTTTGGAGCTGTCGCTGGGCAACACGGACTTTCAACTCCCTCCAAAGGCTTTTTATGGGGTTGAGATCTGGAGACTGGCTAGGCCACTTCAGGACTTTGAAATGCTTCTTACGAAGCCACTCCTTCGTTGCCCTGGCGGTGTGCTTGGGATCATTGTCATGCTGAAAGACCCTGCCACGTTTAATTTCCAATGTCCTTGCTGATGGAAGGAGGCTTGCACTCAAAATCTCACGATACATGGCCCCATTCATTCCTTCATGTACACGGATCAGTCGTCCTGGTCCCTTTGCAGAGAAACAGCCCCAAAGCATGATGTTGCCACCCCCATGCTTCACAGTAGGTATGGTGTTCTTTGGATGCAACTCAACATTCACTCTCCTCCAAACACGACGAGTTGTGTTTCTACCAAACAGTTCTACTTTGGTTTCATCTGACCATATGACATTCTCCCAATACTCTTTTGGGACATCCAAATGCTCTCTAGCAAACTTCAGACGGGCCCAGATATGTACTGGCTTAAGCAGGGGACACGTCTGGCACTGCATAATCTGAGTCCCTGGCGGCGTAGTGTGTTACTGACAGTAGCCTTTGTTACATTAGTCCCAGCTTTCTGCAGGTCATTCACTAGGTCCCCCCGTGTGGTTCTGGGATTTTTGCTCACCATTCTTGTGATTATTTTGACTCCCATGGGGTAAGATCTTGTGTGGAACCCCTGATTGAGGGAGATTATCAGTGGTCTTGTATGTCTTCCATTTTCTAATTATTGCTCCCACAGTTGATTTCTTCACACCAAGCTGCTTGCCTATTGCAGATTCAGTCTTCCCAGCCTGGTGCAGGTCTACAATTTTGTTTCTGGTGTCCTTCCACAGCTCTTTGGTCTTCACCATAGTGGAGTTTGGAGCGTGACTGTTTGAGGTTGTGGACAGGTGTCTTTTATACTGATAACAATGTCAAACAGGCGCCATTACTACAGGTAATGAGTGGAGGACAGAGGAGCCTCTTAAAGAAGAAGTTACAGGTCTGTGAGAGCCAGAAATCTTGCTTGTTTGTAGGTGACCAAATACTTATTTTCCACCATAATTTGCAAATAAATTCTTAAAAAATCAATGTGATTTTCTAGATGTGTTTTCTCATTTTGTCTCTCATAGTTGAGGTCTACCTATGATGACAATTACAGGCCTCTCTCATCTTTTTAAGTGGGAGAACTTGCACAATTGGTGGCTGACTAAATACTTTTTTTTCCCCACTGTAAGTGTCAGAACCTCAAAAGAGAGGAGAGAGTCTCCCCCCCCCAGAGGTCAAAGACCAGTTGAATGCCCTGTTTAATAAAAGATTCCATGAGTAGATCTGGTATTAGGTATGTTAGAACATCAAGCGGATTAGGCAAATCCCTGACGTCGGGTATGTTTTGTAGAGAAAGTAATAAATGGGACCAAGCATCCAAAGACGCTCAGATAGAAGGGACTGGGAAGCAGCAAGTGAGGGGTCGATTTTTTGCATATAATAGGGAGGGTAGGGACCTGCCTCATGTAAAGTATCTTTTAATAATGGTAACTTGCAAGCTAACAAAATAAAATCTACTATACACAATTCTGTGAGTAAAATTTGAAAAATAATCAACATGCATGTAAGAATGAATATAAAGATAACAAATGCATAAGTATCTGAAAGATTTCTCCATGTTATTAGAAAGTATCAAGTATGAGCAATATTTGCATTACTGGTAAGATAAATCAATAAGTGGATATTGGTATAGGAAACCAGGTGTAATGAACTTAGGAGTGTAAAAGCAATAGGGGATTGGATGGAAGGAAGTGATGAATGTAGAAGGAGGAGAAAAAGTTAGAATTGTATAGAAAATAAAGAATATTCACATCCATTTCTTGTCTAAGTGTAGTGTATACGGTGAGGTGAAATACCATCTTTATAAAGTTGATATTTTCTCTATGTTTTGTTGGTCATTTTTATTTTTTATCCAAAAAACAAACAGTATTGGAAGATTAACTTGTCTATATGAACTATGTATGAGTGTGCCTACTGGGAAATTAGATTATACATCTCACTTGGGTAGTGTCCAATGTAAAAGCATACTTTCTGTGCTGAGGTTGTATGAATAATAGCTAATGTATAAATAATACTTACAATTATATTGCTTGTGATGGAGAATGAGGTCACAATATATTTAATATATTGCGAGGAAAAAGTTCTCTATAATTTACTAATTTATAAAAATGACAAAAAGGTAGATTTCTGCATTTAAATATGGAAGTGTCGAGAAACTGTAAACTGGTTTCGGGCTTCTTGAAAATAACTGATTGAATTTGTTGGAAAACATCTAAGGTGCGTTGAGTGCTAGCAAGGAAAATGATTAAGCAGCAATGTCACCTTGTTTGAGCACAGATGTTTACTAGGAAACAGGGACAGGAGATGTTGTATAGTATTTATATGATATATGATCAATATCTTGTTTTCTTTATCCCCATATAAAGTATATCGATAGAATCATTTAATGTCCTGAGTTAAAAAAAAACATTGTTTAAAGATTGAACATAAAAGGCAACCTATACCATGAAGGTACTTTGGATAAAATTTACTGCAAGCAGTAGCATTTTGAGGAGTTACCTAGAAGCTGGCTTTACTCTTTAGATATTTTTTAATTGAACGCATATATATGTTCATCAAACAGCTATTCCTCCCAACATTACCCCCTCCCTTCATACATATGCAGAACTCCTGTTTTGTGCGCATGAGGTCTAAATATCGAGTGAGACAGTGCCAGAGAACTAAAGGAAAAGGTGTGTTGAAATGTAATAGCCAGATTCTTATGTCCCCTGACACCTGTCAGCAGGTGAAAGTTGGGACAACTCCATACACATTAGGAAGTTGGCTGGTTGCATTAAAATTGGAAGATTCAGTTGACATAAATATACTGTGTATAGTCACCTTTAGGCTAAGGCCTGACGTAGTGGGCGGCAGCAAAAAAGCCCTGCGGGAAAAAAAGCTGCAGAAACGTATTGCAATTTTTCCTGCAGTGCTTTCACAGAAAGTCCGCAGAGGTTTCCTCTGCAAACTTTTTGCTTCAATTATACATATAGTGAAAATGCCAGCGTTTCTGTTGGTATAATTGACATGCTGCGATTTCCAAAACTGCAACAGGGGATAAAGAAAGACACCATTTATCAGTGTGACACCTGACCAGAAAAACCTGGTCTGTGCATGAATAAGTGCTTCACTTTTTACCACACATCCTCAGATTATTACTTTTATAATTTATTTTCCCTGGTATATCACCTCTTTATACTGTGACATACTCCGCACAGATTTACCTTTCAATGCAGTAATTTCTGGAAAATAAATTAATGTAATACCTGTGGGGTTCAAATGCTCATTATACCCTCGATAAATTTTTTTAAGGGGTGTAATTTCCAAACTGAGAACATTTGTTGAGGGTTTCAACTGTTCTGGTAGTGCTTAACAAATAATGGATGCTTTTTCTCCTTTAACCTCTTGTAAAAATGAGCAACTTGTGGCTAAAGTGACATTTTATTAAAAAAAAAAAAGCAATTTTTCATTTTCACATCCCAATGGTAAAAAAATTCTGTGAAACACCAGTAGGGTCAAATTTCTCACTATACCCCTTAATAAATTCCTTGAATGATCAAGTTTCCAAAATGGGGTGATTTTAGGGGGGTTTCCACTGTTTGGGCACTTCCAGGGCTCTGCAGATGCATCATGGTACCAGAAACAAATTCCAACAAAACCTGCTCTAAAATGTTGCTTTCTATTTTCATGGCCCTATTCTGCGCATAAAAGGTCAAAGTACTCACAATACCCCTTGATAAATTCTTTGAGGGGTCTAGTTTACAAAATGTGGTCACAGTTTGGGGGTTTCCACTGTTTTGGCACCTTGAGGGACTCTGCAATTGCAACATGGTGCCTGAAACAGATTTTAGAAAAATCTGCCCTCCAAAATCCCAATAACACTCCTTCTGTTCTTTACCCTACTGTGTGTCCATACATCAGTTTACATCCCCATGTGGGATAATTTCATTTTCAGGAGAAATTGCATAACAGACTGTGGAATGCATTTTCTTCTTTAACCACTTGTGAATGTGTAAATTATAGGGCTAATTGAATATATTAGTGACAGAAATTGAAAAGTATAAATTTCATCTCCATTTTGTTTTAATTGCTGTGAAATGCTGATATGGTTAAGAAACTTCCTAAATGCTGTTTTGAATTCTTTCAGTGCAATTTTGAGAATCAGGTGATTTATGGGGGATTCTATTAGAGAGGCCTTTCAAGGCCCCTTCAGAACTGAACTGGTCCCTTGAAAAATGAGTTTTGGAAATATTCTTGAAAATAGGGAAAATTACTGTTTGAATTGTAAACCTTATAATATCTGAAAAAAATGAAAGAGTGATTAAAGTTTGATTGCAACATAAAGCAGAGATATGGTAAATTATATTTATGAAGCAATTTGGGTAGTATGACTTTCTATATGAAAGTCGTGCAATTTCAAAATTTGAAAAATGCATTTTTTCCAAATTTTCACCAAAGTTCCTATTTTTTCATTAATTAATTAAAGACAAAACATTGACCAAAATTTACCACGAAGTACAATGTGTCACAAAAAAACAGTCTCAGAATCAGTTTGATAACTTAAAGGGGTATTCCCATGAACATAACCATTTTTAAACTTGTAGATAGTTAAAAGTTAAACATTTTTGCAAATATCCAGTTGTGCTAAAAAGTTTACATACCCCGGCAGATTTTTTGTTTTTTTGGCCTTTTTTCAGAGAATATGAATGATAACACAAAAACTTTTTCTCCACTCATGGTTAGTGGTTGGTTGAAGCCATTTATTGTCAAACTTCTGTGTTTTCTCTTTTTAAATCATAATGACAACCAAAATCATCAAAATGACCCTGTTCAAAAGTTCACATACCCCAGTTCTTAATACCGTGTATTGCCCCCTCTAACATCAATGACAGCTTGAAGTCTTTTGTGGTAGTTGTGGATGAGGCTCTTTATTTTCTCAGATGGTAAAACTGCCCATTCTTCTTGGCAAAAAGTCTCCAGTTCCTGTAAATTCCTGGGCTGTCCTGCAAGCACTGAGCGTTGAGATCTTCCAAGAGTGGCTTAATGATATTGAGGTCAGGACCTTCACTTTCTTCTGCTGTAGCCAATGACAGGTCGACTTGGCCTTGTGTTTTGGATCGTTGTCATGTTGGAACTTCCAAGTACGTCCCATGCACAGCTTTCTGGCTGATGAGTGCAAATTTGCCTCACATATTTTCTGATAACGTGCTGCATTCATCTTTCCTTCAACTTTGACCAAGTTTCCTGTGCCTTTGAAGCTCACACATTCCCACATCATCAGTGATCCACCTCTGTGCTTTACATTAGGAATGGTGTTCCTTTCATCATAGGCCTTGTTGACACCTCTCCAAATGCAACATTTATGGTTGTGGCCAAAAAGTTAGATTTTTGCCTCATCACTCCAAATTACCTTGTTCCAGAAGTTTTGAGGCTTGTCTCTGTGCTGTTTGGCATATTGAAGGTGAGATTCTTTGTTGCATTTGCGCAGTATGGCTTTCTTCTGGCAACTCGACCCATGTTTCTTCAAGTGCCTCCTTATTGTGCATCTTGAATCAGCCACACCGATAGTTTACACAGAGTCCTGTATTTCAGCTGATGTAATGTGTGGGTTTTTCTTTGCATCCCAAACAATTTTCCGGGCAGTTGTGGCTGAAATTTTGGTTGGTCTACCTGACCGTGGTTTGGTTTTTACAGAGCCCCTGAGTTTCCATTTGTTAATCACAGTTTGAACACTGCTGACTGGCATTATCAATTCCTTGGATATCTTTTTGTATCCCTTTCCTGTTTTATACAGTTCAACTACCTTTTCCCGTAGATCCATGGACAATTCTTCTGCTTTCTCCATGACTCACAATCTAGAAACGTCAGTGGCTGGAGGAAAGATGAAACAGTCTGTCTCGATCCCAGAAACTCACTCAGCTTCTATGCACACATTCTGATTACAAGCAAACAGGTCACAGGTGAGGAGGTTACCTTTAGTAGCCATTCAAACCCCTTTGTGTCAACTTCTGGGCATGTTATCAGGCTAAAATCACCAGGGTATGTGAACTTTTGAACAGGGTCATTTTGATGTTTTTGGTTGTCATTATGATTTAAAAAGAGAAAACAACTACTACTATGAGTGGAGAAAAAGTTTTTGTGTTATCATTCATATTCTCTGAAAAAGGCCAAAAAAACAAAAAATCTGCCAGGGTATGTAAACTTTTTAGCAAAACTGTAAGTAATTAAACATTTTGCAGAGTTTTAAAGATTTTCTCTAAATATCTTGTGGTCACAGTCTTGTTGTAATGATCGGTTGCCAATGGATACGACCATGAATGCAGGATCTTTCTAAGGTCAGAAAATCAGCAATGGTTTCCTTATTGTGGCCGGGATATCTTCTCATACATGTAGTGTCCCTGCCTGATAACCCCGCTATCATAAGAAAATCATGGCTGGGTTTTTGACAAGTACCAGACCATATAAAGTTACTGCATTTGTGGTCATATCCATTGGCAACCGATCAAGACAACAGACTGTCACCACTAAGATAGTTAGAGGAAATCTTTAAAACTCAACAGAATTTTTAACTACTTATATTTGCAAAAATGTTTAACTTTTAATTATCTACAAATATAGATATGATTATGTTCGTTGGAATACCCCTTTAAGGCGTCTCAAAGCTATTACCACATAAAATGACACATGTTAGATTTAAAAAATGAGGCCTGGTCCTTAAGGTACTTTTAGGCTGTGTCCTTACAGGGTTAGATAAGTTCTCCACTTATTTTTTAATTAAGTTCTTCACACTCCATGAATTTCCAAAAGTGGTGCCAGGCCTTAAGATGTTAAAGTGGCAGAGAAAGGGTAAGAAAATATTGGCAACAGTGAAACCACATTTGTCTCTATATTTTGTTCATAAGTTTGTACACATACATTAGATGTAGAACGAGCTTATATGTGGTGTTAATAAGAACCCATAATAAAGGTATTCTGTAGATCAGCGGTTCCCAACTGACAGTCTTTTTGAATGACTGTCATTAATTCAGCTGTATTTTTCAAATAGAATTCCCACACTAGCACCACCACTCAATAAACCCTAGTTGTAATATCAAAACAATACCTTGTCCTTAGTGCCAAGTTCTAGTGGTGCCACAATAGAACATCTCTACTCTAGGGCTACATATAATAGCTGCACACTCTTATTAGCAATCACAACCAAGGCTATTATTATACAGCAGGGCCAAATTCAAGTCAAATGGTAATGCCAGGCTACTAATAGCAAACAAATGGAAATAATATACTGCCTCAGCAGGGTCTATACATTTAATCTGCACCAGATATCACATTCATAAATCTTCTCTGTAAAATGTCCAAGGACATAAGTGACCTATGAGTAATCTCTTGTAACAGAGTTAATGAGTATTATTAAATTAAATCTCATTATTAAAATCACCAAAACGGATGCTCCCCACGATATGTTTCACTGCAATACCTCATTCCAATTAGATCTTCTGTAAGGTACGACGGTGGGGAAAAAAAGTATTTAGTCATCCACCAATTGTGCAAGTTCTCCCACTTAAAAAGATGAGGCCGGCCTGTAATTGACATCATAGGTAGACCTCAACTATGAGAGACAAAATAAGAAAACAAATCTAGAAAATCACTTTGTCTGATTTTTAAAGAATTTATTTGCAAATTATGCTGGAAAATAAGTATTTGGTCAATAACAAAAGTTCATCTCAATACTTTGTTATATATCCTTTGTTGGCAATGACAGAGGTCAAACGTTTTCTGTTAGTCTTCACAAGGTTGGCACACACTGTTGCTGGTATGTTGGCCCATTCCTCCATGCTGATCTCCCCTAGAGAAGTGATGTTTTTGGGGCTGTCGCTGGGCAACATGGACTTTCAACTCCCTCCAAAGTTTTTCTATGGGGTTGAGATCTGGAGACTGGCTAGGCCACTCCAGGACCTTGAAATGCTTCTTACGAAGTCACTCCTTCGTTGCCCTGGCGGTTTGCTTGGGATCATTTTCATGCTGAAAGAACCAGCCACGTTTCATCTTCAATGCTGATGGAAGGAGGTTTGCACTCAAAATCTCACCATACATGGCCCCATTCATTGTTTCATGTACACGGATCAGTTGTCCTTGTCCCTTTGCAGAGAAACAGCCCCAAAGCATGATGTTGCCACCCCCATGCTTCACAGTAGGTATGGTGTTCTTTGGATGCAACTCAGCATTCACTCTCCTCCAAACACGATGAGTTGTGTTTCTACCAAACACTTCTACTTTGGTTTCATCTGACCATATGACATTCTCCCAATACTCTTCTGGAACATACAAATGCTCTCTAGCAAACTTCAGACGGGCCCGGATATGTACTGGCTTAAGCAGGGGGACACATCTGGCACTGCAGGATCTGAGTCACTGGCGGCATAATGTGTTACTGACTGTAGCCTTTGTTACGTTAGTCCCAGCTTTCTGCAGGTCATTCACTAGGTCCTCCCGTGTGGTTCTGGGATTTTTGCTCACCGTTCTTGTGATCATTTTGACCCCATGGGGTGAGATCTTGCGCGGAGCCCCTGATCGAGTGAAATTATCAGTGGTCTTGTATGTCTTCCATTTTCTAATTATTGCTCCCACAGTTGATTTCTTCAAACCAAGCTGCTTGCCTATTGCAGATTCAGTCTTCCCAGCCTGGTGCAGGTCTATAATTTTGTTTCTGGTGTCCTTCCACAGCTCTTTGGTCTTCACCGTAGTGGAGTTTGGAGTGTGACTGTTTGAGGTTGTGGACAGGTGTCTTTTATACTAATAACAATGTCAAACTGGTGCCATTACTACAGGTAATGAGTGGAGGACAGAGGAGCCTCTTAAAGAAGAAGTTACAGGTCTGTGAGAGCCAGAAATCTTGCTTGTTTGTAGGTGACCAAATACTTATTTTCCACCATAATTTTCAAATAAATTCTTAAAAAATCAGACAATGTGATTTTCTAGATGTGTTTTCTCATTTTGTCTCTCATAGTTGAGGTCTACCGATGATGTCAATTACAGGCTGGCCTCATCTTTTTAAGTGGGAGAACTTGCACAATTGGTGGCTGACTAAATACTTTTTTTCCCCACTGTATATGCTTTTGAAATTATATTATAATGGTGGACTGGTGCTCTCTTCTTTTAAAAACTGAAAAAAGATGACAAACAAAGTGAGAGAAAAATAAGTCTTACTACAGTATAAGAAAGATGTAAAGGAACAGTAAATCCTTCATTGAGTCCACCTGGACTCAAACATTGCATTCTAAAACTCCATTTGAGTTCTTTCTGTAAAAATCTCTGATTGGGACCTCTGTGTCTAGTTTGACTTGGGTAATGCCCCAGAAATTAATTTGATATAAACTTGGACTTGTGTACAAATCTTATATCTTCACCTGTATTTATAGAGCTTATACAGTGCTGGCCAAAAGTATTGGCACCCCTGCAATTCTGTCAGATAATACTCAATTTCTTACAGAAAATGATTGCAATCACAAATGCTTTGGTAATAATATCTTCATTTAATTTGTCTTCAATGGAAAACCACAAAAAGAATTGTCAAAAAGCCAAATTGGATATAATTCCACACCAAACATAAAAAAGGGGGTGGACAAAAGTATTGGCACCCTTTGAAAAATCAGGTGATGCTTCTCTAACTTGTGTAATTAACAGCACCTGTTACTTACCTGTGGCACATAACAAGTGGTGGCAATAACTAAATCACACTTGCAGCCAGTTGAAATGGATTAAAGTTGACTCAACCTCTGTCCTGTGTCCTTGTGTGTACCACATTGAGCATGGAGAAAAGAAAGAAGACCAAAGAACTGTCTGAGGACTTGAGAAGCAAAATTGTGAGGAAGCATGAGCAATCTCAAGGCTACAAGTCCATCTCCAAAGACCTGAATGTTCCTGTGTCTACCGTGCGCAGTGTCATCAAGAAGTTTAAAGCCCATGGCACTGTGGCTAACCTCCCTAGATGTGGACAGAAAAGAAAAATTGACGAGAGATTTCAACGAAAGATTGTGCGGATGGTGGCTAAAGAACCTCGACTAACATCCAAAGAAGTTCTAGCTGCCCTGCAGTCCGAGGGTACAACAGTGTCAACCCGTACTATCCGTCGGCGTCTGAATGAAAAGGGACTCTATGGTAGGATACCCAGGAAGACCCCACTTCTAACCCAGAGACATAAAAAAGCCAGGCTGGAGTTTGCCAAAACTTACCTGAGAAAGCCAAAAACTTTTTGGAAGAATGTTCTCTGGTCAGATGAGACAAAAGTAGAGCTTTTTGTGAAAAAGCATCAACATAGAGTTTACAGGAAAAAAAAAAAGAGGCCTTCAAAGAAAAGAACATGGTCCCTACAGTCAAACATGGCGGAGGTTCCCTGATGTTTTGGGGTTGCTTTGCTGCCTCTGGCACTGGACTGCTTGACTGTGTGCATAGCATTATGAAGTCTGAAGACTACCAACAAATTTTGCTGCATAATGTAGGGCCCAGTGTGAGAAAGCTGGGTCTCCCTCAGAGGTCATGGGTCTTCCAGCAGGACAATGACTTCTAAAGTGGCCAGCAATAAGTCCAGACCTGAATCCCATAGAACACTTGTGGAGAGATCTCAAAATGGCAGTTTGGAGAAGGCACCCTTCAAATCTCAGGGACCTGGAGAAATTTGCCAAAGAAGAATGGTCTAAAATTCCAGCAGAGCATTGTAAGAAACTCATTGATGGTTACCGGAAGCGGTTGTTCGCAGTTATTTTGTCTAAAGGTTGTGCTACCAAGTATTAGGCTGAGGGTGTCAATACTTTTGTCCGGCCCATTTTTGGAGTTTTGTGTAAAATGATCAATGATTTGACTTTTTTTTTCATTCTCTTTTGTGTTTTTTCATTGCAAGCAAAATAAATGAAGATATTATTACCAAAGCATTTGTGATTGCAATCATTTTCTCGAAGAAATTGAGTATTATCTGACAGAATTGCAGGGGTGCCAATACTTTTGGCCAGCACTGTATGTCTTTAAATCCTTTTAATTGCTGGATCACCTTTTCAATGTATCATTTTGGACAGTGCACAACTCCTGTTTAGCTGCAGTTGATAAATTGTTTAATTGTGTATTGTTTGCAATCTAACAGACTGAATGAATGAATGAATGAATGAATGAATGAATGAATGAAATGACTTCTTTCTGGTCATATATCTACAGAAGGCACAATGTCCACAAGGATACAAGCTAAAAGTTGTAGTTGTCAGCCATGCCCATGGTTTTTCTTCTAATTTCTGTCTCTTAAAGTTACTATGAACTAAGACTTCTCAAGTTTTTTCCACAGTGTCAATACTAAACTTAAATCTGTCTCTGCTCCTAATCACCTTCAATTCCTCTCCTTTTGGCTTTGTCGACAACAAATCCTGAGATTTGGTGACCCTGGCCCTGGTATATGCTTAACGTATAACTTTTTTTTGGATACTCCCAATTCCTAAACCTTTTGAATAGGCTCTCTTTTCAAAATCAGCATCACTATAGCATTTCTTCCTTGTTTGTAAATACCTGCTAATGGGGATAACCTTTTTTAAGGCCATAGAGTGTCAACTATCCCAATTTAAGAGGCTATTAGTGGATGTGCTTTTCCTAAACATATCAGTACACACTGCCCCATCAGGCTCAAGGGATATATGTAAATCGAATTAAGTTATATGGCTGTCATGAATTTTATATGTGAATTTCAATCCAAGGGGATTGATAATCAAAATAGTGAGGAAGTCATCAAATAATTAACAACTTCCCAAAAAGTCTAAATATCATCAATATAATGACACCAAAATAAAATGTGATCCATATGAAAACGTAAGTCCTCTGAGAAAAACATGAACAAACTCCCACCATCATAAAAATAAATTTGCTTATGTGGGTGCAGATGCCATCCCTGTTGCTGTACCTTTCCATCACAAATGACAATGGCAAATATTTCACCAAGGGACTCACAGCATTAATGTACATAAAATCTATCTTCAAAAAGAATTTAATTGTGCAGGAACCGAAGAGGCAGTGGCGTAACTAAAGTCTTGTGGGTCCTGGTGCAAACTTTTGTCCAGGGCCCCCTACCCCCTCACTACAGCAAATTCTTGATAGTGACGGGTACAGGTACTGCAGCGGCATCTCAGATACTTGAAAGGGATACAGCTGTACTACCCACAACTGCGGTTATCAAGAATATGATGAGTGAGCAGTTCAGCGCCCGGCATGTAAACAATACTGAGTTGCGTGCTGTGGGAAACACCTGATCTGCAGGGTCCTAACAGTCTAAGAGATATAAGAGATCAGTGGGGGTCCAACACCTGGGATCCCTGCTGATCAATTCTTTGAAGTTACTGTGGTGCTTTTGTGAGCGCGTGACTCCTTCCCTATTTACATTGCACAGCATCAGTTTTATAATCACCAAACAATGTTATTAAAGCCTGTAATAATAGTGCATGCCTGTTCTAAAACAGATGGCATGTGATGTGAATAGTGAATGGTCCCCACACAGTATTATATGCTCCACAGAGTATAATGATCGGAGGCCCAGGGAAGGTGATTAAAAATAAACACTGATAGGTCAGACATAAGCAGCAGTGTCTGATGTGATGTCAATTTGAGATATTATAGGCTCAACATTTCAGAACCATAGATATACATACTAATTAGCACACACAAACTAGCCCATTTTTAATAGTTTACTTTTCATTTTACTTTGATCTTAATAAAGGTTATATTTTACAATTATTCATTGGATAATAGTGACAAAAACGGTGTTCTTTTGCCTTTTGGCAATTTGTGGGTGAATAGTATAACAAGCCTACATTATACAATTGTTAAAGTTGTTAAATCAAAGGTGTAGGAAAGTAGAAATAACTCACTGAGTATGACATCAGAATTATGATGATGAGCAAAAGGGTAACAATGTTTTGAACTTTTGACTTTCATGTTCCATATCTCACCATCCACTACAGCTTTGAAATTGAGACTACCATCATTTTATAGAGAATCATCTTGGCTATCGCATACATAAATTTGACTTGCAACTATTTAGCATATGATTAGTTATGCAAATTCTTGTCCTGTAACTGCATTGTTACTGTTTTGCTCCTGATGGTGGAAAAGTCTTTTTCTTCTTGTATACTACAAATTACAACCTGTTCTCACATTAAGAAATTGAAGCAACTGTCAAGTTTAGTGGTGGCATCCTACAAGATGAGTTACTTCGTACACTCAAGTACTATGGGTATGAAAAGGACAACAAAGTGTTCCAGCAGGACAACGACCCAAAGCATACGTCAAGATTAGAAAATAAATGGTTCAATGACAATGAAGTAGAGGTCCTGGATTGGCCCCCACAGTCCCCAGACGTCAACACAATCAAATACTTGTGGATAGAGTTGAAGAAAAAGCTGTATTCATATCAACATTGGGAACATGTAGAAGAGACCTGGGATTAGATTTTGGTCGAGACATACTTGATAAAGAGCATGTCCAAAAGAATTCAGGCAGTGTTGAAAACCAAAGCTGGATTTACAAAATAATAAAAATTTAAATTTAGATTTTTAAGAGCAAAACAACAGCAATAAAGTTACATGACAAGAATCTGCATAACTAATCATATGCTAAATAGTTGCAAGTCAAATTTATGTATGACATAGCCAAGATGAATGTCTATAAAATGATGGTAGTCTCATGTTCGAAGCTATAGTGGATGGTGAGATATGGAGCATGAAAGTCAAAAGTTCAAAACATTGCTACCCTTTTTGTCATCAGTGTATGATTGTTTATACAGGTTTACTGTGGTAAATCATACCTGAAATCTACTCCAGCTATGAACTGACATAGAATTTAGTGCAGGTGCCCAATTCAGTGTATCATTCCAATCCTCCAACCCTGCTGGGGGATTGGAATAATTTATTGCAAGGTATATGCCTTTTAATGAATGACGGGCATCCTATGGCAGCACAGGGATTATCAAGACCAGCATACTAAATATCGGTCTTGTTAAGTCTCCAGAATACAGTAGGGGGAGTTGTTTATTTTAGTAATGGGTGTCAAGATGTAGTGTGTATATATTTGATTATGATTTATATTCAATATTTTCTTAAGGAAAGACATATTAATCAATCAATATCAATTTAATACAATTTTGCTGGTCTCAATACCATATTGTTGCTATGAAGCAATACTTTAGAAGAATGATTTGTAATTTCCAACTTTATGTTAAAGCTCAGTCTCATAAATATTTTTTAAAAAAATCAGTTTTTGTCACATGGCTACACACATGTAAAATGGTGGAACCTTGGATATCCAAAATTTGCAGCTAGAAACTGCGTAAATGTATATTACATTGTTTTATTTCTAGTGCTTTGCTGACACCTACACAGAAATGTCATTGTTGTTATCTAGTCGTAGTAGCTGTAGAGGGGTTGATGAATAGAGATTGCAGCGTTGTCTTTAAAAAAAAGACCGATGTTTTGACTTGAACAGGACTTTTTTAACATACAGGATATATAAGGAATTTACACGTGGTGTGAGGAATGTAGCTTGGTAGCAGCCGTGGTGTGGACCCAACCAGTCAGAGACAGGGACACAAAACTGTAGCAAAACAGGTTTATTTAAAATTAAAAAAAAGCAGCAAAATAAATAAACCTTCACTTCGGACACAAAATGAGCAAAATAAAATACAGCCTTAACTTCAGGCAAAAGGAAAATAAACAAAACTCCTGCTCGTCCGAGCTCTAAACTAAACAATACAAAACTAGCTATACGTGTGGCTTACTACCAGCCACACGAATAAACACGAAATAGTCTCACCAGACTTAGTGTAGCAGGACAGACCCAGATACCTCCTATCACTCTCAGGATCTGCCCTGTGCAGACTCTGAGGCCTTTAATGACCCAGGAACGAGCCTTAGGACCTACACCTGGGGCTGAGGCCTACTCAAAACCGGACCTGGACCATACAGTGCCTTGCGAAAGTATTCGGCCCCCTTGAACTTTTCAACCTTTTGCCACATTTCAGGCTTCAAACATAAGGATATAAAATTTTAATTTTTTGGTGAAGAATCAACAAGTGGGACACAATCATGAAGTGGAACGAAATTTATTGGATATTTTAAACTTTTGTAAAAAATACAAAACTGAAAAGTGGGGCGTGCCAAATTATTCGGCCCCCTTAAGTTAATACTTTATAGCGCCACCTTTTGCTGCGATTACAGCTGCAAGTCGCTTGGGGTATGTCTCTATCAGTTTTGCACATCGAGAGACTGAAATTCTTGCCCATTCTTCCTTGGAAAACGGCTCGAGCTCAGTGAGATTGGATGGAGAGCGTTTGTGAACAGCAGTTTTCAGCTCTTTCCACAGATTCTTGATTGGATTCAGGTCTGGACTTTGACTTGGCCATTCTAACACCTGGATACGTTTATTTGTGAACCATTCCATTGTAGATTTTGCTTTATGTTTGGGATCATTGTCTTGTTGGAAGATAAATCTCCATCCCAGTCTCAGGTCTTTTGCAGACTCCAACAGGTTTTCTTCCAGAATGGTCCTGTATTTGGCTCCATCCATCTTCCCAGCAATTTTAACCATCTTCCCTGTCCCTGCTGAAGAAAAGCAGGCCCAAACCATGATGCTGCCACCACCATGTTTGACAGTGGGGATGGTGTGTTCAGGGTGATGAGCTGTGTTGCTTTTAAGCCAAACATATCGTTTTGCATTGTGGCCAAAAAGTTCAATTTTGGTTTCATCTGACCAGAGCATCTTCTTCCACATGTTTGGTGTGTCTCCCAGGTGACTTGTGGCAAACTTTAAATGAGACTTTTTATGGATATCTTTGAGAAATAGCTTTCTTCTTGCCACTCTTCCATAAAGGCCAGATTTGTGCAGTGTACAACTGATTGTTGTCCTATGGACAGACTCTCCCACCTCAGCTGTAGATTTCTGCAGTTCACCCAGAGTGATCATAGGCCTCTTGGCTGCATCTCTGATCAGTCTTCTCCTTGTTTGAGATGAACGTTTAGAGGGATGGCCGGGTCTTGGTAGATTTGCAGTGGTCTGATACTCCTTCCATTTCAATATGATCGCTTGCACAGTGCTCCTTGGAATGTTTAAAGTTTGGGAAATCTTTTTGTATCCAAATCCAGCTTTAAACTTCTCCACAACAGTATCACGGATCTGCCTGGTGTGTTCCTTCGTCTTCATGATGCTCTCTGCGCTTTAAACAGAACCCTGAGACTATCACAGAGCAGGTGTATTTATACGGAGACTTAATTACACACAGGTGGATTATATTTATCATCATCAGTCATTTAGGACAACATTGGATCATTCAGAGATCCTCACTGAACTTCTGGAGTGAGTTTGCTGCACTGAAAGTAAAGGGACCAAACTTTTTTACAAAAGTTTAAAATAACCAATACATTTCGTTCCACTTCACAATTGTGTCCCACTTGTTGTTGATTCTTCACCAAAAAATTAAAATTTTATATCCTTATGTTTGAAGCCTGAAATGTGGCAAAAGGTTGAAAAGTTCAAGGAGGCCGAACACTTTCGCAAGGCACTGTACATATGTCAGAAACCTGGGGGAGATATACCGTGATTCCAGCACTCTGCCTGTCACCATCTCACATATCACCCCCCCCCCCTTTTTTTGGACCTCTATTGGCAGACACTTTTAGCCATCATACAATGGGTCCTAGACAGGGCATCAGCATTCCCCTGCAAGCTTGCCTGCCCTGTGTTCTACAGTAAATTTAAAATTTTGCAGAGTCAGAAACCACCTGGTGACTCTGGCGTTTCTCTCTTTGGCACGGCACATCCATGTAAGAGGAGAGTGATCAGTGACCAGTTTAAAGTGTCGGCCCAGAAGATAGTACCTTAGAGATTGTAGGGCCCACTTAATGGCTAAGCACTCCCTCTCCACAATGCTATAATTTCTCTCAGGTGGTGTAAGTTTCCTACTCAGGTAGGTGACTGGGTGTTATTCACTACCCACCATTTGGGACAGCACTGCGCCTAACCCCACATCAGAGGCGTCAGTCTGAACCACAAATTCTTTCTTAAAGTCAGGTGTGACCAAAACCGGTTGTTTAAAGAGAATTGACTTCAACTCCTGGAATGCCCCCTCAGCCTCTTCACTCCACTTGACCATTACGGAACTCGTTCCCTTAGTCAAGTCTGTCATTGGGGCTGCAATAGTTGCAAAGTTTGGGATGAACCTGCGATAATACCTGACAATTCCCAGAAAAGCTCTCACTTGCTTTTTATTTAAGGGTCGGGGCCAATTTTGAATGGCCTCCACTTTGTTAACCTGGGGTTTTATCCCCCTCTTCCAGACCCAAAGCACATTTTTTTGGGTTGGCTGTTAAACCAGCTGCCCGGAGGGAGTTCAGTACGGCTTGAACTTTTGGCAAGTGACTTTCCCAGTCCGTACTAAAGATGACAATGTCATATAAGTAAGCTGAAGCATACCTTCAATGGGGCTTAAAGACTCTGTCCATTAACCTCTGGAAGATCGCTGGAGCCCCATGTAAACCAAACGGCATAGTCACGTATTGGAATAGGCCATCTGGGGTGACAAATGCAGTTTTTTCTCTGGCCCTATTAGTGAGTGGCACCTGCCAGTACCCTTTGGTTAAGTCGAGGGGGGAGAAATACCTAGCATGTCCCAACCTCTCGATTAACTCATCGACTCTGGGCATCGGGTAGGCATCAAACTTTGAAACTTCATTCAGCTTACGAAAATCATTACAGAACCTTATACCTTATGGTACCATCTGGCTTAGGAATCAAAACAATGGGATTCAACCAGTCACTCTTGGACTCCTCAATTATCCCAAATGCCAACATGTTTTTGACTTCCTCAGATATGGCTTGTCTGCGAGCTTCAGGTACCTGGTACGGTTTTAAATTAACCCGTACCTGCGGCTCGGTGACAATGTCATGTTCTAACACATTGGTGCGTCCAGGCAACTCAGAAAACACACCATTATTTTTCTGTACAAATTCTTTTGTCTCTTGTTTCTGTGCCTTAGATAGGGACTCTGATATTTGCACCTCGGGTGAAGCCTTACCAGAAGTATTTCCCCCTTCAGTAGTAGCCTTGCTAGGTGTGCCTAATGATATCAAGGAAACACTGTCTTTCCAGGGTTTTAGTAAATTTATATGGTATATTTGTTCGGGCTTCCTCTTGCCCAGCTGGTATACCTTATAATTCACTTCTCCCACTCTTTCAATAATTTCATATGGCCCTTGCCATTTGGCCAGAAATTTACTTTCTACCATGGGAACCAATACCAATGTTACGAACCAAACGCAATGCCAGACAGAGTTAGTCTTAGGAAATCCAGACCCCCCCCTGTACACTAAGGTAAAACAGTGCCGAGCGTCCTCGAACTGAAGCGGAACCAGCCTCCAGAGGTCTTTGCCAGAGCTCCTGATGGTGGAGTTGGACTTGGTCGCTACCTTTGGCCAGAACCGAAACAGTCCTAAGGGCGCAGCGCACACGGCGCACCACAAGTCACAGAAGGGCCCCAGAATCCAAAACCACTCACCTGAGCAAGTTGTAGGCAGATGAATGCTGGAGAGCTGGAAAAGATGCAACAGGTTTTCTCCAGAAGGTGGCAGCAGCGCAGTAGAATTGTCGATTAGTCTGAGTCGGCAACGGGAGAGGCTCATAGTAGCAGAGGAGGAGATGCAAGAAGAGTCAGGAAAAGCCGGGTCGATTTCAGGAGGTCATGAGGTACAGAATCAGCGTTCAAGGAGAGATGGTCTGGAAGGCAAGCCGTGGTCTCAAACGGAGGGAGCAATAAACAAAGAGGCAGCAGGATAGGATCGAAGGTCGGGACAGAGTAGGAGGAGGAGCTGACACCCAGGGGAAATGAATAACCAGCGAGAGCAGAGTGCCTGAAGGGAGGCTAAATAGACAGGTGAGTGCAGGAAAGTTAACCCCTAGAAAAGCGAGCATGCCGGAAAGTGTGAGGACCGGAGCGGCACCTCACAGCACTACTACAGAGGCGCCTGCTCCGGTCCTAACAACCAACACCCGATCACCTGGATTAAAGGTCCTAAGTTTAGCCGTTCTGTTATAGACACGGCTCTGAGCCATTTGGGCCTGCTCCATATGATCCTTCACAATGGGCATTACTGCTGCAATTCTGTCCTGCATCAGGGTAATGTGTTCAATTCAGAGGTGTAGCTAGCGGGGGGGGCAGAGGGGCGGCTGCCCCGGGCCCACTCAATTTTTGGGGCCCACCCCGGGGCCGCCATTAATACATCCTTTATTTCTAACTAGATCGGTGTCTGCAGACACCAATCTAGTTAAAACGTAACCTGCAACTTAACAGTATTGTAAACCGCAAGCGGATACAGGCTTGCGGTTTACAAGACGCCGAGACCACAGACGATGTCTGCTTCTCAGCACGGGCGTCGTGATGACGTCACAACAACGCGCCGCCTGCGCTCAGACACAGACGTCTTGTGCGTGAACAGCGAGGAAGCTCCGGCGGCTCCATTCATCAGCATAGCAGGTGAGTATGACTTTTGTTTTTGTTTTTTAAGCTTTTCCGCAATGTGTGGATGGGATTTGCTAGATGTAAAGTGCCGGGTTTTTTTCTGTGGGTTTTCGCCACATGTGGCCCCCATCCCCACTTTGCAGTAAAATATGCGCAGCAGATACGCTGCGATTTCCAAAACAGATGCAGTTTTGGAAATCACAGCATGTCAATTATACCTACGGAAATGCTGGCGGTTTTCCTGTAGATATAATTGAAGCAGAAAGTCTGCAGAGGAAACCTCTGCGAACTTTCTGTGCAAAGTGCTGCAGGAAAAACTCTTTTTTGCTGCAGGACACCAGGCGGGGCCTTAGCCTTAAAGAGGACCTTTCATGTCCTCATGTATATGCTGTTTTACATATCGCTAGAAAGCTGACAGCACGCTGAATTCAGCGCACTGCTGGCTTTCCCGGTATGTGCCCCAGGGCTAGAGATATTGGGGGTCTTAGTTTCACGGTTTACTGTCAAAAGGGCGTTCCTGACAGTCTAGCTGCGCTGTGAGGAACGCCCTCCCCGACAGTTCTCGTTCATAGACTTGTACTGGGGGGGGGGGGCATTCCTCACAGCTGAGCGTCATCGCTGGGCTGTAAGGAACGCTCCCTCTCTGTACTCGCCCATAGCGCTGTACTGTCAGAGGGGGTGTTCCTCACAGCTTAGCTAGACTGTCAGGAACACCTTTCTAACAGTAAACCAGGAAACTAAGACCGCCGATATCTCCAGCCCCGGGGAACATACCGGGAAAGCCGGCAGTGCGCTGAATTCAGCGTGCTATCGGCTTTCTAGCGGTATGTAAAACAGCATATACATGAGGACGTGAAAGGTCCTCTTTAAGGAGTTTTCCAGCTCATTTTTATTGATGGTCTATCCTCAGAATAAAACATCAATAAGAGATAAGAGATTCCCCACTGATCAGCTGTATGAAGGAGCTATGGCGCCTGTTTATATCACACGCTGTCTGTTTATAGTGACCGTGTGATGTAATTCCAGCCTTGTCACATAGACATGTATAGGATGAGGTTGTAGTTACATTACATGGCCGCTATGAAAAGAATAACACTATGTAAACAGAGAAGGGGTCACGGTGCTTACACAGGTACCACGGTTCATTCAAACAGCTGATCCTGAGGGTCCGGGGTATTGGAACTCCAATATTTTTTTTTTCCTTTTTAATTAGGAAACATCTGGGGCATTATTAATAAGGGGCACTATTTAAAGGGGTGCACAGGGAAGTTATTAACTTAAACATACACTTGGGGGTATTATTCATTGGGGGGGTATATTATATATTTTATAATTGGGGTAGCAGCAGGATGGGGGCTTTGTGCAGGTGAGGACAATGTGGGTCAGGTGCCTGTAAAAGTGAAGAGCCAAAGATGTCTGTGTTGCAAACTTTACAGAGACTGGAAGAAGTGGTCATGGCTGTCCAGATGAAAGAGATGGGAAATGTGAAGGATTGGTCAGAGACATCCCCGGTAAGTCACTAAATGTTACTGCCCTGTATTCACCTAAATCGTCTGCAGAGCCCTGTGTAGAGATGCTATATACCACTATACGCTCACCGTATACTGATAGTATCGGTATACGAACAAGTCCAAGTTGGGGGCCCACTTGGACATGTTGGCCCCCCTGTGCTGAACCCCTAGCTACGCCTCTGGTTCAATTACACTCCTGTAAGGAGTTTGCTCTTGTTCCCAGGTTTCCTTAGCTATCTCTAGGAGACCACGTGGGTGTATACCATAAACCAACTCAAATGGGAAAAAACCTGTGGAGGACTGGGGTACCTGCTGGATTGCAAACATTAAATATGGTAGTAGGCAATCCCAATCTTTCCCATCCTTGCTAACCACCCTCTTTAACATGCCCTTAAGGGTTTTATTGAACTTCTCCACTAGGCCACCTGTTTGGGGGTGATACACAGAGGTTCGCAGGTGGTTAATTTTCAGGAGCTTACACATTTCTTTCATTACCTTGGACATAAAAGGAGTCCCTTGGTCATTCAGGATCTCCTTGGGTATACCTGTCCGAGAGAACATATAAAAGAGCTCCTTGGCAATTAACTTAGCCAAAGTATGTCTCAAGGGTACGGCCTCAGGGTATCGTGTAGCATAATCCAACACCACTAGTATATACTGATGCCCCCTAGCAGACTTTGCAACAGGACCTACCAAGTCCATGGCCACTCTTTCAAAGAGTACCTCTATAATGGATAGGGGTACTAAAGGACTCCTGAAGTGTGACACAGGAGCGGTTAGTTGACACTCTGGGCAGGAGTTACAATACTCCTGAATATGCTTATTAATTCCTGGCCAATAGAAACGCTGTAGAATGCGCTCTTTGGTCTTTTCGTACCCCAGGTGTCCTCCTAACACATGCTTATGTGCCAAATCTAAAACCACTCTTTGATGGGGCCGGGGCACCACCAATTGTTCAACAATTTCTCCCCGTATTTGATTTACCCTATACAGAAGGTCCTGGTTCACGGACATATAGGGGAACTCCTTGTCAGCCCCTGGATACTGGAGTTCACCATTTACCACTTTTACATTTTCCCTGGAATGAGACAAATTAGGATCTCTAATCTTAGCAGTCCCAAAATTATCACAGGACACCTCGAGCTCAGGCATCTAGGGAACTACCTCCTGACCTTCAGCATCACCAGCTAACAAAGACAGGGGAAAATTATTATCATCTTGGGTCACCCCTTCAGCTGGTGTTTCCCTGTCAGGATCAAAGGGTCCGGGTTAACCTTAGGCAAGACATCACCAACATTAGCATTTGTAGGACATGGTAGCCTCTGCTTTTTCCACATATCCCAAAACAGAGGAAAATCCCTCCCTACGATCACACTATGGAACAGGGACTTAACCACGCCCACTTCGTGACAGGCTGTACCAGAGGTTGTTTTTATGGTGACCTCTGCAATAGGGTAATCTCTAGTTTCACCATGTATGCACAAGACCCCAATAGTTTGTCCACTGTACAGTGCAGGGTCAACCAGATCATGGTGCAGCAGGGTTACCAGGCTCCCAGAGTCCAGGAGAGACAGTACAGCACGCTCTGCTAGTCACAGTACACATCTGTGGTTCCATCGCAGTTTCTGCCAAACAAGCAGGTTGAGCAAACATGGAAACCCGCCTAGAACTGCTGCAGTCCATGGGCTCAGTTGTCAGGGGACAGGATGCAGCAATATGAAACAGTTCATGGCACTGCCAACACCTGAGGTGGGATGGGTCTCCATTTTGAGACTTGGATTTAAAGTTCACAGTTCCAGCTGCCTGTTTCCCCTCTGAGCGTACTCCCATCACAACCTTTCTCACCTCCATATTAGTTGGTACAGTCTTACCCGCCTTGGAGGTAACAGGTCTGGGAGCCATCTCTAGTAGCTCCTAAGTGGCTTGATATTGTTCCACCACACATACCAGCTGGTCAGCCGTTGTAGGTCCCGCTTGTCCAACCCAGCGCTGAATCTGAGGTGGCAGTGATCTGGTGTATTTGTCCAGTACCACTCTCTCCACCATCTGTGCTGGTGTGGCCTCCTCAGACTGAAACCTTTTCCTCACCAAATGCACAAGATCATGCATCTGGGATCGGGGTCGGAGACTCTCAGAGAAAGTCCAGTGGTGCACTCTCCCAGCACATACCTGTACATGCATGTTCACCCTGAGATGTGCCAAGATCTCACCTCTCAGTTTATGGTAGTCCTTAGCCTCCTGTTCACACAGGTCTTAGTAGGCCTCCTGAAGTTCCCTGGGGATAAACGGTGCCAATACATCGTCCCACTGAAACTTAAGCAGTTTCTCTCGCTCAGCTACCCGCTCAAACACTCAAAGATATGCCTCCACGTCGTCTGTGGACATCATCTTTTGTAGAGTGCTCCGTACGGCAGCTTGGGCAGCCGTCTGTATGCTCTAAGTCTCTCTGGCACCAATACACTCTCCTCTGGTCAACTAAAGCCTGGCTGAGCAGCGTCAGCTCTTCCATAAGCATCAAGTTCATCTCCTGCTGCTGTGCCTGTGCTTGCTCCTGTCGCCTCTCAGCTTCCATTTGGGCTTGTTGCTGCTGTGACAACATTTGCTGCTGCTGTAGGATGACCTGCCCAAACTGTTTCACAAAGTCCTCCATACTGGCGGTCTCCTTTTTAATCTCTCCTGCAGCCTTCACCCAGGACAGGAGAGGGAGAAAAATGGGTATATGTCTCTTTAAGACTGTTTAAATTGGTTATGCCCGCATCCAAAGCACCATATGTGGGGAAGGTAGCTCGGTAGCAGCTGTGGTGTGGACACAACCAGTCAGAGACAGGGACAAAAAACTGTAGCAAAACAAGTTTATTTAAAAAAAACTGCAAAATAAATAAACCTTCACTTCAGGCACAAAAGGAGCAAAATAAAATACAGTCTTAACTTCAGGCAAAAGGAAAATAAACAAAACTCCTGCTCGTCCGAGCTGTAAACTAAACAATACAAAACTAGGTATACTAAACTAGCTATACTAAAACTGGCTTACTACCAGCCACGCGAACAAACAGAACAGCACGAAATAGTCTCACCAGACTTAGTGTAGCAGGACAGATCCAGACACCTCCTCTCACTCCCAGGATCTGCCCTGAAGTGCAGACTCTGAGGACTTTTATGGCCCAGTAACGAGCCTTAGGACCTACACCTGGGGCTGAGGCCTACTCAAGACTGGCCCTGGACCATACATATGTCAGAAACCTGGGGGAGATATACCGTGATTCCAATACTCTGCCTGTCAGCTTCTCACAGTGGTTATCTGTCACAGGAGGAAGGACAGGAGAGAGGAACATGCCCGCAGTAGGCAAACTAAGGCTGCTGGTGAAGAATGTGCAGAACATTGATGACTTCCCCAATTAATGTATGTTGAGACACCCTTGTTGCCAGAGCCTGATAAGAACAGAGTATGGAGGAGGGGGGAAATTGAATCCTGCATGTGAACAGGATTGCTATTGCTTATATCTCTGTGGTCTAAGCTTTCTAGCGACTGGGGTATTTGTATAGTGATTGGTTGTGGGTTGGCATCCTGTGAGAAAGGAATGATGACATATTGTAAAGGGACAGTAGATTGTTTGGTGGTTTCCATAATTTTGGTTAAATGGCCAATCTGTGTAGTGGAGACTGAGGAAAGATGCCAATACCACAGGATTTGGTTGAATGTTTGACTAATGGTCCAAGCTTGTGAGGTAGACAACAACAGTGCCCTGGCCAGTAGTCGACTTATGAGTATTGTGGGCCTTCTGAGTCTTAGGCCCTGTGAATAGCTTGAGCCTTGTATGTATTCAGTCCTGTGAGTAACTTTGGCCTTGTGTGTCCTAGGACCTGTGAGTAGCTTGGACCTTGTGAGTCTTGGGCCATGTGATTAGTTTGGGTGAGCTTGTTCTGTTGCACATGTAGATGTACTCTTACTGTAATTTGATGTTCTGAGCTGCCCTTCAGCATGAACAAGTGATTGCTGCTGTGAGAAGTGTGTATAATGTTTTTCTTACAGCTACTGTGTAGAACCTTGGCCAGTAAGAATTGTGTAGCAAAGTGTTAGTCATGCACACCTGGATTTGTAGACTGTAAATATGACAAATAGAGACTGACACTATTGACTGTGAATCTCCAAGTGAATGATCTGCAGGTAATGATACCTCAGCAACGTGGTCAGAAAGTCCCTTAGAGAACATGTGGTGGAAGAGAGGGAGACTCCCTCCCCACAAGTAAGGTAGCTGAAGATGCAGGGGAGTATTCAGAGAAGAATACTTTCAGTACTTACCTATTGTAAATTCAATGTAATAGTTTTTTTTAGTCCGTCTCCGACTGGTTCCCCGTCTCCCTGCTTCCTGCAGGTCTCCACAACATTCTCTCCTGCTGCAGACACTTCGTCTGGAGTTGGTGCCCCCACCCATAGGTGTGGCTGAGGACCTTTACAGGCCTGGCTCTGGGTCGCTCACTAGCGCCCTCTGGGTTCATACTCTCACAGTATATACAATATATACAGTAAATGCAGTGTCTGTGCCCTCCATGCCATGGAGTATTGACATGAGTTCTTTTCTTGTTGCCACCTGTCTTAATCTACCATATGTAATTACATCTACACATGTCACAAACACACACACATATCATTTAAAGCATGCAACAAAGAACCTGCACAGGTTCAGTAAGAATATGCTGTAATTTTGTAAATTGAATTATTCCCATTTAACACTGTGATACAGTCATGACTGTAAAGGTTGGTACCCATGAAATTTTTCCATGAAATGAAGTACAGTATTTCTCCCAGAAAATTATTGCAATTGCACATGTTTTGTTATATACATGTTTATTTTCTTTGTGTGTATTGGAACAACACAGAAAAACAAAAAAAAAGCCAAAAATTATGTAATTTCACGCAAAACTTTAAAAATGGGATGGAAAAAATTACTGGCACCCTCAACCTAATATTTCGTTGCACACCCTTACAAAAAAATAGCTCAAATAAATCACTTCCTATAACCATCAACAAGTTTCTTATACCTCTCAAATGGAATTTTGAACCACTCTTCTTTTGCAAACGGCTCAAAGTCTCTGACATTTTTAAGGGTGCCTTCTCAGCAATTTCAATTTAAAAATTCTCTATAGCTTTGTTGCCATCCATTTCTGGGTGCTTTTTGAAGTATGTTTGGAGTCATTGTCTTGCTGGAAGATCCATGACCTAGGAGGCAAAACACAGATTTCTGAAACTGGGCCCTACATTGAGACCCAAAATCCTTTGGTAATCTTCAGATTTCATGATGCCTTGCACATAGGCAGCATATTTTCCCTAGTGATGTTATCGCTTACTTCTTCTCTGAAATTCTGCCTTTATCTCTAGTTCCTTCTATTCCAAGGCAATCCAGATCTGACAAAGGTCCATAAAAGGACCGAAAAACGTTTTACCAACTTTTTGTGGATTGCATATTCTACAACAATGTATTAAATAAAAGCAAAAGAATTTTGCATGAAAAATTTGAGTGCCTGAAATATATTCTTGGATACGTGGGGTGAAACCCTATCAGAGCACCTTGATACAAATAAGAGTGCTATGACAATTGCACAAAGTCAAGGCACCCAGTGCCAGAGCCAGAAAAAAACACCCCAAAACATTTTTGAACCTCCACCATATTTGACTGTTGGTACTGTGTTCTTTTCTTTGTAGGCCTCATTCCGTTTTTGATTTAGTAGAATGATGTGCTTTACCAAAAAGCTCTATCTTGGTCTCATCTGTCCACAAGACGTTTTCCCAGAAGGATTTTGGCTTACATACATACATTTCGGCAAACTGCAGTCTGGCTTTTTATGTCTCTGTGTCAGCAGTGGGGTCCTCCTGGGTCTCCTGCCATAGCGTTTCATTTCATTCAAATGCCAACGGATAGTTTGCGCTTACAGTGATGCATCCTGAGCTTTAATTTCTTTGGAACTTGATTGGGACTGTTTATCTACTATCTGGACTATCCTGCGTTGCAACCTTTCATCAATTTTTCTCTTATGTCCACATCCACGTACATGACTGTAAGTTCATATCTGTATCAGAGACATCAGGGGCCATTGTAGCAGATTTCATTGTTTTTGACAGGAAGAGTATAATGCATCATGTAGCCCTTTTTTCAAGCAAAAGAACTTGAAAGACTCTACTATAAGTCAGTGTGGTCTGTCGTGCAACAGATCCTTTCCATCTATGACAAAAAGATAGCAATCACAACCAGATATAAACAGAACCTAACTGTGGGCTATTACAATGTAAGTAATGTTATGAATTTACAAAGTTATTCACCTTTTTAAGTTAGATAACTTGCACTCATAATAAAAATTCTATATACTGTATTATAATAATAATGCAGGATGTCAGTTTCTATTTGCTAAAAGAATATATATTTGTTATAATGACTAAAGTGAATGTTCAAAAGAAAGATAAATGGATTAGTCTATTTCAGGAGTTTGGATCAAAGAGAACACTTGTGAGATGTAGCCCAAATGAAAAAGGTGCTCGAGGAATGCTTTATGTCTTCTCTCAAGCATGGAGGAGGAATTGGAATGGTATGGGGCTTCTTTGGTGCTTGTAAAGTGGAGGTTTTTCACAAAGTGAAAGGGATAATGAACCAGAAAGGTTAGCACTTCATTAAACAATGTCATGTCATCCCTTCTAGTTATCTATTGACTGGTGCAAATGTCATCATGTAGCAGGAATACAATATAAAGCAGAATTCTTAGTTATGTACAATGGTTGAAGATAAATGTAATGTTATATGCAAGTTATAGGTTCAAAGATGCAATAAGTAAACAAGGCCGTTTGTATGTATGCTAATGGCCTGAGTCCCTACAAACAAAGGGGCACAATAAAAACAGTAAATTAATGCACCTAAAATAAATTACAAAAGGACACTTAAAGAGGACCTTTCACATCCTCATGTATATGCAGTTTTGCATACCGCTAGAAAGCTGACAGCGCGCTGAATTCAGCGCTCTGTCAACTTTCCTGTTATATGCCCCGGGGCTGGAGATATCGGGGGTCTAAATTTCACCATTCACTGTCAGAAGGGCGTTCCTGACAGTCTAGCTGCACTGTGAGGAACGCCCTCCCTGACACTACTAGTCCATAGACTTGTCCTGGGGGGGGCGTTCCTTTATAGCTCAGCATCATCACTATGCTGTAAGGAACGCCCCCTCTGACAGTACTCGGCTATGGATGAATACAGAGAAAGGGGGCGTTCTTTACCGCCCAGTGATGACGCTGAGCTGTGAGGAACGCCCCCCAGTACAAGGCTATGGACGAGCACAGTCAGGGAGGGCGATCCTGACAGCCAAGCTAGACTGTCAGGAACGCCCTTCTGACAGTGAATGGTGAAATTTAGACCCGGGATATCTCCAGCCCCGGGGTACATAACGGGAAAGCTGACAGAGAGCTGAATTCAGCACGCTGTCAGCTTTCTAGTGGTATGTAAAACAGCATATACATGAGGACGTGAAAGGTCCTCTTTAATAATAATCAGTACATACCACAGCATTATGACACCTGGATGCAGGGTTATGGTGCTTGTGAAGCAGGTTAAATAATAGCAGGTAGCGTGATGACATCACCACGTCAGCGCTGCTGGTGACAACATCAGATATGCGTAGCCACTGACCCCACCAATACTGATGCATTAAGGAAAAAAAGAGACAGTATGTCTCATAGATCTGAGAGTGGAGGGGATGTGGCGCCGTATGTGACATCATTGCATATGCTAACGCGATGATATCACTGTGTTGGCGACACGTCACTATGGTTACCAGAGGTAAATCACATCAATTTTGATTTGTTCTGCCCTGTCATTGGGGACGTCGATTGGTATATGATCTCTTGCTCCCTCAGGTAGATGAACCAGGTTTGTAGGAAGAATGTCGAGTTGTATAAGCACCTCCTCTATGTGGCTAATCTGTAAATCCTGTCCAGTCGATAAACTTCCATATCACAAAGACATTTTTGTCGCTTATTGTGTTCTGTGTTCTTCTTGAAGTACTGTAATGTGTTTATTTGTTCTTTTGTAGCCGCCCAGTCTTCTGTGGATGATATTAGTTAATTTTTAATGTTTTATATCTTCTTGGTGATTCCATCAATTGATTTTTGTACAAACTCCATCGTTAAGATCATAATATCCAGTGAGCATTTGTTCAAAATGCTCTCAAATCTGGAGCAGTGTTCGGTATTCTTGATAAATAGTGTTGGACAATCCCTGTGATCCTTATGTTCTTATAGTATTCAGCGAGTGTGTGGCAATGTAATTGGTACAAGATCAGTATTCTTGAGTATTGCCTTTTATATAATATCTACTGCAGTTTGGTTTTCATAATCAAGTGTAGGTGACATGAGGACAGGGGTGCGTGAGTACAGACTCAGCATATTGTATAGAAAAATGTCTCTGCACTCCCTCTATGCACTACCACCATATGGTTAACCTTTTCAAGCCTGGAATATATCAGTCTATAGATGTGATTATCACTTGATTCTCTTATGTGATATACAGCTGTTATTATACCTTTCTGATGCATATATTATATTTTATTTAATAGGTGTTTATTTCTTTGTATATATTGTGATTATGTACTTCACGAGCACCCTATCATCCATAGGGGGAGACATTTTTCTATACAGTACATTTATATATAGACTTGATCCAATGCCAATGATCAAAGGTTTTTTGTCATGCATAGAAGATTATATTTGTTATTTATTTAAGGGTAAATCCCATTCATAAAACATAATTTTATTCAGTAATGCACTTCATGTAATTCAATTGAACAAGAAAATAGCCTTGGAAATGTTTATTGTATCAGCTTGTGGAGATGTTATCTCAAAACCTGGAAATTATGTGTACATATGGTTCATTTCAACCTAAGATACCATTTGGTTGATAAAAGTCCCTGTAACTTGTGATTTAAATTTACATAAATGTGACATTTATTCTTAACCCTTACATGCTGTAATAGTATGGTGCGGCCGCCAGGTTTTTGAGGACAGCCGCCGTGCTAGTATGGCAGAAGCCTCCCACCCACTCAGACTCTGAGCAGATGGCTTCTGGAGTGGGTGTTAGCTGTAAGTTACAGCTTGCACCCTGCTCTAGCACCCCTGATCACAGCTCAGTTCCAAACAGGGGTTTTAACCCCTTAGATGCTGTGGTCAAACATAAACATGGCATGTAAGGCATCTCCCCATTGACCCTCAATGGCAAGTTTGGGGGTGCCAATAGGTATTGTCCCCAAATACTGGTTCATCCTACCACCGATGGGAGGAAGTCAGCCTCTGCATCTGCATAAGCTGACTTCCTCTATACACTGCAATACACATGTATACATGGTCTGATCACTGGTTCAGGTTCCCTAGTGGGACATCAAATATATGTAAAACAAAGTGTAAAAAAAATAAGTTTCATGTATTAAAAAAAATTAACAAATGAATAAAGCCCTAAAATGCCCCTTTCCTATATAAAATTAATTATATATTTAAAAAAAACCTAAAAATTAATAAAAACAACACATATTTGGTATCGCCGCGTCTGAAACAACACTTACAATAAAATTGAAACATTATTTAACCTGCACGGTGAACATCAAAGAAAAAAAAAACGCCGGAAATAATGATTTTTCGACATCTTGCCTTACAAAAAATGCTATAAAAAGTGATCAAAATGTCATATGTACCCCAAAACAGAGCCAATAAAAAGCACAGGTCGTCCCACAAAAAATAAGCCATGAAACAACTCTGTCAACTGAAAAATAAAAATGTTACACGTCAGAAGATGGTGATGCAAAAATAATCGATTTATGTCCTAAAATAGTTTCTGTTTTCAAAATTATTAACGCATAAAAAACAATATAAATTAGGTATCACCATAATCATACCAACCCACAGAATAAAGGTAACATGTTACTTGTGCTCTACACTGCATGACAAAAAATTTAAAAGGTAAAATGTAATGCCATATATATATGTTTTTTTTTTATCCACCAAAATAAGAGTTAATTAAATTTATTCAATAAGTTTTAGGCACCCCAAAATGGTGTCATGATAAAATGCATCTCATCCCACAAAAAAACTGCCCTGATATGGTTACATCACAAGAAAAATAAAAAATATAGCTTGCACAATGTGAAGCCAAAACCCCCCAAAATTGCCAAATCATTAGAACAAAACTGGCAGCGGCAGGGTACACTGTGCAAGAATATACCAGGGTACACCACAGATGTAGAGCGTATGAGGGAAAAGAAACTAGAAGTGACCCCCAGAGTGACCCTCCCAATCATAGGAGCTACTGGGGAAACAGTACGGAATTTGGTGTTTACAATGTACTCCCCTTATGCATTCACTTTTCATCATCTGCTATGCATTCACACCTGGGATACTAATGCTCACTACACCCCTTGATAAATTCTTTGAGGGGTGCAGTTTTCAAAATGGGGTAACTCCTTAGGGGATTTTACTTTATTGGCACCTCAGGATCTCTGCAAACATGAGATGGTGTTCAGATCCAATTATATAAATATGCACTCCAGAAGCCACATAGCGCTCCTTCAAATCTGCACCCTGCTCTGTACCCAAACTGCAGTTTATGCCCCCATATATGACACTGTTGTACCCTGAGTAAAGTATTTAATGCCATATGTGGGTAGAAACTGCTGTCTGGGCACAGCAGGGCACAGAAGAGAAGAAGCGGCATGTGGTTTTTGGAGCACAGATTTAGATGGTTTGGTTTTTGGACGTCATGACCAGTGTTGAGCAAACCCAAACTGCACAGTTTGGGTCCGTGCCGAACTTTGTGCGTTCGGGTGCCTGAACCCGAACGTCAGCGCTGAAGTTCGGGTCCGGGTTCAGCTCATCCCTAAAACTGGTTGATTGACTGCAGAGCCATTTTTGGGTCACAAAGTTCGGGTCCCCATTGATTTCAATGGGGTTCGGGTTTGGGTCAAGTTCGGGTACCCGAACTTTGACGGGTTTGCTCAACACTAGTCATGACACTTTTGCAGAGCCCTGAAAAGCCAGTAAAGTTGAATCCTCTGACATGTCACTCCATTTTAGAAACTACACCCCTGAAGGAATTTATCCAGGGGTACAGTGAGCACTTTTAACACCCAAGTGTTGCATTAATTTATGTTCCAGAAGTTAATACACAGTTGATGGTGAAAAGTGAAAATGCCAATTTTTCCAGGAAGCCTGCCCTCGCCCAAAGCTTCAGAACATAGTATATGAACAAAGAGAAACAATAGGCCCATTTATTTGGGGCTGTAAGAACAACATCTTCAAGGAAATGGGGGATGAACAAACAAAGAGGGCACACAATGGAAGGGGGCACACACTGGAAGCTGCAATCAGGAGAACACGTAGGGGAAAGGGGGGGGGACAACAGGGGGAGAAAAGAACAACCAATAACCTCTTAAAAGGAATAAGTAGAAAGAATAGCAAGGTAATTCCATATGAGGAGATGAAAGAGGAGAACTCAGTCGATTCCTGAAACAGAGCCCAAGGCCGCCAGAGAGCATCAAATTTAGAAGGATCGGAGGAATCCTCCGCCACCAGGGCCTCCATTCTTTTTATAAGTAGAAGCTCCTGGAGAAATTCAACCAAGGATGGCCCAACAGTGCTCTGTCAATGCCTGGGAATGACGGTACTAGCAGCCATGAGAAAGTGTCGCAGAAGATCCTTCTTTACCACAGAAATCCTGCCAGGGATAAGTGAAAGAAGGGCCAGTTGGGGAGTAGCAGCGATGGTGCGACCACACACCTTGGCATACAGAGCAAACACAGCATCCCAGAAGGACCTAAGAACGTCACACTCCCACCAGATATGATATAGGGTACCTTTCTCAGAACCACAGCGCCAACGCCGGTCAGTCACAGCATTGGATTCCACTTTAATGGCAATTCAGGGGCTCTGCAAAAGTGGTATGATGTCTAAAAACCAAACTGTACTCCAAAAACCATCCTCCTTCTCTTCTGTGCCTGGCTGTGCCCAAACAGCAGTTTATACCCACATATGGCATTGTTAAGTACGTTATCCAGGGGTGCAACGGTGTCATACATATGAGCATAAACTGCCATTTAAGCACACAGGAGGTTGCAGATGTGAAGGAGCGCTATGTGCTTTTGGAGGCAGATTTGGACTGTTGGTTTTTGTACACCATGTGACATTTGTAGAGACCTTAAAATTGCCCCTACAAAATGGGGTCACTTCTTGGGGAATTCCAATTTAATGGCACCTCCAGGGCTCTGAAAAACAACATGGCATCCAGAAAGTCCCTCTAAATCTAAACTCCAAAAGCTAAACAGCACAGTGCTCCTTCACTTCTGAACCCTGCTATGCACCCAAAAAGGAGCCCACATATACAACTTTTCTGTACTCGGGATAGCCCTCTTAATAATTTTAGGAGTGCTTGTCTCTGATGAGACAAAGAGGATGCAATGTATTGGGCACTGAAATTGCATATTTCGTTAAAAATTTTAATTTTAATTTTGCACATTAATTTTTGGGAAGCACTCTGGGGCTCAAAATGATAATACCGCTTTAGAAATTCCTTGAGAGGTATAGTTTCTAAAATGGGGCCACTTTTGAGGGGTTTCCATTGTACTGGTACTCTTTCATTCTGAGCCCCGCTGTATACCCATACAGCGGTTTAGAGCAACAGCAAGAGAAATTGTGTAATGAACTTTGGGGAGCACATGACACCTGAAAACTATTCCAGTAAAAGCTGCCCTCCAAAAGCCAAATAGCGCTTTTTCCATTCCAAGCTTCCCATGTACCCATACAGCAGATTACATCCACATATAGGGTATTGCTGTTTTCAGGAGCAATTGTTCAGCAAACTGTTGGGTGCTTTTTCTGCTTTAACCCATTGTGACAATGAAAACTTTGGGGATAAAGTAATGTTTTAGTTATTTTTCATTTACGCATGTTAATAAAATCTGTAAAACGGGGTCAAAATGCTCTCTATACCACTTGATAAATTCTGTGAGGGGTGTAGTTCTCTAGGGGTTCTGCAAATGAGACATGGCACCTGAAAATTATTCTAGCAAAATCTGCTTTTCAAACGTCCAATGGCGCTCCTTCCCTTACACACGCTGCCATGTGCCCAAGCCTCATTTTACACCCACATGTGAAGTATTTCTGTGCTTGGGAGAAATTGCATAACAAACTGTGAGATGCATTTTCTCTTTTAACCTTTTGTGAATGTGTTAATTTTAGGGCTAAGTGAATGTAAATGTGAATGTGAAATGCTTAAAGACTTAAACTTCCCAAATGCTGTTTTGAATTATTTGAGGGGCGCAGTTTGGAAAATGGAGTAATTTATGGGGGGGTTCTAATATACAGTGCTGGTCAAAAGTATTGGCACCCCTGCAATTCTGTCAGATAATACTCAATTTCTTCCAGAAAATGATTGCAATCACAAATGCTTTGGTAATAATATCTTCATTTATTTTGCTTGCAATGAAAAAACACAAAAGAGAATGAAAAAAAAAGTCAAATCATTGATCATTTTACACAAAACTCCAAAAATGGGCCGGACAAAAGTATTGGCACCCTCAGCCTAATACTTGGTAGCACAACCTTTAGACAAAATAACTGCGAACAACCGCTTCCGGTAACCATCAATGAGTTTCTAACAATGCTCTGCTGGAATTTTAGACCATTCTTGTTCTATGGGATTCAGGTCTGGACTCATTGCTGGCCACTTTAGAATTCTCCAGTGCTTTCTCTCAAACCATTTTCTAGTGCTTTTTGAAGTGTGTTTTGGGTCATTGTCCTGCTGGAACACCCATGACCTCTGAGGGAGACCCAGCTTTCTCACACTGGGCCCTACATTATGCTGCAAAATTTGTTGGTAGTCTTCAGACTTCATAATGCCATGCACACGGTCAAGCAGTCCAGTGCCAGAGGCAGCAAAGCAACCCCAAAACATCAGGGAACCTCCGCCATGTTTGACTGTAGGGACCGTGTTCTTTTCTTTGAAGACCTCTTTTTTTTTCCTGTAAACTCTATGTTGATGCCTTTTCCCAAAAAGCTCTACTTTTGTCTCATCTGACCAGAGAACATTCTTCCAAAAGGTTTTTGGCTTTCTCAGGTAAGTTTTGGCAAACTCCAGCCTGGCTTTTTTATGTCTCTGGGTCAGAAGTGGGGTCTTCCTGGGTATCCTACCATAGAGTCCCTTTTCATTCAGACGCCGACGGATATACAGGTTGACACTGTTGTACCCTCGGACTGCAGGGCAGCTAGAACTTGTTTGGATGTTAGTCGAGGTTCTTTAGCCACCATCCGCACAATCTTTCATTGAAATCGCTTGTCAATTTTTCTTTTCTGTCCACATCTAGGGAGGTTAGCCACAGTGCCATGGGCTTTAAACTTCTTGATGACACTGCGCACGGTAGACACAGGAACATTCAGGTCTTTGGAGATGGACTTGTAGCCTTGAGATTGCTCATGCTTCCTCACAATTTTGCTTCTCAAGTCCACAGACAGTTCTTTGGTCTTCTTTCTTTTCTCCATGCTCAATGTGGTACACACAAGGACACAGGACAGAGGTTGAGTCAACTTTAATCCATTTCAACTGGCTGCAAGTATGATTTAGTTATTGCCACCACCTGTTATGTGCCACAGGTAAGTAACAGGTGCTGTTAATTACACAAATTAGAGAAGCATCACATGATTTTTCAAAGGGTGCCAATACTTTTGTCCACCCCCTTTTTTATGTTTGGTGTGGAATTATATCCAATTTGGCTTTTTGACAATTCTTTTTGTGGTTTTCCATTGAAGACAAATTAAATGAAGATATTATTACCAAAGCATTTGTGATTGCAATCATTGTCTTGAAGAAATTGAGTATTATCTGACAGAATTGCAGGGGTGCCAATACTTTTGGCCAGCACTGTATAGGCCTTTATAATCCTCTTCAGAACTGAAGTGGTCCCTAACAAATGGGCTTGAGAAATTTTCTTGTAAATCTGGAAAATCAGTTACACTTGTAAGTCTTCTAACGTTCAAAATAAAATAAAAGATTAATAGATGATGCCGAAATAAAGCAGATATATGGTAGATAATATTTATTTATGTATTTGTGTGGTATGGCTATCTGTCTGAAAAGCAGAGCATTTCACATTTTGAAAATTGAGATTTTTTTTTCCCCAAATTTCCATCAAATTTCCTATTTTTTTTATAAATAAACACAAAAATATTTATCAATGTTTACCACTAAAAGCAAAAAAATTTTTTAAAAAGTTAAAAAAATCTAAAAAAAAAAATAAAAAATATTAAAAATTCAAATTACCCCCCCTTTCCCTAGAACACATCTAAAAGTACTTAAATACTGTGGAGCACATACACATTAGGTATCCCTGTGTCCGAAAATGCCTGGTCTACAAATCTATAAAAATATTTTTCCCGTATGGTAAATGCTGTAGCGGGGAAAAAAATCAAAAGTGCCAAACCGCCGGTTTTTTTTTTGTTTTTTTTTTTCAACTGTTTATTTTAAAAGTTTTTGTCATAGAGAGAGAATAACAATATACAAGAAAAATAAGATAACTGAAGGTAACAAACATAGGACAGAAAGGGATTACTCAGCATTCTCAATAAATTACAAGGCTTTAAACAAACTGGCCAGAAATGGCCCCAAAAAGGCCAAGGAATCCGACAACAAACAGGGGTAGACAAGACAGGAGGACAGAAGGGTGGCAGAAGGACATCCAGGAAGTAAGGGGCCCCACAACAGCCGGATCAGAGAGGCCAGACCGCCCAAAACTCATCCCATGGTTTCCAGATCAGGCAGAACCTCTCCTCCTCATTATTAAGAAGGGCCGTACTCCAGGGAGCGCGCATCTTTTATCCTAGCGTATAACTCCTCCAGGGCCGGGGGGGCTGAATGCCGCCAGCGTTTAGCAATCAGACATCTAGCGGAAGTAAGGAGGAGCAACAGGAGCTGGAGAGCGGGCTTGTGCAAAATATCAGGGGGGGGGGAGGTTGAGAAGGTAAGTCCTAGGGGACAGGGGAAGGTTAACACCCAGGACCCCTTCCAGGAGACCCTGGACCTGGCGCCAATAAGGCTGGAGCATGGGGCAGTTCCAAAAGAGATGGAAAATGTGTGCGGGACGGGTGCCACACCGCCAGCAGCAGTCCGGGACATTCTTGTCAAAAGAGTGAAGTGCAGCTGGGGTATGGTACCAATGCATCAACATCTTAAAAATATTTTCCTTTTGTGTAACACATCTAGAAGTCCTGGGTGCTCTACTCCATATAAGGGACCAATCGTTACTCGATATGGGTGTCCCCAAACAGTTCTCCCACCGTGACATATAGGTATGTTGGGGCAAAGCATCTGGGGTGGGGTTCGAAAGAAGGCGGTATATATCAGAAATAAGCCCTGTTGTCCCAACACCCGTTTTGCAAAGTTTCTCAAAAAGCGTAGGGATGGGTGCTGTGGGGCCTTGAAAAATAGAGGAGGCCAGATGGGAGACCTGGATATACGCCAAATCCGGACTGGAGATCAGCAAATGGTAAAAGAGCCCGGGTCCTATAATCAATGATGTCAGCGTACCAAAAAAGGCCCGCTCTCAGCCAAGGACCCGCTACCGGCCCAGTGAGCCTAGGCGGGTAATTAGGGTTAAGAAAGAAAGCGGTCATGGAGGAACACGAGGAGAGGGGAAAACGGGACACACATGTGCGCCAAATATCTCTCGTGAGTGCCATAGGGCCTAACAAGGCACTCCCGGGGGGGGAATGAGGACCAGTCCAAAGCAGGGAATTAGGATGTTGCGGAGCAAGCCACAGCTTCTCACTCTCCATCCACTTAGAGTAAGCCTGGAGGGTGGACCAAGCCGAGACCCTGCGTAGGTGGGCCGCCCAGTAGTATAAAACTAAATTGGGGAGAGAAAGGCCACCTCTCTCCCTAGGGGTCCAAACCGCCGTTTTTTTACTGTTTCGCCTCTGCTAAAAATTTGAATAAAATGTGATCAAAGCAATAGCAATTCCCCAAAATGGTATAACTAAAAAGTACACCTGGCCCTGCAAAAAAAGATGTCCTATGCATTCCCGTACACGGAAGTATAAAAAAGTTACAATATGGCAATTTTTAGAAACAAATTGTTTTTGCCCAGCTTTAGATTTGTGTTAAGGGGTTAAAATGTAAATAAAAACCATATAAATTTGGTATCTATGGAATCGTACCGAAACATAGAATACAGATGACATGTAATTTTGTCTGAAGAGTGAACGCCGTAAAAACGAAGCCCGTAAGAAAGTCGCACAAATGCACTTTTACTTCATATCCACCCCATTCTAATTTTTTTCAGCTTCCCAGTAAATTGTACAGAATAATACATGATAGCATCATGAAGAAAAATTAGTTCCTCAAACATTAAGACCTCATATGGCTTTGAGAACGGAAAAATAAAACAGTTATGGGATTTTGAAGGGGGAAGGGGAGTTAAAGTAAATCGAAAAATTCCTCCGGTGGGAAGGGGTTAAAACAAGGTGTTCCGAAATATGCTTAAAATGCACCTAAATTTGCTTATGTTAGACAAGTAATCAGGTACAGTCACTGTATTAGATTTTTACTATTGTTTTACTTTTTGGCATGGTTGTCTTTTTGGGTTTGTGATATATTCTGTCCAAACATAGCATGCTTTGGTTATGGTGTTTTCCTCTGGCATATTTCCCATAGGCTTTTCAGTATCAATTTTAATAACTACAGCAGGTAATTCTATCATCACAGAGACTAAGACTTTTATGTATTTACATGAATGTCTGGCAGTGGAAAATCAAAATGTGTGAGTCTTTAATGCCTTACGTACACACGTGGACAAAATTGTTGGTACTCCTCATATAATGAAAGAAAAACCCACAATGGTCACAGAAATAACTTGAATCTGACAAAAGTAATAATATATAAAAATTCTATGAAAATGAACAAATGAAAGTCAGACATTGCTTTTCAACCATGCCTCAACAGAATTTTTTAAAAAAAGAAAACTCTTGAAACAGGCCTGGACAGAAATGATGGTACCCCTGAAAATAATGTGACCAAAGGGACATGTTAAATCAAGGTGTGTCCACTAATTAGCATCACAGGTGTCTACAATCTTGTAATCAGTCAGTGGGCCTGTATATAGGGCTATAGATACTCACTGTGCTGTTTGGTGACATGGTGAGTACCACATTCAACATGGACTAGAGGAAGCGAAGGAAAGAGTTGTCTCAGGAGCTTAGAAAGAAAATTCTAGACAAGCATGTTAAAGGTAAAGGTTATAAAGGTCAAGCAGCTTGATGTTCCTATGACTACAGTTGCACATATTATTCAGAAATTTAAGATTCATGGGACTGTAGCCAACCTCTCTGGACGTGGCCGCAGGAGGAAAATTGATGACAAATCAAGAGAAGTATAATACTAATAGTAACAAAAGAACCCAGAAAAACTTCTAAAGAGATTAAAGGTGAACTTCAAGCTCAAGGAACATCAGTGTCAGATCGCACCATCTGTGGTTGTTTGAGCCAAAGTGGACTTCATGGGAGACGACCAAGGAGGACACCATTGTTGAAAACAAATCATAAAAAAGCCAGACTGGAATTTGTCAAACTACATGTTGACAAGCCACAAAGCTCCTGGGAGAATGTCCTATGGACAGATGAGACAAAAATCGAAATTTTTGGCAAGGTACATCAGCTCTATGTTCACAGATGGAAAAATGAAGCATATCTTGAAAAGAACACTGTCCCTACTGTGAAAGATGGAGGAGGCTCTGTTATGTTCTGCGGCTGCTTTGCTGCATCTGGAACAGGGTGTCTTGAATCTGGGCAGGGTACAATGACATCTCAAGACTATCAAGGGAGTCTAGAGAGAAATGTGCTGCCCAGTGTCAGAAAGCTTTGTCTCAGTCACAGGTCATTGGTCTTGCAACAGGATAATGACCCAAAACACACAGCTAAAAACACCCAAGAATGGCTAAGAGGAAAACATTGAACTATTCTGAAGTGGCCTTCTATGAGCCCTGACCTAAATCCTATTGAGCATCTTTGGAAGGAGCAGAAACATGCCATCTGGAAAAGGCACCCTTCAAACCCGAGACAACTGGAGCAGTTTGCTCATGAGGAGTGGGCCAAAATACCTGTTGACAGGTGCAGAAGTCTCATTGACAGTTTGATTGCAGTGATTGCCTCAAAAGGTTGTGCAACAAAATATTAAGTTAAAGGTGCCATCATTTCTGTCCATGCCTGTTTCATGAGTTTTCTTTTTTTAAAAATTGTGTTGAAGCATGGTTGAAAAGCAATGTCTGACTTTCATTTGTTCATTTTCATAGAATTTTTATATATTATTGCCATATTTTATATATGAATGCCATGACTTTTTTACTTTTCTGTCTCTTTTTGAGGTCTTGTTGTTTGTGAGATGAGATGAATTTTTCAATGGTATCATTTTGGGATACCTATAACTTATTGAATAAATTGCATTAAATAAAAACAGTTCTGGCTTTTTTATTTTAAAATTTGTGCTGTTCATCATAAGGCATACCATTAATATTATGTTACCTTTATTCTGTGGGTCAGTACAATTATAGCAATATCACTTTTTTAAGCATTTGTTTTATGGTGTTCACCATTCAGAGTAAATGATGCATTATATTTAGAGATTTATAGTAAGGATTAACCCCTTAATGCAAAATGACGTACCTGCACGTCATGGGAGTGAGTGCCTAATGGCAAAATGACGTCTCGGTTATTTTTCCCTTTTTCTATATAAAATGAATTATATAAAAAAAACCTACAAACTCTACACAGTGAACGTCGAAAAAAAAAAAAAAGGGGGAAAAACGCCTGAAGTAATGATTTTTCACCATCTTACCTCATAAAATATGCTATAAAAAGTGATCAAAAAGTCATATGTATCCCAAAACAGTATCAATAAAAAGCACAGGTTATCCCGCAAAAAATAAGCATTCAACCAACTCTGTACACTGAAAAATAAAAATGTTACACCTCTCAGAAGATGGCGATGCAAAAATAATTGATTTCTTTCCCCAAATGGGTTTTTGTTCTGCAAAATCAGTATCACATAAAAAAAAATATAAATGAGGTATCGCCATAATCGTACCAACCCGCAGGATAAAGATAATATGTTACTTATGCTGTACGCTGCATGGTGAAAAATTTAAAAGGTAAAACGCATTGCCAGAATTGATGGGGTTTTTTTTAATCCACCAAATGAGTTAATAAAATGTATTCGATAAGTTATAGGTGCTCAAAACTGGCGTCATTACAAAATGCATCTCATCCCACAAAAAAACAATTTTTCCAGGAATACATCATTTCAGTGCGTAATATGTTGTGCCCAGCTTGTATCAGAGACGAATGCTCCAAAAACTGTTGTGCCTGGGATACCCGCCTAACAGTTTTTGTAGTGTGTGTCTCAGCTGACACAAGTTGGGAACAACATATCAGGCACTGAAATGGTGTATCTATGAAAAAAATTGCAACCCTTTGTAAATGTGTTACATTTAGGGCTAAATGAATGTATTATTAAAAAAAAAAAAAATGTCTAAATTTCACCTCCATATTGTTTTAATTCCGTGAAATGCTAAAAGGGTTAACAAACTTCCCAAATGCTGTTTTGAATTATTTGAGGGGTGCAGTTTTGAAAGTGGGGTAATTTAAAGGGGTTTTTAATATATAGGCCTTTATAATCCTCTTCAGAACTGAAGTGGTCTCCTAAGAAATTAGTTTAGGAAATTTTCTTGTAAATCTGGGAAATCACTGTTACACTTGTAAGCCTTCTAACATCCAAAATAAATTAAAGGACGATTAAATGATGATGCCGATATAAAACAGAGTTATGATAGATAATATTTATTAATGTATTTGGGTGGTATGACTATCTGTCTGATAAGCGGAGCATTTCACATTTTGAAAATTGTGATTTTTTCCAAATTTCCCTATTTTTTTTATAAATAGATACAAAAATATTAATCAATGTTTACCACTAACATGAAATACAATGTGTAACAAATAAAATATCTCAAAATCACTTGTTTAAGTTAAAGCATCTCAAAGTTATTGCCATATAAAGTGACACATGTCAATTTTGAAAAATGAGGCCTGGTCATTAACGCACTTTTAGGCCCGGTCCTTAAGGGGTTAAGGATCTAATCAAACTTCTAAAAATGATTTTTATTTTCCATTAACAGAGTCAGTTCAGGGCTTATTTTTTATGGACAAGCTGTATTATTTATTGGTACCATTTTTCAGTACACTGAACGTTTTGATCACTTTTATTACATTTTTAGAAGATGAGGTGATAAAAGCATAACAGCATTTCTATGAGTGTTTTAAGATTATTTTTTACACCTTAAACAGAGTGGGATAAATAGTATATTAGTATTATACTGTAGTACAGAAGTGATAATACCAATAATATGTATTGTTTTTTATTTTCTCTGCATAAAAAGCATTTTTAAATGGTAAATGAGGAGTTTTTGGTCTTCATCTTTTCAACAAATATTTTTAACTAAATATTTTTAAACTATATATACAGTATATATATATATATATATATATATATATATATAGTGTGTGTTTTTTTAATAGGAGGGTTAATGATGAAAGACCGGCAACGTGGGTTGATGCAGGGGAGCTAAATCTCACAAATCTCTCAATAGACTTTTGCTATTAACTGAGCATCTCCATTATTGGGCACTGTAACAGGGTATCAGCTTTATATTATGGTATTCCCCCCCCAATCTGATATTGATGAACTGTACTATCGATAGGTCATCACTAGAAAATCTTGGAAAACCCCTTTAGACTAAGGCCCCACATAGAGAAACACTGCAAAAAAAAAAAAAATGTGTCGGGTGGCATTGCGTTTTTTAGACATTGTTTTTATTGCATTTTTGCAGAGTTTTCCTCTGTGGACTTTCTACCCCTATTATATCTATACCTATGCCAGCCTTTCCACAGGTATAATTGACTGGCTGAGATTTTCAAAAACACAAGTGTTTTTGAAAACATAGCTTTTCAATGTGAATTTTTTTTGCAACATGTGGATGGGATTAGCCTGAATATCATTCACTTGCAGACACTGTAAGACGCAGCATTGTTTGCTGCATTTTCACAACGTGGGGCATCAGCCTTAAGGGTGTGCTGCTTTCATTCATAAATGTGATTGGAGTGTAAAGTTATACTGAAAGGTTAAGTAAATATTCAAAATATATGTAGTGTCTATAATTGCTGCCAGATTCTTAGTTTTTATGGTGACTTTATTTAACTTTTAGTTTTGCTCATTGTAATGTGAACACCAAATAAAAACTGCTAATATAAAAGCTACTTTGTCATTGTTCTCTTGCAATGACAAATGGTTCTTCATCAAGTGTCTCTTTCTCTATCCACATATTCATTTAGATAATTTAATTTGTGCTTAATGTACTGATTAATACTTTCCTGAAGGAAAATCATACTGCCATATTCTTTAAAGTTGTATTTTTTATCATTAAAAAGTGTCTCATAAAAGTTTCCTGAACTAATGAAAATGTTCATGAGGTAAAGATGAAAGTCATGTTACATATTATTTCATATGTAAGAGATTGCATTACTTTCCACATTAATGGAAAAAAGAAAATAGGATGTATTTAATAAAAATGTTTCCAGTGTTAAGAAAAAAAGTATCAAATCTAAACTTGTTAATCTCATTTCTCTACTCCTTTGTTCCCCAAATATTATCAAAGCCATAGCAGCCACATGCAACCATACTCTTAGCTGCAACTTTAATTGTTCTATCTATCTAAATGACTTGTTTGTGTCAGTCTGACAAAAACTGATCCCATACATTTTACTGACGCAGAGGCGTAGCTAGGGGTTCAGCACAGGGGGGGGGGACATGTCCAAGTGGGCCCCCAACTTGGACTTGTTCGTATACCGATACTATCAGTATATGGTGAGCGTATAGTGGTATGTAGCAGCTCTACACAAGGCTCTGCAGACGATTTAGATAAATACAGGGCAGTAACATTTAGTGACTTACAGGTGACGTCTCTGACCAATCCTTCACATTTCCCATCTCTTGCATCTGGACGGCCATGACCATTTCTTCCAGTCTCTATAAAGTTTGCAACACAGACATCTTTGGCTCCTCACTTTTCCAGGAACCCAACCCATATTGTCCTCACCTGCACACCCATCCTGCTGCTACCCCAATTATAAAATATATAATATATAATATAACCCTACATAATGAATAATACCCCCAAGTGTATCTTTAAGTTAAAAACTTCCCTGTGCACCCCTTTAAATAGTGCCCATTATTAATAATGCCCCGGGTGTTTCCTAATTAAAAAGGAAAAAAAAAAAAGGGAAAAAAAAATTATTGAGGTTCCAATACCCTGGACCCCAGGATCAGCTGTTTGTTTTTTGTTTTTTGTTTTTTTTTTAAACTGTAGTTTTTATTAAAGTATTTTACAATAAAGTATACATTTAAAGAGGAAAAATCACAACAGATGAAGCAACATGGTAGCAAAATCCTCTGCATACAAAAATTACAAAGATAATAAAACAATATCAGACAAGGGGAAAAAAGGGAGAGAAGGGAAATGGAGAACGGGAGGAGGGTGGGGGGGAGGACAGTTCGGTTGGAGTCAAAGCGTGTAATACCAATGCATGAGAATTTTATATTGGGTCTCACGGAACGTAATGCAGGATGAGGACTGGACAGCTCGGGACCATATGGTCTGCCACTGTCCAGGTGAGACCCGCCTACGCAGAACCTCCTCCCACCTAGTCATGTATCTGTGTGCTGGGGGGAGGTCACCCCTCAGGGGAGGACAAAATCCCGTATATATTAGATATAAGTCCCTTTGTAGAGGTGCCAGCACAGCACAGCCTTTCAAAAGCTGTGGGTGGCGAGACCTGCTTGAATCTAAGTTGAGCCCGAGCAAAGTGTGTTATTTGTTGATAATGAAACCAGGATCAGCTGTTTGAATGAACCGTGGTACCTGTGTAAGCGCCGTGACCCCATCTCTGTTTACATAGTGTTATTCTTTTCATAGCGGCCATGTAATGTAACTACAACCTCATCCTATACACGTCTATGTGACAAGACTGTAATTACATCACACGGTCATTATAAACAGACAGCGTGTGATATAAACAGGCGCCATAGCCCCTTCATACAGCTGATCAGTGGGGAATCACTTATCTCTTATTGATGTTTTATTCTGAGGATAGACCATCAATAAAAATGAGCTGGAAAACTCCTTAAAGAGGACCTTTCACGTCCTCATGTATATGCTGTTTTACATACCGCTAGAAAGCCGACAGCACGTTGAATTCAGCGCACTGCCGGCTTTTCCCATATGTGCCCCGGGGCTGGAGATATCGGTGGTCGTAGTTTCACGGTTTACTGTCAGAAGAGCGTTCCTGACAGTCTAGCTGTGCTGTGAGGAACGCCCTCCCTGACAGTTCTCGTTCATAGACTTGTACTGGGGGGGGGGGGGGCAAGGCCGGTTTTAGACAAAGTGGGGGCCCAGGCAAAATTAAAAGTGGGGCCCCAAATGTTGAAATATTGTACCTACCCACATAGCCACATTCTGTAAATTTGATGTGCTGCAGTGCTTACAGGGATGTTCCTAAGGTCTTTAAGGCCGGGGCCCCCCACATTGTGAAAACGCAACGTTTTACAGTACCTGCAAAGTGGAGGGGATTCTGACTAATCCCATACACACATTGCAGAAAAAAAAAAACTGCAGCGGAAAAGCTGTGTTTTCACAGCATGTCAATTATATCTTCATAAATGCTGGTGTTTTCCGTAAAGGTATAATAGGTACAGAAAGTCCACAGAGGAAAACTCTGAGATCGCAATGAAAAACGCTGCTGAAAAAAATGCAATGCGTTTCCGCCGCAGTCTTTTCCGCAGCATGGGGCCTTAGCATAAAGGGGTTGTTTCATTTGTTTGTAAATTTTTTTGCATAGCCAAACTAGTTGCTTGTGACCCTTTATAAATCAGGTGCACAAGTAACAAGGCATACCTGTGTCATTCTGAAGGGACAAATCACGATGGGCCTGCCAATGTGAATGAGCTCCCACAGTCAGAGAATGGAGGTGCGGAATGGGCCTCCGACGAGGAGGATGATTGTTGGCCGGATCCCTGCTCCTGGGGATGTTCCACCTGTGACTACTGTATCTCCGGCCTGTGCCCCCTCTGGTGCGGAATCCGCTGGTCCTTCTCAGCCCATAGCTGCAGCACCCCATAATATACCACCGGTCCTCAGACGGACCACTAGGCCAAATGCTGGTATTCCCCCTGTTCGGTATGCGCAGGATGAGTTTGTTTGGCCTGCCATACATCGGTATACTACCACCCTGTGCATAAAAGTACAACCCTCTGGATATACAGTCATAGGCAGGGACTGCCAATCTTAAAGTGGGGGGGAATATGTAAGAGACAGCCAATGTTGTCTTAAGCTTCATTTGTCTGTATAAACTGTTAATGTTGAATGTATTTCTGTGATTCTGTTCCTTTAAGACAGCAGCCATTGTAATTGTGACATGATGCTGGAGTGAGACCCCCCCCCCCCCTTTTATGTCAGCCTGCCTGTTCTGCAGACAGAGTGTGAGCAGAGAAGCAGGAAGTGACGAGACAGAGAGCAGCAGCCATCTTGGCAAGTGTTGTATTGAACTGGTGTGGAGATTTTTCTGTACAGCTAAGCTGTATCTTGGTCCAGAGACAAACAGAGTGTAAAGAGACAACAGGACTAGTGAGTCCACGTGAAAGGAACTGTGCTCAGTGGCTGATCAGTGAGACTGACATTGTGACTGTGTATATGGATACCACAGATAGAGACTCGCAGTGCTGTTGATGTACTGGACAGCACCTGCTAAATCCCGGCTTACATCCCAGCTCAGTGTATGGATTCGGCAGGACTGTCAGTGTGCTGAGTGGAATCTGCTGTTGGATTACATTGCATTCAGTTGGTTTCCCTGTCTGTTAAAGAGGACTTCATTTCTCCCAAGATCCTGATAACCGTGAGGAGAGGACGCTTCACTATAAAAGAAAGGACCGACTTTGGGCCCCACCGCGCGCTTCTACGGACTGTAAGCGGTCCACCTGGACCACTGGGGAAAAGGGGGTGCACCCAAATGTGAAGTCAGGGTCAGTTAGGGATAGTTTTGAGTATATTGTTCATTCAGTGTCCATACTGCAGAAGTGGACAGAGTAAAAGTAGAAACCATTGCAGAATTTGCCTTGAAATTGTTCATGCTATATTGTATATTTTGCTTGTCTTTAGCCCTGTCATTTTACCTTTAACTAGCCTTTATTAACTTATAGTAAATATATATTTTTTTCTTGAACTACCGCGTGTGCGTTCATTTCTGGTTGCGGAGTCCAAACCACCTGCCTTGCTCTCGGTTCACATGTCTATCCCTACACACAACAAAAAAAAGTATATACAGTACAGACCAAAAGTTTGGACACACCTTCTCATTCCAAGAGTTTTCTGTATTTTCATGACTATAAAAATTGTAGATTCACATTGAAGGCATCAAAACTATGAATTAACACATGTGGAATTATATACTTAACAAAAAAGTGTGAAACAACTGAAAATATGTCTTATATTCTAGGTTCTTCAAAGTAGCCACCTTTGCTTTGATTACTGCTTTGCATACTCTTGGCATTCTCTTGATGAGCTTCAAGAGGTAGTCACCTGAAATGGTTTTCACTTCACAGGTGTGCCCTGTCAGGTTTAATAAGTGGGATTTCTTGCCTTATAAATGGGGTTGGGACCATCAGTTGTGTTGTTCAGAAGTCAGGTGGATACACAGCTGATAGTCCTACTGAATTGAGTGTTAGAATTTGTATTATGGCAAGAAAAAAGCAGCTAAGTAAAGAAAAACGAGTGGCCATCATTACTTTAAGAAATGAAGGTCATTCAGTCCGAAAAATTGGGAAAACTTTGAAAGTGTCCCCAAGTGCAGTGGCCAAAACCATCAAGCGCTACAAAGAAACTGGCTCACATGAGGACTGCCCCAGGAAAGGAAGACCAAGAGTCACCTCTGCTGCGGAGGATAAGTTCATCCGAGTCACCAGCCTCAGAAATCGCAGGTTAACAGCAGCTCAGATTAGAGACCAGGTCAATGCCACACAGAGTTCTAGCAGCAGACACATCTCTACAACAACTGTTAAGAGGAGACTGTGTGCAGCAGGCCTTCATGGTAAAATAGCTGCTAGGAAACCACTGCTAAGGACAGGCAACAAGCAGAAGAGACTTGTTTGGGCTAAAGAACACAAGGAATGGACATTAGACCTGTGGAAATTTGTGCTTTAGTCTGATGAGTTCAAATTTGAGATCTTTGGTTCCAACCACCGTGTCTTTGTGCGACGCAGAAAAGGGTGAACGAATGGACTCTACATGCCTGGTTCCCACCGTGAAGCATGGAGGAGGAGGTGTGATGGTGTGGGGGTGCTTTGCTGGTGACACTGTTGGGGATTTATTCAAAATTGAAGGAATACTGAACCAGCATTGTTACCATAGCATCTTGCAGCGGCATGCTATTCCATCCGGTGTGCGTTTAGTTGGACCATCATTTATTTTTCAACAGGACAATGACCCCAAACACACCTCCAGACTGTGTAAGGGCTATTTGACCAAGAAGGAGAGTGATGGGGTGCTACGCCAGATGACCTGGCCTCCACAGTCACCAGACCTGAACCTAATCGAGATGGTTTGGGGTGAGCTGGACCGCAGAGTACAGGCAAAAGGGCCAACAAGTGCTAAGCATCTCTGGGAACTCCTTCAAGACTGTTGGAAGACCATCAGGTGACCTCCGGGCTCATCAAGAGAACGCCTCAGGGTGTGCACAGCTGGAAGCCAAGCAACGGGGGGGAATCCGAGAACCTGGAATAGTAGGCAAACATACGGTGGCGAACCTAGAAATAAGACATATTTTCACACTTTTTTGTTAAGTATATAATTCCACATGTGTTAATTCATAGTTTTGATGCCTTCAGTGTGAATCTACAATTTTTATAGACATGAAAATACAGAAAACTCTTGGAATGAGAAGGTGTGTCCAAACTTTTGGTCTGTACTGTACATACAGAATTATCAAATAGGACCACTATACCAGGACTAAATACTGTCACGTCACCCGCTGACCACTATACCAGGACTAAATATCGTCACGTCATCCGCTGACCACTATACCAGGACTAAATACTGTCACGTCACCTGCTGACTGCTATACCAGGACTAAATACTGTCACGTCACCCGCTGACCGCTATACCAGGACTAAATGCTGTCACATCACCCGCTGACCGCTATACCAGGACTAAATACTGTCACGTCACCTGCTGACCGCTATACCAGGACTAAATACTGTCACGTCACCCGCTAACCGCTATACAAGGACTAAATACTGTCACATCACCTGCTGACCACTATACCAGGACTAAATATCGTCATGTCATCCGCTGACCACTATACCAGGACTAAATATTGTCACGTCACCCGCTGACCACTATACCAGGACTAAATATCGTCACGTCACCTGCTGACTGCTATACCAGGACTAAATACTGTCACGTGACCCGCTGACCGCTATACCATGACTAAATACTGTCACGTCAGCCACTGACCGCTATACCAGGACTAAATACTGTCACGTCACCCGCTGACTGCTATACCAGGACTAAATACTGTCACGTCAGCCACTGACCGCTATACCAGGACTACATACTGTCACGTCACCCGCTGACCACTATACCAGGACTAAATGCTGTCACGTCACCCGCTGACCGCTATACCATGACTAAATACTGTCACGTCAGCCACTTACTGCCAGATTCCCCTCTGTCCTCATAGTATAATCCACAAATAGCGGCTTTTACTGTATAATGTTCCCCTCGTAGCACCAAACACTTCACTACGATCAGAGTTACTCCATTCCCCATCTTGAGAACACAACCACCCCTTTTATTTGCAGATGCCCCCTCATAATACCAGCCAGCAATTAACCTCTTCCTGCCCTGCACTGTAATAGTATGCTGCAGTAAGCAGTTTGTTTCTAGGACTACACTTTGCAGAGACTGTAAAATGACCGTTTATGCCACGTGGGACCCCGGCCTTAAGGCCGAGGCCCCACTTTGTGGAAAAGCAGCTTTTTTTGTTGCAGATTTTGCTTCAGATTTTTGAGCCAAAGCCAAGCAGGGCTATAAAAGGATTGTGAAATATCTAGGAAGCTTCTTACACTCCCTGCTCAATCCAATCCTGGCTTTGGCTCAAAAAACAGCAACAAAATCTGCAACAAAAAAATCCGCTTTTCTGTAATGTGAAACACAGTGTTTATGGCGGCTGCAGAAACGTGCGGGAATTTCCACATATATTTACCATAATAGGTGAAGAAAGTGCAGAGAAAAATGCATCAAAAGCTCAATGAAAAACACTGTGGGAAAAAAAAACAATGTGTTTTTGCTGCTTTTTATCTCCTGTGCTTTTTAGCTGCGTTTTGTTGTGTTGGGGCTAATCCTTAAAGGGGTTGTCCAGGAATTACAGGTTTCTGCAAGGAACCTGTGGGAAGGTGAAAACTAAAACCCACACTCACCTGTCCCTGTTCCTCCCACCCCTGTCCGGTCCAGCGGCACCCCGGGGCTTGTTCCAGTGGCAGTTCTCGCCACCTGTAACCGCTGAGGCCTATCACCCGCCTCAGCAGCCTAAGGAAAGGAACCTGGATGTCACTCAAATACGTCACCTGTGATGTCCCGTGTCCTTTCCTTAGGCCGCTGATTGGCCTCAGCAGTTACGTGTGGCGAGGACTTCTGCCAGAACAAGCCCCCGGACGCCACTGGACCGGACAGCTGTGGGAGACACAGTGGACAGGTGAGTATGTGCTTTCTTATTTTTCACCTTCCCCGGCCTCCTTGCAGAAAACAGTAATTCCTGGACAACCTGTTTAACATCTCAATATACTGAGCATCACACTATACAATACAATTCTAGTATGTATAATGGTACACATGTACAGAAGAAAATATAGTTAGATAGACAATAATATGCTGTATATACCTACATATATACCATATATTTACACTCATGCATTCGTATACAATATATACACACACACATACCTGTCTACAATCATACAGTACTCACACAGTAGCTAACACACATACTGTAAACAAATATACACATATATACATATTATATACATATTTTACACAAAACATACACTTACACTTGGCTGAATTGCTGGGTGAACTGGAAATGGAGGAAGCTCATGTGCAGCTCTGTCTGGCAGTGGTGAAAGCATCGCAGCAGACTCCCCCCTGCACACTACGATGTGCTGGATGCCTCACTCCATGGGGGAAAGGGGGAAGCTAGTAGCTGTTTCTAAGTGCCGGCAAACTGTAGAAGCAGCAATCAGCAGAACCTGCATCTGCCGATGCTTTCATCTACTGCCGATTAAGAGTCCTAATAGTAGGGAAAGTATGGGGCCCCTATGGGTGTGGGGCCCTGGGCAATTGCCCAGTTTGCCCCCCCCTAACGCCGGCCCTGGGGGGTGGCGTTCCTCACAGCTCAGCGTCATCACCGGGAATTAAGGAAAGCCCCCTCTGACAGTACAGCGCTATGGGCGAGTACAGAGAGGGGGCGTTCCTTATAGTCCAGCGATGACGCTGAGCTGTGAGGATCGCCCCCCCAGTACAAGTCTATGAACGAGAACTGTCAGGGAGGGCTTTCCTCACAGTGCAGCTAGACTGTCAGGAACACTCTTCTGACAGTAAACCGTGAAACTACGACTGCCGATATCTCCAGCCCCAGGGCACATATCGGGAAAGCCGACAGTGCGCTAAATTCAGCACGCTGTCAGCTTTCTAGCGGTATATACATGAGGATGAGGATGTGAAAGGTCCTCTTTAAGGCTAAGGCCCCACGTGGTGTCCTGCAGCAAAAAAGAGCTGCGGGAAAAACCGCAGCGGTGACGCATCATGGTTTTTCCTGCAGCACTTTGCACAGAAAGTTCGCAGAGGTTTCCTCTGCAGACTTTCTGCTTCAATTATACAGTGGGGAAAAAAAAGTATTTAGTCAGTCACCAATTGTGCAAGTTCTCCCACATAAAAAGATGAGAGAGGCCTGCAATTGTCATCATAGGTAAACCTCAACTATGAGAGACAAAATGAGAAAACAAATCCAGAAAATCACATTGTCTGATTTTTTAAGAATTTATTTGCAAACTATGGTGTAAAATAAGTATTTGGTCACCTACAAACAAGCAAGATTTCTGGCTCTCATAGACCTGTAACTTCTTTAAGAGGCTCCTCTGTCCTCCACTCATTACCTGTAGTAATGGCATCTGTTTGATATTATCAGTATAAAAGACACCTGTCCACAACCTCAAACAGTCACACTCCAAACTCCACTATGGTGAAGACCAAAGAGCTGTGGAAGGACACCAGAACCAAAATTGTAGACCTGCACCAGGCTGGGAAGACTGAATCTGCAATAGGCAAGCAGCTTGGTGTGAAGAAATCAACTGTGGGAGCAATAATTAGAAAATGGAAGACATACAAGACCACTTATAATCTCCCTCAATCAGGGGCTCCACGCAAGATCTCACCCGTGTGGTCAAAATGATCACAAGAACGGTGAGCAAAAATCCCAGAACCACACGGGGGAACCTAGTGAATGATCTGAAGAAAGCTGGGACTAACGTAACAAAAGCTACCGTGAGTAACACACTACGCTGCCAGGGACTCAGATCCTGCAGTGCCAGATGTGTCCCCCTGCTTAAGCCAGTACGGGCCCATCTGAAGTTTGCTAGAGAGCATTTGGATGTTCCAGAAGAGTATTGGGAGAGTGTCATATGGTCAGATGAAACCAAAGTAGAACTGTTTGGTAGAAACACAACTCATCGTGTTTGGAGGAGAGTGAATGCTGAGTTGCATCCAAAGAACACCATACCTACTGTGAAGCATGGGGGTGGCAACATCATGCTTTGGGGCTGTTTCTCTGCAAAGGGACCAGGACGACTGATCCGTGTACATGAAAGAATGAATGGGGCCATGTATCATGAGAATTTGAGTGCAAACCTCCTTCCATCAGCAAGGGCATTAAACATGAAACGTGGCTGGGTCTTTCAGCATGACAATGATCCCAAGCACACCAACAGGGCAATGAAGGAGTGGCTTCGTAAGAAGCATTTCAAGGTCATGGAGTGGCCTAGCCAGTCTCCAGATCTCAACCCCATAGAAAACCTTTGGAAGGAGTTGAAAGTCCGTGTTGCCCAGCGACAGCCTCAAAACATCACTGCTCTAGAGGAGATCTGCATGGAGGAATGGGCCAACATACCAGCAACAGTGTGTGCCAACCTTGTGAAGACTTACAGAAAACGTTTGACCTCTGTCATTGCCAACAAAGGATATATAACAAAGTATTGAGATGAACTTTTGTTATTGACCAAATACTTATTTTCCACCATAATTTGCAAATAAATTCTTAAAAAAATCAGACAATGTGATTTTCTGGATTTGTTTTCTCATTTTGTCTCTCATAGTTGAGGTCTACCTATAATGTCAATTACAGGCCTCTCTCATCTTTTTAAGTGGGAGAACTTGCACAATTGGTGGCTGACTAAATACTTTTTTTTCCCCTCTGTATATACAGGAAAACCGCCAGCATTTCCTTAGGTATAATTGACATGCTGCGATTTCCAAAACTGGGTCTGTTTTGGAAATCGCAGCGTATCCGCTGCGCATATTTTATTGCAAAGTGGGGATGGGGGCCACATGTGGCGAAAACCCACAGAAAAAAACCCGGCATTTTACATCTAGCAAATCCCATCCACACATTGTGGAAAAATATGTGCAGCAGACGCACTGAGATTTCCAAAACCATTGCGGTTTTGGAAATTGAAGCATGTCAATTATACCTACAGAAACACTGGTGGTTTCCATATAGGTGTATTGAAATCAGAAAGTCCACAGGGGAAACCTCTGCAGACCTTCTGTGAAAAGCGCTGTGAGAAAAACCACAATGTTATCTCCGCGGTTTTTCCTGCAGCACTTTTTTTGCTGCAGCCCACTATGTGGGGCCTTAGTCTTAGTAAAACCCAAGTGCCACTTTAATTAAATTAATTGACCCTCATATTATGCCCCTGATTTACCCTGACATAAATACTGCACCTCTAATGGATCTTTATATTAATGACCACCCCCTTATGTTCATAATGCCTCCTAATATAAATGATGCCCCCTAATGGCCCCTTATATAAATAACCTCCCCTTGTATTAATAATACCTCCTAGTAACCCTTATATAAATGACCCCCCCATCGTCATAATGCCCCCTAATGAATCCTCCCTTTATAGTTATATTTCACTCTCCTAACCACCCCTTATACTATTAATATACCCACAACTAAGCTAAAAAAACAAAAGTTCTACTCACCTACTTGCGATGCTGATGAATGGAGCCGCCGCTTCCTCCCTGTCTACGCACAGGACATCTGTATCTGAGCGCAGACGGCGCGATGTTGTGATGTGCAGAGAAGCAGACATCTGTCTGTGGTCTCGGTGTCTTGTAAACCGCAAGCCTGTATTGTCTTGCGGTTTACAATACTGTTAAGTTGCAGGTTACGTTTTAACTAGATCGGTGTCTACAGACACCGATCTAGTTAGAAATAAAGGATGTATTAATGCCAGCCTCGGGGTGGGCCCCAAAGAGTCAGTGGGCCCAGGGCAGCCGTCCCCTCTGCCCCCTCGCTAGCTACGCCTCTGTACTGACATTATGCTATTCAAAAACTTACAATGACACAGTCAACTATTCCAAAACATCTTAGGTGCATTTTTAGCAATTGTCTTCTTGCAGAACTTTCCTCCATCTCTACCTCCAGTGCACACTATCCACATCAGTCCCTCTCTTCTCCCTTTCCCCATGTACAGCTCTCACACACTTCTCACTCTCTTTAACCACCCCAATCCCTATACTTTTCTTAGCAGTGAAATTAAATAGAAGCTTCCTCATAAATCACTGAACCACCTTCTGTCTCTGTCCATTTTGCTTCTACTAGCTGCTGGAGACATCTCTCCAAACCCTGGCCCTCCTTCTTTCACTAACTTTTCCTCCTCCTGCACACATAGAAATCCTACAAACCTCATCAATATCCACCGTGTTCCCTCTCCTTATCTTTCCCCTGTCTCTTTTAACTGCTCTCTGGAACGCGTGCTAAGTGTGTAACAAACTAGAATATATCAATGACTTATTCCTCAGTAAATCTCTCAACCTGCTTGCCCTTACTGAAACCTGGATAGAGCAGTCTGATAGGCCTCCCCTGCTGCTCTGTCTCATGGTTGCCTACAATTCTCAAATACTTCTAGGCCTGACAACAGGTAGGGTGGTTTGGTAGGCATACTTCTGTCGCCATAGTACAATTTTCAGGTCATACCACCGATACCCTCACTCACATTCCCCTCATTTGAGGTCCATGCCATCAGACTTTTTTGCCCACTCTTCTTACGTGAAGCTGTGATCTACCGTCCACCTGGCTCACCCTACCAATTTCTGGACCACTTCGCTTCTTGGCTTCCCCTCGTTTTATCCAGTGAAACTCCTTCACAGGACACACCTACCCATCATACATATAGGAACTTACGTGCTATTAACACCCAGCACCTCTCAGATACTCTACAGTCCTCTCTGTCCCCCATCTCCTACCCCAATCTGGCCACCAGTCATTATAATGAAACCCTTAAAAGTGCATTGGATGAGGCAGCTCCCCCCTCCAATTGAAAACCCTTGCACACGCCACAGATGCGTTTTATTCATCAGTGCTCTAGGTGTGCTGAACTTCTGTGGAGAAAATCACATACACCTGCAGACTTCCTCCACTTCAAATTTTGCTTAAAACCTATAGTTCTGCCCTTCACCTCGCCAAACAAGCCTATTTCACCACTCTCATCTATTCTCTCTCGTGTAACCCTAAAAGGCTCTTTGAAACTTTTCACTCCTTACTCACTCTCAAGGTGCAGGCGCCATTCACAGACCTCCATGCAGAAGACCTGGCCACTTATTTCCATAATAAAATTCAGGAAATAACTGCCCCATCCCCAGGTGGCATTGATCCTCTCACCTACTGCACTTCATATTGTTCATTTTCATCATTTGAACCTGTTACAGAAGAGGAAGTCTCTCAGCTACTTTCTTCTTTTAGCCCTACGACCTTCAGTAGTGACCCTTTCCCCTCACACCTTCTCCAGTCTCTGTCACGACTTATCTTACTAAAATATTTAACCTCTCTCTTCTAGAATTTTTCCATCCTCTTTCAAAAAGGCTTTCATAACTACTGAAGAAATCCTCCCTTGACCCATCCTGTGCTGCTAACTATCGACCTGTCTCTAACCTCCCCTACATCTCCAAAATCTTGGAACGCTTGGTCTACTCTCGTTTAATCTGATCTCTTTCTGCTAACTCTCTTCTTGACCCCTTACAATCTGGCTTCCGCACTCTGCACTCTACTGAAACGGCCCTCACAATATTCTCCAACAATCTCCTGACGGCTAAATCCAATGGTGACTTCTCTCTTCTTATTCTTCTGCATCTCTCGGCAGCATTTGACACTGTTGACCATCAACTCCTCCTCACTATGCTCCTCACGGACACCGCGCTCTCCTGGTTCTCCTCTTATCTCTCTGACCGCACTTTCTGTGTATCATTTGTGTGCTCTGTTTCTTCCCCTCTTCCCCTTACTGTTGTGGTTCCTCAAGACTCTGTCCTAGGCCCCCTGCTCTTCTCTCTCTACACAGCCCACATTGGACAAACCATCACCAGATTTAACTTCCGGTACCATCTTTATGCTGATGACATCCAATTATACACATCATCCCGTGACATCACCCGTGCACTAATACAGAACACCAGTGACTGTCTCTCTGCTGTCTCCAATATCATGTCTTCGCTCTATCTGAAACTGAATCTCTCAAAGACTGAACTACTGCTGTTTCCACCATCTAATAGATCTGTCCCTGATATCTCCATTGCCCGCTGCCTCGGGGTTATGTTTGACTCAGACCTTTCCTTCACCCACAAATGCAATCAATCGCACGCTCATGTCATCTCAACCTCAAAAACATCTCCAGAATCCGCCCTTTCCTTAACCCAGATACATTAAAGACACTTATTGTCACCCTGATTCACTCTCGCCTTGACTACTGTAACTCTTTACTAATTGGTCTTCCCCTTACTAAACTCTTCCCTCTACAATCTATTCTGAATACAGCGGCCAGGCTCATCTATCAGTCTAAACGCTAAAGTGATGCCTCCGGTCTGTGTCAGTCACTACATTGGCTGCCTATTCAATACAGAGTACAATATAAACTTATCACCCTCATCCACAAGGCTCTGCTGCACCTCCCTACATTTTCTCTCTCATTTCCAACCCGTACTCTCCGCTCACTCAATGACCTAAGATTGCCATCCTCTATTATCAGAACCTCCCACTCCCATATCCAAGACTTCTCCTGAGTTGCACCACTTCTCTGGAATGTTCTACGCCGGACAATCAGATTAACTCCCAATTTCTACAGCTTTAAGCAAAAACTAAAGATACATCTTTTCAAACAGGCCTATTACAATTCCTAATGTAAACCGTTCCACAGTTAGAATCCCTAAAACGTACTCTCCTCTGATCACTCTCCCACATTACCCCACAGAATATGCTGCTGTTTCAGACTAACTTTATATGTCCAGGCACCATCTGCACATTAAAGGACAAAGCTCATACAGCTTTATATATCTCTTATATATATAAAAATTAGTTTTTGTATGTCTGTATGTTCTTTATGCGCGACCAAACGACTGGACCGATTCTCACCAAATTTGGCACACAGGTACTGTACATCAGGTGTCCGGGAAGATTTTAGATCGGGTCTCAGCTCTCTAGGACGTACCGTTCCTGAGATACAGTATTCCCAAAAAATGACCTCCATCAGCCAATACAAGCCTGCAAGGCTTTCACTCATATTCCAACTGCCATACACACGGTCATAAGTCCCTTATCAGCCAATAGAAGCTGACAGGAGCTTACTCTCCACAGGCACACAGATTTACACCAGGTTTCCATAGCAACCAAACTATTTATGACCTGTATTAGTCAATAGCAGTTCGTAGGTCCTTAAATATTCAGTCATATCACGTGTATCAACCAATATAAGTTCACATTTAATTTACCAGATTTCCATAACAACACAGCCATAAATAGACTGTACCTATACTGGACTCAGTGGCGTAATTAGAAATTGCTGGACCCCAAGGCGAACATTTGACATGGGGCCTCCCCTGGCAATCGCCCCCACCCCAGCACAAACAACATTCCTGCACACACTGTTATGCTCCATAGTGGCCCCTGCACACAGTATTATGCCCCATAGTGGCCCCTGCACACACTATTATGTCCCATAGTGGCCCCTTCACATAGTATTATTCCCCATTGTGGACCACCCATGAACAATTATTATACTCTGGGGTCTTTTCAGACCCCAGAGTATAATGATTGGAGACCCAGGGGAGGATACAAACATAAAAAACAATGTTACTTACCTCTCCCTGGCTTCGGTGCATTCCCCGCTCTTCAATGCTGGACCAGATGTCACATGAGACAGGCATGCCTCGCATCGCATAATGACGTCGGACTGGCCCAACGACGTCTGGGATGTCACCAAGGAAGCCCGAAGCCTGCTGGAGCGCAGGGGAGGTAAGTAACATTGTTTTTTATGTTTCCTCACCTCCCCTAGGCCTCCAATCATTACACTCTGGGGTCTTTTCAGACCCCAGAGTATAATGATAGCAGTGTTTGTGGGGTTCGCGGGCTGCGGCCTTACTTACCGATCCCCACTCCTACTCACAGCCGCCTCCACAGAAGGTGAAGCACAGGCAGCCGTAAGCAGGGCCCACTATGGGGCAGGTGTTACACTGGCAGGTAACAGCTTGTTAAAAAAAAAAACAGGGGCCTGCCGGGCCCCCTAATGTCCTGGGCCTTGTGGCAGCCGCTACCGCAGCTATCCCGGTATTTATGGTACTGACTGGACTGCCATACTGGATGTCAGCATTCTTATAAATTGAAATGTTTTTAAACTACTCATGCCTCCTGCAGCAAAATGCATGGCTTCTACTCGAGCTAATGAAAACTCTCAGCAGACCCAAGCCTGTCTACAATCTGACAAGGCATTATCAGCCACATGCACACAGCTGCACTCCATGTTTCCATAACAACCCAGACATTTTTCTTCTCTGCTGTAGGTCAGCTTTAAAGGGGCAAGTTTACACACAGCTTTGCTCCTGGTTTTCCATAACAACCGAGCGCAGGTTTTTCACTGATATCCAAACTGAGATACACATGATCACACGACGCTTATGGACCAATGGAAAACACCATGTAACAATTTTCAAAAAAATATTTGTTCCCAGTTGTTAAGTGTGTTTTCCTGATTGTTTGTACCTTAAATGAATAGAAAAAAGTTATTATTCCCTGTAAACTTTGCCTTTGTGGTCAGCACAATGATATTTTTAAATTGATCTATTTTTAAGGATATTCGCAATATTTCAAGATACTTAAGAAGCTTCTGGAATTGTGAGAACTATCAAGAAGTTTCTAGAACTGCCCAGAATTATCTAGAACTTTCTGGGACTGTACAGAATTGTAGGTAGCTGTATAACTACAGTTATATAGGACCACTATAGCCCTTCCTGAGAGATGGAGAGACAGGATCTAATTGATTGGGATTGCATAGTAAGTGGGCAATGGCCATCACAGACAAAGGGAAATTGACCTAGACAGACAGGTGTGAATTCAATATCTATTCAGATTCTGATAACGACAGTATTCACACTTCACCCCACACCCATTACAGGAGGAGCTTAGGAATGTAAATGTATATATTGTGTGTTACTCTGGTACTGGGTGATCAGTCTTGCTCTGCTGAATCCTCAGTACACTCTTGAACTTTAATACTGCATGGAATAAAGACCATTTTTATCAGGTTTGGAGAGACATCCTTTTTCCTTACAGTTCACAGCAACTTAGTCAATTTAGATGACATCAAGAGGTTGCATACATCCAGCAGACGCATTTTGCTATGTATGTGGCCAGTTTATAACGACAAGAGCGAAAAAGTACTCTGTGGAAGCATCTGCTAAGATGTGTGAGCCCTACAAAGGTGGTTTTACTAAGTATCCTTGCTTTATTTGCCTTTGGGACAGCCGGGATACTGAAGCGCACTACCACAGACAGGACTGGCCTCAGCGGACAGAGTTCACTGTGGGGAAGAACAATGTAAAGTGGGAGCCACTGGTGGACCCACGCAAGGTGCTGATGCCACCACTACACATCAAGTTGGGGCTCATAAAACAATTTGTCAGGGCTCTAGATAAGAAGTCGAGAGCTTTCAATTACCTCCAAGATCTTTTACCTCAGCTGTCTGAAGCAAAGATCAAAGCTGGTGACTTCGTCGGACCACAAATCAAGAAGATCATAGAGTGCAGTGAATTTCCCAAGAAGCTGAATAGGAAGGAGAGAGCAGCTTGGAACAGTTTTGTCGCAGTGGTTCGCGGTTTCCTAGGCAATCATAAAGATGAAAACTATGTACAACTGGTTCAGACTCTGATAAAGAACTATGCTGCAATGGGCTGCAGGATGTCACTCAAAATCCATATCCTTGATGCTCATCTTGATAAGTTCAAAGAGAACATGGGAGCTTATTCAGATGAGCAAGGCGAGCGCTTTCACCAGGACATTATGAACTTTGAACGCCGTTACCAAGGACAATATAACGAAAACATGATGGGCGACTATATTTGGGGATTGATTCGTGAAACTGATTTGCAGTATAGTCGTAAATCTCGGAAAACCGCACACTTCTGAACAGTTTTAGGTAATCTGTGTAAATTTGCAATGCATATAGTGTTCTTAGTCTGACTGTATAAATGAGAAGATGCAAAATCATCTGTTTCTATAGTAAAAATGCATAATTTTCGTTGCTGTGGTCACAAAAGCGAAGTTTATGATGAATGTAAGCAATTTTTAATTTGTTTTAGACATAAGCAATTGGAATATAACATTTAAAAGCTGGGAACAAAATTTGTGTTACATAGTGAAATCGCAGTTTCTTCAGTCTTGACAGACACACAGCTTTACACCAGGTTTCCATAGCAACCAAGCTATTTATGACCTGTATTAGTCAATAGCAGTTTGCAGGTCCTTAAATATTCAGTCATATGACATGTATCAGCCAATATAAGTTCACATTTCATTTACCAGGTTTCCTTAACAACACAGTCATAAATAGACTGTACCTATACTGGACTGCCATACTGGATGTCAAGTGCAAAACTGGCCAATTCTTATGGGGCCATTACACAAACAAAAAATGAAATATACCCGTGTGAAGCTGGGTCCTTCTGCTAGTGTGTTATGAAAGGCACCTCTATCACAGAAATGGCCGGACCACTGTATAAGCAATGCTACCTCCGATGCCACCCCTGCTACCTCTTGTGTCACCTCCTCTATCTTATAGATTGTAAGCTCTTGCGAGCAGGGCCCTCAGTCCCATTGTGTGAATTGACTATTTCTTTGTAATGTACAGTGGCTTGCGAAAGTATTCATACCCCTTGAACTTTTCCACATTTGTCACCTTACAACCATAAACTTAAATGTATGTTATTGAGATTTTAAGTGATAGACCTACACAAACTATCACATAATTGTGTCGTGAAATGAAAACGATACATGGTTTTCAAAATTTTAATCAAATAAAAATCTGAAAAGTCTGACGTGCAAAAGTATTCAGCCCCCTGTACTTTGAAACCCCTAAATAAAATCCAGTGCAATCAATTGCCTTCTGAAGTCACTTAATTAGTTAATAGAGTCCAGCTGTGTGTAATTTAGTCTCAGTATAAATACACCTGTTCTGTGAAGGCTTCAGTGGTTTGTTAGAGAACACTAATGAACAAACAGCATCATGAAGACCAAGGAACTCACCATACAGGTCAGAGATAAAGTTGTGGAGAAGTTTAAAGCAGGATTAGGTTATAAAAACATATCCCAAGCTTTAAGCACCCAAGGAACACTGTTCAATCCATCATCCAAAAATGGAAAAAATATTCTACAACTGCAAACCTACCAAGACATGGTTGTCCACTTAAACTAACAGATCGAGCAAGGAGAGCACTGATCAGAGAAGCAGCCAAGAGGCTCATGGTCACTCTGGAGGAGCTGCAGAAATCCACAGCTCAGGTGGGAGAATCAGTCCACAGGACAACTATAAGTCATGCACTCCACAAATCTGTCCTTTATGGAAGAGTGTCAAGATGAAAACCATTGTTGAAAGAAAGACAGAAGTGCCACTTGCAGTTTACCACAAGCCATATAGGGGACACAGCAAACATGTGGAAGAAGGTGCTCTGGTCAGATGAGACCAAAATTGAACTTTTTGGCCTAAATGCAAGGTGCTATGTGTGGCGGAAAAGTAACACTGCTCATCACCCTGAACACACCATACCCACTGTGAAACATGGTGGTGGCAGCATCATGCCGTGGGGATGCTTTTCTTCAGCAGGAACAGAAAAGCTAGTCAGAGTTGATGGGAAGATGGATGGAGCTAAATACAGGGCAATCCTGGAACAAACCTGTTGGAGGCTGCAAAAAACTTGAGACTGGGAAGGAGATTTACCTTCCAACAAGACAATGACCCTAAACATACAGCCAGAGCTACAGTGGAATGGTTTAGATCAGGGGTAGGCAACATTTTTTGTTCAGTGTGTCGATTTTAATTAAAAAATCAAAGATGAGGTACTCAGAGTGCCGGTCAATAACTGTAAGTCTGACGACCCCTAAACTAAAGTTATATACCACAAACCATAACACAGAAGTGCTGCCACCAGATGCTTTAGGACACATGCGCTTACTACTATTTCCTGGGACGTACCTGTACTTTCCGATTAGAAGCAATGAAAGTCCATGTGCAGCCCCCAATTAGTGGTAAATGTAAGTGTCCAGGAGCACCATATGGCAGCATCCTTATGGTGAATACACACTATGTATCTGGATGCACATATAGTCTTAGGCCACTGGAACTTTTACTTCAATGTAAAACTGCGTTCACATGGTGCATTTTTGCACAAAAAAAAAAATGCCTGTGTTTTCTGTGCAAGAACACACCCTTAATGCAGAAAACACATCGTTATACAGAATAATGTCCCATAGCGGTCCCTGCACATGGTATTATGTCCCATAGCGGCCCCTGCACACCGTATTATGTCACATAGTGGCCCCTTCACACGGTATTATGTCATATAGTGGCCCCAGCACACAGTATTATGTCATAAAGTGGCCCTAGCACACGGTATTATGCCACATAGTTGTCCCTGCACACCGTATTATGTCACATAATGACCCCTGCACACGGTATTATGTCATATAGCGGTCCCTGCATACGGTATTATGTTCCATAGCGGTCCCCGCACACGGTATTAGGTCCCATAGCGGTCCCCGCACACGGTATTAGGTCCCATAGCGGTCCCCGCACAAGGTATTAGGTCCCATAGCGGTCCCTGCACACGGTATTAGGTTCCATAGCGGTCCCCGCACAAGGTATTAGGTCCCATAGCGGTCCCTGCACACGGTATTAGGTTCCATAGCGGTCCCAGCACAGGGTATTAGGTCCTATAGCGGTCCCCGCACACGGTATTAGGTCCCATAGCGGTCCCCGCACACGGTATTGGGTCCCATAGCGGTCCCCGCACACGGTATTGGGTCCCATAGCGGTCCCCGCACACGGTATTGGGTCCCATAGCGGTCCCCGCACACGGTATTGGGTCCCATAGCGGTCCCCGCACACGGTATTGGGTCCCATAGCGGTCCCCGCACACGGTATTGGGTCCCATAGCGGTCCCCGCACACGGTATTGGGTCCCATAGCGGTCCCCGCACACGGTATTGGGTCCCATAGCGGTCCCCGCACACGGTATTGGGTCCCATAGCGGTCCCCGCACACGGTATTGGGTCCCATAGCGGTCCCCGCACACGGTATTGGGTCCCATAGCGGTCCCCGCACACGGTATTGGGTCCCATAGCGGTCCCCGCACACGGTATTGGGTCCCATAGCGGTCCCCGCACACGGTATTGGGTCCCATAGCGGTCCCCGCACACGGTATTAGGTCCCATAGCGGTCTCCGCACACGGTATTAGGTCCCATAGCGGTCCCCGCACACGGTATTAGGTTCCATAGCGGTCCCCGCACACGGTATTAGGTCCCATAGCGGTCCCCGCACACGGTATTGGGTCCCATAGCGGTCCCCGCACACGGTATTATGTCCTATAACGGTCCCTACACACGATATTAGGTCCCATAGCGGCCCCTACACACGGTATTATGTCCTATAGCGGTCCCTGCACACGGTATTATGTTCCATAGCAGTCCCTGCACACGGTATTAGGTCCCATAGCGGTCCCCGCACACGGTATTATGTTCCATAGCTCTCTTCAGACCCCCGAGTATAATAAGTGCAGGACCAAGACAAACATAAAAAAACAATGCTACTCACCTTTTTCTGCACTCCGCTGCCGCTCTGTTCTCTTCGGTGCTTCTGCCTGACGTCAGCGTCTCTGGGGTCACGTTGCGTCATTATGTGTAATGTCGCCAGACGTGACCCCTGAGGCCCTGTCATCTGTTAGAAGCGCCTGCAGATCGCACAGCTGCCGCGTACCGCAGGGAGCAAGGTGAGTATCATTGTTTTTTATGTTTCATCACTTCTCCTAAGTCTCCGCTTATTATACTCGGGGGTCTGAAGAGACCCCACAGTATAATAATAGCAGTTTAGTTTCGGCCGTGTTTGGTCCAATCGAAGCTGCTGGGCGAGGACTCCGCTGCCGTGCCAGGGAAATAAGCCTCACGTGCCACTCTTGGCATGCGTGCCGGGGGTTGCCGACCCCTGGTTTAGATCAAAGAATATTGATGTGTTAGAATGGCCCAGACAAAGTCCAGACCTAAATCCCATTGAGCATTCATAGCAAGACATGAAAATTGCTGTTCACAGACGCTCTCCATTCAATGTGGCTGAGCTTGAGCTATTTTGCAAAGAAGAATGGGCAAAAATCTCAGTCTCTAGCTGCGCAAAGATGGTAGAGATATACCCCAACAGACTTGCATCTGTAATTGCAGCTAAAGGTGGCTCTACAAAGTATTGATATAGGGGGGCTGAATATTTTTGCACATCACACTTTTCAGACTTTTATTTGATTAAAATTTTGAAAACCATGCATCATTTTCTTTCCACTTCACAATTATCTGCTACTTTGTGTTGGTCTATCTCTTAAAATCTCAATAAAATAATTTAAGTTTGTGATTGTAAGGTGACAAAATGAGAAAAAGTTCAAAGGGTATGAATACTTTTGCAAGGCACTGTATCTTTTTTGTCTGTACTTAAACCCTATAAATTGTACAGTGCTGCAGAATATGTTGGCGCTATATAAATAAAATGTATTATTATTATTATTACTCATGTACATCTAAAAAGAGCAGCTAAAATAGATATCTATGAGATTAGGTATGTAAATGACAACCCACTCTAAAACAAATAGAGAACAATATTAAAGACTATTGTTCCCCAAAAGCTTTGGGCAAACAAACAAAACTATTGTGGACATCATTCTCTTACATCATTATAAATAATTTCACTGATGCAGCAAGGCCTTGTTATGTTTATTGGGGAAAAATTGGGTGCTGGTACTAGTGGGGTGTATGTATATAGATCCACACACTACAATCCTAAATACACCGAAGAATAGAATATTTTGATTTCTCTTAGAGATAATACACAAAGATCAACAATGGTTTGCTAAAAGGTAGATTGTAAGAGACAGCCAATGTTGTCCTAAGCTTCATTTGTCTGTATAAAGTGTTAATGCTGAATGTGTTTCTGTCATTCTGTTCCTTTAAGACAGCAGCCATTGTAATTGTGACATGATGCTGGAGTGACACCCCCCCTTTTATGTCAGCCTGCCTGTTCTGCAGACAGAGTGTGAGCAGAGAAGCAGGAAGTGACGAGACAGAGAGCAGCAGCCATCTAGGCAAGAGAGAAGACAGGTGCCTGTGCTGTATTGAACTGGTGTGGAGATTTTTTTCTGTACAGCTAAACTGTATCTTGGTCCAGAGACAAACAGAGTGTAAAGAGACAACAGGATTAGTGAGTCCACGTGAAAGGAACTGTGCTCAGTGGCTGATCAGTGAGACTGACATTGTGACTGTGTATATGGATACCACAGATAGAGACTCGCAGTGCTGTTGACGTACTGGACAGTAACTGCTAAATCCCGGCTCACATCCCAGCTCAGTGTACGGATTGGGCAGGACTGTCAGTGTGCTGAGTGGAATCTGCTGTTGGATTACATTGCATTCAGTTGGTTTCCCTGTCTGTTAAAGAGGACTTCATTTCTCCTGAGATCCTGATAACCGTGAGGGGAGGACGCTTCACTATAAAAGAAAGGACCGACTTTGGGCCCCACCGCGCGCTTCTACGGACTGTAAGCGGTCCACCTGGACCACTGGGGAAAAGGGGGTGCACCCAAATGTGAAGTCAGGGTCAGTTAGGGATAGTTTTGAGTATATTGTTTATTCAGTGTCCATACTGCAGAAGTGGACAGAGTGAAAGTAGAAACCATTGCAGAATTTGCCTTGAAATTGTTCATGCTATATTGTATACAGTCATATGAAAAAGTTTGGGCACCCCTATTAATCTTAATCATTTTTAGTTCTAAATATTTGGGTGTTTGCAACAGCCATTTCAATTTGATATATCTAATAACTGATGGACACAGTAATATTTCAGGATTGAAATATGGTTTATTGTTCTAACAGAAAATGTGCAATATGCATTAAACCAAAATTTGACCGATGCAAAAGTATGGGCACCTCAACAGAAAAGTGACATTAATATTTAGTAGATCCTCCTTTTGCAAAAATAACAGCCTCTAGTCGCTTCCTGTAGCTTTTAATCAGTTCCGGGATCCTGGATGAAGATATTTTTGACCATTCCTCTTTACAAAACAATTCCAGTTCAGTTAAGTTTGATGGTCGCCGAGCATGGACAGCCCGCTTCAAATTATCCCACAGATGTTCAATGATATTCAGGTCTGGGGACTGGGATGGCCATTCCAGAACATTGTAATTGTTCCTCTGCATGAATGCCTGAGTAGATTTGGAGCTGTGTTTTGGATCATTGTCTTGCTGAAATATCCTCCACCAAATTTTACAGTGGGTAGCAAGTGTTTTTCTTGGAATGCTGTGTTTTTTTGACGCCATGCATAACGCCTTTTTGTATGACCAAACAACTCAATCTTTGTTTCATCAGTCCACAGGACCTTCTTCCAAAATGAAGCTGGCTTGTCCAAATGTGCTTTTGCATACCTCAGGCGACTCTGTTTGTGGCGTGCTTTCAGAAATGGCTTCTTTCGCATCACTCTCCCATACAGCTTCTCCTTGTGCAAAGTATGCTGCATTGTTGACCGATGCACAGTGACACCATCTGCAGCAAGATGATGCTGCAGCTCTTTGGAGGTGGTCTGTGGATTGTCCTTGACTGTTCTCACCATTCTTCTTCTCTGCCTTTGATATTTTTCTTGGCCTGCCACTTCTGGGCTTAACAAGAACTGTCCCTGTGGTCTTCCATTTCCTTACTATGTTCCTCACAGTGGAAACTGACAGGTTAAATCTCTATGACAACTTTTTGTATCCTTCCCCTGAACAACTATGTTGAACAATCTTTGTTTTCAGATCATTTGAGAGTTGTTTTGAGGAGCCCATGATGCCACTCTTCAGAGGAGATTCAAATAGGAGAACAACTTGCAATTGGCCACCTTAAATACCTTTTCTCATGATTGGATACACCTGGCTATGAAGTTCAAAGCTCAGTGAGGTTACAAAACCAATTTTGTGCTTCAGTAAGTCAGTAAAAAGTAGTTAGGAGTATTCAAATCAATAAAATGATAAGGGTACCCAAATTTTTGCACCGGTCAAATTTTGGTTTAATGCATATTGCACATTTTCTGTTAGTACAATAAACCTCATTTCAATCCTGAAATATTACTGTGTCCATCAGTTATTAGATATATCAAATTGAAATGGCTGTTGCAAACACCCAAATATTTAGAACTAAAAATGATTAATATTAATAGGGGTGCCCAAACTTTTTCATATGACTGTATTTTGCTTGTCTTTATCCCTGTCATTTTACCTTCAACTAGCCTTTATTAATTTATAGTAAATATATATCTTTTCCTTGAACTTAACTACCGCGTGTGCGTTCATTTCTGGTTGCAGAGTCCACACCACCTGCCTTGCTCTCGGTTCACAAGATCAGGAACTGAAAGCAATTGGAAAATTCTGGTAGCCTTTTATTGTGTTGGGCAGAACACAAGCCTGAAAAAAAGAAGCAATAGTATCGCAATGCTGAAAAATTTATTTGAAAATGTCTCATAGGAATAGCTGGTTCTCCAGAAGATTGGGCTCGTAGAAGCAGTTGGCTTGCTGTCTTGCTGTCAAAGTTTTTATTTGACTAAACGGCAGCACAAAACACAAGTACCCCTTGTTCCCCCTCCTATTTGATATGACAATTGAACCACTGATTTTACCCCTTAGAAACAATCCATTAAAGTAATAAAAAAAGGAATACGTTAAAAGGATACTACCATCATTTTGATATTAGTAACCTCTGCGTGACTATTCTGTCTTTTTTTTTTTATAAAAATCTTCCATTGGGTGGTTTTCTACATGTAATTTTTTTAAAGTTACTCCATGTAAAATACTTCCTGTTCTGGTCCTTTCTGTTTGTGGGGGCAGAGGTCGTCCATCACACAGCCTAATCTTTTTGTTGAAGAAATTCAAACAAATTTTTACAGTATTATTGAAATGAAAGAAGGCAAATTTAGCTGCCATATTATACTTTGCACAGGTAATTGCTGACCTTTGATTAGGCTTCTGGCCTGGACACTTAGATATTGAGCTTCATGTTCCCACCACCTCCCAGTGCATACATTAATAATAATAATACATTTTATTTATATAGCACCAACATATTCCGCAGCACTGTACAATTTGTAGGGTTCAAATACTGACAAAAAAGATACATTACAAAGAAATAGTCAATTCACACACTGGGACTGAGGGCCCTGCTCGCAAGAGCTTATAATCTATGAGGTAGAGGGGGTGACACAAGAGGTAGCAGGGGTGGCATCGGAGGTAGCATTGCTTATACAATGGTCAGACAATTTTGTAATAGAGGTTACTGTCATTACACATATATAAAGCTGTATGAGCCGTCACCAGTTGTGTCCTTTAACATTCAGATGGTGCCTGGACATATAAAGCTAGTCTGATACAGGATCATATCCTGTGAGGTAATGTGGGAACGTGAACAGAGGGTACGTTTTAGGGATTCTAACTACGGAAGGGTTTACATTAGGAGTTGTGATAGGCCTGTCTGAAAAGATATGTCTTTAGTTTACGCTTGAAGCTGTGGAAATTGGGGGTTAATCTGATAGTCTGGGATAGAACATTCCAGAGAAGTGGTGCAACTCGGGAGAAGTCTTGTATACGAGCGTGGGAGGTTCTGATAATAGAGGATGTTAGTCTTAAGTCAGTGAGTGAACGGAGAGTACGGGTTGGGCGATAGACAGAGATGAGGGAGGAAATGTAGGGAGGTGCATCATTATGGAGAGCCTTGTGAATGAGGGTGATATATTGTACTCTGTATTGAATAGGCAGCCAATGTAGTGACCGGCACAGACCGGAGGCATCGCTGTAGTGTCTAGACTGATAGATGAGCCTGGCCGCCACATTCAGAATAGATTGTAGAGGGGAGAGTTTAGTAAGGGGAAGACCGATTAGTAAGGAGTTACAATAGTCAAGGCGAGAGTGAATCAGGGCAACAATAAGTGTCTTTAGTGTATCTGTGGTAAGGAAAGGGCGGATTCTGGAGATGTTTTTGAGGTGGAGATGACAAGAGCGTGCGAGTGATTGGATATGGGGGGTGAAGGAAAGGTCTGAGTCAAACAAAACCCCGAGGCAGCGAGCATACTGCCTAGGAGATATGGTGAGGCCAGAGACTGCAATGGAGATATCAGGGACAGATCTGTTAGATGGTGGAAACAGCAGTAGTTCAGTCTTTGAGAGATTCAGTTTCAGATAGAGCGAAGACATGATATTTGAGACAGCAGAGAGACAGTCACTGGTGTTTTGTATTAGTGCAGGGATGATGTCACGGGATGACGTATATAATTGGGTGTCATCAGCATAAAGATGGTACCGGAAGCCAAATCTAGTGATGGTTTGTCCAATGGGGGCTGTGTAGAGGGAGAAGAGCAGGGGACCTAGGACCGAGCCCTGAGGAACCCCAACGGCAAGGGGAAGAAACAGAGCCCGCAAATGATACACAGAAAGTGCGGTCAGAGAGATAAGAGGAGAACCAGGAGAGAGCGGTGTCTATGATGCCGACAGAGCGGAGTATAGTGAGAAGGAGTTGATGGTCAACAGTGTCAAATGCTGCTGAGAGATCTAGAAGAATAAGAAGAGAGAAGTCACCTTTGGATTTAGCCGTCAGGAGATCATTGGAGACTTTTGTGAGGGCCGTTTCAGTAGAGTGCAGAAGCCAGATTGTAAGGGGTCAAGAAGAGAGTTAGCAGAAAGTTAGTGGATTAAACGAGAATAGACCAAGCGTTCCAAGATCTTGGAGATAAAAGGAAGGTTAGAGACAGGTCGATAGTTAGCAGCACAGGACGGGTCAAGGGAGGATTTCTTCAGTAGTGGGGTTGTGACAGCATGTTTGAAAGAGGATGGGAAAATTCCAGAAGAGAGAGAGAGGTTAAATATTTTAGTAAGGTAAGTCGTGACGGCAGGCGACAGAGACTGGAGAAGGTGTGAGGGGAAAGGGTCACTACTGCAGGTCGTAGGGCGAGAAGAGGAAAGTAGTTGAGATACTTCCTCCTCTGTAACAGGTTCAAAAGATGAGAATGAACAGTCTGAAGTGTGGCTGGTGAGGGGGTCAATGCCACCTGGGGATTGGGCAGTTATTTCCTGACGGATCTTATCAATTTTATCATGGAAATAAGAGGCCAGGTCATCTGTGCTAAGGTTTGTGAATGGCATCTGCACCTTAGGGGTAAGTAAGGAATGAAAAGTTTCAAATAGCCTTTTAGGGTTACAGGAGAGAGAAGAGATGAGAGTGGTGAAATAGGCTTGTTTGGCTAGGTGAAGGGCAGAATTATAGGTTTTAAGCATAGATTTAAAGTGGAGGAAGTCTGCAGGTGTACGTAATTTTCTCCACAGACGTTCAGCACACCTAGAGCACCGCTGAAGAAAACGTGTCTGTGGCGTGTGCCAGGGTTGCTGCCTCCTGCATCTAACCTTTCGAGTGGAGGGGGGAGCCGCCTCATCCAATGCACTCTTAAGGCTTTCATTATAGTAACTGGTGGCCAGATTGGGACAGGAGAGTGAAGAGATGGGGGACAGAGAGGACTGTAGAGTATCTGAGAGGTGCTGGGTGTTAATAGCACGTAAATTCCTATATGTATGATGAGTAGGTGTGTCCTGTGAAGGAGAGAAAGCACTGATGGTGAGAGACAGAAGATTATGGTCAGAGACTGGCAGAGGAGAGTTACTAAATTTAGAAACTGTGAGGAGTCGATGGAAGACAAGATCAATGGTGTTGCCATCTACATGTGTGGCAGAAGAGGAAAGTTGTGAAAGACCAAAAGACTTTGTTATTGAGAGAAACTGTGAGGCAGCTGAGGAGACAGGGGTGTCAGTGGGGATGTTAAAGTCACCCATGATGAGGGTAGGAATTTCACTGGATAAAAAGAGGGGAAGCCAAGAAGCGAAGTGATCCAGAAATTGGTAGGGTGAACCCAGTGGACGGTAGATCACAGCTACACGTAAGGAGAGTGGGCGGAAAAGTCTGATAGCATGTACTTCAAATGAGGGGAATGTGAGTGAGGGTACTGGTGGGATGGCCTGAAAAGTGTACTGAGGTGACAGAAGTAACCCTACCCCTCCACCCTTAATGTTGTCAGGCCTAGAGGTGTGTGAGAATTGTAGGCCACCATGAGACAGAGCAGCAGGGGAGGCCGTATCAAACTGCTGGATCCAGGTTTCAGTAAGGGCAAGCATGTTGAGAGATTTGCTGAGGAATAAGTCATTAATATATTCTAGTTTGTTACACACTGAGCGGGAGTTCCAGAGAGAACAATTAAAAGAGACAGGAGAAAGATAAGGAGAAGGAACACAGCAAATATTGATTAGGTTTGTAGGATTCCTGTGTGTGTAAGAAGAGGAAAAATTTTGGAGAGAAGGTGGGCCAGGGTTTGGAGAGATGTCCCCAGCAGCTAGGAGGAGCAAAATGGACAGAGACAGAAGGTGGTTCAGTTATTTATGTGGATGCTTATGTTTGGTTTCACTGCTAATAGCAGTATAGGGATTAGGGTGGTTGAAGAGAGTGAAAAGTGTGTGAGAGCTGGACATGGGAACAGGCAGAAGAAAAGGGCTGATATGGATAGTGTGCACTGGTGGTAAAGATGGAGGGGAATTCTACAGGAAGACAATTGCTAACATAATAAGTGATAGTGCAGCTATATCAAATCATGTGTTAAAGCTTGTTGTTTTGGTTTTAAGTTTACCTGGTGTTCTTCCATGGCTGGCCTGTCTTGTGCCCTGTCTAAGTGCCATGTATAAGTGCACTTTGGTTAATCTGCACTTAGGTTAAGATGGATTCTGCCTTAGGAAATGTCCCCCTGCATTGGAAATGCTTCCCCCATAAGCTGTATCTACTTATATAGGGATGCAGAGCTTCAAAACTAGCACTAATTTAAGTCGTTAACCAATTAATCAACAAACTGTGACACATGAGGAGACTGGCCTATGTAGTTACAAATACACTGACAAGGGAACTACCATAAAATCACTGAGCATCAAAAGACTGACACTAGGACAGATAAGGACACATGGGATTGCAAAAAATACAGCCTGGATGAAATTCAAGGATAGAGGTCAGAGAACAGCCATGTAGAGATGGGTTGGAGAGAATATGTACCATTCAAGATTGCAGGATGAATTGAAGTTTAGACACAGCAAGCAGAGATGGGTTGGAGAGAATATGTACCTGTATAATGAGAAGAAGAGTGAAGGTCAGATTCATGCCATGTATAAGTGCACTTTGGTTAATCTGCACTTAGGTTAAGATGGATTCTGCCTTAGGAAATGCCCCGCTGCATTGGAAATGCTTCCCCCATAAACTGTATCTACTTATATAGGGATGCAGAGCTTCAAAACTACATACTAAATATTTTCATTATTTCTCATTGTGTATAATAAGTGGATATATATATTGTGGGAACAAGCAAGCTGTTTGCATGTTATGTCTGTTTTTAATGTTATAAATACTGTTCCGCTTTTAACCTCAATTGCATGCTGTTTTTCAATTCCTTAGAAAGGTAAAAAAGAAAACCCCATTTCTACGAACACACGATGTGAATGCAAATTAGGTTATCTACAGTATCTTACTGTGTGCCATGCAGATGTAGATGATAACTTGTAAGCTCAGCTAAAATTCTTCACACCTTTATATTTGTCTTTAGACATTTTTCATTTCTCAAGCTGCATTTGATGAATTGTGCAGCTGGTATAAGTAGAACAGCACTTCAGGTAGTATAATAGGTAAAGCTCAACAATATCAAACAAGCTGAAAGTGAATAAAAGATACAATTTTAAGGAGACATTTGTTTTCAAAAGTGCTGCCTGAGAGTGGAAATGGGAAGATGGCAAATGAAATGATGTCTGAGGGGGCAATAAATTATTATGCTATGCTATTTATGAAGACCCAATCTCTTCAGGTGGGTCATGTGATTAGATAATCTGATTAGACAGACTTCTGGCATACAGTTATAATAAAGTAGATCAAAGTTGAGTTTCCCTGACTTTATATTTATGATGTTTTAAATTATTTAGAAGAATAAGAATAATTACATTATCTAACAGTCACAGCTAGTACTGACTCTAGCTCACCGTGTGCTATTGTGCAGCAGCATCCTTGAATTGAAAGCAGAGCACAGAGAAGGAAAAATCCAAAAATTAAGATGGTGTCTCGTCAAAAGTACCTGCAGCTCCCTTCATTTTTTTTTTTTTTTTGTTTGCCCATTCCACATTTTCTTTTCAAACATCTTTTTATTGCTTTTATACATAGAAAACTTATACAGTACAGTGTTCAATATGAAAAATTGCAAGAAAAATAAACACAAAAAACTGAATGCATAGGTCAAGCTGGTAGAGGCAAGTCAAACATTAACAACAATAAAATTGTCTTAGACACACTTCTCAGGTCCCCTTATTCGGCCTGGCTCTTAGGTGACGATTTTAACATGATTTTCTCTGAACATGCAGACAGATTGTCACTTAGCAACAGCCCGATGAATACCTGCCAGCCTCGGTTTGCCAGGGAATTCTGCCGCCTGATCAGGTCTGCAGCTTTTTATGATCTCTGGTATGTTAATAACCCTACTGCCGGCTACTATACTTTTTTTTCTCATCCTCATAATACACATTGCAGGATTGACTATTTTTTGGTAACACCCTTGTCCTCCTGCTTCTTACTGACGTGGACATTGGGCCCATCTCCTGTTCTGACAACACCCCGGTTACTGTTTCCCTATCCTCCACTTCAGTCCCTGTCTAGATCCTGTCAATTACACCTTAATGAATATCTCCTATACTCTACGAACACACTTACTTGACTACTTTAGAAATAATGAAAACTCAGTCTCCTTCAGCTTTATCCTCTGGAAAGTCCATAGTGCAGTTATCTGAGGCCATTGTATTGTCCTTGCGACGCAACTTAAAAAAAGATAGGAAGGCCAGAGAGGTTACCCTGACTACTAAAATTTGGACCCTTATGAACCGTTTGGTGATGCTTCCCTCTCTCCCCCTACTCCATCAACTAGTTGCGCCTTGGGCAGACCTGCGTGACTTAGCCACGTAGGTCACTCACTGCCTCCTTCTTTATAGCCAACAACGCTATTATGAAAGAGGCAGTAAAACTCACACCTTACTTACCAAAACACTGCGGGATCACCAGACCTCCTCCACCCCCATGCAGTCCGGAACCCTAATGGTACCCTTCAACACCATCCTGACGCTATCGCCACTGTGTTCCAAGACTACTATACTAAACTATATAACCTCCCTTCGTGAGATTGGAATCCCCCCCCCGATTCAGCACATCAGGAACTATGTGAATACCCATTGCCTCCCCACACTCCTGCCTTAGGCACTCGATTCCATTAATGCCCCAATCACAGATGAGGAGTTTACAAGCATCCTGAAGGGTCTCCCTAATGTTAAAGCTCCTGGTCCAGATAGCTTCACTTACCTCTATTATAAAACTTTCCAAGCAAACCTACTTCCTCACATGCGATGTCTCTTTATCTCCTTCTTAGATGGCACCCCTGTACCCCAGATGATGCTTCACTCACACATAACCCACAAGAGTGCTCTAATTACAGACCCATAGCACTTTTAAACTCTGACCTTAAACTTCTCATGAAAGTTTCGGGTAATAGGCTTAACGCTTGGTTTCCTTCTCTTATCCACAAGGACCAGGTGGGTTTAATCCCCTGTCGTCAGAGGGGAGACAACCCCTGAAGGGCTGTGGATTTGATTAATGTGGCCAACCATAGCCACGCCTACCCTCCTCCTGAGTCTTGACGCTGAGAAGGCCTTTGACCGCCTTGATTAGTCTTTTATGATTGCTACCCAATAGAAATTTGGCTTCTCGAGGGCTTTCCTTACAGCAGTTAGGGCACTCTACTCTCTCCCCTCAGTTGTTGTTAAAATATCCAACACCACCTTCCTATCTGTATTGGGACTCACCAGGATTTCCCCCTATCCCCACTTATGTTTGCACTCTGCATCGAACCCCTTGCATCTAAAATTTGTTCTAATCCAGATATCATGGGGGTGGTGATGCAGGGCAGGGAGTTTAAGATCAGCCTTTTTGCTGATGATGTTCTTCTGACTCTCACCAACCCCCACACTACCCTACCGAACCTCATGAACACCCTGCGGGATCATGGCTCTCTCCGGCTATATAGTTAATCCCACAAAGAAGGAGGCTTTCCTTATCAACATTCCAGACAATGTTATCCGACTACTCCACCTTAACAATGACTTTCAATGGAGAGGCCACTCTATTCGCTACTTAGGGATTCAATTGTCTTCCTCCTATACTTCATTATATTCAGTTAACTACTGAAACCCCGTCTATATCAGGACCTCCACTCTCTTATAGACAAGTGGCGCCCTCTTCCCATATCCCTTATTAGCCGCATCACATTGGCCAAGATGACCCTTCCCCAGAAGCTTCTCTATTTTTTTGAGACCCTTCCTGTAGATGTCCCCCGGTTTGAGCCATGCTCACTTGAAAAGGCAATTTTCCAATTTACAGTGCTGGCCAAAAGTATTGGCACCCCTGCAATTCTGTCAGATAATACTCAATTTCTTCCAGAAAATGATTGCAATCACAAATGCTTTGGTAATAATATCTTCATTTATTTTGCTTGCAATGAAAAAACACAAAAGAGAATGAAAAAAAAGTCAAATCATTGATCATTTTACACAAAACTCCAAAAATGGGCCGGACAAAAGTATTGGCACCCTCAGCCTAATACTTGGTAGCACAACCTATAGACAAAATAACTGCGAACAACCACTTCCGGTAACCATCAATGAGTTTCTTACAATGCTCTGCTGGAATTTTAGACCATTCTTCTTTGGCAAATTTCTCCAGGTCCCTGAGATTTGAAGGGTGCCTTCTCCAAACTGCCATTTTGAGATCTCTCCACAGGTGTTCTATGGGATTCAGGTCTGGACTCATTGCTGGCCACTTTAGAAGTCTCCAGTGCTTTCTCTCAAACCATTTTCTAGTGCTTTTTGAAGTGTGTTTTGGGTCATTGTCCTGCTGGAAGACCCATGACCTCTGAGGGAGACCCAGCTTTCTCACACTGGGCCCTACATTATGCTGCAAAATTTGTTGGTGGTCTTCAGACTTCATAATGCCATGCACATGGTCAAGCAGTCCAGTGCCAGAGGCAGCAAAGCAACCCCAAAACATCAGGGAACCTCCGCCATGTTTGACTGTAGGGACCGTGTTCTTTTCTTTGAAGGCCTCTTTTTTTTCCTGTAAACTCTATGTTGATGCCTTTTCCCAAAAAGCTCTACTTTTGTCTCATCTGACCAGAGAACATTCTTCCAAAAAGTTTTTGGCTTTCTCAGGTAAGTTTTGGCAAACTCCAGCCTGGCTTTTTTATGTCTCTGGGTCAGAAGTGGGGTCTTCCTGGGTATCCTACCATAGAGTCCCTTTTCATTCAGATGCCGACGGATAGTACGGGTTGACACTGTTGTACCCTCGGACTGCAGGGCAGCTAGAACTTGTTTGGATGTTAGTCGAGGTTCTTTAGCCACCATCCGCACAATCTTTCGTTGAAATCTCTCGTCAATTTTTCTTTTCCGTCCACATCTAGGGAAGTTAGCCACAGTGCCATGGGCTTTAAACTTCTTGATGACACTGCGCACGGTAGACACAGGAACATTCAGGTCTTTGGAGATGGACTTGTAGCCTTGAGATTGCTCATGCTTCCTCACAATTTTGCTTCTCAAGTCCTCAGACAGTTCTTTGGTCTTCTTTCTTTTCTCCATGCTCAATGTGGTACACACAAGGACACAGGACAGAGGTTGAGTCAACTTTAATCCATTTCAACTGGCTGCAAGTGTGATTTAGTTATTGCCACCACCTGTTATGTGCCACAGGGAAGTAACAGGTGCTGTTAATTACACAAATTAGAGAAGCATCACCTGATTTTTCAAAGGGTGCCAATACTTTTGTCCACCCCCTTTTTTATGTTTGGTGTGGAATTATATCCAATTTGGCTTTTTGACAATTCTTTTTGTGGTTTTCCATTGAAGACAAATTAAATGAAGATATTATTACCAAAGCATTTGTGATTGTAATCATTTTTTGGAAGAAATTGAGTATTATCTGACAGAATTGCAGGGGTGCCAATACTTTTGGCCAGCACTGTATATGGAATACGAAACTCCATTACATCCCTTGTTCTGTTATGTTGGCTGGTAAGGCAGAGGGGGGACTAGTGGTACCGCATACCCTCCACTATTACTGGATGGCCCATTTACGTTGTATCCCGTTCTGGGCAGCACATCAAGCCTATATGAAATGGGTTGAAATTGAGAAGCTCTGGTTAGCACTCTCTTAGAACTCTTTCACTTAGCCTCTCAACACTCCTCTATGGTTTATATTCTCTATAACTCACTCCTCCCAGGGGGACTGTCAGCTGCTATGGTACGTCCTTGGAGTAGGTTAGGCCTATTCCATGTTGCTGATTTGATTGATCCATCAACTGTGGAGCTCAGATCCCTTGACTATTTTACTTCTACCTTGAATGGTTCCACTACTAACAAGTAGCCTACTTTATGACCACCCTATTTGTAGCTCTGTGGGTTTCTGTCCCTACCATTTTTGAGAGACTGTGTCGAGCTGGCATCTCTAAAGGACTTGATCTCAAATATATATAGGTTCTTATTGTTGTGGATAAAATGTCTATTTTTGATATCAACAAAAATATATTTTGTATTACTATTAACCAAATATATACTTTCCTTCCTAAGTGTTTATTATTACAATCCTTTTGTGAACTGCTGTGTGTAACTAGATATCAGCTATGCAAGATGGCGCTTACTTCCTGACCAACACCCAAGGCATGTGCAAAAAAAGGATGTAAGAAGAGGAGATTGCAAGATGCTTCAGCCAACAGCAAATGGACACACAAATATATGTTAACTCCCATATGTAGTACTATATAAGTGAACAGTGGTAAATAAAAAGAGGAAGTAATGTACATTCTCTCTCTGGAGCAGAAGTCATTTCTTTGTGCGCACAGAAACAAGGTTTGGATACCAAATAACCAACTCAGGATATAGATTTAGTATCAATCCAATTCAAATGGCTTTCCCTGAGTGAGCTAGTGGAGTAGGTCATTTTACAGCCGCACCAGATCGGACGTGAGGAGACAATCGACACGGACGAGGATGGAGAGTCGACCTCCACTGAGTACGGTAAGAAAATTGGTTATCTTACCCGAATATCCTACCTCCGTTATCGGTTCTCTCTTTGTGTCTTAGTCGGCTGTTGGTGACCTCCAGTGGCAGGTAATTCACTCTCCACTAGTCAGAAAATTAAGAACCTGTCAAATCGGTTGGTTATTTGGTAGTCACTGTTGATCTTTTGTTTTGTCTGCCGTTACTGATTTTGATTGGTTTATGTGTGTAAACAGTGGAGGCACGGCATGAGTCAGTGTGACTGGGCACCTATTGGGGAGTGTTGTCACGGACTGGGCATCTATTAATCCGGAATAGGTGACCGCGGAGGGTGACGCACAGTGGGTAGGTGGACTCGGTTCGCCGGGTGGGTCGTGTCTGTGAAGCTTATACCCATGAATGAGGACGCACCTATAGAGAGGTCGTCGTTACCCAGGGTCTTAGGGCCACTTTCCAGGGACCGTTAGTCTCACTGTTTGTGTTTGTCAAAGGCCTTGTTGAGGACCCAGTTGGAGGAGTGGCCACAAGAATGTCGTGCTGTCACCTAAGCTCCGATTGTCTATTGGTCCAAACATAGGCAACTGTAGAGGTGACAATATAGTGGTATTAGGGGAGTAGACAGATTGGTCTTCGGACGGCCAAGAGGTCGAACTCACCTTGATAATTCCATAGTGATCACTACTCCAGTGGGTCCCAGTTGTTGTTTGTCAATCCTGTGTTTTATCTGGTTAACCGTTGTTTGACTGTTCAAATTGTGTAACTGTTTAAATGGAGTTTTTCTCAAAAAAGTTTGCTAAGATGGGAGGGGCACAGTCTATACAGATGCACTGCCAAACAGTTGGTAGAAGCACGAAAAGGGAAGCAGAATGTTAAAAATATGACCAAATTGATGAAAATATGTGATATTGATGATGGAGGAAAGTGTTGAAGGAGAAGAAGGGTGTTTTAGAAGACCAAGGTCTTATGAAACAGGCTGAGGCATAGTACAAAACAGTGAAGACTGTTCATAGGGAGGGGTGGAAAGAGGAACAAGTGCAAACAAAATGAGGAAGCATTGTATATGGCTATCACAAATGTCCACAGAATGTTTCTGCTGCATCTATGTGTGAATCGCAAAATGGCGTCTCACACCAGCCACTGCCCTATAATGGTGGCGCCTCGCCCATACAAAAGGGTAGATGGTGGACCCAAGAAATAGGGGCGGGCATAAGTCAATGCCTGGACCCATAGCCACAGCCCCAGTTGCAGCATAGGGGCCTACAGCCACATCTCTAGTCCCGCCTGTCGCAGACCCAGGCCGCTCCCTACACTCCCTTGTATCCAGTGTTAGATGTTAATGGGTCCTATTACCGCAACCCTGTTCCAACTGCCCCAAAACCCCTCATTCCCATGATGCCGAGCCTCCCGGAAGATGTTCTGCCTCCAATCCCTGACTCTGAAGAATCGAGACGCCAACATGCGGAAGTACTTTGGGAACTGGCGGAACTTCAACAACAACTGCAAAATTAGCCCCTTACAACACAAGAGTCTCGAGAGGATTTCCCCCCTCCTTTACTGAAAACTGTTATCTATCATGTTATGAAACTATTATCCAATAGTTATGTGTTAAAACTTATGTTATAACTTTATACCCAATCATGTTATGTTAATGATACTAATCGCATCTTCTCTTTGTTTCAGCAATGTATAACCATACCAAGAAGAGATTTTGTGCTGTGTTTTTGGCATGCATGCCATTTGGTTTGTTAATGTGCTGGATCATGTGGAGGGAAGGATAAGTTGCCCCACCGCCCGTCTTCTCCAAATTGTGTGTCCGGGAGATATCATCCCAGGTTCTAAACAAGAGGCTGCACTCAATTAACACTTAGTTAAGTGTGAGGTTTTGAGGCAGAAGTTAGGCAAATCATGGAGAATTTGCCTGGGTGGTGTGTAGCTGATCCCAAGAATAGAGAAATTCCAGCTACAGAGATTGTACGAGCAAAAGAGGATGCCGATGCAGTGAAGGAATGCCAGAAATATTCAGAAAGTTTGTAAGCCTAAGATAGGATGTTTAGATGTTGCCTAAGTTTAGAATGCCAAAAAGATGGAACTTTGAATGTTGAAATGTGATAATATGCACATAAAGGATGGTTATCAGACAAAGGTTTGAGAAACTAAGCAATGTGTTGGTTGAAACTGCCCAAGAAGGTGCACAAGGGTTGATTTAAGTCAATTGAGAATGCAAAATAATTTAATACATGAATATGATTGTTTATAACAAGATTTAGAAAATATAGAAGACCAAGAACCATTGTTAATGCAGATTTTGAGTTTCGGTAATATTGAATTATAATATGAATTCATTCTTGTGAGTGTCCCAGGTCCAACTTAAGAATATTTCAGTGGTTGGACAACTCAGACTATAGTGTGCCTTACTTGTGCCTCCTCATGTCACCTTTACACGCTGCACGTCACTAAAAATCCCTTTGACCTGTTACCAATAGGTTCGGGGGGGGAGAAAGACACAAGCATTTTCTGCTGACAATATGATTGTATGCCACAAGAAACTGTTGGGTTTAGTCATGTAAATGATGAACCTATTGCTAACCCTGATTTTGAGTTCTTTTATAGATGGCTCTCGATTTGGGAAGGTGACAGATTCTACACCGGATATGCCATGGTTACTGGAAACTAGGTAAAACAAGCAGAACCCCCCTTAAAAGTACTCACTGAGACAGTGTACAATGGCTGAGGGTAAACCAGATGAGCTTTTGGTATAGTAGGACTATCGTTCAATCTGAGCGTTTAATGTTAAGCCTAAAAGGATTTCCAGGCTATTCAGGAGGTGATAGAGACCCTGCCGCTATAGTCAAAGTCAAGGCGCACACCAAGGCTGATACACAGGAAAGTAGAGGTAACGTGTAGGCAGATGCTGCCACCAAACCAGCTGCAGGAAAGCCTAGGGAACATGCCTCAATATAGGTGGTCACCATACTGGACCAAAACTCTCAGCTCTCTTTTCAGGTTCTAAAAACACTGCAGGACCAAAATGGCCCAGAAGAAAAGAAGTTTTGGGAACCGCTAGGAGGAAGAAAAAGGATGAACAAGTCCTGATGGCCAGTGGTAAGAGAGTATGTTTACCTAGAGCAATGTTCCCAATGATGGCGCAAGCAGCTCAAGTGAACCACTCGAAAGTAGCCATGTGTGACCTGGTGAACAGATGATGGGTAGCTGCAGATTTTAGCATCACTGCAGTCAGATACGTGTAAGCCTGCATAACGTGTCAAGCACAATGTAGGCCAAGAAGTAAAAGGTTTCTCAGAAGCACACCCCGAAGCCCTTGTACCTGTTGCAGAGATTGCGGGTTAACTACATACTGTTACCAAAGGTGGGAAGGTATGAGTACGTGCTTGTGTGTATTGATCTCTTTTCAGGATGACCTGAGGCATTTCTGGTGCAGAAAGCCACCACAAAAGGAACTGCAGATAAGCTACTGAAAGAAGTAGTGTGCAGGTATGGGATCCCCGAGACCATCAAAAGTGATAATGGAACTCACTATACAGGACAGGGTACACTCCTGACAGAAGAATTGGCCTCAGCCCCTAGAGTATTTAGATTTTCACAATTGTTTCAGATGTAGTATGGTGTGCTGACTGACTATGTGATGGATTGCCGAAAACATGTGACTAATGTACACTTTTGAGTTTTCTCCTTCCTCTAGAACCTGAGTCAGTGGAAGGAATCTATAAGTTACAACCCAAAAATTGGATGGTGATAAAGAGACATGTGAGATGGCCCTCGACTCGACGGTGCCTTTGACAACCACCACATCTGTCAAATTATTGGACAAACCTAATTGGGTCTACGCCAGCCATTGTTAGAAGGCACATCCAACCCCTTTGTGATGTGGGGAAGTCGGATCCTGGTGTTGAGCCTAAGTCTTTTTATGGGGGGGTTGTAGTATTCTGAAGGGTAGTTTTGACCCACATGTCTACATAGATGCTATAGGAGTGCCAAGGGGGGTCCCAGATGAATTTAAAGCAAGAGATCAGGTGAAAGCGGGATTTGAGTCCATATTTCCCATTATCACTGCAAACAAAAATGTAGCCTGGATCAATTATATCTACTATAACCAACAGAGATTTGTGAATTACATAAGAGATGCCCTACAAGGATTAGCTGAACAATTAGGCCCCATCTCCATCATGGCATTTCAGAATAGAATGGCCCTGGATATGATATTAGCTGAGAAAGGAGGCGTGTTCAAAATAATTGGTGGTGACTGCTGCACATACATACCTGATAACACACGCCCAAATGGGAAAGTCACCTTGGTAATAATGAAGATAGATAATTTGGCTGACGAACTGAAAAGGAATTCAGGAGTAAAAGACCCCTGGGACATTTGGTTTGGATGGATGTCTGGCTGGCAAAGGATGTTGGCCCAAATAGGGGTGGTCCTTATAATTTTTGCTGTAATTGTATGCTGTGCTATCCCATGTATTAGGAGGTTAATGAGCAAAGCAGTCGAAGAAACTATTCTACTCCACACGATGCAAATCCCAGAATATGAAACTGATGATCCATACAATCCCTTAGAAGCAACCGTCAGTTATAAATGCCAGGGATAGCATCTGACTTCCTTATGTACAAAGTCTGCGACAAGGGGGGTTATGGACAAGCCATAACTCATCTAACGTGCAGCAAAAAAGAGTTCCAAGGTACATTAGGACAGATGAGCTAGGATCATTTAGGGACAGTGAGAAAATAGTCATTTGAAGGGGGGACTGTTGTGGATAAAATGTCTATTTTTTATATCAACAGGTCTATTTTGTATTACTATTAACCAAATATATACTTTCCTTCCTAAGTGTTTATTATTACAATCCTTTTGTGAACTGCTGTGTGTAACTAGATATCAGCTATGCAAGATGGCGCTTACTTCCTGACCAACATCCAAGGCAAGTGCAAAAACAGGATGTAAGAAGAGGAGATTGCAAGATGCTTCAGCCAACAGCAAATGGACACACAAATATATGTTAACTCCCATATGTAGTACTATATAAGTGAACAGTGGTAAATAAAAAGAGGAAGAAATGCACATTCTCTCTGGAGAGCAGAAGTCATTTCTTTGTGCGCACAGAAACAAGATTTGGATACCAAATAACCAACTCAGAATACAGATTTAGTATCAATCCAATTCATTAATGTCTCTTGAGGGATGATCCCCTCTTGCTTACAAGTACATGGTTAAGTGGACTGAAGCTTTGTGCAGGCAGATCTCATGCGGTCAATGGCAGATTATCTGGTCCCATGCAGTCAAGTCTTCTACATGCATAACATTTCGTGAGACCCAGCATAAAATTTACATGCATTAGTACCACACCCCAGCACTGCTTCATGCCCTCAACTCTTCCACTTGCTGGAGATATCTATCCATGTCAGATACACTGTTCTACATTTTTTGGGAATGCCCTTTAATCCTGCCCTTTCTGGACAGAAGTCAAAACCCTCATTGATGCCTTATTTATACATGATATCCCATTAGACCCCCTTATCTACTTGCCTAATTTGCCCCCTAGACATCTGGGCAAAAAGACGTCTAAGCTGTTCTTGTACCTATGCACTGCTGCTAAAACACTCATTGCCCTTCAAAGGAAGAGTGTGCTTCCTCCTACAGGAACAGTATTATTAGGTCTCATGAAGCATGTCTGCAGCCTAGAATTCTTGATTGCCACCCTTAATAACACAGTAGAAGCATTCCAAGCTGTCTGGTTTCACTGGGATACCTATTAAATAATGCAAGGTCTCTAACTCCTATCCTCCCCTTCTTTCCCTTTTTCTGTGTCTCCCCCTTGTCTTTTGTACTTCATGCTTATTTCCACACTGATTTATATCTGTACTTTTTTTGATACTCTATCCCGTCGTATGTTTTAATGTTTTACCTTGTTTACCTTTTCTTGAAACTTAATAAAAATTGCAGTGTAATAAAAAAAATAAAAAAAAATGTGTAAGAGATCTCCTTGCTGGGTATCAGGGTCTAGGGCATGACAGGAGAGTGAAGCACCCATGTCAGGGCAGGAAAGTAGGCGTTAAGGGTAGAAGTAGTGAGCTGAAGGAAAATATAGATCATGAGCAAGAGTCAGTACAGAGGTGATGCCAGTTGCAGTAATTTTGGAAAGCATGCTAAGGCGTCCAGATGGTTTTGTATTTTTGAATGTTTCTGAGTTCTAACTGAGAAAGATTTTCTAATCAGGCTACCAGGGAGAACTTACGTAATACCTGGAAGAACTTACAAAATAGGTGAGGAATCAGGAATCAGGGGTGGTATAACTGAGGCCGAATAGAGGGGGGTTAGGGCTTTAGCTGTTGTGAGTATTGAAGCCACAGGTGTTTAGGGAAGTTTTTAGGAAACATAGGAATGAGGTTGAGGAAAATGATCTCAGGAGTTAGAGGAATCCTATGCCCACAGATACAGTGCCTTGCGAAAGTATTCGGCCCCCTTGAACTTTTCAACCTTTTGCCACATTTCAGGCTTCAAACATAAGGATATAAAATTTTAATTTTTTGGGTGAAGAATCAACAAGTGGGACACAATCATGAAGTGGAACGAAATTTATTGGATATTTTAAACTTTTGTAAAAAATAAAAAATATATGCAATATATGGTAAAGTGGAAATGTAGATCAAAACTGCTTGCAATGTTTCGGTCATCAGACCTTCATCCGGCTAGATCTATAATAAATGCATACAGGAAAATATTATAGACAAGGTATGGCGTAAAATACATGTGGAGGGGAAATATATACATATAGGAATATGTGATACAAAATACAATCATAGGGAGCATATATATATACAAACGACGGGGAACATATCAAAAAATGGCAGCTAAATAATAGACAGCTAAAATAAAGACAAGCTAAAAGGAGAAAAGGTTACCAAAAATGGGAAGAGACTTATATAGGAAATACTAATAGTGCAGCAAGGTAAACAAACAAAAAACATGGTATAAGAAGTGGGCGTGACCTAAATCACAAGGAGTATTCTATGTGGCCCATAATAGTAAAATTGTCTTCCATGATTGAACGTGTCTTAAATACCTGAATAACAATACCAAAACCAAAACAAATGGAAAAAGACACTCAACATAAGCAGTAATATTATAAAATGCATAAGTTTAATAAATTCTTTAAAAATTACATAGATAACAATTGCGACAAAAAGACAATACAACGGTGTCAGACAAACACTGTATACAGTGAAGGCAAGGGAAGGTTCCCTTTCTAGGGGTTGACAGAAAAGTTTGTCGGGACACACGTTGTAAGCTTCCAATATCAGCCTTGACCAAGGTATCTCTAATATTCTTGTCCCTTTTGTAACAGGTCAATAAGTTTTTTTTAAATTCCTCTAACTCAGGAAATGCCCGATGTAGCATTGGCCAGTGTTTTTTTATTATCTGATTGACCTTTGGAGAGAAGGGATGTTACTTTTGAACAAAGGGAATATGTTTTAGCTCTTTGTTTCTATTAGCTGTATTGGTTTTCCTCTGAACTGCCTGCTCTAATAAGGAGGAAAAACACGATTTTCTCTGGTCTGGGGTCCGACACTATTCATCGACTATACGTCAAACTCCCAATTTAAGTGAGTTTGACGTATAGTGTTGGACCCACAGACAAGAGAAAACCGTGTTTCTGAAATGACCGAACATTCATTGAAAGGGGTCACCCATCCTCCTTATTAGAGCAGGTAGTTCAGAGAGAAACCAATACAGCTAAAAGAAACAAAGAACTATAACATATTCCCTTTGTTCAAAAGTATCATCCCTTCTCTCCAAAGGTCAATCAGAAAATAAAAAAACACTGGCCAATGCTACATCGGGCAGTTTCTGAGATAGAGGAATTTTAAAAAAAAACCATTGACCTCTTATAAAAGGGACAAGAATATTAGAGATACCCTGGTCAAGGCTGATATTGGAACCTTTCTAGGGGTTGACAGAAAAGTTTGTTGGGACACACATTGTAAGCTTCCAATATCAGCCTTGACCAGGCTATCTCTAATATTCTTGTCCCTTTTATAACAGGTCAATAGGGGGGGGGGTTAAATTCCTCTAACTCAGGAAATACCTGATGTAGCATTGGCCAGTGTATTTTTATTATCTGATTGACCTTTGAAGAGAAGGAATGATACTTTTGAACAAAGGGAATGCGTTATAGTTCTTTGTTTCTGATAGCTGTATTGGTTTTTCTCTGAACTGCCTGCTCTAATAAGGAGGATGGGTAACCCCTTTCAATGAAGCGTTCGGTCATTTCAGAAACACGGTTTTCTCTGGTCTGTGGCTCCGACACTTTATGTCGAACTCACTGAAATTGAGGATGTCCCCTGCTATGTTAATGAGGTTTACACTTGTATGCAGAGAAAGGATGGGTCTTTGCAGACATTAAGTCTGCGAGGATCTGAGGAGTAGAAGGTGTGATTTCAGTCAGCCACAAATGGAATCCATATCTAAGATTAATCCTCCTTGGCTGATCCTGTACCACACCTCATACTCTCAATCAACGGGTCTTGTCTCAGATTCTGAACCAACATCTCTATAGTTAAGATAAATAGACAGGGTGAGAAGGGCATCCCTATCTAGTCCCATTTTGTAACGTAAATGCTTCAGATAGAACACCATTGACGCTTATTTTAGCACTGGGTCTCAAGTAAAGGGCTATGATTTTATGGATAGAGGCTAAGGGAATTCTTTATCTCTCCAGAGTCAGGGACATGTACATGTATGTCCAGTCTACTTGATCAAAGGCTTTTTCTGCATCAGTAGAAAGTAGAACTAATGGAGTATTCCGACCGGGTAGACTGGATCAAATCTAGGATACGCAGTGTGTTGTGTTTACCTTCACGGCCAGGAATAAAACCTGACTGTTCTGGGTGACTTAATTGTGGGAGGAGATTTTAATCTATTTGCCTATAGTTGACAATGCTATTTCCGTTGTAGTTTTTAGTCTTTTCCCAGACCCAGAGGAGATTTCTGTGATGAAGTTCTGTGAACATCTCTTTTTTGCTAGAAATGCTGTGAGCTTGCCTCCTTTGTTACCACACATATAGTGCTTTTGGGTAGCTGATATATAAGCCTTAGATACTCTAAGATTAAGAGCATCCTTGAATTATTCTCTTAGTCTTATGAGATCGGAAAGGACGGACTGAGCCACCGACCGCTTATGTTGACATTCCAATGTGGAAATCTGGAAAAGAAGGTTATCAATTTATTTAGTTCATTCTCTTTTATACTGTGAGCCCAAACTAATGAGGGTGCCTCTAATAACCGATTCATGAGCTTCCCAAAAATGCAAGGCTGGACATCAGGGGTGCTATTTTTGGTGAAGTAATGAATTAGAGTTTGTTCTACTTTTCATTTAATCTCAGTAGAGCAAAGGAGAGTTTCATTACGTTTCCAGTCATAGATACAGGGGAAGAGAGAATTTATCGTAAGTTGTAGTGAGATTGGTGTATGGTCTGATATTGTGATGTTCCATATTTCAGGGGAAAAGGAAAGATGTAGGAGGCACTGGGAAATAAAAATGTAATCTAAGCGTTGGTACTGTATGAGTTATGTGGATTGGATTAGAAAGTATAGTCTCTAGTTGACAGGTGAAACGATGTCCAGGAATCAAATAGATGTAGGGAAGCCAGACCTTTGGAGAGTTTATTCAATGTTGCAAAGCTCAAGGAGGACATACCCGTGGAGGAATCAAGCAGAGGCAGCAGTGCAGTCACCCCCCAATATTATTATGCCTTCTGCAAAGGAAGAAAAGCTTTCCAGTGCATTTAAAAGCCAATACTTGGCTAGCATTGGGGGCATAGATGTTACCGATCGTGACCAGGGTATTGGCTAGTCTACTTTTAATGAAGAGGAATCTATCTGATCCATTGCTCATCTGTGACATTAGGGAAAAGGGGGGTGTCAGATTTCAACACTAGGCTAACGCCACATTTTTTCCTATGATCATGGCATGAGTGGTACCAAGTTGGAAAGGGTAATTTGGTTACATTTGGAGTTTTACCTTCAAGGAAATGGGTTTCCTGAAGCAGGATGATCGAAGAACTAGCTTTTTTAAGGGCATGAATGACCTTGGAGTGCTTAGTGGGAGAATTGAGACCCTTGACGTTCCATGATGAGACTTTAATAACAAACATGTAAACAAAGAATCAAATAAGTAATGTGAATGCAATTGAAAGTCAAATGTGCAGAGGATAAGTACAGTGGGTCCTGTCCGGGCTATGGGATGACAAACTGGTTAAAATATTACACGGAGGCCCGCTGCGCCATAGCGTTATGTTTCCTTATTCTCTTCTCCTGTACCCTACCAGCTCCCTATGTGATGCATGCCCATTCCCCCTCTCTCCTCTGCCCCCTATCCCACCACTGTTACAGAAGCCTTTCGCATCTCGGTTATGCATTGTATGCAAAACATTTGCATATTGTTTTGTAAAACTTTAATAAAACTTTTACTGGAAAAAAAAAGTATTACATGGAGATAAAAATTGGTAACAGATAATTAGCAAAAAACAGTTAAGCAAACATGAAGCAGAAGAAAAAAGAAAGATACTCAATACAATCAATACAGAAGCATATCAATCTGGATCGATGTGCACTTTCTTCTTCTGAGCCTTGGCCATCGGCTTCCTCCAAACCTCAGCCTCTCTGCCGACCTGCCCAAAGATATATCTGTAAATGTAAGTCAGGAGGGAACCGTGGTGGGGTCCAGTTCCAGAGGCGGGCAGGCAGCCAGGAGATCCTCGGGGAAGGGGATAGTATACTGCCGTCCATTGAAGTTATAGGATAAACCGAAAGGGAAGAGCCAATTATACAGAATTGTCATGGCTCTCAGGAGATCTGTGACAGTCTTTAGTTGTCTGCGTTTAACTAATGTCACAGGGGAGAGATCCTGAAAAAAAGCGATTTCATGGCCTTCATACAACAGCTCAGGAGTGGCGTATGATTTCTGAAGGATCGCTTCTTTAACTGTAAAGGACAGGAGTTTTCAGCCAATGTCTCTAGGGGTCTCGCTGTCTTTAGGTTTGGGGCGCAAGGCCTTGTGTGCTCACTCCAGTTGAATGTCTGGGGGCGCCTCCTCGCCCAGCATAGAAATCAAAATCTGTTGTGTGGCCGCCATTATTTCAGCTTTAGGAAAGTTCTCCGGGACCCCTGTTATGTGGATGTTATTCCTTCTCCCTCTGTTCTCCTGATCTTCCAGATATGAGTGTAATGATTTCTGACATCTTGTTTAATATCAGCAAGTTCTTTCATGACTGGTTGGCTGGTTGGAGGGTTTTCTTGATCAGTTTTTGTAAGGCCTTGGAGGTTATGGTGACCATGGAGGGTAAATCGGAAACATTGCCTTCTTCTATAAGGCTTTCTGTATCAGAAGAATCAACCATGTCTAAAATTGGCAAAGCGTGCTTTGCCGCTATTGTGAAGTAAAGCGTCGAGCGCTAAGACTTTTTAAGTTGTTTTTGGTGTAATTTGCAATTCCGTGGTATTACTTTGGCCAATCTTAACCATAGTGCAAGAGTGAAGGCTTATCAGTGAAAGCAGGGAGGAATCACGACCTTACAGTCGGTCTCATGTCAGCATGGATAGCTGGGTCAGGGATATTCACGGTGATACAACCCCTCTCCCCAGGGACCACCAACCTAATGTTTATGTATTGGCGGTCCAGGAGGGATAACTAGTCACTGTTGCAAGTATGGGATGAACCCTTGAAAAAAGGTATGAGCATAGAGTCTGTACTGGTAGAAGACTTTGTGCTCCATGGGTTATTGCTGGGGTGAGAAGGGCCCCTTAGCAGGTGGTAGAGGGGGAGGCAAGCTGCTATGTGTTGAGTGTAGCATTATGGCCGCTACACAAGAGGGCAGTAGCAGTTTGTTGATTAACCTGGAGTCTGAAAGCAGCAAAGATCCCAGGGAGAGACTAGCAGTTCCACTCATATGCAGAGCTGTGGCTGAACGACACAGGTAGGAAGATGGGGACCGGGAGTAAGCTGCGGCAGGGCAGTTCACTGACGGTTTGTCTCCTTGTCACAGCAGTCCCCGCTGCGATGTATCTTAACTGCCGCAAAGTCGACACCTCCAAAGCCGTAGTCAGAAGCCGGGTGGTGATCCATGAGGTAGGTGCAGCGTCATTCCAGTTTCTTGTGAAGTTTAGGTATTGCGTCATCCAGCCATGCAACTAGGCTGCAACTTCAGAACAACGGGGATTGGGTCCGCAGGTCCCAAAATACAGTCCGGGTGTTTGAGTCACCAATGAGGGCGAATCCAGGTAATAAATCTGTTGTTTAAGCGGGATAGAGCGGTTTTTATGGAGCCCAGGACAGGAGCTCAGGGAACACACGTCTACCTCGTCCTGCAGCTCCCTTCTTTTTATGGGAGAAATGCCAAAGATTGCTAAGTGCTGTAATTAACCTACAAATTCTCAATATCTAGTATGCCCATAAACTGCACTATTCCCCAAACCAATAAACACTAAACTTATCTAGAATAAACTGCAGAAATAATAAATAAATGATACAGCACAAAAATCATATAATTAATCAATTAATTATATGACATAACAAAGCACTATATTAAAAACATATAATCAACAGAACGTTAGAAGTCGTGGCATCTCCCAGTCGCAACCATTAACTCTCCACACATGCATATTAAATATAATAAAGTGTCCAGTGCTAATATAGCTAAGCAAAAATATATATGAAATCTACTATGAATACATAAATAAATAATATAAATTCATACAATAGAACTGTATAAACACTAGTAGAAAAAATATATAAATATTCAGATGTCACACTTCATGGTTTTACAATATTGCACATATAAGGACAAAAAAACATTTGTATTCATGAGTGGCCAGCACTTCATTCACTTCTATGGGGCTGCAAGGATAGCTATTTATGGCAACACTATAGAAGTGAATGGAACATGGGTGCAGCACTCCATTGACTTGGAAAATTAAGGCAAACTTTTGGGTACCTTTTCTCCTGACCACTGGTGGTCCAGGGGCTAAGGGAATGGAGCATGACACAGGAAGTCAAATAATACCAAAGACAGAATATTGGTGTCAAACTTCAACATCTCTGAACTAACTGAAATCCAGTGGAGTAACTATAGGGGTTGCAGCGGTCACAGCTGCAACTAGACTTCTAAGCTATGCTTCCTGTCCCCTCACCACACACTGTATGCTAAAGCAGTTCTAGCAGCACCCTGTAACTGCAGGGTAGATTCTCACAAGAACCCACATACTCATTCAGGCAGCTTGGTGTTGTGATTAGATAAGTAAGTGGGAGGAAGAGAGGTTCTTATGATAATCAACTCTTCACTGACTACTTCTGTTCACCAACTGTCTTCTGTACTCTGTGCTTGTTCCCGTGGTACCTGCTGTCCATTCTTGCTCAGCTGTAGTCCAGAAATACAGAAAGTTAGTGTGTAAGGAGATCAGTTGAGTGCTGCCATAATGTATTCTATTGTATATTTGCAACTTGCTGTTACAGTAACAGTTGCATTGCTTCAGTATATAGTCTGTGTCACTCAGCTAACATTTGGTATATATTTGCCAGCTGTCACATGCTGCCCTTCTCCAGGGAAAGCTCCCATGGTACTGGAGTATATACGTAGTTACATATGATAGGAAATGCACATAACTTACAGTATCAGCTGCCACACGCCCACATCATGAGAAAGATTACATTCTTTAGGGTTAAACCAGCTGAAAAACACATGGGCATGTATACCCACAAAACCTTTCAGCAATTAATAATGAGCAATTATTTTTTCACAATGTAAAAGAAGTCAGTGGTGACTGACTTGAATGCATGGTTTTCATCCACCTGGCTATAACACAGCCTTGTGTGGCCTTGGCCTAAAGAAGCACAAGTACTCTCACAAAAAGTTTAGTAAGCTTGTACATTAGTAATGCAGATGGTATATATAGCATTTTTATTTAAGATGCTCCTTTCTGGTCCAACCACATAATGCCACAATGTCAATTTTGCTGTTCAACAGGGCGAGGTGTGCACTGGGGGATGTTGGGGGTTGGAGTGAGATAAGGAGGAGAGGGGTCCAAGTTGAAGTCTTGCATCAAGGTCCTGATCCTTTAGCTACAACCGTGCTCTAGGAATAACACAGTAAATTTGTTTTGTTATATAGCATATGAAAAATGGAAAAAAGCAGTTCACTTAAAAAAAAACCAAAAAAAAAAACATAATCATAACGTAAAATGCTTTGATTTCTTTCCTTTATATTCATGGTGAGTATGTGGGTGTTTTAAGAGTAAGTGAAATTATAACATCAAATTAACTTATCACAATAATTCAGAAATGAATGTTAATTAAAGGCCTTTTACCTATTATAGAAATGTATTTATCTAAAGGTATTGTTAAAATACAGTATAAATTGCTCTTCTAGTCTCTTAACATAGAGAAAGTAATTTGCATTACCATGAGAAAGCATTTAAAACATGAAAAATAATGACTCACCTGGTAAAAGCTCTATTCAGACTAAAATATTACACCATGTAAATCACGCCAATATTCTATTCAGAGCTCCACAAATGAGCTTCCCTGTTAAGAATGGAAATATAGTTGTAAAATATACACAATATAAATTCATGCTGTGTATCTAGGACATTTCCTACATATTTAAGAAATGGCAGCAAAGTACTGTACTCATTTTACTGCATATTTGAAACTGTATAATTATTTGTATTTTAATGGTAAAAAACATAAGTAGATGCACTTAGAAATTAAACTCAACTTCGTTTTCTGAAATCACTAGAAAAGAACAAAGATCTCTATGTAGGTTTTTTTTTATTATTATTGTTCTTACTGCATTATAGTCCAAAGAGAATCTTTACACAATCAGGGGTTGATATAACAAGTTACAATATTGAAAAAAATATATACATTTTTGTTAGCTCTGCTTGTCATTTGTAAAATTCTCTACCACAAAGAAGTAAACAGTGAAATTCTAAATCTTATAAATTAAGTCTTCATAATATAAATCACTGTGTCTATGTTACTATCAATGGGATATCTGGCTTTGTTATAGCATTTGCTGATGTTATAGCATTTGCAGGGGGAATAAAATACTGCATTTCCTGACATTTGCCTGAGCATCTTTGTGTTTCTTTCTTTCCTCGAGACCTCATGTATTGTATTTCTGGGCATCTTGCTCTGTTCCTTTTCCCTTCTCCCTGATGGTGATATCTGGGATGCTGACTTTTGACACAAACTGTAGGCTAGGGGTAGACCACTTGTTTGCCTTGTGGTCACTGGAGCACAGTTGCACAGATCAGACAGCATATTGTGGGCAGTAACAAGGAACACTCCCTGCAGCAAAGATTATACTATACACCAGGGCCAGCATTAGAGGACAAACTGGGAATAATCTCAAAGACTCTCTTCCAGGATTTGGAACACCAGACGTACCGCCTGATGCCTTAGATACAATTGTATTGCTGTATTGTAGATGCCAATACATTTGATATGTACAGTATCACCTATAATAGAGCAAAGAAGCTGTAGACTTCCTGCTTTGACATTCTCTAGGCTACAGGACTGAGGATCCCACACAGACGTCAGAGTCCAGGCACAGGTGGTGTCACTGTGTCGTATCACCAGGGCTGGCATACTGACTTTAATGGCAGGGAAAGGATTCAGCTGCTTCACTCATGGGGGATTGGGGTGAGTTGAGTATAAGATGTATTATTCTATAGAGACAAAAGTGGAACTATTGTTTATAATGAGCACCTGAACTAGTTAGGCAGCATGTTTGTTCATAAGGGGCCCTATTATTTATAACAAGGGCTATTACTGTTAAGGGACACTAGTACAAGAGGGAAAATTACTGATATGGAGACAATATTTATAACAGGGACTATTGATGTTAAGGGACATTATTATTTACAAGGAAGACTATTACTGATAAGGGGACAATATTATTTCTAAGAGAGGAAATTACTGATAAGGAGGCACTATTACTGATAAAAGGGTATTATTGGTTATAAGGGGTCACTGCAAGCCACAAAAGGTTTTTTTTATTATTGTTTTTTCGGGGGCAGAAAGAGGTATTAATAATATAATATTGTAATATGTATGTATATATACAGTATCTATATATATATATATATATATATATATATATAATGGCTGTTCCACTGTATGAGCATCTTGTGTCATACCCTTCTACCTCATAGATTGCAAGCTCTTGCAGCAGGGCCCTTATTCCTATTGTGTGACTTGATTTATTACACTGTAATGTCTCATTTTGTCTGTACACGAACCCTGTACATAATGTATTATTATTATCAAACCACTATTTTAATTAAAAATCCAATTTATTTTAGACATGTGTATAGGCACTATTGCTCTTTGGGGTGCATGAGGTAGCATTTTTACTGTATGATACACTACTATCATTTTTGAGTCAGTATGTAATGGCCATGGAAGTAGTCACAGTGTGGATGTACTCTTTGGGCCTTGTATTTTAGTATTATGGTATTTGGATGATGCATTTATTCAGAAATTATCTGTATAGTGTTAATACTTGGCCCTGGTATAGTGGTATGTTTTGGTATTTATGCACAGTATTATATGCTTCATAGTGGTCCCCACACAGTAGTATATGCTCCACTTTGGCCCCCCCCCCCACAGTAGTATACAGTGCTGGCCAAAAGTATTGGCACCCCTGCAATTCTGTCAGATAATACTCAATTTCTTCCAGAAAATGATTGCAATCACAAATGCTTTGGTAATAATATCTTCATTTATTTTGCTTGCAATGAAAAAACACAAAAGAGAATGGAAAAAAAAAGTCAAATCATTGATCATTTTACACAAAACTCCAAAAATGGGCCGGACAAAAGTATTGGCACCCTCAACCTAATACTTGGTAGCACAACCTTTAGACAAAATAACTGCGAACAACCACTTCCGGTAACCATCAATGAGTTTCTTACAATGCTCTGCTGGAATTTTAGACCATTCTTCTTTGGCAAATTTCTCCAGATCCCTGAGATTTGAAGGGTGCCTTCTCCAAACTGCCATTTTGAGATCTCTCCACAGGTGTTCTATGGGATTCAGGTCTGGACTCATTGCTGGCCACTTTAGAAGTCTCCAGTGCTTTCTCTCAAACCATTTTATAGTACTTTTTGAAGTGTGTTTTGGGTCATTGTCCTGCTGGAAGACCCATGACCTCTGAGGGAGACCCAGCTTTCTCACACTGGGCCCTACATTATGCTGCAAAATTTGTTGGTAGTCTTCAGACTTCATAATGCCATGCACACGGTCAAGCAGTCCAGTGCCAGAGGCAGCAAAGCAACCCCAAAACATCAGGGAACCTCCGCCATGTTTGACTGTAGGGACCGTGTTCTTTTCTTTGAAGGTCTCTTTTTTTTCCTGTAAACTCTATGTTGATGCCTTTTCCCAAAAAGCTCTACTTTTGTCTCATCTGACCAGAGAACATTCTTCCAAAAAGTTTTTGGCTTTCTCAGATAAGTTTTGGCAAACTCCAGCCTGGCTTTTTTATGTCTCTGGGTCAGAAGTGGGGTCTTCCTGGGTATCCTACCATAGAGTCCCTTTTCATTCAGATGCCGACGGATAGTACGGGTTGACACTGTTGTACCCTCGGACTGCAGGGCAGCTAGAACTTGTTTGGATGTTAGTTGAGGTTCTTTAGCCACCATCCGCACAATCTTTCGTTGAAATCTCTCGTCAATTTTTCTTTTCCGTCCACATCTAGGGAAGTTAGCCACAGTGCCATGGGCTTTAAACTTCTTGATGACACTGCGCACGGTAGACACAGGAACATTCAGGTCTTTGGAGATGGACTTGTAGCCTTGAGATTGCTCATGCTTCCTCACAATTTTGCTTCTCAAGTCCTCAGACAGTTCTTTGGTCTTCTTTCTTTTCTCCATGCTCAATGTGGTACACACAAGGACACAGGACAGAGGTTGAGTCAACTTTAATCCATTTCAACTGGCTGCAAGTGTGATTTAGTTATTGCCACCACCTGTTATGTGCCACAGGGAAGTAACAGGTGCTGTTAATTACACAAATTAGAGAAGCATCACCTGATTTTTCAAAGGGTGCCAATACTTTTGTCCACCCCTTTTTTATGTTTGGTGTGGAATTATATCCAATTTGGCTTTTTGACAATTCTTTTTGTGGTTTTCCATTGAAGACAAATTAAATGAAGATATTATTACCAAAGCATTTGTGATTTTGGAAGAAATTGAGTATTATCTGACAGAATTGCAGGGGTGCCAATACTTTTGGCCAGCACTGTATGCTCCACTGTGGGCCCCCACACAGTAGTATATGCTCCACAGTGGGCCCCCACACAGTAGTATATGCTCCACAGTGGGCCCCCACACAGTAGTTTATGCTTCACAGTGGGTCCCCACACAGTAGTTTATGCTTCACAGTGGGCCCCCACACAGCAGTATATGCTTCACAGTGGGCCCCCACACAGTAGTATATGCTTCACAGTGGGCCCCCACACAGTAGTATATGCTTCACAGTGGTTCCCACACAGTAGTATATGCTTCACAGTTGGCCCCCACACAGTAGTATATACTTCACAGTGGACCCCCACACAGTAGTATGCTACTTACCTAGTTCCACGAAGAGCTGCAGTCCTACGAAGAGAATCCTCCTTCTTCTGATCGCGCGCACTGCACTTCCTCATTCCAACTATGAATATTATGTGTGAATTGACTATTACTCTATATTTTATCTTTTTGTCTGTACTTGAACGCCATAATTTGTAAAGTGCTGCGGAATAAGTTGGTGCTATATAAATAAAATGTATTATTATTATTTGAATTACTTATCACTTTTCTCTGATTTCGTATTAAGTCTAATTGTTATCGATACTTTTTGATATGATATTGCCATTTTGGTAGTTTTCCAGATATAACTACTGTATTTTAGAGGGATATTTACACTGCCTGTTTGTGACTTTTTTTCTTGTTTCAAGACTTGTTATTGTTCTTATGACTTATGGCCAGACATTGTTGATTGCCACTCTCCCCCTCAGGAGATATTTTTCCTCCCTTCACTACCTTTTTGAGGCATTATTATTTAATACCATATTACAAGGCTAAATAATACAAGGCTGTGTAAATGTGACTTCTATATGTGGACTATTTACTGACTGCCCCAATACCTACAATGGTTGCTAGTTTTAGACACAATGCATTGAAACGGTAGGTTTTTTTTTGTTCTGGTTTGTTTCTCTCTGTTTCTTGTAAGCAGTGTACATAATCCTGTCTAGTATCCACAGATGTTGTATCCTCAAACAGCAGCCTGGCACAACCCTTCATCATCTGGTTTGAACAAGTGGTTACTCATGTTTACACGATCCTATACCAGAAAAGGTCAGTTACACAGCACTGCATACTTGTGATCTTGGAAATGTTTTATCTCTCATGTAACAGGATTAAATCATGGTATTAAATATAGGAAATGCAGAAAACTCATACAGATACAGTCTTTCTGCAGAAAACAAATTTTACAGATTCAGCTTTTAATTTTGTAAAGCATTGGTACCTTGTAGCTCACATGGCAAATCCAACAAACAGGAAAGTTGGGGATAAAGTGTTTGGGTTTTGATACATATGAATACTTGAACATATGAACACCAACCATGGCAAGCACCTGGATCTGTACACACACTGACAAGCATGGCTGGTTGTATGCTTCTTGATTTCACAACGACAAGCGTATTATTAGCATCAAGCAGAAATTTTTCAGCTTGTAGCGCCAACTGGAGCCACAAAAGGCAACTGATACCCACCGGCTGCACCAGCAGGTACAGTCATACCTAGATTGCACCTATATTCCAGTAGATAAATGTGACCCTATTGAATTATGGCCCAAATTGTTATTTTCAAAATGAATCAGGCAAGAATCCATGAGGATTTTTACACACCGCCGGTGAATGCCTCCGAATAGTGGTGTCACCTTCTCTTTTTATCACCATATTCCATTTACTATATTGCTGATGCTGCCTGCTACTCCTAAACAGCTATTACTACTGCTGCCACATGTCCTGTGCCCTGGCCTATCATTTTATGTCCTTCTGCACTGCCACACGTTGCCACAGCTAACAATACTGCCACCAACAGACATGTCCTGAAGCGTGGTCCATCAATTTCCACTATACTACACTGTTGGTGCCACAGTGGCATATAAAAAAGAAAACACCATTTTAATATCACATTTGTTCACAAAGGGATAATTTTTATGGTGGATTTTTTTTGAAAATCCAGTTCTTTATAATTTTCAAGTCTCTCAAAGCCTCAAATTTGTCTTCCAAATGACAAGTCATCAAAGCAGTTAAGTTTTCTACAAAACCATTGCTTTTTATAATATAACTGCCATGCGTGTCTAAAAACCATGGACAAGTACCTTTTCCTAAACAATGGTAATAGTGGCAGCACAGTGGTTAAACTTAGAGTTTGTATCCGCTGCTTACCATTGTCTTTTCCATAGACATGCATATCACTTTCACTTTGACATAACTCCAGCTGTGTTTGCCTTAGAGAGCTAGAAATTGGATAGCTAGGTTCCATGGAGCCCTTAAAGTATAATACACTATATTTTAAGACAATTTAAGGTGTGTCGTACCAAAACGAATCTGGGACCTGAGCCACCCGAACCCAAAACTAAATGAATCTTGGGAGGTTTGTGCATCTATAATCACAGGCTTAGTCAGTTCCACTCAACTTAAAGACACAGATCTGATGAAGGGATACGTCTGTGTTAGCGCTCTATACCCTGAAACATGTCATCTTTTTTAACTATTAAAGTTGTGTTTTACCCAAGATCCATGGTGTACTTAGGATCCTTTTACTGAGGAGTGTGAGTCCTGGTTTATTTTTGGAACTCTGGTAGTTCTATATACATATCCAGTTATTTACGGCATTGGTTTATCCATATAGCCGTTGTTACCGGTTGTACGCTGTCATCTATTTTTCCAGCCTCAATCCTAAAGTCCGGTACCTGGGCGCCTATTACATTCGAAGGCGAGCCATCGAAACTCAGGAGGGAGTTTTGTGCCTCCTTAATACAAAGCCACATTACTGCATTGGTTCCCCAAACAAAAGGATTGTGTCTTTTCTGGGGGGGCGGGGGTTCCTCCTTGGATAATTCTAATCACAGGCATTAAACCTTAAAGAATAACTGTTGTTTCAAATATTTTTTGACCAATGATGACCAATTAAGGTGAATATAATAAACTTTGTAAGAGGAAAGTGCTCCTTTCTGCTATCAGCTACTCTACTGGCTGGCAAACTGCTCATTTCACTGAGAGATCTGTCTTCACTGTGAGGACGGTTTAGCTCACTCAGAGATCTGATTACATTGAAGTCTATGGCGAGGCAGTGAAGAAGAAGGAGCCCAGTGACAAGAAGCAAGCAGAAAGGAACAAGCTGCTGCAGGAAACAGTAAGATTATTTTCTTGCTTAGACTTTTTATTCTTACACAGATTTTCAGCAGGTCTTAGCAGGAGTGAGCAGGAGTTTTGTGAAAACATTTTTATAATTGGAGGTATGCTTTAAGCTGCAATACACAACACACTGTGGCTGCACATAGACATATATAAGATATCACTTTGTAACACAATATTGCAAATCAGCATTGTCATCAGAAACAAATCTACACACATATCTGAAAATGTCCAGTCTAGAAAAAAGGTAAGAAAGTATGTATCCTTAGTATAAAAGCAAACCAGGAAAAGGGAGACGTGTCCTTTTTGTGGGTCCTTTCCTGCTTCTTCTTGACTAACATGGCTCAAATAACAGGTTTATGCGCATACACAAATAGAGTTCTGTCAATTATGTCATGGCAATTGGATAGAAGCCAAAGGAGTACCACCCCTAGGACACTACTAATATTGCATAAAACTCCAGCACCAAACAATAGTGTTATAATATAATATAACTTTTAATCTTCATTTAACCCCTTAATGACCGGGCCATTGTTTGTTTTTGCATTTTCGTTTTTCCCTCCCCACATTCCAAGAGCCATAACTTTTTAATTTTTCAGTTCACAGAGTCACATGATGGCTTATTGTTTGTGAAACAAATTGTACTTTGTAATGTCACTATTCAATATGCTGTGCAATGTACTGGGAAGCTGGAGAAAAATTCTGAATGAGGTGCAATTGGAGAAAAACTGCATTTGCGCCAAATTCATATGGGTTTAATTTTCACAGCATTCACTGTGTGGTAAAAATGACATGGTAACTGTATTCTGCGGATCAGTACGAACACGGCGATACCAAATTTATATAGTATTTGTAATGTTTTGATACCATTTAAAAAATTGAAAACTTTGCTAAATAGACAAAAATGTTTGCGTCGCTATATTGTGTCACCTGTAACTTTTTCATATTTACATGTATGGAGCTGGGTAAGGCGTCTTTTTATGCGGGACAACATGACATTTTTATTGATACCATTTGGGGAAAGATCTGATGGTTTGATCACTTTTTATTCAATTTTTTATAGGAGGGAAAGTGTTGAAAAAAACGCTATTTGGCCATTTTGATTTTTTTTTCCCCGCTACGCCATTCACCGTATGGGATAAATATTTTAATATTTTAATAGTTCGGGCATTTTGGAGCGCAGGGATACCTAAAGTGTTTATGCTTAGTTTTCTTTATTTACTTTTATATCTCATGTAGGAAAAGGGGGGTGATTTGAACTTTTGTGTTTTTTTAAATTTTTTCATACTTTTAAAAACTTTTTTTTTCTACTTTTACTTGTACGATCAGCAGGCACCGATCGCTGCTGTTAGCGACGGGTCCTGGCTGTATTATACATCCGGCACCCGCCGTGTATGGAGAGCGCTCATACATCGTCATGCGACTCAGGACGTACTATTACGCCGTGGGTTGTTAAGGGGTTAAAATCCATCCATAGGGACACTACTCCCTGTTCCCAGCTAATCTTTAATTTATGGGGTAGATTTATGATGACTTCAATGCCAGTCTTCATATCCCTTGCACTGGTGAAGGATGTGCCTCATTTATGCAGAGCTGTATTCTTCCTCATACAGTGGGTACGGAAAGTATTCAGACCCCTTTAAATTTTTCACTCTTTGTTTCATTGCAGCCATTTGCTAAAATCAAAAAAGTTCATTTTATTTCTCATTGATGAACACTCAGCACCCCATCTTGAGAGAAAAAAACAGAAATGTAGATATTTTTACAAATTTATTAAAAAAGAAAAACTTAAATCTCCTGTTATCCGATACCCGCTAAACTACTCAATTCACTGATAGATCTGTCTTTAGTGTGAAGACAATCATAGCTTACAGACAGATCTGGCTACACTGAAGTCTCTAGAGAAGGGAGGGGAGGAGGAGGAGGACCCAGTGAGTGAGAAATAGGTATAGACACAAGCTGGTAAGCAGTAGTATTTCTATCACTTATAGCAGTTCTTCAGCAGGTCTTACCAGGACTAAGCAGTATAGATGTGAATAGAGCTCTTGTGAGAGATATCTTACTGTAATCTGTTCAAGGATGCCTGGTTGTTTCTCCTTCTCACTCCTCTTCCTGCTCCTCTCTGCCCTCCATAGAGTTGTATGATCAGCAGCGTGTGTTCAGTGAAGTTGGCTTTCTCTCAGTGAACTGATCAGTTTGCCAGACAGGAAAGGAGCAAGGCGCAATTTTACCGTTAGCGCATGGGATGGCATGGGGTTGCCATCCCATGTAAAAAAGTGAATCATATTGATAGTGATATAGGAAAGTCTGGGGCTCAACTTTGGTGCCTGATCTTTTAAATAAACAAGGTTTTCATTTATGTTGCCTCTGAATGTTATGCACACAAAATCTACTAAAATGTGTATTTTTAAATTCTTAGCAGCATCTCATGGTTAGTAATAAAACAATTCGATTTGTTCAAGCATTATACAAATTCTTTTCCAAAGCAAGTAATCATTTATCTATGATGCATATATTAAAGGGGTAGTCTCATCTCACTCATTGCTGACGTGTGGATGTGCTATAAATGTCTCAGACAGGAATAACCGTTTAATTTCCCCAGTACATAATACTGTATATATTTGCACCTGTTTATGGATTACAAGTACAAGAATCCGCATATCTCTAATTTGAGTGTGTACATTTGCTCTATAGAACTATTCCATTACACTTTCATATTTTTTCATAGGTTTTAATATAAAATTTGAAGTATCAATTACAGACTGAACTCTTTTATCATTTTCTTTAAAAGTATGTTCCTTCCCTGACAGGAAACACGAATTTGAACAAAAGAAACTCTTTGCTTGTTCAGTTTTAAATCTCTATGATTTATGCATAATTTGCAGTTATGAATAATGTATCTAAATTTAAAGTATACAGGGTCAGTAAAGGACAAAGCAATCAGCCAGATTCTCCTGACCATCTAATGAACACCTAAAAACCATATCCTTTTCAAGTTGATGTATAAGTAGTGAGTAACAGATGCTCCAAAAAAATTAGCTGGAAATTTCATCCCATACAAGCACTGAATTGGAAATCTAGATAAAGATAATCATTTTTACAGTAGTGTTCCTAAGTTACAGTTTTTAATATTAATCAAAGAGCATAGGAAATGTAATGTTGAAAATCTTCAGAAATTGTTATTTCCTTGGTAAATCTAACTGACAAACTGGAATGATTACATCATAAAATATTCATAAGTTAGAGCTTTAACTCCAGTTGAATAAAAGGTAATAGTGTTAAAATGTTGTTTTTTTATTATTGATACAGTACACAAGAAGTTTTTCCCCTTTTATATTCATATTCCAAAAGAGCAACACAAAATCTAAAAAAAATTCTAAAAAGTCTGTATAAAAATACAAATTAGGAATATTAAAAATTGGTGTTACTATATATGAAAAGTTCCATTTCATAAATTAATAGAGCCGATTAAATCATAACTGAAAACAATTTATTAATCTGCAATGAATGTTAAAGAACACACAATTTACAAAATTATATAACTAAAACAATATTTTTTTTTACAAAGGAATTGGCATGAACAACAGGGACCTTTAATAACTTGTGCATGAATTCTCCAGCATCTAATTGGCAAAAAGGGATGTGTTTGCATTCAATGATCAACCTTGTGGTTCACCAATTTATGAAAACCATAAGTAATCCATATGAATAATTAGTTGAATTCCTTACATGCAGTAAAAAGATGTACAGCACTGAATACTTATTTTGAAAGCTACTTTACATACAGTATACTGTAATATGTTAACCAATTGATTTGGGCCAAAACAAACTCCACACCTTTATAAAATCTGTAGCTTAGCCATCTCACTTTTTCACCTTGCAAATTCAATAGAAAACACATCATACAATAACAGCATATTAACCCTTTCCCAACATCTACTGTACTATCACAGCAGATGCTGGGTCTTTAAACATGGTGGCCACTCAAGGGGCTAATCGGCCGCCATAGCCACCAGATCTCCATTGTATTATACAGTGGAGACCTGGCGGCAATACTCCCATCAGAGCTCACTCTGATCGCGATCATTAACCCTTAAGATGCCTCAGTCAAATTTGACTCTATGCAACCTGTAATAGAAGTGTATGGATTTTGCAATACAATGCAATGTATTAGCAATGCAGTGTATTAGTGATTAGACCCCCTGTGGTTCACCCTCTTCTCCTTCCTGGTTTTGCAATTTCAGTGCTGAATATATTATTTGCACCAGTCTTTGTCTGAGTATGTCTCTCTCTTTTCTGTCATTGGGCTTCTGCTCACTCCTCCTCCCTTCCCTTTCAATAGATTTTTATGTAAAGATGTGACATGATGACTCTGTTAGCTTCTGTTATTCTTGCTCTGGCAAGATGGATTAGACACAAAGTCAGAGTAAACATTCAGAGTAAAAAGTTAATGACCATTATGTCAGATAGGCTAGGTCACTAATATAAGGTTACATATGGATCAGAGTCAGCATGTAGATATTTTGGATAAGAGGCACAGAATCATTCAAGGTGTTATTGAAATCAGGTGCTCACTGTGTATTTTGTATGGGCTTGTATGTAATGCAGGAAAAATAAGGGTGGAGGGTTCAGTCCAAACATATATATCTTGGACATTTTTAAAACCCAGAAATGTGTGAACAAGTTCTTCCTGTATTATTATCAGTTGAAAACACAATCGGGATTCAGACTGCAGCTGCACAGACATATCCCAATCGACTGTGTTTTCAACTGATGATATCTCTGGAAATAATAGAGATAGAATTGCAAGCTAACCTGCAGTCTCCTTTTTCATACAACACCAGAAGTAAGTTTCTACGTCTTATAGTGCTAGAGATACAATTGTTTGATGTAACCCCCACCCTTATTTTTCCTGCATTGCACACCCAAGCCCTACACAATACACAGTGAAAAGCAGAGTTCAGTACTCAATAGAGAAGCAAGGGAAAGAATAAAGAAATGCTGTGTTTCAACAAAATGGTTCAAAGTTTTTTAATAAAATATATTACAAAATTTATTAATCACACAAATGCTGCCAGAATAGTTGATCAAAAGTTTAGTTACATTTTAAATGCATGCCTCTAAATAAATTTGGTATATTTTTGTCCAGCACACTTTAAATTAAATTAAGAATATGATATTCCAGTCGTAGTAAACTCCCTAAAAGCATACTATCAATTATGAAAAAAATGAATAGTACATGTGAATATAATTAACTTTGTGATAGGTTATTAAATAAATCTGTTTTCTTTTCCACTTATTAAGCTGCTCTCCTCTTCTTTATCTCTTTCTCAGTCTGTTTGTTTACATAGAATCCATAGCCATATCTATAAGAGAGGAGGGGGAGGAGAAGGCTAATTTATTTACTGCCTCATTGTATGCACTGCTTGCCTTTTATCTAGAAGCATATTAAAGGAATTACCTAATGTGGAATAGTAGAGTGTGGCAGCAGCAGTTATTTGTGTGCCTTTTCCAGCAGCCTCCTTTCCTCCCTCCCTTGTCCATAGACTAAAATATAAATAACTCAACGTGATAAAGGAAGATGAAAACATATATTTTAAATAAGATATATTGCAAAGTTTCTACTATTCTATTATATGCTATTCATTTCTGAAAGCTTTTTTTTTATAATTGGAGGTACATTTTAACTTAGGTCAAATTTGTTTAACTTCTCAAGAAACCAATTAAATTCACCACACAGTAACAAAATCCAAAAAGATCCACAAAAAAATTCACACAGTAACAAAAGGCTGCAATACACTTGATAAAAAGGAAACATATTTCTTAACCACTTCCATACCAGATGTTTACCCCCCCCCCCCTCCAGACCAGGCACAAGTTTTTTGTATGTGCGGTTTTGGAGGGCTATAACATTTTTATCATTTGCATTATTCAATTAATTTCTGCGTCTTTTTTTGATGACATATAGGGCTTTATTTTTATGTTGTTTTTATTTTTGCATGTGTTTTAACTTTTTTTATATCCAGGAAAATATAAACAAAAGAGGAGGGAAAACGGGTCTGTATCTTCGGTTTTATACCCCCTAAAAAAATTCTCAGCTTTCATATGATGCCAAGATTAACCCCTTCACGCATTCTCACGTATATGTACGTGGGAGAATGTGGTTAGTTACCGCATCCACACGTACAGGTACGTGATGGTGATCGAGCGGGCTCAGAAGCAGAGCCCGTGCGATCACCGCGGGAGCCCGGCTGTATTTGACAGCCAGGCTCCCGCTGCAACAGCGGGGACCAGTGGTAACACCGATCCCCGCTGTTTAACCCTTAAGATGCCGCGGTCAATAGCGACCGCGGCATCCAAGGGGTTCCGCCATCTTGCCGCCCCCCGGCACACCCCGCGGCGAGATCGGGGGGTGCCGATATCGATAATCTGCAGCCCGGGGTCTGCCCAGTGACCCCAGGCTGCCTGGAGACCCCACTACCTGGTTGATCCTGCCGAGACCTGCGGAAGTCAGCGCTGTGTTTCCATAGCGCTGACTTCCTGTATAGGCTGCAAGACACTTGCATGCTCGTGTCTTGCAGTCTATAGTATTGAGTCAGAGATCAAAGCATCTCTGGCTCAGGTGTCCTAATGGGACACATGAAAAAGTGAAAAAAAAGTGAAAAAATAAATAAATAAAGTATGTGAAAAAAATTAATAAAAGAATAAAGCCCCAAAAATTCCCTTTTCCTATATAAAATGAATTATATAAAAAATAAACCTAAAAATTAATAAAAACAATACATATTTGGTATCGCCGCGTCTGTAACAACCTGTACAATAAAACTGAAACCATATTTAATGTACACGGTGAACGTTGGGGAAAAAAAAACGCAAAAAAACCGCCAAAAGTAATGATTTTTCGCCATCTCACCTTACAAAATATGCCATAAAAAGTGATCAAAAGTCATAAGTACCCCAAAACAGTACCAATAAAAAGCACAGGTTGTCCCACAAAAAATACGCCCTAAACCAACTCTCTAAACTGAAAAATAAAAATGCTACGCATCTTAGAAGATGGAGATGCAAAATAAATTGATTTATGTCCCCAAATGGGTTTTTGTTCTGCAAAATTGGTATTGCATAAAAAAAAAAACTCTATAAATGATGTAACGCCGTAATCGTACTGACCTGCAGAATAAAGATAACATGTTACTTACGCTCTACGCTGCATGGTGAAAAATTTAAAAGGTAAAACGCAGTGCCAGAATTGATGGGGTTGTTTTTTAATCCACCAAGAAAGAGTTAATAAAATTTATTTAATAGGTTGTAAGCACCTAAAAATGATGTCATTAAAAAATACATCTCATACTGCAAACAACAAGCCCTCATATGGCTACATCACCAGAGAAATAAAGAAAATATAGCTCGTACAATGTGAAGACAAAACCCCCAAAAAATCGCCAAATCATTAGAACATAACTGGCTGCGGCAGGAAGGGAATGTATAAACTGTGCGAGCATATATGAGGGTACAAACCAGATTTAGAGCTTACGAGGGATAATAAACCAGAAGTGACCCCCAGAGTGACCTCCACAATAATAGGAACTACTGGGGAAATAGTAGGGATTTCAGTGTACCCAATGTACTACGCACAGCTTACATATTCACTTTTCCCCCATCCGCTATGCAGTCACGTCTGGGATACTAATGCTCGCTACACCCCTTGATAAATTCTTTGAGGGGTGCACTTTTCAAAATGGGGTCATTCCCTAGGGTATTCCACTTTACTGGTACTTTAGAGGCTCTGCAAACATGACATGGCATCCAGATCCCAAACATCTGAATCTGCGCTCCAAAAGCCACATAGCGCTCCTTCCCTTCTGTGCCCTACTGTGTACCCAAACTGCAGTTTATACCCACATGTATTACATTTGTTGTACCCAGAATAACGTACTTAATGTCATATGTGGGTATAAACTGCTGTTTGGGCACAGCCGAGCACAGAAGGGAAGGAGCGCTATTTGGTTTTTGGACGCCATTGCACTTTTGCAGAGCTGAAATGCCAGTACAGTGGAATCCCCTGACATGTCACCCCATTTTGGAAACTACACCCCTGAAGGAATTTATCCTGGGGTACAGTGAGCATTTTTAACCCCCAAGTGTTATATATAATTTATTATCCATAAATGAATACGCAGCTGGTAAAAGGTGAAAGGTGAAAGGTGAAAATGACAATTTATCCAGGAATACGAAATTTCAGTGCGTAATATGTTGTGCCCGGCTTGTATCAAAGATGAACGCTCCAAAAGCTGTTGTGTCCGGGATCCCCGCTCACCAGTTTTTGGAGTGTGTGTCTGTGCAGACATAAACTGGGCACAACATATTGGGCACTGAAATGGCGTATCTATAGAAAAATTTAATTTTTTTACTTTTCATTATCAGCTGCGCATTCATTTCTGGAAATTAAAAGAATGCAACACTTAAGGGTTAATAATGCTCGCTACCCCACTTGATAAATCCCTTGAAGGGTATAGTTTCCAAAAAGGGGGGGCATGTCTGCGGATTCCACTTTACTGGCAATTCATGGGCTCTGCAAAAGTGGCATGGTGTCCAAAAAGCAAACTGTGCTCCAAAAACCAAAATAGCGCTCCTTCCCTTCTGTGCCCGGCTGTGCCCAAACAGCAGTTTATACCCACATATAGCATTGTTAAGTACGTTATCCTGGGTACACCAGTGTCATACATGTGGGCATAAACTGTCATTTGGGCACACAGCAGGGCGCAAATGTGAAGGAGCGCTATGTGCTTTTGGAGCGCATATTTAGATTGTTGTTTTTTTGGACGCCATGTCACATTTGCAGAGACCCTAAAATTGCCCCTACAAAATGGGGGTCACTTCTTGGGGAATTCCAATTTACTGGCACCTCCAGGGCTCTGCAAAAACAACATGGCGACGAGAAAGTACTCCAAAAGCTAAAAAAAACACAGTGCTCCTTCCCTTCTGAGCCCTGCTGAGTGCCCAAGCAGCAGTTTATACCCACATATTAAATTTTTTTGTCCCCGGGATAGCCCACTTAATAGTTTTAGGAGTGCATGTCTCTGATGCCACAAAGTGGCCGCAACGTATTAGGCACTGAAATTGGATATTTCTTTAAAAACTTTAATTTTCACTTTGTACATTAATTTTTGGGAAGCATTTTTAGGCTCAAAATCATAATATCCCTTGATACATTCCTTGAGGGGTGTAGTTTCTAAAATGGGGTCACTTTTAGGGGGTTTCCATTGTACTGGTACTTTAGGGGCTCTGCAAATGCGACATGGCACCTGAAAACTATTCCAGCCACATCTGCCCTCCAAAAGCCAAACAGCGCTCTTTCCATTCTGAGCCCCACCATGTACCCATACAGCAGATTACAACCACATATGGGGCATTTCTGTGTTCAGAAGAAATTGTGTAACAAACTGTGGGGAGCTTTTTCTTCTTTAACCACTTGCAAAAATTAAAAATATGTCGCTAAATGGACGGTTTATTGGAAAAAAGTAATTTTACATTTTTACGTCCCTAAGTCAATAAAATCTGTGAAACAGCTGTGAGGTCAAAATGCTCACTATACCCTCATTATATGAGGGGTGTAGTTTTCAAAACGGGTTCACTTTTTGGGGGTTTGTATTGTATTGGTACTTTAGGGGCTCTGCAAATGCGACATGGCACCTGAAAACTATTCCAGCAAAATCTGCCCTCCAAAAGCTAAATAGCGCTCTTTCCATTTTGAGCCCTGCCATGTACCTATGCAGATTACAACCACATATGGGGCATTTCTGTGTTCAACAGAAATTGTGTAACGAACTTTGGGGAGCTTTTTCTCCTTTGTCCTCTTGTGAAAATGAAAAATTTGGGGCTAAATTGGCGGTTTATTGGAAAAAAAAGTAATTTTTCATTTTAATGTCCCAATGTTAATAAAATTTGTGAAACAGCTGTAGGGTCAAAATGCTCACTATACCCATTGATATGTTCTGTGAGGGGTGTAGTTTTCAAAATGGGGTCACTTTTAGGGGGCTTCCACTGTATTGGTACTTTGGGGGCTCTGCAAATGCGACATGGTACCTGAAAACTATTCCACCAAAATCTGCCTTCCAAAAGCCAAATAGCGCTCTTTCCATTCTGAGCCCTGCCATGTACCCATACAGCAGATTACGACCACATATGGGGTATTGCCGTGTTCAGGAGCAATTGTTTTGCAAACTGTAGGGTGCTTTTTTCTCCTTTAACCCCTTGTGAAAATGAAAACTTTGGGGATAAAGTGACATTTTAGTAATGTTTCATTTATACATCCCAGTGTTAGCAAAATCTGTGAAACGGCTGTAAGGTCAAAATGCTCACTATACCCCTTGATGAATTCTGTGAGGGGTGTAGTTTCCAAAATGGTCACTTTTTGGGGGTTTTCCTTTGTATTGGTACTCTAGGGGCTTTGCAAATGAGACATGGCATCTGAAAACTATTCCAGCAAAATCTGCTTTTCAGACGCCCAGTGTCGCTCCTTCCCTTCCGTGCGCTGCCATTCGCCCAAACATCAGTTTACACCCACTTGTGGGGTATTTCTGTGCTCGGGAGAAATTGCATAACAAACTGTGAGATGCATTTTCTCCTTTAACCCTTTGTGAATGTGTTAATTTTAGGGCTAAATTAAGGAATTAGTGGGAAAAAATTAAATGTCTAAATTTCACCTCGATATTGTTTTAATTCCAGTGAAAATGCTTAAAGTGGTAACAAACTTCCCAAATGTTATTTTGAATTATTTGAGGGGTGCAGTTTTGAAAATGGGGTCATTTATGGGGGTTTCTAATATATAGGACATTATAATCCTCTTCAGAACTGAAGTGGTCCCTAAAAAATTAGTTTGGGAAATTTTCTTGTAAATCTGCAAAATCGCTGTTACACTTGTAAGCCTTCTAACATCCAAAATAAATTACAGGACGATTAAAAGATGATGCCGATATATAGCAGAGATATGGTAGATAATATGAATTAATGTATTTGGGTGGTATGACTATCTGTCTGAAAAGCAGAGCATTTCACATTTTGAAAATTGCGATTTTTTTTTTCCAAATTTCCATCAAATTTCCTATTTTTTTATAAAAAAATACAAAAATATTCATTAGTGTTTACCACTAACATGAAGTACAATGTGTCACGAAAAAACAGTCTCAAAATCACTTGTGTAAGTTAAGTCGTCTCAAAGTTATTGTCATATAAAGTGACACATGTCAGTTTTGAAAAACGAGGCCTGGTCCATAACGCATTTTTGGGCTCGGTCTTGAAGGGGTTAAAGTACAGAAACTAAGATATCATTTGTTAAAAACACAGTCAGGAATTTGAACTTAATATGAAGCAGTTCATGCTGCTTATAAAATCACATTCCCGACTGTTTTTTTAACTAGCGATATCTCTAATTCTTTTAAAGCAAGTACTTCAATCTCAGCTTTCTTGTGATATCAGAACCACTTTTCTAGGTGGTATAAAACTGGAGATACAGCCATTTGAAATAACCATCCCCCCTCTGACAAGTGCTCCAGCTCTATGTACTGCATTGAGTACATGTGTATAGAAAGAGTCTCCCTGGCAATGCTTAGTTAGGGCATTGCTAATGGGAACTTTACAGCCTGTTTTCTATTAAAAAGAAGTTTGATAGATTAATAAAGTATACTGTAAAAATTTTCACAACACACCCTCTGACACAAAAAATTAAATACATAAAATGGGAGTTACACTTTAAGTGTAGATGGCTTTGAGCAGTGGCAGGAGACAGAAGCTTTTTCCTCTCGTGTAGGATTATATTACAACATTTCTTATATTTGCCTGAACTATTCATTAACAAAAAACTTGAAATGACAGTTACTCTGTACGTATTTGTGGAAGGAAATGAGTAATCCATACTTGAACTACTTGCTGTACTTAGGACAAATTTCACATTAGGGAAAAAAGTTAAAGAGGCTGTCTAGGGGGGGAAAAGCAGGCTCAGAAAGGGTTAAAAACAAAAAAGAAGTAGTACTCACAAATCCCATTCCTCCCTCCTTCCAGAAAATTACTGAGTCCATGACCCGCCTCAGCCAGGGATTAGTGAGGTGAGTACTGCTTTTTTTTTATTTTATTTTTTTATTTTGAGCCATTCTGAGCCTGTTTACATTTTTTCTCCTGCACGACTCCTTTAAGCCTCAGAAATATACTTCAGCATTAAGAAGACGAAGGCAATGAGTAAACATATAACTTCATGCCCATTTCTGCATTGTCAGCGGTGCTACCTTTGACTAATGATTATTTGCAATGTATAACTTCTAATTTCTCAGGTTCAATCACATAATATTTATCATTTATATAGTTCTATAATGATAGGATGCCAAAAGTTAATAGTAAGTATTGAAACTTCATCGTCCAAAGAGAGTAAAAATGAATTTAGTTTTAGACTCACTTATGTTTTTTTGCAGCTACCAAAATTCAATTAACTAGAAAAAATATGCCTCTGTAAAACTGAACTGTTCCCTTTTTTATCATTGTTAAAATCTTGAGAACTTATGCAAATACATCTTTGCAGTAAAACTATAAAGTCAGTTCGGTCCACTGCTTTCTCAATTTCTGTATCACTGAAATAGATTCTTTTTAAGAAATATAAACTTTGAAGTAATACACAGAGCTTTCCAACACAGATGGATCCTGGCAAGACATGGTTGTTTATGTGACCTTAATGCTTGCCTGCAACACATCCAAATATAACATCTGTTTACCAAAGTACAGAGAATAACACCCACTAATAATATAGTGCAAAAAATTTAAATGTTAAAGAATATTTAAAAATTAAGCTGAAAAACAAAAAAGAGTTATATCTCATAGTGCTAAAAATCTTATATCCATATCTATCTATCTATCTATCTATCTATCTATCTATCTATCTATCTATCTATCTATTTAAATCATATATTACCTATGTATTTCTTTATATTTTTTGTAAGAAGTACTGTAATGTAATAGTACCTATACTGATGAAGAGGACCAACTTACTTAGGGGATGAGAATGTCATTGTATGCTTCATAATGATCCTTATACCTGTCTTGTTTGTGTACTGACAGTAAGGAAAGTGAAATCTTATCCTTGCCATGCAAATGACAATTGACTAATAACAAATTTGTAAAAATGTGTGTTGACAATTTTTTAAGAAGGAATTGGCCAATTATTTTTTACATGCAAATGAGTAATCTATACTCATGAAAGCTATGAATGAAAAAATAAAGACAACTACAAGCCCAAAATATTACTGTAGCATGTACAGTAAATAACCCATCCAAGCTCTGTCTAAGTCTCCAATATGGGCAGGAGGGGACACCATCTTCCTTTTCACCTCTGGCAGAAAAAAAGACTGCAAGAAGGAAGAGATTATTGTTCTTAAATTCCCCAATCCTATTATACTGTACAGTATATATAATTTGGTGCAACATTTTCAGGCATGGAAAAAATGCTGCAAAATAAGAATGCTTTAAAAAATAGAAGTGTTATTAAATTATGTTTAGTATTTAACAAAATTAAGTGAATGAACAAAACAGAAATATAAATCAAATCAATATTTGGTGTGACCATCCTTTGACCTCAAAGCATCAATTCTTTTAGATACACTTGCACACAGTTGAAGGAACTTGGCAGGGAAGTTATTCCAAACATCTTGTATAACTAACCACAGATCATCTGTGAATGTAGGCTTGCTTTATGCCTATTGTCTCTTCATGTAATCCCAGACAGACTTGATGATGTTGAGATGGGGGCTTTGCGAGAGCCATATCAACACATTTGGGTCTCCTTGTTCATTTTTTAGGCTGAAGATAGTTCATAATGACATTGGCTGTATGTTTTGGGATGTTGGTCTGCTACAGAATAAATTTGGAGTCAAGCTGTATATGAAGTGAAACTGTATAGAGAAAAGATTGATAGTTCTCTTTTATAGCATTTGACTCAATGACATTATGGCAAAATCTGAGCCAAAAACATGTGTACATACACTGATCCACATTTGTTGTGTAATAGACACTTATTTTGCCTCATCTGACATGGGGGAGTGAGTTAGTGTGAAATGGGTTTGGCTTTCCAAAAATAGGTGCTTTAACCCCTTCCTGCTGCAGTTATTTTTTGACTTTCATTTTTGACTCCCCACCTTCCGAAAGTCATAACTTTTTATTTTTCCTTTCACAAAGTCGTATGAGGGGTTAATTTTTCTAGATCAAATTGTACTTTGTAATGGTATCATTTAATATTCTGTACAATGTACTTGGAAACTGAAAATAAAAAATCAGATTGGAGTGTAATTAGAGAAATACTGCATTTGTGTGGCTTTCTTAAACGCTTAATTTCTACAGTGTTCACTGTGCAGCCAAAATGACACATCACCTGTATTCTTTGGGTAAGTGTGTTTTTTTATCATAGTTTTAACCCCTTAGAAAAATACAAAACTTTGCAAACAAAAACATTTTTTGGAGTCATATTCTGACAGATGTAACTTTTTATGTTTCTGTGTATAGGGATGCCTAAACCATATTTTTGAGGGGCTATATTTACTTTTTATTTTTCACTTTTTTTCCTAATTTTTATGGGACGGGAAACAGCAAAAAAAAGTTTGTCTCATTTTTGTAGACCAGCGATTTTGGACACAGAGATGCTTAATGTGAATGTGTTTCACTTTATTTATTTAATTTTATGTGTGTTCTAGAGAAAGGGGTGATTTGAATTTTTAATTCTTTTTTACTTTTTAAATTTTTTTTTTTACTTTATTTTTAGACCTCTATGGGTCTTAGACCCTAATGGGTCTGATTACTAATTCAATAAACTGCAATACTAATACATTATAGAATATTGAAAAATATTGATGCTTCTATTAGAGGCTGCTTAGGGCAGCCTGTATCAGAAACCTTGTAATGACAATCTGTCATAGTAATGGATAACGGCCCCGGATCTCAGTTATCCACGTCAAAATGGCATCTCAGTCAGCTTTGACCAAGGCTTTAGGTAGGTTAATGCCCGATCAGCAGTTCCTTAGTGGCTGCCATATTTAAATACCATCCACTGTAATAGTATGAGATAGGTTAAGGTGCAGCAATGTGCTCCAGAATTGAAGCTTTTCTGACAAAAAAATTAAGTTAAATAATAGATGGTATGAACTCAGACTAGACAGGTAAAGATGCAAAAGATTTATCATCCAGCATCAGCCAAAATGATACATCTGGCCGGTTTTAAAACTGTCTAGAATTTGTTTGCACTGTCTAAATTTTAAACAGATTTCGTAAATCTGACTCCCTGTGCTGTCTTCCTATTAGATTCCATTTAAGTTGAGGTAGAAACTTGGATATGTACAATAAAGCCATTAACATTTAATTAAATACATCTAAAATTAAATTTTGGCTATTCTTGCCTGACATTAAATAAAAGAATTATCTGATCTATTACTGACTTCAATTCTCACACTTTAATGAAAAAAATAGTTCGTGAATTAAGAAGTGTCCACGTGTAATGGAAATACATTTAAAAAGGTAGCACATACATTATAGAATTTATAAAGTTTTTTTAAGACAATAATCAATGTATCAAATTGGGAAAAAGAAATAAATACACTTAATGACACATAATAATACAGACTAAGGTCAAGTCATTGATACCCACGACTTCTTGATGTGATACAGAGTGAAGGCTAGCCCATATGGCCCAATCCCACATAAGAGCTACTTTAGCAAGAAAAGATTGAAGCTGATTATGAAAAAATTAAAACTGATTATGATAGAAATAATTTTCTTTTGCATTATGTGGACAGTTGGGTTTTTGAGTGTCACTTAGTGTACCTGGGATGACACCAGGATGCACTATGGCAAGAAGGCAAGCCAGGTAGAGGCAGTGTTATGCTCTGATTAGAGATTAGCAAATTTCCCAAAATTTGTATTGTGCCTGATCCAAGTGAATTGGCTGTTAGTTTTGAATCTGTCCTCTATTCTGTGTTCAATTGCAATGATAACTTGTGTATGACACTCTAAGGTCTCATAAGACTGTATTCAACTCCTTCCAAGCTCTCTAGTACCAAAACAGAATTAGTAATGTCAAAGTGACAGCAACATACAGTATATGACTATGGGTAAATATCGGTGGTAATAACCGACTGTTTAAAAACACAATGGACTGTTGGATATATTTGTGTTTATTAAAGTAAAAATGGTCCACAAAAAGAGACCTTTTTGGTTGCAACTGCCTGATGGTGGTATCAGATGAAACAATGGATTTTTAACAAGAGGTCCTGAAAGTATCTTTTTTGGTAGGCAGATGCCTGTTGGTGTTTATACATACTTGGTTACACAGTATCAGCATAACTGCTTCATGTGGGAAATTATGACAGGTTATGGTAGCACTATTACATATATTCAAACCAATGTATGATATCACATCCATGATGTCTATTTCAGGCAGCTGCACACTAATACGCAACCTAGTACCTCACACATAAATATCCAGGCACCACACAGCAATAATTCCAAATCACAAAAAAAGGGTAGCCAATAGACATGAGCGAATTTTTCAAAAATTCGATTCGGCTGCTTCACCGAATTTTCCAAAACAATTCAATTCGATCTTAATTAATTCACGGTGAATCACGTTAACAAACAGCTATTTCCTGGCTGCAGAGAGCCTGCATAGTGGTGTAGAACACTGTGCCTTGCAGGAACACACATAGGGAGTCTGCTGTGGTAGTAAAACAATACTGTGAGTCAGTATGACACGCACATGACAGGCGTTGCTCTTAGAACCATTGTACACTTCACTTATTGGCCAGTTACGGGGCCAAAACTGACCAACTAACTCAAGTGTGAACTCAGCCTTACAGGTCGATGTTAGTGCCAAGTATAAAGAACCATGCAGAGGCCCAAGATCCTACTGTAGCGTAAAAGAGCGCACTCCTTTTACACCGTCTTCTGCTGATTCCACATAGATGTCTACAGAACCTGTTCTATTAAACGCTTATATAAGTAGAGCCCCCCTGACAGAGTGGAGAGGGTGTCAGCAGTAAGTTTGTGTTGACGTCACTGATTATTTTGCCCTTCCTCTGATCCTTCAGAACAATAACCCCACAAAAAACCGGATCCTGTCTGTTGAGCATCCGCCTTCACTCGGTCAGGATTTGGTCAGTAAATCCATCAATATTGCTGATGCCATTTTTAGGATGTCTTGCAGATGCGTGGAAGACTTAAGCAATTTACAGAAACGTTGTATTGGAGACTCCAGGGGCAAATATCAAATTCCCTTCAAACAGTTAAAACTGCTATTTTTAAATGTTTTAGCAGAAATTTTCGTAGCGCTCTGATGATATGCTACAAAGTACACAGAAAAAGGCTCTAGGATACAGGCAAAAAAAGAACTACTTGCCAGTCAATAAATATCTATCAATTCATTGGTAACAAATTCATAAATAGTAAAGTGCAAGTGCATACAGTCATATGAAAAAGTTTGGGCACCCCTATTAATCTTAATCATTTTTAGTTCTAAATATTTGGGTGTTTGCAACAGCCATTTCAATTTGATATATCTAATAACTGATGGACACAGTAATATTTCAGGATTGAAATGAGGTTTATTGTACTAACAGAAAATGTGCAATATGCATTAAACCAAAATTTGACCGGTGCAAAAATTTGGGTACCCTTATCATTTTATTGATTTGAATACTCCTAACTACTTCAACTGACTTACTGAAGCACAAAATTGGTTTTGTAACCTCACTGAGCTTTGAACTTCATAGCCAGGTGTATCCAATCATGAGAAAAGGTATTTAAGGTGGACAATTGCAAGTTGTTCTCCTATTTGAATCTCCTCTGAAGAGTGGCATCATGGGCTCCTCAAAACAACTCTCAAATGATCTGAAAACAAAGATTGTTCAACATAGTTGTTCAGGGGAAGGATACAAAAAGTTGTCTCAGAGATTTAACCTGTCAGTTTCCACTGTGAGGAACATAGTAAGGAAATTGAAGACCACAGGGACAGTTCTTGTTAAGCCCAGAAGTGGCAGGCCAAGAAAAATATCAGAAAGGCAGAGAAGAAGAATGGTGAGAACAGTCAAGGACAATCCACAGACCACCTCCAATCAGCTGCAGCATCATCTTGCCGCAGATGGTGTCACTGTGCATCGGTCAACAATACAGCACACTTTGCACAAGGAGAAGCTGTATGGGAGAGTGATGCGAAAGAAGCCGTTTCTGAAAGCACGCCACAAACAGAGTCGCCTGAGGTATGCAAAAGCACATTTGGACAAGCCAGCTTCATTTTGGAAGAAGGTCCTGTGGACTGATGAAACAAAGATTGAGTTGTTTGGTCATACAAAAAGGCGTTATGCATGGCGTCAAAAAAACACAGCATTCCAAGAAAAACACTTGCTACCCACTGTAAAATTTGGTGGAGGTTCCATCATGCTTTGGGGCTGTGTGGCCAATGCCGGCACCGGGAATCTTGTTAAAGTTGAGGGTCGCATGGATTCAACTCAGTATCAGCAGATTCTTGAGAATAATGTACAAGAATCAGTGACCAATTTGAAGTTACGCCGGGGATGGATATTTCAGCAAGACAATGATCCAAAACACAGCTCCAAATCTACTCAGGCATTCATGCAGAGGAACAATTACAATGTTCTGGAATGGCCATCCCAGTCCCCAGACCTGAATATCATTGAACATCTGTGGGATAATTTGAAGCGGGCTGTCCATGCTCGGCGACCATCAAACTTAACTGAACTGGAATTGTTTTGTAAAGAGGAATGGTCAAAAATACCTTCATCCAGGATCCAGGAACTGATTAAAAGCTACAGGAAGCGACTAGAGGCTGTTATTTTTGCAAAAGGAGGATCTACTAAATATTAATGTCACTTTTCTGTTGAGGTGCCCATACTTTTGCACCGGTCAAATTTTGTTTTAATGCATATTGCACATTTTCTGTTAGTACAATAAACCTCATTTCAATCCTGAAATATTACTGTGTCCATCAGTTATTAGATATATCAAATTGAAATGGCTGTTGCAAACACCCAAATATTTAGAACTAAAAATGATTAAGATTAATAGGGGTGTCCAAACTTTTTCATATGACTGTATATTACAAGAGATCCCAGCAGATTTAAGGTTGGAGTTCTTCATACATATTTTTGCCTGAATTATTGCTGATCCATATATGATACTCTGGAAGTATTATCCTCCCAATATTTTTTTTTTCACATTTGTTTAGGGTGTCTTATTATAATTTTTTATAATCCCCTTAACTTCACTCACATAATTTACTGGATGGTGTGTTTTCATCCTCTTCCTCACTGATTTATATTGCTTTTTTTATTTTTATTATGTATTTTTATTTTTTCATGATTTATTTATATTATTTTGTATTGTCACTTAATTTTATTATATATTTTTGTGGTATTTGTTGTAATTGTGTATATGTGCACTTTGAATTATATTAATTATATTAGTATATGCTATTTTCCTATATATTTCTGTTTTTTGGTCAGGACTATCTTCTGTTTAAATATTACTGTTGCATTTATTGTCTGATGGATATGCATTAACGTTGATATCGGTTTAAGTACCATGTAACAAACCAGACTTCTTATTTCCCTATGTGGATTTACTTGAGCGTGGCTGGCACATGCGCTGCCAGCCAGCAGTGCAGGATGCTCAATATGGACCTGTCTCTGGGGATTACGTTGCCACGTCTTTGAGTGGTCAGGTCACCCCACGGCACCAGGCAGGAGCGTTGCCTGCACTGTATGTTTGGCAACACGACAGGTCCACGCTCTCTCAGTTGTTTTCACAACAAAGAGTTCAAAGTTCAAAATATTGTCCATCCAATTCCCCTGATCAAAGTGCAATTGATCACCTGTGGGATGTACCATCTCCCTAGACTTTCCAGGACTTAAAAGATCTACTGCCAACATCTTAGTGCCAGATGGCACAGGATACCTTCCAAAACCTACAGATCTCTTGCAGTTTGACAGCACAAGGGTAACTTACACATAATTAGGTGGTTAATGGCTGATCAGTGTAGAAAGACTGATGTGGCTTTAAGAATATATTTTGGAATTTTAACAGCATTACCCTAAAGAAATTGGTAAGGGCTCATATTTTCTCACCAAACTCACTTCTGTATACTGAGGCATAAAGTACATTTTGTGTGAATGCAAGAGAAAAAGAATTCTGGCATGTTACATCAGTTGCCAGAGGAGCCTATAATATAGTGCCATTTGGTCCACAGAGGAGGAATTTATTAAATCATTTAAACCAGTATTTCAGCTACATAAAAACCTTTTTGTGGCTTTTTGTTTTTTGAAAGTGGTAAAAAGCATGCCATTGTTAATAAATTTACTCTAATGTAGTCTGGGTTAAGACTGCCATATGAAGCACCAGTGTTTGTAAATCTTCTCTAGAGTGCCTATGACTCTTCCACGTGGCCCTGCTTATGAGAACTGAGCCATTTATGAGAAAGAATTATCTGATCACAGAGCAATAAAACTATGGGAAAATTACATTTTTTGTATTTGTATATGGACACCCCTGACTTATATAAAATAAAAATACAATTCAGGGAATGTCCATCTGAGTGACTATCTGTTGCATCATTTTTTTAGATTATAAATATAATGATGAATGTGATTACAATTAAACTGCTATTAAAAAATAACAAAACATCTTTATAGAATTTTTAAGCCAGGGATTAGCAACCTTTCACACTCCAGCTGCTGTGAAACTACAACTCACAGCATGTTCTATTTATTTCTATGTGAGTTCCAAAAAATGCAGAGCAAGTATGTATGCTGGGAGTTCCACCACAACTGGAGTGTCGAAAGTTTTCTGCCATTGTTTTATGCCATCAGTGACTTTGCATAGTTCATCCTCTCAGTACTCTGGTTCCCTATCACATTGTAAAAACACACTGATAGGACTGTATGGCTTCCTATGAAGTGCCCATATGTGAGCACAGTTTAGTTCATGGATTGATGTGAGTGATAGTGATGTCTGTATAGCACTGCGGAACATGTTGGTTCTATGTAAACAACAGAAAATGAATGTGTATGAACATTTTGCGCTCACCGATATGCAGCACTTGTAATGTGATAATGTGATAACTCACCATAGTTTATATTTTGTACAGATATTTGACCACCTTGCTACAGATACAGCTATTGATAAAATGAGCTACAAATTACTTACAAGCACCAACTAGTGTATGTGTGAGTTATGTTCTCTTCATTTTTTCCATTCTGTTCTTAAAATTGAGTTTTTAAACTGTATCATGAACAAATTACTTGTTTTGCCCCTAGGTGAGAAGTTATCATTTTTATTGTGTCAATTTTTAGAGTTATGCTCTGTAACAATACAACATTTTTCCCTCTGCATGATTTGGATATCAGGCAGCATGTGATTCCTGTCTGTCTAGTACCTACTGTGATAGGGCAAGAAGGGTATGACCAGCTAATATTATGAGCATTAGCTGCCACAGTACATTAGGAACTTTAAAATTGGGGTCTAAAATATTGCACTCAATAATAAAACAGTTCAACCATTGCCAGAAGAAATGTAACTATCACTATACACTTATTCTCTCACATTATAAAATCTAACACATCCATCCCTTTGACAGATGTATTTGGTGGACTTATGCATGATTTACTTTGTTTACAAACTCACTGATATTGTAATAGATGTTAGCCATTTGTATGTATCTAACCTTTAAATTGATACAAAAGAAGGTTCTATTTATCTTGTATAATCATCACAGTTTTGTAGAGGATTTACAGTGAGTCTGAGATAACATGGTTTCAACACTTCGATTCTGTCATAATGTTTATTTTTCGCTACAATATATCAGAAAATATTTTTTTAACTAGTTTAGGGCTGTGGTGTTCATGCCCTTCAGAACCAGACCCAGTTCAGTTGTTTTTAGTATGACAGATTAAAAGAATTTCACATGATCACATATTACATTTCTTTATTAAAGCATAACAGTTGTTCTACTACGTTTATTTTATAAAAAATAAATCCCAAAAAAGCTGCAACAGTTTTCAAATAGTGCAAAAATTGTTTTCTTTTATTCACTCATGTGTGACATTTTAGCTCCAGTCAAAGCTGTTCACAGCCTTAAGGAAAGCTCTGGTTGGCGCTGTAATGTCAAAACATGGGAGAAAAAAAGAATACATTTTGACTATTTGAGGAGTGCTGCAACTTTATTGAAAGTAATATTGTAGAGTTGAGATCCTTTTGGCCTGCTATATAATCGTATACAGTGTAGTGTTTCTTTGGTATTGGGACACAATAGATACAGTGGGGAAAAAGTATTTAGTCAGCCACCAATTGTGCAAGTTCTCCCACTTAAAAAGATAAGGCCGGCCTGTAATTGACATCATAGGTAGACCTCAACTATGAGAGACAAAATGAGAAAACAAATCCAGAAAATCTTATTGTCTGATTTTTAAAGAATTTATTTGCAAATTATGGTGGAAAATAAGTATTTGGTCAATAACAAAAGTTCTTCTCAATACTTTGTTATATATCCTTTGTTGGCAATGACAGAGGTCAAATGTTTTCTGTAAGTCTTCACAAGGTTGGCACACACTGTTGCTGGTATGTTGGCCCATTCCTCCATGCAGATCTCCTCTAGAGCAGTGATGTTTTGGGGCTGTCGCTGGCCAACACGGACTTTCAACTCCCTCCAAAGGTTTTCTATAGGGTTGAGATCTGAAGACTGGCTAGGCCACTCCAGGACCTTGAAATGCTTCTTACAAATCCACTCCTTCATTGCCCTGACGGTGTGCTTGGGATCATTGTCATGCTGAAAGACCCAGCCATGTTTCATCTTCAATGCCCTTGCTGATGGAAGGAGGTTTGCACTCAAAATTTCACGATACATGGCCCCATTCATTCTTTCATGTACACGGATCAGTCGTCCTTGTCCCTTTGCAGAGAAACAGCCCCAAAGCATGATGTTGCCACCCCGATGCTTCACAGTAGGTATGGTGTTCTTTGGATGCAACTCAGAATTCACTCTCCTCCAAACACGACAAGTTGTGTTTCTACCAAACAGTTCTACTTTGGTTTCATCTGACCATATGGCATTCTCCCAATACTCTTCTGGAACATCCAAATGCTCTCTAGCAAACTTCAAACGGGCCCGGATATGTATTGGCTTAAGCAAGGGGACACATCTGGCACTGCAGGATCTGAGTCCCTGGCTGCGTAGTGTGTTACTGATGGTAGCCTTTGTTACGTTAGTCCCAACTTTCTGTAGGCCATTCACTAGGTCCCCCCATGTGGTTCTGGGATTTTTGGTCACCATTCTTGTGATCATTTTGACCCCACAGGGTGAGATCTTGCGTGGAGCCCCTGATGGAGGGAGATTATCAGTGGTCTTGTATGTCCTCCATTTTCTAATTATTGCTCCCACAGTTGATTTCTTCACACCAAGCTGCTTGCCTATTGCAGATTCAGTCTTTCCAGCCTGGTGGAGGGCTACAATTTTGTTTCTGGTGTCCTTCCACAGCTCTTTGGTCTTCACCATAGTGGAGTTTGGAGTGTGACTGTTTGAGTTGTGGACAGGTGTCTTTTATACTGATAACAATTTTCTGGATTTGTTTTTTCATTTTGTCTCTCATAGTTGAGGTCTACATATGATGACAATTACAGGCCTTTCTCATCTTTTTAAGTGGGAGAACTTGCACAATTGGTGGCTGACTAAATACTTTTTTTTTCCCCACTGTAGGACAAAACATAAAACAAGTGTAGGGAACTGCCATTTCTACTAGTATATAATGTATCTGGCTTCTTTGCCCCTGCAGTTTGGCTTCAGAGACCCCAGGCAGTCAGTGCAAGTTTTGTTTTGTAAATACAGTGAGTTAGACACATGTGAGGCAGAGCTGCTGGGGGGAGAGATGTGAGCAGAGCTGCTGAGACAGACATGTTATGTCTGGGGGAGTCTAAGAGCCACTTGTTCCTCTTTACTTCACAGTATATAGTTAGGTATGTGCTACCCCCTATATACTCACAGGACCTAGCTAGTAACCGTAGTTAGGGATCCATATATATATATAGTTCAGGGCAGTGATAGGTTAGGCTTCCGAAGGCCAACTAGCTAGTTAGAGGCCCGGTGGCACTAGTAGTTTAGCTGGAAGGTTAAGGACTCAGTGTTAGGGTAGTCAGGCCTGCATCTACTGCCGTCACCGTCGCCCTGTTTGCTGCCTGTGAAGAATCTCACCATCATCATCATCATCTCCTGATCGGCTGTCTGTCATCTCCTGGAAGAATCCGAGGATCCACAGTCATCCACAGGGGCCCCTGCATCTCTTCTGTTGCCTGGAGGTATTGTGCACTGGACTCTTGCTATATATCTATATATATACCCGGGTATATAACCTAAGACGGTTGAGGACTTGCTGGTTGTTGTAGTATTGCTGTGTTCTGAGTATATTTTATGTATGTATTATTACCCTGTTGATTCTTATAAAGCTACTGTTATAACCTTATGTGGTATCTGTATGTATTCTTCAGACTGTGAGATTAGTACAGTGATCCTTGTTAAGGCTACTAACTGTATTTCATGGGTAAGTCCCAGGAAGAGATCCTCCCTGTAATACAGAGGCTCTATCCTGGGTGGAGGCACTGATATATTTCATATATGTTCCCACTCTTCCCTTCAGCGAAGGCTTCAGGTCCCATTATACACACAGGTCAGCGCCAGAGTCTGTTGCGGGAGGGATAATACTCATACCCCCCCCCCCCAAATAGGGCTACATTTGGAGGCACTGCTGAGATTTAGAAGTGGGAATAGTCATTGATATGGAGAAGCGATATAGCTCAGAGGGGAACCTCCCACTAGCTACTACATGGGATTACCGACCTCCTGTTCCTCCCCTGGTTCAGGTAAAGGAAGAACCCCGCTCAGCCAGTTACCCCCCCCAGTATGGCCGTCGCTAGCAGTTCCTCTAGTGACAGTGCTATTAGCACTTTAGCCAGGCTGACTGAAATGTTAGCTCAGGGCCTGCAGGCCACTCACTACAAGAAACTAAAAGTATTCTCTGGTAATGTCCCAGTACCACAAGGGGAGGAAAACTTTGAGATATGGAAAGAACATATTCTCCAATGCCTGAAGGAATGGTCTTGCTCTGAAGAAGGCAAGCGGCAGCGTATCAGTGAAAGTTTGCGGTCTCCTGCTGCAGAATTGATCCGCTTGTACAGAGACTCTCATGAAGGAGTGAGTGCATTGAACTATATACAAGTACTGTCTGATCACTTTGAGCCATACTATGACCTTGCCCAGATGGTTGCTGATTACCGAATGGTTCGTCAAAAAGAAGGGGAAAATGTCTCTACTTTTATTAACCGTTTACAGCTACTTCTTTCACGTCTGGTGTACCACGCAGCTATATCTACTTCAGAGGTAGACGCTATGAGAACCAGTCAGTTGGCGAGAGGGTTACAACCTCATCATCCTCTTGCTCAAGTACTCAAGGTCTTACTATCTGATAGAGTCCTTCCATTTCCTGACTTAATGAAGTTAGTGAAGAAACAAGAAGCTGACATTAGTTTTAGTACCCCTAAGAAAGCGAAAAGCATCTCTAAAGAAGATGTTGTTCCTAATTCAAACAAGGACAAACCAGCGGAACGGTCAGAACTTAGACAGTCCGCCACTCCACCCACTGCCACTCAATGGAGGAAGGATGCTAGAACCTGTTATAAATGTGGTCAGACGGGCCATACTGCCAGACAGTGTACGGAGGACAGTGAGGGATTGGGACACAGTGCTGTCTTCTCTATTCAGAATCAAAGACACCGAAGGAAGGCGGGCCGAGTAAAGACCAGAGGCGCTATCGCGGGCTCCAGGTCCGTTGTCAAAGTCACTGTCAATGGTCATGCCGCTCCTGCCCTGTTTGATACAGGATCTCAAGTGACCCTGATTTGTCGCTCGTTCTACCAAAAGTATCTGAGGGATATACCTCTTCAGTCTACAGGACAAATGAAATTGTGCGGGCCCACTTCAAAACACCCCCCAAACCCCCACACCCCACCACACAAATACCCCCCCCCCACAAAAAAAAAAACACCCCCCCCCCCCCCCCACCCCCCCCCCCCCCCCCCCCCCCCCACCACCCCCCCCCCCCCCCCCCCCCCCCCCCCCCCCCCCCCCCCCCCCCCCCCCCTCCACCCTCCAAAAAAATATTAAAGAAAAAAAACCCCCCCCCCCCCCCCCCCCAAAAAAATCCCCCCACCTAAAAAACCCCCCCCCGCCCCCCCCCCCCCCCCCCCCCCACGCCAGGGTATACCCCACCGGGGGGAGAACCGGGGGAGAAACCCAGGATCCACAGTCATCCACAGGGGCCCCTGCATCTCTTCTGTTGCCTGGAGGTATTGTGCACTGGACTCTTGCTATATATCTATATATATACCCGGGTATATAACCTAAGACGGTTGAGGACTTGCTGGTTGTTGTAGTATTGCTGTGTTCTGAGTATATTTTATGTAGGTATTATTACCCTGTTGATTCTTATAAAGCTACTGTTATAACCTTATGTGGTATCTGTATGTATTCTTCAGACTGTGAGATTAGTACAGTGATCCTTGTTAAGGCTACTAACTGTATTTCATGGGTAAGTCCCAGGAAGAGATCCTCCCTGTAATACAGAGGCTCTATCCTGGGTGGAGGCACTGATATATTTCATATATGTTCCCACTCTTCCCTTCAGCGAAGGCTTCAGGTCCCATTATACACACAGGTCAGCGCCAGAGTCTGTTGCGGGAGGGATAATACTCATACCCCCCCCCCCCCAAATAGGGCTACACAAGTATGTAACAGCAATATAGTATTGTATATATAATATCTTCATATGAAACGAATGCTAATTGATATCACTGTCGGGCCAATTTTCATAAAGTTTTCACAAATGCAAATTAAACCTGAATTTTAAAATGAAAAAAAAAAAAAAAAATCATATTACTGTATGTCTCTTTTCCAATATGTTTTTTTTTCTGAAAATGGACACCTGGTACATATTCATGTTTGGTTCAAAAAGCGTGACTGAAGCACATAAAATCTCCTAGATATAAAAGTACAAGATGTACATGCAACTTCTAGCTATGTCTGCATGTTTACATGCATATATCTTCACAGTTGACAAACGGATTGGGTTAACAGCCAGGAGTGATTAAGTGTTTAGTTGCTAATCTTCACCTTACTAAATATGCCTCTGTTATTCAGCATTGGGCATAGTTTTAAGGCAAGTTGCCTCTTTATTCATATACAAATGTGGGAAAAGTGCTTTAGGGAATGCCTGTGCATTAGTCTTAGCTCTAGATTCCCAGGCAAGGAGAATTTCCAATCAGTTGCATATGAATAAAACATAAAAATGGGGCTACAAAGCTGAATAACAGAAGCAGAGGTGTAGCTAGGGGTTCAGCACAGGGGGGCAAACATGTCCAAGTGGGCCCCCAACTTAGGTATACCGATATTATCACTATATGGTGTCCGTATAGTGGTATATATCGGCTATACACAGGCAATTTCGGTGAATTAAGGGCAGTAACATTTAGTGACTTACAGATGACGTCTCTGACTAATCATTCATATTCCCTGTCTCTTTCATCTGGACCGCCATGACCACTTCTTCCAGTCTCTGTAAAGTTTGCAGCACAGACATCTTTGGCTCCTTACTTTTCCAGGCACCTGACCCACATTGTCTTTACCTGCACACCCATCCTGCTGCTACCCCCAATTATAAAATATATGATATAACCCCCCATAATGAATAATACTCCCAAGTGCATCTTTATATTAATAATGTGCATGTGTACCCTGTATAAATAGTGCCCCTTATTAATAATGCCCCAGATTTTAACTAATTAAAAGGTTTTCCAGGTCGTTAATAAACTAATCAGTGGGGCTCAAAAACCCAGGACACCTACTGATCAGCTGTTTGAATGGTACCTGTGTAAGCAGCGTGACTGCTTCTCTTTTTACATAGTGTCATTCTTTTCATAGCGGCCATGTAATGTAACTACAGCTTCCTCCTATACACATCTATGTGACAAGGCTGTAATTACATCACACGGTCACTATAAAAAGATAGTGGGTGGTATAGACAGGCTCCATGGCCCCTTCATACAGATTATCAGTTGGGATTCATTTATCTCTTATTGATGATCTATTCTGAGGATAGATAATCAATAAAAATGAGCTGGAAAACTCCTTAAAGGGGAATTCCCATGAAAATAACCATTTCTATATTTGTAGATAATTAAAGGTTAAACATTTTTGCAAATGTAAGTAGTTAAAAATTCTGCAGAGTTTTAAAGATTTCCTCTAACCATCTTGGTGGTGACATCTGTTGTCTTGATCAGTTGCCAATGGATACGACCACAAATGCAGAAACTTTCTTTGGTCTGAGACTTGTCAAAAACCCAGCCATGATTTTCTTATTGTGGGCAGGCTATCAGGCAGTGAGACTACATGTATGAGGATATAACACAGACATCATTGTAAGGATATCATTGCTGAATTTCTGACCTTAGAAAGGTCCTGCATTGATGGTCGTATCCATTGGCAACCGATCATGACAACAAGACTGTGATCACAAGATACTAGAGAAAATCTTTAAAACTGCAAAATATTGAATTATTTATATTTGCAAAAATGTTAAACTTTTTATTATCTACAAATTTATAAAAGGTTATGTTCGTGGGAATACCCCTTTAAGGCTAAGGTCTCACGTAGTGTACCGCAGTAAAAAAGTGTTGCGGTAAAAACCGTGGTGGTGAAGTATCATGCTTCTTCCTGCAGTGCTTTGCTCAGAAAGTTCACAGGGGTTTCCTCTGCGGACTTTCTGCTTCAATTATATCTATAGAGAAACCGCCGGTGTTTCGTAGGTATGCTATGATTTTCAAAACTGTTTTGGAAATCGCAGCGTGTCCGCTGCGCATATTTTACCGCAAAGTGGGGATGGGATGGGGCCCCACATGGCAAAAACGCCATGGGAAAAAAATGCGGAATTTTACAGTTCCTGCAAAATGGATGGGATTCTAGCAAATCCCATCCACACATTGAGGAAAAATACATGCAGCGAGTACGCTGTGATTTCCAAAACAGTTGTGGTTTTGGAAATCGCAACATGTCAATTATATCTACGGAAACACTGGCGGTTTCCCTATAGGTATAATGGAAGCAGAAAGTCCGCAGAGGTCTTCTTTGAAAAGGCCTGAAGTGGCTTGCGGTTTACAAGACAGTCAAGTTGCAGGATGCATTTTAACTAGATTGGTGTTACCAATCTAGTTTAAAAGTAAAAGATGTATTAATGGCGGCCCCGTTTTGGGCCCCACAGAGTCAGTGGGCCCGGGCAACCGCCCCTCTGTCCCTCCGCTAGCTACGCCACTGAACAGAAGCATATTTGGAAAATGTAGAATCACCTCTATACCTCCTCAGTGAGAATTGTGCTAAGAAAACAAAAAATCAGGTAACTGCACAGGTTTAAGGAACAAGACTGCCATAGAGTTAAGTGATTAAACTGAGTATCTTTATTTATTACACTATATGCAAAGATGTACAGTGAAACCTAAAAAGGAGGAATTAGTTCCTGTACTCTTTACAGTGGTAGATACTTTCTATTTTTGTAGTGAAAAAATAAATAATATCATGAAGACCTTTGTTGCTTTAACTTCCAGGGTCCTTTGGCAAATTTACATTAGGTTAAAAAGTAATATTAAATCTATTTTCTGTAATGAGAGGATTCTTATTTCAATTAATTAAATCAAGAACTGATTCAGTTCATAAATTGTGCAGGAAAATATTTACTTCAACTGGGGAATTAGAAGGAAATAATTCTAAATCTCCATGTGCTTTTTTAGGTAGAAGGTTGATAATGGCAATGAAACAGAAGTACGGCACTCTGATTGCTTATTAAGCTTCCATTGTCATCATGTGGAAATGGCACATAATATTGATACAGAAGAGAAAATCCTGGTGGAATAATGAATGTCAGGTAGCACCTCACTGATATTATTTTTGTGTGTTTATAGTATGGCCCTTATTTATCAAAACTATGTAATCTGTGGCTATAGAAACTGATCAGAGCTCAGATATCACTTTTTAATCTGTTCTGTTCTGATAAATGAGTCCTGTAGGTTTTTAGATATAACAGGCTTTATAACATTTGCAGACCAAGTACAACTGTATTCAATCCTAAAATCATTTAGAGTCGTGGCTAACACCAATTTATACGCTAGACACTTAAATCTGCTCAGTTTATTCTCCTTTGCAATTTTTTTTTTACAATTTTCAAGGTACTCTAGTTAATTAAAAAAGTAACATTTAACATTTAAATACTATGAAAATGATCATCACGGAGATCATTTCCCTACATGATCACCACAAGAGTTAAGGAAATTTTTGAAAATGCACTTTGAAGGCTCAGGGAAATTTCAAACTGTAACAATGTTGTATGAGGCAATGAAAGCTTAAAGTGTATCTATCAACTTACAGTACTTTGATTCCCTAAGGTCAGTAAATTAAAGCTACAGCTTACTTCTATTAGCCAAATCAGCACAAAAAAATGTTGTGAAGCTTGGCTACTAGAAACACAAAAAGTATACACTGGACACATAGTATTCATGGGGAAAGCACTCCAACCCCAACTCTTCCCACCCCTCTAGACAGTGACACATATATAAATCACTAGAGGTGAAGGAAGTCGCCTCTCCATAAAAACTCACTATGTGTCTGGTATATCCTTTCGGTGTTCTTGTACTCTTACTAGCCAAATTGCAAAAAAGGCAGATTAGTAATAGGAAATTTGTCTGAGAAATACTGGCAAAGACAATGGGAACATTTTCTATCCAGCACTGCACAGTTCATTTTGCATTCATAGGATGTGTAAATGTATGTAAAGAGCAATGATCAATCTAAAGCTGACAGTATTGGAAGCATATTGGCTTTTGTAAATTTTGATTTTGTCTCTTAATTAGCATTTTACTTTGAATTGGTAAGTGAAGGGGTTTTCCCAACATATAACTTATACATTCAACTTATACATACACCTTATACATACACCTTATACATACAACTTTAAAAAAAAACTGGAACAACCACGCAGATAAACCATCTGCACTATAACTGTGATTTTACCTACCTTCTATGTGCCCTCTCTGTTAAGATCTGCACCTCAATAGCACCATTACATTTTCACCTTGCATTGACCAGAGGAGACAGTCCTTGCTCTATGTGCTTCCTAACTGTTCATTCTTTCTAACAGAAATCATTCATGCACTGCACGTGCTCCATCTGTTAGGACGGCACATGCATGGTTATATGCATGGCTATATGGTTATATACTCTTTCTGTAGGTGTCCCTCCAAGGCTCTGTCCTAGTACCCCTCCTATTCTCCATCTATACCCTTGGCCTCGGCCAATTCATAGAATCTCATGGTTTCCATTGCCATTGCTATGCTGACGACACCCCAAATATATCTCTCTGGACCAGACATTACCTCTCTGTTATCCAGAGTCCCAGAATGCCTAGCAGCCGTAGCCTCCTTTCTCTCCTCCCGCTTTCTCAAACTCAACATGGAGAAAACGGAGTTCATAATCTTCACCCCTTCTCGCACAGCCCCCCTAGCTGTCCCATCTATCAAAGTTAATGGAACCACACTCACCCCAGTCCCATGGGTCCGCTGCCTTGGTATAACCTTAGACTCTGACCTATCCTTCAAGCCGCATATTCAAACCCTCAACACCTCCTGCCGCCTCTAACTCAAGAACATCAATCGAATCCGCTCCTTTCTCACCCCTGAAACTACAAAGATGCTAGTCCACGCCCTCATAAGCTCCTGCCTAGACTACTGTAGCACCCTTCTCCATGGTCTCCCAGCAAACACTCTCACCCCCCTCCAGTCCACCTTAAACTGTGCTGCTCGCGTAATACACCTCTCCCCCTGTTCTTCATCGGCCGCTCCCCTCTGCCAATCCCTTCACTGGCTACCCGTTGCCCAGAAAATAGAGTTCAAATTACTAACGATGACATACAGTGGGGAAAAAAAGTATTTAGTCAGCCACCAATTGTGCAAGTTCTCCCACTTAAAAAGATGAGAGAGGCCTGTAATTGACATCATAGGTAGACCTCAACTATGAGAGACAAAATGAAAAAACATATCTAGAAAATCACATTGACTGATTTTTTAAAGAATTTATTTGCAAATGATGGTGGAAAATAAGTATTCGGTCACCTACAAACAAGCAAGATTTCTGGCTCTCACAGACCTGTAACTTCTTCTTTAAGAGGCTCCTCTGTACTCCACTCATTACCTGTAGTAATGGCACCTGTTTGAAATTGTTATCAGTATAAAAGACACCTGTCCACAACCTCAAACAGTCACACTCCAAACTCCACTATGGTGAAGAACAAAGAGCTGTGGAAGGACACCAGAAACAAAATTGTAGACCTGCACCAGGCTGGGAAGACTGAATCTGCAATAGGCAAGCAGCTTGCTGTGAAGAAATCAACTGTGGGAGCAATAATTAGAAAATGGAAGACATACAAGACCACTGATAATCTCCCTCGATCAGGGGCTCCACGCAAGATCTCACCCCGTGGGGTCAAAATGATCACAAGAACGTGAGCAAAAATCCCAGAACCATACGGGGGAACCTAGTGAATGACCTGCAGAAAGCTGGGACTAACATAAGAAAGACTACCATCAGTAACACACTATGCCGCCAGGGACTCCAGACGTGTCCCCCTGCTTAAGCCAGTATATATGCGGGCCCGTCTGAAGTTTGCTAGAGAGCATTTGGATGTTCCAGAGGAGTATTGGGAGAATGTCATATGGTCAGATGAAACCAAAGTAGAACTGTTTGGTAGAAACATGACTCGTCGTGTTTGGAGGAGAGTGAATGCTGAGTTGCATCCAAAGAACACTATACCTACTGTGAAGCAAGGAGGTGGCAACATCATGCTTTGGGGCTGTTTCTCTGCAAAGGGACTAGCACAACTGATCCATGTACATGAAAGAACGAATGGGGCCATGTATCGTGAGATTTTGAGTGAAAACCTGCTTTCATCAGCAAGGGCAGTGAAGATGAAACGTGGCTGGGTCTTTCAGCATGACAATGATCCCAAGCACACCGCCAGGGCAACGAAGGAGTGGCTTCGTAAGAAGCTTTTCAAGGTCCTGGAGTGGCCTAGCCAGTCTCCAGATCTCAACCCCATAGAAAACCTTTGGAGGGAGTTGAAAGTCCATGTTGCCCAGCGACAGCCCCAAAACATCACAGCTCTAGAGGAGATCTGCATGGAGGAATGGGCTAACATACCAGCAACAGTGTGTGCCAACCTTGTGAAGGCTTACAGAAAACGTTTGACCTCTGTCCTTGCCAACAAAGGATATAAAACAAAGTATTGAGATGAACTTTTGTTATTGACCAAATACTTATTTTCACCATAATTTGCAAATAAATTCTTAAAAAATCAGACAATGTGATTTTCTAGATATGTTTTCTCATTTTGTCTCTCATAGTTAAGGTCTACCTATTATGTCAATTACAGGCCGGCCTCATCTTTTTAAGTGGGAGAACTTGCACAATTGGTGCCTGACTAAATTCCATTTTTTCCCCACTTTACATTTGTAAAGCTTTTGATGATCCTATTCAGCCTCAAGCTAATACCTGATGCCCAATCCTATGCTTAAACTGTTCCCTTATGTCATAATAAATTAACATTTCCTTCCCAGGTAAAGAAACCCACAAACTTTTATATCATGGATATAAAACAGTTGAACATTGCACTTTCAGAATTAGATACAAATTTTATTTTAACTTTATATTTTTGAGCGCTTTTACTTCTAATTCACTCATTTGTTTGTTTCTTTTTTTTTTTTTGCTTGTATAAACTATAGAAAAATTTGTTCAAACTTTTATCGATATGTTACAAAGTTCAGTGCCTCTCCACCACTAAGAGTGGGTTCACACTTGCGGTGGCACTCTGTCCACCGCGAATCCAACCTAAATGTCGGAAAACTGGATAGGCACTGGATAGGGAAAGGTTTGCGACGCTTTGCTTAAAACCCCATTCACTTGAATAGGTTTTTAAAGCAATGTGCGGGTGTGATGATTCCACTTAAATATGGCTATAACTCAAAGTTGTATTTTGATCTCTGGGTAGCGTATCTCTCTCTTAATTCCATTTAATCTAGCTGTGTGTAGCTCTAATCCTAGGTGTATGTTGTCAGTAGTGGCAACAATGTAACAATAGGGCTTTGTACTCATCCCAGAATGGCTCCATTGAATTCCTACATAGCCCCTTGGTGATCAAATACACATGTATTGTTTAGCCCAGGCTATTGGATCAGACATGGTTGATAACATATAGACGGCATTGTGTCATTCCACTTAATCCCATCTTCTTACAAAGAATCTGGACTTGAGTGCGTTAGTCAATCAGACTTGCTGTCGCCGGTGACCTCATTCTGGGTGGTGGTATAAAGGGTATATAAGATGAGGTAGGGATCAGTGGGAGAGATGCTACTATGATGAGTTGCTGAGATGCTGGCTGGAATGCTGTGTTGATGCTGCTGCTAGGAGCCTCCACTGGTTATCCCCACATGCCAGGGCATGTGTGAGTGTTGGATTATAGAGCCACATCAAGGATATGTGTGGTAAAGTAATTATTTCACTTTTATTCCCTTTTTATTTTATGTGCTGTATATTGTAACTAGTAACTGTTAATGCTTGTATATATCTGCATATCTGTTCTGAACTGCATGTGTTAGATGTTAATACCGACCCATCTAGGGGTTAATAAATATACAAAATTTAGAAAGCTTGTCTTGTATTATCTTGTGAACCCAACACTCACTGGCGGTGAGTGTGGTTTTTATTAAAAAAGTCTCAGGTGTGGGCCAAAGCGGTGTTGGCGCACTGAGGATCTTTCACAGCGGGTGTGCGCTTATACCCTCTGCGCCACAAAGACAATTTTTTTTGTCAGAAACAAAGTCGGACATGCAGGACTTGGTGTCCGACGAAAAAAAATGGCTTTGCGGCTCAGAGGGTGTAAGCGCACACCCACACATTGCTTTAAAAACCCATTCAAGTGAATGGAGTTTTAAGCAAAGCGTCGCAAAATGCCAGGGCAACGAAGGAGTGGCTTCGTAAGAAGCATTTCAAGGACCTGGAGTGGCCTAGCCTGTCTCCAGAACTCAACCCCATAGAAAACCTTTGAAGGGAGTTGAAAGTCCGTGTTGCCCAGCGACAGCCCCAAAACATCACTGCTCTAGAGGAGATCTGCATGGAGGAAAGGGCGAACATACCAGCAACAGTGTGTGCCAACCTTGTGAAGACTTACAGAAAACGTTTGACCTCTGTCATTGCCAACAAAGGATATATAACAAAGTATTGAGATGAACTTTTGTTATTGATCAAATACTTATTTTCCACCATAATTTGCAAATAAATTCTTTAAAAATCAGACAATGTGTTTTTCTGGATTTGTTTTCTCATTTTGTCCCTCATAGTTGAGGTCTTCCTATGATGTCAATTACAGGCCTCTCTCATCTTTTTAAGTGGGAGAACTTGCACAATTGGTGGCTGACTAAATACTTTTTTTTCCCCACTGTACATATTTACAGTATATAGGTTCATTAAATTAAATGGGACTCATACTGTATGCAAAGCATCTCAAGTGAAATCTGTATTTAAAAAACATTAAACTACTGTACATGCCATGTATATTGGCCCATTTTAATAAGGCCCAACAGGACTGGGCCTTATTAAAAAAAGGAGATTGAAAAGGAGAAGAAGGAGCCTTAAAGAAGACTAAGCAACACTCTAATGCCCTTGACTGTTTGACATCATGTCCCAAGTGAAATTTGAGAAGAGCAGACCTGTTACATTGCATCTGATAGTGCCAGATAGTAAGAGACTTTTTGAAACAAGTTATTGGCTAAATCCATGACATATGGAAATACAAATACCCTTAGACCCAAAACCAATACTCTTCTATGTAGATGCCCCATCTAGCACGATGATACTTATTATTGCAGTGACTCTACCGGTGTCTAAACACTGTCTCTAACAAAGGTGGCTCTCAACCTCTCCTCCAAATCTTACTGAGGTGGTCATGCAACTTAAGGGGTTTATAGAAAAAAGGAACAATTACAGGTTCTCAAACGGAAATATCACTTGGCAAAATCATTTTTCAAAAAGTGGGGTACTTTCATAACATATACTAATAGTAGGGAAGAGATCTTTAGAATTGTCACACCATTCGAATATACCGAGTGGTACTTGGAATCCATCCCATGGGAAGATTTGGGTAAACTTCTTGTGATGATGAGAGACCGCCAGCTATGTATTTCCCAGATATGTATTTTGCGTCAGTGTGTTGTCACATGCTCAGATTACTCCTACACCATGTGGTATGTCTGCTGTGTATCCAACCCTTTGTTATCCCACAACCCTTTGATCCCCAGAGAGTCACTTAGACAGGCATTTGTTTACATAACAGTGCTACACTTGTTAACACGGCAGGGGGTCCTGCAGAAAGGATGTGTTGGGGGGGCTCTCTGCACACAGCCATCAGACAAGATGGTGCTAGCTACAAATCAAAAGGCATATGACAATATCTGCCCTGGGGAACCTCTTACAGTCGCCCCGATAAATTCCCCAGATGCGTCAGGCCTAGGCACACGTTCAGAGCCCACACATGTTACTGTTCAAAGCCCGGTAAAGGTCCAGACACTGATCTCCTTACCCAAAGGGGATTGGGGTGTCATCCTTGGTGTCTACACGATGGGGATCTCGCCACAAACCCTATCATATCTCCTGCCCGACTCTACAGTCATCAGGCAAGGAAATATAATGAAGCATGGTTATAGAGACTTTAGGAAGCAGGGGAGGAGACTGGGGATAATTATACAGTCTCGCCTGGAGGTAGCAGAGGTCTTCTTGTTCTGGACAGCATGTAGGAGACACATGCTCACCAGCTCTGTAACTTGCTTAAGGAAGAACCCTGAAGCTTACCACATGGGCTCAGAGAAATGGACTATCTACTAGTTCTGGTATTTTTCTATCTTTTATTTCCCTTTTTATTTTGTTGTGCTGTATTTTACTTTTATCCGTTTTTGCTTGGTAATTAATATATATTTCTGTATATGTTAATGCTTAGTACCGACCCACTGGGGTTAATAAATATATAGAATTTAGCAAGCTCATTTCGTATTATCCTATAAACCCCATCCACTCACGGTGTGTGAGTGAGAGGTTAAGAAAGAAGGTTGGTCGCATGTGTGCCAGGTAGCGTGGCAAGGTGAGATCCTTCACACTTCTTATATAAGATCAAAATCAGTGGGACATGTGTCCTTTCCTAATACCCTTTCTTTACATATACTCACATGTTAATACTTAAGATATACACCTTAACCCCAAATACAAGGGATAATAGGAAAGCAAGTATATCCTGAGCCACAGTTGTAATTGCGTATGCAAACGTGTTTTTTACTATTATAATAATGTTATAACCAGAATATCTAATGTGCTATTATGTATGGCTATACCCAATAGGAGCCTCATAACAAACATAAAGGCAAAGATTTATTATGCCTTTTGCGCAAACAAAAGTGACTTTTTATTTTTGTGCTGACCTTGCCACTTTCCCAAAAAGGCTGTGTGGCAAGGGTGTATGGTGATTTGCTTTACCGGATTTATTATCATTTACGCCAGAAATCTGGTGTAAATTATGTAGAAAATGTATGCCAGCTTTGAGCTGGTGTAGCTTTCCCTCCAGGCGTGCGCCTCATCATATATGAGGGGCACCCCCTGCCATTTTGAGGCTATGAAGACTCGCGTTAATAATGTGAGTTTCCAAAAGTCTTATTTATTAATTTTGGCTTCACAGATATTGTCAGTCACTGTTCCATATAGGGCTCACAACCTACATTCCCTAGAGTAAATAGTCAATATAACTGAGAATAAAATGAAGGGTCTTTATTGGGATTATCAAGAAGAGCAAGACAGAGAAGCAGAGATGCTTTATCATGGTTATTTAGAAGGCAATCATAGACCTGGAGAAGGGGGTTATTCACTTACTACTCTGTTCTCTTGTTTGAGCAAACAACCTACATTCCAGTAAAGTGCATGACAAAACTTGTAACATGTTCTTACATTTATTCTGAGTGACTGAATGCACTAAAATGATAGCCTTACTGTAAACTCACCTAGGGCTATGTTTCATACTTGCTGCTTGCATTAAACAAATGGATAATCTACTCTTTATAAGCCAGAGGCAATTTTCTTTGTTCTACCAAAACCAAGGAGAAACCAATGCAGAAATCCAGGTCATGGATGAAGTGATCTCATATAAATACAATCATATTATTGATCTGAGAATGATTTCAGGCCTGTCTGTTATAGCAGGTTTACCATTTTCATAAGGTAAAATATTTGCCAACACAATATTTCTGAGAATTTGTTTTTCATCAAGCAAAGACTACAAATAAAAAGTAATATTCCAAGTATGTTTTTCTTGCAAGTTGAATTTTAGTTAGATTTTATATAGATACATAAATGTAATTTATTTTGACAGAACATAGCACAGTGTTACAAATGTGTGAACTCTGACTAAAAGGGTGAAAAGTCTTATGTTAGTCACATTTAAAAGATATTTCTAGACACACTGACTTGACACAATATATATTTATGGTATTACAATTTAGAGAACTAAAGCTCATTTCTTATTTGTTGAAAATCAAATGTTCTACAAAACACCAAAGTCCAAAAATATTATTTTTTTAATCTTTTGTTTTTGTTTTGTCTACTAAACACAAAAACATTTTGTTTTAATTTTGAAGATTTGCAAATCAGTTTGGGATCCATTCCCCATTAAAATGCATTGGCAAATTAGTTTGGTAAGTTAGACTTTAATATGTATATAGTTGAATTATTCTTCCACTGTATCCCATGGACTTAACAAATCATCTTTTAAAAAGGGTTTTGCTCTTGCTTCATGAGAAAATGCAGTTCCCTGTACAGCAGCACTGCCACTCCTTTCAGGCTAAGGCCCCAGGTAGCGAGCCACAGCCAAAAAGCGCTGCGGGAAAAACCACTGCGGATTTTCTGCTTCCATTATACCTATATGGAAACTGCCAGCATTTCCATAGGTATAATTGCCATGCTGTGATTTGCAAAAGTGCAAGTGTTTTTCAAATCACATCATTTCCACTGCGGATTATTTTCTGCAATGTGTGAATGGGATTAGCCAGAATCCCATCCACTTTGCAGTTAATCTAAAACACTGAGGTTTTAGTGTTTGCAGCCAAATCGCGGCGTTTATGCTACATGGGGCTTCGGCCTTAAAGAGGTTTTATTGAGTATTATTTATTTATTAGTATCCCTTTCTTCAAAACAAAACTGCACCATGCAAAAAGGCTAATATTTTTGTGAAAATACACAAACTTGCAACACATGTCATTGATATTCATTGTCTTGTGGGTCCCCAAATTAAAAGCAAGTCACTGAAAATAGGATTAAAACTTGTATTATTTTATATGAATTTGGAAGAGACCGATGCTACAGCCTAGTCTCTGTTGCAGACACAGCAATAGAGAAAAGGTTTTGCAATAGCAAGCAACCTCTTAGCTCAGAAACAAAGCAACCTTTTGTTCACATGTTTGTTGTACTGCAGGGTGAAAAAATAGAGACAAGATGGATATCTCAGGGACATATATATTTACCCTTTTGATTGCTTTATAAAAAAAAACAGCATCAAGGATATGGAGAAAATAAGTCTTAAATTCTGTAAAGAATATTTTTTTTCATTTTTTACTTCAGTCTTTGTGTCAACTCTAAACATATTTTTGAAAGCGGGGTAAATACTGAATTAAAGATTTCATTTAGAACATGTTTGCAGTGTTTGGGGAAACTATTAAAATAAATGCACTCGGTGGCTATTTTCCAATCTATATATATACTATATAGGGCATACTATATGAATGGTTGTATGAAATTTTAATGTAGCTGAATTGTACCTACCTAATGTATAAAAACTATATTAAAACCTATAATAAGACTATATTATCAGGACTGACAACATATGTTTTCATGCATACTACTCAGTTAAAAAAATATTTTGAGAAACAAAGAAATAACAAAAAATTGTCCAATTGCGTTGTATTATGTTACAAATCTCTGAATTTCAAGGCTAATTTCACACCAATAATTTGTGTTGTACTCATGCCAACACATATCCTGAAACATACTATATTATACATAGACTTACAACACCACACATGTACAGCACAAACATGAGTGTGTTGCCATACAGTGGGGAACAAAGTGAGAGGGGAGGGGAGGAGGTAGAGTCATGTTATAGTTGCTCTGCTTAGGTCGGACATAACCTCAGGAAGCGTTCACTTAGCAGGTATGAGACAATGAAACAAAATGAATATTTTCTGTACAGCAACTAACAGAGAAAAGGAAAAAATCTTCAGGTTGCACACAACATTTCTGGATACACTACTGCTAATACACCACTGCAGCTGACATTGGAGGGAATGTGATTATGTGTAGAGGAGTATACCAGATTTTTTATATATTTTTTGATATAACAGTTGTGTGATTTATTTAGTGAGATAAATTATGGAGATAAAGTGCATTATATCTCATAATAAATAGGAATATTGAGAAAGTCTAGAAGAAATTATGGAATTCCAAATTAAGCATTAAAAGACTTTAAGGCTAGGGCCATGTGGCGACTCTGGTCGTGACTCCTGTTACGCAACCAAAAGATCGCTGTGTTACCCCTGTGACTCCATCACTCATGTTAGAGAATTGAATTGAACTGTATCTGCAGAAAAAAAAAGTCGAACAATGCGACTCCATTCATTAACATGAGTGAAGGAGTCAAAGAGCAGTACAGTAATCTTTGGTTGCGCAATGAGAGTTGCAGACAAATTCAGCAAGTAGCCCTAGCCCAAGGATCTCTTAACATCATCATTCACAAATATCTGGAGATATAGAAAAAAAAGTAAGTAAAAGGATGATGATTGTTTTCTCGATGTCTGTTAGTAATCTCATATAAAGATACTACTGTCACTTTGTCTATGGTCAAAATAGATACGAAGATGTTTATAGAAGTTTTGGTGACATTTTGAATAATTTTTTTATGTTTAGTTTTTTATTCTATAGTATCACTCTTGTTTGGAGCTTTGGCTGGTGTTGCAGTTTTGCTCTATTAACTTGAATGAACACAAACTGCAATACCACAATTTGAAAATGAAACTATTGGTGGGCACTAGAGACATTTAACCTGGAGTTCTACCAGGGAAGTTGCTAGGGACTTAAAGGATCTAAGACCAAGCCCCAAAACATATGTACTTAATTCTCAGTGTTCCCTCAGACAACAATAACCATGCCAAAAACAACAAAACTAGTTAGATATAATCACAGGAAACAATGTAGAAATCCACACCTATATCAACCAGTGACTCGCAGATGACATATCCATTGATTGTAGTCATTTACTTTCCTCATCTTCTCTGTTCAGATGACCACCATAAATGCTTCTTCCAGTTCTGCAGAGTTTGCCATATAGACATCTTAGGTCACTGACTTTTCAATCATCTGCTCCATCCTATGGTTTAACAATGTCATCCTACTGCTACTCCTAATACTGTGTAGCCCAATTCACCTCAAAAGCTGTATAACAGAAGTCCATACAGACAGCCCTCCTAAAATACTAGTACTAAACAAATAGGACCCAGTTAGCATCACACAGTGCCCTCAGGAATAATTCTGCACATTAAATAATGCCAACATAGTTATAATGCTCTCCAAGTATGCTCCAAAATCAAGAAAAACACATACCTGCACTACCACATCGTATATGGCCTAATTTCTTTCCGGGATTTCAATGCCTTTCGATAATACAGGAAGAAGTTACAAAAGGGGTGCTCTGCTCGAAACACTTGAGAAAGCATAGCTAGAAAAAATACGGCCCATTGCCTCATAGTGGTTTTACTTCAGTAAGTGCTGCTTTTCTGTGTTCTATAGAGATGTTCTTCCAGTATGCCCCACTGGCCATAAATCCTCCCTAGTAGCCCCAACAATAATCATGTTCCCCAGAATACCCTGTTAGTAATAGAGTTTGATTAGTGCTCCCAATAGTTATAATACTCCCTCAGTGTACATTTGTAATAGTGCCCCATAGTAATAATTCTCCCAAAGAGTGCCCTATTACAATTAGTGCCCCCATAGAAATTATGCCCCACAAAATGCTCCCTCACTGTGTCTCCATTAGTAATAATGTTCCTCTAGCATACCGCAATTAGTAACAGTGCCCCTAAAGTGTCCTCTATATTAATAATGTGCCCAGCATAACCTCATTTGTAATAGTGCACCCAATAAGGAAAATGCTTCCCCAGCTTGCTCCCATTGGTGAAAGTGTCCCACATAGTGTCCCCAATGTTAATAACACTCTCTCAGCCTGCCCCAGTATGTTTCTCAGTATGTCTCTGTTAATAACCATGCCACCATAGAACCCAAAATAGTAATTATTCTCCCTAACACACCCCAATTTGTATGAGTACCCCCAATAGTAATGATATTCACCACTGTGCCCCCATAGTACACCCAAAAGTAATGAACCCCCAGTGTCCCCCATAATCCCTGCAACAGTAACAATACTCACTTGCTTTTCATCTCTTTACTGTCTACCGCATAGTTGTTTTTCTCTCTATACAGATTTTACAGTTTTAATGATTTCAATTTCTTCTATTAACCATTCATGTATTGCATAAGCTCTTCTTTTCTTCCTCCAGTGATGTCATGGCATGTCAACACATAAACACATCAGGCAATTATAGGCTGCAGTGTTCACATCTGTTTCTATGTAATGACAGGTGAATAGAGACCAGGGTGGCATCAGGACAGCACTGGCAGAGGACTGATAAAGTGAGTAGCATGCTTTTTTTCTTTATTTCAGATGATAAACTGCTTGAATCCATAGAAACGGATTTGTCTTGCAGATTTTTGTGCATTAACTTCATAAATTTTGCAGCAAATTTTCAATGTGTGGACTCAACCCTAATAATAAAAAGTCTCCCCAATGAAGTTGATTTATCAAAACTGCCTAACATAAAAATAGTCCTTGTTGCCTATAGCAACTAACAACAAAACAGTATCATTTTCCAAAACAATTTAAAAACCCCATAAAAGCTGTGATTGGTTGCTACGGACACCAAGGGCAGAGGAAGTTCTGATAAATGAGTCCATTACATTGTGTTTTATTGTTCCACAGGTGCATCTTTAGATATTGGCTGTGATACAAGTTAAAGAAATATGTCAATTCAAAGAATAAGATACAAATACTAAATGCAATTGTGTTCACGATCAATAGTAGTTATAGAAAATCTCAACTTTTATTGTGGACTATATTCAAAGAATATTATTATTATTATTATTATTATGTCTCCAGACAGATAAACAGGCAGATAGACAGCACGATAAATAGCTAGATAGATAAATAGACAAGCAGACAGACACGACAAAGAAAGATAGAATGACAACTAGATACAAAAAGCTAGACAGATGTGTATACCAACAACTAATCTTTTTCCTCAAAATATGCAGTCATGGCAGCAGGATCAGCAATGCTGGTGTCTAGTAGTATGACAACAAGTGTGTACAGCCATGAGTGTGTACAGCCATGAGCCATTAGCGCTCGTCTCCTGCATTGACTTTCCGGCGCAGCCTCTATGCAGCGTCCCTCATCTATTTGAAAACTCAGCTCATTACTGCAGCAGGATGAAGGGCGGAGAGACTGACATGCGGAATTGTGGGAAACGTAGTTTATTTCACTCTAGAAGACCTAGACTACACGCTGGCACGGACTACGTATCCCAGAGATCTGTGCGCTGTAAACACAGCGGAGGTGTGGGGCTCTCTGGCGTTTAGTGGTATGTTAGCGCAGCCAAGCGACCGTTCAGCATAGCTCCTAAACCTCCAGGCATCATGTAACTTTTCCTGCGTGAGGGAGAATCGGCTATTTACATGATATCCGGGAAAAATAACTTTCTGCAGAATTAGAGTGTTTTTTACAGGACGAACAGATTGTTGTGAAAATGCTTCTTAAGGAGCAGCATTACTTGCACAGGTCGCACGTGTAATCCTTGTGTGTGTGTATAATCATCTGCTGCGACTTTTGTCGTGGTGAGAAGTTTCCACGTCCCTGCGATGTGCTGAACTCTGGAGAAGTGCTGCTCCTTCTTTTCGTACAGAACCTTGCATTTGCTTTGCTCATGGTTGTTGGAGCCACAGGGGCGCCCAGTGAGAGAGCAGCTCAGAAGTTTTGTGTGGAGGATGAGGCTACTACTGGATTCCAGTGCTCTCTGCTGATCACACGTCTTAAGGCGAAGATCTCCTCCGTCTCCCAGGACTTGGGTGGTGACTGTGCTGCTCCAGCTGCTGCTTCTCCCCCTTCTTGGCTTCATCTGCCAGTTATGAGGAGGTTGAGTTGGTGGTGTCTGGTGCTGAGCAGGGTCTGCCTGCTGATCCCTTGTGCTCTGGTCCTTGCCAGAGTGCCAGTCTCTTCCTCACACCCTCAGCCCTGCCAGATCCTGAAAAGAATTGGGCACACAGTCCGGATCGGTGCTGTTCAGCTTCAGCCCTGGAGGACACGGGGAATTACAGCTCACTATACACGCTCCTGGCCCGAGAATGAGACCGGGCTCCAGAAGATGGGTGCAGGTCGAGACCAAGATACTGATGAGACTGAAGGCATGGAGCGGCTCAGCAGGGTGAGGGCAGGAGATAAGCATGGACTGGGTGCCTCCACTTTGGAAAGAAAGTCCAGCCATGCTCCAAGGAGTTCTATTAGCTACAGAGGTGCAGATGAGCTGCTGTTCCCCAGGGATGCACTACTTTTGGCAGTGGATAACCTTAACAAGGTGCCAGGCCTTCTACCATATAACCTTTCCTTGGAAGTGGTGATGGCTATAGAAGCTGGGCTAGGGGACCTTCCCATACTGCCCATTTCATCGTCCAGCTCTTCTTGGAGTAGTGATCCAGTGTCCTTCCTGCAGAGTGTCTGTCACACAGTAGTGGTTCAGGGGGTCACTGCTATCATTGCATTTCCCCAGAATAAAGGAGAGGTTTTGGAATTGGAGTTTATCTCGTCAGTACTACAGATACCTGTCGTTAGTATTGTGAAAAGTGAGTTTCCACGAAAAACTGAGGTAAGAAAAACTAGTTTTATATGATGTAAGATTAAGTTACTGATGGGTAGAGCCCTAGTCTTAACAAGGTGCCCCCAGGCGGTGAGTGTATTGTACAATGAAGAGAACTCTTTTCAGCACCATGGACAGCTCCCACACTCATAGCTCACTTTTAAAGGGAGACTGCACAGGTTCTAACAATACTAGTCTGACTAAAGATTTGTATGTGTAGTATAGTAATGATGATTATTCTATTCTTAATGTTAATCTCAGTAAAAGATATGATAATACACATCTTTACCCAGCCTAAAATGTCTTTTATTCTTACCTTTTGGTATAATATTTATGCTACTTTACAGTATCCCTTCTACTGTATGAATTATAGGCAATGTGCAAGTATTATATTTATCTTCAAGTACACATCCCAGGTATTCACATGCTACTACTTGTGCTGTGTTTACTCTGACAGGTATACTGTACATTGCTGCATTATTAAACTGACACTTGAAGTCCCTGTTTTTGAAATTCTTGACATCTTTTTGAGCAGTGTACTGGAACTACCTTCAGCACCATGTATAGCTCTATGTATTTTATATGTTACTACTGTGCTGTGTGTACAGTATACTGTCTAGTGAATGGAGGATACCCAATGATAAATTACTACTCTCTTCACTATTTATTTATTTTCTTTACTTATTTGTTGTTTTTTTCCAGTATACATTTTTTTCTGTGATATTTTAAGACTTGAGAACCACGGTAATTTCTTTTGAACAGTGAAATTGCAGCATCTTCCTGTGCTGGTTGGATTGCTGTTGACAATGACCTACAGTTTATTGCATTTTGTTTTTTTATTTATGAGAGGATTTATTTACAGGAAAACAGATATTTCCTGCTGCTCCATAGTCACATTGGTTTCATGAATTTAAGTAGTCTTGCCATTAAATTGTTAAATATTCCAAATCATCTAATGTCATTTGCTTGCTTAGTGAGGTTTTATAGGAGAAAGTTTATGAAGAGTCCCTGATAAATCAGCTTATTTCCCAGCACTTGTCCAGAAGGGTTTTATACGATGCTGGAGGAATTGATTTCATCTGGCTGGTGATGGCTAATTAAGTTTTATCTACAGCGTGTGCTTTCATTCTTCTCAACAAACCAGATGCATGATGCTTAAGGAAAGTGGTTAGAAAACAGGTGCCAATAGTGTAAAGTAGGAAATGCATTGTGCTTCCCATCATTCCAGCATAATGGGCTAACATAAAACCCACAAGTGTAAACAGCCCCCTGTCATTGGAATTATGGTACAGTATCATTTTATTCCCATTAATGAGAGCAATTGTACTAATTTTACACAGCACCAAAGAAGTAATGTGTTAGAGCTGTCACAATATTTACTCAGTATGAGGGCCATTTATTACTAAGGAAGACTGCTTCAAATTAAGATATCAGTGAGATTTTGTCATAGAAGTGAGTTAGTGGGTTGATCAGAAGTAAGGGTATAAATAGACGATTAAAAAAATCCCAGAATATACTGGGTATCTAAGAGGCCCAGACGGTTTAGAAACACAACAAGGACAGACTTTTCTATAGCAAGTTCAATTGTTATGCATCTTTTACAGAACAGCAATATTAGCAACTATCACTTACATTTTTTCAGTATATTTTTTCATTAAAGCAACTCTCAGGTTAACAAGATTTCATAGTTGAAATACCTACTTTTTGATTCCTTAACCCCCTTTTCATTTTTGTAAAATGGCCACCAGCTTCTATATGCAGACTGTGCTTTGGTAGGATGAGACACTCCCCTCTAATCTTGGGTGGACCGTCTTAGAGCGTGAGGGAGTACCCAAGGCTACCAAAGCACAGTGTGCATAGAGTAGTCAGAGAAGCTGGTGGTGGTTTTACAGTAATGAAGGGGAGCAGGGAACCACACCAGGAAGATTAAAAATGTATTTTAATTATATCTTAGTCATTTATTGTGAAATTCTCTATTGTGTAATGGAGGGTAAATTTCATATTTTTGTTTGTTTTATATTTTGTTACACAAAAGTCATATAAAAATGTGAAAAAGTTGCCTGCACATCAATTTCTGTGAACTGCAGCTGTCATGGAAAATTGCCATCCCATCTTTCACTCTATATAAGGTCTGCACTTATTATTGACCTAAGAATTAGGCAAAACCACCTTAGTTACTGTCTTTTAAAATTAATTTCCAACCTTATAGAGCAGGAGTCAGCAACCTGTGGGAATGTCGGAACTTCAGGCATATTTACTTGGCACAGGGCTCTCTCTAATGTTTAAAATGCTGCTGCTCCAGGTAATCCCTTTCTCTCATGGACCTTGTAAACATAAGCGGAAGAGGAAGCGCTAAGGGGAATGCATGAGGCATGTTGTCCTAGTGTCCGGACAGTGAGCTAGCCTAGTCTGAGGGCAGCAATTGCCTGTGCAATTCAGTCTAGTTCCTTGAAGATAGTGCAAAAGTAGATTATGACTTGGCAGCTGAAAACACTTTTGTTGTTTTCAACAAGGCTGGACATGGCTGCAAAAAAAAAAAGTCAGGCTATGTGAAGGACATCCTCTGTCCCTCTCAAAGCTGGCTTACTGCAGATCACTCTTATGATCAGTCTTATGTTCAGCCAAAAGTCGTATCCACCAGAGAAGAATCACCTTTGCACAAAAAAGTCACGGACAAGGATCACATCGAAAATTAGTTAACCAGTTAATTGGTTACTGTTATGGTGTGTATTAAATAACTTTCATGTAGGGGTTGACATCTTTACAGTTATTGCATGGCACACTGACTACTTCCTTTTTGACTTAAAAAAATAAATAAATAAATGCATAATACAAAAAAGGCTGCTGACCCCTGTTATAGAGGGTTATCTTGGCACAACAGGTTAGACTTGTTTGTCACCTTTAAAGCAAATCTGTCAGGAAATTTTTTCTGCCCTTTCTGGGAGCCATACTGTGATAGAGGGAGGTATGCTGGGCTGTGTGATATATAGGTTTATATGATTTGGAACAGGAGTAAAAAAAAAAAGCAGAGTAAATCCTGGCAGGCGTCTTTGTTGAGACAGTGACATTCCTGTTAACCTTGCAGGGATTGACAGCTTACCTAGTATGGGTGTGTATAGAGAAGGTTGTCCGTCTCTGTGTGTAACTTAAGCAGGACTCTCCTATTTCTCCTAGGAGTCCCATCTGGATCTATTATGCTTTTAATTCTCATCTCCTCTGCACCAAATCATATAGATTTTAATATCACAAAGTTTCCTTAATCATATTCTACTCTCCAGCAAAATTGACTTAACAGCAAAACTTTTGCTATTGTTATTATTTACTCTCCATTTTGTCATGATACAATTGTGTACAATTCTTAGGGAATGAGATAATTTAGTCTTGCAGTTTTGAATATTAATGTTATTGAAAATTACCAAACATTACAGTATGAGTACATTAAAGACACTGGTGTATGTCTGCATACATTCAAGTTGGATCCAAAAGTATTTGGATGATTGTTCATAATTCTGTTTATGTATACCAGTACAATGGATTTGAAACAAAGTCATCAAGGTGTGACTAAAGTGTAGACTTTCAGCTTTAATTCAAAGATTTTACAAAAATTTTGTATTAACTGTTTAGGAACTGAAACATCAAATTCATACATGACAATAAAGTTTAAGTATGCATTAATACGTTTACTGCATTATACTATTATACCTAATACAATGCTAGTATGTAGCATAAATCTTTCCTGTTTCTTGAACAGGTATGATAGCTTTTAGATTAATCCTGAACCATTATTATGAGTGGACAGTGTACAATAAAAACAAATGCAATGGAACTAGTGCACTTATCATTAACTTGTATTGATATGCCACTTCAAGGGGATTTCTGGCCCCAAACTGATTTTTCACACCATATAGGTCATCAGTACATGATCTCTTCGGGTCTGACACCCAGATCTTGCACAGATCAGCTGTTCTATCAGTCTCCGAGTGGCAGAAGCTGCTAGTGGATGGGGAGTGTGTGCAACAGCACTTGTGTTCAAGTAATAACCCAAAACCACTGCTATATAGGGCTGCTGTGCCTCTTCTATTACTAGCAGCTTCCAGCACCCGGAGGCTGCATGAACAGCTGATCTATGTGGAGTCTGGGTGTCGGATCACATACTGATAATCAATCCTGTGGATAAATCATCAGTATGAAAAATCAGTTTGGGCCCGGAAACAATCATCATATCCAAAATTATTTCTCATGACACCAGTTCAGCATAACATTGAAACGTGTTAGCAAAACTCTTGAAGGCTGCAAGACACATATAGCATCTGACTTTGTGACACAATATTGCAAAACAGTATCTTCGGAAAAATCAGATCAACCACCCAAGTTGCCTGGTGACCTAACCAGAGACCAATTAACCCCTGTGGAATCATCCCTGGGGAAGTTTAAAAGGGTTGTCTATACACACAACACAGCAAGTATTGCTGTAACAGCAGTGTGTTTTAGTGGCACAAAGCATAATATATTAGTTTAGAAAAGTATGCTAGTACATAACTTTTAAAAAGAGTAATCCCTTACTGAGATTGTATAAAACTAATAAATACATTTAAAAATAAGTCCAGAAAAACATACAGGGACTGGAAAACAAAATGTGAACATCCCCTTTTACACATAGTTGAATTGAACTGTTCCTAAGTAAAAAGGGAGCATTATCGTTAGGGAGAGTTCAACTTGACTATTTAAAAAAGGAGAGTTCATATTAGTTTATTCAATTCCTTATTTATTTTTGTATTTTATTTATTTGGTGTAAACTACTTGTTTAGAGTATCCACTGAATAAAAATAAAAGTCCTACACAACCATATTAACTTATATTGTTATTTTGTGCATCATTAAGGCTTGGTCTTTAGGAGATAGAGTACTTATAAGGTTTATATAGGATGTTGTTTGAGATAAAATGGTGTGAATTGTAGCTAAGTATGTTTTACATTTGTGTCCTGCATAATTCATTTTAATATATTAAAAAGCAAACCTAAATACTTTGCAAAATCCTTCAAAATAGATGCTTTTAAGTAAATGTGTTTAAGCATCAATACCAGACTCTGTCCATCGACAACAGTGGTACGATTTTAGTGTGAGAAAAAGAATACCATGTTTTCTAGTCTCAAGACATGGTGGATTCCATTGCTGAATGTGAATACAAATTTCTACTAATGTTAATATTAAAAAAACTACTGAAGTCCTTTTTAATGGGGAGTTTATCAGAGATGGTCAGAGGGATATCAATTTGAACCTAAACACTTCAGCAATTTGGGTCTCATATAAGTTGTGGTACAGAGTATTCACATACACTACCAACACTTCTTGTCCTGGATGCCGGAAGTCAAGATTAGAGATGGGCGAATTGGTTTATAACTAACTGGATTCGACTGGATTCACTCTACAAGTAAATGGCTGCCACCACGTTTTTGACCAGGAAAAACAGAGCATCATGTGCAATGACTCAGACACTGTCTGTGAGTCACAGATATGTTGTAGCAACATCTGATAGCCTTTCAGCCAATAGACAGTAGTAGGTGAATCTTACAGTGCTGATGGCATATGTAGTATAAAAGCTTGGACACTTATGATCAGTCTTTAGTTGTTGTAATAGTGGACATGCAAATAGATCTGTGATCCATGTCACTGCATCATAGGCTATAGCACAGTTCAGAAAAAATCAATAGGAATTCCATCAATAGTTAGAGGACTAGGAAATAAATATCAGTATAGCTACTAGATACAAAGTAATTAATGCAGTAATAGATATGATACCAATGTGCAGCAGTGACCTGCAACCCTCAGCCCCAGCGTAGGTTTTGCCTCGGCTTCCTCTGGGGGCTTAATCAATATTCAAATATCAATATTTATAGCACTTTGACTTTCACACATTTACTTTGTATATGAATATTTTGTTATATGATATATTGATTAACATTAACATTGACAGCACTGTTCCCTTTATTTATATATGTATTTTTCTTTACAAGGTATATTATTTATCTATATTATTTAATTAGCATGCATTTGATGTATATATCAATTTATTTATATTGATTTATGGCAAAGTATGGCAGTTAATACATATGTAGTCATGTTTGGTTTTGTCAGTCACGACCTCCTCCTCTTATGTTTGGTGTGATTGTAATATGTTTTTAATTGCTTGGCTCTCATTTAATTTGGATATTTAATACATTTATGAATTTAATTGTACTTTTTAGCTGTTATTCATGGGTTTAGGTTGGGGGATATAAATATGGAGTTCATTCAATATATAGACTAGCTTGTGCTAATCTTAAAAAAAAAACATTTTGTAATTTCATGGGGTTCTCCACTCTGGTGACCATACATTGGTAATCTGAAAAAAAATTTTTATTGCTCAAGTGTTTCTCTGTATGCACAAGTGGGCATATATACATACACAGTAGTGCAGCCTCTGTTTATTTTTTTGTGTGTTCACCCTATATCCAGTCTAGCCTATGCTAATCTGATAAAAGCCAGCACTAATCTTAAAAAAAAAAAATCTTGTTATTTAATATAAGCTAACTGTCACAGATCTAGGTATCTAGTCTAACACTCACTGAACAGGTGACCCTTTTAGTGCTTTGTAATTTTTCTTGAAATATAACAAAAAAAAATAAAAATATACACAGTGTCAATATTGTTATCAAATCACTAAGCGGTGTGCAGTAAAATGACTGGAAAAAAACAAGACTGGGGACAGGCAAAAAGAGGTAGATGAGGAAACACTTGTGCAAGTACTACTACTATCAAGAATGTGGATGGCAACAGCAACGTTACTTCCAGTCTTGACAGCCCCACAATGTTATCATACTTCCTGAGAATAAAGACTGTTTTGAAATCCAGGAACTACAAATATTGAGTGAGAGTTCTGTGTGTTCCTCTGCAACATGTAATTTACCATGATGTCTTTCTGTAATATCAAGCCTGTCTTCTCCTTTATCTTCACTGACACTGATCCCATTCTCTAGTAGTCATGTGACATCTAAAGAGAGAGCCCAAGTCTTCCTCTTCTTCCTCCTCTTTTTGATGAGTTGGATGAGAAGAAACTAACTTTGATGTAGAGGAGGTAGATGTGGAAGATATGCGTGCTGCTGGAGGTAGTAGTGGCAGGGGGTATTCTGCTGGTAGACTAGTGCTGGTTGGGGCACTTGGTTGAAATAGTTAGGAATTGTAAGGGAATACAGGAATCCCTTTGCCATGATGAGTAACAAAAAAGTGAGGAAGGTGATAGGGAATCCGATGATGATTCTATTACAGATAAGACTTGGCAACCGGTTCAGGGTGACACAAGAAGAGAGTGTAAGCAGCTGCAATAATTCCACCCAATGTGCAACCCCAACACCCAAAAGACCTGCCTGGGATAGATCTAAAGCAAGCTCGGGTGATGGCAGTGGCACTGGCAGACACATTTCTGTATGGAATTTTTTTTTTGTACATTACTAAATAACAAATCGATGGCAAGTTTCAAGATTTGTAAACAGATAATTAGTCATGGGCATGCAGGCACACATGTAGGAACTAGGTCTCTGAGTACTCACGTGAAATGGCATCACCAGCATATTTGGTAAACTCAAATTAGCAGTGGCACCAAGTGAGCAAGATCATTCCATTCCTTTTCCCCATGCACCATGATCATCTTTGCAGGCAGGCCACATCCATTCCACACCTAGGACATGGCGGTCATCGTCACAATAATTATCATTCATTATTATTATCTCCATCTGCTTCTCCTCCTTCTCCTCCCCCATGTAATCTGCAGCCAGTCATCCAGCTGGTCTTCAAGTTTAACACTCACGTAGCAAAGTTACTTGCGGTGCAGTCACTGCCGTGCCACATAGTGGAATCCACTTTGTGTCACAAATTGATGGCAGTGGACAATCTCCATGTAGAATACCTAGCCGCCATTATTTCTTGTGGAAAGTTTTCCCTCCTTGATTGCCATGTGGGACTCTCCTTGTAAATGTCTATGTAGGAAAAGGTGCATGCCACTCTCAATATGTGAAGCATCAATTATAGGGAGGGGACAATACATTAGTTGTCATGGCCCACAGTGGGTCAATGTTTTGAGCATCAGAGGCCACAGTCTAGAAAAACAGCAAGGCCTGGTGTTTCTGGTACTGACATCACCTCACAGTTTCTATATCAGGCAGGACCCATCCACCTCCTCCAGTTCCTACCCACTGGACCATTTTCCACCCCCAACTTCACCAGGGCAAGCCATTGGTTCCATTCACGCTTCCCTGTTTTATGGTTGTAAAGTGAAGTCCTCATTTGTTGGCACTTTTGCACATGCTGGAGGGTCAATTCGAGCAGCAGAATATTATTACTGCGTGCAACAAACCACAGACACAATGATTAATTTAGGAATATATGCACTGTTTCTTATACTTTTCCCTATTTGGAGGGTAATAGAGGCAGTGGGGGTATGTTTCTTTTGTTGAAGAATTACAAACATTATTTCTCCACTTATTCCATTTATAGAATTGTTTCATTTTTTAACTTTCCAATTTTTTTTCTAAATCATTTTAATCAATATAAATTTAAATAAGAGTATGTAATAATTCACATTGTAAGCAAATTTATATAGGATGATAATTGTGGATTCTCCACCAATATGAACAGAAAATGAAAAGAGTTTCACAAAGAAAAAGAAATTGCACTCAAAAATGATGAGGAATGACAAGCCTACAAAATGGATATTAGAGAATGAATAGCTCCAATATATCTTTTTATCCAGACTGCTGTGGAACTTGGAAAATAAGGGCTGAAAAAATAGAAGGAATGCATATTACACTTTAAAAAGAAAAAAAAATACATAAAGAGTTTGAAAACAGGTTACAATTTATGTCATACTAGGGAGGAAATAAAGAGGGAAATGATTTATGCATCTGCTTTCATTTCATTTTTCCATAACCATTCAGTAAAACTTATATGCACACTGTGTTCTCTGAATCTGAACAATATGACCGGGAAACACCATTATATTGCACATATAGCCACTGCCAGAAAGCTAACCCTGTCTTGTCTAAACTTTTCAACAAAAGCCCTCACTGCAAGAAAGCAGCAAAGTTTTTTTTTTCCAGTTACGTAATGTTAATTAATTCCAGTCAATGGATCAATGGTTCCATTCTTGTCAAATCAGCCTTTCTTTTTTTAGTTTTTGGTATAAAACAATATAGTTAAGCTAGGAACATAGATCTTATTAGTATAGCATGAACCTATACTTTAAACAGCATGGAGAGCAATTACCTAGTGTACAGTTTTATAGCAACTGCTCTTTACCATGCAAGAGTGATTATAATAATAATAGTAAAAAGAGGCTATAAGTGAGACAAATTCCCCTTGGCTTTTCTGCCAGCCTGTGGGCAAACATGGGATTTTAAAACTAATGCACTTAGCAAAGTCTGTATGGGTCCATATTATAGGCTTAAAGTTATAATGTATGTCACTGTATGCTGCCTCCATGAGTAACTATACAATGCAATGCTTCTAGGAGATAATACGTATAACTCTTCTAGGCCAATGCATGCTACTCAATAGACAATATATTAGGGTAATATAAAAATAAGAGAATTGCAAATCAATTCCAGTTTCAAGAGTATATAATTTATTTGTCACAAGAAATAAAAGTACATTTTTATGGGTTGGCATAGCTGAAGGGTATCTGTTGCCTTAATGACAAATTCTAAATCATAAAGTTGTTGAATTTGCTCTGCTCCTTTTTGTAATTTGTGGTGTTAAACCTTACAATTTACAGACATAACAGTCAGGCAGATCGTCAAAAAATTTCAATTTTTTCAGTATTTTGCCCCACAGGGTACTTTCCTCATGGGAGGATGTAGGGGGTGGCATGTCCATCATTTATTCCAGTTTTCTAACATAAATTATGTAAAAAAATCTATCCCAGCACGGAGCTGGCATAGATTTCTGTTTAGATGCACAGGCCCTGAAGGATGTGCTTAATTTATTAGGAGTCTTGCACTGTGACTCAGCTCTTGGCAACCCCATTCTGTAACTGTATATTGTCTGCCACTTTGTGCTGAGTTGTTGTGGTTCCTTCCACTTTTCAATAATACCTTTCACAGTTTATCATGGAATATCTAGGAAGGAAGAAATTTCACAAACTGATTTGTTGCAACAGTAGCATCATATTAAAGAATCCATTGATCCATTGTGAATATTTGTAGAGGCAGACTGTATGGCTAGGTGCTGGATTTTATACATCTGTGGATATATAACTGAATTAAATACCTGAATTCAGTGATTAAGAGGTGTGTTCCAATACTTTTGTCTGTATAGTGTATGTGATGTCATCACTGCAGGAAAGTAAGCAAAGAATGATGGAGGCCATTGAATCACCAGTGCCAGTGGAGTGGGGAATTAAACAGATAAGTATTTAGTATTTTGTAACATTTTTTGTTGTTAGGCATTTTTTAAAATTCCAGACAACTCATTTAACAATTTTTAATATTAACAAAATTTTCTGAGACTTAAATATTGATGACCTAGCCTTACGACAGGACATCGGAGTGTGATTGGTTGGGACCCCCACAGATCAGCTGGTTGAAAAGGAGGTAGTATTCAGGTGAGCACAGTGGTTTCTTCATTGAATACAAAGGACAGCACCATACATTTCATAGGGGCTGTGCTTGGTATTGCAGGTCATCCCCATTCATTTAAGTGGGACTGAGCTGCTGCAATACCATGTGACTGATGACCATGGCAACATAACCACAGGAAAGAGTCCAAAGTGCAGCCTCTTTAAATATCTGATCATTGGGGATCTCAGGTGTTGACCCCCCTAAGGGTAGGTCATCAATATATGAATCCAGAAAACCCATTTAAGGCTAAGGCCCCACGTAGCGAGACACAGTTGAAAAACGCTGCGGAAAAGCCCACATCAGAAACACATTGTGTTTTTTCCACAGCGTTTTTTTTTATTTTTTTTCTCTGCGGACTTTCTGTCCCTATTATATCTATATGGAAAACGCCAACTTTTCTGTAGGTATAATTGACATGCTGCAATTTACTAAAACGCAATGGTTTTTGAAATCGCAGCATTTCTGCTACGGATATTTTTCTGCAATGTGTGGATAGGATTTACCAGAATCCCATACACTTTGCAGGTACTTCCGCCGCAGCATTTTTGCAACATGGGGCCCCAACCTAAAAGTCAGAGATGATTCAATGAAGAATTAGAGATGGCTGTAATCTTCTAGTATGGAAATAAATTTACCTCTCATTTCTCATGAGAAATTACCACCCAAACATATTTTGTTTTAATAAGAACATTATTAGTTTACTAGAATAACATAACATTTTTGGCATTTAGATAATAGACTTTCAATGTTTTTAGGAGAACACTAAGGCTAGGTACACATCTGAGTTGGAGTCTCTGTAGGAGATTCCGCCGCAGATTCCACCTAAAATCGGCAGAGAGAAAAGTCCGGCACAGAGGACCCATTATAGTCTATGGGGTCTGCAGGTGTCCGTGGGTAACCACTTTTTTAGTGGACGGTGTTTCGTCGTACAGGTCCCCATGCGGGGGAAAGTTTGTGAAAAGTTAAAGGTTAAACTCAAAATACAGCTCTCCTAGTGTATGACAAGTTCTTGGATGAGTTTTAAATACTGAGAAACAAATGTATCGTATTTAACATGCATTTTACCATCACAATTAACTTGTCACGAAACAAGAACATAAGGTACCAGAGCCCATAGAATATACTTATCTTTACTTAGCTTTAAATGACACAGAGCTTTAAGCAAGTAACAGAAAAAAACTAGATTTTTGTATCTAATTACTTCTTGTTATTGCTGAAAGTTCATTTATTTTTAAGTATAGGAAACGCTAAAAGTGAAACTTCTGCATAGAATATATATATATATATATTGCATCTACTGTACGTACAGTCCTACATATAAGCAGCTTCTACCCTTACCTAGTGTCTCTATTCCCCATGCCTTGTAGAATGTAAGCCATCATGGACAGGGTTCTCGCTATCACTGTACCAGTTAGCCACTTAGTTCATATTTATTACACTTATTTTTGTATTATGTATGTAAACACTTTCCCTATGCATAGTGCCTTAAGAAATCATGGTGCTCTGAAATAAATATAAATATATACTGATTTTGAGGATTAGCTTTATCAACTTAATAGTTACATGCTGCTATCTGTTATCAGTAAGCGGTGGGTAAGAGGTGGAAAGTCTGCAGCGACATTTTTGGCATCACTACAGTTTACTCTCCTGTTTCTAAATCTCAGATTGGCTCTGACAGTGACTTTTTTCATTACAGAAGCTGTTTTCCCCGTTAACCGGGGCTCCTGTGCCCCAGTTACAGTGGAATATCTATCTATCTATCTATCTATCTATCTATCTATCTAGTTACAGCAAAGTGAAAAAAAAGCCCCCATTGATCCAAACCGTTACCATTACCGCACAGTTCATCCAAGACTACGCACACATATCAGGGAACTGATTTGAAAAAAAATACTAAAGGGACAAAATTATATACTTAAAGTTTACCTTCAATAAAAAAACAAAAGCAAAAAAAAAAAAACAACAAAAAAACACCTCTCTACAAAGGGTGGTAAATCGCTAGCCCTGGAGGTTGTAAAAGAAATGAAGCAAAAGTGACTTAGATAGCCCAAGTAAAAAGGTTAGGACTGTTAAAACAACACATACGCAAAAACACTAAAACACTAAAATGTGACTGTTCATAAATACTTTGAATGCTAACCACCTCCGGACTGCCCATAGACTATATATGTCCAGTCAGTCTACTCTTAACATTGCAAGGATGTACCTGTTTGTTATTGTAGAATTAAGCAGCTGCAGAAGTGGGGAGCTGACTGCTATAACAGCCTAAACTCCCATAGAGAAGGCAGGGACAGTTTGTTATTGTCCCTGGCCTACTGTGTATACAACTATGGGAGCTGCCATGATGCAGTTCAACTTCTGGCAGTCATGTGATCCACCAGGGACTGGGAACTGTATGAGCTGCTGGGTCCTAAGGAGAACCAGATCAACTCCTGTAAATGGAACTGTATCAGATGCAGTGACAGGAGAAATCAGCAAGAAAAATGTAATGTTAAAATGTCTCCCAAATGTCTATTATGACTGTAAAATAAAAAATATTCTAAAAAAATGGAGTAAAAAAAACAAAACACTATCACACCCATATGACAGGTTCTAGCCTCACCCCTAGTGACACGACAATATATGTCACCTATGCATGGGTCAATCTAGCCTCTTTGCTGCCTGAGGTGGACTATAGAAAGATGACCCCCCACCAAAAAAAAAAAAAAAAAGCTTACATGCTACTAGCTTCACACGCTGCTATTGTCGCACAATAAACATACATGATACACAAAGTTATAAAACAGTTTTTAAGAATTCTTACTGTATTACTTCAGTATCAGAGATCAACAACACGGCATTAACAATGACAATAACTTCACAAATCTTCTGCTTGGTGAATGGACGAGCCCACGTGGCCCCTATTTTCTTTAATAGGAGCACCACAGATAGCTAAGTACTGTACTTCGGCAATCTTTGGCACTCCCATCGAAGCGAATGGGAGCCACGCGGGTTTGTCCATCCACCAAGCAACACACCTACATTCAACCTGGCTGCGGTCAGGTTTAATTCCCAGTGGGGGGGAAAAACCCAATTCTCAGGCCCAGTGGGGGTCTCAGCAGACAGACCCCCATAAATCAGGTATTTATCCTCTATCCTATGGATAGGGGCTAAATACTTTTCAGAGCATTATTTCATTACGGCATTAATATAAAATGCTTACTTCAGCTGGTGATGAGCCAGGGGGCACAGATAGGGATCCATATTCAAGAAGAAGGTAGCAGCCAGGCCAGCAGCGCTAAAATCCTGATAGCATGGACAGGGAGACCGCAGGAGCCGTACTGCATAGCCTAGGAGCAGAGGCATAGCTAGGGGTTCAGCACAGGGAGGGGCAATCACTTCCAAATGGGCCCCCAATCTAGGTATACCGATATTATCTCTATACAGTGACCATATAGTGGTATATATTGGCTCTACACAGGGCTCTACAGACCATTTAGGTGAATACAGTGCAGTAACATTTTGTGACTTACAGGTGACGTCTCTGACTAATCGTTCACATTTCCCTTCTCTTCCCTTTGGACTGCCATGGACACTTCCGGCTGTGACTTGTCTCTGTAAAGTTTGCAACACAGACATCTTTGGCTCCTCACTTTTCCAGGCGCCTGTCACACATTGTCCTCACCTACACAAAGCTCCCATCCTGCCACTACCCCAATTATAAAATATATCATATAACACCCCCATAATGAATAATACTCCCAAGTGCATCTTTAAATGAATAATGTCCGTGTGTACTCTGTTTAAATAGTGCCCCTTATTAATATTGCCGCATGTTTTTCCTAATTAAAAGGTTTTCCAGTTTATCAATAAAAAAAAAATCAGTGGGGTTCAAAAACCCGGGACCCCCACTAATCAGCTGTTTAAATGAACTGTGGTATCTGTGTAAGCGCCATGACCCCTTCTCTGTTTACATAGTGTCATTCATCTCATAGTGGCCACGTAATGTAACTACAGCCTCGTCCTATACAGGTCTATGTGACAAGACTCTAATTACATCACACGGTCACTATAAACAGACAGCGTGTGATATAAACAAGCGCCAAAACCCCTTCATACAGCTGATCAGAAGGGGAGGGGGATTTACTGATCTGTCCTAAGGATAGATCATCAATAAAAATGAGCTGGAAAGCCCTTTTAATAAAGCCCAAGTGCCACCTTAAAGGGGTTGTCCAGGATAACCACTTTTTTAATATGAGGCTGGAAAAGGTGCTCCGGTGTCTCCCAGTCCTGCTGCTGTGTTTTCTTCCAGCGGAAGTTACCACAGCACTGTGACGTCCCGTGTCAGCAGCCTCAGTGGTTATGTGCGGTGGGGACTTCCGCTGGAAGAAAACACTGTAGCAGCAGAACCAGACTGCAGTGGGAGACATTGGAGCACAAGGGACAGGTGAGTAGGTTTTTTTTTTTCTACCTTTCCTGGTCTCATATTAAAAAAAGTGGTTATCCTGGACAACCCCTTTAATTAATTGCCCCCCTTATATTATGCCCCTGATTCTCCCTGTCATAAATACTGCTCCCCTAATGACCCTTTATATAAATGATGCCCCCTTCTATTCATAATGTTCCCTAATGAATCCTTATGTAAATGACCATCCCCTTACATATAAAATGCTCCCTAATGGCCCCTTATATAAATAATCCCCCCTTGTATTAATAATGCCCCTAATAACACCTCTTAAGTTCATAAAGCCCACTTATATAAAATGCCCCCTCCTAACAACCCCTCAAAATACCCACAACAAAAGTTATACTCACCTACCTGCAATCCTTTGATAGAGCCACCGCCTCTTCTTCTTCACCCGAGCATAGGATGACGTCATCGCGCCCGCCTGTGCCAAGAAGAGGATGTCTTGTGTCTGTCTTCTTGGTGTTTCGTAAACCACAGGCCTGAAGTGGCTTGTGGTTTACAAGACAGAGTCACAGCTTGAGTTTTAACTTATTCGGTGTCTTCCAGATGCCGATCTAGTTAAAAGTAAATCATATATTAATGGCGGCCCCAGGGTGGGCCCCACAGAGGCAGCCTAGGAGTAGGACGGCAGCCTAGGCTGCGTGCGTCACGTCAGGTAAATGCACGCAGAGCAGCTTCCCTCCATGCCACCCCTCCTAGCTTTCGCGGATAGTGCCGCCTGAGACGGCTGCTTCACTTCGCCTCATTAGAGGTGTGCCCCTGTACCTATGTAAAAATTGGTGTAAGGCAGAGGGAAAACTGTTTTGTAATTTCTTTTAAGTAGAACTTTGTGCTAATGAAAAAAAACATGATAAACATAAAAAACAGAATTGTTTCCCTTTTTTTTACATTTTCTCACATATTAATGTAAACAAAAAACATGAGAAAATACAAACAACATAAAAATAAAGCTCTATGTATCACCGATAAAAACACAAATTTATTTGAATAACCCAAACAAAAAAAAATTACTGCCATCAAATCCACATGCACAAAAAAACATGAAAATGTGTCCAGTCCTAAATAAGGGAAAATAGCCAGTCCTGAAGATTATAAGCAACACCTTTTGAAATCTGATCACCGTGAATCTGACTTCTGATACAGCATCCAGTCAGATATTTTTACTAAATGGCTGTCCATGTAATGCATACACAGACCAGGTACAGACCCTCCCCCATAGCATTCATAAACCATATTAGGTAATGTGGAAAGGGTTTTTTTTTAGTGAAACTACCCCGTTTAACCACTTCAGTACTGGGCCAATTTCTCTGATTCAGAACCAGACACATTTTTGTTTTTTTCGGTATTGGAATGATGAGCCTGAGATACAAATGTATGTTTAATATCAATATAATATTCTGGTCTCTTAGTATTGTTGAAATCTATTTGGGGGGTCATATTAAAATGTCTACTGAGGGTAAGTTTGTGAATGTAATTATTCAACTCTATAAAGAGTTGAAGATCGTTAATGTTCAGATTGGGACAGAATAAAAGCCCTTTATCCAGCAATTTAGTTTCAGCAGTTGTGAGAGTGTAACTAGATAGATTGTACACTCAGTTTTCTAAGGTCTGTTCCTTTTCGGACTCGGACTGAGGTGATTGGGTAGTTCTAGCTTTGTTTTTATTGGATCTATTGCCTCCTCTACATCCTCTTTCTCTTATATCGTTTTCTACTGTTACTTCTCTGTTCTTCCTCTTGAGACTTAGAGGACTGTAATAGTCTGATATTTTCGTATCGAGGGGTGCTTCTCTGGTATGGAGCGTGTTTGCTGGAGTTAGTGTAGAAGGAAATCCTAAAAAAGACTTGGTCAAACCATTGGACGCGGTAGGTGATTCTGGTGTTTTGATAGCACGTTCTGAGTAAGGGATAATGGAGTGTTATATAATGAATCTTCCAGGTCATTGGCCAAAGAATCATCATTATGACATGAGATCTCAGCAGGTGAGGGTATGACTGGTGATTGATTATGTGCGGTACTAGTGGAATGATTAGTGACGGTAGGTTGACCAAAAGCATTAATGATGGGGAGATCAGGGCTCTGTCTGGGCCATATCATTACTTCCAGGACTCCTACTCCAATGGGTGGTCACACTAAATATTGATTTCATTTAGATTTCGCTTTTGTTCATTCACTTAATTTTGTTAATTAACACAAATAAGCATTTATTTTTATTTTTGAAAAGATTACTTGCAGCATTTTTTTCTTTAAGGACTGTGTTATTTTATCCCAGAATGTAGTGTACTATAATTATTTTAGCTGCTGACACACCATAGAATGCGCTTGATGGTAACCCGAATCTTGCTAAGCTTACAAGTCGTGATCTGATACACCTGACAAGTTTAGCTCTGCTGCATATGTGTGAACTGTCCTCTTCCCTGTGTATAGCATGCTGAGTGACCTTGTGATTATTGATTTCCATGACACTGTGCCTCTTCTTTAATACTCTATTAAGAAAATAACAGTGGGAATGCTTCAAAGAGTTCAAGAAGAAACTACTCTCAGATGAACTAAAGTGTGAACAAATGACTGTTGTGTGCCACAAACATCTGGCTGGGATATAAAAGCAGATTTCTGTTTTTGATTTCTGTGCTCATAAAGATCTGGAAAAAGATGGTGAAAACGTTTGCTTCTTGCTTTGTCCCTGTTTTTGTTACATTTTAAACATTGCTCTTGTCTTTAATCTAGGCACATATATATTATAGAGGGTGCTTCCATTGTTTAGTCCATCGTTTCAGATAGAATTGGTGTTGGGCTATGATTTTTCTGATTATTATTTGTAAGCTATCATTTGTGTAATTGGTAGTTGGTGGAGGGATCCTGAATGATTGCTGAATGTAAGATACATCAATGCACATCAGTGTAGTAATGAATAGGTCATCATCTAACTGCTTCGAGGTGAGGGAGGGAGTCGATATCAAATAATGTTTCAAGCTCAGAAAGATTATATGTAATGAAATTTTAATCAAATGCAATGACTGATCATAGGGGAATGTTTATTTTCAGTTGAATCATTGTGTTGGCATTTTACCAGCAAAAAGTATTTACCAGTGTCAGCATTATGAAATCTTACGCTAAACCCCATGCTGGTACATTTTTCTGGGCCCTTTGAATACCTTATATATAAAGAAAAAAAAAATACAACAGCTCAGGGTTCAAGTCCCCATTATCCACTCCCAGGTAGGTGAGACTTAGAAGAACTGCAATGTATTGCCTCCAGGTGGAGGGTCCAAATTGGAAAAATGTCAGGGGTTGAACAACTATATCAAATGTATCTCATGATATTAGCAAAATTATACAAAGATTCACACAACCACTTTCTTTAAAGGGGTTGTCCAGTTTCAGCAAATAAATGTTATTATTTGTATAATAAAAAATATACAATATTCCAATATACTTTCTGTATCAATTCCTCATGGTTTTCTAGAACTCTGCCAGAACTCTTACTTCCAGTTGATAAAAATCAGTCCATGGTCATGTGATGGACACACAAGGCCGTTATAAAACAGATTACTAGACAGAGCTCTGTGACAAGCTGTGTACCTGTGTGTCCACAGCCACAACCTGTCCCCACCTCTGAAGTGATCTCCCTGTACTGTATCTATAATCTCTGGCTCTCACCACATCTCATCCTTTGCTCTTATTTTGTCTGCTCCTCACACAAATAACCACACATATCACACAAATAACAAATATCCTGTGTATTCCCCAAATTCCCACCCACTTTTGAAATCTTCAAAAGAAACTCGAATAAAACACTTAAGAAGAGGCTCAAACTGAAATAAGCTTGCAGCTAAGACACTACTATGTGAGTGAGCACCCATTGTCTTTTTCTTTGCCTTGTAGACTATAAGCCTTCATGGGCCCTTTTTCCCTTTGTACCAGTCTGTCACTCATTTTGTTGAAGCTTGTTGCACAATGCTGTATATAAATGAATTACATGTAAAATGTATAGTATATATAATATTTGTATTGTTTTCCTATTCCTGTATATTTCTCAATTAGACAATGAGATGAGTATACAGACTGACATGTTCACATTAGATTCATGCAGTTCTGTAACTTGCCAAGTAATTATCTCTCATCTCTTGTGTCTATGATTTAAATAGGGATAATTAGTAAATATTAATGTTCTCTTTTGTATTTTAGAAGAATTGGCATGCAACCAGCTCATGGAAAGTTGAAGCCATTCTTACCTAGAATGTTTCAATCTTAGTCTTTAAGAAATTGACATTTCCTTGGACTACAAATGTTGTTAATTTAGTCAATGTTTTATTTAGGGTTTTATTGACTTTGAAATAAGGAGACACTTAAGGGAATACAGAAAGACAACTACACATACAAACTAATAGCAGAGGCTTAAAATAAGAATTGCCTGCACTACGTGATTTAAAACATTATAAAAGTGGTGATATAAAAATGCTGGAAATGGCAGTAAACTTGAATAAAAAGCAGAGACAAAAATATAAAATGTGACAAGTATCTAAATGATATATGAATAAAAAAAGCAAATAGTTGATCTAAAACAGAATTCGATGTTTGGAAATGTGCTTTTATTAATGCACATAAACATTGTCTATAATTTGAAGTTGTTACAGCCTATACTTAAAGCCCTACAAAGTGTGTATTCACATGCCAGATTCATCAAGTATGCATATAATTTATTTATTACTAGAGCTTTACAAAGAATGCAAACCATTATCTTGCTGTTTATTGTTCGAAACAATAAACCTAACAGCTACAATAACAATTGTCATCACTCTCACTTTGTGTTTTAAATGGCTGCTTGATCAAAATTTCCCCTTGTTTTGTTTGGCTTACAAACCATTAAATTTAGCTACACTGAATGGCTACTCAACAAAGTCTTATCAAAGGATGTCAAATATTGTTTGATTTTCATTTTTCCCAATTCGGTCATTATTAATGAACAGAACTCTCCATAGAGTGAAAGAAGTCAAAATTAAAAACCTAAATCCTCATTTGAACTTTTCCCATTTGTGAATGGAATCAGGAAGATATGTTCTCTTCAAGGTTTAAGCAAGACTGTTCCAGAAACATACTGAAGACCCTGCAGACTTAAAAATAGTGTGGGCAATGCTTTTGTGTGTAGATATTGCTGTTATGAGTTAGTCCCCTGGTGTTCTTCTAATTTCCCTTTCGGAACATGTACATAATATGTTTAGTCCCAGGACATCAATTCTTATTAGGCAACCTGCAGATTAACAGAAATTACTTCTGCACTAATGTACAAGGGGGTCTGGTGTGACTGAGCTATAGGCGTGCACATCCAATAGCACTAGGCACATAACAGATGTGTCCACCCTTAACTTCTTCTAAATTTTGTTAAGTTATACAATTTCTCATTGCACCAGATCAATACAATCTTGTGCTTTACAATAAAACAAGTATACTGTATATTAAATGTATTCTTTTTTTAACATGGGAGCCTATGGGTGACAGATGGCCTACTGATGACATCTGCCCGAGGCATCTGTCATAGTCATCCAGTAATAAAATGTATTATTAACGCACATCTGTATGTCACCATTCTGAGTGCAAATTAAAAGAACATCAGAGGCACCATAAAAAGGTATGTAACAGCAATATCACTTTACAGATACTCATTTTTCACTTAAAATTGTTATATTTGTGGTATCTAACTGTGAGATTTAAAGTTGTTTTTCTATCTCAGTGTTTCAACTTTGTCCTGTCTCTTCTCCACTGCACTTCCTGGTTTCAGGTTTAGCCTGTGTAATGTACAGCTCAGGCCAGCAGTGCTTTGTGCTTGAGATTTACATACAGAGATAACAATGGCAATGACTAAGCACTGTTTTAGCCCTTATCAGGTTTAAGCAGCTGAGAATATTTTACAGAGCTTTAGCTCCCAGTCACAGTGAAGAGAAGAGAATGGAAATGACTGTAAACTCTGAGAAGGAATAATTAGCAGTAAAAGCAATGCCTGCACATTATGTAGTGAAGTGTGCTATTACATGGGCAACAATATGCAACAGTTCATGGTTGGATTGATCTTTCAGAATGGTATGAGTTCTTTACAGTGGCCTTATAAAGGGTATGTGGGGTAATAATCTTCAAAAAATAAATTATAAGAAGAATTCTGACTGTCAAGTAGGAACAGGGGATGTGCACAAATCCAGTCAGATTCCCACAGGCGCTGCATGTACTGCAACAGATATTTAAAAAGAAAAAGAGTGTTGGTTGGATAATACATATATAGAGAGAGAGAGAGAGAGAGAGAGAGAGAGAGAGAGAGAGAGAGAGAGAGAGAGAGAGAGAGAGAGAGAGAGAGAGAGAGAGAGAGAGAGAGAGAGAGAGAGAGAGAGAGAGAGAGAGAGAAATATGTATATGGTTTTGGGTTGTTAGGGATTACAACGGACCCCAAGATATGTTGTAGAGTTTCTGATTAGGTATTTCATACGATCTCGGAGAAATCATATGCACACAACAGGTAGCATGTCAAATGAGTTCTAGTTTATTGTGAAGTGTGATCAACCTTTATAGCAAAAATATGGCAATATGCCCAGATATTACAAGATTAATAGTTTTTGGTTACATGCATATAAATTTCAGAGAAGAGATAAGAAATATACATATGCCAGGTGTATCTTCTCAAAATGAGGCCTCCAAAGATAAGGATTAGCAACTTACACATGAACATTCCATACCACATTCCTATAAGCCTTGCAGGGGCCTCTTTTAGTCCTCACAGAAAAACATACTTATACATTTATATGTAAAAGAATACAAAATGGATGACAGATACAAGATGGAGGATCACCTCTAACAGGGTGCTTCAGATTTTTAGATTCTCCTACCTGTTTTAAGTGTTTAATGGACAAGAACATGTAGAGTGTTAGTGCTTCTCAACGTCTTTAAGCGAATTCCCCCCTAGTTATATAATAGCCCACAGCGGCCCACATGTAACATAATGACCCCCACAGTACCCCCATGCATAAAACAATGGCCCCCACGTGAATAATAATGGTCTCCAGGTGAAACATAATAGCACTCACATTGTCTCCATGTGAAAAATAATGGCCACCACAGTGCCTCCATTTGTAACATCATGGACCCCACATGGCATGGTCACTCATAGATGTTATCAATTCATTCAAAGTCTATAGAACTGATAAAGATTGCTCAGAACTTGCCTGTCTTCATTAGTCCCATAGAGGCTGAACAGAGCAGCAGTGCACATGCATGAACATTGTTTTGTTTTGGGTTTTTTTAAACGACGGATGTGTAAACCTCATTCTTGTGTTTTTTTGAGAGTAACAGTGGACCCACAGTGATCACAAACCTTCTTACTTATTAAGTGGACACAAGCTGTGATTCTGGTGTAACTTGTTGAAATCAGTGGGGTCAAAATGGTACTACATATGTGGTTTGCGAGTAATAGTTGTTACAGAAAAGACATCCCTGCTATATTAGATAATTGAAGTGGAATAATCTGCTAAAAAATACTGTGACGTACATCAGCTTTCATTTTTGTTATGAGGAATGTAAAAACTGAATGAAAAACGTACTAGGTGAAATCAAATATATACTTTTGATTATGTTTATTTTTATGTTTCTGTGTTTCATTATGTTTGTAGTAAAATGTCATGTCTGAAATATAATAATGTTTTCAACATATATTTTGCTGCTTAAATGTTTCAAGTTCATTTTGTAGGTTATGTAGATGACATAAGTCAGTCCTTAGGGATTAGGGAAGGAAGAAAACTTTCACCTTCACAGTTTTTTTCCAACTATTTAATTATGCATTTTAATGCAGCAAGATCATTCCATGTATTTTTTAATTTAAAGGTGACGCATTCAGCAGAATGTACTTTATTACCTAGCTAGAGACTGATTATTGGAGAAAATTTAGTAAATTCATGCTAGCAAAATGAATATTGATTGAAAATTGATTTCATTAGAATAAGCACTTTCATTTTTGAAGTAGCATCTTGGAATAATTAAACTACAAGATTAATTGTACATAAGAACCTTCAACTTTTTCTGTATACACAATCCAAGCTGGTGGAGAAGCTCCATTTGTTATCTTTAATTGGAATTTTATATTATCTAATACTACTGGTGAGTTTCTAGTCATTGTTCAATAATGTGTGTGAAAAGCAGTTTTACTTCTTAAGAGCTGGAGAATATGACTGTGCAATTATTATCATGTAGTAGGCATTTTAAAAACTTTAATTAACTTTGTTACATCAACTAAGAAAATGCTGAGAATCTTAACGCGTTAGCAAAGCATATTTAATGTTACCTAAAATGTTATATAAAATGCTATATTTAAAAAGTCATTCATTTTATATCTATTAATCATAATTGTCTTTATCTGCAATTATGCTTTTGGATGAATAAAGGATCAGTTTATTCTCACTACATTGGGACTGTGTGATGCCACAAGTGTGAGTCACTGTCTCATTAGATCTGATTGACTTTGGGACACTCTTGGGGGTGTTGTCTAAGTAATTCCAGTTTTTAAAACAGGGATCTGGTCTTCGCTGTAGGGGACCACTAGGCCACTACCTCTAGGAGTATTACCAATGCTTGTGACAGCTACACCTGGTGGGTCAAGAGTGCAGGAATAGGCAAGAGTGAGGTCTAAGGTACAGGTCAAGGCAAGTAACAAGAAGAATGCAAGACAGACACACCTTTGCAAGAATCAGAGCTAGGAAACTAAATTGCTCAGGTACCTTCCTGTGGGAGAATGTGACTTTTATATTCCGGGACTCCTGTGGATTGAATGAGGGCACATATCCCATGTGCGTGTTGGCCCTTTAAGAGATAGCAAGGGAGCACACATGGCCTACAGGAATCACAGTATGAGTGAAAGGAGGAAATTAGCACCAGCAGGAGGGGCATGGAGCAGAATGATGGATTCTGTAAGTAACCTGAAAGAAGGAGCAGGATGCCGGGATGCCAGTGGTTGAGGAAAGAGTACAATGCTGGTAGTCACGGAGTGCTGGCAATACAGTGTACTGCCTCATACTTTGTTGTTTGTTTATTGTTGATGTGGAATTGACTATCCTGGGAGTAGTTGTCCACTTCTTTAAACATTGGATGTGTAGCTTTCTTCTTGTTGATCTATCTATCTATCTATCTATCTATCTATCTATCTATGTATCATCTATCTATCTATCTATCTATCTATCTATCTATCTATCATGGGAATATATATCCATCTAGCAATGTAGCATTCCCTAACTGCCATGGCCTGTAATACTGATACTGTAGTGTGCCTGTGCTATTTATGTAACATACCACACCATTTATTTTGATTGAGAATGGCCATGCTATGCAAATAGTATAGGAAGCTGTTGCACACTGTGCTAATAATTTAGTGCACTGGCACTACAAATACTGTATCTGTACCTTATACACAGATGAGCAAAATGGTTACAATGTTTTGAACTTCTGACTTTTATGCTCCATATCTCACCATCCACTACATTTTAGAAAGTGAGACTACCATCATTTTATAGCCATTCATCTTGGCTATCTCATACATAAATTTGACTTGCAACCATTTAGCATATTAGTTAAGCACATTCTTGTCATGTAACTGCATTGTTACTGTTCTGCTCCTGGTGGTGGAGAAATCTTTTTCTTCTTATATACTACAAATTAAAACCTGTTCCCACATTCTCTAATAGCTCAATGTGTTATTAGGTTGATTCCCAAGCGAAAGGTCACTGGTTCAATTCGAGGATGAGCCATGAAGATTTCCCAAGAAAAGAGAAACAGCACCATCCAAGCTCATCGATAGCGGTCTCTTGGCCAACAAAATTGCCAAATTGCATCATGTGAGTGCCATGACAGTTGGAAGAATATGAAATGAAATTCATTCATCCATTCAAAAGCTAAGAGGTGGACGTCAAGGCAAAATATCGGAGTCAACAAGTTTGCTCATCACAAGGTCTATCAGTTCTGGTGTGACACACAGCAGTGGAGGTGGCTCATATGCTTCATAATAGTGAGATACAATAACAGACATCCATGCAAGCACTATGTGACGAGTGTTACACAACTTCAATATCGTCATAAGAAGCGCCAGCTCCAGTTTGCAAAAGTGTTCGAAAAGTCAACAGTAGAAAATTGGAAACAGGTGATTTGAAGCAATGAGACAAAGTCAATAGACTGGGCTCTGATGGGTGCAAATGGGTGTGGAATAAACAAGGGAAAAAGAGGCTAACTGATCAAGAAATTGAAGGAACTGTCAAGTTTGGGTATGAAAAGGATCACATAGTGTTCCAGCAGGACAACGACCCGAAGTATACATCGAGATTAGCAATGTTGAGCTATATCCTACAAGATGTTATTTCGTACATTCGAGTACTATGGGTATGAAAAGGATGACATAGTGTTCCAGCAGGACAACGACCCGAAGCATACATCGAGATTAGCAAAGAAATGGTTAAATGACAATGAAGTAGAGGTGCTGGATTAGTCCCCAGACGTCAACCCAATCAACACTTGTTGATAGAGTTGACGCAAAAGCTGTATTCGTACCCAAGTGAGTTGACCAGTATGCACCAACATTGGGAACTTGTAGAAGAGACCTGGGATCAGATTTCTGTCGAGACATACTTGAATTGGATCGAGAGCATGCCCAGAAGGTTTCAGGCAGTTTTGAAAGCCAAAGGTAAATTTACAAAATAATAAAAATTAAAATTTAGATTTTTAGGAACAAAACAGCAGCAATGCAGTTACATGACATGAATCTGCATAACTAATCATATGTTAAATAGTTGCAAGTCAAATTTATATATGAGATAGCCAAGATGATTGTCTATAAAATGATGGTAGTCTCATTTCTGAAGCTGTAGTGGATGGTGAGATATGGAGTCAAATGAAAGTCAAAAGTTCAAACATTGTTACCCTTTTGCTCATCAGTGTATTTGTCTATGGCTGGTATCACACATGTTCCCTTTGATGCAATTTTGGTGCAGTTTGTGGTGAAGCAAAAGCCAGAAGTGAATTATCAGAAAGAAAGGTATCTCTCCTGTATAGCATCTTTGTTTTAGGATCTACTCCTAGCTTTGGTTCTATTTTCTAAGCATATCCCTCCTATATTACTACTGAACAAGGGCACTAACTAGTCAATCAGTCAGCCTATACATGATGAACATTTCTCGTAACTGTGAGCAATTTTTTTTAAGCGTCTCTGGCAATTAACTAAGTGTTGAAGATGACTTGATTAATTATAGTGCTAAATATTGACTGTGTAATTGTGACCAAAGTACAGTCTAAATCTTTTCTACAATAGAATAGTTAACCCACAGACTCATGAGACAGCTCTCATGTATAGCAAAACAAATTAATGTCAACAGTAACTAAATCTTATCATTTTAGGCACAACGGGAAAGTTGGCTGTCATAAATTCTACGTTTTATTTACTGTGATTGAAAATTACAGTCCAAACTGGGCACAGTCAAAGTCTTTTTTTTGTCTAACTGGTTTATTGGTTTAGTGTATACAGTCATATGAAAAAGTTTGGGCACCCCTATTAATCTTAATCATTTTTAGTTCTAAATATTTGGGTGTTTGCAACTGCCATTTCAATTTGATATTTCTAATAACTGATGGACACAGTAATATTTCAGGATTGAAATGAGGTTTATTGTACTAACAGAAAATGTGCAATATGCATTAAACCAAAATTTGACTGGTGCAAAAGTATGGGCACCTCAACAGAAAAGTGACATTAATATTTAGTAGATCCTCCTTTTGCAAAAATAACTGCCTCTAGTTGCTTCCTGTAGCTTTTAATCAGTTCCTGGATCCTGGATGAAGGTATTTTTGACCATTCCTCTTTACAAAACAGTTCCAGTTCAGTTAAGTTTGATGGTCGCCGAGCATGGACAGCCCGCTTCAAATTATCCCACAGATGTTCAATGATATTCAGGTCTGGGGACTTGGATGGCCATTCCAGAACATTGTAATTGTTCCTCTGCATGAATGCCTGAGTAGATTTGGAGCTGTGTTTTGGATCATTGTCTTGCTGAAATATCCATCCCCGGCGTAACTTCAAATTGGTCACTGATTCTTGTACATTATTCTCAAGAATCTGCTGATACGGAGTTGAATTCATGCGACCCTCAACTTTAACAAGATTCCCGGTGCCGGCATTGGCCACACAGCCCCAAAGCATGATGGAACCTCCGCCAAATTTTACAGTGGGTAGCAAGTGTTTTTCTTGGAATGCTGTGTTTTTTTGACGCCATGCATAACGCCTTTTTGTATGACCAAACAACTCAATCTTTGTTTCATCAGTCCACAGGACCTTCTTCCAAAATGAAGCTGGCTTGTCCAAATGTGCTTTTGCATACCTCAGGCGACTCTGTTTGTGGCGTGCTTTCAGAAACGGCTTCTTTCGCATCACTCTCCCATACAGCTTCTCCTTGTGCAAAGTGTGCTGTATTGTTGACCGATGCACAGTGACACCATCTGCAGCAAGATGATGCTGCAGCTCTTTGGAGGTGGTCTGTGGATTGTCCTTGACTGTTCTCACCATTCTTCTTCTCTGCCTTTCTGATATTTTTCTTGGCCTGCCACTTCTGGGCTTAACAAGAACTGTCCCTGTGGTCTTCCATTTCCTTACTATGTTCCTCACAGTGGAAACTGACAGGTTAAATCTGAGACAACTTTTTGTATCCTTCCCCTGAACAATTGTTGAACAATCTTTGTTTTCAGATCATTTGAGAGTTGTTTTGAGGAGCCCATGATGCCACTCTTCAGAGGAGAATCAAATAGGAGAACAACTTGCAATTGGCCACCTTAAATACCTTTTCTCATGATTGGATACACCTGGCTATGAAGTTCAAAGCTCAGTGAGGTTACAAAACCAATTTTGTGCTTCAGTAAGTCAGTAAAAAGTAGTTAGGAGTATTCAAATCAATAAAATGATAAGGGTACCCAAATTTTTGCACCGGTCAAATTTTGGTTTAATGCATATTGCACATTTTCTGTTAGTACAATAAACCTCATTTCAATCCTGAAATATTACTGTGTCCATCAGTTATTAGATATATCAAATTGAAATGGCTGTTGCAAACACCCAAATATTTAGAACTAAAAATGATTAAGATTAATAGGGGTGCCCAAACTTTTTCATATGACTGTATGCCTTTTCAATGACTTTTCTGGATGAGCTGCCGTGTGTGTATGTAACAGACTATGCTGAAATGGGTTTGTGGCCTTCAGTTGCCTTTACCAAATACCTACAATATAGTCACGGCTAGTGTGAAATACAATGTAGTCAGGCAGCCCGGGAACCAAAAAAAAAAAAAAAAACTCTGACACTCTTGTCAAAATCGTAGCTGATTACTTTAGTTCAGATACACATCATCATTGGGGCATCTGTATCAGTATTGTGGTCTTTCACAAGTGCATCAAGTGTCTCTTAGTGTCCATTTAACACAATCAGCATGCAGTCACTTAACATTACTCATGAATACACAGAACACAATTTTCCAAATCTCCTGAGACAAGAGATTTGGAAGGTACACTCAAGACGTGGAAAATACTGATGTGTGTGATCAGAAAATGAACTTTACCTGCCTACTATGCCCATATTCTGTTATTGTAGGTTCATTTTAGAGCCTGTTGAGACTGTAATCACTAAGCTGCATGCCCTCCTTAGAACTGAGCCCTGTGCTTTTATATATTATGTATCCCAGTTGTTGCTTGTGTATTGGGCATATATCTCAGCAATGATGTTCAATCTAAAACTTAACTTTTACTTTCATATTTCTAAAAATAGATATATCCATCCAGACTTAATTTAAAAAGAAAACACACAAATAAATATCAGAGATATTCTGGTCATGCAGGTTAAAGTTACAAACTTAGTTAGCCATTCTCAATGTAGATAATAAATGGTTCAATTTTACCCACAGGTAGATCATGGTAGAGGAGTCTAAATAAGGGCAGAAGTCCATCCAAAGCACATATCAGTCACTAATATACCACTAATTTAAGCTGGCACTAGCGCCCATTAGCTGCTGCTCTTACAAGGGCAGTACCACATAACTGTGCCTCAAAACACTTTCCTTGAATGTCCCTAAGTGTTTCATGGCCCTTAGAAGCCCACCCTCAGGGGACCTTTATCCAATAGGTGTGGCTTCAGTAGTAGGGAGGAACAGGCTCCAACTCACATTGGTGGGGAGCCAGCTGAATATGTTTCAGCAAGGTGTTATGGTAAGCAGTGCTCTGTTTAAATAAGGTCCAATATATAGTCATAGCCGTAAGTGTTGGTACCCCTGAAAATGATGTATTTCTCCTAGAAAATTATTGCAATTACACATGTTTTGTTATAAACATGTTTATTTCCTTTGTGTGTATTGGAACAACACAAGTAAACAGAGAAAAAAAAAAGGCAAATTGGACATAATTTCACACAAAACTCCAAAAATGGGCCAGACAAAATTGTTGGCACCTTTTCAACATTGTGGGTAAATAACTTTGTTTCAAGCATGTGATGCTCATTCAAACTCACCTGTGGCAAGTAACAGGTGTGGGCAATATAAAAACACATCTGAAACCAGATAAAAAGGAGAGAAGTTGACTCGGTATTTGCATTGTGTGTCTGTGTGTGCCACACTAAGCATGGAGAACAGAGAGAGGAGAAGAGAATTGTCTGAGGACTTGAGAACCAAAATTGTGGAAAAATATCAGCAATTTCAAAATTACAAGTCCATCTCCAGAGATTGTCATGTTCCTTTGTCCATGGAAATGCCAGTGACAGTATTGTATGTATAGTTGCTAGTATTTTTTTGGGGTGCGACAGGACTCCAGATTCCCACAATGAGGACAGGGAGGTGTCCATTTTATGCACATGATAAGGGAATGTGGAAGTTTAGTGTACTTTTGGACAGATTCTAAGGTAAAGATAAAAGGGTCATACACAGAACTGATCCTGTTTCAAACAAAACTCACAAATAAGGGAAACCAAGCCTCATGCCAAGCATTAAAGAAATGAACGTACAATCAGGTATTTATGTATTGGTTCCGGTCTGAGTGCAAACATAATTTGGTTTATATAGTTTATTACCTTTTTGCCTTGTTGTGGTTGCAAGTTTGATTTATGTGGAAAGTTGTAACAGTTATTAATAATGATGGGAAGAATATAGTAATTAATGACCATTGAAAGAGATGCAATATAAATATTTGCTTGCCAGTTGGCACTATTTATTTTTAGTTTATTCTAGTTACATGGAATATGTTACTTACAGTTCCTTTAATCAAGGGTATTTTCTTCAAAGTCTCCAATTTTTCTTTAATGCAGACATATAAGTTATATTTTATCATCTTTACTATAGGGAGATTGTGTGATATGATCAGGAAGTAAACCAAAACATTTAATGTAGAAATTATCCCAAACCAACTTAGTTCTTCCAATTAATCACAGAATCTGGCCCATTAAACCAGCCAATGGCAAGTAATAAATCAAATGTAGCTGTAAAGTAATCATTCCATGCAACTGTAAGGGTGCATTTGTATTAATATCACACACTAAGAAGAAAAAAGATAAATAGTGGCTGTTTTTTTGTTCATTTTCAGTAAAATGTTTAATCATCAAATTGAGATGAAGATATACATGGTAGAATGTTTCACCTATTAATAGTTATAAGAATGGTAGACATTAGAAGGGGTTCCATGACTACTTAAAGGGTCACTAAAATTATGGGTTTTTTTTTCTCAAATATTACCAAACTATTTGGGGCTATTATCTATATTACGATATTATATACTACTTTCTTTTCTGTACCTTTATCTTCCTCACCATGTGTACTATTAACAGAGCGTGTGACCTTATACTCTGGCCTGCCAGCACTTCAAAGAAGAGTAGAGGAGTGATGATTCAGAGTACCACACCTTCACTGCTTCTAACATGATGCTATACTATTACACTGACTTTCAGGTCTCCTATATAAAAAGAGCGCACCAAGGTGCAAGTGCATTAGTGTAATAACAATAACACTTTATTACAGACCCCAGCACATACACTGTGCTTACCACAGCCTCATGTGACAGAGCTGGTGCATGTCAGTCATTCATCAACTATTAGAGCCTTCGTAAAAAAAATATGTAGCTTTTTCTCTTCTCTACCTCCCTCATTTCCAACAGATGCTCATTTAAAAGGCAGGGAAGTAGCTGTGTTGGGCAGCAGGGAAGTTTAATGGATGAACTATATATATATATATATATATATATAGTCGCAAAATTGTTGGTACCCCTCGTTTAATGAAAGAAAAACCCACAATGGTCACAGAAATAACTTGAATCTGACAAAAGTAATAATATATAAAAATTCTATGAAAATGAACAAATGAAAGTCAGACATTGCTTTTCAACCATGCTTCAACAGAATTTTTAAAAAAAGAAAACATATGAAACAGGCCTGGACAGAAATGATGGTACCCTTAACTTAATATTTTGTTGCACAACCTTTTGAGGCAATCACTGCAATCAAACGATTCCTGTAACTGTCAATGAGACTTCTGCACCTCTCAACAGGTATTTTGGCCCACTCCTCATGAGCAAACTGTTCCAGTTGTCTCGGGTTTGAAGGGTGCCTTTTCCAGACGGCATGTTTCAGCTCCTTCCAAAGATGCTCAATAGGATTTAGGTCAGAGCTCATAGAAGGCCACTTCAGAATAGTCCAATGTTTTCCTCTTAGTCATTCTTGGGTGTTTTTAGCTGTGTGTTTTGGGTCATTATCCTGTTGCAAGACCCATGACCTGCGACTGAGACCAAGCTTTCTGACACTGGGCAGCACATTTCTCACTGTGTGTTTTGGGCCATTATCCCACTGCCTGTGTCTTCTACATGTAACTTAGCTACGCAAGCTTCTACACCAGCGTAGTTTGTCTGTGTTCCTTCAGACTTTGCTAGAACCATTAGACAGTGGCTTAGCAGATCCACCACACACAGTTTAAGCCAAACACTGTGAATATTGAGTTTTTGAAAAATACCCCTTTTTGATGGAAGTGACCATTTAAAGGCACAGGCTGATAACTTGCATACATGTTATAGTATACTGGTGACTCTTAATATTCTAAATAACTTTAGATTGGTACAAAACTACATATAATACACAACTCAGCTCAGCTGCTGCAGAAGCTCTTTTTTGAAGGGTAAGCTTGTAATTTTGTGGCTACCATTAATTGATAGGAAACCCACTAATTCTTTACAGGAAGAAGGTTTGCAGCAGTTGCATATTATATTGTTAAGCAGCATCAACTTCTTTTAAATGAGATGGAGAGCTGCATGTCTGTTAGTAAGTTGAATCTGTGACCAATGCCTACCGATGGCACAAAACTTTGAGTACCACACCATGTTATTTGTGTTTTACACTGGTTTAATACTCTTATCATTAGAATATGGTTACATACAGTTATCTGTATGTAACGCCTCTCATCTGTCACATTTTAACATCATATATAATATTTATACAAATATTTTTATAGCCATGTCAATGGTCTTTCTACTGTATATGCTGCATTTTTTTCTGCGGCACTATCATGAAGTAGAGTTGTCACCCAGGACGTACACTATTATTTCTTTAATTTTTCCTTTTGTAAAAAACTGACTGTTCAGATTACAGTAATACCACTTCATATCATATGTACATCAATGAAAATCCCAAATTATTCTAAGTCTATGGCCTTGAAGTGTCATTGGGATGTAATTATGTATTAGCAGACATGCAAGTCTGCATAAGAATTGAGGCTGATATAATACTGGTCCTCCTCAATACAAGTAGATAGGTCACTAAGGATTAAGCATATGTTAAATTCATTTAGAAATCCCATTAATTTACCCAGTACTTTACTGTGGTAGCTTTCTCTAAAATTATTAATACAGTCTTGTTAAGAAAGGACAGGGAAATTAATTTTGTACTTTAGAGAAAGAGGATCACTTGTTGGTTTTAAATGAGAAACACTATGACATTTAGATGTAATTGAATGTGTCATATTACCAAGCATTTTATACTTGTTTACCTCATTTGTTGTTCAATTAAAGGGGTTGTACAGGACTTCGAAAACATGGCTGCTTTCTTCATCTCTAGAATTGATATCATGTCTGTTGATCACATGGCCATGCTGCAGCTCTGTCCCATTCATTTTAGTCAGATGGAGATGTGGCATTGCCATGTGACAAACAGACGTGATGTCACTTCCTGAAAAGAAGAAAGCAGCCATGTTTTTCATGCCCTGTTCACATTTCCAGATAGTTTTTGCTTGATCATTTTTTAAATTATGCAAACTGAAGCCTTACGTTTGTATCCTGACAGTTTTATGCCTGAAAGAAAACGGTAGCATGCTGCTCTTTTATTTCCTGCAAAAAAAAAAAAAAAACGGACAAGTGATGGAAAACAGATTTCAGATTTTCCACCACTTTAATGATACAAAGGATGCATACAGATAACTTTGGTTTTCATCAGTCAAAAACTGATCTATCAAAAATATGGATGAATTCTAGTGGATCAGTCAAAACCTGAAGCATGCTGGAAAGGTGAACAGATAGATGTTGAGTCACTAAAGCAAGGAGGTTTCAGAATTAATCCCTTTTTTAACAAGTGATCTTATCTCCGTCCTGTCCTTGATTTTCCAAATGTTACCTACTTATAGGCTGTACATAATCGGAAGTGGTGGTACCAGGTAACTTTGTTATGTTTTTAGCCTGTTTGACTCTCTTTATGAAACTTATTTCATAACATCTCTTTAGACTCCGTTCAAAATAATGTCATCCAGAGTCATCAAAGCTGTTTTCATGGACCCCAGTAAACCTTTGGTCCATTTTATTGGTGTTCTGGAATCACTACATATTTTGGTACCATTATTACTATTATTATTATTATTATATGAAAATATGTTTATATATAATAAATAATACTAATAATTATATACTAATAATAATAATAATAATATATATTTTTGTATATAGGGTCAACATATTCCACAGCACTTTACAAATAATAGGGTTCATGTACAGACAGAATAAGACATAAAGACACAGAGTAATAAATCAATCCACACAATAGGAGTAAGGCGCTGCCCACGAGAGCTCACAATCTGTGAGGTAGAAGGGGTTACACAAGAGGTGAAAAAGGTTTGTCCAGGATATATGTTGCAGAACAGTCTGGTCTAAACAGTGGTCTTCTTTAAGAAGTGGTCTTTTAGAGAAATGAGCATATATGATTATAAATGTCGTCATTTGGTGTCAGTTACTTCAGCCTCACATTATAGTTTCTATAATCTTTTTCTTTTAGGAAACATGATGGAAATGTTTCTGTTTCTATCTATAGAATACTAATAGTTTCAACAACTGTTATGTATGCCTACCTAGACTGTTTTGAAAAGTGTAAAGAAAAAGGTATGTTGGGTGTGTGCCATTTTGGTGTACAGTATATTGATGTAAATGTGTCCTCACCATTAGGTGCATTATGGAAAAAAATGTATCTAACATGCCTACTGAATTGTACAAATTTATCATTCCACGTATGCCTTTCTGATAAATTTGGAACAATTTGCACCACTTTCTCATTGTATTAAAGAAATCGATCCCTGTGGTCATCAGTAATAATTCAGATGTCATAATTTTCTCTGAATCTGCCTTGAAACCACATGTAACTAGCACTTTAAATACATTTAAATCACAACTGGGAATTACTTGAATAGATGTCATTCTTAACATAAAGTCTATTCCATGGAAAATTAGACCAGCCATTATATTATGTCACATGAAAACCTTTTTATCCCAAAATTACATTTTCTTAACACTCATACTGTATTGAGAAAATTTCTCATATTCATATTTGAACAAAGATTGCTGTCCTTATCTTTTATGATGTGATGAAATTAGTTTAAAAGGAAGCATTAGCTGTAATGCTAAAATAAGTCATTCCATGTAATATTGTGATCCTTTCTTGCCACGAACACTCTCAGTTATTTACATACCCTGTTCCTGACCACGCTGCATAAATGCATGTTGATGGCAGACGGCTGTCAGTAAAAGTTGGCTGATAATGGAGGCCAAGCCCTGCAGCACATGGTCCCTGCTAGGAGCCCAGATGTCAGTGATAGCCTTATGTTCAAGCATATATATTTACTCGAAAACTGTCCAAAGACTGATAAAAAATAATGACTTGCATTGTACATTTATAGAAATAACAGAATTGCATTCTCTAGTGATCAGCACAAGGTAAGGGGCCAGTGTTCAAAATAATATTTTAATATATGATGGATACATTTAAGAACATCATATTGGTAAAGCCTGTGATCTCGGACCATATTGATTTATAGCATGAAAACGCCTTACAGAGATTTCCATTGGCACACTACAAAGATTTCTATTACTGGAAATGTGACTCAACATTCAAAGCAAAGGGACGATTCACATCATTTGACAGCTTGCTTACATTGTTGTTTTAGACTTCCAGTAAGAAAAATCTATGAGCAATGCCAACATGAGTGCTGAGTGGTGATTTTCTCACATGTAGAGCATCAGAATATCAGAAATTTCTTTTCACTGGACCTCTCCTTTACATCCTTTTCTATCAAAATTCTACAATTTTTGTTTCTTTAGAAAAGGTAACAAAAACTAGTTGGTACAATATATAATCCACATAATCTGCAGATATAGAGAAAACATCAATATTTGGAGACTGTCAACCCATTAGTTAGTTAGAGTCATGATGTAACACTAAAACAAAACATTTTCCTATGACATGATGAAATGCATACATGAATTTGTAGTTCACCAGCCTGTAAAACCTTGCCCCAACACTGATGCTGCTGGTGGGTGGCTCCCATCTTCATCAATGTAAAGAATAAGCCTGTAAATCCAGTTATAAACCTGGAATAGTACATGTGAATATAAGAATCTTTATAATATATCTTATTAAAGAAATATGTTTTCTTTTCCACTTATTAGGCTTAGGTTGCTCTCTTCTTCCTTATCTTGATTCAGACTGTTTGTTTAGCGATACTTCTCCCTATGCAGCACACAGAACTGTATGGGAAGTGGGGAGCAGGTAGCCGGCTGGTTAATTACTTTATTGCTTCATTCTGTGCAGTGCAGTATCTTATCTGGAAGATATAGTAGTGCGTAAAGAGCTATTCCTCACTCACAGAGTCGCCGAGTGTAACAGCAGCAATTATTTGAGTGTCTTTTCCAGAAACCTCCTCCTCCCCCTCCCCTCTTCACAGACTTGTACAAAGTAACTCAACCTGAAAAGCGGAGAAGGTAACATATTTCTTTAATGAGATATACAGTGGGTACGGAAAGTATTCAGACCCCTTTAAATTTTTCACTCTTTGTTTCATTGCAGCCATTTGCTAAAAGCAAAAAAGTTCATTTTATTTCTCATTAATGTACACTCAGCACCCCATCTTGACAGAAAAAAACTGAAATGTAGATATTTTTACAAATTTATTAAAAAAGAAAAACTGAAATATCACATGGTCATAAGTATTTAGACCCTTTGCTCAGTATTGAGTAGAAGCACCCTTTTGAGCTAGTACAGCCATGAGTCTTCTTGGGAATGATGCAGCAAGTTTTTCACATCTGGATTTGGGGATTCTCTGCCATTCTTCCTTGCAGATCTTCTCCAGTTCCATCAGGTTGGATGGTGAACGTTGGTGGACAGCCATTTTCAGGTCTCTCCAGAGATGCTCAATTGGGTTGAGGTCAGGGCTCTGGCTGGGCCAGTCAAGAATGGTCACAGAGTTGTTCTGAAGCCACTCCTTTGTTATTTTTGCTGTGTGCTTAGGGTCATTGTCTTGTTGGAAGGTGAACTTTCGGTCCAGTCTGAGGTCCAGAACACTCTGGAAGAGGTTTTCTTCCAGGATATCTCTGTACTTGGCCGCATTCATCTTTCCTTCAATTGCAACCAGTCGTCCTGTCCCTGCAGCTGAAAAACACCCCCATAGCATGATGCTGCCACCACCATGTTTCACTGTTGGGATTGTATTGGGCAGGTGATGAGCAGTGCCTTGTTTTCTTCACACATACCGCTTAGAATTAACGCCAAAAAGTTCAATATTCGTCTCATCAGACCAGAGAATCTTATTTCTCATAGTCTGGGAGTCCTTCATGTGTTTTTTGGCAAACTCTATGCGGGTTTTCATATATCTTGCATAGAGGAGAGGCTTCCTTCAGGCCACTCTGCCATAAAGCCCCGACTGGTGGAGGGCTGCAGTGATAGTTGACTTTGTGGAACTTTCTCCCATCTCCCTACTGCATTTCTGGAGCTCAGCCACAGTGATCTTTGGGTTCTTCTTTACCTCTTTCACCAAGGCTCTTCTCCCACCATTGCTCAGTTTGGCTGGACGACCAGGTCTAGGAAGAGTTCTGGTCACCCCAAACTTCTTCCATTTAAGGATTATGGAGGCCACTGTGCTCTTAGGAACCTTGAGTGCTGCAGAAATTCTTTTGTAACCTTGGCCATACCTGTGCCTTGCCACAATTCTGTCTCTGAGCTCCTTGGGCAGTTCCTTTGACCTCATGATTCTCATTTGCTCTGACATGCACTGTGAGCTGTGAGGTCTTATATAGACAGGTGTGTGCTTTTCCTTATCAAGTCCAATCAGTTTAATTAAACACAACTGGACTGCAATGAAGGAGTAGAACCATCTCAAGGAGGCTCAGAAGGAAATGGACAGCATGTGAGTTAAATATGAGTGTCACAGCAAAGGGTCTGAATACTTATGACCATGTGATATTTCAGTTTTTCTTTTTTTAATAAATTTGCAAAAATATCTACATTTCTGTTTTTTTCTGTCAAGATGGGGTGCTGAGTGTACATTAATGAGAAATAAAATGAACTTTTTTGCTTTTAGCAAATGACTGCAATGAAACAAAGAATGAAAAATTTAAAGGGGTCTGAATACTTTCAGTACCCACTGTATTACAAAGTTTCTTATATTCACCTGAACTATTCATTTATGCAAAGTTGTTTATAACTAGAGGTATGCTTTAAATCTTGTTGATAGTCCAGATATACACCTAGACTCTGGGGCACTCCCCTCACCAGCAGTGACCCCCATGTCTATGAACACCCCTGATTATGCGTATAATTTTTGCCAAAACAGCAGTTTTTATTTTCATGTACCATATGTCATTGCCAAAGAAAATTCAACATATTTGACATGCTATAATTTACCACACTAGATTTGACTTCATGTTTCTGTACATTTAAGAAACAACTTTCCAGAGATGGCTCAGTATTTAGAAACTTGTGGCGTTCGGATCCTAGGACTGAATCTGAATAAGGGCAGCAACTATGTGTTCTCCTGATATTTATGTGAGCTTCCTCTAGATTCTCCAGTTTCTCTGCATACTCCAAAAAGGACCCCACAGATTTTAGCAGGACTGGCAGATTGTTTACTATGAATTAAAACATCTGTTTCTTTTATTCTCAGTGATGATAAGCCGTATTTCTCTAAGTTTGTCAATGGCTTACTTTCCTCCATTGAAAATACATTCCTGCTCATGCATGCAGAGAGAGTGCATGAGTATGGTGCTGTTGGGAAGTGAAGATCAGATTGTCAGCCCTCCGGTGACAGAGCTTGATTTGAGTGATGACAGTCTCAGTACAGCTCTGCAGAATATGTTGGTGCTATGTAAGCAAATGGAAGCTAAATGATATTGAGTTAGTGTATGTGTGACATTCGTCTTGTTTCTATGTTTAACTGTCTGGATGAAAAAGAAGTAAGACATTATACAGCTTTTAATTTTCTCATCATGCCACATTTAGTCATACTTGAAAAAATCTAACAAATGGGTTGATTCTCAGTTTTTGGCTTGTTTCTCACTTTTTTCTTGCGTATGCCACCTGCACATCAACAATTTCTCCACATTGCCCTTTAATTATTGTGGAAAAAGAAAAATCACATATTGTTGCATAAGTCTGCTTAAAGATTATCGAACAATGGGGTGAGGAGGCCTGTTATGTGCCCATGTACCTATTTAAAACTAACCTCTAACCTTGTATTTTACCACATTTGACTATTTGTGATGACCCAGTAAATGACGGCTATAGTATCGGTATACTGTAAATTACCTTCCACTTACTGATTGGAGCTGTACTCTGGGAACGCTATGCTGATCTGATGATGATGTTATATTGACATCTATTGATCCAAGAAGAAACATTTTACAGAGATTTCTGATCCCTTTAATGCGCAAGGCTTTTTCTCCAGCAGGAATGACAGAAGTGACAAGCTGTGTTAATCCTGATTAGTAGTTTATGTCTGATCTTACAAGGTCTTGCTAAAATTGGCAGACCACCAGGAAATCTGTTTGTCCCTAGTTGATGCTCTTCAGTCTTTTTGACTTTTTAACTTTCTATTTTACAAACTTACATTGAGTTAGCTGAGGAGAAATAAGAAATCAGAATTTATATTGTGGTAATATGGTGTTTTTGTATTTTTTCTATAGTTCACATGTTTAGTGTTTTCTAACTGTGTAAATCTAAATTATAATTTGTCTACTTACATTAATATCCTTGAATGCGTTTTTTCATGTTGTTTTGAATAATTATTTAACATTTTTAATATGTTACTAGATTGTTTGAAAAGATATGATGAATATAATGACAAAAGTTCCCTAATGGTAGAGATTGTGACATACAAAGGGAGAGACTGAGGGGAACCCCCATCCTTTTATCATGTCACTAGGAATCCATGTAGTGAGAATGGCACCCATACTTTATAAGGAGAGACTACTAGTACAAAGTCCAATGTGTTGGTACATGCATTTATGTATTTATTATGCTTACTTATATAGCGCCATCATATTCTGCAGTGCTTTACAGACATTGACAGTTACTGTCCCATATAGGGCTCACAATCTACATTCCCTATCAGTATGTCTTTGGAGTGTGGGAGGAAACTGGAGTGCCCGAAAGAAACCCACGCAAACACGGGGAGAACATACAAACTCCTTGCAGATGTTGTTCTTGGCAGGATTCAAACCCAGGACTCCATCGCCGCAAGGCTGCAGTGCTAACCACTGAGCCACCGTGCTGCCCTACATACATATATAACTACATTATACATGTAGTAAAAAAATATAAACATTCATAGACATTACAGACAGTGTAATACACCTCTTTGGTCTCCTCACAACCATAGCAACAATTACATTATTTATTTATTTATTTATTATGCTTACCTATATAGCGCCAACATTAAATGTATAGCATTTTTTAGGATAGCTGGTGTATGGCTTAAAATTAATAGAATAATATAGTATATAAATAATAAAAACAGTTTTTCCAAAAATAAAAATTTATATAAATTAAAAGCTTGTGTATATGTTAAAAATGGCAAGTACATACAGCTGTCACACAAAAAAACAAGGCCTCACAGAGCTATGGAGGTAAAAAACAAAAAAAGTGTTTGTGTCCTCAAGTTATATGCTGCAACGTCTTTTATAAGAGGAAATGTTGTTTTATTCCAGTGGCTGTTTAGGAACATGACCAGGAAAAAAGGAACATGGCAAATCTTCCTCAAAAACAAAAAGATTGGGTGCTAAAATTCAAAATAATTTGTCAGGGGAGAGTTGGGAGACCTCTAAACTCATAAGATAGTCACCCAGTCCTGCCAAAATTATTGGGTTCAGACAACTTTTCTGTTATGTGTATAGGGTCCTTCATTGTTGCACTATACCATATACAGTGGTACGGATTGTTTCTGCAGTTATAAAATGGGAATACCACACATATGCAAATTTTGTGTATGTATAGCATTAGTTTAAGCAATTGTGTAGATGCTATATATACATACATATGTATATCTGCTACCTGTATAATTATCTTTTTCATCCTCTTCAGCTCATGAGACAAGTCATCATCCACAAAGGTAGCACTCATCACCATTTTTATTCCATTATACATACACATTTAAGATTGTGTGAGAAGTCCATACGCTATGCATTTTTCATGGTGCTATAATCAGCTCACTAGCATTATTCATTATGCTACATTTATTGTTGCTTAGATCATGAATTGTGTCTATTCTGAACTGAACAAAACTCATCATGTCAGGCTACCTGATTTATAACACAACACAAAGTCATACGATCTGAAAAATACTGATTTGTTATTAAGATTCTATTGTAGCTGTTTTTAATGTTTTCCTAATAAATATTCATGATAATTTTGGGCACCATCTCTGTATTTCCGTAAATCTGAATAGCAATGCTGTTCTTATTAAAGCACCTCTGATATGTAACCATTATCTATTTTCTTAGAATAATACATACAGATGTACTATATATAGAGACAATGTAGCGTAAACTATATAATCAATTACTGGCTTGATACCAATACAATAATGAGAAAAACAAATTACACCCGCTTTAGAATTCTATGGCTTTACATATCAGGATATCATTTAAAAAATCTGTCCTTTAGGTTGTATATATTAGGTTGCTACCTTGTTCTAATGACACAGATGGGAATTTTTTGGTTATTAGCTTGCTACTGTGCAAGCTTGGTATAACTTAGGTTCTGACATTTGGATATTTCCTTGTATTTTTGACTTTTGGTAGGACCATAGTGAATATCGTATCATAAACGATAGGGCTGTAACGTCTCTGCCTGTTCGGATGTCTGTGCCACCCTCCGCTCGCATGCTGCGGCACAGGAGGCGTGTTCAGTTTGATTCCTTACTTAGGGTTCTTGTTGCTCAGTCTGAACACTGTCTTAGTACCTCTTCTCTGTAATTGAATTTCAGCCACATCTGTCTCCTGCACCTTTGTTTCTCTCCGCTCCTTTAACAGTTAATCTTAGCCTTACCTGTGTGATTGACAGCCTGTCTACCAATCAAGTCTGGGGCAGGTTCTGGACTTCCCATATACAGGTCATCAGTCCACACAGGTTTGTTGGCTATTGTTATTCTGTCCTGAGACTTTGTCCCTGCTAGCTCCTCTTTCTGTTATTTTGTATTCTGACTTCTGACCTTTGGCTTTTCATGTGACTACTGTTTTGGATTGCGATTTGGTACTGCTTTGTCTCTCTGGTTTGACCCTTGGCTTGCTGACTCCTCTTCTGTGTTGTTTGTCTTGTCTTGTTCTGTGTTACACTTATTCAGAGTAGGGATTGCCGCCTTGTTGTTCCTGTCATTAGGACAGTGAGACAAGTAGGCAGGGACAAGGCCTTGGATGAGTTTAAGGCTCACTGTCTCTGTCATTCCCATCCTACTCAGTTTCAGCAGCAACACTGGGGAATTGCTCAACTGGCAATTCCCTTACAAGGGTATTAAGAGAGAGAGAGAGAGAGAGAGAGAGATAGATATATAGATAGATAGATAGATAGATAGATAGATAGATAGATAGATAGATTAGTTAGAGGGTTTACAGTATATGAGATGAATTATATCTGCAGTTATAACAATCTTACCTAGTTTATGACAGCATAGTAAATATTATGAAGCCAGACTTCCTCTTATGTGCTGAAATCATTGCTGCTTCGTGTTGTTAACTCCGAGGGAATTCGTGATAATCACTTTCTTGGAAGAAAGGCTTTTTGGTTAAGTGCCAACATAAAAATGAAATTTGTCCTGAAAACAGAGGTTGTAATAATAACTACAGGTGATATATTTCTTTATTTATACGTACACAGTTCCAGTGAATTAAAATGGCTTTATAGCTATATTAACTGGAGTATTTTAAAATTAAAAAGAGAAACAAATAGATTTTACACAAATCAGAACGGCAGAGAGAATAATTTTACCTGTTTATTTCCTCTGTGTGTTACCTATAGTTAATTGTTGAAACTTTTTAGCTCATATTGAATGTACCATATAACAATTGAAGAATTCTATTTATTACTGTACTTTAAGTATTCATATTTTAATAATTAAGGCTATGTTCACATCTACAACAGAGCATCCAACACAGATTTGATCACTTGTCACTTGAAGAATGGCATTGTATACAGTGCTATTGTATACCAATGGACATCAATAAAAAAACAGACATCATAAGTGATGTGAGTAGTGCCTAATATGATCAATTCTTTATGAAAATAGTAAATGCTGAACCAGAAAATGATAGGCTTTACACATTTGTTAAAATGTTTGAAGGTATGATCTAAATGAAAAGAATCACACTATGTCAGCATGGGTTTAAGGAGGGGCAATCTTGTTAAACCAATCTGCAAATCTATGAGAAGCAAGTTCTAAGCTGGAATTTAGCATAATGCTGATAGAAGCAATACTTGCTTTGGGTTGTTATTTAGGGCAGCAGCATTTCGGGGGTGGCATTTTAATATATATGAAAGAGCATTTATTTTTTACCACACAGTAGAAAACTGATGTTATTGTGCTGTACATAACCTCAATTGACTAAACAGGGGCATGTTCAGTCTCAGTGCCTGGGGCAAAGCTACAGTGTAAGTATGGCCCTGTTACAGATGATGAATATTTGAACTTCACATGTAAACTTATATCCATGTGAGTACTTACGAGCAAACACTTTTGCTCAATATGACATTTTTAGTAAACAGTCTCTGCTCAAGGCATTTGCATAGATAAAAAATAATTACATTAAAAATAATGAAGCACTTCTTATAATGTTTCTATGCCATTGCTACCCGAGAGGGTAATATTTCACATTCTGCCTCCCTCAACCATCCACCTTGATAAGAGGATGGAATAACTATTATATATTAGGACAGGAAAGTATTTTATATCACTGACTAAACCCAAATATCCGTACGTCTTGCTTCAGTACAGTCTAAACTTTTTGCTTTTTTTTTTGTTTAAATTGGTTAAACACTGTGGTAGAGAAGGAAAGTTATCCAAAAACTCTTTCAAACATGGCCACTATACTGTGTATAAGTACGCTCAACATCGTGGGTTAAAAAGCACTCCAACTTTTGGTGTTTGCATCAAGAAGCCATGGCTCAGACTCTTTGCTGTGGATATCAAAGGGTTGTTTTGGAGCAGATATTTGAGGTGAAAGACCACCACAAAAATCTGCTCCAAAATCCTCTGTGTGAACATACTCTAAGGCTACATGCCCACAACTGAGTATGCCATCTGAGCTGGGGTCCAATGCTCCGTTCTGATCTGATAATTATAGAGTAGGTTCTATTCTGCTCCATGATAGATCTGTGTTACTAGTACTAGGCCTAGTAAATAATCTGTAAAAATTATTTCTTGGTGCAACCTTTAGGCTACTATTCAGGCTCTGGAGTAAAATATTGTTTTCAGTTCCATATTTTGTAAAAATTGGTACTCCAATCTCTGGTGACAAGTCTAAGTGTTTGTTTTTTGCAGCTATATGCATCTGGGGGGTGTTGGGATTATCTTGGAGAAAATAGTTGTTCAGCACCATCCTGTGTAAAATAAGAACCCTATATCTGTGAACTTTAGCTGTTCTTTTAGTGAAGTCACTGTTCTCTTTGGTGGTATTTTGGGGTGCTTCTCTATTAAACCATTTGCAATGCAATGGTTGAAAGATTGGGTCAGCAGCTCAGGAATCGTGGCTGAAAGTTGCACCGTAAATCATATGTTTTTAGCTGTTTTTTGGCACGGGAGGGTCTACTGCTGGATATCTGCAGCAGGCATCCCACATCAGACCTGACAAGGAGGTCCTTAGTCAAAATGAGGATAATTAAAGATAGAGTCATGGGATTAGTTTTTGCCTTTCTCTGGATCAACAATGCAGATTTATAAATTTAGCTACATTTTTTTCAGACCATTTACAATTATATTTCAAGACCTTTTGATGAAAATGCATGTATCATTAATTCCAGCAAAATCTGCTAGCTCGGCAAAAAATATTGTAGGTCAATTCCTATTTTACCTCACTGCATATGTCATGGATCCAAATCAAAAGAGACAAAGGAATACTTCTTTTTGATGCAGCTTTTATGTATCGAAACTAAGAAAGGGTTAAGTAATTTCCTGAAAGCTGCAGATACTTTGAAAAAAGAGTGGCTGGATTACAGATTTGCTTCCACATAAATGCAGAGGTCTGCAGAATTGAATCAAAAACCATAAATGAAAGCCAGTGTTCACCTAGTAGCTCTCTGTGTGTCCCAAAACCTGTGATTTCATCAAGAACTGATAAGATATAAAAGAAGATAGGCATGCTGCTACATCTGCAGAATGATAGATGCACCACTTTGTGGTACATACAGTCATATGAAAAAGTTTGGGCACCCCTATTAATCTTAATCATTTTTAGTTCTAAATATTTGGGTGTTTGCAACAGCCATTTCAATTTGATATATCTAATAACTGATGGACACAGTAATATTTCAGGATTGAAATGAGGTTTATTGTACTAACAGAAAATGTGCAATATGCATTAAACCAAAATTTGACCGGTGCAAAAATTTGGGTACCCTTATCATTTTATTGATTTGAATACTCCTAACTACTTTTTACTGACTTACTGAAGCACAAAATTGGTTTTGTAACCTCACTGAGCTTTGAACTTCATAGCCAAGTGTATCCAATCATGAGAAAAGGTATTTAAGGTGGCCAATTGCAAGTTGTTCTCCTATTTGAATCTCCTCTGAAAAGTGGCATCATGGGCTCCTCAAAACAACTCTCAAATGATCTGAAAACAAAGATTGTTCAACATAGTTGTTCAGGGGAAGGATACAAAAAGTTCTTTCAGAGATTTAACCTGTCAGTTTCCACTGTGAGGAACATAGTAAGGAAATGGAAGACCACAGGGACAGTTCTTGTTAAGCCCAGAAGTGGCAGGCCAAGAAAAATATCAGAAAGGCAGAGAAGAAGAATGGTGAGAACAGTCAAGGACAATCCACAGACCACCTCCAAAGAGCTGCAGCATCATCTTGCTGCAGATGGTGTCACTGTGCATCGGTCAACAATACAGCACACTTTGCACAAGGAGAAGCTGTATGGGAGAGTGATGCGAAAGAAGCCGTTTCTGAAAGCACGCCACAAACAGAGTCGCCTGAGGTATGCAAAAGCACATTTGGACAAGCCAGCTTCATTTTGGAAGAAGGTCCTGTGGACTGATGAAACAAAGATTGAGTTGTTTGGTCATACAAAAAGGCGTTATGCATGGCGTCAAAAAAACACAGCATTCCAAGAAAAACACTTGCTACCCACTGTAAAATTTGGTGGAGGTTCCATCATGTTTTGGGGCTGTGTGGCCAATGCCGGCACCGGGAATCTTGTTAAAGTTGAGGGTCGCATGGATTCAACTCAGTATCAGCAGATTCTTGAGAATAATGTACAAGAATCAGTGACGAATTTGAAGTTACGCCGGGGTTGGATATTTCAGCAAGACAATGATCTAAAACACAGCTCCAAATCTACTCAGGCATTCATGCAGAGGAACAATTACAATGTTCTGGAATGGCCATCCAAGTCCCCAGACCTGAATATCATTGAACATCTGTGGGATAATTTGAAGCGGGCTGTCCATGCTCGGCGACCATCAAACTTAACTGAACTGGAATTGTTTTGTAAAGAGGAATGGTCAAAAATACCTTCATCCAGGATCCAGGAACTGATTAAAAGCTACAGGAAGCGACTACAGGCTGTCATTTTTGCAAAAGGAGGATCTACTAAATATTAATGTCACTTTTCTGTTGAGGTGCTCATACTTTTGCACCGGTCAAATTTTGGTTTAATGCATATTGCACATTTTCTGTTAGTACAATAAACCTCATTTCAATCCTGAAATATTACTGTGTCCATCAGTTATTAGATACAGTCATATGAAAAAGTTTGGGCACCCCTATTAATCTTAATCATTTTTAGTTCTAAATATTTGGGTGTTTGCAACAGCCATTTCAATTTGATATATCTAATAACTGATGGACACAGTAATATTTCAGGATTGAAATGAGGTTTATTGTACTAACAGAAAATGTGCAATATGCATTAAACCAAAATTTGACCGGTGCAAAAGTATGGGCACCTCAACAGAAAAGTGACATTAATATTTAGTAGATCCTCCTTTTGCAAAAATAACAGCCTCTAGTCGCTTCCTGTAGCTTTTAATCAGTTCCTGGATCCTGGATGAAGGTATTTTTGACCATTCCTCTTTACAAAACAATTCCAGTTCAGTTAAGTTTGATGGTCGCTTCAAATTATCCCACAGATGTTCAATGATATTCAGGTCTGGGGACTGGGATGGCCATTCCAGAACATTGTAATTGTTCCTCTGCATGAATGCCTGAGTAGATTTGGAGCTGTGTTTTGGATCATTGTCTTGCTGAAATATCCATCCCCGGCGTAACTTTAAATTCGTCACTGATTCTTGTACATTATTCTCAAGAATCTGCTGATATTGAGTTGAATCCATGCGACCCTCAACTTTAACAAGATTCCCGATGCCGGCATTGGCCACACAGCCCCAAAACATGATGGAACCTCCACCAAATTTTACAGTGGGTAGCAAGTGTTTTTCTTGGAATGCTGTGTTTTTTTGACGCCATGCATAACGCCTTTTTGTATGACCAAACAACTCAATCTTTGTTTCATCAGTCCACAGGACCTTCTTCCAAAATGAAGCTGGCTTGTCCAAATGTGCTTTTGCATACCTCAGGCGACTCTGTTTGTGGCGTGCTTTCAGAAACGGCTTCTTTCACATCACTCTCCCATGCAGCTTCTCCTTGTGCAAAGTGTGCTGTATTGTTGACCGATGCACAGTGACACCATCTGCAGCAAGATGATGCTGCAGCTCTTTGGAGGTGGTCTGTGGATTGTCCTTGACTGTTCTCACCATTCTTCTTCTCTGCCTTTCTGATATTTTTCTTGGCCTGCCACTTCTGGGCTTAACAAGAACTGTCCCTGTGGTCTTCCATTTCCTTACTATGTTCCTCACAGTGGAAACTGACAGGTTGAATCTCTGAGACAACTTTTTGTATCCTTCCCCTGAACAATCTTTGTTTTCAGATCATTTGAGAGTTGTTTTGAGGAGCCCATGATGCCACTCTTCAGAGGAGATTCAAATAGGAGAACAACTTGCAATTGGCCACCTTAAATACCTTTTCTCATGATTGGATACACCTGGCTATGAAGTTCAAAGCTCAGTGAGGTTACAAAACCAATTTTGTGCTTCAGTAAGTCAGTAAAAAGTAGTTAGGAGTATTCAAATCAATAAAATGATAAGGGTACCCAAATTTTTGCACCGGTCAAATTTTGGTTTAATGCATATTGCACATTTTCTGTTAGTACAATAAACCTCATTTCAATCCTGAAATATTACTGTGTCCATCAGTTATTAGATATATCAAATTGAAATGGCTGTTGCAAACACCCAAATATTTAGAACTAAAAATGATTAAGATTAATAGGGGTGCCCAAACTTTTTCATATGACTGTATATCAAATTGAAATGGCTGTTGCAAACACCCAAATATTTAGAACTAAAAATGATTAAGATTAATAGGGGTGCCCAAACTTTTTCATATGACTGTATATACAGGTTGCTTTTCTTGAATTAGATTGTTCATCGAGGTCAGTAGAAAATTATTTGTATTATACAATGCTATATGTAACATGGCAAAAAGAGGATTGTATTGTTTCAGTATAGTAGAAACAAGAAATGTTTAGCTCTTATATTAAATGAATATTCAAGCAAATTCAAGCATTGGTGCAAAAAATATTTGTGTGAATGAAACTGATATGATCTGGAGCTTAGTATATAATTTTTTCCACTGCTTAAACACTTTGGATCAAAAAACTAATCTTTCCTTGAAGAATACTTAAGAAAATGTCTGGCTGCATTGTTTTGAATTGAATGGCTGGAGATCTTGCTGATCCAACAAACCATGGCTTAGACTTCAATTGTCTTTTTTTGATCTTCCTTCCATGTGCCCTGATTGGGGGCTCTGGAGGTCTGGACCAGTTGCTCCAGTCATAATGTACAGCATAAGATAACATGAGTGTTATCAGTTATGATTCATATATTATATTCATAAGAAAACCAAAAGTTGTGCATTTTGGTGCACATTTATTTCATGATTTCTAGGCGTTGATTTCATTTTAAGATGTGTATACCCTTTATTATATTTGGTACACAACACTCCATCCATTTTGTTTCTATTTTTGATAGCGTAGACAACAATAATCGTAAAGAGGATGTCCTGAAAATATTGGATTTAAAGCAGGTTTACAATACTATAAAAATGTGTAAGTCATAGATCACTACTCCCATGCTGCTCCTGTTTCAAAGCTTCCCAGTTTCCCCAGCAGTCTCTGCTTCTATATCCCTCTTAGCACACACGTGGACAAAATTGTTGATACTCCTCGTTTAAGGAAAGAAGAACCCACAATGGTCACAGAAATAACTTGAATCTGACAAAAGTAATAATATATAAAAATTCTATGAAAATGAGCAAATGAAAGTCAGACATTGCTTTTCAACCATGCTTCAACAGAATTTTTTAAAAAAGAAAACTCATGAAACAGGCCTGGACAGAAATGATGGTACCCTTAACTTAATATTTTGTTGCACATCCTTTTGAGGCAAACACTGCAATCAAATGATTCCTGTAACTGTCAATGAGACTTCTGCACCTCTCAACAGGTATTTTGGCCCACTCCCCATGAGCAAACTGCTCCAGTTGTCTTGGGTTTGAAGGGTGCCTTTTCCAGACGGCATGTTTCTGCTCCTTCCAAAGATGCTCAATAGGATTTAGGTCAGGGCTCATAGAAGGCCACTTCAGAATAGTCCAATGTTTTCCTCTTAGCCATTCTTGGGTGTTTTTAGCTGTGTGTGTTGGGTCATTATCCTGTTGCAAGACCCATGACCTGTGACTGAGACCAAGCTTTCTGACACTGGGCAGCACATTTCTCTCTAGAATCCCTTGATAGTCTTGAGATTTCATTGTACCCTGCACAGATTCAAGACACCATGTGCCAGATGCAGCAAAGCAGCCCCAGAACATAACAGAGCCTCCTCCATGTTTCACAGTAGGGGCAGTTTTCTTTTCAAGATAAGCTTCATTTTTCCATCTGTGAGCATAGAGCTGATGTGCCTTGCCAAAAATTTCGATTTTTGTCTCATCTGTCCATAGGACATTCTCCCAGAAGCTTTGTGGCTTGTCAACATGTAGTTTGTCAAATTACTTTTGTCAGATTCAATTCAAAACCCATTGTAGGTTTTTCTTTCATTAAACGAGGGGTACCCACAATTTTGTCCACGTGTGTATATATATTTCTCTTGCTTTTATAGAGCCAACATATTCTGTAGCTTTTTACAGACATCATCACTGGCTATCTCTAGTAGTGTTCATAATATAAATTTCCTATTTATATGTCTTTGGAGGAAATCTAAGTACTCAGAGGAATCCCAGGCATTCCATGGGAGAACATTTTAACTCCATGCAGATGTTGCCCTTCATCAGATTCAAACTGACCATGGTTCAAGTGCTGTAGTGGGTGTGCACCCACTCCTGAGGGCATTGTCTAAGTGGCCCCCCTGGTATTCACCCTATAACACCAAGTTGCTTCCTCTAGGTTTAATCTGGGTTTAGTGCCGACTGACCCAGATGGATGAAGAGATACTGGTGCATGGTACTAAGGGAACAGGAAGATACTTAGAAAAATCTCCATCTAAGGTGGCACAGAGTCAATAATATAAACAGGCAGGGGTCAGGGCTGGCGGAACAGGATCAGAGTCAGGTAGACAGGCAGGGGTCAAGCACAACTGGTCAGTAACACAGTTGCAGGAACGATTTAATAGGAATTAGCAAGCTAGGGACCTTTGCTCAGGCACCTTCCTGTAGTGTAAGGTTCCTATATATCAAAGAATGACAAGGTATAGTCTGGGGATAGAAAATCAGGTGTGCATGCTGGCCTTTTAAAAGTCAACCAGGGAGTGCATGCTTTGTGGACATACACAGAAGAGAAATGAGGAATCAGGAAGCTACAACACCTGTGATCAGTCAGGGGTTACTGTGAGCATTCTGGTGGCCATGACCGCGATGAGAAATGAGATGACAACGTTCATGGACACACCATGCTTTCACTAAAAGGTGTTCAATTGAAACCAAGCAATCTCTTTTCCTTTTTAAAGTCTACTTTTTAGTCTAAAAGGAATGATTTGATTAAATGAAATAGTATTGTAGAATGCCATAATTAGATATTATTTGATGAAATATCTCATTACCTAAGAAATGTGTTTGTTCAGTTCATTAGTACAGTAAATGCACTTGTGTTTCTAAGTTGTTTGTGGTATTGGTTACTTACTTTCTATTCTGTGTGTTCTCCATGTACTTTAGCTATATATAGTTGTTTTTCAAGTATACATATCACATAGAAAAGAAACCCTTAACATTTTCAACATTTCAGTTTTGCTTATATGTCTAGGAAAATTAAAATTTCAATTTAATTTGGTCACTAATTTAACTTTTATAATTAAATCACTTCATAAGTTAATTGTATTAAAGAACAACAGTTAAAATAAGATATAATAGCATTTTAAAATAGTAAATCATATTGCAAAAGTGTAAAAACTTCTGTAGTTTTTCATGCACTAATTTAACTGTGAATGGAACTTATGGCTATAATACAGGTTGTAATTTTAGTGTAAGATACACAGGGGGAAATTTATCATGTCTTGTGTGCCAGGTTTATGTTGTATGGGGCATGAAAAATTTTTGCAGAATTTTTTTCTGTTTTGACCCCCGTGTATATATATATATATAAAGAGTGCCATTGCAACTTTTTGGGTTTGCATTTCTATTGCAGGCATGGCTACGTACATAGCATTCATATTGTCTGGCAATACTGACAAATTTTGTAATGTTGTCGTGCTTACAAGCTGCTTTATTATATTATAAGATTGAATATGGCTATAACAAATAAAAAGAACCAGATAAGATCTACAATAGATAATATGGTTATGGCTACACAGAAGTTTCTGCTCTGGAAGTGGTAGTAATGAAACTGTTAGGAGATTATGATCAGGAAAAGAAAGAAAAAAGGTTGAGAGATTTGGAGGAGTATAGATTGGTGGAGATTAGGCTATTGTATTGGTAAAAATAATAAACCATTGTCTAATTCTAAAGGAGGGTAAATGATTGAAATTTACTGACAACTGTCTGTTTAGTATTAAGGAGGAGAATATAAATGGCAATGAATCAGAAATAGGAGGAAGAATATATGGAGGCAGTATATGAAAGAGTATATGAAATTTACATTTACAATCCCAATATCCAACAAAATCACAAACCATGTAATTATGGCATTGGTTTGTAGATGCTAGCGAATTACTAGTTGCATATATTGTCTACTGAATTTGTAAGACTTTGATGATATATTTTATTACAGATGACACCCCTCTGGAAGTCTGGTACATCTTCTTAAATTTGTTATTAGAAGGGCATTCACAATATACAAAGCACATAATATCAGAATATTCATCTAGTCAATTTTCTTATAAAAAGAAAAAAGTACCATTAATGTGCCACAGTGCTTTGTACATTGGGGCACATTAATGCTTAAACAGAAAAGGGCCTTTCCCAAACTGTTCCCACAAAGTTGGAAGCATACAATTGTCCAAAATGTCTTGGTATGCTGAAGCACTAAGTTTTCCCTTCTCTGGAATTAAGTTGCATAGGCCGAGCACTAAAAAAACCAAGGCATTATCCCTCCTCCACTAAGCTTTACAATTAGCTTACTTGCATAACATAAGGTTAGACCAGAAAAGAGCAGATCATTTGGCTATACTATTTATTCAATCTACATTAATAATGTGCTAGCTGATTAAACTTTTTGTGGGAGTGCTTCTTTAAAGCAAGGCCAGACATGGTCATGATGCAGCCAGGATGTGCCCGAAAACTGTGTGGCTGTCAACTGCCACTGATTTCTACTAGATCATGAAAAAATTATTTTTTAATGATGTGAGCTTAACAACGTGATGTTTCCCATGATGAGGGCACTGGCATGTGGCAATTTATAATTGACATGCTCTTCTGTTTGCAGCATATATACCCCTGGACCATGGGAGCTAGATGTTATACAATGGGACTGAATGAAACACCTGAATTCTTTGTTTAAGAAGTGCATCCCAATACTTTTCTCCATATCGTGTCTCACGGAGTTCACCTCCTCTCCATCTATCTATCATATTCTGCGCTTAGCTACAGTAGGACAACAGAAGTAACATCATAAATATGTTTTGCTAACCAGAGCTTCAAAATTGCTGTAACATTTGCCTCTTTTTAGTGCATGTGCATCGGTAGTCTGAGAGCCTCTTCTAAGGTCTGGTGATTTCAGCATGATTTAAAAAGTAAGGTTTCATTCACATGACAGAATCTGCCGCTGATTTTGCGGCAGATTTCGCCCGAGAATGAGAAGCAAATTCTGCCATGAGTCTGCCTCTCATTGCATTCAATGGGAGGCAGAGATCGTTGCGGGAAGCTGAAACAATAAGCATCCTTCTTGATTTTGTGTGAAAGTCCAAACATAGAAATTTGGTAAAAAACAAATTCAATCTCTATTTCACGTTCCAAAAGAGTAAAAACAGTATGACAGTTATATGTGGAAAAAACTTCTTACACATTTCAGATTACATAGAACCTTAGTCATGCCGAGTATTTTTGTTTGGACTTTCACACTTTTCTGTTGGAGCGGAGAATTGGACTCCTGCAGAGGCCTTGCACCCTGAAGGTGAGCTACATTTTTTCTCTTTTTGATCCTTCTAGATCTTGCTGTGGATTCCGTGGCTCTAGACTCCCTGCTCATTAGGCCCATTCATCTAGTCAATCTACATCGGCATTCCGCTGATGAGCCAGGGGCTAGAAAATAGAGAGGAACTTGAGGCGGATTTCGGCATCAAAATTCTCTTCATTTTCTGACGTCTGAATGGGGTATTTAGCCTTCCTCTGCTCCCTGGTTCTAAATTTACCTTATATAGCCTACTCATATAGACCACAGCTGCTTGAGAAGCACATAATACAAGCTACAGCCGCCGCAGAAGCTTCTAATAAATTAACTTATACAAATAAAATCTCAATTATAATAGAGAAAGATAAAACACACAAAAGGATTAACCATATATTGATGAGTAATTATTACATGTAGAAAAATAATTATACTGCATATAACAAGGGACTGTTACTTGAAGGCTCTGGAAGCACAGAAGAACTAAATTCCCTGACCCCAGCCTCAGAATCAGAAGTAAAGCACTCTGAGAAGATGGCAAGTTCTTGCAATGATTTAATTAATGTGAGATTCTCCTTGCACTACTTGATCAAACTAAGAAGAAAGGAAATAATGGCCATTTCAGGACTCCTTAGTAAAAATTAAGTAAAGCAATGTGTTTACAAGAGTATCCCGCCTTCCTCCATGTTAAAGGTTAACCATGATTATGTTGTGCACTATATCATTATATAAAATTATATGCATGAATAGAAATTACACTTATGCCTAGATAGTAGACAAATACTTTGTTTTACTTTTTAACCAGTGGACTAGTTATCTAGAGCCAATGTAAAGAGCAATTTTGAGCAAATAAAAAGTATAACATATTTGAAGTCATTCTGAGGTTTAAGGCTTTCATTAAAATGATAAATCCAAGGTTACTCAGTTTTATTCGTTTGAGCCTTGGACCTTTGAGAATGAATACGTCCGGAATCAGTACTGTTTAATGAATTTTTGATCAGATCTTGCCTAGACATATTCCGCCTTAAATTAATATGTTTGTAAAATAGGGACGTGCGATCATCTTATTAATGAAATGACACATCCCCCAATTTGCTCAGATTCTACACTGATACAATTCCCTGGCAAGGTTTTAAAATTCTAAAATTAATTAATTAGTGGCTGGAAGTGTGTGTTTTTTTGTAGGCACTCTACCTCCTAAATTATTGAAGATAGATTTGAAGCACTAGGTAGTGCCAAGTTCGGAAAACATTATAAAATAAAAGATGGTTCTTTTCATTTAAATCAAATACCTTACGTTTGGAAGCAATCAGAGAGAGCTGGCAGTCTGTGAGCTAGGAGAACCTTAGAAGCTAGGAAAGCTTTGCTATGCTTTCAATTGCACCGAGAGATTTATGCAGAGAAACCAGCAGTTTTACTGAACAGAATATTCAGTGTCAGCATTTAATTAATTGTTCTCCATCAATTGCAATGAGCAATGCCAGTAAAAATAGTCTGATGTTTTAAAGTCCTAGAATAAATCAATTCAGTAGAGAGTCCTTCAGCCCACATCTAACTGTCTGAATGGTTGAATATGTATGCTATACGTTTTCCATTTCATCCTCAATACATACAATTTTTCCCTCTAATATCTTCGTCCCTTTATTAACTATAAGATCTAGTATTTCCATTGCAATAACTGAACAATATGGTGAATGTGAAATGGAAGGAAAGAGCAAGTTTGAGCACTATGCAAAGCAAAACTAATCTGCAAACTTAACTTTTTTATGCAAGTCTAGTACTGTGAACCTTTAAAAATTCTCAATGTAAAAAGGATTTTACCGGGATATACATTAATGGTCCATACCTAGGATAGATCATCCCCAATGGATCAGCTGACCTTGAGGTGTACCAAACAAAGCCACACATATGGATGAATAGCTAACTACAGCAAACTACAGAGTGCAACCATCTTCCTTTCTGATAGGGTTAGACTTGGAGGTCATTAAAGTTTTATCCTGGAAAATACTAGTTAGCAGATTCAGCAATTTTTTGTGAATTTGGTAGCAACTCTAATTTTTATTGAGGGCCAAACATAATAAAATATTTTGAATTTGCCTACAGATATCCCATATTCCAGACCATGTCTCAAAAACAGGATTCCATTTTGGGCTCCACATTCTAAAAAGGATACAGTTTTTTAAGTATAGTAGGAATGCTAGAGAGTGGGTTGCATTTTTGTTGCATTTAGTTTTGATATGTTATTTAGGACTCTACTGTCAAGTGAGTGCTCTTTGGACAAAGCAGAAAAGGGGTATTATAGGATGCAAAAAATTGGAGTTGGTGGTGAAAGTTCCTCTTCAAGTGGTATGGAAGTTTTCTATAATATGAGACTAGAAAAATTGTTTAAAGGGAATCTGTCAGGGCAATTTGGGACACTAAACCACCCACACGTCCATATGGACCTGGGGTTTAGTGTCCCAAATCACCCTGCTATAACCAGTCCATGGCCACATTAAAAATAAAAAAGCTTTATACTCACCCGGCCGCTGTACTCCCCGCATCGGCGCAGTTTTTCAATGAAGCCAGAGGAGTACACCTCGGCTTCAGTGTGCATGCCCCGCAATTACGTAGTGAAGCCGGGGTGTCCATCTTTGGCTTCACTGAAGAACAGTGCAGGCGCCGGGAGGTGTGCTAATGAAGAATCTCATGAATAAGCCGGACTGTTCTTGCTGAACAGCATTGATCGGACCCTTATCTAGATAAGTATAAAGGTTTTTTATTTTTAATGCGCCTGCGGATTGCATTACAACAGGGCGATTTGGGACACTGAACCCCAGGTCTATAAGGACCTGTGGGTAGTTTAGTATCCCAGATTGACCTGACAGATTCCCTTTAACTTGGAAAAAAAATTACTTTTGAGGTGGCAGATGCTATGTCAGCATTTCAAAAAGGGTCTAGATGCTTATATAATACATTTCATTGAGGACTATAATTAATATAGCAATTAATGATGTATAATTGTAGCTGTGTCTTTTTAACTATATAAGGTTTACCTGTTACTAAATGAAGCCTCTTATGAAACTGGTTTACTTTTGTCATTAGTCATTTGGACGTCTTACTTTATTGCTTTTTTTTTACCTACTTACATGTGTATTGTATGTAACTATAATTTCTATAATATTTCCAATTGTGGTAAGTAGAATTATTGTATTTCTCGTTTTTCTTCAGTAAAGTGTCACATAGGATGAGGGAGGAGGGAGCTGAAGGAAAACCAATGCCTTCCAATTGAAGATATTTTTATAAGTGTATCTGTACAATTTGTTGACATTTGCAGATGCATTCTGACTTCTTTGTAGCATTTCCTTCTGCCTAATGCTTTCCAGCTTTCCAGTTTGACCAAGCAATCGTGTTGATTCTTACATAAGCACACTCATAGTTTGTGTGCAGTTTAGCTGAATGATGCACTGGCAGTGAAGGATGGCAGAAGGAAGGCAGAAACAGTTGGACTGTGCAGCTATGCAGATTCAAGAGCAATGTGAACTACAGTATATTCTGTTTCATGTAGTCCATGACTGAATGAGTTTGCAATGTTGATAGTAGATGTGAATATCCACTTGTGTTTTAAATATCTTTAGAAAGACAGAACATGGTAAGAAAATGTTAAAGGGGTCTCACAGATATAAAATTCCCCAAACTAATAATAGTGCTGCAAGGAACCTTTAATGGGAAAATAAACTTGGTGGCCACAAAACAATGTAACAATTTCCATGCTTTTCCAAATATGCAAATCAGCCTGCACAAGTATCGTTCACAGATCCTAATGACAACATTTGCCTTCAGACAGTCATAAGTGCTCCAGTTCTTCTCCCTTTAGCTGTGAATGACATTTTCAGCCTTGAGGATCTGTTACATCCAACAGAGGGCGTATGAGCTCCCCAGCTCCTTTCCCATAATGCCTTGTGATATGTAGATGCTAAGTAGAGGGCAAAAGGCAATTCAATCTCTACACACCTTCACTGGTGCTCTCCTCAATGTGAGAGATTCTTGTCCCTAACCTGTATCACAGTTGACTGTAGGTATTTCTAGTAATTCAGTCCCACCCCTTGCTGCACTTATAGACTGTTTAACATAGCCATAAAAGATGATTTTATAGTTATTAAGACTTCTGCTCTGCTTTATCAATACATGGCTACAAAGATTTGTTTCTACTCCTACTATTATTGGTTTAGAAGCCATTTTAGACCTGTTAGAATTCCTTTAATGAAAGCAAATTTAGTTGTCTATATATGCAGTAAGACCTTCATATCCACAGTTTCATTATCCATGTTTTCACTAAAAAGTGGTTAGTGATGGCATATCATTGATCTTTCTGCGCTTACCGTACCAGGACAGCTAGGCATGGTACAGAAAGCAGAGACCTAGAAAATCCTGCGTGATGCTGGCAAGGACATTTGGGGGATATCCAAGTCTTTATAGTAATGGCCATTTTTTAGGATAAGTCATTATTATAACATCATTGGAGGTTTGATACTCAGCCCATGACCTGGTTCTTTACTAGGGCTAGGGAAATCCTATGGACCACTGAGAGTCTAGTATCATTGAGAATGGCTGCTGTTTTTTGTGCATTTTACACTGTCTCTGTGAGTCCAGGGTGAGACTGCCCTCATACCCTCAGTCTGCCTGGAAGGTACTTACCTTCCACTTACCAACCACTTGTTTTGCCCAGTGCCTATGGAGGTCTTTGCAGTTGTAAAGTCACTACCTACAGTACTGTAAAATTTGTCCCATGCATCCTCAGCAGTGAATGTGCAAATATGCATATCACTACCTTCCAGACTACCACATGGTCATACAATCCTAGTTCAAGTTCTTGCTTGTACAGGAGATTTCTCATCAATATTAACAGTAGTATGTAAAAATCAGTAATCCGCAGGAATTAGATAAAACATGCCAAGATCAATATTAACAGAGTAGCTCCATGCATATGACTGTATTTTTTTGTATGTGCTATATGTAGTTTTAATGGATAACACACAGACCATTTCATTTCTATGGCCCCATGCACACAAATGTGTTTTTCAAAGGTCTATGGCAACTCTAAGCCTGGGCTGAAAAGCCCCAAGGTTCTATTGGTGTCCAGGATCATTCATTGAGATACACACGTGGACAAAATTGTTGGTACCCCTCGTTTAATGAAAGAAAAACCCACAATGGTCACAGAAATAACTTGGATCTGACAAAAGTAATAATATATAAAAATTCTATGAAAATGAACAAATGAAAGTCAGACATTGCTTTTCAACCATGCTTCAACAGAATTTTAAAAAAAGAAAACTCATGAAACAGGTCTGGACAGAAATGAAGGTTCCCTTAACTTAATAATTTGTTTCACAACCTTTTGAGGCAATCACTGCAATCACACGATTCCTGCACCTCTCAACAGGTATTTTGGCCTACTCCTCATGAGCAAACTGCTCCAGTTGTCTCAGGTTTGAAGGGTACCTTTTCCAGATGACATGTTTCAGCTCCTTCCAAAGATGCTCAATAGGATTTAGGTCAGGGCTCATAGAAGGCCACTTCAGAATAGTCCAATGTTTTCCTCTTAGCCATTCTTGGGTGTTTTTAGCTGTGTGTTTTGGGTCATTATCCTGTTGCAATTCCCATGACCTGTGACTGAGACCAAGCTTTCTGACACTGGGCAGCACATTTCTCTCTAGAATCCCTTGATAGTCTTGAAATTTCATTGTACCCTGCACAGATTCAAGACACCATGTGCCAGATGCAGCAAAGCAGCCCCAGAACATAACAGAGCCTCCTCCATTTTTCACAGTAGGGACAGTGTTATTTTTGCTTCATTTTTCCATCTGTGAACATAGAGCTGATGTGCCTTGCCAAAAATGTTGATTGTTGTCTCATCTGTCCATAGGACATTCTCCCATAATGTGGCTTGTCAACATGTAGTTTGGCAAATTACTTTTGTCAGATTCAAGTTATTTCTGTGACCATTGTGGGTTTTTCTTTCATTAAACGAGGGGTACCAAAAATTTTGTCCACGTGTGTATGTGGGTCATCTGTCACGTGGTTGTGTGCATGTAGTCTAACTCACAGGTTAATTTCACCTTCACTTTTTACTGTATGCAAGAAGATAGTTTCTTTTCATTACCATTTACACCATTATTCTTATCCCACTGCTTTCAGGCAGTCCATTTGCTTATTAACCAGATCACACTCAGGTTACAGGGCAGTCAATCTCCAGTCATAGACATAACTCGAAACTCCTGGGCCAAAAATATAAAATCTGTACCAGGCTTCCACATACTATAATGTATTTTTATAGTAATGGTCTCGTATTGGGAAGACACCTTTTGGGCCCCCAAGGATCCTGGGCCTGGGTGCAACTGCACCTTTTGCACACCCCTCAAGTTACTCTAATGAAAAACAGGCCCCCTCCACACTTTTAGTGCAGAAGTTTTTACATAGTCTATAGTCTACATGGCCCTTACTATATCTTCTTCAGGGCTGAAAGTTTTGCATAGTGCCTCAGAGTCCCATTTAATCAATCCTCCAAGGACTGAAGTATTGCACGGTCCTTGTAGGCTATCAGAGTTTCCTCTTTTCAGGATTGAAGTCTCACAAATCCTAGCAATACACAGGACACATTCCTTGCCCAGCTTAACAGTTGCCTGTCCATGATGAGACATGGACTTTACTATACTGTACTGCTTTGTAATTTACCTGGTGCCAAATATTGCCATTAAAGTGGTTGTACAACACCCAACAAAGTTGGATATTGATGACCTATACACAGGATAGGTCATCAGTATCAGATCGGTTGGGTTCCAACACACAGATCCCATGCTGATCATCTGTTTTAGCTGCATGCAGTTTCCTGTCCGTACACTGTAGTAGTGGCACAATGAACTGCAACTCTTCTCCCATTCACTTCAATAGGAGTAGAGCTTCTTCAGGCTATATTCCTGGTAGCATAAGCAGAAAGATAGAAGAACAAACGTATAGGCTCTTTAAGGATCGTTAAACAAAAAAATAGAAGCATAGACCCTCAACATACGAAAATTAGAAATAAAACTTAACATTTAATATACTAGTTAAAATGTCAGCAAAAAGTCCTATAAGACACACCAAAAAATCACAAAAGAAAACTTCATAAAAAATGGAACAGTCTTACCAATTCCAATGATGGGCTGAATTAATCAACTATTAGCCCAAAGCGCCCCCACACAGCAAAAGGATCTGTGTCCGACACTTGGGGCAATGGGGGGTATGTCCTAACCTCTCTCTATTACCACAAAGGTAACAGACTCCCGCCCTAACAAGGGTGGTCCTAAAACTCGCCCTAATAAACCCGTGTATGCCTCCGTCCGACGCGTTTCGCCACCCAATAATGAGTGCTCCTCAGGGGATCTATAGGGAGACATATAAACAGGGCGAAAAATCAGATATATGCAGGTAGAGTAAATAACTCCACCAGTGTGCATACAGTTATGGAAATAAAAAGTGTCACCACCACCTTGAATAAATGGGCATAATCCCCCTCTCAGTCTTAAACAGATCTCAAAGGGGAAACGCTCCACAAATCAGCCCCACATTCAAATACTACACTTACATGGAAGATGAACCAGATGATTCCAACCATACAGAGACCGCTTCAACCCCTTGTACGGGGGAGCTCCGTTGGGTCTCTTAGTGGTGAGACTTACTGTCTGCCGCGGCGTCTAGCGCTGCTTCAAATAGGATCTTCAGCCACACCCCCCCATGACACATGTCCGGTATCCCAGACTGTGTGACATAGGTAGGTAAGCAGATGGGGGAGTGGCTATATTCCTGGTATACAACTTCCAGTGGCCAAAACAGCTGATCAGCGTGGGGTCCAGGTGTGAGACCCAAACCAATCTCATACTCATGACCTATCCAGTGGATCTGGGGCACACAATAGCACATTATACACATAAAATATTACATTATACACAAATATTTACATGGCATACAAATTCAACAATTAAAGTAAAATGTCCATTAACAATTCTCTTAAAGAGAATGTATTGCATCATATCGTATAAAGGGGTAGATAATGTTTACTCCCCACCCCTTGCAACAGGGTCCAATTATATGGCTCTATGTATACAGCTCATGCACTGCGACTTAAGTTATCTGTAGATTATTATCACTGCATACTTATTCATGTTCAGAAATACCACCTTTGGTCCATTAAAATTACAATAGCTCTAGTAGTCGATGTAGCACATTTGTATTCCAAAAAGGCAAAGAAATGCAAGACTGAGGATTTCATTAGCTGGACAAAATACCATTTAGTACAATGTACTTGCCAATCCTTTGTCTCAAGAAATACAATTGAATGTATCTACCAGATAAAGAAAACAACTCTTCAACACTACTTAGAATATCTGTCTTCCACTGGGAAACAATAGACATCAGACCATAATATGTGAAGATTGTAGTCGATCTCCCTGGACAAAAAGGCCTACCTAATCACATAGCTAATCTTGCCCCTTTATAATTCCGAGTTTTTCATTGCTGGAATCCCAGGCTTATCATTTACCAAGAGATTCTGTTCATCTGCTAACAAAAGGTAATTGAATAATTTCATATTCTTTCAAGAGCAGGAAGAATTTTGTGACCATATGCATTTTTAAACATTTATAATCTCTATCTAATGTGATAATCAAACTAAAGAGACAGCTTTTATATTGCAAACTTTTCTCTTTTTTATGTGTAGTGGTTGTAAATGGAAACCTTTATGAAAAGAACACTATAATCATGTTTAGTACAACTATGAGAGTAACTTAAATGGAACAGTCATAGGATGCCACCTATTGACCACATTCAGCATGACAGTCAATGACAGAGTTGTTCAATGAAAAACAAGTATATTCAATCAAAATATAAACGTTAGAGAACAACCTAACATAAATGCCATGTGTAGAAATAAATATATCTTATTTAACTACATATATTCAAATGAATATGTAGAAAAGACAGAATGTTTTCATTTCAAGGATCCTGACGTGTGTTGACAACAGCTTAAAAGGGAACATACAGAAATTTCCCTTTGTAATACTTCATTAGGGAATCCTTTGGTCCTGACAGCTTTTGCTAAGAATCAGCATAAAATAGTATATTCCGTAGTGATAAAAGATACTGTCTTTTGGTTACACTGTTTATTACCATGCTCTTGTACAGATTTGGATATGACACCCACATTTACTGCATTTCACAATGCACTGCATTTCTGTGAGGAGAAGCTACAAGATGGCCACTGCTCCTGTATACTGGAGGATATCTAGGTAAGTAGTAATCGGAGGACACAATGAGGTCATCCAGCAGGGGATTAGATGTCTCATTGATAAAGTTCTACTAACAGACTAGAATATAGTTAGAAACAGTTATTTTTATGAAGTCCCAAAGGACAGTATACCCTTAAAGCTAGGACATTAGGATAACCTGCTTTCTCTTGTGTAACCATTTAGAAGAAAAATAAAATCAGCAGTTTTTTAAGATTATAGGAAATAATACTCATATAATATGATAAGTATATAAAGTATGGATAAATCCACTTTATATGGTGTATTGGTTTTATATGGTTATTGGTGCATGTAAAAATAATAGTCACAATAATAATAATGATACAGTGGAAATGTTACACCTTGTCAGTGTGACATCAGTCTTCATATGTTAAAACACATATTTGTAAATCTTTGCAAGAGTCATTATAAAAAATATGCCCAAATGAGGGCATATGGATGTCAAAGATGGGAGATCCACTACGCTTGCTCTAGCAGAACCCAGCCCATTAATTCATTACATGGTACAGGGCAGGGGCACTGCAAGCAACCTTGTGGCTTCACCTGACAATAACAGCCAATGACTGGTGGTAAGAGGTGGTAACAACAACAAACATTAGTAATGTAGTAATGCACTTTTCTCACAATAGACTCAAAGTGCAGCAGCCAAACTCATGGTGGTTGGGCAGCTTCTATTTCAAAATTGGTTGTCTTTATATGAGATATCATTTTTTTATCATAACGTTATATTGACTATGCCCTAGTGAATGTGTGAGTGCTTGAATAACTTTGAGGTAGTCAGATATTGATTTTAAGCTATGGAGGAGTGCTGGCACAGAACAGTTTTATTTGGTCTTTCATACTCCTGGGGACAAGCCCAGTGTTTGAATCCAAGCACCTCCTTCCCTGTCAACTGGGTAAAAGTTTATTTAAGTTTAAGTTGATTATGAATTAAAGATATGTGTTGTTAAAACTGTATTGGTCATAACAATTGACAAAAAAATCTGATTCAAGGGATGGCAACTAATCCATCTAACCCATCTCATCCATAAAAAAAATATGTGTTTTTTAAACACATTGCTCCTCTATGCAATGCTTGACATCTAGGAGGTGCTGGGAGAAATAATGATCAGGCATGATAGATTTCAGCATAGTCAGTCCATTGTTTTCCTGGAAGATGTGGTTCAGGCACAAATGTACGGCAGCTGCTTATCTCCTTCCCTTATTGGCTAAATATGCATGCTCAGACATTCGTATGGTTCTCTTTACAGAAAACAGAACCACCTCTCTGAAGGTGGTCATATACATTAGACAGAAGTTACCTTATTGTTGTAAAATTGTTGAAAGAACATTTTTCTGGGGGTCAATCATTTCTCCCACCCAGCCATACACATTTTATTCTATTTTTAGTCCCTATTAGCCATCATAGTCATTTAGACTGACCAGGTTGTGGCACAAAAGGGGGCACAATTACTATGTGGGGGCACTAACAGGGGATGGGAGTGATGGGATGCTTGTATGCACAGACATGTAATGAACAAGTCATTGCGGCTTGGGCCCAGATAGAGAAGGAAAGATAAGTGTAAACGGTGTCAAAATATAAGGATAGGACATGGTTGATGGTTGTGAAGAGAAATTGCACAGGGGCCCAAGCTGAATTTTTGCACCAGGAACCATGAGCCTTTAGTTATGCCCCTGCTAACCATGCATGATTAATGATCCCAGGTGAAGGATAAATGATATTTTAGGGAACATCCTGGGAAGAGTTTTTAAAGGAGATATTTTTAGTAACAATGAAAGTTCTTTTCCAACTATCGGCCAAACATTTCAAACACTTCATACCAGATCAGTGTTGAAATCTTCTACTCTCATCAGTTTTATGGGCACCTTAAAGGGGTTGTCCAGACAAAAATGGACAACCCTTTTAACTTTTGAATAAGCCAGGGGCATTGAAAAAAATAAAAAAAATCATACTCACCTGTCCCAGATGCTACGGTGTCCACCCATCGTGTCCCAGTGGCGGCTTCTCCTGGGTCTCTTCCGGAGTTCTGCAGAAGCCGCTGACTGGCATGCGATGTCACTACCTGTAACGTCACAGGTCCTCTTCCTTAGGCCTGCTGAGGCCAATCAGCGGCTTCAGTGGAACTCCGGAAGAGACCCGGGAGAAGCTGCCACCGGGGCGTGCTGGGAGGACACCCGAGCAGGTGAGTATGAATTTTTTAGATTTTTTTCAATGCCCCGGCTGATTTAAAAGTTAAAAGGGTTGGCCATTTTTGCCTGGACAACCCCTTTAAAGCCACACACATAATATAATGGATATCTGACATCACAATTATTGATTCAGATCAATACGTCACTCCGATTTACATGTTTCAATTTCTGTGCCTTAAGAAAGAGATTGACATTTAGCCTTGGTAATCTGGGAGGAAAATTACTAAAAAGATTGTTAATAACAATTATTGCTATTCCAGGCTGCTAACAGCAATGCGATGTACAGTATATGCTTTGCTAAGATCAAAGCCCGCTCGGCAATCAGCTGACCATTGTGGCTCTGGCTTCAAAAACCCACATAGATTAGCTGTCGGGAAGCTGTAGGGAAGCTGCAGCTAGCCATTCATTTTCCAGTATTAGCTTTCCATTACCATTCTCTCTTTTTTAGCAACTTTCTATTCTGACTTCTATAGGGGTTTTAGATCTAATCTTTAGGTCTAATTTTTTTTATTCCATGGGATTGATGGATTTGTTATTTGCATAAATTATATGTGTATGATTGTATTGATTATATTAGTTTTCATTGTTTTTTGTTCTGACAATAAGATATCATGCTGCAGCAGTTTAACCAACTGCAGAATTTCAGGATAACTCTGCTACATCTGGATATTGGGTATATGTCTTTTTACACATTAGCTTGAACATTATAGACCATAGATTCATGATTGGTATCTGTAGCGGAAATGAGAAGCCTAAACAAAATGCAAAACAGCATAACAGAGCTGTTACTATATGCAATTACCGGGTAATAGGAATGTCAGCTCTGAGAAATACAAAGCAAACACAATTATTGAGTTCCATTTAGAGAGGTTATGAGCATGGCTTGCATCTTATTATTAACCTATGGCTAGAAACATAAATGATTTATGTCTGTTCTTTGTTTTATCAATTTTTAGATATCAGGTAAAGCACAAACATTAATCTATGCATGGTTATTTTAACTTTTATAGTTTTATGTAAGAAGAATTCCAGTTGATTCCATACATTTGTGTTCCTTGTCAACCCCTAATGTTCATAAAGCACTCATTTGTATGCCCCCCAGGGCACAGAACGTCACATTGGAGACTGCACTGATTAGTGATTTGTTACAATCAGAAGCCTTTTATTATTTATGAAACACAATTATCTGTAGGCTATGGAGAAATGTCTCTCTTAATCTTTGATGTCAGCAACATATCACTTTTGATTTAAAGGCTATTACTTGTAATGGCAAACAGTACAAAAATATGACTGCTTTAATGTAAAACAAGCATTTCTGATAGCTCAATATGCTGGGCAAAGACATTAGGCTTGACAGACTTCCGCGAAAAGATACAATGTCAAGTGCCATTTCTCTGCATGACAGATATTTTCAACAAGGAAAACCCAAAAAAAGAAAAATAAAAGCAAAAATTGCTTTAGGGTTCAGTTAGGGACCTGAACCCTCTTCTGGCTCCAGTGACTTAGAATATTTACCAGGTTTATCATCTTAATAAATTTGAAAAAAACCCTAAATAACCTAACCTAAATATCTGAACCAATGCATAACATAATTGATTGAAAGAAGTAATATGATGCAGTAATAGGAAGTCAATAGACTGGATCATCAGCTCTTAGGTCAAGCAGCACAAAATAAAAAGACACTCTAGAGATTATGCAGGGTTTGTTACCACAAAGTGTGGTAATAGGTTAAGAAGTGAGATCATGGTGTAACTGGAGTTCAGATTAGGATTAGCAAAAAGTTGTCTTTTCAAGCATGAAACCTGCTCTTCAGATGTTTAGCATAGATTAAGCAGACTGGTACCCAAGATTCGTCATCTTAGTTTTACCATTCCAGTGTATCAGAGATGGTAAAGTAATCCTGATTTAAAGAGGAATGCTGTATTTAGGATGACTTTTTACTTAGACAAGTAGAGAACATGCAGTAGAACAGGCATTTAGAGTAAAGTGTCCTGGATGACAGTTAGACTTTATTACCTACGTAATGTGTAGCATCTGATGTTTGATCTTGGGGAACATAAGCTATTGCCAATGGAGTTTGGCAGTGAATTATTCCTCTCTCCTTTTTAAGAACACATGAATGCTTGGCCGAGCTGAGAATAACTGTTGGTCACAAAGTGTTTGATGGACAGCTGTATAATTTGGCTGTCGGTATTATTTAGGTCAATCTCAACAGTTAGAATGTAAGATAAATAATAATATTGAATCATAAAGAAATTAAAGAGGTTCTCCTAATCTCTTGAAAAAAGAGCACTATTAAAGGGGTTTTCCTACAAACATAACCATATATAAATTTGTAGATATATAAATATAAATTAAAAGTTTAAAATTTTTTGCAAATATAAATAATTAAACATCTTAGATTTTAGTGGTAGTAGTCTTTTGTCCTGATTGATTGCCAGTGGATATGACCATGAATACAGGAACTTTCTATGGTCTGGGATTTCTCAGAAACACAGTCATGATTCCCTTTCATGGTCCTATCCATTGGCAGCCAATCTAGATAAAAAAAAAATTGTCACCACTAAGATAATTAGAGAAAATCTTTAAAACTTAAAATATTTGCAAAAATGTTTATATTTTAATTGTCTACAAATTTAAATATGGTTATGCTAATGGGAAAACCCTTTTAAATATAATAAAATAACTAAAGACATTATACAGTTGTGCTAAAAAGTTTACATACCCCGGCAGATTTTTTGGTTTTTTTGGCCTTTTTTCAGAGAATATGAATGATAACACAAAAACTTTTTCTCCACTCATGGATAGTGGTTGGTTGAAGCCATTTGTTGTCAAACTTCTGTGTTTTCTCTTTTTAAATCATAATGACAACTAAAAACATCAAAATGACCCTGTTCAAAAGTTCACATACCCTGGTGATTTTGGCCTGATAACATGCCCAGAAGTTGACACAAAGGGGTTTGAATGGCTACTAAAGGTAACATCCTCACCTGTGACCTGTTTGCTTGTAATCAGTGTGTGTGCATAAAAGCTGAGTGAGTTTCTGGGATCCGGACAGACTGTTGCATCTTTCCTCCAGACACTGACATTTCTGGATTGTGAGTCATGGGGAAAGCAAAAGAATTGTCCACGGATCTACGGGAAAAGGTAGTTGAACTGTACAAAACAGGAAAGGGATACAAAAAGATATCCAAGGAATTGATAATGCCAGTCAGCAGTATTCAAACTGCGATTAACAAATGGAAACTCAGGTGCTCTGTAAAATCCAAACCACGGTCAGGTAGAACAACCAGAATTTCGGCCACAACTTCCCGGAAAATTGTTCGAAATGCAAAGAAAAACCCACAAATAACATCAGCTGAAATACAGGACTCTCAAAAAACTATCGGTGTGGCTGTTTCAAGATGCACAATAAGGAGGCACTTGAAGAAAAATGGGCTGCATGGTCGAGTTGCCAGAAGAAAGCCATTACCGCGCAAATGCCACAAAGAATCTTGCCTTCAATACGCCAAACAGCACAGAGACAAGCCTCAAAACTTCTGGAACAAGGTAATTTGAAGGAAAGATGAATGCAGCACGTTATCAGCAAATACTGGAGGCAAATTTGCACTCATTAGTCAGGAAGCTGCGCGTGGGACACACTTGGACGTTCCAACATGACAACGATCCAAAACACAAGGCCAAGTTGACCTGTCATTGGCTTTAGCAAAAGAAAGTGAAGGTTCTGGAGTGGCCATCTCAGTCTCCTGACCTCAATATCATTGAGCCACTCTGGGGAGATCTCAAGCGCGCAGTGTATGCAAGACCAGGAATTTACAGGAACTGGAGACTTTTTGCCAAGAAGAACGGGCAGTTTTACCATCTGAGAAAATAAAGAGCTTCATCCACAACTACCACAAAAGATTTCAAGCTGTCATTGATGATAACGGAGGCAATACATGGTATTAAGAACTGGGGTATGTGAACTTTTAAACAGGGTCATTTTGATATTTTGATGTTTTTTGGTTGTCATTATGATTTAAAAAGAGAAAACACAGAAGTTTGACAATAAATGGCTTCAACCAACCACTAAACATGAGTGGAGAAAAAGTTTTTGTGTTATCATTCATATTCTCTGAAAAAAGGACAAAAAAACCCCAAAAATCTGCTGGGGTATGTAAACTTTTTAGCACAGCTGTAGTTATCAGTTTTCTCCCCTGTCCCTTCCTGCACCATGCTTTGTTTTTTTCTTTTGTTTTGGCAACAGCGACTTGCCCCTATGCAGCATGTTGCCACAATCACTGGCCTGAGTGGCCACGTATTAAATAGTTCAGAGTTTGACTGCATGGTGTCATGGGGTACATGGACACATCACTGATGCTCCCAAGAAGAAAATTGGTCAGTATTACTTGTTATGTTCTTTTATTGCGTCTACTAATGCTGGGACCCTTTTTCAATTAACTGAAAACCTTTTACTCATTCTTTCTGTCCATCGCTATAAGGATAATAAGCTGAAAAGAAAGATGAACCGAGCACTATCTCAAAGCAAAAGGTCCCCCAGGATTTAAAAAAAATGCAGTGAAACATGACAGCGCATTTAGTAAATAAACTTTCCATTTTTTTAAAGCCGTGTTGTTTTGGAAGACAGATGAAATGACTTGTTTTACTGTACCTGACAATAAGCAGTCACACTACTTTAACTCCAGAATAACCACAATGAAATCTATAACTATGTATCTATGGTTTTTAGGAAGTGACAAGGATTGTAACTATCTGGCACACGAGAACTTAGTTCCTGACATACAGTAGTTCTCTCGGACATTTATATAAGTTATTATTCCCCTGAAGTGAAGAAGTGAATAATAATACCAGGCCAACAGCTTGCCATTACTTGGGTGACCTTTCAATATCAAATCATGTCATTTCTGTAAACTTTTTAACAGAAACTGTGGTTGCACATATACTGTAAACGCTGTGCTTGAGTTGAGGGTAAAACACATTGAACCCCGATTTACTATTGTGGTGACAAATGAACACTGGCGTAAACACAGCACATCTTTAATGTCTTTAATGACTGCCTATGTTTGTTGTCCTCCATGAGCTTCCTATCATTTTAGTTGGGGATAAGAGAGTTTATACCAAAGAGAACATGTTATGTTTTCAAAAAAAACAAAAACTGAGCATAGCATTCTAGCTGTTTCCTGGAGATTCTCTGACACTCATTGTCCAATCTTTGTCAAAGTGACTTCAGTATAATGAGTCTGTGAGAATACTGTGTGCTGATTGGACAGGGTCAGAGTGGCTTAGGTTCATGCCCAACTGACACCCGATGGCGCCAAAACTAGCAGGGGGAAAAAGGACAGAAAATACACCAGCTGTAAAGGTATGATGTCAGACATGACACGTTCTCTTTTAGTAAGGTTCTCTTGTAACTCAAGTACAGGCCTAAATAAATATGGATGAAATCAGAAAAAAATGAGATAAAAGGAATTTTTATCTTCTCTTCCACTTCCAATATATTTTGTTACCTTGGCAGGTCATTGTAAAATAACTGACAGATTGCGATTGTATCAGTCAGCGCTAATGATAGCACGAAGAAATTTGATATAATAGATGTTGGTTACTTAAATAGCTTTTCACATTACATCAAATGACTATGTTACAAGGTTTTCATTGATAGCTTTAGATAACTTCATGTCTTAAATATTGTTCTTGATATTTTACACTTTATTCCAACCAAAATCAGCATGTTAATGTTAAGAAGAACATAGCTGTTTTACTGTCATCTCATTGTGTCGACTGACAATTTTTATATCTGGGATTTTATTAAGCAGCTTTCGCTAATTCAGTGTAGACTAAGGCTTTGTAAAGCAAATAGCATCTACATAAACACAATACATCTTTTTCCAGAAAAGTTAATCCCTGTTGAGGTATTTGCATTTAATTAGAATTGCATAGTGTGAAAATTAAAATATGCTATCAAACATAATGAGAAGAAATAAAGCATCTTTAGTATTTTTGCCATATGGTGTAAAGATGATGTATGCATTTCTGAAACATAAGATTATTAAATTGCATATGAGGACTTCTTTGAGCTTAGACTTCAATATGGTCTCCATTTTTATTTGTTAGCTTATCTCCTATATGTAAGATAGATCTGTGTATGTTTTATATCTAACAGCATTGTTAGATAAACTGGTATGTTAAAAATCAGACACCGTTCTAATATATGGTATAATAAATACTCAACTACAGGACTGAAAAATAAAACAATTCTATGAAAAAGTAGAGCTATGAACTCTTAAACTATTGTGTTTAATGTGATACTAAAATAGATGTTGTGCCTTGCTCCTAGGTAAAACACATTATTCAGGGCAAACAAAAGATAAATAAAACTCACTAATTATCATTAATTGATATTCTAAATGATTTTGAAATGTCTAAAATTGTCTGTTCGCATCTCTATTTGTAGGCCTATTTTTATCATTTGACAACTTGCATTTATATCTGTCTTGTTAAAGTTTTTATACAGTTATTATTTATCATTAAGGGGGCGTTCACACTACCGCTGGTGACCGTCAGTAGTGTCTGTTACTATTCTCCATTACAAGATTTTAGTAACGGACACTAGCTGAACCGTCAGAAATCCGTGTATAGGCATACAGTGGCCCCTTCACTATTCTCCCCTATACAGTGCGCCCTTCACCGGTCCCCTATACTGTATGGGGACTATTGATGGGGCCATTATATTGTGGAAGGGGGCAGTGATGGGGGATAATATCCTGTGGGACATTAAAAGGGTTGTCCAGGATAACATTTTTTTTTAATTAGGCCAGGACAGGTGAAAAAAAAAAAAAAAAAAAAACAAAACTTACTCTCCTGTCCCCATTGTCTCCAAGTGCGGTTTAGTCCTGCAGCTCTGTTTTCTTCCAGTGTGACTACCTGTGCCAGTGAGAACTTCCGGCAAAAGAAAACAACAGAGCTGTAGGACCGGACTGTGCTGGGAAAATAGTGGAGCACCGGGGACAGGTGAGTATGTTTAGTTTTTTTGTTTTTTGTTTTTTTTTGGAGGGGGGTGGGTTCCATAGGACAAAAATATCTGATCTGTATGGGGACGATATCCGGCCCCCGGACCGATCAGCTGTATGAAGCCACTTCTGACGCCCGTCCTGTACACAATACGGAGATGCGGAGATGCAGTGAAGGCGCCGGGTTACTATACAGTGGATGGAGCTTTCTGCTTCTAGCACTGTGTTGTGAACAGAACGGGCACTGGAAGTGGCTCCGCACAGCTGATGGAGCCGTGTGTCAGCTCCCTAGCGATCAGATATTTATGGCCTATCCTGAGGATAGGCTATTAAAAAAGTTAACCCTGGACAATATGACCCACACAGTTTAATGTCATCCCCCCCACAGGATGTTAGCCCCCATCAATTCTCACACACAATATAATGGACCCAACACTGTTCTCCATACAGTATGGGGGACCAGTGAAGAGGCCACTGTATGGGGGAGCCATAAAAAATGTGGCCCAGACAACCCCTTTAAAGAGGTTGTCCATAAATTGGAGCGACCACTGTGGTGGCCAGGGAGGTGTAAAAAAAAAAAAAAAAAAAAAAGCATACTCGCCTGTCCCCAGCACCCCGTTGTCCCCCGCCTGTGTCTGTTCGGTCTTATGGTGGTGCCTTATTTATAGAAATCCTGTAGCTAATTGGTCTTAGTGGTCACATGAGGTGAAGAAGGCACCAGCACGAGACTGAATGGACACTGGCAGCGGACAACAGAGCACCAGAGACAGGTGAGTATGCTTTTTTTATTTATTTATTTATTTATTTATTTATTTGATTTTACACCTCCTGCTCGCCACATGGTTTGCTCCAATTCCTGAACAAACTCTTTAAAGGATTTATCCATCTTTCTAATATTGATTGCCCTTAGGATAGGCTGTCAGACTCCTGCAGATCAGCATTTCCAGGACAATGCGGCGACAGGTATTGGTAACAATTCTACGAGCTACGCTGTTCACTTACCATAAAGGGTGTTGCAGTAGTTTTGGGTAGTGCAGTGGTGCACATCATATGGCGGGTGAGCAGCATGGCTCCCAACATGTTATTACCTTTAGCCGTCCTGTCACAGTACAGCTGATCTGCAGGGGTCCTGGCAGTGGGCCCCTAGAAACAATTCCACTGGTGGGCCCTAGACATCCCAGTCCGACACTGGTTCCAGATGAAGGACGCAAAAAGTTGGAGTTGGTGGAGGTGGTGAAAGGTCCTCTTTAACTGCTTGGCAATTCAGTACAGTATGTCAGTATACCTTTGATTTAACTTCATTAAATAGTTAACTACACTTTAAAATACAGCTGTATATAGAGGACAAAATGTATACCATTTTGCGCTTTTTTTTAGAGACAGACAATGAAAGACTGATAAGCATATATTTTTTTCCCCAGAAGTATAGTCTAAGCACAATTGTCTTGTCGTGGCTGGCAATATTAAATAATAAATAAAACATACAGTAAATGTTAGGTAAAAAGAAGTGTGTGTTTAGGCTGTGTTTAAAGGGCAGGAAAGAAGGACATAAAGAAAAAGCATCCAAGAGTAAAGGAGAGGCATGAGAAAAGTTCAGAATTGTGATATGAGCTGTAATATGATTTCCTTTCACAGTATAAATGGAAGAAAGCATGGGAACAGTTTTTACCATCAGTTTTCAAGGGTACAAATGGAAGCATTCATGTCCTAGGTCCCATATCTGTTAAGACAGTTTTTACCCCTTTTTATTTATTTCCTGTTGGTTAAATAGCGGCAGCATATTCCACAGTGCAGTACATGCATTGTCTCCATTCACATCTCAAACAGACACTATGGCTAAGTTTCATATCTGATATTAAACTATTACTATGTTTTTATAATGGAAGAAATGAAAGTACTGTGAGGGACACGACACAGATCCATGGCTGGATCGGAATCATGGCCCTAGTGCTACAAAACAACAGTGCTAACCGCTGAACTGTGATTTAGTTTTAATGCTGATGTTATAAAATATTCATAGAAACATTTCCCGATAAAGACACAGCAATCTGTTAAGGGTGGCAGAAAAAAATATCAATTTATTGTTTGTTTTCTAAATAAAACACATAATTTCATGAATTTCAGTTCACTCACATTGTACATCTGGCCACTACGGTAAAATATTGCAGTACATGAAAATGCAAGTAAATCTCCCTATGTGAAATCAGCATCAAGGAAACACAATGAGGTGGAAATGACTATTTATTAGAAAAACAAGTCCCCTAATCCTCTTTTTTCCAATATTTTCCTTTCAGTGCCAGTGATTTGCATGCGTTGTAGTAAAGGATTGCTATCACATGACCAGTTTGGGTGTATATTTTTCTATGTGTGTATTGTAACAAATTGTTATCATCATTACTAAGGCAATAATTGCTGATCTCAGATTAAGGAGAATTAAATCTCGTTCTTTCTACTATACAAGTTCTAGAAAGCACAAATAGCCAGAAAAGCAATCACAACTTTAGTTGTTTTCTATTGTGCTTCCTTCTGAAGCAATTTTTACTTCAATTTCCTACTTGTGATATGAAGCTGAAAATGAAATAATGCTTTAGTGGTTAGAAATAAACTCGCCAGCTGCTTAGGTCTTTTGCTGTGACATTTTTCCAGCTTGATGCAGCATAAGTTCTCTTTGACATGTGCAGGATGTAATGGAGGATAGGATGATGGCTTGCCAGTGTTCTGTGTCCAAAACAATTAAACAAATCATTACAAATATTCACTCCTCAGCTTCATTTCAGAAAAAAACAGGCTCCATATAAGCAGACTGAACACTACAATTTTAAAATGGATAGTTTTTACCGCAACACTGTGCTCATAAAACTCTGATCCTTTTGTGCAAATAGGTTTGAATATATTCTGTAAATGTGTAAATGTGGAGACCAAGCGCTCTGCACTGTGTGTATGAAGAGGAAATAAGGGAGCAAAGCCAGGTTACAGATAACCAATCTGGTTTGGGCAGGTTTCATACTGACACTTTTCATGATATTAACAGCTTTCTTTCGCATGAATATCAAAAGATGAATTACTGTGGAAGAAGAGAAATATAATCCATTTGCAGTTCACATAAGGCTTCATTGTAGATTTAGATATTATAGATTTGTTTAGATTCATTTTTATCACAAGACAACAAGGCTAGCAAGGAGGAAAAGAAAATGAGAAATTAGAGCAAAACTTTCATGAGCAGCGATTAACCCCATTAGGAATAGGCCGTTTTTGGCCCTAAGGACTATGCTATTTAAGTTTATTATTGCATTGTATGATATCATGTTTATTTGTGGAAAACTTTGTGCTTTCTCCTCACTTTCAGATAGATGTACAGTACAGACCAAATGTTTGGACACACCTTCTCATTCCAAGAGTTTTCTGTATTTTCATGACTATAAAAATTGTAGATTCACACTGAAGGCATCAAAACTATGAATTAACACATGTGGAATTATATACTTAACAAAAAAGTGTGAAACAACTGAAAATATGTCTTATATTCTAGGTTCTTCAAAGTAGCCACCTTTTGTTTGATTACTGCTTTGCACACTCTTGGCATTCTCTTGATGAGCTTCAAGAGGTAGTCAACTGAAATGGTTTTCACTTCACAGGTGTGCCCTGTCAGGTTTAATAAGTGGGATTTCTTGCCTTATAAAAGGTGTTGGGACCATCAGTTGTGTTGTTCAGAAGTCAGGTGGATACACAGCTGATAGTCCTACTGAATGGAGTGTTAGAATTTGTATTATGGCAAGAAAAAAAGGTGAACGAATGACCTGGCCTCCACAGTCAACAGACCTGAACCTAATCGAGATGGTTTGGGATGAGCTGGACCGCAGAGTGAAGGCAAAATGGCCAACAAGTGCTAAGCATCTCTGGGATGCCAAGAGTGTGCAAAGCAGTCTTATATTCTAGGTTCTTCAAAGTAGCCACCTTTTGCTTTGATTACTGCTTTACACACTCTTGGCATTCTCTTGATGAGCTTCAAGAGGTAGTCACCTGAAATGGTCTTCCAACAGTCTTGAAGGAATTCCCAGAGATGCTCCATGATTCACGGTGGGAACCAGGCATGTAGAGTCCATTCTTTCACCTTTTCTGCGTCACACAAAGACACGGTGGTTGGAACCAAAGATCTCAAATTTGGACTCATCAGACCAAAGCACAGATTTCCACAGGTCTAATGTCCATTCCTTGTGTTCTTTAGCCCAAACAAGTCTCTTCTGCTTGTTGCCTGTCCTTAGCAGTGGTTTCCTAGCAGCTATTTTACCATGAAGGCCTGCTGCACACAGTCTCCTCTTAACAGTTGTTGTAGAGATGTGTCTGCTGCTAGAACTCTGTGTGGCATTGACCTGGTCTCTAATCTGAGCTGCTGTTAACCTGCGATTTCTGAGGCTGGTGACTCGGATGAACTTATCCTCCGCAGCAGAGGTTACTCTTGGTCACTTGAGTACACTTTCAAAGTTTTCCCAATTTTTCGGACTGACTGACCTTCATTTCTTAAAGTAATGATAGCCACTCGTTTTTCTTTACTTAGCTTCTTTTTTTCTTGCCATAATACAAATTCTAACACTCCATTCAGTAGGACTATCAGCTGTGTATCCACCTGACTTCTGAACAACACAACTGATGGTCCCAACCCCATTTATAAGGCAAGAAATCCCACTTATTAAACCTGACAGGGCACACCTGTGAAGTGAAAACCATTTCAGGTGACTACCTCTTGAAGATCATCAAGAGAATGCCAAGAGTGTGCAAAGCAGTAATCAATGCAAAAGGTGGCTACTTTGAAGAACCTAGAATATAAGACATATTTTCAGTTGTTTCACACTTTTTTCTAAAGTATATAATTCCACATGTGTTAATTCATAGTTTTGATGCCTTCAGTGTGAAATTTACATTTGCTAGTCACGGGGGTGGAGCTGCTTTATCTAGCCATGCAGTCATTGTGCTAAATCACACCCGGTGAGGCCGATAGGTAGTATATCAGGATGATGTCAGACAGTGAGGGACATGCCACACTACACAGGGTGTGATTTAGCGTGAAGACTGCATGACTAAATGAAGCTGCTCCGCACCCTTCATGACTAGGTGTGGTAAATTTGGATAACGTTCAGCACCAGAAATTTTGACTTTTCAGCACCAGAAAGCTTAGTGAGGGGCACCATAGAAAAGATCATTACTTGATGCTAAACATTCAGGGAGCAGTTTAGGGTGGAAAAGTCACCTGACAAGTTCCCTCTAATGTTTATGTTTTCATGAAAAACAAAGATTCCATCCATTGTTTTATCATGGACAAAATAAGTATATACTGTAATTACTTTTTTTTTTGTTACAGTTCTGAGTATACCTAATGTGTCTTCTCTAAGCTTGCCATTTTTAACAGGAATACATCTGGGCACTACAGCTCTGCTTTCATTGGCAATGGTGTTAGTAAATAATTGGCAATTTCACTGTTTGTCTTTGGAATTGTCTTAGCATAGGCTCTCCACTCTGGCTCAAAAACCCACCTATGACCCATCCAAGGTCTTGTACAGATGTGACAGCTTCTTTAATGTAAGCAGGAGACTGGAGAGATTTGAGCAATACTCTCTGTACTGCATAGTAGAATATGGTGGAGCTATATAAATGAATACATTCTTATGTCTTTGTAATGGCTATTTTACATCCGTTCTGTGTCCATTTGTCCATTTTTTGATGGTTGAGTGTCATCTGTTTTGCAACCATTTTTAACAAAACTTATGAATTTCATTGGTCTTCCTTTTTGGACTCAACCCTCTGATTTTGGTCTTTTTTGGTCTCCCTGTTTAATAGACGTAACTTGGACGTCAATCCATTTTACAGCCATTGAAAATGGACCCTTTGATTTCTATTGGGTCTGTGTGACTGTCAAAACGAACAAAAATAGAACATGTTAGTTTTATTAACTGATCGTTTCTTCTGTCTGTCACAAAATTGGACACATGAATACGCTCTGACATCATGTGAATAAGGCCTAGCAAAGTTTTATCCAGTAATCAGTGACTCAATAGAAAGCAAACCAACTGGATTTTGTGAAAGAATATGACACATATAATATTTTAGTAAGCATATTAGTACTAGTGGATCTTCTGATGGGACAAGATCCTGACATAGGAATGGGCCACAAATGTCTAGCAAAATCCCATTTACAGCAAAACTGAAAGCTATCACTTTATATAATAGCAATGATTTGTTAATAACATATTAGAAAGTATCAATGATGTGACCTGGGTGAACAAGGATAGCAACATAGCTTTTAAGAACATGCACATGTTCTGTATGAATTGGTACTGTTATCCTTGGTGGGTCCGTTGTGCCACAATCCTCCCAGACAATGCATAGCATTTATTACATAATGAGTGAGCATTGCTTTTATATAAGAAAACAAGCTATTTTAGTTTCACTTTTGCTAAATACACAAAATGAACGCTGAAAGTTTTACAGTATGCAAAATAAATATCATGGAAATAAATTAACATTGGATATTTGACTTACAATGATTGGAACTGCTGAGTGATCCATAATACAATTGTGTCCAGTACTTTGCAGTGCTACGCTATATCTCTATTTACTGTAGACACTTTTTGATACCTTGGAATATATAATTTGCTTTTGTTTGGCAGGTATATTTTTACTGGAAATCTGAACCAAACTATTTTATTTTTCTCTTTTCTTCTGTAGCATTATTTACTGTTCTTTCTTCAGCTATGCTGTGGTTTATTGGCTCGATCCTGAATGGAGATGAGGGAAACTGAGCTGGCACTAGCTGAAAGCTGGTGTTGTCACTCAGACACTTACTTCCTCCCTGACAGACAATTAAGGCTTCACGCTACACTCTTCTTTCTAGCTTGTGTGCTAGGATATTGGAGTGTCAATATTATAGAAGCTGCAGAACAGAAATTTGACACAAAGAATGAAATTATTGTTTTATTTTATTATGTTTTTAATTATTGACACAGAGTGGTTGTTTATTATGTTCAACTTCATTATTATTGTCATATTAATCTGTAAATTTATGAACCACCTCAACAGCTCAAGTTTGATATTATGATTTTCTAGAATTGGTGATTATCTATCTGTTTCTGTAATAGTTGTAAATGTATGAGTTCTTACGTAAAGCAGGTCAATCTATAACAATCAAATGTTAAGAATGGTACTGATATATTCCATGATATGTGGAACTACAACTATGAACATCATGTTGTCTCTAGGTCCAAAGTGATGTGCTGATTAATGATATAGTACCTTATAGCAGTCATAGCGCATTTTTTCTGAAAAAGAACTCTAGATCCCTTGTCATCCTTGACATACTGTATATATATAAATATATTTATATATTTGGGCTAAATGGGCAAACAATCGAAAGGGGAGACAGTCAAATCTTTAATTTAACCACTTCCATACCAGGCACATTTTCAAGTTTTTTGTATGTGCGGTTTTGGAGGGCTATAACATTTTTATCATTTGTGTTATTCAACTAATTTCTGCGTCTTTTTTCGGTGACACATAGGCCTTTATTTTTATGTTGTTTTCATTCTTGCATGTGTTTTAATTTTTTTTAATATCCGGGAAAATATAATCAAAAGAGGAGGGAAAACGTGTCTGTTTTTCACTTTTCATTTTTTTTCTTATTTAATAACACAAAGTGCTACTAAAAAACTTTATAAAATAGTTTTTCCTCTCTGTTACGGTAATTTTTATTTTTTATGGTGTTGTCGGGGGTAGGGCTATAACCTGTAATAAGGGAGTTTTATTGGCGTATTATTTTATTTATTTTTTAAATTATTTTATTTACATTTTTTTTTTTTTTTTTACATTTCTATACATTTTTTTTTTTTTTTTTACATTGTGTCCCCATAAGGTCATAATAGACCTTTGAGGACATCTGATGACAACTGTAGGACCCAGCAGCTCTAACAGACGCTGATCCCAGCAGATCACCTGACCGCCGGGTCAGAGGGGAGAGCTGTATACATTGAGCGCTGTATACACGGCGATCAGGATGGCAGGGGAAGTAATAAACCTTCCCTGTCTTCTCTCTGGGAGTTCCAGGTGAAGTTACAGCCGGCTCCCTGTTTCAGCAACTGCTCAAATTTGTGCAGTTGCTGAATTACTTCTGGACGTATATAGTCTATGGGCGGTACGGAAGTGGTTAATAAACTGTTGATTTTGCTATTTCTTTTATTACTAGTGACCTAAATTGTTACAATTAGTAAAGATTCATAAGAAAAAATGTTGAGATGGGGGGCTCAACCTGTTAAAATTGTGAGTTCCCTTCATAAGGTAAACTCATGTAAGGTGCCCAAATGTGCTTTCTTATATTTTCTCTGCACTGAATTGATGAATTTCAGAAAGATTTTGATTGAAATTGATTAACATTGTGTTTATTAAACAATTATGTATTATTCTTAATGAATAATTTTTAATCTAAGTTAATATTTCTGGTGGTAAAACTTTAAGTTGTCGGACATGCAGGACTTTGTGTCCGACGAAAAAAACTGGCTTTTTGGCGCAGAGGGTGTAAGCGCACACCCGCGCATTGCTTTAAAAACCCATTCAAGTGAATGGGTTTTTAAGCAAAGCGTCGCAAACCTTTCCCTATCCAGTCCCTATTCAGTTTTCCGACATTTAGGTCGGATTCGCAGCGGACGGCGTGCCGGCGGAAGTGTGAACCCACCCTAAGTCAAAATGTCAAGCGGTGGTTTTTATTGTAGATTGTTATTGGTAGAAGAAAAACGATGGACACTTTTGATTCTATTGGTATATAGTCTTCAAACGAGGTTACTGGTTTTAAAAGGAAATCATCACATTGAACTTGCAATCTGATTTGTGGGTAACATGTTAAAGAGATTTTTCAAAACTGATTTATTGATGATAGAGACTCCAATGCAGATGTAAACCTAGCCTAACTAACTATTCTTTTGTAACCACCTCCCAGAAGCATGCTAGAAAAAACAAACCATGCGTACATGTGAAAATCCACACAGCAAAGAGACCCAACTTTGGTGAATGTAACTTATAAGTAACTGGTCACTTTTATGTCATATCCAGCTCATTTCAGGACGAAAGACTTTCTAAGTATGGGAAGAGACTTTTCAAACTGGACACACACCTTCAGTGGGTCATATTACTCCCCATCTTATATCTTTAAGCCAAGTGGTCAGTCTTCATGAATTAATTAACTCCATGCTACGTGTACCAATTAACCCCTTTTCTGCACTGTAAAACACATCCAATGTACCATAGAGCCATACAACTCATTGTGTGAACTTTAGAATATCAGAATATGTTTGTGATTCATTAAACACCACACATTGCACAGGGGCTGTGCTTCATATTGCAGCTCAGCCACATTCACTTAAATGGGATTGAGGTGCTGCTGTATCATGTGACCAATGAATGTAACATTGCTTTTTCAAACAGCTGATATGTTGGGGTGTTAAACTCCAAATCACATATTAATGAACTCTCCAAAGGATAGATCATGAATAGTTTAGTCCTGGAAAACCCCTTTGAGGACCAGAAAGAGCTTGCAGTTTAAGATAGTTTTGTGGGAAAGGATTCAGTGAGAAGAATATGTAATTCATTCAGCTCGGGAGGGCTGTCCTATCAGTGAATGACATCATTCCCTGTATGATTGTGTAGACAAAGACAGCTGTCAGTCAGTGCGTAAGACTACCCACTGGACACTTAAGCAGAGAATGAGTAGGAATTAAAATGAGTAACTTACAAGCTGTCCCGACCTGATCTTTAACTCTTAATTTAAGCTGCTTGAAAAGATGGTTGTACCTGAAATACAGTAGGATTATCGGAAGTGAAACCACAAATATCACATTGTAATGGCAGATTCTTTAACCTTCCTACCTTACAATCTCTTCTGTTTAAGTTAATTTCAAATATCAATATATATATATATATATATATATATAGGAAAATTCATGAAAAAGTCTAAACCTGTTCTACATTGAAATGTCAGCAAATATGCAAAATTCAGAATGTAACATAATATAATGATTTTATAATTCAACCAATGTGGTTCATTTATCAAAGTAATTTGAAGGCTTGTGAAGGAATATAATATATTATCACTAGGTCCATTAAAGGGTATTAGCGGAGCAAATTAGGGAATGGAATGGAACTGGTCTTTTATCATCGTATGTGGCAGCATATGTGAAATGTCACTTCAGAGTAAGGAAATTGATTAATTAAATGCCACTACAGTAACCCCTACTAAAACAGCTTTACGCTGCATATTTGTGTATTCTATATTGATCATTTTGCTTCAATACTGCTATTCCAATGATTTTCAATACACATGAAAAAGTCATATTTCTGATGTTAATATGTCTATGAGATATTTAGAGAGATTTAAATTCATTTTTGTTTTGTAAATTTTGATATGTTATGTGTAAAATTGTATGTACTATATGTTAGAAGAGGTACTTAGCAATACCTATGTCCACAGCACCACATCAAGTCATTTATTTGTTTAAATTGGAACTACCGAAACTACTTCTCCATTATAAATTCCATTCAGGAATTATCAGATGATGATGGTGATTTAGAGCAAAAATGTTTACCTATATTTTAGACCAGAGTACAAACTTTCTCAACTCTGGCCTTGTTAGACAAACTGTCATGATTCTGGGGCTTCACCAGAAAAGAAATGCTATCATGGAACTCCAAACAAATACCAAAGTGCCGCACACATCATATCCCTATTAAAACCAAACACCATATTGTGGCAGAAAATACCTCCCCAGATGTGTCATACAAATAACACTGTGCAGTACAAAATACTTATGCAAAAGCACCTAACACCACAGTACAGCATCACTGGTAACCGCATTGCCCCATACCTTCCCCTCTCCTAATGGCAGGTACAGTCTCTAGCCCATTGGTAAAAGCACTTACCGCAAATAAAACCTTCCAAAATTGCAGCAAATCTGCAGAACTGAGACATGCAGGGACCTTTACTTTCTGGCAAAACTGCTGCCGAGATACTACTTAATGCTGGCATATTTGGTATCGCTATACAAGAAATTAGGATTATTTCTGGAGGTAAATTTTATTGGCTGAACGGACTATATGACTACAGAAGTAGAAATTCAGATACATTGGCGTGGTTTCTGAATTATCTCCATCTGTTCTGAAAAAAAAAAAAAATAAATTTAGATAAACTAATGCAAAAAAAAAAAAGAAAAGAAACACATACTTCCAATTGGTAAACGTTTATTTGTACAGAGGCATGCTGTAGTCAAGCCAGGGTAAAGTTTTCTGCATCTAGTTTTAGAAATAGTATATTACTGATAAAAACAATCACGGTATACAATATATGGTATGTAAAATAACAGTTATTGTAGTGGCTTCTGAGCACTGTTTTTCTCCAACACAAATACAAATAAAATTAGGCTTTCCTATTATAATAAAAAGTCTTCCATCAAACTTAATGTTCTCTTAGTCCTTGAAATGTTAATGCAGTGCCTAAAATATACAACTTCCTACAGCTAATACCACTGTGTAACACTTCTTGTACTAAATCTACATAAACCACAGACAGCAGTAAAATAACAAAATCCCTAGAATCCACTTTGTTTCGAGGAAATAATCATAACAAATGCTGCTTTTCATAACAATGGAACACAGAAATACAGGCTTTTGACGACCCATAAAAAAGATATTTACAGAAATACAGTAGATACATGGATAGATAGATAGATAGATAGATAGATAGATAGATAGATAGATAGAAGATAGGTGATCTTTCCAAATTTGCAGTGAAAAAAATCAGCGAGGTTTTATTCCAATAGCAACATTTCAATCCAATACACTCAGGACCTTTCTCAAGCATAGACAAAAGTGTATACTGAAGGTTTATATAGGGTGAACATACATCCAATCAATAAAACAATCAATTGTCTATAATTCTTTCCAATATCATAGAAAACATATATAATATCATTGTAAATATAAAAATTTCATCCATAAATATATACAATGTCCAAGTACATAAAGTGCAAAATCATTATGTAAATATATATTTCAATGTTATAATCATAACATTCATCCACAATTCATTAATTAAACATATCAAACATCTGTGAATATAATGTGTTTGCAATTCCCATATTAATATACCTCAGCAGTTAAGGATATTCATCTCCTCCACATGCCTTTAGCAGCATGTTGCGTCCTGGGGTAGCCCGCATATTTTTGTGAATTTTTGGGAGTATATATAAAACTGGAGTGGTAAGAAATATATAAAAGTATATTATATGATCCCAAGTTTGATCTGGCTAGACACATTGACAGAATACTTAGGTGAGGACATGTTTAAGTTTTTGGTGTTTGAATTTTTTACCACTCCAGTTTTATATATACTCCCAAAAATTCACAGAGATTTGCGCCCCCCCCTGGGTGGCCGATAGTGGCAGGTACTGGTTCCATCATGTCCAACATAGCCTTGTTTTTAACAGATCACTTAGAGATTTGGCGATGAATGGAGCTTCCTACATTAAGGACACAACAGACTTTTTGAAGTTATCCGATATCAGTATTTCTGAATTTGATTAAATTTTGATGTTGTCTCACTGTACACGTCTATAAATCATACTAGAGGCTTAGCAGCAGTTAAGAAAAAATGAGTAACTCTACCTATACTTTGGAGGCCAGAGAATTAATTTAGAAATAATTGGAGTCCGTTTTAAAAAAGGAAGGAAGGAAGGAAGGAAGGAAGGAAGTTATAGTGTATGTGTTTGTTCAATGGAAAATTCATTTTGTACATATGAGCAAAAACATGGTTATAACCTTTAATTTCTCAAGGAAAAAATAGATGCTTCAAAGAAGCAGTACACTTTCCCTATGTCGCCAGTTCAATAAAAATCCAATTTACATCCTATGTATAAAAAGTGAGGAATATATTATCTCAAGTTTTTGGCTTTTTCAATAAAGTCTGTCTTTTAAAGTATAAAGAACCTGGTTAACATTTCTTAGTGCAGTCAAGCCAGATCATGTCAGCAGCCCCTGTCAAAGAAGAAATATCTGCCTCTAGATAGTCTTTACACTCAAGCTGAGCTTCAGGATTCTGTGTATACAGTGCAATACTGTGAACAACATGAAAAGTATTTATGAGCCATATTCAAAATGCAACTAATCATCATTGCCTATCATTGTGGAATGTGTGCTAAATTGATCAAAGTTAACAGCAAACCGTATCAGTTAAAATACAGTGAAACTTAGTTACTAAAACAAGCGTTTCATTGCATAATTGTTGACCTGTCAAATGAATAAAAAGTTGCCTTGGTCTACATTTTTACAGATGAGTTTAAATTAACAAAGAGTATATTTATATTTTACTCAAACTACTGCTTGGTTTTTCATTATATGTAAGGGAGGGCCAAACCATCTCTAAAGTGCTGCTTCTAAGGGGATGTCACTGTGATCAAGGACACTTAGCTAATGGCAGAATATTATTCACACAGGTGTGCTATACTATTTGCCAAAGGGAACATACGATATATTATATGTAAAGTAGCTCCTTACAAAGAATACAGTGGAGTTATGAGTCTTCTGTATTCATGTAGGAAGAGTGCCCGGCTTGGCCTCTTCTTACCTGTGCCCAGTAGTGTTTGAAGGCCATTGTGTATTGATATAGATACAGAACCGCCAGTGACACAAGACAGAACAAGATGAAGCAGGGAGAGAGATGGTAACAACTCAACACATGAATACAGCAGACTCTGTATTCTTTGTTAGTTATTAGTAAATATTTTATTTCTTTTGGGATGAAAATACAGTGAACCTATCTATATAATATGCTGAGGTTAAATAGATTGAACAGATCCAATTTCATTTGTGCTGCATTTTATCACCCAAGTCTACAATAGTCACATTAGCAAAAAATATAACAGATATGTATGATATAGGCAGTAAAAATCAATTCTTTGGTGAGCCTACAAGCAAGCAACTTCTGGACACCAAGTTTAAGAGTGTTAAATCAACATGAGCAAAACCCTGCCAAGAACCAACAATGCATCCCGTAGCTTAGAATGGGTTTCAGTGCTTACCTGGTCTCCCTTAGTCTGTACTTCCTGGCCCCTTCTTGACAAACAGGAAATTCTGGCTCAACCAATCACTGACTCTGACTGGTGGCCACAATGGACAGTGGTTGACTGCTCAAGAATTTCATGTTTGCCAAGGCAGGACCAGGACGTAGAGAACAAAGGTCACCCAGTAAGCCTCAATCCTTTTATGTTTATGTTTAAGCCTGTTTTTTTAATTCTTTTTTTCCTGCTGGAAAACCCTTTAAGATACCTTGAAGAAACAGTGTTGTGTTTCTGAACTTTAGACTGCCCACAAGAAGACATCTTCCTTTCAACTGCTTCTAGTGGACTCACTTCTTTTACTAGGCATTTTACAGTTATACAGTTATAAAGACACTGAGCTTTCTACTGTAATAATTAATTCAATATTACATTATTTATTTAGAAAATTACAGGTTTTTGTTTCATGTTTTAAGTCTTATTATTAACACAGTAGTAGAGCAGACTAATTTGCAAACTACAATATTTTCTAATTAAACTAATTCCCCATAAATATACACATACTGTTGTGCTAATTGACCTATTAGTATCACTTATTTCCATCTACCTATTTTTATTAGTTTAATGGATGCTCATACTTCTACCATTAAAAATTGTCTATTCATCATTCCAATAGCTGGTTGCAATGGAAAGCTGGGATATCATTAAGACAATAAAATATTATAGTATGTTTCAATGTGTTGCCCTGAACGGACATGATTGAAGCCTCCAATGGCTGGTGACGGCTTGAAAAGTTGGTTAAATTATTGAAAAAAAAAGATATATGACCAGATTATAGGTCCTTCTCCCCCTGCCTAGCTTCCTTTGTCCAGGACCCTCATTTATTAGTTGGTGTACCCAGAAGATCGATGCATTTCATGGACAGCATATTGATTTTAATGGGCAGAATACATTTTATCACTGTGAGTACTGACAGCAGGAAATCATGTGATTGGCTTATTGTAAGGGAAAAAAGAGATTGTGAAAAGTAGACAACTCCCTTACAGTAAGAATACATATTGGTGTTGAAATCTATAGGTTGTCTGTACCATGCACAGACAATACAGGTTCTCCAGAGTAAGCAATGTAATCTGATGAGATCTCCTGCTTCTAGATCATAAATAGGGGCCTCAACAGTAAACCCCATCTATCAAATCAGAAATAAGTTTAATGTAAGGCCAATTTGCCAAAAATGTATTTATAGTATAAGAAGTATGTTTTCATTGCTTTTACAATTGTAGATTCAAAAAATGGTAAAGCCCTCACTGTGCAATTTAAGATGAAATAATACAGTGTTTTAGGACATCTGCAAATGATGTGGAAACACTGGTACAAATGAGATGTTCCATGAAATCTACAAGTGGGATTGAAGTGCAATTTATGCTGTAGTCAGTTTTTAGCCTTTGAATCCTGGCCAGAGCCTTGACTGATGCTTAAAAGCAAAGAATGGATACTTTGATAGATAGACTCCTCAGTGCTTAGCACTCCTTCGTTTGATGTACTGTAAAAGTGGCTTCTAACAATTTAATGACAACAAAACTATCCTCTGATCTTTAGAAAGTTGACTCATGGAAGCATACAATTCACACTGTGCCATGTATTCTAATGAAGAGTTTCTTAATAAAATGTAGCAATGCAATAATAAAGCATTACATGACTGAAATAAAAACTTAACATTTATTTTTCGTTTTCATATAGAATCCTCTTCACCTACAGCTCAGCATTGAAAATTCCCTGACTTCAAATGCTGATGTTACTCTCTCCATTCTTACACTGAACAACTGGTACAACTATAGCATACTCCTGTGTCAAGAAGACTGGAATATATCAGATTTCCTTACTCTGACACAAAATAACTCCAGATTTCACCTTGGATTAATATTAAATATCACTGTAAATCTCACCCTGACAAATGATGTTATAAGTTACCTTCAATACAATCTGGAAAGTATGAAGGACACCACATCCACTATTGTTATGTTTGGCTGTGATATGGAAGACACAAGACGAATTTTTGAGACAACCAGTCAGTATGGAGTAGTATTACCAGAATTTTATTGGATTTTTGGAGACTCCCAAAACGTTGATGAGTTAAGGACTGAAGGATTACCTTTGGGGCTCATTGCTCATGGGACAACTGCTGCTTCTTACTTTGAACACTATGTGCAAGATGCAATGGAACTGATAGCCAGAGCAGTTGCCACAGCTACAATGGATCAACCAGAACTGGCCCTTATCCCCAGCACAATGAACTGCATGAGCAGAGACAGTGGAAATCTTACATCTGGGCAATACTTATCCAGGTACTGTATAACTAAATACTGTGTTACATTAATACCCTGCAGTGAACTACTCAACTGTTCCTTCTAAGGTTTGCACTCTGCAATTGAAAGAGTTAAAATTCCCAAACTATGCAGCAGATACAGCTGTTATTGGATTCATTGATCATAAGTATGTTGTTTCTAACACTTCCATTTTTTACCATTTTTCTGTTCCGTTATATGGAACAGAAAAAAAAAAAGAATGGTTACATTCTATGATTGTATTAATAGATTTCTATTATAGTTCCATTATTTTTTCATCACTGTCCATGACATTTTATTGCATTTGCGATGCAGTCCTAATGGAGCACATAACACAGATGTAAATATAGCTTTAAGTGTATTCCTGTCTTGGACATTTATGACATATACATAGGATAACACATTCTATGAGTGCTTTAAGAATTAATTTTGTTATTTAGCTAAAATCTCATTGACAATATATATTAACAAATGTGTATAAGTCATACATTTAAAAGAGACGCAAAATATCTCCTATCTTTGCTCATCGACTCTCTCATCGACTCTCTCATCTTCACTTGATTGATAAGATGGTGGAGATCTCACCACGTATCTTATATAACAATGACTCCTGCTACTGTTAGACAGGAGACAGGACAGGAGTGTAACTTTAGGGGGCAAAATATTGTGAGCTACTCTGAGAATTTAGATATAGGGCTAGAAAAGTGAATATAATCATTTCCTTGGGTGAAAGAAAGCCTGACTTCCAATTTAATAGTATCAATCAAATTATTCAATTACTTATGAAAGCATCCCAAAATACAGCAGGGTGACCAAAGGAATCTCCAGATTATTTCGGCAAATACAGTTGAAAAAGGGTAAAAGCTAAGAAAAAGACAACAACAATCATTTCATATAATAGTACTTTTAAAATATTATTGTCAACATTGAAAGTAATTAGCCACATTGTATATGTCTCTAGAAGAAGTCTAATGAAATCCCCCTTTCCCTAACACTGCTTGAATACTGTTGTCACTGGATATGTCCTGTAGTCCATCTTCTTATGACAGATGAGTGTGCTCAGTTTTTCTTTGTCTTCCCTATAGATCAGTGCTACAGAACTATGCATGTGCTGTCCTAACAGATTAAGCATGTCCAGTGGATGAATAATTTCTGTTAGGAAGAATAACCAGTATGAGTTAGAAAGAACAGAGCACAGGGACCCTGAGAAATGTAGTTTTCACTAGTGAAGCAGACCGTTACATGCTCCATAGTAAGGAATGCCCACTTTGGTCATTGTAGGCTGAAAATGTAAAGGAGCTATAAGGTGCAGATCATGGGAGGGAGGGCACGTAGGAGGTGGATGAAGTGATACTTACTGTGCACAGTTACTCAAGTTTTTAAAAAAATTGTGTTTTAGGAAAGTCCTTGAGCTCAGTGTGTGCAAGCACTTGGGCAGAATGTAAACCATTGTAACAATTGTACCAGGACTGTGTCTGCTTACATGCTTATGCACAGGCATATATAGGCTATTATATGTATGGTACTTGATATTTGAAAAATACATTTTTACTTAGACTGTGGTCAACTACTTTGAGAAATATTTATTATAAAGCAAGTTTTCCTCCAGGTTATTCATGCATTTTACTGCATTACTGTATCATTATGTTTACACTACAAGTTGCATTATTTTTGGAAGCCAAAAAATAAAAAAAATACATTTGTTTTATACATGGTTATAATTTGAAAAACTATAGCTGAGGTGTTATGATTTTTTTTTCAACTCTCTTTGGTAACCTAGTATTCTACCCTTACTGCTGTCCTCTTAGTTTTAGAAGTGATGCGCTCTAAGCAGATTTGAAGCATGTTCCATGTTTTTCATTTTTCAATGGTTGGTTGACTGACTTAGTGCTCTCGGGGAAACTCACTGATCCCTGACTGATACTCTTCAATAATCCTGTCACTGAATCAGGTTATCATTTACTGTAGCCTAAACACATAAAAGATATTTCTTGAAGAAAAAGCAACTTCCCTCCAGCCCATCTCCAGTCGCCATCTCACACAAAATAAAGAAAACTTGATAGATAACTGTATTGTTCGATATAGACAGATAGATGGATAGACAGATAGATGGATAGACAGATAGATGGATGGATAGATAGATAGATAGATAGATAGATAGATAGATAGATAGATGATACTTTCAACCATTCGTACTCTTTTGGTTTAATGCAAATAAATAATTTAATAGAGTATTAATTGCTTACATGCATCTACCCTTTTCACTTATACAATCTATACATTTAAGCAATTGGGCAGAACTTATGGACAGAATGGTCTCACAATCCTTTAGTCAGCTATATCTTCAGTAATAAAGTAATTTATAGGTAGGACTGGATTCTTTGTATGTACTACTTGGGCATTCATTATTGTAATACATTTCAACTTGAAACTATGCAAGACTATATATTGATCTACTATATTTTTATTCTCAGGTTTTTAACAAACACATCTTTCAGTGGTGTTAGTGGACATATCAAAGTGAAAGACTCTTCAATCATCAACTCAGAAAACCATTATTTTATCTGGAACTTACAACATGATCCAGTAGGAAATCCTATGTGGACTCGACTTGGAAGCTGGCAGGATGAAAAAATTATAATGGATTATGGACTGTGGCCAGACCAAGCTCAAAGGCACAAAAATCATTACCAACAGCCAGCACGATTACACCTTAGGGTTGTAACTTTGATCGAGCCCCCTTTTGTCTTTACAAGAAATGTAGATGATGATGGCCAATGCCCAGCAGGACAGCTTTGCTTAGATCCCATGACTAATGATTCAGGAGTATTAGACAGTCTTTTTGAAAGTTTGCAAAGTGGCAATGACTCAGTGCCAATTGAATACAAAAAGTGTTGCTATGGTTATTGCATTGACCTCCTAGAAAAATTGTCAGAAGATTTGAACTTTGACTTTGATTTATATATTGTTGGTGATGGAAAGTATGGAGCTTGGAAGAGTGGTCATTGGACAGGACTTGTTGGAGATCTTCTCAGTGGTGCTGCCCACATGGCTGTAACCTCATTTAGTATTAACACAGCTAGAAGTCAAGTAATTGATTTTACAAGTCCCTTCTTTTCAACAAGTCTAGGTATCTTAGTAAGGACTAAAGATACAGCAGCACCAATTGGAGCTTTTATGTGGCCACTTCACTGGACAATGTGGCTGGGGATTTTTGTATCTCTTCACATTACTGCAGTATTTCTAACACTTTATGAGTGGAAAAGCCCCTTTGGCATGACCCCAAATGGCCGCAACCGCAGTAAAGTTTTTTCTTTCTCATCTGCACTAAATGTGTGTTATGCTATATTATTTGGCAGGACGGCTGCTATCAAAACTCCTAAATGCTGGACTGGAAGATTTCTAATGAATTTGTGGGCTATATTTTGTTTGTTTTGTCTGTCAACATATACTGCTAATTTGGCAGCTGTCATGGTGGGAGAGAAAATTTATGAGGAGCTTTCAGGAATACACGACCCTAAGGTAGGTCAAACTTAATATAGTTTTATTATTTATAGCTGGTTGGATGCTGTGTAGGTTATATATGCTTGAGTGTAATTAAATGCTCAAGATCATACTGTAGTGGAATGGCTGTCAGTTAGTATGATCTATCATTGAAAAAGTCGGGATGTAATGCATTTTTAATAAGTGCTACACTGCTTAACACTCTTATTATGCAAATATTAAATGTTGTCACTGGCAGTAACATGGAAAGACATATGCATTTTTGATAGCCAGATCTTCAGTAACTATGATTAAATTTTCCACTTTCTCATGAAAAATGCAGTTTCTACTTTTATCTTGTCATGTCTTGATTACTGTAACCTTTTCAGAATTGCCATTTCTCTGAAAGTGAAAGAAATAAGTGTATGAAAGCATTCGAAGGGGAAAGTAAAGAAAATAGGCACATTCTATGTATAAGTGTGTATCAAAGCATTTTTGTAATTTCTGACCAATTGGTACAAGATGTGAAATTGACTTTTATCTTAGAACCTTAGGTTTTCTATTCTTTATTTATTTTTGTATTTATTTATTTTTACTTATTGCAAGCTATTAGTGTTTCTGAACGGGGATAAATTACTCCCCCAGATGTATTTCTCTACTATGTATCACAAAGGTTTGGAGCATTCAAAGAATATATCTTTTAGTACAGTTCTAGTATGTTTAGTAATATACACTGTATAGTTATGTCTTACAATATACATACAATTCCCAATATATCATGATACATGTTTTTGGAGTACTGCAACATTTACTCTGCGGTCACTATAGTTATTTGTAAAATATACCAAGGAATTTCAATGTACTAGGTTTATTATTTGTTTATTATTTATTTGTTGTTTTTATATTATTTAACTATTCTCTGTGTATTAGGCTGCTGTGAATGGAATCCCTACACAACACTCTCAGTATTGCTCATTGCTAATTGCCAGTGTTTTCTGAATTCTAGTCAGGAAACGTAGCCCTGTGCCAGCATACACCCATGCTGAGGTAGCACTGCAGTTCTGTGCATAGCGTTGTGATGCTACCATAAAGAGGAATCCTGAGGTTACCTGAAATCAATGTTTCCTGTCATTTAGTCAGGAAAGGAGCCCTGTGCCAGAATATACCCAGATAGAACCTGATACTCACGCTGGGGCAGCATTGCAATGCTATAAAGAAACTGTGAAGAGGAGTTTGCCAGAGAATTATCTTAGTGGATGGATGCTCTACTGCGTTAGCACAGGCCCAAACAAGGAAGGATGAACTAGGAAAGGAGAGAGAAACATTTGAGCTAAAGTGAGCAGATGGAGAGCAAATGGATAGATCTGTGGAAGCTAGTGACATAGAACCACAAGGACCTGCTAAAGTACAAAGGGGTTCTCTTCAAAGTGACTAGTTCACTGCGGCAAGTGGCATACAGATGGGGTAGGTGATCATATAGGGTAGCCCCTCAGAGACCTATATTGGCAAACTAGGGCTGACTGCACATACTGCAGTCACTTAGGGTGAGGACCATACTGTAAACTTGCACACTGTACCTTACTCAGGAGTATAATAAAGCTATGCAGTACAATTTTGTTGGTTTTTACATATTTCCATTTACCATCTTTGCTTATAATATCAAGCTACTAGACAAGAAAGGAAAAAGACTCTCACACTGACTCCACACCATACCAAATGACTTCTACGGAAAGCAGTGGTATTGTACAGTCATGGCCAAAAGTTTTGAGAATGACACAAATATTATATTTTCACATGATCTGCTGCCCTCTGGTTTTTATGTGTGTTTGTCAGATGTTTTTATCACATACAGAAATAGAATTGCATTCATATTATGAGTAACAGAAGCTTATATTGACAGTTAGAATGAGTTAATGCAGCAAGTCAATATTTGCAGTGTTGACCCTTCTTCTTCAGGACCTCTGCAATTCTCCCTGGCATGCTCTCAATCAACTTCTGGACCAAATCCTGACTGATAGCAGTCCATTCTTGCAGAATCAATGCTTTAATTTTGTCTGAATTTGTTGGTTTTTGTTTGTCCACCCGTCTCTTGATGATTGACCACAAGTTCTCAATGGGATTAAGATCTGGGGAGTTTCCAGGCCATGGACCCAAAATCTCTATGTTTTGTTCCCTGAGCCATTTAGTTATCACCTTTGCTTTATGGCAAGGTGCTCCATCATGCTGGAAAAGGCATTGTTGAGCGCTAAACTGCTCTTGGACGGTTGGGAGAAGTTGCTCTTGGAGGACATTCTGGTACCATTCTTTATTCATGGCTGTGTTTTTAGGCAAGACTGTGAGAGAGCCGATTCCCTTGGCTGAGAAGCAACCCCACACATGAATGGTCTCATGATGCTTTACAGTTGGCATGAGACAAGACTGGTGGTAGCGCTCACCTCTTCTTCTCCGAATAAGCTGTTTTCCAGATGTTCCAAACAATCGAAAAGGGGATTCATCAGAGAAAATGACTTTACCACAGTCCTCAGCAGTCCACTCCCTGTACCTTTTGCAGAATATCAGTCTGTCCCTGATGTTTTTTCTGGAGAGAAGTGGCTTCTTTGCTGCCCTCCTTGAGACCAGGCCTTGCTCCAAGAGTCTCCGCCTCACAGTGCGTGCAGATGCACTCACACCTGCCTGCTGCCATTCCTCAGCAAGCTCTGCACTGCTGGTAGCCCGATCCCGCAGCTGAAACACTTTTAAGAGACGGTCCTGCCGCTTGCTGGTCTTTCTTGGGCGTCCTGGAGCCTTTTTGGCACCAATGGAACCTCTCTCCTTGAAGTTCTTGATGATGCGATAGATTGTTGACTGAGGTGCAATCTTTCTAGCTGCAATACTCTTCCCAGTTAGGCCATTTTTGTGCAGTGCAATGATGACTGCACGTGTTTCTTTAGAGATAACCATGGTTAACAGAAGAGAAACAATGATGGCAAGCACCAGCCTCCTTTTAAAGTGTCCAGTGGTGTCATTCTTACTTAATCATGACAGATTGATCTCCAGCCCTGTCCTCATCAACACCCACACCTGTGTTAATGGAGCAATCACTGAAACGATGTTAGGTGGTCCTTTTAAGGCAGGGCTGCAATGATGTTGAAATGTGTTTTGGGGGATAAAGTTCATTTTCTAGGCAAATATTGACTTTGCAAGTAATTGCTGTTAAGCTGATCACTCTTTATAACATTCTGGAGTATATGCAAATTGCCATTAGAAAAACTGAAGCAGTAGACTTTGTAAAAATTTATATTTGTATCATTCTCAAAACTTTTGGCCATGACTGTACAGTGTAAAAAAAGGTTTAAATTCATATGCAGAATGTCCACTGAGAATTATATATATTTGTGCTTCTTACGTCAAATAATGGCAACAGTTAATGCAGTATGATGTTGATGAAAGTTATAAGGTTTATGCGTTTGTTTATCTGTGTCTGAAACTGACTGAGATTTCACTTACAACACATTATAGTGGACAGCAATACCTGTGGTTTTTGTGCTGAACTTTTATGCTCAGCTTTTATATTTCTTCAAAAGTGCATCACTCTTCTTTTTGTAGCGTGCTCTTATAATCCTAGTACATTGTAGAGATTGATTTTCTATTATTGTTTGCCTACACTATACATTGTGTACACAGTGGACACTTTCACATGTCTATATAAATCTCTATTGCTGCCCCCACAGTAATAATTAAGATTCCATGGGAAACTAAATAAAAGCCTATAATTTAACTAATTTAATAGCTTTTCAGAGTATTTTGTATGCATCTAGTAAAAATTTAGAAGCATTGACAACCAAGTACTGGAATTTTAAAGGGGTATTCCCATTTTAGCCTTTAATGGAATACTAGTCTGTAATCCCTGGTCAGACACTGCCAGGATCAGTAAACTGTGAGCTACAAAAACAGCGCAGCTGGCAGTGCTGTTCCATAACTCCCTTACAGGTGAATGAGAGCGGTAGAAACATCTTAGTACAGCCAACTACACTGTTATCGTAGTCCTTGACTCCTCTGGCTGCAGTATATGGACTGGTATTTCCATCTCCGCCATACAGGACTAAGATCAGAATACCTCTTCAATGTGACCATGTCTGCTTACCTTATAACTTCAAAATTAATAATTCTGGCGTCTCTGCTTGTAAAATAATATCTTGTTAATTGTAAAATACTTTACAATTGAATGAAATCCTTACTCACGTGTTGACCCGTAAGGTAACATTATTGGAGGATTCAGCTTCTTATAAAAACATGGAAATTTATTAAAGTCTTCATGGGAAAACAGATACATATGGAAACCTTCCAGCATAACAGAAATATCAGTCAATGTCTTGCATCATGGGAGAAGTTCAGAGTTAGGTTTTTTCAAGTGGTTCTCTTGCAGACATCTTGGTTCATGCTTATTCATTAATGTGTGTTGGTCTTCTGTGGGACAATTCTGCCATCCTTCCAAGGAAGTAGACAAAACAGCAAGACAGGCCGAAAGAGACCCAGACATGTGTGTCTGTCAATCATTTATATTCATGAGAGGGGGTGTTTCCCAACATCCTTATACTTTCTACTACTGTATATGGACAATACTAGAATAGTATACCTTAACCACACCCATGCACCATAAGATACAAGAGTTTTGTCAGCAGAATACAATTAACCCTTACAGGTCATGAATATTGCACTCTAATAATATTTAACACTGCAAAAGATTTTTTGTGGAACTGATGTAATAAGACATACTAATCTTTGTTCTTGTTATTATCATTGATATTACATTTGTTATGTAGAGTCTCCAGCTTATCTACATTCTTAAATATTGGTGGGTGAGTCACTTTTCAGATCTAGTCAAAGATAATAGACTCCATACAACAGAGGTTTGAAATGGTGAGATATGCTTTATTTGTTCCCAAACACAGTGTGTAGAATACAGTTATAATTGTGACATTTTGGTCTAATCGACCTTCATCAGACTCTACAATAACAATAAACATACAGTGACATATATGAAAAGTGTGAGAAAACAACATGTAGCATATACAACAGTATATATACATGAACAATATACATAAATATACATAAGTCGCATCATATTTAATATAAGACAATAGAAGAGACATTATATTATGGCGTAGGTGGCAGCCTGGAGTAACCATGCATCAATGAGATGTAATGTGAACGGTAACCAAGGAATACAGAGCAGAGCAAGTGTCCATATTAGTAGTATGTGATAATATTCAAGTGTAAATATAGTGAGAATAGAGAGAAATGTGTCAGACTTATGATGATAGTCCATCTATGCCCAATAGATATAAGCTAGGAATGGTATACACTTATATAGCTGTAAGAGTCTACTATCTTTGACAAGTTAAGGGTTGGGACCCTACTCCGCACCGACTGGGAGTGCTATCCACATCCATTAAGAAACTTTTCAGATCTAGATCCTAGTATCAAATATACAGTATACCTCTGAGGTTTCTCAGAGAAGAGAGACAGCAATATAACTGCAAGCTTTACAGGTGCTGGCCAGCACTAGTGTCAGCCATGTTTACTGTGCATATGTTGTTGCAAGATATAGTTTGTGAACCCTTTGGAACTGGATTGGGACAGGATTTTTGCATTGATTTCAAATAAAATGTGTTATGATTTTTTACCGATGGTATGTCACATTTATAGACAAACACAATCTAACTAAATGAAAAACAGGGAGAAAAAAGTAAGTGAACTTCTTTGATAAAAATTTCTCCAACAGTTAACTGACTAAGAGTATTTATATGATAACAATGAGATTGGAAATGTGGATTTCACACAAGAGTGTGGTGTTAGGGCCAGTTTTGGGGAAGTCAAAGTGAAAATATAATTATTAAATGTTATATATTCTGAATATTGGATGTTTTAGGACTATAGCTTATTGCAAATATACTTTAATAGAAATTTAGGAAAGTTTAGAAGTGTTAATTATTTTATCAACTTAAAACTTAAATAGCCAGACCATTAAAAAATGTATTTCTTTATCTTTGCCAGTTGTTAAGAGTTCTCATGAGAAGGTTTTAACTCTTCCTGCACAGCTCTGATTTTGCATGGTATTATCTGTGGGTTCTTGTTTGTACGCTTCTACTTCAGGGTTTTTTGCCATATAGTCTCTTACTGTGGTGTGTTCTCTCTTAGGTTCTCAGCACAAGCACTGTTTTTCCTGAATTAGAGAATCCCTGTCTGCTAATGTCTTAGCTTGTCTCCTCAGTTTTATAGCATAGGTTGAAATCTCTTTATCAAGCTAGGGTGTCTCTGCAATATGGCTTCTTGACTGGACTCATCCTTGCCATAATCTCCACTTGTAAGAAGTGGCATTTGTTTCTTCAGCCATGATTTTGCTTGAATATCATCAGTAGAGTAGTCCATAGTAGTCCATAAGTGCTGCCACCTTTAGTTGATTTTCTTCTTTTGACCTCTCCTTGAAGCTCTAGACCAGAGGTGTCCAACCCGCAGCCTAAGGGCCGCCTTTGGCCCTAGATGGCTTTGAATGTGGCCAAACATAAAATTGCACTTAAAACATTATGGTTTTTTGTATCGCAATGTCACCGTATGTGCATTCTAACTATTTGTATGCAAGCCTATGCATGTGTTCACATGCGTGGCTTCAAATTTACGGCAGTATATGGCTTCTGGTGTGTTATCTTGTAAGCGCACACAGTATATTTAACACTATCAGACATTGTATGTGCTTGTGATGACTTGGTGATGCAGTGATTATCAATAATATTTCAGCCTACCACTGCGTTTAATGTTATTTAGAAGTCAGGTAAGCATTCTTATTTGATTATTAAGGGTACTACCACACCCCAGCGCCTTAGGCACAAAATTATGCCGAATTTTTTTTTTTTGCTCATCAGGTTTTGTTACCATTTTTTTATTTAATGTGTGGCCCACATTAAATGTCACAACAAGGTAACAAAAGCCTTGAAAGGGTGCAGTTCATACTTCCCTTTACACGAAGACACAAACAAGATAGATAGCATTTCCTTTTGTGTTAACTAATCCGGAAATCTTGTTGCTTTTAGAGAACCACTTGTGACACATATAAATGTAGCCATAATAACAGGTCTTATGACTTGCTCTACCATGGTAACTCACAACAAAAGTCATTAAAAGCAATATAAAAAATTTAAGTGAAAGTGATTAGCAGTTATTTACTTAATGTGTTAATAGTCATGTTAAACTTAAGCTACATCTGCATATCTGGACACATTCATACAAGAGGACAGGTAAAGAATTTTTTAAAAAACCATCAACCATTTATAAAGGAGTCAGAGTTGGAGTTGGAGCCTTGTTTCACAGGTACTTTGCTCACAAAACAAAAACACACAAAGTCTGGTTGCTGATAAATTTGTCCTTCTCACCTTCTCAAGAAAGACTGGTTAGTGTAAATCATGCTGTAAGACAGAGGTCCCCAATGACTAGGCCGCGGACCAGTACCGGGCTGTGGATCACTTGGTACTTGGGGACCTCTGTAGGCTACTATGTGTTGGTTGATGCTCCTATTCTGCATGTAAGTGTCCACCTGTTAAGTGTCCACAAGAGCCATTTTTGAGAGTGATCTGCTGGTGTAGGCTACACCAGCAGATCATTTTCCACTTACCAGGTTACTAATGCAGCTCCCGGGATCTATTCTTGTACACAGGATTTGTGCATCTTCTATTCTGCTATGGTGCTGCTGAGACCAGGGAGCAGAATAAAAGATGCACACATCCTGTATACAAGAACAGACCCGGGGGCTGCATTAGTAACTGGTAATTATGATGTAAATGTAATAATAGTAACAGTGTGTGTGGGGGGAGAACTATTACCCGTATGGGGGCTCTATTAGGCTACTATTACTGTAATAGTGTCCCCTGCAGTTAATAACAGATCCCTCACACAGAGGTATTAACTGGGGGCACCATTACTGTAATAGTGCTCTAGTAGTGTCCCCCACAGGTGATAGTCCCCCCCCACAGGTAATATTACCTGTGGTGGGCACTATTACAGTAATAGTACCCCCCAGTTAAAAATATTACCTGTATGTGTGGGGGGAGACAGTTATTAACAGTCCTCCTCCACACAGGTAATGTTATTAACTGGGGGACACTATTACTGTAATAGTGCCTTGGTAGTACCCCCCACAGGTAAAAGTCTCCCCCTGGGGTCAAATACAGCTCATACACTGACAATGATAAATCATCATTTTCTCTGCAGTCTGCAACTCTGCTCCTAGATCCCCCTATCTCAGGATCCATTAGGGCTATGAAGATGATCTAATTTTAAAAAATGAGAATCTCTTCTTTAAATGATACCAAGAACAACATGATAGCCCTTACAGATTCAGAGCGATTTGCTGTTAAAAAACGCTGTCAGGAATTGATATCTGCATAAGGATCTCCATGCTGAACTCCATTTTCACCAAATCTCTCCGGATCTGTAAGGGCTATCATAACAATCTTGGTATCATTTTAAAGAAGTGATTCTCATCTTTAAAATCCAAAATCATCTTCATAGCCCTAATGGATCCTGAGAAATCGGCATAAGTAGTAAGCGTATAAATACATGGGTGGAAGGGAAAGGGTTAACCAGATGCGGAACAAGCAAACACATCCAAGTGAGCCCTCAACCCACATATATCAATATTACCACCATACAGTGTCATATAGTGATAGATACCAGCTGTACACAAGGCTCTACAGACCATTTGAGTGAATACAATGCAAAAAAAGTTTCATGGCTCACAGGTGTAGTCTCTGACTGTAATCATTCACTTGTCCTGTCTCCTCCATCTGGACCACCATTACTACTTTTTCCAGCTGTGACTTGTCTCTGTAAAGTTTTCAAATAAGACATCTTTGGCTCCTCACTTTTCTAGGCATTTGATCCACATTCTCCTCACCGATATAAAGTCCCCCCTTTTGCTGCTGCCCCCAATTATAAAATACACACGTGGACAAAATTGTTGGAACCCCTCGTTTAATGAAAGAAAAAAACCCACAATGGACACAGAAATAACTTGAATCTAACAAAAGTAATAAAAATATATAAAAATTCTATGAAAATTAAATGAAAGTCAGACATTGCTTTTCAACCATGCTTCAACAGAATTTTTTTGAAAAGAAAACTTATGAAACAGGCCTGGACAGAAATGACGGTACCCTTAACTTTATATTTTGTTGCACAACCTTTTGAGGCAATCACTGCAATCAAACGATTCCTGTAACTGTCAATGAGACTTCTGCACCTCTCAACAGGTATTTTGGCCCACTCCTCATGAGCAAACTGCTCCAGTTGTCTCGGGTTTGAAGGGTGCCTTTTCCAGACGACATGTTTCAGCTCCTTCCAAACATGCTCAATAGGATTTAGGTCAGGGCTCATAGAAGGCCACTTCAGAATAGTCCAATGTTTTCCTCTTAGCCATTCTTGGGTGCTTTTAGCTGTGTGTTTTGGGTCATTATCCTGCTGCAAGACCCTTGACCTGCGACTGAGACCAAGCTTTTTGACACTGGGCAGCACATTTCTTTCTAGAATCCCTTGATAGTCTTGAGATTTCATTGTACCCTGCACAGATTCAAGACACCCTGTGCCAGATGCAGAAAAGCAGCCCCAGAACATAACAGAGCCTCCTCCATGTTTCACAGTAGGGACAGTGTTCTTTTCAAGATATGCTTCATTTTTCAGTCTTTGAACATAGAGTTGATGTGCCTTGTCAAAAATTTCGATTTTTGTCTCATCTGTCCATGGGACATACTCCCAGAAGCTTTGTGGCTTGTCAACATGTAGTTTTATATATTATTACTTTTGTCAGATTCAAGTTATTTCTGTGACCATTGTGGGTCATTCTTTCATTAAACGAGGGGTACCAACAATTTTGTCCACATGTGTATATAATATAAAAAACATCTAGGAATGAATAACACCCCCTGTGAACATCTTTAAATTAATAATGTCCCTGTGTGCCTGCTTAAATTAATAGTGCCCCTAAATTAATAATGCTTCTTGTTCCCCCTAATAATGCCTGTTTGCCACCTTAAATACTGCCCAATTCCCTAATTGTTAATACCTCCTAATGCCCTTTATATTGTGTTCCTGTGTATAAATACTGCTCCCTAATTCCCCCTTGTATTAAAGGGTTTGACTGGGATTTAAAATAAATATATGCAGGCAGCAGGGGAGGTGTAAAAAATAAAAATGCCTTTATACTTACCTGCATCCTTCCCTATAGAACTATTCCTGCACTGAGTCAGCCGTCTCCTCCACTGGTTTCTATACAGAGCGGCTGCAGCGGTGATATCACATCGATGGGATGGCTGCAGCCATTCACTATGTTGATTACTGTAGCGATTCTGCTGATGTGACGCCACCACTGTAGCCACTCAGAGCTGTGGAGGAGACGGCTGGCAGTGCAGGAATGCAGGAATGAAGGGGGGGATGCAGACAAGTATAACTGCATTTTAATTTTTTACACCTCCTCTCCTGCCTGCATACATTTTAAATCCCAAGTAACCCCTTTAATAATTCATCATAATGCCCCCTTATTAAAGATGCCACTTTAAATTTCCCCCTATATCAATACTTCCCCCTGTTTAAATGTGGCCCACTTATATCATTATTTCCCTCATAATATAAAAATAAAGTGTGGGGGGAAAAAATATATATACTCACCTACCCTAGATTCCCTGGTGCAGGCCCCTAACCCTTTGCTGTCACCTCTTATAACCTGTAGGCCACCCACAAACCACTTCAAGCCTGCAGTGGTGTTATCATGCCCCGGGACGTAGATGTGTTGTGGTGATGGCGCTTTGTAGGCTGCAGGCCTGAAGTAGTTGGCAGCCTACAAGTTAAGAGAGGTAGAGCAGGAAGCCAGCGGCTTTCTCCTCTACCATGTATTTCAATTGTATCAGCGTTTGCAGGCACCCATACAATCAAAATAGCTGTTTCCTAAATGTTGGTGGCCCCGTCCCTTCTGCCCCCTGCTAGCAATGCCTCTTCCTTTAACTAAATGCCTTCATCACAGATCATCTATTTTTCATCTGTAATCTACTTTATAGAACTATGCTGCCTTCTACTGGTAGCAACTGCAAAGGTAGTGATCACTAGCATTACCAAATTTACTATATAAAACATCCAAGACTCTTTTGCTAGATCCAAAATGTAAATATGCAAAATATAGAGAAAAAGACAATCTTACTGTAAAGAGCTGAGAAAAGACAATAAGTAACTGCTATGAAATTGGGGTGATGATAACCTGGCCAAAAGGGTGTCGCTTTTCATTTAAAAAGCATTTAGGTTAAAATTGAATCTGTCAGGTGATTTCTTCTGTCCTGTCTGAGAATAGGATATGACAGAGGGTAAAAAAGCTGAGTTCTGTGATTTCTAAGTAGAAAGTAGGATTTCTCAGTAAAAAGCTGTGTAAGGTTGAAGCCCCACATTGCGAAAACACAGCGTTTTTACAGTACCTGCAAAGTGAATGGGATTCTGGCTAATCTCATCCACACATTGCAGAAAAAAAATCTGCAGTGGAAAAGCTGTATTTTCAAAAACGCCTGTGTTTTTGAAGATCACAGCCTGTCAATTATATCTGCAGAAATGCTGGCGTTTTCCGTATAGGTATAATAGGGGCAGAAAGTCTGCAGAGGAAAACTCTGTGAAAATGCAATTTAAAACTCTGCGAAAAAAAATGCAATTCTTTTCTGCAGAGTTTTTTTTTTGCTGGGTTTCGCTACGTGGGGCCTTAGACTTCAACTGTAAATCCTGACAGGGCTCCTAGGCAAGGACCTGGGAGTCCTGCTTACTTTGCCCACATGGGTTTATTGACAGTCTTCTATGTACACATGGTTATTCAAGGAGAGCTGTCAATCACTTTGTGGGGTGTGAGCAGGACTCAAAGTCTTTCCTATGAGTTCTGGCAGGGTTTGCTTTCCTTTTTATTCAGAAATGCTGCTTAAAATAATATAAAACTATATATCGTAAAGCTCAGCTTTTCTCTCTCTGATATCTTGCTCTTAGACTGAGAAGTAGAAATCACCTGACAGTTTGACTTTAAGTAAAGAAGGTCTCCAATTGACATGTGAAAACTGCTATTACAAAAAAAAAATGTTTCAGTGTCAGGTATTATAAAGAAGACAGATTGTATGACTATCCTATATTATGAAGCTGGTTATGCAGTACAGCCAAGAAAGTGACAATGACAATGAGAGGTAATGAAAAGTGAAGTAGATGCCATGAGATATTCTTGATATTGATAATGTTATCCTTTCCCAAATACCATGCCTCATCCCCATTCTCATATTCATAAAACTACCAAAATAACTTTATTCCTGTTTTATTTTGTTCAGAGAATCACATTACTTTTATCATTACTTCCAATTTGAAAAATCTTTACAAGATCAAAACAAACACAAGAAGCCACTAGAAGAAAACATCTCTAATGCTGTAATTTATCTCCAGAGCACGTAAATCTCCTTTGTCTTGAATTCTGTTGCTAGAATAAATTAACATAATGAACAGTGAATTAAGAAATCAAATGCTTACATTTATGTTAATGAATTAGCGTTTTCATCAGTCTGGGTTGGGTCCTTAATGGGTCTTTAATCTCCAGCTTCGTCACCCCCCTCCCAGCGCGCATTAATATGATATTGAGTTCTGAGAAAGTGGAAATCAAAATCAATTAAATTGTGTATATTGGCTTAGCACTTTATCATTTCTTCAGGGATATAGTGAAGTTTTGGAAATTGTAAACAGAAAAGAATAAATAAACTTTCATGTGATGAAATTGATTTAGTGAAATTGGGTTTCAAAGGTATAGTCACTGTGGAGAGGATTTGCTATTAGGTCTGGAATGCAACTTCAGGCCTTTTGTCTAGAAACATTTCTGATAAATGCCAATAAAACCCTAAGGCAGAATTTATTTTCTTCATTTTAGGAAAGAAATATGCAGTCTTCAGGCTATACCATGTTTGGAATATAGCTGAAAAAACCCCGAAAAGCTAAAGAATAAAGGAACACATTATAATTAAGACCACATTGAACTAAATTATTTTATATTAAACATTTTGAGGGACATTTAGCAAACGAAACAGTTATATGATTGTCATTTATAGTTTTCGAGCCTGTAAATTGCAAGCTAAAACACATTTTCATGATTATTATGCGCATTTTAGCTTTTTGCCCTTTCCCTTTTCTATTACTGTCCATATCTCAAAAGCAGAGTAAAGCATTGTTGCCAACATATATTTTATTTCATCTTCAATCTTCTACATATTCATTATTTTAAATGGCTTTTCTGCCACATCCATATTTTTTTAGTTGTAATTTCTGCAGAATAATATAAAGACTATGTGCATGTAAGTCTATATTACATGTATACTGATAATTTTGGCCCATTCACTCAGCTAAATAAGATATCATTATTAACAACACAATGTACTTCCTGAATTTTTTTATACATCAGAAGTGCAGAGTATCAACATCTTCACTCACAAGTAAACTTGCCAAAGTTCCCAAGCAGTGGCGTAACTAGGAATGGCTGGGCCCCAAGGCGAACATTTGACATGCCCCCCCCCCCCCGAACCGCTGTACCAATCGCCCCCCCCCCCCCAAAAAAAAAAACGCATTCCTGCGCACAATTTTATGTGCCATAGTGGCTCCTGAACAAAATATTATGCCCCATTGTGGCACCTGCACACAGTATTATGCCCCATAGTGGCCCCTGCACACAGTATCATTCCCCATAGTGGCCCCTGCACACAGTATCATTTCCCATAGTGGCCCCTGCACACAGTATTATATCCCATAGTGGCCCCTGCACACAGTATTATATCCCATAGTGGCCCCTGCACACACTATTATTCCCCATAGTGGCCCCTGCACTGAGTATTTTGCCCCATAGTGGCCCATGCACACACTATTATATGTCCCATTGCGAACCACCCATGAACAATTATTATACTCTGGGGTCTTTTCAGACCCCAGAGTATAATGATCAGAGACCCAGGGGAGGATACAAACAAAAAAAAACCCAACGTTGCTTACCTGTTCCTCGCTCCGGTCCACTCCCTGCTACGTCGGCCTTCTTCAATGTTGGACCAGGCCGGCGTCACGTGATGCAGGCCGGCGTCGCGATGCAAAATGACGTCCGCTGACGTCTGGGACGTCACCAAACAGGCCCGAAGCCTGGAGAAGCGTAGGAGAAGTAAGTACATTGTTTTTTATGTTCCCTCACCAAGTCTGGGCCTCCGATTATTATACTCCGGGGTCTTTTCAAAGATCCCGGAGTATAATAATAGTAGATATTGTGGTGTTCGGCCAGCGGCCTCACATACCGATCCCTGCTCCTGCTCACAGCCGCCTCCGCAGAATCGGAAGCACAGGCGGCCGTGAGCGGGACCCCGGGGAACGGTAAGTATATAGGGCCTGTTACCTGCTGGGGTTACGGTCTATTAAAAAAAAAAAAAAAAAAAAAAAGCATTGGGGGCCCGCGATACCACTGCTACCCCGGTAGTTACGCCCCTGTTTCCAAGCTAACTATGGCTGTTTTGTTATTGATTGTGAGGTCATCTCTGCAGACCAGTATTGGCCACTATGACCTATTAAAGGGGGTCAAAAATCATTCCTTCCTAATGATAGACAGTCACAGTTTGTCAGCCATACTTTCTCCTTGAGTCTGTCTATGCCTGTGTTGTTTTCTTTGTTGAGTGTTAGTGGTGTGTAGTCAGTGGTGAACCTAGCCTCTTTGCTGCCTGAGGCAGACTATAGAAAGGCACCTTCCCCCCCAAAAAAAAAAAGAGTTTACATGCTACTAGCTTCACACGCTGCTATCATCAAACAATAAACATACACAAAGTAATAAAACAGTTTTTAAGAATTCTCTGTATTACTTCAGTATCAGAGATCAACAACACGGCATTAACAATGACAATAACTTCACACATCTTCTGCTTAGTGGATGGATGAGCCCACGTGGCCCCCATTCTCTTTAATAGGAGCCCCGCAGATGGCTGAGTACTGGACTTTGGCTATCTTTGGCACTCCCATCGAAGTGAATGAGAGTCACGCGGGTTTGTCCATCCACCAAGTGACACCCCTATATTCAGCGGTCAGGCTGAATTCCCACCTAGTCGGGGGGGAAAGAAATCCAATTCTCAGGCTCAGTGGGGGTCTCAGCAGACAGACCCCCATCACTCAGGTATTTATTCTCTATCATTTAGGTGAATACAGGGCAATAACATTTTGTGACTTACAGGTGACGTCTCTGACTAATCGGTCACATTTCCCTTCTCTTCCCTCTGGACCGCCATGACCACTTCTTCCAGCTGTGACTTGTCTCTGTAAAGTTTGCAACACAGATATCTTTAGCTCCTCACTTTTCCAGGCATCCAACCCACATTGTCCTCACCTACACAAAGCCCCCACCCAGCTGCTTCCCCAGTTTTAAAATATTTGATATAACCCCCCATAATGAATAATACTCCCAATTGCATATTTATAGTAATACTGTCCGTGTGTACCCCCATAAATAGTGCCCCTTATTATTAATGCCCCAGGTGTTTCCTAATTAAAAGGTTTTCCAGGTCATTAATAAAAAAATCAGTGGGACTCAAAAACCCGGGACCCCTACTGATCAGCTTGTTTGAATGAACCATGGTATCTGTGTTAGCGCCATGACCGCTTCTCTGTTTACATAGTGTCATTCATCTCATAGTGGCCATGTCATGTAACCACAGCCTCGTCCTATACAAGTCTATGTGACAAGACTGTGATTATATCACACGGTCACTATAAACAGACAGCATGTGATGTAAACAGGCGCCACAGCCCCTTCATACAGCTGATCAGAGCGGGGTCCACTGATCTCTTATTGATAATCTGTCCTAAGGATAGATCATCAATAAAAATGAGCTGGAAAGCCCCTTTAGTAAAGCCCAAGTGCCACCTTAAAGGGATTGTCCCGGATAACCACTTTTTAAATATGAGGCTGTGGAAGGTGCTCTGGTGTCTCTCAGTGCGTTACAGTCCTGCTGCTCCGGTGTTTTCTTCCAGCCGAAGTAGAAGTCCCCACAGCACTGTGACGTCTCGTGTCAGTGACCTCAGTGGTCATGTGAGGTGGGGAATTCTGCCAGAAGAAAACACCGGAGCAGCAGAACCAGACTGCTGTGGGAGACATTGGAGCACAAGGGACAGGTGAGTAGGTGTTTTTTTGTTTTTTTTTTAATCACTTTCCCCGGTCTCATATTAAGAAAGTGGCTATCCTGGACAACCCCTTTAATTAATTGCCCCCTTATATTATACCCCTGATTCCCCCTGACATAAATACTGCTCCCCTAATGACCCTTTATATAAATGTTTGTCCCCTAATGAATGCTTATATAAATGACCCCCCTTGTATTAATAATGCCCTTATATAAATAGTACCTCCTAAGTTCATAAAGCTCCCTTATATAAAATGCCCCTTCCTAACAACCCCTTATCAGGGGAGTAACTAGAAAAGACTGGGCCCCCCAGCAAACTTTTGACTTGGGCCCCCCACATAGTATAGCACCCCCTTTCCTGTCCCCAACACAGTATAACGCCCCATTTACACACACTATAGTGTTCCACAGCAGCCCCTGCACACAGTATTACACGGTATTATGGCCCACAGCAGCCCCTGCACACAGTATTACACAGTATTATGGCCCACAGAGGCCCCTGCACACAGTATTACATGATATTATGGCCCACAGAGGCCCCTGCACACGCTATTATGGCCCGCAACAGCTCCTGCACACTGTATTATGGCCCACAGCGGCCTCTGCACATGGTATTATGCCCCGCAGCAGCCCCTGCACATGGTATTATGCCCTGCAGCAGCCTCTGCACACGATATTATGCTCCATAGTGGCCCCTGCACACGCATGGTATTATGTCCCATAGTGGCCCACCCATGAACTATTATTATACTCTGGGGTCTTTTCAGACCCCAGAGTATAATGATCAGAGACCCAGGTGGTGACAAACATAATAATCACTGTTACTTACTTATCCTGGGCTCCGGTGCACTCCCTGCTTTCGTCCCTCTTCAATGTCACACAGACGTCACATGGGACTGGCCAGCGTTGCGACATAATGATGCCGGCCTGGCTCACGTGACGTCTGGGACGTCACCAAAGAGGGCCAAAGCCTGCTGGAAATAACACCAGAGCCCAGGAGAGGTGAGTAACATTGTTTTTTATGTTTATCACCTCCCCTGGGTCTCCGATTATTATACTCTGGGGTCTGAAAACACCCCAGAGTATAATAATAACAGTATTTGATGGGGATCGTGGACCTGCAGCCTCACTTACCGATTCCCGCTCCTGCTCACAGCGGCATCCGCTTTCCCTTCTGCGTCCCATAGCAGAAAGGGAAGCGTAGGCGGCCACGAGCAAGAGCGGGGATACGTAACTAAATAGGGCAGCAGGTAACTGCCTTTTTAATATAAAAAAAAAGTTATCCTCACCTACCTGCGATCCCTTGATGAAGCTGCCTTCTCCTCTTATAGGAGGAGCGATGATGTCATTGTATTGCCTCCTGTGCTGAGATGCAGACGTCTCGTAAGCCTGCCCAGGACAGGTCCCGCTCAGATTTGTTTTTGTTTTTTTTGTTGTTTTTTTAAAGCGGCTTGTCCTGGGCTGGTTTATGTTAAATATATAGTAAAAATGCCGCTCCTCCAAACAGTGATGGATAGTGCCGCCTGAAGCATCCTCCTCACTTCACCTCATTAGAGGTGCGCCCCTGTGTGTACTTGGAGCACCTGAAACTGTAGACCATCTGTTATTAAACCCTCCTGGCTGCCAAGCCTCCAGGTCCTTATAAAGTTAAATACTGTCAAGAACTGCCATACGACTGATATCTGTGATATTACATTGACAAGATACTCTGTGTTGCAACATACCCTGTTGTTGCTAAAAGTGGTCTTAAAGGAATGGTGTATATTGAGCTGATGACTTTGAATGGTTTCACCACAACCGCCACATTAGTAATGTTTTAGCATCAATAAAATTAAGTTTTGCAACCAGTATCTGAGTTCTGCTTTCCTCACTATGTATTTGGTTATGCTACAGATGTGTCATTAATTTGGATGGCACTTTGTTGCAAAAAGAACCACAGTGAGGCCCATTTACCAACACTAGTAGCATGTACATAATTATAGTCACATTTCCTAAAACAATTGTTACTGAACTACACCAGACTATACCTGGTGCTGTTAACCTTGGCTTTTCCACATTCAAAGGGTAGTTTGCTTGCAAGTGTGGGCTTTTTTCCACTACACCATTATCTCTTTGAGCACAGTTTTTTTATTAACAGCAACAGTATTACGCTATGTGCCGCTCTGCGTTGTTATTTTTATCTCATTTTAAAGCATACATGTACATGATTCTCTTTCCCCTTGCAAACTTTAAGAATTATTTAAAAAAAAAATGTAATAAAGTGTTTTAAAACAGTGTGAAAAAAGTTTAAAAAAACTAAATTTTCCTATAAAGAATAGTTTTGTTTCCTAACAAATTAACCACTCCTGATCACTCGTTGACCATATACGTCTGGGAGGTCAGTTCTTAACCTTGCTAGGTTATAAATATGCGTCCTTTAAGCAGTTGCACAAAATCATGTAGCTGTAAGAAAGGGATGCCTCCCATAGGGAAGGCAAGGATGATTTATTGCCGTCGCTGCCTTCCTGATTGCTGCGTACCAAGCGCACAATGAGTGTTGTGTACATAGCTATTGGAGCCACCATGATGTGGCTTCACTTTCGTATGACCACCAGGGGCCGGAAACTGTGTGAGCTACTTTTTCCAAGAGATCAGCTCTGCAATATAGCCTAGGAAGCTACTTTCCTCCTGTAACTGAAGGTAATATATATCAGCCCCAATTACAGGGGAAATCTGTAGAAAAAGAAAAGTAATGTTAAAATGCCCCCCAAAGGTTTGCTATGACCTTTATGGAGGCACAATGTATAAAAAAAAAAAAGTAAATAAAAGGACAAAAAAAATAACTCCAGTACCATGCCCATGTCACAGCCCCCAGCAACACAAAAATTTGTCACCTGTGTGAAAAGTACTGTAAGGGAATAGGAAGACTACCACTTTGTGCTATTAAAAAAAATATCAAAAATGTGAAAGACATTTTAATAATAAATAATAATAACTTTATTTATGTAGCGCCAACATATTCTACAGTATTTTACAAGTCAGAGGGTGTATGAACAGACAATATGAGACATTACAATGTAGCAAAGAAAGTATCAAACAATAGGAGTGAATCGTACACTACACCATTTCTTACCCTAAGTTATCCTTTCTACTCTATTCCTCAGAACCTGACCCCTTCATCTAGAAGTTACCCTGCAATTCATGCACTTAGATCTGTATATTCACAGATACCAGCTGGTGATGGGCTCATACAGCTTCAGTTATATGACCTTATTTATTAAAAGATGGCTGGACCATTGTATGAAACAAGACCCCTTACCTCTTGTGTCTCTATATTTCCTTATAGATTGTAAGCTCTCACAATTTTTTGGTCATTAAAGAAAAAAAGAAGTGATACACAGCTCCCCCGATACTCCATTTGGGCTGCATGCCTCCCTTTCATCTGGTGTCGGGACTGGCCAGGCTGGAAGTGCAGAGGTTGACAAGTCCAGTACAGCCAATCACTGACATCACTTGTGCCAATGACAACACTTCTGTTTTTTATTTAACCCAACCCTCAGTTATCCAGTTATCCTGGAAAGCTCCTTTAAGACTTAAATAGGTCCAGTCCTTAAGCGGTTAAGGACAAATAAAAAGTAGTAAATTGTCTAATGCCAGTACTAATTTGTAATGTTATAACTTTTTGCTTTATTGATTCCTGGTTTGCCTGCTGTGCAATGCAGTCCCCTCCTGTTGTGTTATACTATAACTTATGGGGATATAATGTATTTCCATGCACACTATATCTTCGGCAGAGCACTGACTATATTACCACACATTATACACTTAAGTGCTTTGAAAATTATATTAGAAAATGGCATAGATCAGGAGCTGGGGAGCCTTTATTTTTTTAGAAATGAAAAAGCCATTGTGAAACATGTTAGTAGCTGTTTATCTCTAATGGATAGCCAGAATGAATTTATGACTCCTGTCACTTTGAATTAACTCATTGCACTAGCAATCTGTAAAGGAATTCACAATTTGTTTGATGTACATATGCTTTATTCAGAGATGTATGCATGGATCTTCAATTAGACTGACTAACTAGGTAACTCAATGCCCAAGCGTCTAGTGAGGTAATGTATGGAATTCAGCGCACACCGTCACTCATTTCCATATCCATAATCTCCTCCTATGTGAGCCTATTTACATCTTTGTCTATCATGACCCAGATAGCTGATCAGAATGTTATAGTACCTCAGCTGAAATACTTTGACTGGCAGTGAGTGACACATTTGGAATGGTACATGGAAAAGGTTGCCTTGTTATTTTACATTTTCAGCAAAGCAACAAGAAAGGATGGTATCTTTACTCAGAACTGTGACCTCGCGGTCATCCTTGAAAGTATCGAAAATTCGGTTTCTGCGCTTTGATTTCATATCCAAAAAAGAGGCAAAATTAAAAACTGCAAGAATGTAGACTAGTGAAAAGAATGGCAGCACACGCTATATTCTAAATAATGGGCTTTCCATCGGTGAAGTCTGTTAGTACTGTTTTAAACTGCCCCCTAGTGTAACATAAATGGAACTTTAGGAAAGAATCTTGAAATATATTAAACATTTCTGTTTGATGTTTGAAATGAGAAAATGAGTTTTCAGATATAGCAAAGTTTAGACTTGCAAATAATGTGGTTAACTACACTGGGTCACATAATGTTTTTTTCTGCATGCAGTTGCGTGTAGGATATTTTCCTAACACGGATTCCTATGGGGAACAGATTCTTTCTGTGGCATCTATTTTCTGGGTCCATTTATAATTAGTTTCTGGTGTGAAAGTAGTCTTAGGATAATTCAGTGACTTGTATAATCACATATCATTCAATGAGGTAACAGCATACATTTGTGGAGATTTACTAAACAAAATTTGCCAGAAGTCTGGCACAAAATGCACCAAAAAGTGGCATACCTGCCATGTCCCATCATCATGTTATAGACACATTTTACGCCACACTATACAATTTTGAAAACTGTCTGTTAAAGGAGTGATGGCTTACAGTGCTATGTACCATTATATAGGTACAAAATGTTGGTGCAAAGTCAACCAATATTTGGCATAAGAAGTGCATTTCATGTCTATCAAAATGTGCCAAACTTTCATATATATTGTGTCGTTCTGATAAATTTAGTGCCTGACTTGTCTACATTTGTTTTCTCTTGTCTAAGTTTAGGACAATAATAATAAATGTACCCCATTGTGCAAAATGACAAACATTTTTTGACATCTATATTTTCTTTCCAATAATGCTGCAAAATCTGACTTTGTAGTTTTCAGCATCCTTATTTAAGGGGATTTGTGTACTGGCTGAAATGCAGTGCATTGAGCAGACATACCATTAGTCTAGCCCTTCAACCAGTAAAACATTGCATGCCATATATATTTTACACGGTTTACACTCGATATTATTTATATTAATGAACCATATGGGACATATTATTTTTAATAACCCTTCTGTTGTTAGAGTCTTGTTTCTTAATCCAAGGATCTAAAGCATCCTACTTTTTTCAGAAAATTCCATCTTCTCGGAGCACAAGATGAATGTGTGCATCATGGCTGGCTGCTTCTAGTGGTTTTAACAATGGGGAATTGTTTTTCAATACTGTAAAACAATCTCAACTTTATTATTTCAATAGGATTATCCATCAGTTGTTTAGTGTTTAGGGACTTTTTGCTGTGTATTGTTTCTGAGGAGATGCTGTAAGCATTAGCTGCGCTGTCTAGTGAACTGCAACAAAATGGCTACTGCTTATTACTAAGTAAGTTTTTCAGTTTATTTCTCAAAAAGAGTTGTTATTATTATTAGATTTTAATATTATATTCTAATATTTGAATGGTCTCTTCTGTATTTTTTTCATATTGTTTATTGTTAAAGAGGACCTGTGAAAAGCCCAATGACTTACATTATCTGCTAGGTGCTATCATTCTGAGCTTTTTAGTGTTTTTTTTTTATTCAAATCTATTCCGCCATTCCAAAGATATAAGACCTTTTATTGTTGATGAAAATTAAGGTCTACTAGCCAAGTGAATGGTAACATTGAATGACATGCAGCACACAAAGACCCTGCCCCAGAGAAACTGTGGTGTTACCACCCACTTGGCTAGTATACCCTAATCTGCATCAACACTAAAAAAAGATTATATCTTTGAAATGGCTGAACAGATTTAGATAACCTATATGGCCATTGTGACAGATTCTATCAGATGAGGTACTGTATGTCATGCTAACAGTTTCTCTTTAAACAACAATTTTACTGTGCTAATGTAGTAATGTGGTTAGGTGACCATTTCTGCCTAAGCAGACTGACAAACCAAGTAGAAGGATATACTGCACCCATAATTAGACTAGCCAACCAAAGTACCAGCAAAACCACCATTGGGCCCGGTTCCTGACAGAATCAGTACATTAGCAGATGCTCCAAAGTCTATTATATGACCTTTTTGTGCAAAAACAGCAATGTTTGCAATGCCATTGCAAGTGAACATAGTTAAGTACTGAAAAGGTCCATGGTAGGTCCTGAGAATAATAGGATAGGGGATAACTTGCAGAACAGTGAGGGTCCAGCTGCTCAGACCTCCCTTGATCAGGAGAATAGGGTACTTGAAAAAGAAATTTAATGTAATATAACACTCTGAGATGCCATGATTGCAACTGAGAGGTTAGGTGGCCGTGCCACCAAGTTCTGCTGTGTAAAAAAGCAGAGACTTTGTTGCTATAGTGCCCGCTCTGTTATGATGAGACATAGTGAAGAATGTTATATCCCATTGTGAATGATCTCCAGTGTGGCTATTATTGTAAAAATGACTATGTTGTATTTAAAAAAACCGGAAAATCATACTATTATTGGTTGATAAAATTATTGTAAAATGTACATGAATTTCTAATACGCTCTCTGCTCCATTTGTATAGAAAATACAGCCTATTAACATTTGCAGAATTTGCAGTCATAATATTTCAGCATTATGGGAGAAATTCATTATGTGTTGAAAAACCATTTTATGCTATTCAAATGTAAGTAGATAATCTCCAAAGAATAAAATAGGAACCAAAAAGGTACTTTCTTCACAATTCGGTCTGGCATATGGTTTTCCCTTTGTGTTAAATTATTGCTTATATAATACATGCAAGTTTGATATGTGCATTAGGAAAGGATAGCAAATGGCCAATAACAGCCTGAAAAATGTATCAAAAAAGCGAATAAAAATTATATTAAGCAAAACTTAAAGTATTCAACCTAAAAAGCCTTATCTTTATCATTAAATGGGCTGCTTTCATATAAATACCCATAACATAACAGATTAAATTGACATGGAGAGAATGAATCATACATATTATGTACTTATGAAAACATTATGTTCAATATCACTGAAAATAATATGGAGCATCAATGCCTTTAAAAACTTATGTTATGTGCTATACATATATATTAAAAAATATGTTGTGTGGATGATGTGTACAACATGCTGTACTCAGAAAAGTGGCTTCCTGTTACACAGTTTAATTACATGCCATTCAGACATGTCATAAAAGTAGTATCAGCCATCATTCACAAAACCGAGACTTTACTGATGATAAGAATGGACAGCTCTTAGCTCTGGTTATAATGGAGAGACATCAGCACATACACAGCTACATTTCCATTCCTATCATTCGATGAAATCAGCCATTTCTTTATTTTAATCAGTGTTGGAACTTGTATGTTTTTTACATCATAGGATCCTGTCTTTCAGCCCCTCCACCCATGAGACCCTTAGAGGATGTCTGATTGACATGTCATTAAATTGCATTATAGGAACGAAGAATCTGAAACTGTCATGTATAAAAAGAAGCATGGACTTTCAGGACAGGGAAATAAAATTACCACTTTACAAGGCATCAGTTTCTTTACTTCATGCCTTTACAGCAGGAACCTTGCTGTCAGTCACTGGCAGCCTCCCACGTGGATTACACAAGCATATTTATGCTTAAACTAGACCTTTTTATCTATTTTGGTAATTCAGGTTCCCACTCTTGTACCATATTTCACTTGATAAAGGGGCGTTACCCCGAAACGTGGTTTTAACGTCATGTGATGGTTGTTCTATGACAAATAAAAATTGGTTTGCTGTCAATACCCTTGGGTGCACACGGTGCCTCATTCCTAGTTGGACTCCACATTATAGGAGGAGTACCATCGGTCACTCTATTCTTCCATAGTTATATAATGGACATAGACATAAAGTCCAGAATTTCAGCTTTCATTTGAGGGTATGGACATTAAAATTGTATCAAGGGTTTAGGAGTTTCAGCTCCTTAACATGTGCCACTCTGTTTTTAAAGGGACCCAAAGTAATTGGACAATTGACTCAAAGGCTGTTTCATGGGCAGGTGTGGGCAATTCCTTCCTTATGTCCTATTCTCAATTAAGCAGATGAAAGGCCTGGAGTTGATTTGAGGTGTGGTGCTTGCATTTGGAAGATTTTGCTGTGAAGAAAACATGCGGATGAAACAAGCCATCCTTAAGCTGCGAAAACAGAAAAAACCCATCCGAGAAATTGCTACAGTATTAGGAGTGGCAAAATCTACAGTTTGGTACATCCTGAGAAAGAAAGGAAGAAAGCACTGGTGAACTCATCAATGCAAAAAGACCTGGACGCCCACGGAAGACAACAGTGGTGGATGATCGCAGAATAATTTCCATGGTGAAGAGAAACCCCTTCACAACAGCCAACCAAGTAAACATCACTCTCCAGGATGTAGGTGTATCAATATCCAAATCTACCATAAAGAGAAGACTGCATGAAAGTAAATACAGAGGGTTCACTGCACGGTGTCCAAAGAACATTCTTTGGACAGAAGAAACCAAGATCAACCTCTACCAGAATGATGGAAAGAAAAAAGAATGGTGAAGGCGTGGTACAGCTCATGATCCAAAGCATATCACATCATCTGTAAAACACGGCAGAGGCAGTGTGATGGCTTGGGCATGCATGGCTGGCAGTGGCACTGAGTCACTAATGTTTATTGATGATGTGACACAGGACAGAAGCAGCTGGATGAATTCTGAGCTATTCAGAGACATACTGTGTGCTCAAATCCAGCCAAACTGATTGGTCGGCGTTTCATAATACAAATGGACAATGCCCAAAACATAAAGACAAATCAACCCAGGAGTTTATTAAAGCAAAGAAGTGGAATATTCTTGAATGGCCAAGTCAGTCACCTGATCTCAACCCAATTGAGCCTGCATTTCACTTGTTAAAGTCTAAACTTCAGACAGAAAGGCCACAAACAAACAGTAACTGAAAACTGCTGCAGTAAAGGCCTGGCAGAGCATTAAAAAGGAGGAAACACAGCGGCGTCTGGTGATGTTCATGAGTTCAAGACTTCAGGCAATCATTGGCAACAAAGGGTTTTCAACCAAGTATTAGAAATTAACATTTTATTTACAATTATTTCATTTGTCCAATTACTTTTGAGCCCCTGAAATGAAGGGATTGTGTGTAATAAATTCTTTAGTTCCTCACATTTTTATACAATCATTTTGTTCAACCCACTGAATTAAAGCTGAAAATCTGAACTTCAACTGCATCTGAATTCATTGTGGTAATGTACAGAACCAAAATTAGAAAAATGTTGTCTCTGTCCAAATATTTATGGACCTAACTGTATCTATGAAAAGCATGTGCCAGAAAAAACAGAAAAATACGTTTGGCTTTAAACTTTAGAAATATGTGCACCAGAATGTTCGTGGTTTAAAACTTTAGGACACATCTATGAGACAGAAGAAGTACGAATATGGTTCAGATTTTCATACGCAAAGCAGATCAAGTTTAAAGTGGTGTAAACTTGATTGAAGATTCAATTCAGCCAGAATTTTGGCTCTTCAGAAAGTGAGATAGATTTATGAAGGGCTGTACGACAGATTTATATCTATGAGATGGGATGTGAATTTTTTATAGTTCTCATTTATAAGTCCTAGGGACGTATTAGTAGTTAGGGATTTTCTATTTTCATTTTTGACTCCCTGCCTTCCAAACCCTATAACTTTTTTATTTTTCCGTTCACAGAGCCATATAAGGGCTTAATGTTTGTGGGACAAATTGTTCTTCATAATAGCACCATTTATTATTCTGTAGAGTGTTCTGGGAAGCTGGAATTAGAGAAAAGGTGCATTTGTGCAACATTCTTTGGGCTTCGTTTTTAGGGGGTTCTCTCTGCAGCCAAAATGACATGTCAACTGTATTCTATGTTTCGGTACGATTCTGGGGATACCAAATTTATATAGTTTTATTTACATTTCAATCCCTTAACAAAAATCTAAAACTTTGCAAAAAAATTTTTTTTTCTAAAAGTCTCCATATTTTGACACCCATACCTTTGTTATATATTTCTGTGTACGAGGATGCATAGGGCATCTTTTTTTTTGCAGGGCCAGATGTACTTTTTAATTATTACATTTTGGGGAATGTATTTTGCTTTGATCACTTTTTATTCCAATTTTATCAGAAGTGAAACAGCGAAAAAATGGCGTTTCGGCACTTTTGATTATTTTTAGCAATGCTAATGCATTGCAATGGATTGCAAAATACCGACACTTCTATTACAGGCTGCATAGTATATGCCAGACAAGCCTGGCAGTCTTCAATTGTCCCGGATCTTGTTCCGAGTGCCAGTGATCCATGGCAAATTGGAGGTGCCCAAGGCGCAGGGGGTCTTAATGCCCGTAATCAGTGCGGACACTGACTGCGGGAATTAGCGGCGACTCTCTGCTGTATAATACAGCAGAGACCCGGTGGCCTTGGCGGCTGCCATATTTGAATACCCTACCTCCACCGTATTATTACCCGTAAATTTGGGTAAGTTAATAGCTAACAAAAAAGATTGAATAGCCTCTTGTGGAGGAGGACAAGTCAAAGTTAAGTTATATGGTTTCTCGTAGAAACTCCAAAAAACCGTCACAATACCTTTGGGGTCATACATGTTACCTGTTCCCTCAGGGTTGAGTAGGTAAGGGATTTTAGTTTTAAGATGTCTCTTTTTAAGTCTCGTTGCCAACAGTTTATTAGCTTTATTTGATTGTGAGTGATAAGTCGGGTTAATCTTTTTAAGATTCTTTTCATATCTACACAATAAACAAGCAATAAGTTGGTGGTGTAGATCAGTTAATTCATTGGATCTAGTGGGAGAGGGTGTACCTCTAAGTTTCAATATTAACTTTCGATATCTTAAATTTTTTGCATCAGTAGGGACATAGTTGCCATCCTGTTTTTTTTGTCTCCAATATGGCCTTATAGGAAGGATGAGACTAATCATTGCTCCTCCAGATATAAGAGCGAGGGTGGTCATATTTCTCAGACAAGGTAACGGCCGCATGGTCCGACCCGGTTATACGATGGATTTCAGATTAGGTAGCAAGAGGCAGAAGAAATTAGTCACATAGAAAGAGATTAATTTATGAGTAACTATTATGTACTTTCGAAAAGAAAGTATAATCTCTTTCAGTATTATGGTGCATCCTCCATATGTCATAGAGGTCATGTTCCCATAGAATCTGATTTAAAGCGACAGGCTTATGTGACAAACCAGAGGTTGTATCAACTGATGGATCAGGGGCTGTATTAAAGTCACCCATCACAAGCAGATAGCCTTGCTTATGTTTGTTAATTACCCTAAGGAGTTTCTTAAAAAAAAAGAAATCTTACAAAAAAAAAAAAAAATAACATTATTGATTATTGATATTGAAGACACACTAGCAGAAAAAAATGACCTTTCCAGCCAGCAATTTTAGACAAAAGTTAAAAAGCTACTGGATTTCTAATATCAATTAGCACACCTCTGCTTTTGGGTGTGTTATATGCTTGGTATATATGAAGATAAGATGGATGGCTAATCCTGATCACATATTTGGCCAAAAGGCAAGTCTCTTGTGCTGCAAAAATGTCACAAGAGTTTTAGCTTCTAACCACAGGTTAGCCCTCTTTTGAGTGGAATTTAGGCCTCTCACTTTCATCAAGGCGATCTTAAGCACCATAATGGGAGGTAAAGAAAGTCATTGAAGCAGTGACATCTATCAGGAGCAGACTTTGGGATAGATTCATGTTAGTTAAGATTTGCTCATTTCAAGTCTAATTAGTCTGAGACTAAATAATTCATATTGAATCAAAAGTGTTCCAACTGCCCTGAAAATTTGTGTGTTTACTTACCTAACCTGAATTATCTGATCTGAAGTTTAAATCATGTTGTTTAGGTTAAGAAAGTGAAGACACTGTAGCCAATGATGGCTGTATACTGAGAAACTAAACTTATAGCTGTCATTGGCTAGTTTCTCGCGGTCATTGTCCTACCTATGAAAGTAGACCAAAGACCATAAGTAATATGTCTTTGACCACATTAAATCATCCAATGACAGTTTACAGCTATCATTAACTTCCAATTTACATCTAGATTAAATTATGTGTGTCGTGTTGCTTGAAGTCAGAAAAAAAGGTGTATGATTGCATGTAACCTGACACATCTAACCTCCCTCGACTAATGACAGCTTTAGACTGAGGCCCCATGTTGTGGAATCGTAGCATTTTTGCTGCAGATTTTGCTGCGGTTTTTTTTTGAGCCAAAGTCAACAATGGCTACAAAAGGAATGGGAAATATATAGGAAGTACTTATACTTCACCCTTCTGCTCTGTCCACTCCTGACTTTAGCTCAAAAGAAAAAGCAGCAAAATCTGGAACAAAAAGCTTTAAAGTAGTCCACTGACTGAAAGTTATATGTTGGCCGGCTATTTTACTAGTAAAATAACTGGAATCTGAAACTCTTGGGACATTTGGCACAAATTTGATTCATACAGAATTGTTTTGCTCATCTCTAGCGATTATACTACATCATCAGATAATGTATATGCATTTTGACAAGGGCATAAGTGGCATGTATTGCACATCTCAAACTTATGTCAATTTTTTTACTAAACTTAATAATTTTAAATTGCATGATGACATCCGTGAGTGTAAAGAACTGTGTAGCATTTTTTTTATCCTTTGTCATATGTGTCTGCTTTTAGAAAAGTTTATGGGTATTGGTTCTGCTAAGATTTTTTTTATTTTATAGGGTAGGTTTAATCTGGTTTTGAGATTTGATGAGAATTCTACCCTGGTAAGCAACAGGAAATAGACATAATGGAGGAAATCCTCTAAGCAAAATGCATGAGAATTTTGTCATTCATGGAAAAAAACATCTAGCATGCTGTTTTCCCCATTTATCAAGTGCTTTTGTAATGTCCTTGCCTGTCCGGGCTTTGTCGCCGACCTCCGGGCGCATGCTGTGGCGCAGGAGGCGTGCCTGGTTTTGATTCTTTCCTTTGGATTTTTCTTGTATTGTCTGAACACTGTCCTATTCCCTCACCTCCTTTAATTGATTTTCCACCATGCCCTTCTCCTTCACCTTGCTCTCCCCCTGCTCCACTAGAGTTAACTTTAGTCCTGCCTTTGTGATTGACAGTCTATCCTCCTATCAAGTCTGGGGCGGGTTCTTTCTCCCTATTTATTGTTTGCTCACTTTCCCATTGGCGCCTGCTATTGCATTTCGCTTACTGGCTATACTCCTTGTTCCTTGTTACCTGCTCTTCTGATTTTCTGACCACTGGCTTACCTTTGACTATTCTCTTGGATTTTGATTCTGTACTGCATTGCTCGATTGTTACCGACCCCTTGGCTAGCTGACCTCCCTTTGTTGTTGTGCGTCTTGTCTGCGTTCTGTGTTCACTTATTATAAGGAGGGACTGTCGACTAGTTGCTGGCTGTCACCTAGGACAGATCGGGCAAGTTAGCCAGGGACAGTGGGGGGATTCAGCTTAGGGTCCACTGTCTTGTTGTGTCCCTCCCCCCTAAGTTCTCCAGCAGCTACTGGGGAATCGCTCCTCTAGTGATTCCCTTACAGCTTTAGACACTTTTTAGCCACCTTTACAACTTCTACAAAATGGGCGTGATTTATCTGAAAAGGGGCATGGTTTAAGATGTGATGCCATGTGCCAAAAATACACCAAAATTATTAAGCTAATAAGTGATGTAATGTAGACTAGACAGTCTAACAATACACCAGATTTATCAAAAAGCATCAGACACTTTGATAAATCTAGTGGAGCCTAAAACTGTGTATTCTAAGGCTGCAGTCAAACTTGCGTTGTGTGACTATTCAGGGACTCTGCCCCCCATTCCACATAAAATATCTCTCAGCTGATTTGGTGCAGAAATCGGACTGAAAACTGATAGACCCCATTATAGTCTATGTTGTTCACAGGTTACCGCGGATAACCGCTTTTTAGACTGTGTCAGGTTCTGGGGTGCGGGGTGGGCTGACATGAACACAGACTCCAAGGTTTTAGTCCAAGTATTGAGTTTTATTCACTCAAAATACTCCTTGGTACATGCAACATAACAGAAACCGAAAAAATAAATACCTGCCCGTCTGGGCTCTAACTAAACAGAAATAGGTTACCTCACCTAGAATAGGAATAAGTTCAAACAGTCAGATTGTCTTCCAGCAGTAGCCACTTTCTTTGTGGCTTTCCGGCCAAGCTATGCCACAGTCTGCTCTCCTAGGAGCTGCAATAGAGGCAAAATTTCCCCTTAACGAGGAGATCCCAGTCAGCTGGGTTTCCTCCAGGAGTGTCCACAAATGTGTGGACTGGAGGTGATGGGAATGGCAGGTCCCACTACCAGCCTACCCGCCATTCCATAAAAAATCCAGCCCAGTGCACAGCACTTAAAAAATGCTCAGCAAACATAATTGTCTGCTGAGAAACAAACTTTCTGGATTTCCGTCATCTCACCCATCTGAGCAACCTGGGTGAGATGTAGATCCCTTCCAATATTTTTCCAGTCATCGGCTTACATATCACCCCCCTCTTTTCCAGACCGGAGGGCTGGACATTTTTGGCCATCATACAATGTACCTTTGATAGGGCATCAGCATTTCCCAACAACTTCCCCGGTCTGTGCTCTACACTGAAAATAAAATTTTGCAAGGACAGAAACCATCTGGTAACCCTAGCATTTCTATCCTTATTCATTTTCATCCAAGTGAGAGGGGCATGGTCAGTTATCAACTTAAATTTTCTGCGTAGGAGGTAATATTTTAGGGCATCCAGTACCCACTTAATAGCTAAGCCCTCCCTTTCCACAATGGCATAGTTTTTCTCAGCAGGGGACAGCTTCCTGCTCAGGTACATCACTGGATGCTCCTCTCCATTTATAACCTGGGACAGCACCGCTCCCAGACAGATCAGAGGCATTTTTCTGCACCAGGAACTCCTTCCTAAAATCAGGGGTTATTAGGACTGGCTGTTCTCATAGAACTAACTTTAGCCTCTGGAATGCCTCCTCAGCTTCTGGTGTCCAGTGGCTCATCACTGATTTCCCACCTTTCATCAGGTCAGTGAGAGGAGCTGCAATAGAGGCAACATTTGGCAAAAACCTACGATAGTAGAAAGCAATTCCAAGAAACGCCCTGACTTGTTTTTTGGTTAGCGTCCTTGGCCAGTTCTGTATTGCCTCCACCTTATTGATTTGGGGCTTTATTACTCCTTTGCCAATTACATAGCCCAGGTACTTGGCTTCTTCTAGCCCTAAAGCACATTTCTCAGGGTTAATAGTAAGGCCTGTCTCGCTTATGGAGTCTAGTACTGCCTGTACCTTACAGAGGTGACTTCCCCAGTCTGGGCTATGAATGACCACATCGTCCAGGTAAGCAGCTGCGTAGTCACGATGTGACCGCAAGATTTGGTTCATCAACCTCTGAAAGGTAGCAGGAGCTCCATGCAACCCAAATGGTATAACCTTGTACTGGAACAATCCTTCTGGTACAGCAAAGGCAGTTTTCTCTTTGGCTTCTTCAGACAAAAGTATTTGCCAGTAACCTTTTGTAAGATCCAGTTTGGTTATGTATCTCGCATTACCCATCTTCTCAATGAGCTCATCTACTCTGGGCATTGGATAAGCATCAAACTTTGAAATTTCATTTAATTTTCTAAAATCATTACAGAACCGCCAGGTACCATTGGGCTTTGGTATCAAGACAATTGGGTTAGACCAGTCACTTTTAGACTCCTCAATCACACCTAATGCCAGCATGCATTTAACCTCGGCTGACAGTACCTCCCTATGTGTCTCTGGTATTCTATAGGGTTTGAGGTTTATTTTCCGCCAGGGTTCCGTCTCCACACAGTGCTCTACTAGGTGTGTACGCCCTGGAAGATCAGAGAACTTACGTTTATTTCTCTGCAGGAACTCTTTTGCCTCTAGTTGGGGCGCTGACAGAGTCTCATTTATATGCTGGAGGGATTGGTGGCAACGAATCATCCACTTCTGCATTTGAGGCCACCAAGGTTTCCCTCTGGGTCCAGGGCTTGATCAAATTTACATGGTAAATTTGAAATGGCTTCCTTTTCCCTGGTTGGTGCACCTTATAGTTCACTGGCCCTACTTTTTCCACAATTTCATATGGGCCTTGCCACTTCGCTAAGAATTTACTTTCCACCGTCAGTACCAATATAAGTACTCTATCCCCTGGGCTAAATTCTCGGATTCTGACAGAACAATTTTAAATTCTGCTTTGGGCCTCTTGTGCTTTTTGCAGATGTTCTTTTACCACTGGCATGACTGTTGCAATACGGTCTTGCATTTGAGCTACATGCTCTATGACACTTTAGTATGGGGAAGCCTCAGTTTCCCATGTTTCCTTGCTATATCTAGTAAGCCTCTGGGGTGTCTACCATAGACTAAATCAAAAGGGGAAAAACCTGTAGAAGCTTGTGGAACTTCTCTAATAAAGAACATCATATATGGCAGCAGACAGTCCCAATCACGACCATCTTTTTCTACCACTTTTTTAAGCATGTGTTTAAGAGTTTTGTTAAAGCATTCCACTAACCCATCTGTCTAGGGGTGATACACAGAGGTCCGTATGTGGGTAATTTTAAATAGCTTGCACAGCTCTTTCATCACCTTTGAATGGTGTGCCCTGGTTGGTCAGTATTTCTTTAGGTATGCCTGTTCTTGAAAACATATAGAACAACTCACGGGCAATACTCTTTGATGCAGTATTACGCAAAGGAACTGCCTCAGGATAGCGAGTAGCATAATCTAAAAGAACCAGGATATATTGGTGACCTCTAGCTGACTTGACTGTTGGACCGACCAAGTCCATAGCAATCCTTTCAAAAGGTACTTCAATGATGGGCAGTGGAACCAAGGGACTACGGAAATGTGTGGTTGGGGCATGTACCTGACATGTAGGACAGGATGCACAGTAGTCCTTCACTTCCTTATACACGCCCGGCCAATAAAACCTTTGGAGAATCCTCTCCTGTGTTTTATCAGACCCTAGGTGTCCCCCAAGTACATGATTATGGGCCATATCCAGTACCATGTGGCGGTATGGCTTAGGCACGAGAAGCTGCTCCACAATTTCCCCATTACTTTTTGCAACCCGATACAAGAGGTCATTATTCATGGCAAAATGGGGAAATCTGTGGTCAGCATCCGGTTCCTGAGGCACACTATTTGCGACTGTCCAAAATCACACTATGCATGAGGTTTTTCACAACACCCACTTCATAATAGACAAGTCCTATATAGTCTCTATTTTGATATTGGCCATGGGGTAGTCCTGAGTATCCCCATGGATGCAAAGTACACTCATGTGCTAGTCCGGCATACAGTCCCCAGCTATCAAGGTGGCATGTACTAAAGTTACCAGGCAGTTAACAAGGAGTTGTGTTGTTGCCCCTAGCAACCCCTGAATGCCCGCATCCTCCACCAATTGTCAGGATCTGGGGTGCTGGGTGGGCTGACATGAACACAGACTCCAAGGCATTAGACCAAGTATTGAGTTTTATTCACTCAAAATACTCCTTGGTACATGCAACATAACAGAAACCAAAAAAGTAAATACCTGCCCGTCTGGGCTCTAAATAAACAGAAATAGGTTACCTCACCTAGAATAGGAACAAATTCAAACAGTCAGATTGTCTTCCAGCAGTAGCCACTTTCTTTGTGGCTTTCCGGCCAAACTCTGCCACAGTCTGCTCTCCTAGCTTCTTATTTCCCCTTAACGAAGAGATCCCAGTCAGCTGGGTTTCTTCCAGGAGTGTCCACAAGGTGTGGACTGGAGGAGATGGGAATAGCAGGTCCCACTACCAGCCTACCCGCCATTCCATAAAAAATCTAGCCCAGTGCACAGCACTTAAATAATGCACAGCAAACATAGTTGTCTGCTGAGAGCAAACTTTCTGGATTTCCCTCATCTCACCCATCTGAGCAACCTGGGTGAGATGTAGAGATGTACATCCCTTCCAATATTTTTCCAGTCATTGGCTTACAACTGATACACTTTCAGTTTTTTGGGTCTCCAAGCGGACCCGAAGAACAGAAACCTGATTGTTAGTGTGAACCTAACGTAAGTTTGTTCTGTTTAAAATTTAGATACTCTTAGTAAATCTGCCCCAGTGTGTCCTGTACAAAAAGTTGTGTGGCTTAGCAGAAAATATGTGTGGCCTAAATTGTGACACCATGCTTCAAAAATGCGCCAAAATGTTGCCACATTTTTGTCCTAATCTAAGCCAACTAATAAGTGGTGTAAAGGTAGAACAAACTGTAACAATTTGGCAGATTTATCAAACAGTACCAGACACTTCTGGTGTAGTTGATAACAGTCTAGTCTAAAACCTAGACAGTATTAGTAAATGTTACCTAATGTATTTCCTGTGTTCATTACTTTGTTTAAGCTATAACTAGAGATGAGTTTTTATTTGCTACAATTTATAATCTACACTCCTCAACACTGAAATTTCAACAAGAAGGACAAGCCACAAGCTTGTCAAAATTGAGAAAGTAGCAGGTGTCACTAAGATCTGCAAATGATCACATTTTCAAGTACCAAGCTCCATTTTGTGGTCTTTGAGAGGAGCATAAAAGCATAAAACCTCAAAACCAGATCAAGTGGCGTTCGATGATTGTGTGATGCATCCTTTTAATCAACATACCAGTTATTGCCATTTGAGAGAGACACAATGTTTGATCTGTGAAACCTTGGTTTATCACTCTGGCAGATCATTATAACCAGATGTCAACATTGTATGTCCCAGTGATTGGGAGAACAACGATGAACTGGAATGACTACAAGAGATACGCAGAGACGAACCTCTGTGCAGATGAATCATCTGATTAGAAGCCATCAGAAGGCATTTGCAAGACATTGGGCTATGAACCAGACTTTCAACTAGAGGTGTTATTTTGACCTCACACTGCTGCTGTCAGAGGTTATCATGGTGCACAGCATGACAGCAAGGGAGACTTGAATGGGGTTCTATCCTATTCAGCAATCAATGCAATGATAGCTGGAGATTGGTCTGCAGGCCACATGGGAACGTCACACCAGTCCTGCTCTAGAGATTATGCTGTGGGGTGGCATGTACAGTAGAAGGGCCCTGTAGTCTTCATTTCAGATACATTAACAACTCAGAATTACATTGATTTGGTCATGGAACCAGTGGTGCAGCCATTTCTCCAAAGTGTCGGCAGCCAATGTTTTGTGTGCCCAAGTGCATTCAGTGTGACATAGCATTCCTCACACAACCATTGATAGCATCATTCATAGCATGCCAAGGCATGCAAGTTGCATTTTGATTGGTTGCTTAGAGCAACTAAGACAGACTTGTTTTTAGACCATTTTAATAAATCTTCCCCAATGTCTCTACTATATTGAGTTTTATGGCTCTTGAAATGCTGTGACCTACACAAAAATTTTTGGTGTCCCAATATCTGTTGCTTTCAAGTCAACTCTCTGCCTTTGCGGATGATATGCTCCTCTACATTACACAACCCTTCACATCCTTGCCCTCCCTTTTATCAGACATTGCCGCTTGCAGTCATTTTAGCAATTACAAGATGAATCTTTCAAAGAGTGTAGGTTAAACGTTTCTCTTGATGGCAAACACTATCGGGACCATCCGCTCCTCCTTTTCCTTAATGTAGTTCCACAAATCCATAAAATACCTTGAAATCTATCTCTCTGCAAATCCATCAGATGCCTTAATTCTTAACTTCCTACCCCTCTTTGGCACCCTTAAGACTGACCTTTGCCATTGGGATCCTAAGAGATTTTCATGGCTAGGCTGTATAAATATTTTAAAGATAGATATCCTAAACCACCCAGAATTGCCAGGACCACCCTTTTCAGAGCTAAAGCCCGAGGAGGTCTAGCGACCCCAGATTCCACTATTTGGCTGCAGTCACTGCCCATATACTAGACTGGTATCACTGTAAACTCTCCAAACTATGGGTCACTCTAGAATCACATTTATCCCAAAGCCCGCTTGAAATCCTCCTGTGCCTTCCCAACTGTCATTGGACAAGTTCCTCCCTCTCGACACTACCATACATCACTCAACATGGGGGCCTGTAAAACTTATCTTAAAACCACAAATCTTTTTACTCTCTTGGATGGTCCACTCACACCTATCTCATCCAACCCTGACTTTCCTCCCGCCCACGCCTCCCATGTCCCCAGCGCACGGACCAAGCACCCATCAGATTCCAACATGTCATAACTCAGTCCTCACTCAAACCATATGATGAGCTAGTATCTTCTTCAAATCACTTGGCACCCACTAAGTGGCAATATCTCCAACTGACTCACTTTTACACCAAGATCAGGGACCAATGTCATATAAATAGATCACTAAATCCTTTAGAAATACCCTACACATCTACCAGCTTTCACGTCAGGGTAATTTCCACCATTTATACATTACTCTCCAAACGATAATCACTCCAATTGCCGCCCTTCACCAGGAAGTGGGAGGAGGAACTAGGAGTATCTTACTCCACATCCCAGTAGCATTCTGCCTTTCAGTCATGCCATTCATTTTCTATCTCATGTCGGGGACAGGAAACCAGTTATAAGCTGCTCTCTAGATGTTACAGAGTCCCAAAGACCCTCCGCTCCATGCTTCTGAATATCTCTGAATATATGTGATCTATGCTGGAGATGTGGCCGACTGAAAGGCACGATGTCACATATTTGGTGTGGGTGTTCGGTCCTTTGCCCATTCTGGTCTAAGGTCATAGAGACCATCCACAAAGTCACTGGCGTCCAACTAGTTGACACACCTGCCTCTCTCACTACTGCTTTTCATCTTTCCCCACAAACTCAATAAACGGCGGCGATCCCTCATAGGTTTCACATTAATTGCAGCCCGGTCAGTTATTCCTAGATTATGAAAGAGCACCTCTGCTCCCACACCACAAGATTGGATCCAAGAGATCCTTCATATCCATCGAATGGAGCTCATGATGTCTGAGCTTAAACTAGACTCTACCTGCTCACAACAGACCTGGCAACTATGGGTTCAGTTTCAACATTCTCCAGTCTTTAACGTGTTCCTCTAAAGCTCTCATGCACTCCCACCCTTCCCAGGTTTCCCTGTGTGATCTCAACTTTTAAGCAGGCGAACATTCCTCCTGAAGCCTAACCCTCCTTCCTGTCCTGTCTCTTGGTATACTTACCCCATCTTGGTTCCTTAAAACCGTATTATTGTGTTTTCAGTCCTACTGTATTCATGCTGCTCTTGGAGCTAGTTGTTCCTGCTGCGTCAGGACTGTTTCTACTAGCCTTTGTTAATTGATTTTTGTTACTTTTGCTTACCTTGTGTGAATTTTTTTTTCCAATGAATATATGATGTTTAAAAAAAATGGTGGTTTTTATTGTGCAAAAGTAGTAAAATATAAAAAAACCATATATATTTATCAGTGTAGCATATATGCACAAAGGTAGTTTTATTTATGCCACACAGTGAATGAAGCAAATTTAGCAAATTTAAATACAATGGTGGAAATGCTGGAACAATGGTGACCAAACTGACAAAGCAAAGGCAAAAATCTGAATAAGGAGCGAATTGTTAACATTAACTTGATGCTTTGAAGAACTGACAGAAAATATAATGAAGTATTTGCCAAGTCAGTGGCCTAGAGTACCTTTTATTAGTACTGATATTTTACCTCTTATATCCTGTGAACTGGTTTATTGCAGGCATTTCCAAGATGACATGTGCTAGGTGGTAATTTATTATATAAGAGGTTTACTAGAACTGGAAATATTTATATACTATGTACTGTACAGTATGTGGAGAAGAAATGCAAAGTAAAAGAAGTTCCTTATGTGTTGGTTTAGTATTTGTAAACCTTGAATATATTAACTCTATGACTATATTAACCCTTTTGATGTCAGGGTTTTTGAATATCTCCACCCCTAGTAGGCAAGACAATTGTCATATTTTTGACATGTACAAATAAAACCTAAATTACAATGAAAAAAACAGTCATACAAAACCACCATACTTATATATTTTCTGACAGTAGACACCAGGCACATTGTCAAAATGCTACACCATACTTTATACAGACAGGAACCTTTATGCAATTTTGATTAAAAGTGTTATTTATTTTATAAAAGTTGTATAAACATTAATATTGGTGGCTAAAATTGCTACCCAAGCAGAAAGGTATATTCACCACACTTCCTAAAAATAAAAGTTGAATATGTGGAGAGCTCATACATATGTCTTACATATGTGCACATATTTGTAAAGTAACCAGAATTGAAAAGAATATATGTATCTGTTTTCAACCTGAAAATTTTGAAAAAGTAACAATTTATAAAGATATAGGGATTACACATCTTGAAATGTAAGTCCACCCTTTTTAGTTTAAATTTACATAATGCGTTCAGTAAACTTACAAATACTCTTGTGTTATTTTTTTTAAACAATTTTGGACCATGGCATGCGGCTTTGATTACAATTAACAGAAGATTCGCTCCACTCACCATCAGACATGTGACCTAATAATTTACCTCTTAGCTTTTTAAGCTCCCATAACGCATTGCTGTTTGTAAACAAAATATCAGTTATGAATGTAGGTCTAAATGTTATTGGAGAATAAGACATTATATAACTTGATGGATCTTTCTGGGCTTTTGATATTGATCTGTCATAGTATAGTGGAGAGAATCAGGGGTGAATTGCTCCATCTGCTGTATGGTGGCTGTACATGATAAGGGCTTGTCAGCCGTGGTGGATAGAGATGTCTGTCCTTGGCTCCATTTACTATACTATGACAGATTTTTGATGGTACATGGCTCTGTTTAGTTATAGCACTGGTGGTGGCTCAACACATCTACTGATGGATCATTAGTGTCAAAAGTCCAGGAAACCCCTTTAACCACTTCAGTACCAATTTATGGTTCAAGATCAGACACATTTTTTGTTTTTTTGTATGTGCGGTTTTGAGGGCTGTAACATTTTTATCATGTGCGTTATTCAACTAATTTCTGTGTCTTTTTTCGGTGACACATAGGGCTTTATTTTTATGTTGTTTTTATTTTTGAATGTGTTTTTAATTTTTTTTATATTCAGGAAAATATGAACAAAAGAGGAGGGAAAACGGGTCTGTTTTTCACTTTAATTTTTTTTTTTTTTTTAATAACAAAAAGCGCTACTAAAAAACTTTTTAAAATAGTTTTTACTCTCCGTTACGGTAATTTTTATTTTGTATGGTGTCATCGGGGGTGGGGTTATAACCTTTAATAAGGGTGTGTTATTGACATATTATTTTATTTATTTTTTAAATTATTTTATTTACATTTTATTTTGCTTTTCTATTCATTTTTTTTTATTTTATTTTTTTTTTACATTGTGTCTCCATAAGGTCATAATAGACCTTTGGGGACATCTGATCACTAATGGGGGGGGGTTAAAATTAGCCTATTTAGCGGACAGACAGCCACCATTACTAAGGCAGTAATAGTAATCTTAAAAAAACCCACACACAAAGAAAATATTTCATTGCAATAAAATACCCCCCACACAACAATTAAATGTGTTATTTAGAATTAAAAAAATAATCTTCGGCATCTGCCGTAATCCACTGAATTACCTGTAGTAAAGAAATAGGATCTGCAAAAAAAGAAAAAAAAAAAAAAGTATATATATATAGTATTATACTGACCTCTATTGGGTACCATGATGCAGCATCTCTCTCTGGCAGTAAACTGCCAATAACAGCTCAATTGATGTTTTTCTCCTTCTCGGGTTCTGCTACAGCAGGAGTTCCTACACTAAGCAGGGTTAATCACAGTCATAAACTGACCGTGACTAACCCCCGGTGCAGGGATTAGCTACGATTAAGGGGTTACGCACAGTCATGACTTGCATATGAATAACCCCTAAGTGCAGGGACTCCTTCTGTAGCAGTCATTAATAACAAGAGCTTGTACTCTCAAAAATGCTGAAAAATAAGTCATGCAATATTTGACTGTCATCTACAAATGTGTAAAAAAATATGCAGAGGGCTGTGTCTTCTCCCCTTTCCAGAGTATATCGTGGGGAAAAAAAGTATTTAGTCTGCCACCAATTGTGCAAGTTCTCCCACTTAAAGAGATGAGAGAGGCGTGTAATTGACATCATAGGTAGACCTCAACTATGAGAGACAAAATGAGAAAACAAATCCAGAAAATCACATTGTCTGATTCTTAAAGAATTTATTTGCAAATTATGGTGGAAAATAAGTATTTGGTCGATAACAAAAGTTCATCTCAATACTTTGTTATATATCCTTTGTTGGCAATGACAGATATCAAACATTTTCTGTAAGTCTTCACAAGGTTGGCACACACTGTTTCTGGTATGTTGGCCCATTCCTCCATGCAGATCTCCTCTAGAGCAGTGATGTTTTGGGACTGTCGCTGGGCAACACGGACTTTCAACTCCCTCTAAAGGTTTTCTATGGGGTTGAGATCTGGAGACTGGCTAGGCCACTCCAGGACCTTGAAATGCTTCTTACGAAGCCACTCTTTTTTTGCTCTGGCGGTGTGCTTGGGATCATCGTCATACTGAAAGACCCAGCCACATTTAATCTTCAATGCCCTTGATGATGGAAGGAGGTTTGCACAAAATCTCACAATACATGGCCCCATTCATTCTTTCATGTACATGGATCAGTCGTCCTGGTCCCTTTGCAGAGAAACATCCCCAAAGCATGATGTTGCCACCCCCATGCTTCACAGTAGGTATGGTGTTCTTTGGATGCAACTCAGCATTCACTCTTCTCCAAACACAATGAGTTGTGTTTCTACCAAACAGTTCTACTTTGGTTTCATCTGACCATATGACATTCTCCCAATACTCTTCTGGAACGTCCAAATGCTCTCTAGCAAACTTCAGATGGGCCCGGATATGTACTGGCTTAAGCAGGGGGACACGTCTGGCACTGCAGGATCTGAGTCCCTGGCAGCGTAGTGTGTTACTGACGGTAGCCTTTGATACGTTAGTCCCAGCTTTCTGCAGGTCATTCACTAGGTCCCCCAGTGTGGTTCTGGGATTTTTGCTCACCGTTCTTGTGATCATTTTCACCCCACGGGGTGAGATCTTGCATGAAGGCCCTGATCGAGGGAGATTATCAGTGGTCTTGTATGTCTTCCATTTTCTAATTATTGCTCCCACAGTTGATTTCTTCACACCAAGCTACTTGCCTATTGCACATTCACTCTTCCCAGCCTGGTGCAGGTCTACAATTTTGTTTCTGGTGTCCTTCCACAGCTCTTTGGTCTTCACCATAGTGGAGTTTGGAGTGTGACTTTTTGAGGTTGTGGACAGGTGTCTTTTATACTGATAACAATTTCAAACAGGTGCCATTACTACAGGTAATGAGTGGAGGACAGAAGAGCCTCTTAAAGAAGAAGTTACAGGTCTGTGAGAGCCACAAATCTTGCTTGTTTGTAGGTGACCAAATACTTATTTTCCACCATAGTTTGCAAATAAATTCTTAAAAAATCAGACAATTTGATTTTCTCTCTCATCTTTTTAAGTGGGAGAACTTGCACAATTGGTGGCTGACTAAATACTTATTTTCCCCACTGTACCTTGCCTTCTACTTTGTGATATAAGCTACTATTACTATTGCTTGTTTACCTCAACCTTCTTTGCATTACTTCTGGCATTTCTTGCTGATCTTGATCCTGTTATTTAGGTAGTCGTTCATGCAGTGTTTGTTATTTATCATAACTATTGTATTAAATGCATTTACTGGGTATCTCTGTGGAGGCTTGTATATCTTTGTGGTTTTTCACCCATCCCCTGGGTATACAACTCTTTTATATCTATACTCTATACTCTAATAAAGATGATTTATATAGTTTTAACATGGTTGTGTGCTTGGTTCTTTGTATAACATGATGAATTATCCCAGCACACTATAGCTCTTTTTTATATAGTATATTTTAAATAAATTTAATCTAAGTAACTTCTGGGATGATTTGCTTTCTTCCTGACCTAGTTACAACCGACTTACTTCACATATTACATATTTCTGCAATTAAAGCTAAAAGAGCTTCCTTCACTCATGTTAGTGTTTAGAGTTGCATTGCAACCCAGAAGGTGTCACGTCCACTACTTCTATTCGCAAAAAAAAGTCGTGGAGTCGCAGAGCACTTTGGTTGCACAATGGGGGTTGCAGCCAAAGTCGCCGTCTGGCCCTAGCTTTAAACAAGCAAAATAAAATTAAATTTATTTATCTGCCCTAAACCACCACTACAATAACTTTAGCAATATATCTCTGTGAAACTCTCCATGTTAGTATTGTGTAGATTTGTAATAACATGGAACTGCATGACTGTTTACCTGAATCTTACCACCCAGACTAGTCAGGGGTAATTCGCATTTTGTGCATTAGTGTTATAAGTTGTGACAGTGCAGCTATCCAAGTGCAAGTTTTTATCAATAAATGTCAGAATGTATTTTCCTAAAGAAGGTGACCTTTCTCCTTTTTCACTGTATGAAAATGGCTGATTTTCTAGGGTGGAAAATAAAGAGTGGGTTACACTCCATCTAGTGGGGCAATCCTAGATTTGGACTGCTTAAATTGGGTATTCAGAAAATATGGCTGAAGTCGACTTCATCCATTTTTAGCATCTGCTTTTTGCCACCTAAGGCCAGGGCCCCACGTGGCGTAAACAATTCTAGCGAATTCCATCCCCACTTTGCTGTGAAATATGCGTAGCAGATACGCTGCAATTTCCAAAACCGTCACAGCATATCAATTATACCTATGGAAACACTGGTGGTTTCCCTATAGGTATAATTGAAGTGAAAAGTCTGCAGAGGAAACCTGTGTTGCCGCCACAGTTTTTCCCACAGTGCTTTTTTACTGCGGGATGCTACATGGGGCCTTAGCCTTAAGCTTGCTTTCACACCACATTTTTTGTTTCAGACAAGGAATTAGTTTTGCTAGATGCAACAAAAAAAAAAACCCTCTTCTGATAGAAAACAAAAAAAACCTGGTGTGAAAGCACCCAAAAACTGATCAGGTAAATGGATGATCAAAACATCATGTGAACGGCCCCTAAGAGAGCACATGACTCCAGTGTATTCAGGAACTAAACCCAATCTCACCTAGCATGACAAGGTTCTTTTTTTGCCCACCCTCCATTGCTGCTGAAATCTCACACTGTGCTATTTAAATTGTTTCCAGAGATATCACTGGTTGAAAACACAGTCAGGATTAGGATATTTATATGCAGCTGTATAATATATATGATATAAAAATACTAATCGCAGCTGTGTTTTCAATCAATGATATCTCTGGAAATAATTTAGATAGCACTGCAGCCTTATCACATGAAAGAAGAGAATCTCCTCTTTCATATGACACAAAAAGTACACTTTATAATGTCCGAGAGATAACTGTTTGATCCCCCCCCCACCCCTCATTTTCTCTACAGTTTACACATCCCTTACTCCTGTACACAGTAACATTCAGTGAGAGGCAGAAACAGCTCTCAATACAGAAGCCAGAGAGAGTGAAAAAATGCAGGATTTCACAGAAATGATCCAGAATTTGTTAATAAAGTATATTACAAAAATCTCCTAATGACACAAATAGTGCCAGAATTCAAAAGTGGTTCGAAAGTTTAGTTACGCTTTAAGGATGGTATTAAGGAGGCATGATCACTGTGTGGGGAGACTTATTATATGCCACACAAAGAGAGCACTAATGAAAGGGGCAATGATGGGGTACCACCACTTTGTTATACTATGTTACACAAGATGGGCTCTAGTACTCTGAGGGGGCAAAGGCGACCAGGCAGGATTGGGTTGAACTCAGGTAACTGGGTAGGGTTAGAGGTGTGGCTTAACATCCAGCATGAAAGTAGGTAACCTTTTTTTAAAAATTTTAAATTTTACTATAAAAAGGACAACACACCATATGGAGGTACACATTGCCAGATAACATGTTTTGCTCTGCTAGATCATGAAGATGACTTGTTGCATAGTGTTACATATCAGAAGTAAAACTAGCTCATTCATTCTAACACTACAGTACTTACCTTAAAAATATCAGAATTGGGAAACAGCAAATTATTTTTCTACTGTCTTACAAGATAATATTAAAGCATAAATAATAATGTAATATAATATAATACAATATGTAGTATGTTGGTGTTTTCAATGTTTATATCCCGGTTTTGGGCTGTGCTTTGGATTTATCTCTGTATGCATCTGTATTTTTCCAACTGTCATTTCATCTTCAATTATCATTTATGTAACAAAAACAAAATACCATCTCTGATTATTCTATAACAAGGCAATAACAATATAATCTGTGTTTTATAGCTTCATCATCCCTCCCAAGGGTTCCGATTTGGAACAGTGAAAGAGAGCAGTGCTGAAGACTATGTAAAGAAGAGCTTTCCAGAGATGCATGAATACATGAGAAGATATAACACTCCATCCACATCTGAAGGAGTTGCCTTTCTGAAGTAATTGACACCTTTCTACTATACTGGTTGAGCTACATAGGTTCTCTACGTGTTAAAGGGGTTAGCCATCTTTAAAATCCATTAAAAACATCTCACCTCACCCTCATCTCTTCATCTTCCCGGTGAACCGGCATTGGCACGCCCTCTGTTTTCCCAGTCTTTGTTTATAGACAGCTAGCATGTGACTGTTACAGTCAATCAATTTCTGCAGCGGTCATTTGCTGGTTGCCTGTAAACAAATACGGAAAGCATGCTTAAAGGGGTGTTGTTGGCTACAAATTTTGATGACCTATCTTAAGGATCAGTAACAGATCGGTGAGGGTCCCACACCTGGCACCCCCATGAATCAGCTGTTCTCAGCTGCTGATTCAAAGAGAATTGAACAGAAAGCAGGCAGCTCTGTTCTCTGTGTAGTGGCCAAACCAGGGTTTTGCAGATCAACTCCCATTCACTGGAATGGAAGCTAAGCTGTAGTCACTACACAGAGAATAGAACTGTCTACTTCCTGCTACACTCTCTGTATATCAGCTGTTGAGAACAGCTGATCGATGGGAGTGCTGGACATTAGACCCTCACCTATCTGACATTGACGACCTATCCTTAGGATAGATGATTTCAATAATTTTAGCCTGTAAAACCCCTTTAACTTGACACTGACAACTTTTTATATAAACTAGCAAAAGCCATTGAAAAACCATTAAAAGTGTCAAGCTAAAGCATTGTCGCGTTAAACTTTGTAACATCAATCCACTTCTGCTACATCTATAATGTAAAAGTTTAGAAAATATTTTTTAAAATGGCAGAAATGGCCTTCTTCCAGAAAAAGAACTAATATTGAATACTTGAACGGAGAAGAGTCACACTTAGAATCTCATATGCTTAGCATTTGTTTTCTACGAGTATTGTCTGCTGTATTGCCTATGCAGCAAAGTATATGTGCTTTATGGCAGCTGAGATGAATTTAGACAGGCAGTCTGAAAATTCTCCTTTCATAGGGGTCGTTCACACTACCGTTGGTGATCGTCAGTAGTGTCTGTTGTTATTGTCCATTACAAGATTTTAGTAACGGACACTAGCTGAACCATCAGAAATCTATTAAAATTTCCATTCATTTCAATGGGATTTTATCTTGTGTCCGTTAGTGACCGTTAGTATCCATTTACACCCAATCCATCACATGTCTGTTTTTTTCGCGAACAAAAAAATTCCTACGTGCAGGACTTTTGTGTCCGTTAAAAAAACGGTTTCATGATGGACGTCAAGTGTCCGTTATTTTTTGACTTTAAAGTCTATGGGTAACAGACAGGTGTCCGTTATACTGTCCGTTATTACTGTCCGTTTTTTTCTGTGCATGCTCAGAAAGCAGAAACAAAAAAAAAAAAAAGGACAGTAAAAACGGATATTAGCGGACACTAACTGATGTTATTAGTGACATCAGTTAGTGTCCGTTATTGTCTGTTATGATAGGTGTCCGATTTTTTTTTTTTAATGGACACTATCATAACAGACATCCAACGGTAGTGTAAACCCAGCCATAGTGGTTGATGCTGGATGACAAATTTGGTGCTTCTTTAGATTGTGTAGTCTATTTATACCACCTATTATTTGGATTATTTTGGGTCAGAGATTTGGTACAATATGGCATTTTGGCACATTTAAGCAATTTAGAAAAATTTTATCTCATACTAGATGCTTCCAAGATGCATTTTATACCACAATGTAGTTGTAACCACAATAGTAAATCTTCCCCTATGTGCGACACTAGCCTTAAACAAAAATTTCAGAGCAAGCATGCCATACAGTATTACTTGGAGAATATACTGTAAATAATTAAACAATAAAATTAAATAAAAATTGAAAAAACACCCAAAATATGGTGAAAATAAAAGTGTTTTAACTTGTATGTTATTTTATTTAATTAGAAATGCCCACTACATCCATTAGGCCTTTATAATGTCTGCATATGGTGTCATGGAGAAAAAAATGTTAGCAATAGGGCCTAATGGGTTATTATTAGAGATGAGCGAATTTTTCAAAAATTTGATTCGGCCGATTCGCCGAATTTAACGATTCGATTCGAATTAATTTGCGGCGAATCGCGTTAACCCCTTGCGGCGCATCCTGCTTTGCAGGTGTCAGTCGACACTGACACGGTCCTCTAAAACCCACCGGTCGGAGCTGAGCTCCGATCGTGGGTGTTAACCCCTGAGATGCCGTGGTCAAACATAACGGCGGCATCTCAGGGGTTTTATTATATATTGGGGTCCTGATCGCCCCCCCCCCCCCGCGACATTTTCAGGGGGTGCCGCTGCTCCTATTCGGCAGCCCGGGGTCTGACCACTGACCCTGAATCAGCCACATTGCTGTCCCTCCACATACCTGGTTGATCCTGCCTTGAACAGAGACTGTCAGCCTATGCGTCTGCACGGGCTGACAGCCTCCTATGCACTGCAATACACATGTATTGCAGCATATACTTATTGAAGCAGTGATCAGAATATCGCTGCTTCAATCCCCTATGGGGACAAAAAGAAATTTTTTTTTTAAAAAGTAAAAAAAAAAAAAAAGTGTTTAAACCTCCCCCCTCAGACCCCAGAGTATAATAATCAAAGGCCCAGGGGAAGTGATTAAAAATAACAAACACTTATACTCACCTTACCTCACCTCTTCTGAGTATCCGGCAGCTCCGGAGTGGATGCTGAGCCCAGGACAGGAGAGTATCAGTATTTTTTTATTTTTAATCATGACTTCTGGCTTGGCATCTAATAAAAAGGGGCCCGGCGATCGCCAGGCCCTCTCCATTAGCAGTATGTATAGTGGACAAAGAACCAGGCTTTCCCCGACTGCTATCATGGGGCCCCGGCACTTGTCCGGATATGCCGGGTGCTGAGGGGGACATGTAGCATGGCGGAACCCCTTGAATGTCACGGTCATATTTGACCTGGCACGGCTTCCCGAGTCCTCGCCCAGCAGTTTTGTTTGGTCCAAACATGGCCGAAACAAAACTGCTATTATTTTACTTTGGGGTCTCTTCAGAACCCAGAGTATAATAAGCGGAGCCCCAGGGGAGGTGATCAAACATAAAAAACAATGTTTACTCACCTCTCCTGTGCAACTCCCTGCTGTCTTCAGCACTTCTGCCTGATGTAAGAGACCGCTCATAAGGCGTCAGGGGTCATGGCATGATGACGCATAATGACGCTGACGTAACCCCTTATGGCCAATCAGCGGTTGCTGATCAGGCAGAAACACCAAAGAGAACAGAGGTTCTCTGGAGCGCAGGACAGGTGAGTAACATTGTTTTTTTTTATGTTTTATCATCTCTCATGGCCCTCCACTTAATATACTCTGGGGTCTGAAGAGACCCCACAGTATAATAATAGCTAGTGAATGGCAAAAATTTGTTGTAATATTATACCATGTGGCGGGGCCGCTATGGGACATTATACCATGTGGAAGGGCCACTATGGCACATTATACTGTATAACAGAGTGTTTTTGCACAAAAAACGCAGGCAGTTTTTTTTGTGCAAAAACACACCATGTGAATGCAGCTTTACATCCAAGTAAAAGTACCAGTGGCATAAGAATAACCGCATCCTGATACATAGTGTGTTATTACCAAAAGGATGCTGCCATATGGTGCTCCTGGACACATGCATTTACCACTAATTGGGGGCTGCACATGTACTTTCATTGCTTCTAATGGAAAAGTACAGGTGCATCCCAGGAAATAGCAGTAAACACATGCGTCCTGAAGCATCTTGTGGCAGCACCCCGGTGTTATGGTTTGTGGTATATGACTTTACTATAGGGGTCGTCAGCCTTACAATTATTGCGCGGCACTCCAAGTACCTCATCTTTGATTTTTTTAATTTAACTCGGCTACTCCTGATGTAACCAATAGCAGCTGATTTCAAGAAATATTAAACGTCTTTTCAAAATGTGAAGCATGTCAGCGTGAATGAGATACAGCAGCAAATACTTTAGCTGTGCTGTCCAAATAAGACAGCATAACGTCAGTGGACATATATGCACCACTGAGTACTGGACCATTGGGAACTAAATCAAGTTTGCATGGTGTGATGAATTCTGCTTCCTTCTACATCTTTTTGATGGAAGGGATATAATTTGATCCTGGCAACACAAATGTATGGACACAACTGGTGTGGTGTCAATATTTCAAGCTAGTAGTCGTTGTGATGTGTTATAAGAATATTATCTTGATGCTTGCCAAGTCCTCTGATACCAATTAGGCCATCTCTGAACAGCCCATATAGCCTGATCAAGGTCATGCCTGATTCTGATTGATACGTACATCTCAATGTATCATGTCCCAAAAGTAAATTCATCATGGAAAGCTTCAAACAACATGGTTTTACTTGCTTTATTGGCCTTCTCAACATCTCAGCATTAGAGAGCTTCTTTGGACAGAGCTAGAAGAGTTTTGTGTGGTACTAACACATTGGAATTCTGCATCTGCAACACGTTACATTTTAAAGTGCCTCCTTGTACAGTTCTGATATTTCTGACATCATTTTAAGAGCCATGCCATGGTGAATTAAGTGTTGTTACTAAAGAATGTTCAAACAGGCAAAAGTACTGTATTTTGGTTGTGGAACATGCAACAGATAGACAGGGCTGAGCCTTGACTTTCTGCCATGGTCAGCAGTTTACAGCATTGGTGCATAAATATATAAATCTCCATTCAATGACTCCTGACATAGTTCCAGTGCTGTTTGTAGTGCAGGAACTGCACCAAGAAATACATACAGTACCTTTATTATGTGCTAAGGGTTTTCAAATTGGAAAATAAGTCAAAGTCCATATTAAAAAAAAAACAGTGTTACCTAGTGTTACAGAGAGCTCTGAAGGCTTCATGCACACAACTGTGTGCATTCTCAGGGTGCTAGCTGTGTTTTTCACTGCCAGTACTCTAATCCATTATATTATATGGTCCCATACACATGCCCATGTACAGGTGCATCTCAATAAATTAGAATATCTTTGAAACGTTCATTCATTTCAGTAATTCAGTAATACAATTCATAATCAGCATCTTCCATGATTGTGTGTTCTACTGAACCAGAGTGAGGGACCATTGAAAGGCTTAGGAAACCTTGGCAGGTGACACACTGAATTTACAATACTGAACTTTTTTACAATATTCTAATTTTCTTAGATTTGGGTTTTCATTACCTGTAATCCATAATCAACATTTACAGAAATAAAACACTTGAAATACAACACTCTGTGTGTAAAGAATATAGAAACTATACTGTAGGTCACTTTTTTAATTCAATTACTGAAATAAATAAACGTTTCAAAGATATTGTAATTTATTGAGATGCGCCTGTATTATCGTGGGTCCATATATGAGGTTGTGAGCCCAAGGCAAAACTCAGGCCAGGTCCTATTTCTGTCCATTTTGCAGCTGAAGTAAAGTAATCGGTTCATAGAGGCACATAGATATCATACATGTGCCATCCATGGCGTTTAACCACAGATCCGGAATATGCACACAGTGCAGTAAACTTGTAAAATGGAGAGTATAATGTGGACACATGCTATCTATCTACCTATCTGTCTATCTAAATAGAAAGTCTAGAGCAGCACTGTGTAAAAATCTTTAATTAGGGAAAGGTGCAGGTCCTCTAAGATTTATCTGTATGATCCTCTGTTGATAGGTTCAAGAATGAGGCACCAATCCAAGGTAGTTGAAAAAAACAGCAAAAAGTGGATTTAGTACATAATTACTATATGTATCTGCTTGTCTGTCTGTCTATGAATTTTAGATGTAAAATTAAAAATCAACAAGGGGGCGGAGTCTAGCCGTAGATTGAGATGGCCGCGTAATCTCAGAGCTCTCGGCTTGAGTCTACTATAGCGACCTATCCAGCGACAAGCCCGTGGCCTTTGGGAATAGATTTTATTAGGACCGGTATCCTACCTTCGGGAATGCCCAGAAAAAGGGAAGTAGGCGGTGAAACCGCAGAAGATATCCGACTTTTACTTCCCTCACGGGGGAGGGGGAGGAACAAAATGGAGTCAGCCCGCACTCGGATGCGGAATCTAGGGCCTCAACTCCCTCTCATGACCTGCCGGAGGAGACAACCACGCTCTCCGCACACAGGAGAGCGCTATCGGTTCCATCCTTACCGCAGCTGCTGGACGGTGCGGTCACGGAGTCACCTGGGCCTTCTCCCCGGCAGGCCGGGGCCTATACTGAAAACGGGCCTCCGCAACATGGCGCCCTAGCGCTCACAGGCCTTTCCAACCCGGAGACGCCGCAATCACCTACCGCTAGCCCGGTTAAGCAAAGACCCAGGCTCCAAAACAGCGACTCCCAGGATGAAGAGGTGAGCAATAATACGCAGTCTACTCCTCCATCCATTGATTTTTTTGCAGATATACCAGAGACAGACAATCCACTAACTGAGGCCTCCATGAAAAATATGCTTATGGCCTTCTGTAACTCATTAAGAACAGACATATCTCTCATGGTAAAACCGCTAGATAGAGATCTTCAGGAATTAAAAAGCCGTACTATTCATGTCGAATCTAAAATGGCGGAATTTGCGACTTCACATAACGCGCTTATAGATGCTCACTATGAGATGGAGACGGATGTGTCGTTTTTGAAAGCTAAAATAGCTGATTTAGAAGATCGTTCAAGAAGAAATAATCTAAAATTTAGAGGGATTCCGGAGTCCGTATCTACGAATAATTTAACTACATTCCTCCAGGATCTGATCCGATCGCTAATATTGAACCTCACGGCGATGGATTTAACCATTGATAGAGCTCACAGAGTTCCCAGACCATCACATTTAGATGAAGCTGTACCTAGAGATGTTTTAGCTAAAATTCATTTCTACCGTACTAAGGATCTGGTTTTGATGACTTCCCGAAAGGTAGACCGCTTACCTGAACCATATCACAAAATATCCATTTACTCGGATTTATCTGCCACGACATTACAAAAAAGGCGACAATTCCTTCCTGTCACCACAGCTTTACGTCAACACCACATTTTGTACAAATGGGGATTTCCGGTCCGAGTGATCATTTCCCGGGATAATATGGTGCATGTTATCAAAAATCTGGAAGAAGGAAGAAGCCTGCTCAAAAAATGGAACATTCCGATTGCCGAGCTACAACCCAAACAACCACCTGGTCCTGTGTCAGATGGTTGGCATCAAGTGAGGGCCCAAGGACGTCCACGCAAAGGGCTACAAAGCTAAGGACTCACCTTTTCTCGGATTTTGTATGTCCATGGTTGGTGAACTTATCCCCCCAGGATTACGACAACCGCTGGTCCGCTGTACCACGTTCGTTTTTTTCTTTTGTGTGGCTCTACTACAAGGGTTTATTCTTTGGTTATGTAATTTGCATGGTTTGTTTTTTTCTGGTTTTTGGCACATTGGGCGAAGTGACTACAGAGGGTGGAAATTGCCTCGTCTCATAGTGACATCGCCACCTACTGGTATAGGTAATTGCGGTAAGACTCTTAAAGCATTTCTAACTGTATGTTATGGTGCTTAAAATTGTGTCCATGAATGTCAGGGGTTTGAACTCCCCTCAAAAAAGAGCCAATTTATGGCGTGAGGTCTGAGCTCATAACTGTGACATTCTTGCTCTACAAGAGACGCACCTTTTGGAGGCAGACGCCTTTCGCATTAACAATCCTGCATATCCACATGTGTTTCATGCTCACTACTCTTCAAGTAGAGGAACACTGATTGGGATTAGAGACTCAGTAGCGTTTCAGCTGGTATCTCAATACGCTGACCCAGGAGGGAGATTTGTAATTGAGCAATTCCTTAAAGCTGCTCAGCTACCTGCACTCACTGAGTCACAGCTGGACTCCTTGAATGCACCTATTACTTCGGCAGAGCTGTTATCCATAATTAAATCCTTGCCGTCCCACAAGTCTCCGGGCCCTGACGGCCTTACTAACGAATATTATAAATGTTTCATCTCAGTCCTGATGAGCCCGCTACTGTCACTTTTGACGGCTGTGGTGGATTCTGGTACCATCCCAAAGGAAAATCAAGAAGCCTTGGTAGTTACGTTGCCAAAGCCTGGCAAACCCGCCGACAATCCCCAAAACTTCAGACCTATATCGCTACTGAACACAGATTTAAAAATCTATGCCAAACTCATAGCAAGCAGATTGGCAGTTTGTCTCCCAAGCTTGATAAAACATGACCAAGTGGGGTTTGTTAAGGGAAGACAATCATATGATAACACTAGACGTATTTTAAACATAATACATCATATTGAATTTAAAAGGGAAGAGGCGGTGGTCCTTGCATTAGACGCAGAAAAGGCGTTCAATCGCATTTGCTGGTCGTATGCCTTCTCGGTACTCACAAATATGGGGTTTTCTGGAGTCATTTTAAGAGCGATTGAAGCACTATACTCGGCACCTTCTGCAAGAGTGTTCACTAACGGAGTAGTATCAGATCCTTTTCTAATAACAAATGGGACCAGACAGGGGTGCCCCCTCTCACCCCTGATATTTGTTCTCTCTATAGAACCTTTAGCCCAGGTACTTAGACTAGATCCGGGAGTGAGAGGCATTGATATAGGAGATAAATCTCACCTTATCTCATTATATGCAGATGATATTATTCTCACGTTGTCCAAACCGCAAACATCTATTTCTCGCCTTATGGAAACTATTAATAATTTTGGGCAACTATCGTTTTACAAATTAAACATGGCTAAATGTCCCCCCGCCCTTGCTCCAACATCTAAAATCAACTTATGATTTTGATTGGAGGGAGGACAGCGTTCAATACCTGGGGACACAAATGACGGCATCCCTGGGGACTCTTTATAAAAGTAACTACATACCAATGTTAAAAATATTGCAAGAGGAGACTGAGCGATTGTCAAAAAGAGATGTTTCCTGGATAGGATGGGTAGCTGCTTTTAAGATGCTGCTATTGCCTAGACTATTGTACTTGTTCCGTACGCTCCCAATATCCATCCCTATTTCCTTTTTTGAAACAGCACAAAGGGTGATTTCAAAATACATATGGAGACCTAGAATCAATAAAAGCTTTCTATTTAAACAACGGGTGGTAGGGGGGCTGGGGGTACCGATAGTGAGGAATTATTATATAGCATCTCTGGTCACTCAGTGCGTGAGATGGAAATCACCGGATACCTAGGTTCCATGGTTGCACATAGAACAGGCGTTTATAACTCCCTTAAAACTAGAGGACGCGTTATGGTTGCCCTTTTGGAATGTCCCTGCTCCGAGATCTTTCTCCCCGATCATGTGTGTCTCGTTAACGGCATGGAAGCTACTCCATGGGAAAGCAAATCCAATGAAGCATTTTCATATTGCAGAAATGCCTCTGTCATTGATGGCCTGGGTGATTGATGATGTAGGGGTCTCGGGCTGGGAATTGAGGGGGATTACGCAGATTTCTCAATTATACTCCGATGCTAAAAAACCTATATAGTTTGTAGACTTAAGACAACAATATGGAATTCATACAGGCGATTTCCTCAAATATTTTCAAATATGGCACTTCATATCTAAACATCCTGTGACGACATTACCACATAATAATTCACTTTTCTCGTGGTTGTCAAGTAATATGAAAGGACTGCGTTTCCTATATGATAAAATGGATGGAGTGTCGACTTTTACTAGGTCTACCCCGTTCCGTTGCTGGGAGAGGGACCTGGGGATGGTCATTACTCTGGGTGAATGGCAGCAAGCGATTAGATTGATCCATTTGTCTTTAAAGTGTAGCACTCACATAGAGACAGCCACGAAAATCATTTTACGGTGGTACAGGACCCCGTCCACTCTACAGTTGGCGTATCCCTCCGTGTCCGGGGATTGTTGGAGGGGTTGTGGAGGCAGAGGAACCCTTCTTCACATTTTGGGGACTTGCCCTATAATTCATGAGTATTGGGATAGTGTTTTCGATATGCTCTCAGAGCTGTTTGGTCTCCAACTCCCCCCGCACAGTACATACGGCTATTCTGCTACTTGGAATTCCCGAAGAGTTGAATAAATACAAACAACTCATTTGTAAAATTTTGACTATAGCTAAATTAATGCTAGTACAGAGATGGAAATCAGCAGCCTCTCCACCCATGTCAGCTCTAATACTGGCCATCAATAACACATATTCATATGAGAGGATAATAGCAATGGGAAACAATTCCTTTCCTAGATTTGAAAAAGTCTGGGATGCGTGGATTTACTCTTGATACCTTATGTAGAGAACACCAAAGTGCTATAAGAAATCAGTCGGGGCAGTTGAAGTAGTTATAGGGATGGATATCAGACTCACCAACCCCGCCGACAGAGGAGTTGGGGAGGAGTGACTAATGTTACGGTTGTGTGTCACATGTCACTAGCATGAACATAACTCACAGGAGGAAGGGAAGGTTGTTCATGAAGAAATTACCCTGGACATAGATCACGACAGCCCTATGAATGTGCCTAAAAGTTAAATGTCGTCGTTAATGTTTACTTTATAAGTAATATATGTCATTGGTCTTTAGGGATATGCGGTTCAAAAAGTGTATCTTGAAAAAATATACCATAATGCATATTAACTGTATATTACACTGTCTATCTATAATGTATTGTATTTTTTATATTCTGAAAAGTTGAATAAAAATTATTGAAACTAAAATTAAAAATCAACAAGTAGAGGCAAATTTATCAAGACTGGCATTTACTGTGCCAGTCTTGATTTCCTCAGTGCCATAATCGGATTCTCCTAATTTATTGAGAGACTAATGGCTCTTGATAAATTAGGTGCATCTACTGCCCTCTGTGCCCATGAATCTTAAATCTATGCCAGCTATGTGCTGGTGAATATTTGACCTGTAATTTATGCCAGTTTCTGGCTTAAATTTCAGTAAATCTCTTGGGCCACTGGGCAACACCCCTTCCTGCTAATTGACAGTTGACCAAAATTTGTGGCTGTTACCATACATTTTATCCAGAAACCCTATGATACAAAACTGCAGTTTCTTAGAAAGTATGTTCATATTACTGTTTATATATCACTACTATTTAATTCAAAGAAACTAAATTAAATGTTATACTATTGTGCTGTGTACAGGAATGACCCGGAAACATTAGATGCTTTTATCATGGACAAAGCACTCCTGGACTATGAAGTCTCTATTGATGCTGAATGCAAGTTGCTGACAGTGGGCAAACCATTTGCAATTGAAGGTACTGATAATTTTCTTTAAAGCTGTGTACAAAATTATATTATTTTTATTTTTTATATCATAGGGGTATTCCCATCTCAAAGATCCTACCTATTCTGCTAGCTTATGTAAATTCAAGAGTTTTCCAAAATACATTGCTTTAGAAATGCTGCATCGTTTCCCTGATATGTGAAATTATTCCTCCCATTGTTTACACTTTGTTTCCTTGGTCCCCGGCCAGTGTCTCTCCTTATCTAGAATTATAGGACAGATGACTTGACTCACTGCTCTCTGGAGAGGAGAGGTGCTGAGCTCTCTGGATTGCGCTTGCTCTCAGAGCTGTTATCATCTTCTAATTTTTGGGTTAACAAAAAAGATAACATTGAGTTTACTGCAAGTCCGTTGTCAGTCTTGGAAGCATGTATACGTTTTTTCTGTACAAACTTGTGTAATGTAACATACATTCACTGAATAGATTTCAAGTAATATTGACAAATAATCACTCGTGATAGAGGCAATGTCTGTATCTAATCTACTGAGGTATTTCATAGTGTCCTGTCCATCAAACAGTCAAAGCCCGCCCACCAACTTGTTGAAGAATACAAGAAGTGAGAAGAAGAGACAGCAGACAAAGCTGATGAGAGAGGGAAATAGGAAAACACCTTTAAACACTAATATATTATTATATATTTTGTCATATATGGACAATTAAGTTCTTTCAGCTTTGTTGCTGTATTATTGGATTGATTCTGCTGTGTAAGAATTTGGACCATCATCATACAGTTATATAGAAAAATTTCATTAATCTGGCATTAAAGGGCTATTCCTATCTTGGCAAATCACTGCCAAGATGGGAATAAGTTCTTCCCGTCCTGACTTCTATGGCTGGGATTTACAGGAAAGAGAGGTATGGAAACAGTGTAGCTGGATATGCAACACTGTTTCTGTATCTCCCATTCCTCTATGCTCAAACTTGGAAACATTTTTTCCCATCCCAGCGGTGATTTGCTCAGATGGAAATAATCATTTAAAATGGATTATTAGTAGAGATGGGATTAATTTTGTTTTGGGTTTGGGTGGCTCGGGCCCAGTTTCATTTCAGGTTGAACAAGTTTGGTGCGAACCACAACTTAAATTGTATAAGACTGTCAGGGCTCCTAGGGGCTTATCTATCTAATTTCTAGCTCTGTAATGCCAACAAAGCCAAAGTTATGTCAAAGTGAAAGTAACATGTACAGTGGGTATGGAAAGTATTCAGACCCCTTTAAATTTTTCACTCTTTGTTTCATTGCAGCCATTTGCTAAAAGCAAAAAAGTTCATTTTATTTCTCATTAATGTACACTCATCACCCCATCTTGACAGAAAAAAAAAACTAAAATGTAGATATTTTTGCAAATTTATTAAAAAGAAAAACTGAAATATCACATGGTCATAAGTATTCAGACCCTTTGCTGTGACACTCATATTTAACACATGCTGTCCATTTCCTTCTGATCCTCCTTGAGATGGTTCTACTCCTTCACTGCAGTCCAGCTGTGTTTAATTAAACTGATTGGACTTGATAAGGAAAGGCACACATCTGTCCATATAAGACCTCACAGCTCACAGTGCATGTCAGAGCAAATGAGAATCATGAGGTCAAAGGAACTGCCCAAGGAGCTCAGAGACAGAATTGTGGCAAGGCACAGATCTGGCCAAGGTTGCAAAAGAATTTCTGCAGCATTCAAGGTTCCTAAGAACTCAGTGGCCTCCATAATCCTTAAACGGAAGAAGTTTGGGACGACCAGAACTCTTCCTAGACCTGACCGTTCAGTCAAACTCAGCAATCGTGGGAGAAGAGCCTTGGTGAAAGAGGTAAAGAAGAGCCCCAAGATCACTGTGGCTGAGCTCCAGAGATGCAGTAGGGAGATGGGAGAAAGTTCCACAAAGTCAACTATCACTGCAGCCCTCCACCAGTCAGGGCTTTATGGCAGAGTGGCCCGAAGGAAGTCTCTCCTCAGTGCAAGACATATGAAAGCCCGCATAGAGTTTGCCAAAAAACACATGAAGGACTCCCAGACTATGAGAAATAAGATTCTCTGGTCTGATGAGATGAAAATTAAACTTTTTGGCGTTAATTCTAAGCGGTATGTGTGGAGAAAACCAGGCACTGCTCATCACCTGCCCAATACAATCCAACAACAGTGAAACATGGTGGTGGCAGCATCATACTATGGGGGTGTTTTTCAGCTGCAGGGACAGGAAGACTGGTTGCAATTGAAGGAAAGATGAATGCGGCCAAGTACAGAGAGATCCTGGAAGAAAACCTCTTCCAGAGTGCTCTGGACCTCAAACTGGGCCGAAGGTTCACCTTCCAACAAGACGATGACCCTAAGCAAACAGCTTAAATAACAAAGGAGTGGCTTTGGAACAACTCTGTGACCATTCTTGACTGGCCCAGCCAGAGCCCTGACCTCACCCCAATTGAGCATCTCTGGAGAGACCTGAAAATGGCTGTCCATCAACGTTCACCATGCAACCTGACGGAACTGGAGAGGATCTGCAAGGAAGAATGGCCGAGGATCCCCAAATCCAGATGTGAAAAACTTGTTGCATCATTCCCAAGAAGACTCATGGCTGTACTAGCTCAAAAGGGTGCTTCTACTCAATACTGAGCAAAGGGTCTGAATACTTATGACCATGTGATATTTCAGTTTTTCTTTTTTAATAAATTTGCAAAAATATCTACATTTCTGTTTTTTTTTCTGTCAAGATGGGGTCCTGAGTGTACATTACTGAGAAATAAAATGAACTTTTTTGCTTTTAGCAAATGGCTGCAATGAAACAAAGAGTGAAAAATTTAAAGGGGTCTGAATACTTTCCGTACCCACTGTATGTCCATGGAAAAACGAATGGCAAGCAGTGGATTAAAACTCCGAATTTAACCACACACTGCACTGACACTCGCTTTTCTGTGTTTTAACATTTAAAACACTTAAACTCATAAATTACACTTTTCTTTGGGAAAGGTGTTTTCCTGTGGTTTTTTAACACACTTTGTAGTTATATTTCAAAAAGCAATGGTGTTGTAGAAAAATTAGCCTGCTTTGATGACTTGTAAGTGCTATTACCTTGATATTATTTGGGAGACAAATTTGTGGCTGTGTTCCTAGTTGAAAGTGTTGAGGAATTGGCTTATCAAAAATAAAAAGCCACCAAAAATTATCCCTACATAGCTAGCTATAGTTGCACTGAGACATGGAATGATATCATAGACGAGGACACAGGACATGACTGGCTGAGTGGTAGCAGTAGTGGTAGCTGTGACAAAATGAGTGCTGGCAGCTGGTGGTAGCTGTTTAGGAGTAGCAGGCAGCAGCACAGTAAATGGAAGATAATGATAAAGAGAGACGCTGGCACCACTATTCGGAGGCATCAGCAGAAGGTGTGTGAAAATTCTCATGGATCCATGCCTGATTCATTTTAACAAAAGTGATTTTTTCCACACTAGCTGTGGACAATTTAATCCTTCTAGGTGTTACAACGCCACCAGAAGCAAGATAAAACTCCCATGGCAAACTGGGCCAGCTCCTTCCACTGCTCTAACCTATTTAGGATCCATTGGTGACCATCATTTGATAGAACTGCCTTTACTGTCTTTGGATGGAGTGGAAGAATGGGTAATAATTAATGCTGATGTTAACCTACCAATACTCTGGTAATGGCGATTGGGATCATACATAGTAGCATTGTGAAGATCTCATTAACTGATATCAAGGCTCTATTTTACTTCCACAAAGAGTTTTTTTTTTGTATATATTTTAAAGTTTGATTAAATTTGTGCATAGTTTTTATCTTTGTATCCGTAGACAGCGTCTGGTAACTTGTTTAGTAGAGCAGGCACGGATGATTTGTTTTGGTCCACTACATTCCTTCAAATCCAACAGGACACAACAAAAAGCAGCTTGAATTCAGTCACCATTACTTGCATTGATTGCAGGTGTGTTCTGTGAAACTCTCTTGTGGAAAAGATTTTAGACAGGATAATCCATCACGTAAATGAGTATACAAATCCCATGTAAGGTGTGAGCAGCATCAACAGTAGTTTCTTGAACTTGAGCTGCTTTGCTCAATATGTAATGGGCTTTCTAGTCATGCATAGGGAAATTTATTCTCCTTTGCAACATATGTAAAATTTAATAAAAAAAAATATGATTTTCTTCTGCTTCCCCTCTTTAAACCAGTTTTGCAAACATTCTTTAATTTCACTCAGTAACAACACTGCTTAAATAACTAGACAATGAATAAACATTAAAGCAAATATAGCACATGGACCCCAGAGACAACATGTGCCAATGGCATGCCAGAAGATGTATTAAATCCTCTATTCCACTTCAAAACAAGTTATAAGAATTTATGTACAACATTATCCAAACAAATGTCTTTAGAACATATCTAAGAGGAGGATAATTTTCCTTCTAAAACCAGGTAGATGCATCAGGACCATAATAGGCCAGTGTTATTTACATGTTTCGGCCTTAGGCTGAGGTCCCACGCTGCGGAAACACAGCTCTTTTTGTTGCAGATTTTGCTGCGGTTTTCTGAGCCAAAGCCAGGAGTTACAAAAGGAATGGGAAATATATAGGAAGCTCTTATACTTCTACCTTCTGCTCAATCCACTCCTGGCTTTGACACAAAAAACTGCAGCAAAACCTGCAACAAATAAAGCTGCATTTCCGCAACGTGGGGCCTTAGCCTTAAAGTGTAACTAAACTTTTGGACAACTTTTGATTTTCAAACATTTGTGACATTAATACATATTGTAATATACTTAACACATTTTAGCTTATTTCTGTAAAATTCTGCATACAAATCCATTTTATTTTCCTATTTCACTATTGCTAGCTGAAATCTGTACACCACTTCTCACTGAAGGACTCTTGGATGGCCCATATATAATGCAGGGAAGCTGAGACTGGGGGTGTCACCAGTGGTGAACCTAGCCTCTTTGCTGCCTGAGGCGGACTATAGAAAGACGCCCCCCCCAAAAAAAAAAAAAACAAACTGAGTTTCCATGCTACTAGTTTAACACACTGTTATCATCGCACAATATACACAATACACAAAGTTATAAAACAGTTTTTAAGAATTCTTCTTCCTGTATTACTTCAGTATCAGATCAACAACACGGCATTAACAATGAAAGTAACTTCACATATCTTCTGCTTGGTGAATGGATGAGCCCACGTGGCCCCCATTCTCTATAATAGCAATGCCGCAGATAGCTGAGTACTGGACTTCAGGTATCTTTGGCACTCCCATTAAAGTGAATGAGAGCCACGCGGGTTCGTCCATCCACCAAGTGACACACCTATATATGGCTGCGGTCAGGCTGGATTCCCACCTAGTGGGGGGGAAAAAACCCAATTCTCAGGCTCAATGGGGGTCTCAGCAGACAGACCCCCATCAATCAATTATTTATCTCCTATCATTTAGGTGAATACAGGGCAGTAACATTTTGTGACTTACAGGTGACGTCTCTGACTAATCCTTCACATTTCCCTTCTCTTCCCTTTGGACCGCCATGACCACTTCTTCCAGCTGTGACTTGTCTCTGTAAAGTTTGCAACACAGACATCTTTGGCTCCTCACTTTTCCAGGTATCCAACCCACATTGTCCTCACCTACACAAAGCCCCCATCCTGCTGCTACCCCCAATTATACAATATATGATATAACCCCCCCCATAATGAATAATATCCCCAAGTGCATCTTTATATTAATAACATCCGTGTGTACCCTGTATAAATAGTGCCCCTTATTAATAATGCCCCAGGTGTTAACTAATTAAAAGGTTTTCCAGGCCATTAATAAACTAATCAGTGGGGTTCAGGACCCCCACTGATCAGCTGTTTGAATGGTACCTGTGTAAGCGCCATGACCGCTTCTCTGTTTACATAGTGTCATTCATCTCATAGCGGCCATGTAATGTAACTACAGCCTCGTCCTGTACATGACTACAGTATGTGACAAGGCTACAATTACATCACACGGTCACTATAAACAGACAGCGTATAATATAAACAGGTGCCATAGCCCATGTTTATAGCACCCCATTTACACACACTATAATGTTCCACAGCAGCCCCTGCACACAGTATTACACAGTGTTATGGCCCGCAGCGGCCCCTGCACACTGTATTATGCCTCGCAGCGGCCCCTGCACACAGTATTATGCTCCATAGTGGCCCCTGCACAGGGTATTATGCCCCACATTGGCCACTGCACACGGTATTATGTTCCACAGCAACTCCTGCACACAGTTTTATGCCCCATATTGGCCCCTGCACACGGTATTATGCTCAATATTGGCCCCTGCACACGGTATTATGCTCCACAGTGGCCCCAGCACACGGTATTATGCTCCATAGTGGCCCCTGCACTGGTATTATGCTCCATAGTGGCCCCTGCACTGGTATTATCCTCCATAGTGGCCCTTGCACTGGTATTATGCTCCATAGTGGCCCCTGCACTTGTATTATGCTCCATAGTGACCCCTGCACCCGGTATTATGCTCTATAGTGGTCCCTGCACTCGGTATTATGCTCTATAGTGGCCCCTGCACTTGTATTATGCTCCAGAGTGGCCCCTGCACAGGGTATTATGCTCTACAGTGGTCCCTGCACAGGGTATTATGCTCTATAGTGGCCCCTGCACTCGGTAATATGCTCTATAGTGGCCCCTGCATTCGGTATTATGCTCCATAGTGGCCCCTGTACAGGGTATTATGCTCTACAGTGGTCCCTGCACAGGGTATTATGCTCCATAGTGGACCACCCATGAACTATTATTATACTCTGGGGTCTTTTCAGACCCCAGAGTATAATGATTGGAGACCCAGGGGAGAATACAAACATAAAAACCAGAGTTACTTACCTATCCTGGACACCGGTGCACTCCTTGCAGCTTTCGGCCCTGTTTAATTGCGCACACACGTCACGTGATCAGGCCGGCGACGCGACCTGATGACGCCACCAGAGGCCTCAAGCCTGCTCGGAGTTACATCGGATCGCAGGAGGTGAGTAACATTGGTTTTTATGTTCCCTCACCAACCCTAGGCCTCCGATTATTATACTCCGGGGTCTGAATAGACCCCGGAGTATAATAATAGTAGTATTTGCGGCCCGCGGCCTCACTTACCGATACCCGCGGCCGCTCACAGCGGCATCCACTTCCCTTTCTGCGTCCCAAAGCAGAAGGGGAAGCAGGGGCGGCCACGAGCAGACGCAGGGTAGGTAAATAAATAGGCCGTTACCTGCCGGGGATGCTCCAACAGGTTACGGCCTATTTATATATATATACAGTCATATGAAAAAGTTTGGGCACCCCTATTAATCTTAATCATTTTTAGTTCTAAATATTTGGGTGTTTGCAACAGCCATTTCAATTTGATATATCTAATAACTGATGGACACAGTAATATTTCAGGATTGAAATGAGGTTTATTGTACTAACAGAAAATGTGCAATATGCATTAAACCAAAATTTGACCGGTGCAAAAATTTGGGTACCCTTATCATTTTATTGATTTGAATATTCCTAACTACTTTTTACTGACTTACTGAAGCACAAAATTGGTTTTGTAACCTCACTGAGCTTTGAACTTCATAGCCAGGTGTATCCAATCATGAGAAAAGGTATTTAAGGTGGCCAATTGCAAGTTGTTCTCCTATTTGAATCTCCTCTGAAGAGTGGCATCATGGGCTCCTCAAAACAACTCTCAAATGATCTGAAAACAAAGATTCTTCAACATAGTTGTTCAGGGGAAGGATACTAAAAGTTGTCTCAGAGATTTAACCTGTCAGTTTCCACTGTGAGGAACATAGTAAGGAAATGGAAGACCACAGGGACAGTTCTTGTTAAGCCCAGAAGTGGCAGGCCAAGAAAAATATCAGAAAGGCAGAGAAGAAGAATGGTGAGAACAGTCAAGGACAATCCACAGACCACCTCCAAAGAGCTGCAGCATCATCTTGCTGCAGATGGTGTCACTGTGCATCGGTCAACAATACAGCACACTTTGCACGAGGAGAAGCTGTATGGGAGAGTGATGTGAAAGAAGCCGTTTCTGAAAGGACGCCACAAACAGAGTCGCCTGAGGTATGCAAAAGCACATTTGGACAAGCCAGCTTCATTTTGGAAGAAGGTCCTGTGGACTGATGAAACAAAGATTGAGTTGTTTGGTCATACAAAAAGGCGTTATGCATGGCATCAAAAAAACACAGCATTCCAAGAAAAACACTTGCTACCCACTGTAAAATTTGGTGGAGGTTCCATCATGCTTTGGGGCTGTGTGGCCAATGCCGGTACCGGGAATCTTGTTAAAGTTGAGGGTCGCATGGATTCAACTCAGTATCAGCAGATTCTTGAGAATAATGTACAAGAATCAGTGACGAATTTGAAGTTACGCCGGAAGTTACTGTGTCCATCAGTTATTAGATATATCAAATTGAAATGGCTGTTGCAAACACCCAAATATTTAGAACTAAAAATGATTAAGATTAATAGGGGTGCCCAAACTTTTTCATATGACTGTAAAAAAAAGTTATACTCACCTGCGATGCCTTGATGCAGCCGCCGCCGCCTCCTCTTCTTGTCCGCGACGTCTGTGTCTCAGCGTAGGCGGCGTGATGACGTCATTGTATCGCCGCCTGCGCTGAGATGCGACGTCTTGTAAACCAGCCCAGGACAGGCCCCGCTCAGCTCTGTTTTTTTTTTTTTTTAAAGCAGCCTGTCCTGGGCTGGTTTACATAAAATAGTAAAAATGCCGCCCCCCGGACAGTGCCGCTCGAGGCGGCCGCCTCACTTCGCCTCATAAGCGGTGCACCCCTGGGTGTCACTCCAAACAGATATAGCTTGGGTAAGAACAGTGATTCTGGTATTCAGAATCTCAGATTTCATTTGACACCAAGATCGCAGTGCTACCTGTATTATTTCTAGAGATATCACCAGTTGAAAACACAGTCAGGGCTGAAATATTATCAATAATGTGCAAACGTTTCAGGCAGGTGTGGAAAAACGCTGCAAAGTAAGAATGCTCTCAAAAATAGCAGTGCTACTAGTTTATTTTTGTCTATTATCAAGATGCAAAGTAAATGAATAAAAGAGAAATCTAAATCAAATTATGATCTAAATCAAACTATTAACACTTCTATTTTTTTAAGCATTCTTACTTCGCAGTATTTTTCCACACTTGCCTAAAACTTTTGAACAGTACTGTACTGTATATGCAGCTGCTCCTAATCTTGACTGTGTTTTTAACTGCTGATATCTCTTAAAAGCTGACAATCACTGTTCTATATTTTAAAAAAAAGAAAAAGTTTGTTCTATGTTTCCTCTGCGGACTTCGTGCTTCAGTTATACCTATAGGGAAACCGCCGGTGTTTCCGTAGGTATAATTGACATGCTGCAGCGTGTATTTTACTGCAAAGTGGGGATGGGATTCGCTGTGACTGTAAAATGCTTTTTCTTTTTCTTTTTTTTTTTTCTTTTTTTTAATAATATTTTTATTTTATTGTTAATTCTCGTATAACAAATGAGGATACATGCAAACATTTTGTAGCAGTGCACAAAATCATATAAAGTACATCCAACATAGTACATTTGTATCAGTGCAGGCTGTATAATGACAATAAACTCAATTTATAGAATAATCAATCCTAGGTATTACTGAGCCATATAGAGCACAGCCTAGGCTTGTAATACACAACGGAAGAGCATTGAATGAAAAAAGATGGTAGGTAAGGGACAGAGAGGTCTGACCTAGATAAGAAAAGAAGAGAGGGAAAGCAACGAGAGGATGGGGAAAAAAAGGGGGGGGGGGAGGTAACAAGGGAGGGAAAATAGGGTATACATTAATGATATCGAGTAGGGTAGCGGGATGATATAGGATAGATAATGTAGCCCCATGTGTGGTGGGAGGAGGAAGTACAGAAGGGGATAAGTGGAGAGAGGGGGAGGGAAAACAGGAGCTAGGGAGGAGGATGGGGGAGGGGAGGAGAAGGGAGGGGGGAGAGGGGGGGGGAAGGAGGGGAAGGGGGGGGAAGGAGGGGGGGGAGGACTCACAGTCTCAGCTCCTTCCACCCTGCCCAGGTCTTAAGGAAAGGAGCATGTGTCCTGGATTTCCAGATTGACAGTTCTTCGAAGCGTGAGATCTGATTAACTTTTTCCACCCATTCCATTTTTGATGGGGGATCAGTACTTAGCCATTAGCGAGGAATAAGTGAATTGGCAGCCGATAAGAGGAGTGAGATAAGGTTGTTTCTCGATGGGGTATAGTATGCCGATTTTAGTGAGATCAGGACCATAGTTGGGCTGAGCTTAAAGGTCGGAGAAGAAAGTCGTCTAATCACTGATTGAATATCATTCCAAAACGGACTAATTACTGGGCACTGCCACCATATGTGCAACAAGGACCCACTCTGAGACTTACATCTCCAGCAGGTGTCAGAATCTGATAGATTAATTTTGTGGAGCCATTGTGGAGTATGATACCATCTGGTTAGCAACTTATAGTGAGTCTCCTGTAGGCGCACACAGGTGGAAAAGCCATGAGAATTTCGTAATACCTGTTTGACTTGCTCCTCTGAGAGGACCACACCCAACTCCATTTCCCAAGAAGTTAGGAAAGCCGGTTTGTGTATCTGAACAGGACTGACAAAAGTGGACAGGACATATGATGTCTTGGACAAAAATTTATTTCGAGCTATGAGGCTTCGTTCGAAGGGAGTGAGATCGACTCGTATTGTGTTAGCTGTCAGCCAGTCCTGCACATATTTATGCAGGTGGTGTTTATGTAGAAAGGACAGCGGTTTGTCAGAGACCAGCGATTCCAGTTTTGTAAAGTTCACCTCTGCTTTCTCACCAACAACCTCCAGCAGTCGGTGTGAAGTCAGGCGATGCCACATGTCTGAACAGGATACCTTCGACCTTCCCAGCCAATCTGGTACAATGCCTATAGGGCTTAGAGGCGAGGGGAAGGTGCCAGCGTTTCTTTCAATTCCCGCCATGTTTCACAGGCGCCTAACAGGATTTGATCAATTGATTGGGAGCTGCGATTTGGGGAGCCATACAACCACAGGTCTACTTGGCAGGTCGGCCCAAATGTGCAGACAGAAAGTTTATGGAATAGTGAGGGTGGATCCGAGGAAGTGAGCTCAATCCAACGCTTCAATTGTATTGCTTTGTAATAACCCTAGACATCTGGCATGCCCATGCCACCCGCCACCGTCTTCTTCATCAAAAAACTTATAGAGAGCCGTGGGCGTTTGCCACGCCAGAGGAAAGTGGAGAAAAGACTTCTTAATGACTTGAAAAAATATGGGGGGAGGCGTATGGGCAACATATGGAGTCGGTATAGGATCTTGGGAAGCACATAAGTCTGCAATAGATTTCGTCTACCAAACCAAGAAAACGGCATTCCTTGATAAGAAGCTAACATGGTGCGAATTTCCGTTAGTAGTGACTGAAAATTCTCTGTGTAGATGTGAGACGGGTCTGCTGTTAGTTGGACACCTAAATATTTAATGGATTTTGAGGTCCACTTAAAGGGCGTGGAGGCGGATACTTGTAGTGATTTTTTAGGGGGGAGAGAGACATTTAACACCTCCGATTTATCTAGATTGGCTTTATATCCGGAGACTGAGCCATAGCGAGAGAGGAGTTCTACAATGGCAGGGAGCCCTTTCTCGGGGTTGGACACCATAAACAGAACGTCGTCTGCAAAGGCGGCGGAATGCATAGTTTGTGTTCCTATTTTAAATCCTGATATGTCTGGGTGAGCACGAACCGCCTGTAATAGGGATTCCAATACTAAAATGAACAGGGAGGGGGAAAGAGGGCAACCCTGTCTGGTCCCATTCGTAATATTGAAGCTGGGGGAAAGTGTGTCATTAATCTTCAAGCGAGCGTAAGGGGAACCATAGAGAGTGAAGATCACTTCTATATATTGAAGGGGGAAGTAAAATTTTTTTAGCGTGGCTTTCATAAATAACCAGTCCACTCTATCAAACGCTTTTTCAGCGTCTACTCCCAGCAAAACCAGGCTCGAGCGTGTTTTCCTAGCATGGGTGATAAAGTGGAGTAAGCGATGGGAGTTATCCTTTCCCTCTCTGCCCAGAACAAAACCAGCTTGATCAGGGTGAAGTAAGGAAGGTAGAAGATGTTTCATTCTAGTGGCCAATATTTTCGTCCACAATTTAAGATCGAGATTAAGGAGAGAGATAGGCCTATAGCTACCACAGGAGAGGGGGTCTTTCCCTTCTTTAGGAAGCAACGTAATATGTGCTTCTTGTGCTTGGCAGGGGAGTTTTTTCCCCGAAAGCAGGGCATTACAGGATCTAGAAAGATGCGGTAGTAATTCTGATTGGAATACTTTATAGTATTGTAAGGGGAAGCCATCTGGACCTGGGCTTTTCCCTTTAGGGAAGCTATTTAGGACACATTTAATTTCTTCCAAAGAAATTGAGGACGTGAGTATCGCAGCGTCTTCCGCCGACAGGGATGGCAGAGAGAGGGAGTTAAGGAATTCCTCTATCCTATTTACTTTGCTTGTTGTAGCGGTCTCAGTGTCATTGGTGTTTAGATTGTATAGCCCAATGTAAAATGAGAGGAAAGCCGAGGTTATGTCTTTGGTGGATTTGTGTGTGTTGCCTGCTTGATCTTTTATAACCGAAATAAAGCACTTGGCCTTTCGTTTCTTAATCAGCGAAGTCATAAGCTTACCCCCCTTGTCCCCATGTGCATAAAGCCTGTGTTGGTAGTGAAGAAAATGTTTAGCCGTTCGGATGTTAATGGCATCTTTTAGCTTTTCCCGCAGAGTTTGGAGTTCAGTGCTTCTATTCAACTGTCTACTTGCCTTGCGTGTGCGTTCAATTGCCGCTATGTCTGAAAGAATTTTGTCTAGTTCTGCCTGAGTTTCCCTCTTGACTCTGGAGGCCAGGGATATGAAAATTCCCCTAATTACCGCCTTATGTGCCTCCCAAGTAATGGTGGGACAAGTATCTGCATTAGCATTTATGGCAAAGTACGACTCCATCTGCTGCCTGACGGTCCCAACTAGATCTGGGCGATCCATCAAAGCTTCATTTAATCTCCAGCACCAATCCCTTTGAGGCAGTTGGCGCAGTGTTAACCTAGCCCATACTGGTGCATGATCGGACACCGATATAGAGTCGATGTGGGATTGCAGAGAATACGGGGCTAGATCTCTAGTGACAAAAATATAATCCAGTCTCTGATAGGATTGCCGAGGATTGGAAAAAAAAGGAATAATCCTTCACGGATGGGTTGTGCAGGCGCCAAAGATCGACCAAATGCAAGTCATTTAGGTCTTGCAGGAGTCTACCCAGTGCTTTCTGGGGAATAGATGATGTCCCTCTAGAGGCATCAAGAGCAGGGTTGAGAGTGAGGTTAAAATCGCCAGCTAGGATTATAGAACCTTCTGCAAAGAGTTCCAGTGTGCGCAGAGCCTCAACAAGCCAAGCCACTTGGCCTTGATTGGGAGCGTAGAAATTGGCAAAGGTGTATTTATAAGTAGCGATAGTGCCTTTTAGCAGCAGAATTCTGCCCTCGGAGTCCTCATAAGTTTGAGAACACTGGAAAGGTACTGAGGAATGAAATAGAATAGAAACACCCCTAGAGGAAGCAGTGGGATTTGTGGAGTGGAAACAAGTAGTGAACATTTTTGTGGGGAGGCGAGGGATTTTCCCTGTCTTGAAATGAGTTTCTTGAAGGAACGCCACATTTGTGTGTAGCTTACGGAGTATGGTAAAAATTTGAGATCTCTTAATTGGGGAATTTAGGCCATGGGTGTTAAAGGAAGTAAAAACTAATTCGGACATGGTGGCCCTGAAACAATGTGAGTCCAATGGGTAAGAAGGGTGAGGGAGAGAGGGAAAGGAGGGGTATTTGAACAAACAGAGATTAGGTGGGAAGGTTTGGGTAGTGAGACAACCAGACGAGGAAGGGGAGGGGTAGAAAGGGAGAAGAGAGAAAGGTGAGGAAAGCTTAGATAGAGATAGAGAAGAGAAAGAGTACAAGAGCTAGGTTGGGCCCAAAATAATGCGCCCGTCAATAGATCAAATATTTAGCGGCAACGCCTGACAGCCGCTAAGCTTACAACACTTACTCTGTCAATAGACAGAATATAAAAGGGATAGGGGAAACGGAGATGGTCCCAATCATGACAGCCAACTACCATACCTTACAGGAGTGGTTGCGCACAGAGGCGTGTAACAATGGGGACTACATACAGGCAACAGTGTGTAAAAGATGTAAAGGTACACAAGAGATGTGAGAGTTAGAGATATCCTACGGGCACGTCTGGAAGGGCGGGGGGCAGGCAGTATGAGAGTGCAAATAGGCTCAGAGATAGTTGCCATAATTGCGCCGAAATGAGCCCATGTCATATTATACAACATTAACAACAGAATCAATACAATCCGGGATTACATAAACATCTCCAATGTGGTTATACCGAAATCCCTTATGGGGGTCTATCTCAGCAATATAGTTAGGGTGGTTAGTGCACACACCCCTATGTATTAGGGCGGCATAACTTCCCGAAGCATCGGGAATCCCGGCACGAAACCCTGCTATACTAAGAACCCACAAACCCGTGTGTGAGCCCCGCCCCCCCACCCAACTACCCGCCCCCCCACCCAACTACCCGCCCCCCCGATATTCCGCTGGTAGTAGTTAGTAGTTAGTAATAGTTAGCTGTTAGTAATGGTTTTTGTGGTAACCCCTGAGAGTTAGCGATAGGTACTGATTAGTGACAGTGAGTAATGATTAGTAATTGGTAGTTAGTAGTTAGTAGCAAGTAGGTTTACTTAGCAAGTTCCCTGACGTGCCTAGTATACACAGTGCAACGTGAAAATTTTGGTTCACTGAATGAGTATACTCCCTGCTAAAGTAATGAACCTCTTCCCCAACCTGGGCTCCCCCCGCCATCCGAGACCACGGGGCCCCACGTGCCTGCTCCTCCTCCAAGGCACCATAAACGCATCACCGGCCCCGAAATCCCGGACGGGGGGGCGGAAGGCCCCACAAATACAATTGTTAGTCAGAAAACCCACCCACAGACATGTATATCAAACATCTCAAACAGTTGGACTTCTCAGGGAATTGGGGGAGGGAGGGAACATGGTAGAGAGTGACAGAGCTCCAACCGCCCGTTTCCCGACATAGGGTGCCAGTCACTCCCACCATGGGTGCTGCAGGGCCCATCGGGCACAAAGCAAGCTCCTGGTATAGGTCATGAGGGAGTGGAGGTTGTGGAAAGTATGAGGGGGTGTGGGAGGATAGGTCCAGGGTAGAAGGTACCTTCAACCGCCAGCAGTCCCGGATATGAGTGCAAAACATAGGTACTTCACTTCTGGGCCAGTCCAGTGGGAGGGAATGGTACCACAGTGAATTTGCAAGAGGTGCCTTTCACACACAAGTCAGCTCCACGTAGAGGAACAGCTCAGTGGTAAGATTACCGACATCAAGTGGATTCTTGTATGTGTCTCTTCAAGGAGGGTTTCCTATGTCTTGGCGACCTGAGACGCTGTTGCAGGCCTTCCTGTTCAAAGCTGGGCAGTGACGGCCAGGAGTGTAAGTCCTCCGGGAGAGGCAACCACGAGGGAATCTCCATAGGGGGTATGTCGAGCAAGGCCCAGGCTTTGGAGAGATCTTCTGGTGAACGTATGACTATCCTGCGGCCTTGCTTAAGAACAGACAACCCGAAGGGAAAAAGCCATGCATACTGAAGGCCTCTTTCCCGTAGTGCCTCCAGCAGTGGACGTAACATCCGACGCTTTGCCAGGGTAGATGGCGCCAGGTCTTGGTATAGGTGGATCTCTGTTTGGGCATACATAAGTGGTCTTTTTTTCCCTTGCAGCAGCTAGTATAGCAGATGTGTCCGCGGAGGACAGCAGCCCGCAGATTACATCCCTCGGTGGGTCAGCAGGGGAGGGTTTAGGTCTGACCGCTCGGTGGACCCTTTCGATGCGGACCGAGGCTGCCTTTTCCGCACCCACGAGGGATACAAAGATGGCCGACATCACCTCTCTCAGATCCTCAGAAGCAGGAGATTCCGGCAGGCCCTTAAGGCGCAGGTTCCTCCTGAGGTTCCGATTCTCCAGATCCTCCAGAGCATCGTATGTTCTGTTCAAGTGGGTGTGATGATCGGTGATACGCTGTGCCAGCAAAGAAGAGTGAAGGGTAATCGCTGAGCACGCCGACTCAAGGGAGTCCACTCTTTTGCCCACGGATTGTATGTCAGCCCGTATGTCAGAGAGCTCCGCGAGCACTGGGGCAATTGCTTGTGCCAGAGCCTTGCGAAGGAAGGACTTGGTAATCATCCCGGAGATAGCGTCTGTCCGGTCAGTACCCGACGCGCTGTCCAGATCTGAGTCCTCTGCCGCGTCTCCCGAGTGGGCCTCTTCCAGCGCCATCTTGCGCGCCACTGCAGGAGAACGCTGGACTTTCTTGCGAAAGAATTTATGCACCTCCGCTGCGTTATTCTTGCCCGTGGGTACCTGGTAGTTCCCCACTTCTTTCTCTCAGTGTCTTGCCCATTCTTGTCCTCAATTGAGCGTTTTAAGGCAGGTAGTGGCTTAGTGTCTGACGGAGCTGCAGGCTCAGACGTCCATCAGCATCGACGGTTAGGCTCCGCCCCCTCTGTAAAATGCTTTTTCCTCGGCGTTTCCGCCACGTGCAATGCTCAGAGTTTAAACCACATGGGGCCCCAGCCTTACTGCAATGCGGGGCCTTAGCCATAAGTTATGGGAAACATTGTACAGATCAGGGCTGTGGAGTCGGAGTCGTGGAGTCGGAGTCATGGAGTCGGTGCCTATTTTGGTGGAGTCGGAGTCGGTATAAAATGGACCGACTCCGACTCCCAAAATATATAATAAATTGGTACAGTTAGTAGTACAATGCAGTATGTGCTGAATATATTTTCATAAGAATTTGGGAAAATGATGAAATGTTGGAAATGATGAAATGTCCTGTAAAGGTCTGTTCTATTCCTCATATAATGATGGGACTGAGTTCTGAGTGAACCTATAAGGTTTAGCAGTGCCAGGGCTGTGGAGTCGGAGTCGTGGAGTCGGAGTCGGTGCCTATTTTGGTGGAGTCGGAGTCGGAGTTGGAGTCGGAGTCAGGGGAAATTGAGGAGTCGGAGTCGGAGTCGGGGGCTTTGGCGTACCGACTCCACAGCCCTGGTACAGATTTCAGTTAGCAATAGAGAAATAGGGAAACAAAGCATATTTCAACACAGGATTTCACAAAAAGGATGAAAAAAACATTTATAAAGTAAATAACAATATTTATTAAGGTCACAAATGCTGACAGAAAATCAGAAGCTGTTTGAAAGTTTAGTTACACTTTAAAGCTTTTAGTTATTTTATATACATGACTGTTTATTTGCAATAACCTTCCATATTGCACATGCATTTATGTAACTCTCATTTGTCTGCATGCATATGATCTCCATATGGCTGCTTATGGCTGGGGTCACACTTTCATTAAAAAATGATGATAAATTGACATTAGTCTGCATCAATTTGCATTATTTTTTAATCTGCCACCCATTAAGCTCAGTAATAATTCTGATCATTGAAGTATAAATAAAGGCTGATACAGTTTTAAAAACTGATAGACGTGGAAATTCATGAAATGTATTAAAAATACTGAAAAAAATAATACACATTAAAGCATATAACCAATTGTAAAACAACTTTTTCTTTATGACTAGTACATATGATTATAAAAAAAATGTTTCCTTCTCCATTTACTAGGCTACTCTTCTTCTCCTCATCATAGACTGCTTATCTGTATAGAATAGTATTGGTACTTTTCTGTGTGGTTATTTCAAAATTTGGAGTTATGAAATGTAAATTTTAATAATTATTCATAAAAATCAAAGCATTATGGGTGTAGCTAGTACTCAACATAACAGTCTGCATTTCTGTTCTTTGAGCTGTAATGGCTATTTAATATAATCCTAAACTCCTCCTCCACCTAATTTTGTCTCCAGACTGTAAATTGACTTTTTGAGTGATCTAAAAAGGGTTGCAAGGACTAAGGTTACATTCACAGTGAAAACTGGCCGTGTGACATCTGATTTTTTTAATGGACATCACACAGCAGCATTAATTAATGGGGGTATTCTCAATACCATTATTTTGACGGTCCATTGTCACAGACTGCTAAAATATAGGTCATGTCCTGTTTTGGGCCATTTTCATGGATCCCTCCATACACTGAAATGTATGGGGGATCTGTGAAAATGGGTTCCCCTGAGGTGCAAGACAGCCATAAAAAATGGATGTGCATCTAGCCTAAGTTTCTGAAGTCTTCAGCTCCATTTTTGATTATTGTGTAACCGGCCAGGAACCAAGTTTCTTCACTGTCCATCTCTGCTGTGGAACCTTCTCTTACCCTGACTGTCTACTCTGGTGTGCTGACAGCTCATGGAAAGCCAAAAAGTCTCTCAGGGCAATGGACTGAAGTGCAGGACTTGTCCTGCTGTACCTGTCACTGCTAGTTGTTGTAAATGCCAGAATACATGTGATAAACTTCATACAGGAAGACTTTCTGACTGCACATATGAGAGGCCAGCTTGACTTATCTATCCCTAACAGCACCATAATATTTGGCTCACACATCCACAAAACAGTGTTTAAACATTCCATCGAAAGACAGAAAATTCTGGACAGGCAAAAAGATGGTTCCAATGAGTCTCACAAGGCAATCAGCCATCATAGAGTACTTGAAATATAATTTCTAAGGTTTTCATTTTGGAAAAATAGCCAAACAGTAGTTTGATCAATGAATAATATTTAAGTCAATAATACACTAATTTTGTCATTGTTATCAATGGAGTGTATGGATGTACATGTCTGTTTTGATGGCCATTTTGCATCTGTATCGAATCCGTTCTGCTTTTTGTTTCCGTTTTTCATCCGTTAATTGACAAGGTGACTTTGAAGGTAATGCATACTCTTTTCAGAATTGTTCTCCAGTACTAGCTGAACAATCGGGCTATCACATGGAACACAGCTCTCATATTGCATACTATATCCTCAAATGGAAAAGAAATGCTTCTGCATTTGGGCAGTTACTAGGGAATAATGATGGCACAGAGATTCCTTGGGCAAAATGGGGTTGGAGGTATAGACAGAAGATGTGATCTGCATCTTATCTGCATATACAGATATCATGTGTTTTGAATAACGCAGCATATTAATTTAAGCTTCTAAATCGCAAGTGTTTCCCCTATAGATATAATAAGGGAAGAAACACCACAGAGAAAAACGTTTTTGACAATCGCAGCATGTCAATTACACCTGCGGAAACGCTGGGATTTTCCCAATAGATATAATAAGGGCAGAAAGTCCACAGGGAAAAATTCAGTGAAAATGCAATGAAAAACCCTGCAGAAAAACAGCAATGCGATTTTGCTGCGGTTTCTCCCGCAGCATTTTTTGCTGCATTTCGCTACGTGGGGCCTTAGCCTCAAGCTATATTTACATCTGCATTGGAAGCTCCCTCACATAATCTATGCATGAACTCTGCATACATGCAGAACTTTTTCTTCTATGGAGATAATGGAGAAGATAGTGAATGCAGTGGGGGAAAAAAAGTATTTAGTCAGCCACCAATTGTGCAAGTTCTCCCACTTAAAAAGATGAGAGAGGCCTGTAACTGACATCATAGGTAGACCTCAACTATGAGAGACAAAATGAGAAAACAAATCCAGAAAATCACATTGTCTGATTTTTAAAGAATGTATTTGCAAATTATGGTGGAAAATAAGATAGTACTGGAAAACTATTCTGAAAAGAGTATGCATTACCTTCAATAGTCACCGTGTCAATTAACGAATGAAAAACGGAAACATGGAGCAGAACGGATTCAATACAGATGCAAAACGGCCATCAAAACAGATATGTACATCCATTTTTAACAGATGTGCTGAAGTCATTTAAAGCAAAGACCTGTACACTTCCTACTACTTGTTGACTGTTGTAACCTTCAGTAAATTTAGCTGTAATCTTTGTGTGCTACAGTCATTGCTGTTCTCTAATTTTAATCATTGTGTTTTTTGCAAAATAAAGGCTTTTTTTTTTAAATGCCTTGGTTATCTTGAAAAATGCTGTTCTAGTAGCACGATATATTCACAACCAAAATTCCCACAACTGTTCCTCAGTGAAGATTACATAATTTGTGAAAAAGTGTTCATAAATTGTTCTCCAGTGTATATTGCCTCTTCTGTACTGCTGTATTCCTCTGGTTTCATACAAAAGCCATACAGAGGATTTTTCTGTTGGATTCTGTACAAATCTAAAATGTAAAATTTGTGGTATGTTTCAGTGGACTCCAAATATAAGGAAGTATTCTTCACTAGGAGAAGCCGTACGGGTTCTGTGTCTTGCATGAGCCCTTTCATTGCAGCCTTAGGCTAGGTTCACACATCCGCCCGTTTGGGGATTCTGTCCTTGAATCTGCTTGAAAAATGTGGAGAGAAAAGTCCTGCAACCAGCGCTTTTTTCTCTGCATTTTTCAGGCGGAAACCCAGCGGGTAAACGCAGGTGTGAACCTGGCATCATGCAAAAGTAGCAACAAGAAATCCACAGTTAAAAAAAAAGTCGACAAACTGTACACATAAGCACACATCAGGGTTTCAATCAAAAAGAGCAGTTTAGCGCAGTAGTTAAACCACAAACTGACGGGTGTCACACACAATATTTTGTACCTGTTTTTGATGCAATTTTTGTACCAAAGCCAGGTGTGGATACAGCAAGAAGAAGGAGTGTAAGTCTTTTTATATTTCCCATTCCTTTTGAATTCACCTTTGGCTGCAGGAATAAACTGCCACAGAGAAACTGTGTGACACCAGCTTAAATGGACATCTGGCAAATATGCCGCAATTGCATTATCTCAGTTTTGGACCAAAATCTCTCAGATGGCAGAGAGTAGCAGATAAAATCAATTATATTAATAACATAGTCTATTATTAATATTTATATTAATTGCAGGATCATGAACTTACTATAAAATGTCATAAAGACGTAAACTTGTTGGATATTGTACAAGGAATTTAACTAAATGAGTCGTGTATCTTTTGTATAGTAAAGTAGCTGCTTCATGATATGTACTATAAATAGCAAATGGTTTGTCTAATTTGCATAACAACTTAAGCAAATTCTTCTGAATTTTAAAAGCCAATCGTTAAAGGTCATTTTTGCACAAAGAATTGCTAAATTGCTGCATCAAATTAATGGGCTGTTTTCTAATTACTTTCATATATTACCGGAATGTCTTACATACTTTTATGGCTAAGTAGCCTCAAATAGTAGTCAGAGGTTATATACTGAATAACCCTTATATGTTATAGAAAGAAAATGTGCTAGATACGTTGCCACCTTTGTCACATTAAACTACATTTTATTTTCAATATACCAGACACAGTATTTTTTTCTTGCAAACCCTGCCTGTAGCAGTACTCTATGAAAGAGTTAAGGTGACATTTTTGTCCAAAGGGGCACCCTTCTCTGTGCGAGGCAGTGTTTTGTCACAGCAGTCTGTGCACACTACTTATACAGATCTAGCAGTTACACTGGTTCATTCCATACCTGTGGGCAGCTTATTAACACATAAATAACCAGTTATACAGACATTCATACTATGCATGCTCTTTAGATGCTTATGTGTTACTAATATAAGATATTGATTTGCTAATGAGGAGGCATATCCTGGGTGTTAACAAAAGACAGAATAAAAATAGATGATAATGAGATAATACTTTTTCCACAACGCACTTGTAATATCCCAATGACATTACAGATTGTATCAGACAACAGAGTTCCATTTCCTAAATGTCCAAACAATTGTCTTACAGTAGGTCAGTAGCGGGACAAGAGAAGCTGAGAAACCACCAAAAGCAGTGTTCAAAATCTAGAACTATCACAGTACATTTAAAGGTGTTGTCCAGTTTCAGCAAATGAATGCTATAGTTTGCATAATAAAAAATTTCAGTATACTTTTTGTATCAATTCCTCACAGTTTTCTAGATCTCTGCTTGCTTCATTCTTTACTTCCACTGGATAAAAATCAGTCCATGGACATGTGATGGACTCACAGATGAGCAGGTCATTACAAGACTGCTTTACACCTGTGTGCCTATCACATGACCATGGACTGATTTTTATCCACTGGAATGACAGCAAGAAGAGATCTAGAAAACCATGAGGAATAGATACAAAAAGTATACTGAAAAATTGTATGTTTTCATTAAGCAATCAATTCCATTATATGCTCCACAGTGCCCTCACACAGTATCATGTGCTCCACAGTGGCCCCCACACAGTATTATTTGCTCCAGAGTGGTCCCCACACAGTATAATATGCTCCACAGTGGCCCCCACACAGTATTATATGCTCTGCAGTGGCCCCATACAGTATTATATGCTCCGCAATGGCCCCCACACAGTATAATATGCTCCACAATGACCCCGACAGTAATATAGGCTCCACTGTGGCCCCCACACAGTATTATATGCTCCACAGTGACCCTCACACAGTATTTTATGCTCCACAGTGGTCACCACACAGTATTATATGCTCCACAGTGGCCCCCACACAGTATTATATGTTCCACAGTGACCCCCACACAGTATTATATGCTCCACAGTGCTATCCCCACAGTATAATATGCTCCACAGTGGCCCCACACAGTATTATATGATCCACAGTGCCCCCACAGTATTATATGATCCACAGTGGCCCCCATACAGTATTATATGATCCACAATGCCCCCTCCACAGTATTATATGATCCACAGTGGCCCCCATACAGTATTATATGCTCCACACTGGCCCCCACACATTATTATATGCTCCACCGTGACCCCTACACAGTATAATATGCTCCACAGTGGGTCCCACACTGTATAATATGCTCCACAGTGGCCCCCACACAGTATTATATGCTACACAGTCATTACAAGACTGCTCTACACCTGTGTGCCTATCACATGACCATGGACTGATTTTTATCCACTGGAATGACAGCAAGAAGAGATCTAGAAAACCATGAGGAATAGATACAAAAAGTATACTGAAAAATTGTATGTTTTCATTAAGCAATCAATTCCATTATATGCTCCACAGTGCCCTCACACAGTATCATGTGCTCCACAGTGGCCCCCACACAGTATTATTTGCTCCAGAGTGGTCCCCACACAGTATAATATGCTCCACAGTGGCCCCCACACAGTATTATATGCTCTGCAGTGGCCCCATACAGTATTATATGCTCCGCAATGGCCCCCACACAGTATAATATGCTCCACAATGACCCCGACAGTAATATAGGCTCCACTGTGGCCCCCACACAGTATTATATGCTCCACAGTGACCCTCACACAGTATTTTATGCTCCACAGTGGTCACCACACAGTATTATATGCTCCACAGTGGCCCCCACACAGTATTATATGTTCCACAGTGACCCCCACACAGTATTATATGCTCCACAGTGCTATCCCCACAGTATAATATGCTCCACAGTGGCCCCACACAGTATTATATGATCCACAGTGCCCCCACAGTATTATATGATCCACAGTGGCCCCCATACAGTATTATATGATCCACAATGCCCCCTCCACAGTATTATATGATCCACAGTGGCCCCCATACAGTATTATATGCTCCACACTGGCCCCCACACATTATTATATGCTCCACCGTGACCCCTACACAGTATAATATGCTCCACAGTGGGTCCCACACTGTATAATATGCTCCACAGTGGCCCCCACACAGTATTATATGCTACACAGTCATTACAAGACTGCTCTACACCTGTGTGCCTATCACATGACCATGGACTGATTTTTATCCACTGGAATGACAGCAAGAAGAGATCTAGAAAACCATGAGGAATAGATACAAAAAGTATACTGAAAAATTGTATAACTTTTCATTTAGAATCAATTCCATTATATGATCCACAGTGCCCCTACACAGTATCATATGCTCCACGGTATTGTATGCGCCACAGTGACCCCCACACAGTATTATATGCTCCACAGTGCTCCCCACACAGTATTATATGCTCCACAGTGGCCATCACACAGTATTATATGATCCACAGTGCCCCCCCCCCACAGTATTATATGATCCACAGTGGCCCCCATACAGTATTATATGCTCCCAAGAGCCCCGCCTAGAGTCGGTGCTATTATTATACTCTGGGGTCTCCTCAGAGTATAATAATGAGTATAATGAGTGGAGGCCCAGCGGAAGTGATTAAAAATAACAAACACTTATACTCACCTTACCTCACCTCTCCTGGGCATCCTCGCTCCTTCCTGATTTCTTAGCATCTTCCTTGTTCCTCTTCTGCCTGACAACTGAGGTCACGTTCCCCAGTTGTCACTACTGGGGCCTGTTATTGGGTCTCAGCGGTCACGTGGGGCGTGATGATGTCATTACGCTGGCGCATACCATGTGACCACTGGGACCCAATCACAGGCTCCAGCAGTGATGTCAGGGGCGTGTGACCTCAGTCACCGGAAGGAAGATCCCCGGAAAGGATGCTGCGAGTTGAGTATAAGTATTTTTTTTTTAATTTTTAGTCACCTCCCCTGGGCTGGCATCAATTGGAAAGGGGCTCGGCAATAGCCGGACCCCTTTCCATTACCAATATATATAGTGGTCGGAGATCCAGGCTTTCCCCCGACAGCTTTCATGGTGGCCGGGGCCCCAGCCATTTCCATGTGGCCGCGGGCCCCATACCCCTCCAGGCACGGTTGCAGTCGCACCCCCTGCAACCACAATCGTTATGCCGCTGCCTGCGTCCTTAAAGGCTTAAGACACCTTGGTGGAATGTATTAATGGCATTACTTCCTATCACCAATGAAACTAAGTTACATTCAAACCTTCCTATGCCCATACTTTATGATGCTTGCCTAAAGGACACTGCTTTATTTAAGATGCCAACTGTCTCTTAGTATTATTGATATTACATTGTTGGTGATGTATAATAATATAGGAAAAGAGGAGATGAATAGAGAGTATATTATTTATTAATTATTTACCTTTTTCAGACAAATGTTGTTTGCCTGAATTATATTTGGACATAAAAATATTGTATACTAGGTACAATATTCTATGTATAAAGTTAGCACAACATTGATAGTCTAAAGCTATAGTAACTTAGAATACTGGGCGTGCAAATTACAATGATAAGAAAAAAAGAATATAGCAAGATATATGAGTAAGGTAAATTATACAATAAATACTAAGAAATAAGAAGCAATGTAGCACCATGCAGTCTCAGAAAAATATTTTATTCATGTCCCTATACAGTAGACACATGCATATCTACACATACATATGTGTCAAAACTTCAGAGGTTCAATGTATGATTTCTTGACAGTTTTATATTATCATCATCTGTGAAGCATACTATAAAACATATTATACCTTTTTTTTTTTCTTTGTATTTGACTTCACTCATTATATAGTAGGTTCACTAGCTAGAAGCTTGCTACAAGCACAGAAATAGTTTAGATACACAGGTAATTAAAGGGGTATTGCCATCTCACACATTTATGACATAAACAGAGCAGGATATGTTATGAATGTTTGGAACCAGCACGTTATCTTGAGAAAGGGGTCCCCTGACCATTGTTTTGTAACCTCGTGTGTGCCTTTCTCTATTCATGTCTATGAGAGTTCCGACCATTCTTGACCATGAAATGGTGGTTGTGAATCCCCATTCTTGAGATGGGTATGTGGGTCCAAGAGGTAGGACCAGTATCACATATTTTTGCCATATATGCCTTAGTATGTTGCAGTGGTGCAGATAGCTTGTGGTTGATGGCTTTTTTATACAGCTGATCTGCTCTAATGGCCAGGTTCAGAAATAACTCAATTTAACCTATTGAATGCCATAATTAATAGTGACTGTGGCAGTTAAGCAGTTTAACAGAATGGTTTTACAGAGGGAGTGGACTAAACAAAAATAAATAATTTACAAAATATTGCTGCAGAATACAATTAAAGGGGTTTTCACCAATGATATATCATTGGTACCCTGCATGTGGCCACTGAGGCCATTGATTGGCTCCTGCATTCATGTGCGCCTCAACATTTCTAGGCCAGTCAGTTTAGCCAGGCACCAATGGAAACAGGAACATCTTGTCTGAACAGAGGACCAGGGTAGATAATTATAACTTAGTGCCATCCAAAATTGCTGTATATTCTGCAGCAAACTAACAATTTTACACTTCAATTTAGTTTTCTATTGCATACAGTGTCACACTGAATTGGTGTATTTTCTGCATCAAACCATCATTTCTATATCAAAGTTAATTACACTTAGGACTTTTGTACACGACTGTACAAAAAATAACAGTAAACTCATAAGATGAGTTCATCAGCATTTGCATTCTCAGTTGTTCAGTATGTCAGTGGTATCCGTGGTGCATCTGTAGTATTCCGTATTAGTGGATCTATATAAAAAAAAAAAAACATGAAATGCTAGTACTGATGTTACTGCTAGTCCCAACCTTCTGAAATAGATCACATGATAGTCCAGATTTCCACTGCATCGCTTCTCCCCAATTTCAACCTCCCAATTGACTTTAATGGGCTCGTCTTTAACGCCAATGTGGCTAATAATAGGACAAGTTTCATAATATCCAGTCCTTGTATGTGGCATAGACACATGGCTGAAAAAAATGTGGACGTGTGTATGGGCCCATCAAAATGAATGGGTCCTTACTTTCATATCCACAATTGCAGATAAAACTATGGTCGTGTTACCACAGTAACTCAATAAATTGGCGTATTTTGTGTATTAAAGCATCACTTATACAACACCATTAAATGTATTGTAACAATCTTGTTTCAAAATTTTATTTCAATTTTAACCTACTAACAGTCACATTACAATTTTAAAAACCCTCCTGAAAATGTCACTTTTTTACTGTAGATTTAATTTATGCATCAAGTAGATATTCTTGGCAAATAACTCAGGTGCCTTAAAGAGGACCCTTCCCTACCTCCAACAATTCAAGTTCTTAGCATATGGTAATAAGCGGTGCTCCACTGATTCCAGCACAGTTGGAATTTTTTTCTCTAACCTCCACCGTTCCTGAGCAACAAGTACAGTTAGTTTTGGTGCCTTTATGTGCTATTTAAGTTCTGTAATGTCAGAAGAACAGTACCAGGCAAAGGGGTACTCAGAGCTCCAAAGAGAAGCAGCCAGTATCAGAGCTCAAAATCATATGTCTTGCTGCTCCTGCCTGACACCTCCCTTCTGAGTGCAATATCATATCAAGCACCAAACAACATTGATTGCTCAGGAATGGTGAGGGCTAGAGAAAAAAATTCCAGCTGTGCCAGAATCAGTGCAGCAGCACCTATTATTTGGTTTAAAGTGTTGGACTTGTTTGGAGATGGTGAAAGGTCCTCTTTAAAAATGCATTTTAACCCCTTAATGACATACCTAATTTTAGCTTTTAGACCCAATGCAAATGTTTTCCCCTGTTTAGAGCAGTCATTATTTTTTATTGGTTCATCAGTGTAGCTGTATGAGACCTTTTATTGAGCGTGAGAAGTTGTATATTTATAGAAACCAATTGTATAGCAATATTACAAAATAATTATAATCTCTACAACTTTTAATAAAATATCTTCTAAGAGAACTTATTGATTGGACATTTTTCTTAAAGAGTACCTTTCATGTCCTCATGTATATGCTGTTTTACATACCGCTAGAAAGCCAACAGCGCGCTGAATTTAGCGCACTGCCGGCTTTCCCGGTATGTGCTCCGGGGCTGGAGATATCGGGGGTTGTAGTTTTACGGTTCACCGTCAAAAGGGCGTTCCTGACAGTCTAGCTTGGCTGTGAGGAACGCCCTTCCTGACAGTACTCGTTCATAGACTTGTACTGGGGGGACGTTCCTCACAGCTCAGCGTCATCGCTGGGCTGTAAGGAACGCCCCCACTGACAGTACAGCGCTATGGACGAATACAGAGAGAGGGGGCGTTCCTTACCACCCAGTGATGATGCTGAGCTGTGAGGAACGCCCCCCCCCCCAGTACAGTGCTATGGGACGCGTACTGTCAGGGAGGGCGTTCCTCAGAGCTCAGCTTGACTGTCAGGAACGCCCATCTGACGGTGAACTGTGAAACTAAAACCCCCGATATCTCCAGCCACGCGTGCTGTCGGCTTTCTAGCGGTATGTAAAACAGCATATACAGTGGGGGAAAAAAAAGTATTTAGTGCAATTGTGCACGTTCTCCCACTTAAAAAGATAGAGAGGCCTGTAATTGACATCACAGATAGACCTCAACTATGAGAGACAAAATGAGAAAACAAATCCAGAAAATCACAATGTCTGATTTTTAAAGAATTTATTTGCAAATTATGGTGGAAAATAAGTAATTGGTCAATAACAAAAGTTCATCTAAATACTTTGTTATATATCCTTTGTTGGCAGTGACAGAGGTCAAATGTTTTCTGTAAGTCTTCACAAGGTTGGCACACACTGTTGCTGGTATGTTGACCCATTCCTCCATGCAGATCTCTTCTAGAGCAGTGATGTTTTGGGGCTGTCTCGGGGAAACACGGACTTTCAACTCCCTCCAAAGGTTTTCTATGGGGTTGAGATCTGGAGACTGGCTATGCCACTGCAGGACCTCGAAATGCTTCTTACAAAGCCACTCCTTCGTTACCCTGCCGGTGTGCTTAAGATCATTGTCATGCTGAAAGACCCAGCCACGTTTCATCTTCAATGCCCTTGCTGATGGAAGGAGGTTTGCACTCAAAATCTCACCATACGTGGCCCCATTCATTCTTTCATGTACACGGATCAGTCGTCCTGGTCCCTTTGTAGAGAAACAGCCCCAAAGCATGATGTTGCCACCCCCATGCTTCACAGTAGGTATGGTGTTCTTTGGATGCAACTCAGCATTCACTCTCCTCCAAACACGACGAGTTGTGTTTCTACCAAACAGTTCTATATGTACTGGCTTAAGCAGGGGGACACGTCTAGCACTGCAGGATCTGAGTCCCTGCGGCGTAGTGTGTTACTGACGGTAGCCCCAGCTTTCTGCAGGTCCCCCTGTGTGGTTCTGGGATTTTTGCTCACCGATCTTGTGATCATTTTGACCCCACGGGGTGTGATCTTGCGAGGAGCCCCTGATCGAGGGAGATTATCAGTGGTCTTCTATGTCTTCCATTTTCTAATTATTGCTCCCACAGTTGATTTCTTCACACCAAGCTGCTTGCCTATTGCAGATTCAGTCTTACCAGCCTGGTGCAGGTCTACAATTTTGTTTCTGGTGTCCTTCCACAACTCTTTGGTCTTCACCATAGTGGAGATTGGAGTGTGACTGTTTGAGGTTGTGGACATGTGTCTTTTATAAGGATAACAATGTCAAACAGGTACCATTACTACAGGTAATGAGTGGAGGACAGAGGAGTTACAGGTCTGTGAGAGCCAGAAATCTTGCTTGTTTGTAGGTGACCAAATACTTATTTTCCACCATAATTTGCAAATAAATTCTTAAAAAATCAGACAATGTGATTTTCTAGATGTTTTCTCATTTTGTCTCTCATAGTTGAGGTCTACCTATGATGACAATTACAGGCCTCTCTCATTATTTTAAGTGGGAGAACTTGCACTTTTGGTGGCTGACTAAATACTTTTTTTCCCCACTGTACATGAGGACATGAAAGGTCCTCGTTAATACTATAGTGTTTGTTTTTTCAAATACATTTTTTTCGAACTATTTTTAGTGGTACATCATTTAAAAATTGCCTGGCAAAAGACAGAGGTAAAGGATGGGGTAATTTAGGAATGTGGGTAGCTGTATTACAAGTTGCAGTAGCAATATTTGCATCAGCAGCCCAACAGAAGCATTTTTGTTCTATCATCTACAGATAAATTAGAATATCTTCGAAAAGTGAATTTATTTTAGTGACTCAATTCAAGAAGTGACTCTCCTGTATTTTCTAGATCCAGTAAACACAAAGTGATCTATTTCTAGTGTTTATTTTTTTTTGAATGTTGATTATGGCTTACAGTTCATGAAAAAACAAAAGTCTCAGAAAATTGCAATGTTATGCAAAACCAATTAAAATATGATTTTCAATACAGAAATGTTGGCCTACTAAAAAGTATATACAGTATATGCACTCAATACTTGGTCAGGGCCTTTGCATGAATTACTGCATGAATGTTGCATGGCATGGTGGTGATCAAACTGTGGCACTGCTGAGGTGTTATGGAAGCCCAGGTTTGATAGTGGCCTTCATCTTGTCTGGGGTTTAGGGCATATGAGTTTGCTGGCATACCAAGAAATGTGATACCGTGATTCTTAAACCAGGCATTGGTACTTTTGGCAGTTTGGGCAAGTGGCAATTCCTGCTGGAAAATGAAATCAATATCTCTATTAAGCTTGTCAGCAGAAAGAAACATGAAGTGCTCAAAAATTTCCCAGTAGACAGCTCCGCTGACGTTGGACTTGATATAATATAGTGGATCAACACCAGCAGATGACATGGCTCCCCATTACTATCACTGACTGTGGAAACTTTACATTGGACCTCAAGCAACATGGACTGTGTGCTTCTCAACTTTTTTTGACAATCCTTTAAAGGCTGTGGTTATCCCTGTTACTTGTGCACCTTTTTCTACCACATTTTTTCCTTCTATTCAACTTTTCATTAATGTGCTTGGATACAGCACTCTGAGCAGCCAACTTCTTTAGCAATGACCTTTCGTGGCTTACTCTCCTTGTGGAGGATGTCAATGACTGTCTTCTGAACAATTGTCAAGTTACCAGTTTTCCCCATGATTGTGTAGCTTACTGAACCAGGCTAATGGACAATTAATATGTTTAGGAAACCTTGGCATGTGTTCTGTTTTTATTATCTGATTAGAGTGTGATACCGTGAGTCTACAATATTCAACTTTTTCACTATATTCTAATTTCTTTTGGGTTTTCATTAGCTGTAGGCCATAATCAACAGTCAGCGAAATAAATGCTTGAAATAGATCAATCTGTGTGTAATGAATCTACAGAATATATGAGTTTCACTTTTTGAATTGAATTACTGAAATAAATTTACTTTTCTAAAATATTCTAATTTATTGAGATACTCCTGTTTTCACTTGCTGGTGAGGAGCCTTCTTTTCTCCTAAGAGAGATCAACCTCAGACCTAAGCAAGATATTCTAGATAGTTCTCCTGTTTATAAGTTGGATGAGAACAGCATTTGGACTGTGATCAGGAGAAGGGTCACGCTAAGCTGGAGTACATGACTATTGGTGATGGTAGTGGTGGTAGGGGCACAAATCTAGAGGTGGGAATCATGAAAGGGGCCAAAGAGCCCATAACATATAACAGTCTAAAAAAAGCTGTGGGGACCTGATTATGACAATGATGATTTGTGTTGGACAGGACCTGGGAACTGGTTCAGGGTGGCGAGAAGATGATGACTACAGAAGAGGAGGGTGGTGGTGGCGTCAATAATAAGCAGGGTTAACATACAGCTAAAACATAAAGAGAAAACCTGATAGAGCAGGCTTATAGCAGACTCAGGTGGTGGTGACAGAAATTTTGTTAGTGTTGGTGGCTTTGTGGGGGCACCTCCCATGGGAGAATTTTATCTTTATCGCTAGCTGACAATTATTGTAGTGTATAAGCTCTGCAAGTAAGCTGCGGCCATTCAGGCACAAATGTAGGAACTATGGTTCTCCTTTGGTGCACAAAGTGGCATCAAGTGACAAAATTGAACAGGCCATCAATTTGAGCAAGACTGTCTTCCTTCTCCCTATAGTCATTCTTGTAGACAAGCCATATCCACAATGAATACATGGTCATTACCATTATCAACATCATCTGCTTCTCCTAGTCCAAATAATCCTCTTTCTCCATTTCATTATCAGTCATTCATAACAAAATGTGCAGGAAATAACAATATGCAATTACTGGATTCCAATGTCTTTAAGCAACTGATGGCGTGTGCTAAGCCTTGATAGAGGATACCTAACCACCAATATTTTTGAAAGAAAGGCATCCCTATCTTGTACACTGATGGGGCGGACAACATGGTCACTCTTTATAACTGGTGCTGTGCAGCAAGGTGCACATCACCATATACATGTGGAGCAGTAATTATAGCCAGAAATAGTAAATGTCTTTTACGGTCCATTGGGTCAATGTAATGCCTGGCAATGGTGGTAAAGTACCAATGCAACAAGGCCAGGTGCTAGTGACACTTCCACGATTGTGCAAGTTTGGTTTTAACATCAGGCATGTCCTTCTCAATTGATATCTCCCAATCTCCATCAGCAACAGGGCAAAGTAATGCTTCCATTCCACCTCCCTCCCTTCATATGTGTAAGCTGTGTCTGCCATGCTGTCTTACACCTGAAGAGCCTGGACAAGAAAAGCAATACAGAGGATTGGCTGCTGTTCTGCATTGATCAACAAAATTCCACTGGATGCCTCCATGCCAACTGCAACATAATGAGTAACAATGGCAGTAATAATGTGGCTGATAAACTAATTACAGTGCCTTGCGAAAGTATTCGGCTCCCTTGAACTTTTCAACCTTTTGCCACATTTCAGGCTTCAAACATAAGGATATAAAATTTAAATTTTTTGGTGAAGAATCAACAAGTGGGACACAATCGTGAAGTGGAACGAAATTTATTGGATATTTTAAACTTTTGTAAAAAATAAAAAGCTGAAAAGTGGGGCGTGCAAAATTATTCGGCCCCCTTAAATTAATACTTTGTAGCACCACCTTTTGCTGCGATTACAGCTGCAAGTCGCTTGGGGTATGTCTCTATCAGTTTTTCCCAATCGAGAGACTGAAATTCTTGCCCATTCTTCATTGGAAAACAGCTCGAGCTCAGTGAGGTTGGATGGAGAGCATTTGTGAACAGCAGTTTTCAGCTCTTTCCACAGATTCTCGATTGGATTCAGGTCTGAACTTTGACTTGGCAATTCTAACACCTGGATACGTTTATTTGTGAACCATTCCATTGTAGATTTTGCTTTATGTTTGGGATCATTGTCTTGTTGGAAGATAAATCTCCGTCCCAGTCTCAGGTCTTTTGCAGACTCCAACAGGTTTTCTTCCAGAATGGTCCTGTATTTGGCTCCATGCATCTTCCCATCAATTTTAACCATCTTCCCTGTCCCTGCTGAAGAAAAGCAGGCCCAAACCATGATGCTGCCACCACCATGTTTGACAGTGGGGATGGTGTGTTCAGGGTGATGAGCTGTGTTGCTTTTACGCCAAACATATCGTTTTGCATTGTGGCCAAAAAGTTGGATTTTGGTTTCATCTGACCAGAGCACCTTCTTCCACATGTTTGGTGTGTCTCCCAGGTGGCTTGTGGCAAACTTTAAACGGGACTTTTTATGGATGTCTTTGAGAAATGGCTTTCTTCTTGCCACTCTTCCATAAAGGCCAGATTTGTGCAGTGTACAACTAATTGTTGTCCTATGGACAGACTCTCCCACCTCAGCTGTAGATCTCTGCAGTTCATACAGAGTGATCATGGGCCTCTTGGCTGCAGCTCTGATCAGTCTTCTCCTTTTTTGAGATGAAAGTTTAGAGGGACGGCCGGGTCTTGGTAGATTTGCAGTGGTCTGATACTCCTTCCATTTCAATATGATCGCTTGCACAGTGCCCCTTGGGATGTTTAAAGTTTGGAAATCTTTTTGTATCCAAATCCAGCTTTAAACTTCTCCACAACAGTATCACGGACCTGCCTGATGTGTTCCTTGGTCTTCATGATGCTCTCTGCGCCTTAAACAGAACCCTGAGACTATCACAGAGCAGGTGCATTTATACGGAGACTTGATTACACACAGGTGGATTATATTTATCATCATCAGTCATTTAGGATAACATTGGATCATTCAGAGATCCTCACTGAACTTCTGGAGTTTTCTGCACTGAAAGTAAAGGGGCCGAATAATATTGCATGTCCCACTTTTCAGCTTTTTATTTTTTACTAAAGTTTAAAATAACCAATAAATTTGGTTCCACTTCATGATTGTGTCCCACTTGTTGTTGATTCTTCACCAAAAAATTTAAATTTTATATCCTTATGTTTGAAGCCTGAAATGTGGCAAAAGGTTGAAAAGTTCAAGGGGGCCGAATACTATCGCAAGGCACTGTAGAATGTGCCAGAATTGTAACAGTTTCTGTGCCTTATCTGTCAAGTGGGCATGACATACCAAAAAGACTTAATATTCTAGTCAACTAGTAAGTAGTTTATGAGGGACAGCTCTGTCCTGGGGAGCCCACTGGACCCGGTGCAGGCAGTGGGTAACAGAAGTATACTGTCCGTGGTGTGCTCCATGCGGGAGAATAAGTCCCATCCTATGCATGAGACCATGATAGCGCTGGGCAGTACTGTCAGTGACCGACTACTTCACCCTAAGTGTGAGAAGGAGCACTATCGGAAGTCTTTCCTTCCCACTGCGGTCAGGCTGTACAACCAACACCGACCTAAGCGGAAATTAGTCCATACAGAGAACTGAAATATCTTTCTGTCTGGGATATCCCCCCCCCTCCCCCCGCTCCTTCTTATCTGTCTGTCTACTATCAATGAAATGCCTCTACCTTGGAACATTCTTGTATGGTTGGAGACCAAAACGAGCTGGGGTGGAGAAGACTCGGCCCAACAGATTTACTATAACTCACACCAGAAAACTGGTGTGAGTTGTACCTGAAATCTATACCAGTCCCCAACTGGCGTATACTTAAATTTTGAAGCATGGGACCTGGTAAAATGCACCAGAATTACTAAGACGTCAAAACTTCTTAATAATTCAGGTGAATTTTGCACTACTGAGAGAATGAATTAAGACTGGCATAGGAAGCACCAGTCTTAATAAACTCCCCCCTTTAATTTATCTGTCCCAGTGTTACTGCACTGAATTTGAACACATTTTCCCTGCATGGCACACACCATTAATTTGGTGGTGCAACTTTTTAAAAAACACATCACAGTGTACAGAAAGTGTTGGCTATATAAAGGAGAGTGTGTGCACATTTCAGCCATTTTAGGCCTTATTCACACAAACATGAAAAGTGGCTGTGTTATGCAGGGGTGAACACAGACTTCTGAGGGCCCTGTGGAACGTCTGTTATGGGTCCCTTGTTTTCAAATATCTCAGCATAGAGCACCTCCCCTTACAATATTTCTCTATAATAATCCACCAGTAATCTTTGCCATAAAGTTCATTAGCTGAGGCACTTACCCATAATTTAATAGGCTAGAGCTAGAGCCTATTGGGCCACTTTGTACAACCATTGATGCATGGGTTGCATGAATGGTATGTTTACCCCTAGTGTGACGGCCATTTTTTTTGTAATGGTTGTCACTTGGCCATTTTTAAAACACAATAAGGGCCTTTCTATCCACTTAAAAGTTTCAGACACCCTCCTGTGCGTGAGAATTTAAATCTACACCAGTCAGGAACTGGTGTAGATTTCATGTATAACTCACAGGAGCTTACTGGCGTGAGAGTTATTATAAAATTGTCAGACTCCTTACTCTAGCCTGCCTTGGTCTTCGTCCCTTTTATAAAAAGTGGCACAGAAGAAACAATGTGCCACATTTTTGGCGCAAGACAGAGCCATTTGTAAAAAATGTGCCACATTTACACCCATCTATGCCAGTAAATACCCCCATTGATCTCAGTGGGGCTAGTCCCACATTTGTTTTTTTGGTAGTCCATTTTAATGGACTGTGAAAAAATAACACAGGATATCTGAACAGACTCAAATCTATAAGGGATCTGAGAAAATGACTGCCCATGGATGCAAGCAGAGCATTCTTAGCTACATAAGACTATATTCACACAACCATGGAACGAAAAGGCCCTGAAATTGGATGCAATGGTCTTTTTCATGGTCTTTTTTTCATGGTCGTGTTAATATAGCCTGATCCTTCCTGGAATTGGAGCAACAGAATGGGATGCCTTTACACTGGTCTGCGTTGCTCAATCTTAACTGGAATTCCACCTTCCGTAAGCAGGACAATCTGTACAACCAGGGAAAGCAGTCAATGATTATTACATTATGCATCAGACCAGAGGAAGCATGTGTAATTTTGAGATGGAGCAGTGACAGCTCATCAGGGATGCTTGTCATCGATTCAGGCCCATCAAAGAGACCTCCAGATTTGTGAGTATAGACATCTACATAAATAATGTCATCGTCCTGAAATTTATATTAGAGCAAACGCTCATATTAATGCAACAAGCGATGGAGGAAAAACAACCCTTTTCCACATCATGCTCTTTGCCCTTGGACTTTTTGAGACCCACATGGATGGTGTGTCATGCTGAAGGAAGTGGAGGATGATGAGAAGCTAGGACTTTAAGTCGAGAAGGAGTAGCATCAAGTGAACCTATACAAAGTTCAACATTGGGAACTACTTCCCTGTTAAATCTGCCTTTGATTGATACACTGGGCCTTAGGGAGGAAACTACCCACCAAAGATAATCTGCTTCCTGAATTGCTTTATAGTCTCTACACAGAAATGAATGCATTGTGGTGAAACCTGCAGACAAAGGTGGTGCCATCATTGTGATGGATAAATCTGCCTATCTTCACAAGAATAATAATCAACTTTCATCTAATCATAAATTCACTATCACAAGAAGGATCATTCACGTTGGAAAAATATCTACAATATTGATTTGATGCCACAAAAAATATCCCATTGTGGCATCAACAGACTCTATATTAGAGTCTATATACTGGCAATATATTTAGACACAATTCTGTCCCCTTTGATTCGTCACTCTTGATTCTTCTTGTTGGACACTGCTGATCTTTTGTCCAAAATGTGGGAATTGCACAAGTTGCCCTGTAATTGTATGTTGGTCACAATGGACATAAACAGCTTATATAGGTGTATAGACCACCAGAAGGGGATTAGGACTACGACCCAATTATTGGAATCTCATTACTAGATGAGACCCAACGTGAGTTCTGTTTAGAGTTGATCCAAATTATATTTGAGGAAAATTATTCCTTATTTGGCGACAATTTTTATAAACAGCAACGAGGTAAAGCAATGGGGTTGATCGTGGTGCCCCCATATGTAAATGCCTTTATGGTAAGCTTTAAGGAGATTTTGTATATCTACATGAAATGTTTAGCAGTCATGTTATTAAGTGGTATAGATATATTGATGATATCTTTTGCATATGGGGGTTCCCGAGGCCTCATTGAGGATGTTCTTTGACTTTTTGAATTCAGTGACTCCTGAATTATCTTTTTCTTTACATGTGCCTTAGTGGGGCCTCAACACAGTATAAGGTCCCAAAGTGGCCCCTTCACATAGTATAATGTCCGCTAGCAGCCCTTCCACAGTATAATGTCCCATAGCGGCCCCTCCATACTGTATAATGTCCCATAGAAGTCCCTTCATATAGTATAATGTCCCATAGTGGCCCCTCCACATAATATAATTTCCCATAATGGCCACTTCACAAGGTATAATGTCCCATAGTGTTCCCTTGACACAGTATAATGTCCCCTATTGGTCCCTTCACACAGTATAATGTCCCATAGTGGTCTCTCCACACAATATAATCTCCCATGGCAGCCCCTTAACAAGGTATAATGTCCTACAGTGGCCCCTTCACACAGTATAATGTTCCATAGCGGCCCATTACATGGTATAATGTCCCATAGTAGCCTCCACACATTAAAATGTCTCATAGTGGCCCCCACAGTGTTCATTGCCAATATTGCAAAAATTTTGGGTTCGTCACCCACAAACTATTATTATACTCTGGGGTCTCTTCAGTTTCGGATGTGTTCAGTACAAACGCAACTGCCAGATGAATCTTACGAGGTTAGCCCAACAAAAACTCTTGCAGCAGCCCTACTTACCGATTCCCCGATCCTGTCCACAGCCCGCTCCAAGGGGCCCTGTGTGTCCCATAGCAAGTCGCTGTCAGTGACATAATATGGGACGCACAGGGCCCCATGGAGGGCTGAAAGGAAAGTGGAGGCGATCGAAGGCAGAAGCAGGGATTGGTAAGTAAATAAGGCCCCTTTCCTGCTGGTGTAATTTAAAAAAAAAGAGCAGCAGGGGCCCGCTGGGCCCCCTTAGGTGGCGGGCCCTGTAGCAGCCATTGCAGTAGTTACACCACTGCTTTTAAACCACCTTGTAATGTGGATTACTGAGACCTCAAATTTGCAATATGATATACATTATGCAGCTTCACTGGTGAAGCATGCCTCACTGGCTGGTGATGTGCAGGTCCCAGGCAGAAAGAGACTCTAAAGCAGCAACTGCACTGATAATGCTAGCCTGATATGGCTAAAAAGACCTATAAAGATTTAATCTTCATCATCATCAAGAATCCACAAGGCCTTCATTAGGCTGCAGGATGCTCTAGTATGGAGGCATCATAGACTGGTACTGGAAGTAAAAAGTTCTTATCTCCTCTCTTATTTAGGGAATTCTACCAGTTTGGAAGGTTTTATTTGGAGAGAATGCTGTTGCCAATTAGATAGAGGTAGAATAAGACTGTGCCTACTATTAGAGGGGAAGGTTGGGGGGCAGTGCTGCTACCAGTGATGCTGTACTGTGGTGTGTGGCGCTTCTGCTTAGGTATTTTGTACTGTGGTATTTGTTTAGTGCTGCTGGGGTGAGATCTGCTTCTGCATTGTGGAATTTGGCTCTTCTTGGAGGTATTTTCTGCTGAACGCTGGTATTATGTGCTGCAACGTGGTATTTGATGTTGCTGCATGTATTATGCGTGCTATATTGTGTTACACAACAGATTGATTTGCGAGGCTGAATCAAAAAAAAAAATTGAAAAGCCATAAATTGTATAGGCAATGGCAAAAAATAAGAGTTTTTATTTGTTTAACCTCAATTACAGCATATACTAAGAGTAGAAAGTGAATGCTTCAGTTCATCTATCATTCACATTATCTTCCAGCTCACTGTTCAGCAGAATTTATAAGGATGGTGTGATAGCAGAAGACAGGTTTAAATAGCAGTTATGATAATACTGAAGAATGAACAGAGCTTGGCTATTTTCTTTTTGCTTCTGTTTGTGCTTGACAGAGAGAGGCAGGGAACAAGCAGCCCGCTTTATTTACCCTTTGCTCCTAATAGCTAGGACCATTCCCAAGCTTGAGTTGAGAAAGGTCCTAGCAAGCAGCACTGAAACATTGCACATGGGCTAATAAAGTTTTTCCTGAATATTTTGGAGTGTTGCCTGTTGTTTGCATATAGAGCCTTTGTTGCCAAGATCATTCATTAGGTTTTTTGCACCCAGTGGCTACTTTTTCCACACTGTGATGCTCATATCTGTTTTGTCTATCTATCTATTTATATAAATATATACAGTATATACTGTATGTATATAATAAAGCACTGGAAAATACCTGACAGCACTGTGTCGTTCTAGAGATTTCTTGGAGGGGTGAAAAGTGGTTTAAGACAGGGCCAGAGTTATATTTACTTTGCATAGTTGAAGTGTTGGCATACAGATTTTATTGATCCAGAAGGGTCTGAATAGCGAGTAGTGTCACCAGATATTTGACAGGTTTCCATTTTATGTTTTGCACTTGCAGACAGATAAACCCCAGTAAGGCTGGATTCACACCAGCACTCGCACTTCATTCAGGGTTTCTGTCCCCGAATCCACTTGAAAAATGGACCACAAAAGGACCACAAATTCGGACAGGAATAGGACCTGTTCCATATTTTGTAGCCCGGACTGTCAGTCCACACACAGGACCGTGTAATTCATGGTCTTTTGTACGGGCCCACAGAAATGAATGGGTCAGTGTGCTATCCGGGAAAAACCCGGATAACACACTGACCGTGTACACGGTCGTCTGCAAGGGGGCTTAGCCTAAGGGGTATTCCCATCTCAGAAATGTCAGGTAAGATATTAGAGACTGCATTTATGTATTGTATACTAGTTCTTACCTTCTATCAAGATAAAAATAACTTCCTAATAGTGAGGATCTGCTTATCCTCCCTCCTTCCCGGTCACAGAGTGTAAAATCTGATCCTCTGCTAACTCCCTGCACTGACTAATAATGGCCCGTTCTGTTGTCACCAGCGAAGAAAAAATATGATGGGGAGAACGGAGCACTGTTAGTTCTTATTCACACAACAGTGCTGTTTTTTTATGGACCTTATGTATGTGAAAAACGGTTGTGCTGGTCCGTTGAAGCCCGATGGTGGGTTTTATTTACATTACATGGAATAACAGCCATGTAATGGCCATTTTTCCAACAGTGTCACATGGCCACTTTAAAACCCATGAAGGTCTATGGGTCTATTCACATGGCTATGTCTATATCCTTGAAAACAGGCAAAGATAGAGCACGCAAGTTTTTTTGATGGCCGTGAAAAACAGACATATTAATAGATCCATAGACATTCAGGGTTTTAAAAATAGCCATGTGACGACTATTTATTGACTGTCATATCAATAAACCACTTCAACGGGCTTCAACTGACCATTTTTCATGGATTTTATGTGAATAAGCTCTTTGCCATGGATATTACACTCTGTGACAGGGAGGATAAGAGGTTCAACAAGCCTAAGGCTAAATTCACATGATAGAGTTCTGCTCTCTACCATGAAAAAAGTATTTTTAGCATGGCCTAGTACACTTCTGAGGGTAATCTGATTTTACGGATCACTCTTCAGCAGTCTTTTGAGGGATCCTTGAACTCAGCCCAAGAAATAGCAAGTTCTATTTTTTCTCAGATCTTTCACATGGACCATTAAAAAAACAGTAATGTGAATAGTCCCATTAAAGTCTATGGGGCCGTGTGCTGGCCATTAATACAACGTCAAGCACATGGCCGATAAACCCTGTCATGTAAGTGAGCCCTAACATGCTGCATCTTCACTGCTAGAAAGTTGGTTTATCTTGATAGGAAGTGAGAACTAGTATACAATACAGTGCCTGTGTGTGATCCTCAGACAGGGGAGAGACAGTGTTATAGACAAGGGAAGATACTGTATACAGAGGGACACAAGCAGGGGCGTAACTACCGGGGTAGCAGTGGTAGCGACTGCCACAGGGCCCGGAACATTACGGGGCCCGGGGCCCTGTGGCAGTCGCTACCGCGAACCCCACAATCACTGCTATCGTTATACTCCGGGGTCTTTTGAGACCCCGAAGTATAACGATCGGAGGCCCAGGGGAGGTGAGCGAACATAAAAAACACAGTAACTCACCTCTCCGCCGCTCCGCAGGCTTCGGGCCTGTTTGGTGACGTTCCAGACGTCAGCCGACGTCATTATGCGTCGCGACGCCGGCCTGGATCGCGCGAGATCCGACAAGATGGCCGAAGTAGCGCACGGGAGTGCACCGGAGTGAGGAAGAGGTAAGTTGCAGTGTTTTCTATGTTTCTATCCTCTCCTGGGTCTCCGATCATTATACTCTGGGGTCTGAAAAGACCCCAGAGTATAATAATCGTTCATGGGTGGTCCACTATGTGGCATAATACTGTGTGCAGGGGCCACTATGGGGCAAACTACTGTGTGCAGGGGCCACTATGGGGCAAACTACTGTGTGCAGGGGCCACTATGGGGCAAACTACTGCGTGCAGGCGCTACTATGGGGCAAACTACTGTGTGCAGGGGCCACTATGGGGCAAACTACTGTGTTCAGGGGCCACTATGGGGCATAATATTGTGTGCAGGGGCCACTATGCTGCATAATACCTTGTCCAGGGGCCACTATGGGGCATAATACCGTGTGCAGGGGCCACTATGGGGCATAATACCGTGTGCAGGGGCCGCTGCGAGGCACAATAGTGTGCGCAGGAATGCGGTTTGTGTGTGTGGGGGGTTGGGGGCGACGGTTTGGGGGGGTTGGGGGCGGCGGCTTGGGGGGGTTGGGGGCGGCGACTTGGGAGGGTTGGGGGCGGCGGCTTGGGGGGGGCCATGTCAAATGTTCGCCTTGGGGCCCAGCCATTCCTAGTTACACCACTGGACACAAGGACAGACAGTACATATATTATTCTTTGTGGGCATAAAGAATATCAAAATCCAAAGTGATAATCACAATAACCTAACAAAATTAATACATAACTTTTAATAATGAATCAGATAAAAGGCATAATCGCACACAAGTAGAAAAAAATTCAACCCTAAGCCAAAATGACCTGTTGGTAGCACAAAATTCAATAATCCAAACACGGCATCCTGGAATGATAGTGGATGGGTGAACAGATACTGGGGCAGGTATTTGAAAATCACAAGAGGCTGATAAGGGACCCAAAAGCAGGAAAAAAATCTCACCCTAAAACAAAGCCCTATACTTATAGCAGAGGCCTGGTATACCCTAAAAGCCTATCTCGGGGCCACCGCCCTAAATAGCATGTAGCCCCAACTGGAACCTAACCCTAATATAAAGTATCCCTATATTCGCCCTTAGGTCTATGGGTCTATTCACATGGCTATGTCTATATCCTTGAAAACAGGCATATTAATAGATCCATAGACCTTCGGGGTTTTAAAAATAGCCATGTGACGCCCTTAGGGCGAATATAGGGATACTTTATATTAGGGTTAGGTTCCGGTTGGGGCTGCATGCTATTTAGGGCGGTGGCCCCGAGATAGGCTTTTAGGGTATACCAGGCCTCTGCTATAAGTATAGGGCTTTGTTTTAGGGTGAGATTTTTTCCTGCTTTTGGGTCCCTTATCAGCCTCTTGTGATTTTCAAATACCTGCCCCAGTATCTATTCACCCATCCACTATTCTTGTGTCGTTTATGTCGGTTTCATCTGAATCATGGTAAGTCCTGATTATTATTTATTTGTATCATTCTAGGCTGCCGTGTTTGGATTATTGAATTTTGTGCTACCAACAGGTCATTTTGGTTTAGGGTTGAATTTTTTCTACTTGTTTGCGATTATGCGCCTTTTATCTGATTCATTATTAAAAGTTATGTATTAATTTTGTTAGGTTATTGTGATTATCACTTTGGATTTTGTATTGTATTGGATAATCTTTATTCTATCTTTTGCATTACAATTTTTTTGGATTCCATAAAGAATATCAGCCTATGTGTTTCTTTCCCGCAGATCACGTAAGGAAAGAGATAAGCTCCTTCCACTTTTCAGGAGAAACTGACAAATACATTTTTATTTTAGAGTGTAATATTGCCACTTTACAGTTAGGTCCATATATATTTGGACACTGAGACAAATTTAGTTTTTTTACCTATTTACTGAAACATATTCAGGTTATAGTTTTATAATGGATATGGACCTAAAGTCCAGATTTTCAGCTTTCATTTGCGGGTATCCACATTAAAATTGGATGAAGGGTTTAGAAATTTCAGCTCCGGAACATGTGCCATCTTGTTTTTAAAGGGACCAAAAGTAATTGGACAATTGACTCAAAGGCTCTTTCATGGCCAGGTGAGGGCAATTCCTTCATTATGTCATTCTCAATTAAGCAGATAAAAGGCCTGGAGTTGATTTGGGGTGTGGTGCTTGCATTTGGAAGATTCTGCTGTGAAAACATGCGGTTAAAGGAGCTCTCCATGCAGGTGAAACAAGCCATCCTTAAGCTGTGAAAACAGAAAAAAAAACATCTGAGAAATTGCTACAAGACTAGGGGAGGCAAAACCTGCAGTTTGGTACATCCTGAGAAAGAAAGCAAGCACTGGTGAACTCATCAATGCAAAAAGACCTGGACGCCCATGGACGACAACAGTGGTGGATGATCACAGGATAATTTGTATGGTGAAGAGAAACCCCTTCACAACAGCTAACCAAGTGAGCAACACTCTCCAGGATATATGTATATCAATATCCAAATCTACCATAAAGAGAAGACTGCAAGAAAGTAAATACAGAGGGTTTACTACACGGTGCAAGCCACTCATAAGCCTCAAGAATAAGAAGGCTAGATTGGACTTTACTGAAAAACATCTAAAAAAGCCAGCACAGTTCTGGAAGAACATTCTTTGGACAGATGAAACCAAGATCAATCTCTACCAGAATGATGGAAAAAAAAAAAAGTATGGCAAAGGCGTGGTACAGCTCACGATCCAAAGCATATCACATCATCTGTAAAACACGGTGGAGGCAGTGTGATGGCTTGGGCATGCATGGCTGCCAGTGGCACTGGGTCACTAGTGTTTATTGATGATGTGACACAGGACAGAAGCAGCCGGATGAATTCTGAGGTATTCCGAAACATACTGTGTGCTCAAATCCAGCCAAATGCAGCCAAACTGATTGGTCGGCGTTTCATAATACAGATGGACAATGACCCAAAACATAAAGACAAAGCAACCCAGGAGTTTATTAAAGCAAAGAAGTGGAATATTATTGAATGGCCAAGTCAGTCACCTGATCTCAACCCAATTGAGCCTGCATTTCACTTGTTAAAGACTAAACTTCAGACAGACAGGCCCACAAACAAACAGTGACTGAAAACTGCTGCAGTAAAGGCCTGGCAGAGCATTAAAAAGGAGGAAACACAGCGGCGTCTGGTGATGTCCATGTTCAAGACTTCAGGCTGTCATTGGCAACAAAGGGTTTTCAACCAGTATTAAAAATTCACATTTTATTTACAATGATTTCATTTGTCCAATTACTTTTGAGCCCCTGAAATGAAGGGATTGTGTGTAATAAATGCTTTAGTTCCTCACATTTTTATGCTGAAAGTCTGAACTTCAACTGCATCAGAATTCATTGTGGTAATGTACAGAACCAAAATTAGAAAAATGTTGTCTCTGTCCAAATATTTATGGACCTAACTGTATAAATCATTGGCGTGGCCACATCTGAAAATATGCAGGCCTGGGCACCAGTTCATAGAAAGGATGTTCTAGAATTGGAAAAGGTTCAACAGAGGACCACAAAACTGATAAGGGGCATGGAGGACCTCTTTTATGAGGAAAGACTAATGGAGTTAAATCTGTTTAGTCTGGAGAAGAGGCGTTTAAGGGGAGACATGAAAAACCTGTAGAAATATATAAATGGCCCTTACAAGAAATATGGGGAAAAGCTGTTCTATGTAAAATCCCCTCAAAGACAAGGGAGCACTCCCTCCGTCTGGAGAAAAAAAGTTTAATCTCAAGAGCCGACAAGGCTTCTTCACTGTAAGGACTGTGAATCTGTGGAATAGTCTACTCCAGGAGCTGGTTACAGCACTCACAGCTGACTGATTCAAAAAAGGATTAGTTGCCCTTTTAGAGAAAAATAGCATTGATACTTATGGAAATGTATAGAATGTCATGCCCTTTCCCATCCCCTGGTTGAACTTGGGTCAACATATGTCTTTTTTCAACTGTACTAACTATATCATGATGACCATTGAAACAGTGAGATAGGAATAGCCCTTTAACTACCTGTATCTCTGACTCTGTAGTATATAGAAGCACAATACTTGTAAAATTTTAACCCTACCTGTGACGTCCCTTGATCTTTTTTTAGGCCACTGATTGGCCTCAGCGGTCATGTGACCACTGAAGCCAATCAGCGGCATAAAGAAAGGATCGTGGGATGTCACAGCCAGTAAGGACTTCTGACAAAAGAAGACAGCGGAGCATCAGGATTGGACCGCAGTCATTTTTTTTTTCACCTTCCCTGGCCTAATTTAAAGAATAATTTTTATCCTTTAACAACATTTAGTGATATGCTTAACAGTATAGTAATGGCCATAGACAGCAATGATTTGGAAGTGAGTCGTTGAGGTCTACGGAAGAGTTTTTTAGGCATTGTGCAGGTAGGGGAGCAGATAAGCTGTGACATCATCTATTGTCAGTAGAGGAGGCAATGATGTATCACTGTGGGTGTTATCTGTATAGGTGTGATCTTGTATTGTGATGTTGTCTGTCTTATTTTTGACTTAAATGAGGTAATTGATGCAAGGATAGATACTTCTATTAGGCTTAGTAGACAGTGTGAATGTTGCAGGATATTGTACGTTTTAAAAAAAATATATAGATTGTGACATGGAAAATGAAAAATAAAATCGGCAGAAATTCTTAAAAATGTGTTTCTCATGAACACTTGGTTTAAAAAATAGGCCATTCCCTTTAAGGTTATGGTAGATAGATCTGTTTGGACTTTCGCAAAATGTAATCTCCTTATCTGTATCGTTTTAACTTAAGTGTCTAGTTAGATTAATAACCTCCTAAGGCTGAAGCCCCATATAGGTATAATAGGGGCAGAAAGTCTCCAGAGGAAAACTCTGTGAAAACGCAATGGAAAATGCTGCAGAAAAAAATGTGATGCGGTTTTTTTTCACTTTTTTTTTTTTTTTGCTGCGTTTTGCTATATGAGAACTTACATAGGTTTTGTGGGTTTCCCAGATACATACAATATATTTGAGACTCAAATTGTTTCATATGAGCATTTCCTTGCTTTTGAGACACCCTCTATATATACAGTGCCTTGCGAAAGTATTCGGCCCCCTTGAACTTTTCAACCTTTTGCTACATTTCAGGCTTCAAACATAAGGATATAAAATTTAAATTTTTTTGGCGAAGAATCAACAACAAGTGGGACACAATCGTGAAGTGGAACGAAATTTATTGGATATTTTAAACTTTTGTAAAAAATAAAAAACTGAAAAGTGGGGCGTGCCAAATTATTCGGCCCCCTTAAGTTAATACTTTGTAGCTCCACCTTTTGCTGCGATTACAGCTACAAGTCGCTTGGGGTATGTCTCTATCAGTTTTGCACATCGAGAGACTGAAATTCTTGCCCATTCTTCCTTGGAAAACAGCTTGAGCTCAGTGAGGTTGGATGGAGAGCGTTTGTGAACAGCAGTTTTCAGCTCTTTCCACAGATTCTCGATTGGATTCAGGTCTGGACTTTGACTTGGCCATTCTAACACCTGGAAACGTTTATTTGTGAACCATTCCATTGTAGGTTTTGCTTTATGTTTGGGATCATTGTCTTGTTGGAAGATAAATCTCCGTCCCAGTCTCAGGTCTTTTACAGACTCCAACAGGTTTTCTTCCAGAATGGTCCTGTATTTGGCTCCATCCATCTTCTCTTCAATTTTAACCATCTTCCCTGTCCCTGCTGAAGAAAAGCAGGCCCAAACCATGATGCTGCCACCACCGTGTTTGACAGTGGGGATGGTGTGTTCAGGGTGATGAGCTGTGTTGCTTTTACGCCAAACATATCGTTTTGCATTGTGGCCAAAAAGTTCGATTTTGGTTTCATCTGAGCAGAGCACCTTCTTCCACATGTTTGGTGTGTCTCCCAGGTGGCTTGTGGCAAACTTTAAACGGGACTTTTTATGGATGTCTTTGAGAAATGGCTTTCTTCTTGCCACTCTTCCATAAAGGCCAGATTTGTGCAGTGTACGAATGATTTTTGTCCTATGGACAGACTCTCCCATCTCAGCTGTAGATCTCTGCAGTTCATACAGAGTGATCATGGGCCTCTTGGCTGCATCTCTGATCAGTCTTCTCCTTGTTTGAGATGAAAGTTTAGAGGGACAGCCGGGTCTTGGTAGATTTGCAGTGGTCTGATACTCCTTCCATTTCAATATGATCGCTTGCACAGTGCTCCTTGGGATGTTTAAAGTTTGGGAAATCTTTTTGTATCCAAATCCAGCTTTAAACTTCTCCACAACATTATCACGGACCTGCCTGGTGTGTTCCTTGGTCTTCATGATGCTCTCTGCGCTTTAAACAGAACCCTGAGACTATCACAGAGCAGGTGCATTTATACGGAGACTTGATTACACACAGGTGGATTATATTTATCATCATCAGTCATTTAGGATAACATTGGATCATTCAGAGATCCTCACTGAACTTCTGGAGTGAGTTTGCTGCACTGAAAGTAAAGGGGCCGAATAATATTGCACGTCCCACTTTTCAGTTTTTTATTTTTTACAAAAGTTTAAAATAACCAATAAATTTCGTTCCACTTCACAATTGTGTCCCACTTGTTGTTGATTCTTCAGCAAAAAAATTAAAATTTTATATTTTTATGTTTGAAACCTGAAATGTGGCAAAAGGTTGAAAAGTTCAAGGGGGCCGAATACTTTCGCAAGGCACTGTACATACTGTATGTCTGTGTACTTTCTTTCCTGAATCACATCGAAGTGTCTGAATTAAACCTTCAAAGTGGAATGCAGAACTTTCTAGAATGCTGGGAAGTATGCACCATTCTTATTATTTGAGTAATGCCAAAAGGTTTTAAAAGGGTTATAGCCATGTGACGTATGCATATGTTCATTGGACATTATTACATAGTAGGTCAAAGGCATTGGTATACCTACAATGGAGACAGGGTAGGCAATTGCTATGGGGCCTGTGGAGGAAGAAGGACCCCAGGTCTCTCTCACAACACTTTGATGGATGTCTTTTGATGTCTGGAATTCCAAGTAATACTCATCTAAATACTAATCTTTCCTCAGCTATGCTGGGCTCTTTGCCGGTGTCTGGTGTCCTCTTTTGGCCCCTTCCAGCCTCCTGTGTGATGTTAAAGACCTATGGTCACTTGGTGTGATGTTAGAACTCCACAATCACATGGCGATATCATGACGCTTTGACATTACCATGTCCCACACTTGACCAGGACCACTGACGTCACCCAGAAGGCCACAAGAGGCTGAAGGATACCTGGGAAAAAACACTGGTGCCAAGAGGGAGCCAAGAAGTCTTAGATTAGTAAAGGTGAGTATGAGTGTTTATTTTGCCTTCTGCACCTCCTTTGGGCCCCTGATTATGATACTCTGGGGTCTATACTGACAGATATAGTATACTGCTAAGGCAGTACTGCAGTGTATTACATCAGCAGCCAAAAGATTACATGTTTAATCCCTGACTGGGACTATAAAATAGTAAAAAATAATTATCAATAAAATCTTAAATACAGTACCGTGCAAAGGTTTTAGGAAAGAATGCTCTCAAAGTAGAATTGTTAATAGTTTGTGTTAATTAGCATAATTAAGTGAATTAACAAAATAGAAATCTAAATGAAATCAATATTTGGTGTTGCCACCCTTTGAAGCAGGAGTCCTGTAAGTGATGATATGGTCCCCACAGAGCCCTGATCTCATTGTTATCAAGTCTATCTGGAATTACATGAAGAGGAAGAAGGATTTGAGAAAGCCTACATCTACACCAGATGACCATGGTCCATGGTGGTTCACAGCAAGCAGAGATCTAGAAAACCATGAGGAATTGATACAGAAACTATATTGGAAAATTGTACAACTTTTCATTATACAAACAATAATCCTTATTGGCTGAAAGTGGACAACCTTTTTAACAATAGCAGGTCACTCCACAGGGGCTTAGCTATGGGGAGTACAAACGTAGAAACCCCATCCAGTCCCTGATGTCTGATAGGCTACAAGACTCCTCTGCTACATGCTGTAATAAGACTCCAGTATTATACATATGGTAGATGGTACACTTCTTTCACTAACCATTAGGCACACTTGCTAATACTTGTATATTACACCACTACACTATGTATATACATTGTATATATCTTAATAAAGTACATGTACTGTACCTGTATGTGTGTCTCAGCAGTACAAGCCATAAAAGGCATTTAGAATGCAGCTACCTACTATCTAGGTATGGGTGAGGTGATCTCTGAAATGCTTGTTTTGTCAGGCTGTATTGTAACACTGTATTAAAAAAAAGCATTCAGAAAGCCTGCAGAAACATTCTGCAGCTGATGGTGAGTGGGCTTAAATGACACCTACTGAAATATATTTAAGAACAAAAGCAATTTTCCTGAATAATAGTTTGGGTGAAAACTCTGCTACAATTTCCTTACAATTTATACAGTAGGTGAAAATAACTATAATTTGCCTTAAATGTGCTAAATTTCTATTCATTCTTTAACTACTAGACCTTTCTAGTGATTGAGAAAGACAGCTTTGCATGTATTAAAGAGCATTTACTGTAAACATTTATCATAATAATGTCCACATATTAAGCACTGATATGCGATAAAAATGGAAATGTGCATGCAATTCTAATACAATGACCTCCCGTAATAGGATACGTTTGTACATAAACAGGCCAAGACAGTAGTGTTCGTGAGTGAAAACTGCCTCTATCTAGTTTAAGTTTTGTGTTGTTTTTTTTTTTGTTTTTTTTAGCTTTTTCATGAAGTAATTAAGTGCAATTAACTGCATTAAAATACAAATATATTTCCTAGTTAAGTTCTATCAAAATTTTATGGTATACATGTAAGCAGGTCAGACCTTATAAGGATTGGCCTATTAAGTAAGTGGTACAGTCTATCTGGAACCCTACTGGAGGATGGCAAAGTAATCAGGCACACAGCAGATCTGCTCAAGTAGCATCTGCAAGTGTAATGGTTGCAAACAATCTTACAACAGGCAACTTGCTTGGTGGTTACAGAAAGTCTAAGTAAGCATAGTTCTTGGTGGGTACGCATCTTAACAGATGCACAAAGCTTACAGAAACAGAATATTTTTTTTTTAACAGAACACAGTTCCTTTGCACATTATAATGCAGTGGGTAGATTGTAATTTATTTGGGACAATAACCACACACTTTTAATTCACTGTCTGCTCACTTGCAGTCCACAAGGCGGGAGTCCACAGCATGATAATAATGCCCAATGTCCAGCAGCAAACAGTTTCTAAGTGAATCCCTTGCTATCACTCAGCAGCAGGGTTGCAGGGGGCCTCACAGTTCAAATCTGACCAGTCTAGTAATCATATCAATGGACTGAGATTCCACAGTCTCCTTAGTTATGAGAGCAATGCATGCTTTAGCCAATTAACAGTCTCAGTAGTTTCAGAGTAGGTGCGTCTTGGCTCCACATTCCTTGGTCTGTAAGGGTTAGGCCTACATCAAATCATACTGTAACTCTGGTGAACAATTCCTGAGCTACCAATGTACATGTACTACTTGTCCCACTTGCACCCACATATATTACCTACAGGTCCACATCAATACACTGCAAAGAGCCGCTGTAAATGTTTCATGTTACCTTGATCAGACCAGCCATGCACCCTACACCCTTAAAGGTGCAGTATACATACATAACATTGCATGTTCAATACTATATAAGGAGCTACCTACCTCACAAGGGCACATAAGTACATTAGCTTATCATCCATCATATTAAAAGTATAATTAACAATATAACATGTTTATTTTAGAAACATAATATGGGCAATATAATTAAAGGAGCCCATATTATGTAACAGTAATAAAAGTACAGTTTAGATGGGGAGGAAACTCCAACAGTCATCTTTGGAATTGAAACCACTTAAAACCTGTTTAAAAACATGTAGGTATTACATATTACCACTTTATAAGTCATTAATGCGGTCCCATATGGAATATGCCATTCAGTTTTCAGTACCAGTTCAAAGAAAGGATATCCTAGAGTTGAAAAAGGTAAAACAGAGGGCCACAAAGTTGATAAGGGGCATGGAGGACCTCAGTTATGAGGATTAATGGAGTTAAATTTGTTTAGTCTTGATTAGAGACGTTTAAGGGGACATATAATAAACCTGCATAAATATATAAATGGCGCATACAAGAAATATGGGGAAAAGCTGTTCTATATAAAATCCCTTCAAAAGACAAGGATAGGAAAAAAAAGGATTAATCTCCAGAGGCAGCAAGGCCTATTCACTGTAAGCACTGTTAATCTGTGGAATAGCCTATCCCAGGAGCTGGTCACAGCAGCAACACCTAATAGCTTCAAAAACGGTTTAGATGCCTTTTTACAGCAAAATAGCCTTAATGCTTATGGAAATTTATAGAATACTGTACGTATTTACTCATCCCTTCAGTCATGCCCTTTCCCATCCATTGGTTCAACTTGATGAACATACATCTTTTTTCACCCTTACTAACTATATAAGTATGTATACAGTGTCCATATTAGAACACCCTCAGATATCAAAGTCAAACATCAGATTAATGGCAGTTTACAACCTGACTTTGATACCTGTCTCTGACACCTGACTTTGACTCTGACACCTGACTTTGACACCTGACTTTGACTCTGACACCTGACTCTGACAACTGACTTTGATTCTGACACCTGACTCTGACTCTGACACTTGACTCTGACATCTGACTTATTATACCTGACACCTGACTATATGCAGTTTCTGGGCTGGTTGAAAAACTCAGATGACTTCTGACTTTCATCTGTGACAAGTCAGCAGTCAACTATGAACCACATACAATGTTACACTGTGTGCCTCCTAATGATTGGCCAGGATGACTGACCTCTGAGTGAACTCACTGCTCACACTCAAGAGTACAAGATACATTGTATAAGGTTGCAGGCTGAGAAGCTGCATGAGGTCTGATACAAAGTGGTCTGACACAAAGTTGTCTGATACCTGTACCTGACGCAGTCAGAGATGAAAGTCAGAAGTCATCTGAGTTTTTCAACCAGCCCACAGACTGCACAGTGTGAATGGGACCTGTTTAGATGCCATTCACTAAGCTGTGCCAGTAAATTGTCACAAGTTAGCCACTGGAAAATTTGTAGATAGCCCAGGGGGTTTTCACAGGGATTTGATATATTGTCCATGAATGTCCTTTTTCACCAAATCCATCACATGTCCTTTTTTTTAGTGGACAGAATAACGCGGGGTGCACGCATTAACCATCCGTTATTTTTTAACATTAATGTCTATGGCTAACGGACAGTAATGGACGATCGTCCGTTATACTGTTGGGTTTTTTCTGCATATGCTCAGAAAGAAGAACAAAAAAATAAGCAAAACAGACAGTCTAAAAAATGGACACATTAACATCAGTTACCTTCTGTTATGATAGATGTCCATTTTTTTTTTTTTACGGACCCTATCAAAACAGACTTACAACAGTAGTGTGAACGCCCCCTATGGGAGCGTAAAAAGGAAGTATTATTTAGGATAAGTAAAAGTCAGAAATGTCTGTGCCTATTGATGCACTGAAATGATTCTTCTGCCACTATTGTGAAGAATGAGGTCTGAAGCCCCTCTAAAGTACAGTTATATAGGGGGCGGACCTCATCTGTTGGCCAATCAGAAACTGCATATAGTCAGGTATAATAAGTCAGGTGTCAGAGTCAGGTGTCAGAGTCAAAGTCAGGTATCAAAGTCAGGTGTCAGAGTCAGGTATCAAAGTCAGGTGTCAGAGTCAGGTATCACAGTTTTAAATTGCCATTAATCTGATGTTTGACTCTGATATCTGAGGATGTCCTAATATGGGCACTGTATATGTAGGCATTTTTAATTTTTCCATGTCACTCCCTATCTATTTTAACAATAATTTCATATATTATATTTCATACAGCCTTTACAATAGGCTGACACTAACTATGTCTTTTCAATTTGTGCTGTAAACTTTACACTGGATGCAGAATGAGGCCTTATCTCATTATCATCAGAGGCAGGATTACAATAAAAGGTAACACCTCTGTTTGTAAATTTGGAGGCAGATGAGACAGAATTACACCATTGTACTGTAGGTGATGAAGACAGTTTTACACCTTGACTGCTACACAGTATATGGCGCCACCAGATTCCAACTCTTTACACTGTCCAGATGTCAGCTAAGAATGAGATCCTTAGGATAAGTCATCAGTATCAGCCCCTTTAACCACTGAAGGATGTAGATTATTTCTTAAACAAAGATTCCCACATCTATATTTGATTATCTTTTGTAGCTGTGTTTAGACATATATCATTTTATTCTATTATGTAGTTTGTTTTTTCAAGATGTATTTTTATTTTCACTTTTATGCAGCATACAGAAAGGTGCCTTTGCTGTTGGTTAAAGTGCTTCACCCCATGACTTTACATGACTGTGTTTTTTTATCCTTTTAAACTAAGGGTGTCCCAGAAAAATAATTTTTTACTTTATTTTTAAATATTATTTTATTAATACTTGTTTATGTTTATAATACCCTGGATTATAATGTGTATCTGAAGCACATTACTGATTGTTTTCTGTGATGTCAGTAAACAAGAAATTCATCTCAACAAGCAATAATTTGACAAAACACCATGGCTATGAATTTTTAATCTATTATATATTTGTGTTTCTTAGGGTATGGCATTGGTCTTCCTCCCAACTCTCCTTTGACGTCAAATATATCAGAACTGGTCAGCCAGTATAAATCAAGTGGATATATGGACATGCTTCATGATAAGTGGTATAAAGTGGTACCTTGTGGAAAGAGAAGCTTTGCTGTCACAGAGGTAATTTAATTTAAAAAAAATATATGTTTATATACATGCAAATGAAAATGTCATATACAATGTAATATATAACTTTATTTAGATTTTACAAAGATTGTTTTATAACCACTCCTTTCTTTACAAACAATTAGAACATATGGACCTCAGGAAAGGAATGCTTCTCCCCGCTAGTCACTCCCTCTTACTAAATGTTGCTGCCATCTTGGCAGACAGAGCCTGTCCATGCATTATGTAGTTGGTCAGACACCACTATATCACAGTGAAGACAGCTGATCACTGTTTTTTTATTTATTTTTTTTTTCTCGAAACAACCTGTAAGGGAATTGCCAGTTGAGCAATTCCCCAATGCTGCTGCAGAACCCTGGGGGGAGGGGCACAACAAGACAGTGAGCCCTAAAGCAGAACCCTCCCCGCTGTCCCTGGCTAACTTGCCTGATCTGTCCTAGGCGACAGCCAGCAACCGGTCGATCAGTCCCTTCCTAAGTGACACACAGAACAGGACAAGACAAAACAACACAGAAGCAGAGTCAGCAAGCCAAGGGGTCGGTAACAGTCGAGCAATGCAGTACCAAAACGAATCCAAGAGAGTAGTCACAGGGGGAGCCAAAGGTCAGAAGTCAGAAATACAACAATAGCAGAATAGGAGCTAACAGGGACAATTCACAAGACAGAATCAATAGCCAGCGAGCATGTGAGGGCTGACAACCTGTTTATAGAAAGTCAGGACCTCCCCCAGACTGGATTGGTAGACAGACTGTCAATCACACAGGCAAGGCTGAAATTAACTATTAGAGGACCAGAGAGAAACAAAGATGCAGGAGACGGGTGTGGCAGAAATTCAATTACAGACAGGAGGTATTAGGACAGTGTTCAGACTGAGCAACAAGAAACCTACGCAAGGAATCAAACTGAATACGCCTCCTTCGCCGCAGTGTGCGAGCGGAGGGTGGTGCAGAGACCCGAACAGACAGAGACGATACACAACCTTTTTCAATGTTCTGTATTCCAGAACTGTTCTGCCATGGAAAAAAAAAAATTGTCAGATACATGCACAATTTTATACACCCCAACTAAGGGTTTAGGTGAAAAGTACATACTGTGTATGAATTCCTGGCATCACCACACTCCAGTGTAACAGAGTTAATCTGTGATACCTAGCTACTACCTTAACTATCATGTTTCTGCTATGAGGGGTTATTGTTGGCAATGAAAATGAGATTGCTTTCCCTAAGAAGAGCAAAGGAGTGTTGTTCTGGGATTACTTTGCTCCTCTAATTAGACACAGAATAATCCAACTCCACTGGGCCATTTATCAGGTCGCCTTTATTTCACACTGATCTTTACATTCCCTTAAGTGTTTTATTTTAAGCCCTTGATAACAGAATGATAAATTCCAGAAGAATCATTGTCCTACTTTATAGGTAAACTATTGTTTAATTTACATGTATAGCAATATACAGATAGATACATATAGGTGGATATATCATTTAGATATTTCTAAATTAGACAGTTTAAATAATACATTCCAAAAAAATCTATTTTTTTTGGAGTGTATTGTCTTGGAGTGAGTAATTTGTATTAAGATTTCATTCTGAATCTCGGTATTTAGAATTAAGTTATTATATTCCAAGCTAATAAAAATAGCTAAATCTAGTAAATATACTAAGTCCATGTAAATAAACTATTGTTTCATTTTTTTTATACTACCAGTTAAAACAACATTTCGGTTTGGGCTGCAGTATAGTAGCAAACTATGGTGTGGTTTACTTAAGGATGTCCATAAATTGTTAAAACAATGGGTGCTTAAAACACTACCAAATAGTATCTGAAAGTGCAGTTTGAGAAGCTTTTAATGCTGCTTCTTTGTGACAAATTGGTAAAATAGGCTCCTTGTCTGTCTTAGGGATTTTTGACAAATAACAAATACTTAAAGAACTCCAGGTATCTGTTAGTTTTGTATAACCGGCTGAATTAGGCAGAAAGAGTATCTAACAGTGTGGTAGTGTCTTCCACCTATGCAAGAAAAATCAAGAAAGAGGACAAGCTACCTGTAGCCTGGGTCTAGACGTTGCAAGTGCCTGTTTATTTCCAGGTAGAGAGCATGTCTGTGCTGCCCCTTGAAAAAGTATACTGCAAGGAAACAGCATTAGATAAACCCCAGTACTAGAGGAAATTGAGTAGCTGTGTGTAACCTCTGCCACAGAGCCATTTAATCACACTTCTATTGAGACATATGTATGGTTGTAGATTACAAAATCTGTATTAACCACTATGTTTGCATGCATGCTGTTTTGTCTGTTTTTCTGGTGTCTTATCTGCCTTGTCTGTTTGTAGTTCTAGTTTGCTTCTGTTCTTGTGGCCATGTGCCTTCTGCTGCCTGGGGCTATGTGCCTTTGACAACCTGTGGCCTTGTGTCTTCTGATACCTGTGTTTAAGTTCTGTCCAGATCCCTGTTAGACCTGGCTTCTGTATATTCTGTTCCAGTCCTGAACTCATGTCTGATTTTAGCCTGTACAACTGTCCATCCAGGTTTTATTCAATGTTCATGCTGTCCTGTTTCTGCAGTGCACTGCACCACAGTTCCTTCCAGCCTGGTCAGCTGTTACCAAACCTGGACCACCTCAGCAGATTGAGGCCACAAAGACTCCCCACAGCAAAGACCAGATTCCTGTGTGGGTGTTAAAGGGTGAAGTCCGGGGGGTCTACTAGGATAATGTCCTTAGTGGTGGCCCCAGTGAACGACCCAGGGCCAGGCCTGAAAAGGTCCTCAGCCACACCTATGGGTGAGGGAACCAACTCCAGACGGAGTGTCTGCAGCAGGAAATAGTGTTGTGCAGACCTGCAGGAAGCAGGGAGACAGGGAACCAGTCGGAGACGGACGGGCGGTCTGTCCCAAGAGGACTGGGGTCCTGAAAGGATTAACTGAGCTAGGCTGTTTGTTATTTTTTGTTCCATTCGTAAGCTGAAATAAAAGCCATTTTACTTTGGATTAGCACCGTCTGAATGCTGCATTTTAGGTCAATTAGGATTACCAAAATTATTTATATTTGCCAAATTCCAGAATGATGAGAGAGAGAGAGAGAATTTTTTAAGGCTTTTTTATGACTTTCTGCAAAGTCAAAAGTTTACATACATTTCATTAGTATTTGGTACCATTGCCCTTAAACTGTATGACTTGGGTCAAACATTTTGGATATCTTTCCACAAGATTCTCACAATAGTTGGTAGGAATTTGGGCCCATTCCTCGTGACAGAACTGGTGTAACTGAGTCATGTTTGTAGGCCGCCTTGCTCACACCTGTCTTTTCAGCTTTGCCCATAAATTTTCAATAGGATTGAGATCAGGTCTTTGTGATAGCCACTCCAAAACATTGACTTTGCTATCCTTAAGCCACTTTGTAACAAGTTTGGCAGTATGCTTTGGGTCATTGTCCATTTGGAAGACCCATTTGACCCAAGCTTTAACTTCCTGGCTGATGTCTTGAGATTTTGCTTCAGTATTGACACATAATGTTCTTTCCTCATGATGCCATCTATTTTGTGAAGTGCACCAGTCCCTCCTGCAGCAAAACAACCCCAAAACATGATGCTGCCACCCTCGTGTTTCACAGTTTGGATGGTGTTTATTCTGATTTCATGTCAGATAGTGAGAAAAACATGCATATGTAAATTTTTATATAGTGTATGTAATCTTCTGGTTTCAACTATATATATATATATATATATATATATATATATATATATATAACACAGTACAGACCAAAAGTTTGGACACACCTTCTCATTCCACGAGTTTTCTGTATTTTCATGACTATAAAAATTGTAGATTCACACTGAAGGCATCAAAACTATGAATTAACACATGTGGAATTATATACTTAACAAAAAAGTGTGAAACAACTGAAAATATGTCTTATATTCTAGGTTCTTCAAAGTAGCCACCTTTTGCTTTGATTACTGTTTTGCACACTCTTGGCATTCTCTTGATGAGCTTCAAGAGGTAGTCACCTGAAATGGTTTTCACTTCACAGGTGTGCCCTGTCAGGTTTAATAAGTGGGATTTCTTGCCTTATAAATGGGGTTGGGACCATCAGTTGTGTTGTTCAGAAGTCAGGTGGATACACAGCTGATAGTCCTACTGAATGGAGTGTTAGAATTTGTATTATGGCAAGAAAAAAGCGGCTAAGTAAAGAAAAACGAGTGGCCATCATTACTTTAAGAAATGAAGGTCAGTCAGTCCGAAAAATTGGGAAAACTTTGAAAGTGTCCCCAAGTGCAGTGGCCAAAACTATCAAGCGCTGCAAAGAAACTGGCTCACATGAGGACCGCCCCAGGAAAGAAAGACCAAGAGTCACCTCTACTGCGGAGGATAAGTTCATCCTCAGAAATCGCAGGTTAACAGCAGCTCAGATTAGAGACCAGGTCAATGCCACACAGAGTTCTAGCAGCAGACACATCTCTACAATAACTGTTAAGAGAAGACTGTGTGCAGCAGGCCTTCATGGTAAAATAGCTGCTAGGAAACCACTGCTAAGGACAGGCAACAAGCAGAAGAGACTAGTTTGGGCTAAATAACACAAGGAATGGACATTAGACTTGTGGAAATCTGTGCTTTGGTTTGATGAGTCCAAATTTGAGATCTTTGGTTCCAACCACCGTGTCTTTGTGCGACGCAGAAAAGGTGAACGAAAGGACTCTACATGCCTGGTTCCCACCGTGAAGCATGGAGGAGGAGGTGTGATGGTGTGGGGGTGCTTTGCTGGTGACACTGTTGGGGATTTATTCAAAATTGAAGGAATACTGAACCAGCATGGTTACCACAGCATCTTGCAGCGGCATGCTATTCCATCCGATTTGCGTTTAGTTGGACCATCATTTATTTTTCAACAGGACAATGACCCCAAACACACCTCCAGACTGTGTAAGGGCTATTTGACCAAGAAGGAGAGTGATGGGGAGCTACGCCAGATGACCTGGCCTCCACAGTCACCAGACCTGAACCCAATCGAGATGATTTGGGGTGCACTGGACCGCAGAGTGAAGGCAAAAGGGCCAACAAGTGCTAAGCATCTCTGGGAACTCCTTCAAGACTGTTGGAAGACCATTTCAGGTGACTACCTCTTGAAGCTCATCAAGAGAATGCCAAGAGTGTGCAAAGCAGTAATCAAAGCAAAAGGTGGCTACTTTGAAGAACCTAGAATATAAGACATATTTTCAGTTGTTTCACACTTTTTTGTTAAGTATATAATTCCACATGTGTTAATTCATAGTTTTGATGCCTTCAGTGTGAATCTACAATTTTTATAGTCATGAAAATACAGAAAACTCTTGGAATGAGAAGGTGTGTCCAAACTTTTGGTCTGTACTGTATATATATATATATATATATATATATATATATATATACTAGAGGAAGGACCCGGCTTCGCACGGGTATATTTCATTTTTTGTTTGTGTAGTGACCTCATAAGAATTGGCCAGTTTTGCACTTGACATCCAGTATGGCAGTCCAGTATAGGTATAGTCTATTTATGGCTGTGTTGCTATGGAAACCTGGTAAATGAAATGTGAACTTACATTGGCTAATACACATCATATGACTGAATATTTAAGGACCTGCGAACTGCTATTGACTCATACAGGACATAAATAGCTTGGTTGCTATGGAAACCTGGTGTAAAGCTGTGTGTATGTCAAGACTGAACCTGCGATTTTCCATTGGTCCGTAAGTGTCATGTGATCATGTGCATCTAAGTTTGGATATCAGTGAAAAACCTGCGATCGGTTGTTATGGAAAACCTGGAGTAAAGCTGTGTGTATGTGACCTTGTGTAACAGTGTCATCCACAGCGCCCTGCCCCTTTAACACTAAAAGTCCCAGAAATTTCAAGCTCCCCCTTGAAGTCCTGAAAGAGGGTCAAATGACCCTTAGTCCAAACAGACAACTCTGATGGTTCCAATTAGCATCCTTTCATTTGTAAATGTGGCCATTGTCTGAGGAATCTGCAGGGGGCAATTGTGTTGATCCACCTCAGGTCTTGTAAGAGAGTGTAAACAAAAGAATGTAAGCTGCTCCTGAGTGTGTCTGCCCACCCCCCAGCTGCATTGTTGTGCTGGGAATATGCATAAGGTTGCTAACACCTTAGCAAATTTACATGCAGCCTTTTGTGCTGTGGGGGATAAATAGGTGACTGCTTCACCTATTTTGTTCACAAGAAACAAAATGCAGAGAAGGCACACCATTCAACAGGCATTGGAACTGATCGAGAGCAACACCAACTCTTCTGACTCAGATGGAGAAGACATAGTCCTTCAACTGGATTCGGACTCTGAGCTGTCTTCAGGTTAGATTTTTCAAATTACCGATTTTTATTTCCTGACTATCTTTTTTATTTAGAACCAAAACAAAATGTTAATTTGAAATTATTTATCTTGCAGATGAGGAGACTCTTCCTCTACCAAAAAAGAGAGCTCGGTTGGCGAGTGAGCCGACAGAGACCGCAAAAGATGGCACAGTGTGGCGTGAAGTAGAAGTGGGGAGACGTCTCCATTTCACCCCAATAGAACCGTACCCTACAGATGGAGAGCCAAGTGCTAAGGCCAGACGAAGTGTCCGGAGTCGCCTTCAGAGCTTCCTCTGTTTTATCACTCTTGACATGCTTCGTAGCATTCAAGAATGTACTACTCAACATGCACGTCACACGGAGCAGGTGGATTGGTTCATGGGTCTCCCGGAACTAATGGCATTTATTTCAGTCATTATCTTGCGGGGGGTGACCAAGGTTCCATCACTACGTGACAGCTGGTCAGCAAACCTGGCAAACCCAAGGATCATTGCAACTATTACCCGAAACCGCTTCCAAGACATCATGCAACACCTACACTTTGATGACATGTTCACACGCAGTGAGCGAGTGGAGACCGATAAGTTTGCTGCAATCTCCAATGTGTGGAGATCGTTTGTCACCAACTGCATCGCATCCTACAACCCTGGTCGACACATCACTATTGATGAACAGCTTTTCCCGTCAAAGACTCGCTGCTGTTTTCTGCAATACATTGCAACAAAACCAGACAAGTTTGGCGTCAAGTTTTGGGTGGCTTGCGACTTGAAATCAAAGTACATCTGTAATGTCCTCCCATATCTTGGCAAGGACCCCAGTCGTCCCAGCGGGGAGAGACTGTCCAAAACTGTAGTGATGAGACTGATGGAACCATTCATGGACAAGGGCAGAACTGTAACCACGGACAATTTCTTTACATCATTGTCACTTGCACAACGACTGCTTAGCCGGAAAACCACTATCCTCGGCACAGTCAACAAGAGTCGCCGGGAAATTCCTCAATCCGCTAGACAGATGGACCGCACTGAATTCACCACTCAGGTGTTTTCAACCACTGGTGCCACACTGACAGTGTATGCACCCAAACGAAAGAAGGCCGTCTACATTCTCAGCAGCATGCACAGCGTGGTTGAGACTGAGGATACCAACAAAAGGAAGCCAAACACGGTCACACAATACAACCACACAAAGTGCGGTGTGGATGTAATGGACCAAATGGTGCGGGAGTACAGCGTGCGTGCAGGAAAACGGAGATGGCCAGTCGCCGTGTTCTACAACATGATTGACATGGCAGCACTGAATGCTCATGTTCTTTATCAGGCATGCACTGGGGTGCAGGAGAGACGGGTGGACTTCCTGGTTGAGCTTGCAAAAGAGTTAGGTGGCTCTCATGTGACTGAAAAGAAGGCACGCAAGGAGAAAGTCCTTCGGCAACAACCTTCCACACCCAGCCCTGGCAAAAGGGCGAAGTGTCAGGTCAACCATCGATGCACAAACAATTGTGCAACTGAGAGATGTGTTGACTGCTACAAATACACGTGTGGCAAATGTACCAGGGACATACCCAGACAGTGCCAGGTATGTTCCGACAGTGCAGACAGACTGCTGAGTGAGTGCTGAAATGCTAGTCACACAAGAAGGACATGCCACTCACACACACACACGCAGCCCCCCACAGCAGCCTATTGTAAATATGTGTGGAATTGTTTTATTCCTTGTATTTTTTTTATTATTTTCATAACAAAAATAAAAAGCATGGAAACAAATAACAGTTGTTCTTTTGTATATTTACATTTTTGTATATTTAGATTCAAGTCAATGGGTGCAGAAAAAAAAAAAAAAAAATCGCAAAAAAAATCGCAGCTACTTGCGATATTTTTGCGATCTGTCCCATTGGTCATATAGATCACTCCTCTGGGATTTTTTCGCACAAAAAAAAAAAAACCCCGGGGGGAAATCGCACCTATGAAAAAAATCGCACGAAAAAAAAATCGCAGGTGTGCTTGGTGCCATTGAAATACATTGGCAAATCGCAGAAAAAAATTGCATCGCATTGCGATGCGATTTTCGCACGATTTTTTTTTTGCTAGTGTGCTTGAGGCCTTGGACAAATGCTTCTGGTCATTACTCACAGCTGTACCTTGCTCTAAAATTTCTAATTCTATTTAAAATATATAAAAAATGATTCATTGTTTCAGTGCTTTTTTGCTCAAATAAAACTAAACTAAATACAATATGTATAGTCTTTATATTATCAAATACAATAAACTGAATAGAACTAACTAGAAACTAAATGGCTAAACTCAATGGAAAACAACAACCTCCTGTGGTGTGACAGTAATGGCCTTAATTACTTAAGAACAAAAGACGGTGATTATAGGTTGTTTGCTTAAATCCTTCAGGTCATTCGACCCGTCTCTGGGTTCTAAAGGTAGAAATGTTAAATGACCCCTCTCTGGGACTTCTAGTGTTAAAGCTGACCTACAGCAGTGAAGAAAAATGGCTGGGTTGTTATTGAAACCTGGAGTGCAGCTGTGTGCATGTGGCTGACAATGCTTTGTCAGATTGGAGACGGGCTTGGGTCTGCTGGGGAGTTTCAGCAGCTCGCTGTTGTCTGTAACATACCTTATCAGATTGGAGACAGGCTTGGGTCTGCTGAGAGTTTTCATTAGCTTGAGCAGCAGCCATGCGTTTTGCTGCAGGGGACATGAGTAGTTTAAAAAACATTTAAATTTATAAGAATGCTGAAATCCAGTATGGCAGTCCAGTCAGTGGCGTAAATATCGGTTTAGCAGTGGTAGCAGCTGCCACAGGGCCCGGGACATTAGGGGACCCGGCGGGCCTCTGATGTTTTTTTTTTTTTAACACCAGCAGGTAACGGGCCCTATTTACTTAACGATCCCCACTCCTGCTCACGGCCGCCTGCACTTCACCTTCTGCAGAGGCGGCTGTGAGCAGGAGCGGGGATTGGTAAGTAAGGCCTGTGGGCCGTGAACCCCACAAACACTGCTATCATTATACTCTGGGGTCTTTTCAGCAGACTTCGGGCCTCCTTGGTGGCGTCCCAGATGTTGGTGGGCCAGTCCGACATCATTATGCGTTGCGATACATGCCTGGCTCACGTGACATCTGGTCCAACATTGAAGAAGTAGCGGAAAGTGCGCATAATACTATATGAAGGAGCTACTATGATACTGTGTGCAGGGGCCACTATGGGGCAGAATACTGTGTGCAAGGGCCACTATGGGGCCTAATAGTGTATGCAGGGGCCACTATGGGGCATAATAGTGTGTGCAGAAATGCAGTTTGTGTGCGTGGGGGGGTTGCCGGGGGGGGGGGGGGTCCCATGTCCAATGTTCGCCTTGGGGCCCTGCCATTGCTAGTTACGCCACTGAGTCCAGTATAGGTACAGTCTATTTATGGCTGTGTTATTATGGAAACCTGGTAAATTAAATGTGAACTTATATTGGCTGATACATGTGATATGACTGAATATTTTAGGTCCTGTGAACTGCTATTCACTAAGGGTGGGTTCACACCTGCGCTTCAATCCGTCTGTTGCCAATCCGAGTGAAAATCTCGGCGAACGGGATTGGCATCGGATACAGACAGGTCAGCGACGCATTGGTTAAAAACCCATTCATTTGAATGGGTTATTAAAGCAATGCGAGGGTGTTCGATTGCACCCTCTGCACTGCGAATCCTTTTTTTTTTGTCGGAAACAAAGTCGGACATGCAGGACTTCGTGTCCGAGGAAAAAAAAACGGTTTCGCAGCGCAGAGGGTGCAATCGGACACCCTCGCATTGCTTTAAAAACCCATTCAAATGAATGGGTTTTTAACCAATGCGTCGCTGACCTGTCTGTATCCGATGCCAATCCCGTTCGCCGAGATTTTCTCTCGGATTGGCAACGGACGGACTGAAGCGCAGGTGTGAACCCACCCTAATACAGGTCATACATAGCTTGGTTGCTATGGAAACCTGTGTGCCTGAGGAGAGTATGGGGCATAATAGTGTGTGCAGGAATGCAGTTTGTGCGGGGGGGGGGGTCCCATGTCAAATGTTCGCCTTGGGGCCCTGCCATTGCTAGTTACGCTACTGAGTCCAGTATAGGTACAGTCTATTTATGGCTGTGTTGTTATGGAAACCTGGTAAATTAAATGTGAACTTATATTGGCTGATACACGTGATATGACTGAATATTTAAGGTCCTGTGAACTGCTATTCACTAATACAGGTCATACATAGCTTGGTTGCTATGGAAACCTGTGTGCCTGAGGAGAGTAAGCGCCTGCGAGCTGTTATTGGCTGATAAGGGACATGTGACCGTGTGTATGGCAGTTGGAATATGAGTGAAAGACTTGCAGGCTTGTATAGACTAATGCTGGTCATTTTTTGGGGAATACTGTACCTCAGGAACGGTACGTCCAAGAGAGCTGAGACCCAGTCTATAATATTCCCGGACACCTGATGTACATGTGTGCCAAATTTGGTGAGGATCGGTCCAGTCGTTTGGTCGCGCATAAAGAACAGACAGACAGGAACTCATTTTTATATATATAAAAGATATATATATATTTCAAAGTTATAGACCAAAATATTGATATTGCAAAATAATAATTCAGTAATAGTGTTACTAGTTTATTTTTGTCAATTAGCAAATTTAAGTGAATGAACAAGAGAGAAATCTAAATTAAATTAATATATGGTGTGACTATGCTTTGGAGGAAGAGTCCTAGAATTGATAATATGGCTCCCACAGAGCCCTGATCTCAACATCATCTAGTCTGTCTGGGATTACATGTAGAGAAAGAAGGATTTGAGCAAGCCTACAAACACAGATCTGTGGTTAGTTCTGCAAGATATATGGATCAACCTCCCTGCGTACTTTGCAGCATTTCAGTTCATCAATAGGTTCACAATATCCCTAGTCACCAATCACACATTAGAGAACCATCAAACCATTAACAGAATCCTACATGCAAAGTACATTAACCTTTTAGCTAGACTGCAAGTGAGTGTTTATTATTCAATCCCTTACCCACTAATGATATTACTTTATGAGACACAAATTACAATATATCCCTTCTTACCTGAATTGACCACCATCTATCTCTTGTTCTGGTACCCCGCTAGCTTTGAGATCTATGAACACTTGTTTTGTCTCTTTACACGTGGCACTCTACTGCTAACATGCTATCACATATATTTACTAGCTCACCTTTACAATCTGGCTTTTTGCTATTCCTCTAGTTTCCCTCAGTTCTCTTATCCCTTCTGCAGCTGCTTGTAATTTTTACAGGAATTAATATGTAATGATACATGTGATTAAACAGTATTAAATTCCAATTGAGCTCTCAAAGATGTTTGCAGTTGAAGTCCTTACTCTACAGCTGTCTGCAACCCAAAGAGTGTCCTCCTATGAGGTTTGTGCCCAACCCACAACATCATATAAATACAAGTTTTTTTTTAATCGTTATTAAAATTGTATGTATAAAGTTTCAAAATAGTGATTGATCTGAAGGACCAATGTGAATCAGTGTTGTCTTTTTTAGCTTTAAAAGAATATTGGATAAGATTTCCCATAATTAGGTCTAAGTGAAATAGATAAAATTTCAAGTGCTATAATTCCATAGAGGAGTGCTTGTCATATTTCATCTTTTTCCCCAAAGTCATTTTTTTCCACGCTTGATGGTAGGCAGGGAGATCTAAATGGATGTGCTATTTTAAAAAACTAAAATTGGGGACATTATTTTCTTTTACAATGAAAAGTAATATCCCTCGAGAACCTGACAGACAAATGAAGTCTGTCTTCTAACTCAGTGTGCAAGGATTATTCATGCAATAACAAAGATGGATTAAATCTCATGAACTTGTTTGGAAAGTATATTCCATCAGTTCCACCAACCTGTTTAGTTTCATATTTTTAAACTATTTCCTGATAACAAATTTAAGAACAGTAAAAGATTGGTTTTACCATTCCAAACATTATGTGCACTTTACATAATGATGAAATACTTTAATATCCTAAACCTTACAATCTTCTTTATGAAGATAAATCTATACTTCTGCAAAGAAAACGATTACTTCCTTGAAGGAATATGAAAATGAAAATGGATTGCCAGGTAGTAGTGACGGTTTATTTTATTAATAGACATCTTAAGGATGCATAGTAAACTACTCCTGGTGCAGTTCTGAGGTACATGATGGTGATCATTATGTAAATCATGTATTATTTTTTATGGATTAGTGGGATATGTTTAGCAAAAATACATTAAGATTTTGGCATTTTTAGCATCAGAAGAAAACAAAGCATCACAAAATGAGCTTTTAATGGGGCTTCAAGTAAACTGCTCTGATCATTCTCCTTTTTAGATGTTCTACATATATTTATTTCTAAAAAGATTGTGATTAATAACAGAGTCTGTGGTGGGAAATAAGAGGCACGCAGTGTTATTAATCACAACCCTTCTGTATAACATTACTGAAATGTTTGGTTTAACCCTTCCTGCCTTTCAAAAGCTAACACCTTTTAGTTTTCCATTCATATAGCCGTATGAGGGCTTAAGTTTTAAGGGACAAATTATACTTTGTAATGGAACCATTTAATATCCGATATGATGTACTGTAAAGCCCCTTGCAAACAACCGTGTGCTAGGTCAGTGTGCTCTCCAGGTTTTTCCCAGAGAGTACACTGACCCATTCGTTTTTGTGGACCCGTGCACATGACCATGAATTACACGGTCCCATGTGCGGGCTGACAGTCCGGGCTGCAAAATATGGAACAGGTCCTATTCCTGTCCGATTTTGCAGCTGTGCTTCTGCGGCTCCTATTCATCACTCACGGACAGCGGCTACTACATGTTCATGTGCAACCTGCCTTAAGCTGTAAAAAAAAAAAAATCTTACAGGTTTTGTTTTTACGGTGTTTACTGTGCTACCAAAATGACATGTTCCCTGTATTCTGTGAGTTGGTACAATTACAGGATTATCATTTTTTTTTATAGTTGTTTTTTTTACAGCTTAACCTCCTAAAAAAATCTAAACTTTGAAAAAAAAAAAAAATTCTTGCTTTCGCCATATTCTGACACCTGTAACTTTTTAATATTTTTTTGTACGGAAGATCTTTTGATCTTCTTTTATGGTGTTAACCGTATGGGATGAATATTTTATAAGTTTGTAGGCCGGGCATTTTCAGACATAGAGATACATAATGTGTATGTTTTACTCTATTTACCTACTTTTATATGTGTTCTAGGGAAAGGGGATGATTTGAATTTTTAGTTCTTTTTTTTTATTTTTTAAATATTTCTTAACTTTTTTCTTTTAACTTTTATTTTTAAAACCCCTAGAGGTCTTGAACCCCAGGGGGTCTGAACACTAAGTCAATATATTGCAATGCAATGCCTAGCGCAGCCTGTAGTAGAATCTTTGCAATGACAAGCCTCGGAGCCTTGAAATGGGCACGGCCTGGAAAATGGGGCCTCAGACATGTTTGATCGAGCCTTTTGGAGAGTTAATACAGCCGAGACCCAGCAACTTTGGCAACCACTCTGCTCCTGAGCAATCGCTATATTTAAATACCCGACATCCACTGTAATAGTATAGCGGATGTCTCAAAAGGGTTAAAAGAGTTTTCCAACCCCTAATTGATTTTTCATACTGTTGACCTATCCACAAAATAAGTCATTGGTTTGTGATCTGTGGGAGTCTGACACCGAGACCCAACACAGATCAGCTGTGGAAGATATCTAAAGCTGTTAGTTAGAGGGGGAGTGCGTGCAGCACAGCTCCTGTAGATCAGGTCATCAGTGTGAAAAATTAATTTGGGGCCAGAAAACCCCTTTAAAAGAACATATGCAAATTGGTAGCATGTGCTATTTGCAGTCAAGAGACCACCAATCACGTTATCTATTAAAGATAGATTATGTGACCTGAATATGTAAGAGTCCATCAATCAGCTGTATTCTATTGGTAAATTCACATGTGGGAGATTTGTTGCAGATAAATGGAACTGATTTTCAGCTGAAGAAATTTCTGCAAAAACTCTGCTGCACGTGAATATTCTGTAAGATTACCAAGTACAAAGCCTCTAATAAACAGTCACAAAAACTGTACTCTAAGTTACTGGAAGATCATACTCACCCAGAAATGTCTTGACCTATAGACTTTTCCTTTCATGTTTGAATATGTATTATACAAAATTTAAAATGAAAAAACATACAAAAACTATACAAAAATTAAACTTACTTTTCTTATGCATATTTTATAGGTGTCTGGATGGTCATTAGCTATATGCTTAACTTAGAAGTTAGTAGCCTGAGTTCTGTTTTTTACACTTTGCTCTGTAACATTATGAAAGTTTTACTGTAGCAGATTTTGCAGTATATGAATATAAAGCTGATTTCTACAGAATAGTTTATGTCTGGATTTAATACTTCTACGCAGTGATTTATCTTGGGAAATTTAAGCCTTTTTGATATTTCATCTACTGTACTTTGAAAGCCTTTGGCTTCAGCATTTAAATTTTCAAGCAAGATAAATTCCGTCCAGCTGCTCAAAATAATGCAGCACTATAATTATTATGTTAATTGATTTTTCACGCTTATTATTTTCCCAGACTCTGCAAATGGGCATCAAACATTTCTCCGGGCTGTTTGTCATGCTCTGTATAGGAATTGGAGTGTCAATTCTTACCACCATTGGAGAACATATTGTTTTTAGATTGGTCTTGCCAAGAATAAAAAAGAAATCAAAGTTAAAATATTGGCTTCACACTAGTCAGGTATGTATGCTGTAAGCATGTTTATATCACATGTGCAATAAGTAATATTCTGTAGTATATCAAATGTATATAACTCTTTTCTAACTTAACATGATTAGTAGGTAACTGGAATGAGAACAATACAGATTGTAACTGGAATAATTTGTCATTTAAAGGGATGTTTTAGTCAAAATGATGAAAAGGAAATTGCAAGAGGCATAACTACTTCTTCCACTTCTATGTGTGTAATGGAGAGGCTTATACCATTTTTTCCATGCCTTCATTCTCTGTTTTAATAATAGCATTAATAATAAAGATCAAGTATTATGGCAGGGATACTGCTCTATCAGGATATTGCTGCTTCAACACTTCAATAAAGAGGCAGCAGATGCGCCCATTGTTTGATGCTCAAAATCTCCAATATTCCTGGCTCTATCCTTTAGGCCTGATGGTACTTATAAATGGCTGTAGAATTGTGATCTGTGCACAGTGTGACCATATGGTCTTTATTGGATATCACTCTGGTCACTATACCTTCCAGAATGCCATCTATGTGACGTCCCAAAGCTAGACATGTGGAAGAACCCTACAAAATGAAATCTCCAAGACAAAAGAAACAGTAGCATAACACCTATCCACTTAACTCTGGTTAACTTATTCTTTATCTCACCTCTATAACACAGTAGCAGGCAGCATTGACTTTTTCCCTATTGATGCTATATAAGTTGCATTTATATGTTAGAATAGGTATTTTAAATCAGTTTGCAATGTTGGTTTTTGCAGACTTTGGGATGTTGGGTGTCTCAGATCTGGGAAGTCGTCTGAAGTTTAACTGCTTAAACGGCCGTGGTCCATTAATCAACTCTCTACCTTTGAGAATTACTATTTTCTGCTTAATGGTTCTGACAGATGTGCATGGCGCTATGTGCTTCACTGACCTGAGACACTAGTTCTTGTACATTAATTGTTCAAGGGACTAGGAAGTTTATGGTTTATAGTGATTATACTTATTGTTGTTGACTTCTTCAAGTACACCTACCTCAGATTTGGATAACCTCCTCTTCCACTCCACCACTTCCTCTGGCTTTGTTGAGGGCTTATATCTCAGCGGGGGAGTCAATTTAGCTGATACCACCTGCTTCTATGCATTCATTCTTGTTTGATAACCTTATCTCCCACACACCCACAAATACTTCTTGTTTATTACAGTTTTGTTAACTCCTTCTACCCCCTCATCCTAGCCTCAACCCTCACCACCCTTCCTTGCTATGAACTAAGCCATAGCGGATTTAACTGTCTCTACCTTTAATGTTGAGGGCATGAATTTGCCCAACAAGCAAAGCCAAATTTATATGACCCTACGGAAGCTGAAATCCCATATCATGTTCTTCCAGGAAACACACTTTAAACAGGGTAAAATTTCAGAAAAAAATTGCTACATGAAATGGTTTCATAGCTTAGTGACACTTCCAGAGCAAAGGGAGTCTTTATTGCAGTGCACAACCATGTACACGATCATATATCACATGACAATGGACAGATTTTTATCCACTGAATGTAAGCAGAATGAAATAAATCATGCAGAGAGCTAGAAAACAGTAAAGAATTAACACAGAAAGTATATTGGAAAACTGTACAACTTATTATAGAAACAATAACATTTGTCTCTCAATATTGGTCTGAAAGTGGCCGACTCTTTTAATTGTTCAGGAAGACCTTGTATCACTAGGGGAACAACTTAAATACATTCTCACTGCCACATCTGTGAAGGCCTTTTTGCATCACCAGCATAAAATTTACACCCATGGAGATAAGGGCAGCAGGTTAAGGTCAGACCTGATCAAGGCCCAAGCCAGATCTTACTTAAAAGACACATAAATCAGACAGTAACCTGACTCATGACACATCAGATATTGCCTTTGAGTACCAGGTGTTCTATACAAATTTATATAATCTTTCTGATTCTTGTACACACAATGTCTTACTAAGCACTCAATGATACAGATCTTCTTAGCTTCCCTACAACTCCTTACAATCTACCCATAGATAAGAAACTAATGGCTCCTGCAACTCCCGCTGAGATTAAAGAGATCATTAACATCTTCCCTCCTGGCAAGAGTCCTGGTCCAGATGGACGACTGCTTTGCTATAAAAGATTTCTATCCACTCTATTTCCTCATCTTACTTCTATGTGTAACACTATTTTGATGGGGGAGAATCTCCCTACCCAGGCACAAGAAGCACACTACACCCTGATTCCAAAGCAAGGGGAAAAAAACCCTTAACTGTGGTCATTACCGACTAATCTTCTTACTCAATCTGAAGCTAAAAATCTGGGCCAAATTATTGGCTACTAGACTCAAACTGATAATCCCCTCACAAGTGGACAATGAACAGACTGGCTTTGTGGTTAGCAGGGAAGGCAGAGACAATTCCACCCATCTACTTCAAACAATTCATTTTTCACCCAGAACTAAACATACAAGGCTTCCTATTGTTTATACCCTTTTAGCTGGAAGGTAAACTACTGGTGGTATTGGCGTGCCCAATCTTCGAGCCTACTATAAAGCTTGACTTCTTAGCAGATGGATGGAACTAGCCTATCCAACTGAAAATCTGGAAATGGTTACATTAGCAAAGGCAACATATGTCTCTGAATTTCTTAAATTGTTTTGGTGCCCTTTATTATGGAGGCAAAGCTTTAGTGAAGGCTGACCTGCTGATGGGATCTCTGATGGAGAACTGTAATTTTTTACTGTCTGAATTGGCATCATCCCCCTCATGTCTTACCTCAGCTATCCTAATACCTACTCTTCTATCTAATGAAGGCCCAACTCTACATCATACTGCTAGAGGACAAAACTCTTGACTACAACCATGCAAGATTTCTTATCTTCATTATCAGAATAGCAAAAGTTGTTGCAGCAAAATGCTGGATTTTGGATTTGTCCCTCGTAGTCTTACTCCCTTCAAGAAGGCTTTAACAGGCGGTAAACAAACAATGCATAACACTGAAAAGAGGAATATAAGGCTCCCATAGGGGTAAACAACATGAGAAACCCCTATGTAATATGTGTTGGCAACATATCAAAAATACCACAACTACTGAAAGATATCATGAGCCAAAACACTCAAAGTACCAAAATATCAAAAAATAAATTTTATTAATCATAAAAATTTTTAGACATAGGACACAATACATTAAGACAAGCACTTGCAGTGTAAGATGATGTTAGGTTACTTGCAAAAATTATATTCAGAAATGACAATCCATAATTCCAAAATAATAACAAAGTATTAAAAGTGTAAGACAAAAGAGTGGCTACTAAGATGTTAAAGTATCTGCAGTTTCAACACAGGGTATATATAAACGGTGACTGACTAACGTGTCAATCCTATTGTAAGGGAATTGCTAGTTGAGCAATTCCCCAGTGCTGCTGCTGAAACAATGGTAGAAGGGAAAGACAGAGACAGTGAGCCCTAAACTCGACCCAGCCCCTGTCCCTGCCTACTCGCCTGACTGTCCTAGGTGACAGTGGACAACTGGGCGACCTGACATAGCGAGCCAAAGTCAAAAACGCTGCGGAAAGACAGTGGCACATCATGTTTTTTTCTGCAGCGTTTTTCACAGAAAGTCCACAGAGTTCTCCTCTGCAGACTTTCTGCCTCTATTATACCTAAATGCCGAGATTCCATAGGTTTAATTGAACTGCTGGGATTTACAAAAATACAAGCATTTTTAAATCGCAGCATTTCCGCAGTGGATGGAACTCTAACTAATCCCATCCAGACATTGCAGGTAATGTAAAATGCAGCATTTTTTGTTGCAGAGTTTCCACCACGGCCAAAATGCCTGTGATTGGGCCCCAGCGGTCATGTGGGGGCGTGATGACATCATTACACCGGTGCGCTCCACATGACTGCTGGGGCCCAATCACAGGCCCCAGCAGTGAAGCCTGGGGAGCAGGACCTCTGTCACTGGTTTCAGAGTTACAGTAATGCTGAGCCCAGGACAGGAGAGTATCAGTATTTTTTTATTTTTAATCACCGCGGGGGATGCCGAGGCTCACAGGTAGCATAGCGGAACCCCTTGGATGCCGCGGTCATGTCTGACCATGGCATCCAAGGGGATAAAACCCCCGATTGGAGCTGTGCGATTCAATACATCGAATCATGAGGAAATCCGGAATCAATGTGAATTGAAGATTTCCTGAAATTCGGATCAAATTCCACTTTGTCAGCTTCGATTCGCTCATCTCTAGTTTTGACCAGTATTCCTTTAATGGGGGTATCTAGGATTATGATATTGATAGCTCTGGCCTCTTTACTACCTACCAAGCACAGCGCTGTACATTGTATAGTGACTGTGCTTAATAATGCATTTATGTGAATGGGACTGAGCTGCAGCATGGCCATGTGACCAAAAGACATGAAGAAGAAGGGTTAGTGGAGTTCAGTATCACAGTCCTGGATAACCCCTTTAAAGTTGTGTGCTCTGAAAAAAAGAAAGTGTTAAAACAAAATTCAGATAAAGTCTCAAAGTGTCTGCCGCTGGTTGCCATGGAAAGCTATGAGGAGTATAAGGGGTTGATGTGAACTTTAGTCGATTCGACAGTGGAGGTTCATACAGTATTCGACATGATGATATTTTCCATGTCAAGGTTAATTGATTGTTCTTTCTGAGATTCAGCTTTAGCATTTTGTTTTGGAATATTAGAATAAGCTAAAATTCTAGATGTCTACACTACAGATCTTTCAAGCAATCCCAATATTTATTTCTTACTCAGCATGCAAAGATTCATGGCCTGTTTTTTTCTTGTCTTCTTCATAACAGCGTCTCCATCGAGCGTTAAACACATCATTCAATGAAGAGAAATTTCAGCAAAAACTAAAACCACTAGAGAAAAGGTAAATACTTGTAATGTGTCTGGTGTAGCAGCTTTACCTCAATGTATTGAATCCTTTGTCAATAGTAGAAACTGAGTAAAAGCCAAAATATGATCCTCGCTTAATAATCAATATTACATCCTACAGGTATTGTCATTATTAGCAGCTGGCACATGAGGCTGATCTCAGCTTATCTTGAAATGTATATTTATCATAATGTTGCAGAAAATATGTGTGCTTCAACTAATACAGGGATTATGCTCATTAATAGTAATGATCTATTTAGAACAGTGATGGCAAACCTTTTAGAGACTGAGTGCCCAAAATGCAACCCAAAACCCACTTATTTATCGCAAAATGCCAACATGGCAATTTAACCTTAATATTGTGCGGATCCACAATTGCAGACAGTTACGGACCCACAAAATACAGTCGTGTGAATGAGGCTTTACAGAGCTTTCAATGATACAAATAACTTTGTACTGAAAGGTAGAAGTTTGCTTTTGGTACTTTTGAACAATTAATGTTCACTATTTACATCACACAGTATCTGTTTTATAGTGTCCGTGCAATGTTATTACGGTATGTAATAATATCACATGTCTGCTGTAAAACAGATACTGTATGACATAAATTGTGAAGGGCCCCCATGCGGTACAATGTGCTCCACAGTGGCCCCCAGATGGTACAATGTGCTCCACAGTGGCCTCAAGTGGGCCCCCACACAGTATTATATGCTCCACTTTGGGCCCCCACACAGTATTATATGCTCCACAGTGGGCCCCCACACAATATTATATGCTCCACTTTGGGCCCCGACAGTATAATATGCTACTTACCTTACCTCCCACAAAGAGCAGCTGGGCATCCTTCTTCTATCACTGCAGGCGCTGATGAATTACGTCATTGCGCCTGCGTTGGGGCAGAGGTCTGCGGCCTACACTGACAGTTTTCAGCTGTATGTGCATTTCCACATACAGCTGAAACAAGCGCTCACTCACTAACAGGGAATAGGTTCGCCAACACAGATATAGAAGCACTAGTTTTACCCCTTAGGGCAGCATTTTATCATAGAGGTTTTTTTTGCATAGTTTTAAGTCAATGCTAATAGGCATATACATTTTACTGTGTTTTTTTTTCTAATGTCGACACCAGAACAATTGTAAATAATCCAATGAAAAAAAGAAACACAGCATTGGCACTGCACTTATTTAAATACTCCTCTTGCATAGATTTGCAATGGAGGTGCTCTATGGAGTTGCCATAATAAGGGGAAAAGACCAATTGTGCTCTGCCACATAGTAATCCAAATGTGCAATCCAAAGAAGAAAAAGATCACTCACCGGTATATAAAAGACCTCCTTCTTACCTAACCCCATTAAGGACACAGCTTAAGATTACTTTAGACTAAGGCCCCATGTAGCAAGCCACAGCCAAAAAGCTTTTTTCACAGAAAGTCTGCAGAGTTTTCTTCTGAGGACTTTTTGTCTCTATTATACCTATACGGAAAACGCCAGCATTTCCTTAGGTATAACTGAAATGCTGCGATTTGCAAAAATGCAAGTGTTTTTGAAATCGCAGCATTTCCGCTGCAGATGTTTTTCTGCAATGTGTGAATGGGATTAACCAAAATTTTTAAAGAAATATGCAATTTCAGTGCCCAATATGCTGTGCCCACTTTGTGTCAACAGAAACCAAGACTCCTAAAACTTTTAAGTGGTTTATCCAGGGTACAAAAAATTTGTATAAGTGGGCGTAAACTATTGTTTAGGTACACAGCAGGGCTCAGAAGGGAAGGAGCTGAGCTTTTTAGCTTTTGGAGTATAGATTTAGAGGGACTGGTTTCTGGATGCCATATTGCAGAGCCCCGGAGGTACCAGTAAAGTGGAATTCCCCAAGAAGTGACATTTTATAGTGCCATTTTATAGTCTCTGTTAACGTGACATATGTGCCCAAGCAGCAGTTTATGCCCACATGTATGACACTATGTACCCAGGATAATACACAAATCAATGACCTATGTGGGTATAAACTGCTGTTTGGGCACATCTGGGCGCAGAAGGGAAGAAGCACTATTTTTTTTTGGACCACAGTTTGGTTTTTAGATGTCATGCCAATTTTGAGTGTCAGTAAAGGGGAATCCGCAAACACATAACCCCATTTTGTTAACTACACCCCTCAAGGGATTTGTCAAGTGCATAGCAAGTATTTTTAAACCTTGAGTGTTGAATTTATTTAGTTTCCAGAAATAAATGCACAGCTTAAAAGTGAAAATTGCAATTTTTACAGAGATATGCTATTTCAGTGCTCGGTATGTTGTGCCCAGCTTGTGTCAGCAGAGACACACACTCCAAAAACTGTTAAGCGGGTATCTTGGGCACAACAGCCTTTGGAGTATTCCTCTCTAACACAACCTGGGTGCAATTATTGTGCACTCAAATTATTTATTCCTGGAAATATTGCCATTTTCACCTTTTACCATCAAAATAAATTAATGCAACACTTGGGGGTAAACAATATTTACTGTACCCATGGATACATTCCTTCATAGGTGCAGTTTCCAAAATGGGGTCACATGTCAGGGGATTCCACTTTACTGGAATTTCAGGGCTTTGCAAAAGTGGCATGGCTCCCAAACACCAAAACGTCTAAATCTGGGCTCCAGAAACCAAATAGCATTCCTTCCCTCCTGTACCCGCAGCAGTTTATAACCACACATGACATTAAGTGCATTATCCTGGGTACACCAGTGTCATACATGTGGGCACAAACTTCTGTTTGAGCACACAGCAGGGTGTAGATGTGAAGGAGCGCTGTGTGGCTTTTGGAGCGCAGATTTATATGTTTGTTATCTGGACGCCATGTCATGTTTGCAGAGCCCCTAAGCTGCCAGTAAAGTGGAATCCACTAGGGAGTGACCCCATTTTGAAAACTGCACCCCTCAAAGAATTTATCAATAGGTGCAATGACCATTAGATTCACAGTAGTTCCTATGATTGGGAGGTCATTCTGGGGGTAACTTCTGGTGTCTTTTCCTTTTCATTTTGTAATGATGCCATTTTGGGGTGCCTATAACCTATTGACTAAATGTTATTAACTCTTTCATGGTAGTTTAAAAAAAAACAAAAAAAACACATCAATTCTGGCATTGCTTTATACCTTTAAAATTTTTTGCTGTGTAGCGTACAGCATAAGTAACGTGTTACTTTTATTCTTTGGGTTGGTATCATGTTTTTTTCCAGTTTTTTCACAATGTTCACCATGCAGTTTAAATAATTTTTTGTTTAGTTTTTTTTTTTTTTTTTTGATGTCAGAGCACTTGAACCATCGATCTTCTGATTGCTGGTTCAGTAGTATACACTGCAATACACTTGTATTGCAGTTGTATACAGGAAGTCACCCTGTGCAGACGCATAAGCTGACTTTCTCTTTTCTCGGCAGGATCAACGAGGTATGTGGCATGGGCAGACCCAGGGTCATTGTTCAGATCCTGGGCTGCCCAAAATAGGTATTGGCAACCCCCGGACTTGCCGCCGGGTGGCTGATGGTGGACAGAAAATGGAAATATCACAGAATATCATAGAACAGAAATATCAGAAGACAGAAGTAAATTGTGTCACTGTTCTAATACAGAAATATAAATCCATTTCAATTTAGAAAATAATTAAAGTCAAATATTAATTTCTATAACATGGGCAAAGGCCGTTTCACTAGATCCACATTCTTCAACTGGCACTGCTGCTGCACGTACTGTAAATAATATTACATCTTCTAGCATGGAGCTGTCACTTCAATGCTGATGTATATCACTAGTTCACTATTAACCTAGTTACTGCTATTTTTGTTAGTACTTGGAAAAAGAGTGGGGTCAGGAATTATGATGTTGTGATTTACCAATGATCAGCATCCACCAACAGCAGAACTGATAACTATCCAGCGTAGCATTACAAGGCAGTCACTTGGATGGCTTTATCCCCCTAACAGTTACATTAAAATTGTAAAAACCCTCCGGAAAATGTCACTTTTTTATTGAAGATTTTTAATTCATGCATCAATATACTTGGCACATAATGCAAGTGCCTTAAGTGCATTTTAACCCTTTAATGAGATACCTTATTTTCAATTTTAGAACCAATAAACATGTTCTTCCCTAAGTGTTACAACAGTCATAACTTTTTTATTGGTTCATCAGTGTAGTTGTATAAGACCTTGTGTTGTGCGTGACAAGTTGTCAGCATTGACCACAACGTCTGAGGTGTTAAGGACCTTTTTATATTTTTGAAGAATTCCTATTAACGTGTATACTTGTCAGAAAGAGAGGAAGAGGTTAAAGACAGGCGAAAAGATATAAATATGTATTGCAAGTCGTGGGGGGCAAGGTGAGGAGTTGAGGAGCTGTAGAGAGCATGTGTTAGAGAATCAACCCTTACCTATCCTGTACATTACTATTAACATTAGAGGGTCTAAAATGACTGTAAAAAAGTAAAAAATAAACATAAAAATGAATAAGTGAAAAAAAATCAAATCACCCCCCTTTCCCTTGAACACATTAAGTATCCCTGTGTCTGAAAACGGCCAGTATACAAACTTATAAAAATATTATACCCATACAGTGAATGCCATAGTGGGAAAAAGAATCAAAAGAGCCAAACCGCTGTTTTTTTTTTTTGTTTTTTTTTTTGCCTCTCATAAAAATGTGAATAAAAGGCGATCAAAGCAATAGACATTCCCCAAAATGGTAAAACTGTAAACTGATGGATGACCTCTGGACAATGTAAACTGTAATGGCCTTTTGAAACTGAACAAATCCAGCTCAGGGCAATCCGTAGGTGGGTTATAAGGAGGATATAAGGTGGCTATTCATCCAGACCTTCCTATACACATGGATGCTCACTTTAGCCAAGCATACATGTTTTTTCAAAGCAGAGAGAGGAATAAGTCAATGTTAGTGGATGTCAATGTTGGCTTATCAACCGTGTGAACAAAAGATGAAGCCTAATCTTTTAATGCCCCCTGAGCTGCTGAGATACATACATAGCAACTAAAACTTAACTTTTAATGATAATAAAATAAAAAGAAAATGACTCAAAAACTAACAGAGTAGTTAATTTATATATCACACACCAGATAGTCTGTACTGGGGCGGTGCAAAGAGTTGTGTGTATCAATGTGGGGCTGATTGCCTCCACAATGTATCTCACAACCACTTTCCCAGTACCCGGATATTGTTCATACAAAAATCACCTCACCCTACAAGTCTGGGATAAATAAGACTATAGTCTATATCCACTAGTAGACACCCCGCTACTCAGTGTCATATACAGTGCCTTGCGAAAGTATTCAGCCCCCTTGAACTTTTCAACCTTTTGCCACATTTCAGGCTTCAAACATAAGGATATAAAATTTTAATTTTTTTGTGAAGAATCAACAAGTGGGACACAATCGTGAAGTGGAACGAAATTTATTGGATATTTTAAACTTTTGTAAAAAATAAAAAACTGAAAAGTGGGGCGTGCCAAATTATTTGGCCCCCTTAAGTTAATACTTTGTAGCGCCACCTTTTGCTGCGATTACAGCTGCAAGTCGCTTGGGGTATGTCTCTATCAGTTTTGCACATCGAGAGACTGAAATTCTTGCCCATTCTTCCTTGGAAAACAACTCGAGCTCAGAGAGGTTGGATGGAGAGAGTTTGCGAACAGCTGTTTTCAGCTCTTTCCACAGATTCTCGATTGGATTCAGGTCTGGACTTTGACTTGGCCATTCTAATACCTGGATACGTTTATTTGTGAACCATTCCATTGTAGATTTTGCTTTATGTTTGGGATCATTGTCTTGTTGGAAGATAAATCTCCGTCCCAGTCTCAGGTCTTTTGCAGACTCCAACAGGTTTTCTTCCAGAATGGTCCTGTATTTGGCTCCATCCATCTTCCCATCAATTTTAACCATCTTCCCTGTCCCTGCTGAAGAAAAGCAGGCCCAAACCATGATGCTGCCACTACCATGTTTGACAGTGGGGATGGTGTGTTCAGGGTCATGAGCTGTGTTACTTTTACGCCAAACATATCGTTTTGCATTGTGGCCAAAAAGTTCGATTTTGGTTTCATCTGACCAGAGCACCTTCTTCCACATGTTTGGTGTGTCTCCCAGGTGGCTTGTGGCAAACTTTAAACGAGACTTTTTATGGATATCTTTGAGAAATGGCTTTCTTCTTGCCACTCTTCCATAAAGGCCAGATTTGTGCAGTGTACGACTGATTGTTGTCCTATGGACAGACTCTCACACCTCAGCTGTAGATCTCTGCAGTTCATCCAGAGTGATCATGGGCCTCTTGGCTGCATCTCTGATCAGTCTTCTCCTTGTTTGAGATGAAAGTTTAGAGGGACGGCCGGGTCTTGGTAGATTTGCAGTGGTCTGATACTCCTTCCATTTCAATATGATCTCTTGCACAGTGCTCCTTGGGATGTTTAAAGTTTGGGAAATCTTTTTGTATCCAAATCCGGCTTTAAACTTCTCCACAACAGTATCACGGACCTGCCTGGTGTGTTCCTTGGTCTTCATGATGCTCTCTGCGCTTTAAACAGAACCCTGAGACTATCACAGAGTAGGTGCATTTACACGGAGACTTGATTACACACAGGTGGATTATATTTATCATCATCAGTCATTTAGGACAACATGTGATCATTCAGAGATCCTCACTGAACTTCTGGAGTGAGTTTGCTGCACTGAAAGTAAAGGGGCCGAATAATATTGCACGTCCCACTTTTCAGTTTTTTATTTTTTACAAAAGTTTAAAATAACCAATAAATTTCATTCCACTTCACAATTGTGTCCCACTTGTTGTTGATTCTTCACCAAAAAATTAAAATTTTATATCTTTATGTTTGAAGCCTGAAATGTGGCAAAAGGTTGAAAAGTTCAAGGGGGCCGAATACTTTCGCAAGGCACTGTACCTGGTCATGACTTGTAAAGTGGATTGAGCCCCGTGTAGGAAGTCTAATGGGTTATAGGGAGACTGGTATCAGTATATGTCTTGCCAGGTCGACTAACCGCACAAAGCTGAGGCACACAGGGACACAGATAATCCCTCTTAGCCCTGTTAATGTGTCTTGGATCTCCTAAGTTAAAGAAGCAATCCTCAGTTTTAGATACAGGATCACATCCTCAGATACAAGATTACACCCTCTACGCGTTTTCCCCACCCTAGTGAATACGATGGGATCATCAGGAGGTAAGTACCACATAGTACAGCAGATAAACAAAAAGATTGCAGTTAAAACTGCATTTCCCGCAGCCCTGATGGTGGGCCATGGTACTCAGTTTTGAGCTGCAGGTTGTGGCGTGCGGCCGGCTATATAAACCCCTCAGCCATGCCCCGTACCGCTCCTTGATGATCTAATTAGCCATGCAGGGGGCGTGCCGGGATCCTATGGTTACCAGAGACGCTAGACCGTTTCATTCAATGCTGCTTGTGCTTCCTCATACTAAGAACAAACCGCTGGATAAATCAGACTATTCTTGCTACTGCCGATCGGACAGAAGATATGAGAAAATCCTTGTATTATCCTGTATGCCCAAACTACGATCTTTATAGCGTATATAGTATTTGATGTTTGGAATTTACATATTAATTTCAGGATTATGTATATTTTAGGCTAGTAGTATCCTTTTGGTGATACCCAGAGAACAATTTATTCAACCTAAATTATGTATATTTCTAGACCCTACACTGGGGCTCAATCCACTTTACAAGTCATGACCAAGTAAATGACACTGAGTATCTGGGTGTCTAATGGTGGAGTTAGACTATAGTTCTGATTTAGCCCAGACTTGTAGGGTGAGGTGATTTTTGTATGAGCAATTGTTCCTCTGGTTTCAGGATCCCCATCCTACCTGCAGAAAGAGTTAGATTGCCCACACTCCTAGCTAAATGGGAGGCAGAATCCACATTGGCGAAACTGTCACTTACATTGAAACAGCACATTCAGAAAGTGAATTCCTTCTCGGCTGAATCTGATGTTTTTATTGAAAAAATGTTGATAAAAACATAGGAAAACAGATAAAAAATAGTTAATAAAAGATGCATTACAGAGTATTATCAAAGCAGAAGTACATCATAACAAATCCGTAGGAGAGTGCATAGGACCATAAATTTGCGTCACAGTCGTCCTAAAAAAAACAAGTTAGTTGTAATCGACATGAGGTCATGCAAATCTGCTGCATAGTGAAAATGTAGAAACACTAAAATGTTTGAGAAACAAGGGCGGGGGTAACATTGGAAGAAGAGGGAGGGGAAAAACACAGAAACTTAATAGTCCAGTAAGGACTAGTGGGTCCAAATCAGAGAAAAGTTGGAAAGGAGGTTCTAGGATGGCTTCGGATGGAAGTGTGTGCCGGGCCGGTGAAATCAGTCTACAGGGCCCACCTGGAACTCAAACTGGGGAGACAGCCACCTCTACATGCCAATAATTTTTCAAGGATATAGATTAGATGTACATGCTGAATAAGTGGAAGAGTGAAGTAATCAGGCGATACCTTTTACTGTAGAGGCTGATACTCAGTTAGCCTCTAAAAGGTATCGCCTGATTACTTCATTCTTCCACCACTGTCAATGGCTAACACGGTACAACATTATACTACTATCATGCTAAATAAGTTCTGCCACCGTCAAGCAGGGAGTAGCTCGCCACTGACGTGCAATCTTGCGGATAGGATAACCTGGCCAAGCACCACCTCCGATCCATTAGGGAAAGAAACAGAGTGCTAGTCCAGGAGACGTTGGAATAGTGACCCCAACTATAGAAGACATGAGCTGGAACGTGGCAGACCAAAAAGTGAGAACTAAGGGGCAATCCCACCATATATGTAGAAAGTTTCCCATTTTTCTACATCCTCTCCAACATAACTTTGAGTAAGCTGGATTCATATGTGCTATTTGTGCAGGGGTTCGATACCATGGGAGAGATATCTTGCAGGACGTCTCCCAGTAGGTGGCTCCCCTCGAGACTTATTTAACATATCCTGTGGCCTTATACCAATCCTGAAGGTAAATGTGTCTGGCAAGGTCTGCCTCCCAGTGTATAAGGCATAGAGGCTTAGTCTGTTGTAATGGAAGGACCAGGAGTTTATAGAAAGCTGAGGAACCTCCCCTTAAGGGAATGGGAAGCTGCCATTGTCTGTGTGCCACCTTGGGGAAGATAGGGTCCAAGACATTTTGAGACCGGAAAAGATGTCTGATATGTAAATATTTGTAGAATTCGGAAGAAGAATTCTAGACCACTTTGGGAATATTCGGAGGCAGGAAGATCGGCTCCTTAACAGATGATTGCAGAATCTTACAGAAGGAGGAAAAATGGATCTACAGACTGAAAAGTCTGAAACCATTGGGACTTCATGACAGTGTATCGTATATTAGCTTTATATGATGTTTTTGATCCCAGGGTTTATCTATGCATGAGCTTTCTTCTTAGTTGCTATATGAGAGAGTCGTATCCTCGACTTGGGCCCCAACTATCAGTTGTAATACCTATCATGTGGATTATTTATGATAGAAATTATATAGATCCATGAATAAGACATGCTCTTCCACATGATCCTAGGCCGGGTTCTAGTATCTGCTGTCTTATCATATTGATTACCTGGGAATATGTGGAATGTGCAGTCATCTGAAGTTGGATCTATCTTCCCACATCTTTGCCCTTTATGAAGATGGTTTTTGGATATGTATATTTGTCTTTATCATTTATTTTCACATTCTTTCCATGTTGACCCAATATCTTCCTATGTAGAGATCTATTGTGAACTAGTGTACAGCTAGTAGGCATATGACCCTATGTCCTGAGCTAAAACGCCCTGTCATTTAGGTAGGGATAATGTACTGAGGACATCACTATAGTGGATACTATGAATAGTACTTCGGTTATGATGCATTTGTAACTTAGTGACTAGTAAGGGTGGGTTCATACTTGCGGCGGCACTCCATCTTCCGCTAATCCGACCTAAATGTCCGAAAACCTGATAGGGACTGGATAGGGAAAGGTTTGCGACGCTTTGCTTAAAACCCCATTCACTTGAATGGGTTTTTAAAGCAATGCCACAAAGCCAGTTTTTTTCCTCAGACACAAAGTCCTGCATGTCCGACTTTGTTTCCAGCGAAAAAAAAAAGTTTGCGGCGCAGAGGGTGTAAGCGCACACTGAGTAGCGGGGTGTCTACTGGTGGAGCTAGACTATAGTTCTTATTTGGCCCAGACTTGTAGGGTGAGGTGATTTTTGTATGAACAATATCCAGGTACTGGGAAAGTGGTTGTGAGATACCCTGTGGAGGCAATCATCCCCACATTGATACACACAACTTTCAGCACCGCCCCAATACAGACTATCTGGTATGTGATATATAAATTAACTACTCTGTTAGTTTTTTTTAGCCATTTTCTTTTTATTTTATTATCATTAGAAGTTAAAGTTTAGTTACTCTAGTCCGTGACGATTCCTCCACTGAGTAACTGTCCCACTGTGATTATAGCACATATTAGTGGCTGGCTAATACTGCCAAAATCAGCAACTTTGGCCAAGATTACTCAAATAACTACAGTGTGGCCACCTTTATGTTGGTCTCAGCTATGACAGTTAAGTGGAAGCTCTCTCTCTATTATTTCAATCATCCCAAAAGAGTATTATACAAAGGGTTACCCAGTTTAGACAACCTCTAATATTCAGTGTCGGTGTGTATATAAATTGTACAGCAAAATCAGAATTAGGCTCCATTCAGATCACAATTTTAACATTCGTTTAGCACATCCGTTTAACAGATGCAATAAAAAACGATTTAAAAAATGGATGCAAACAGATAGTCATTCGTTTACATAGACATCAATGGATCCTTTTATGTCCATTTTTTGGACAGACACAAAAGTATGGTACGCTACATTTTTCTGTCCTTCAAAAAAATAGATGGATCCATTTTTTTTTTAACATTATGGAAATGGATTGTCATCCGTTGCCATCCGTTTGTGTCCATTTTTTGCATCCATTTTCTTTGTATCCATTAAACAGATGTAAAAAACTTGATCTGAATGGAGTCTTAGTCCTATCCTGTTGACCTCCCACACTCAAGATGACAGACCAGGGTTTACCCTGTTCCTCTGCTTCACAACCACTCCACTGTCAGGTGCTTTCTGTTGGTAACCAATCATAAATAACTGATGCATTTTTCTAAAGAAAAAATAGTGTCTTAATAAATTAATCGCAATTTTATTTTTATATAGCGTCAACATATTCCGCAACATTTCAGAAATCAGAGGGTACATGAACAGACAATATTCAACATTACAATGTGACAAAAAAATTAATGTATCAAATAATAGGTGTGAGGGCCCTGCTCGTGAGAGCTTGCACTCTATAAGGAAATATGGGAGGGCTTATTTGGTACAATGGTCCAGCCATCTATTAATAGATATGCTCATATAACTGAAGCTGTATGAGCCAGTCAACAGCCAGTATCTGTGAAGATACATATACTAAGTGCATGAAGTGCAGGGTAACCTCTAAATGTAGGGGTCAGGTCCTGAGGAATAGAGTAGGAAGGATAGCTTAGGATAAAAAATGTTAGCTTAGTGTGAGGAAATGTAGAACAATGTGGTCAGGTCATGTGATAAGCCGGCCTAAACAGATGTGATTTTAGGGCATGTTTGAAGCTGTTGTAGTTGGGTTACCCAAGGTAGAGCATTCCAGAGCACTGGTGCAGCTTGTGAAAAGTCTCGGAGACGGGAGTAGGATGTTCAGATAACAGAGGATACATTGGCAGAACCGAGAGCACAGTTAGGGTTGTAGACAGTGACAAGGGAGGAGATCTAGGGAGGTTCAGCGCTATGGATGGATTTATGAGTGAGTTTGATAATTTTATATTGTATTCTGTTCTCGGGAGAGGATCAGAGCGACAATGAAGGTTTTGGATGTTTCCACAGTGAGAAAAGGGTTAAATTCTAGAGATGTTTTTGACAGGCTAACAGGTGACTAGAGTGCGCAAGTGTCTGAATATGTGGTCTGAGATCTGATTCAAATACAACCCTAAGAAGTGGGCATTCTGCCTTGGTTTTATAGTAAGACTACAGACAGAAATGGAGATACTAGAGTTAGGTCGGTTAGTAGATGGAGGGAACACAAGAAGTTTCAAATAAAGATAAGACATGATGTTAGAGACAGCAGAGAGGCAGTCACTGGTGTTCTGTAGTAGAACAGGGGTAATGTCACGGAATGAGGTATACATTTGGGTCTTATCAGCGTAAAGATGATTTTCAAAGTCAGATCTGTTGATAGTTTGTCCAATAGGGACTATATAGAGAGAGAAGAGGAGGGGGCCTAGGACCAAGCCCTGAGGCAAGGGGACTAAATAGCACCAGCGAATGATACACTCAATGAGCTGTCAGAAACATAGGAAGAAAACAAGAGAGTGCAGTGTCCCTGAAGCCAATAGAGTGGAGCATAGTGAGGAGGAGTTGGTGTCAAATACTGCTGAGTGATCCAGAAAAATAAGAAGTGAATATTTCCCATTAGATTTAGCTGTCAGGAGTTCGTTAGAGACTTTTGTAAGCGCCGTTTCTGTAAAGTGTAGTGTACAAAAACCTGTAAGGTGTCCAGAAGAGTTAGCAGAGAGATTATGCTGGAATAGACCAAACGTTCCAGAAATTTAGAGATGATGGGGAAGTTAAAGACGGGTCAATAATTCTCAGGATGGGTTAAGGGAGGGTTTTTTCGGTAGCGGGGTTATGACAGCATGTTTGGAAGAGGAGGGAAAGATTCCAGAAGAAGTCGACACTAGAAATGGTGGTGGTAGCCCTCGTCCCCCTTGCGCCCCTCCCTTTATCCTGAGTTATGGCTAAAATTGTATCCCTTAATGTTAAAGGACTTAACTCCAATGTGAAGCGTAGGTTATCCCTGACGGAACTGCGTGCCCTTAAGGCTGATATAGCATTTCTCCAGGAGACCCATTTTGACAGCATCTAAAAAGCGATCGGGGACTGCCATTCTTATCTCCTCATCATGCCCCCCTGGAGGTCACTACCTCCGTCCTAGATCCTTTGGGGCGGTTTGTGATTCTCCACAGTAGGCTTGAGGGCCAGCCAATCACCCTCTGTAACCTCTATGCCCCTAATTCCTCCCAACCTGATTTTCTTACTAAGGTCCTTAATAAATTGGAAGCTTTATCCCCTGCTGCCCTTATTGTTGGAGGGGACGTTAACATGTCTTTTTCGGACTCTATGGATTACCATTCCCTGTCAGGTACTTCCCGTCGCCTCTCCCAGCGAAGACTTTCAGCTCACTTCCGTCGCATAATCCGTCGGTATTCTCTCTATGATCTCGGGAGGATTAACTATCCGACTGACCGGTCTTACACGTTCTATTCGGCCCCTCATCAGACCCATTCCAGAATAGATTACTTTTTTGGGAATGCTCCGGCTCTGCGCCTTCTTCGGGATGCCTCGATCGGCTCCATCACCTGGTCTGACGATGCGCCAATCTCCTTAGTATTGCGTGCTGGTTCGGTCCGCACCAGAATATGCCATTGGCGACTTAATGAGAGTCTCCTTCAGAGGGCGCAGACTCGTGAGGAGCTCCGTACTCACCTAAAAACGTTTTTCGAACTTAATCTGGGATCTGAATCTTCCGTGGCGACGTTGTGGGAGGCCCATAAAGCTGTGATGAGGGGACATTGTATTGCCTTGGGCACCCGGCTAAATCGGGACGCTAATGCACGGCTTGAGGAGCTTCGGCTCCGTCTACAATATGCAGAGACTCCCATGGCGTCTAGCCCGTCGCGGGCCCTCCTTAAAACCTTGATAGATCTTCGGGCCCAAATTAGGGAGACCCTTCTTCAAAAGACCACCAAGTTACTGCTTTACACTAGGCAGCGGTACTATGATAGGGCCAACAAACCCTATAAGCTTTTGGCTAGTCAACTACGACACCGAACGGAGAGGGGTTCGGTTTATGCGCTGCGGCGATCTGACGGGGCCGTTGTGTACGACCCTATTGAGATTGCGCGTCTATTTCATGCCTTTTACTCAGACCTGTACTCCCTCCCATCAGACTTACCCCCTGATCCTACGACGCGCTCAGCATTATTGAAGGACTTCCTGTCTTCCTGTAATTTGCCTGTTCTTTCCCCGGAAGACCTTGCTCTTCTTAACAAACCTATCACGACGGACGAGGTCTCCCAAATGCTCCAGGAACTCCCTAATGGGAAATCGCCTGACCCTGATGGCCTCACCTACCTATACTACAAGGTATTTGGGGCAGAGTTGATCCCGCATCTTGTTTCCCTATTTATGGCCTTTTTGTCGGGCGAACCAATCCCTGATTCTATTTCACACTCTTTTCTAACCCTCATCCCGAAACCTGATAAGGACCACCTAGATTGCAGGAATTACAGGCCCATATCACTTCTGAATATGGATCTCAAGCTGTTTACCAAGATTCTGGCGTCCAGACTTAACATGTGCCTCCCCATAGTGATCCATAAAGATCAGGTGGGCTTTGTACCTTGCCGCCAGGGAGGTGATAATACCAGGAGAACCATCGATCTTATAGACGTGGCATCTCGCTCTGGTTCCGAACTCTTGGTACTCAGCTTGGACGCGGAAAAGGCGTTTGATCGTCTGGGATGGCCCTTTTTATTTGAGGCCCTGGACACGTTTGGCTTTGCGGGTCCCTTCTTGACAGCAATCAAGGGTCTTTACTCCTCCCCATCGGCCACTGTCAAGCTTCCTCACGCCTCGCCTCCCCCGTTTCGTCTACACAACGGCACTAGACAGGGTTGCCCTCTATCTCCTCTTCTTTTTGTACTCTGTATTGAGCAACTGGCGGCGGCCATCCGTCTGTGTCCCAATATTACGGGGGTCCGTGTACGCAATCGAGAATTCAAACTTTCCCTATTCGCTGATGATATCCTCCTGACCCTTACTAACCCCCATGTATCCCTTCCCAACCTCCATGGCCTCCTTTCCCGCTTTGGCCGTCTGTCTGGTTATAAGGTCAATACTTCAAAGACAGAGGCCCTACCTATTTGAATTCCCCTGTCTAGCTTGGCTGGCCTTCAGGCCGCCTTTCGGTATAGATGGCAGTCCTCCTCGCTAAAATACTTGGGCATATATTTAACTGGATCCTTTTCCCAATTATACCAGGCAAATTTCCCCTCCAATTTTAGACATATTCGGGCCCTCCTTACTAAGTGGTTGGTACTGCCTCTGTCTCTCTTTGGCCGGATCAACGCAGTGAAGATGTCTATCCTGCCTAAGCTGCTTTATTATTTTGAGACCCTCCCAGTCCCTGTGCCCCTTAGGGATCTCCGGGCGCTGCAGGGCTCAATCCTCCGATTTGTTTGGGCCGGAGGGAGACACAGGCTTTCTAGGCAGCTTATGATGACCCCTAGGGAGAGAGGTGGCCTTTCTCTCCCCAATTTAGTTTTATACTACTGGGCGGCCCACCTACGCAGGGTCCTGGCTTGGTCCACCCTCCAAGCTTACTCTAAATGGATGGAGATCGAGAAGCTATGGCTTGCCCCGCAACATCCTAAATCCCTGCTTTGGACTGGTCCTCATTCCCCTCGGGAGTGCCTTGTTAGGCCCTATGGCACTCATGAGAGATATTTGGCGCACATGTGTATCCCGTTTCCCCCTCTCCTCCTCGTGTTCCTCCATGACCGCTTTCCTTCTTCACCCTAATTACCCTCCTGGACTCACTGGACCGGTAGCGGGTCCTTGGCTGAGAGCGGGCCTTTTTCGGTACGCTGACATCATTGATTATAGGACCCGGGCTCTTTTACCATTTGCTGATCTCCAGTCCGGATTTGGCCTGCCCCAGTCCAGTGAGTTCACGTATATCCAGGTCTTCCATCTGGCCTCCTCTATTTTTCAAGGCCCCACAGCACCCATCCCTACGCTTTTTGAGAAACTTTGTAAAACGGGTGTTGGGACAACAGGGCTTATTTCTGATATATACCGCCTTCTTTCGAACCTCACCCCAGATGCTCTGCCCCAACATACCTATATGTCACGGTGGGAGAACTATTTGGGGACACCCATATCGAGTAACGATTGGTCCCTCATATGGAGTAGAGCACCCAGGACTTCTAGATGTGTTACACAAAAGGAAAATATTTTTAAGATGTTGATGCATTGGTACCATACCCCAGCTGCACTTCACTCTTTTGACAAGAATGTCCCGGACTGCTGCTGGCGGTGTGGCACCCGTCCCGCACACATTTTCCATCTCTTTTGGAACTGCCCCATGCTCCAGCCTTATTGGAAGGGGTCCTGGGTGTTAGCCTTCCCCTGTCCCCTAGGACTTACCTTCTCAACCTCCCCCACCCTGATATTTTGCGCAAGCCCGCTCTTCAGCTCCTGTTGCTCCTCCTTACCTCCGCTAGATGTCTGATTGCGAAACACTGGCGGCATCCAGCCCCCCCGGCCCTGGAGGAGTTATACGCTAGATAAAAGATGCGCGCTCCCTGGAGTACCTGACGGCCCTTCTTAATAATGAGGAGGAGAGGTTCTGCCTGATCTGGAAACCGTGGGATGAGTTTTGGGCGGCCCGGCCTCTCTGATCCGGCTGTTGTGGGGCCCCATACTTCCTGGATGTCCTTCTACCACCCTTCTGTCCTCCTGTCTTGTCTACCCCTATTTGTTGTCGGATTCCTTGGCCTTTTTGGGGCCATTTCTGGCCAGTTTGTTTAAAGCCTTGTAATTTATTGAGAATGCTGAGTAATCCCTGTCTGTCCTATGTTTGTTACCTTCAGTTATCTTGTTTTTCTTGTATATTGTTATTCTCTTTGTATGACAAAAACTTTCAAAATAAACAGTTGAAGAAAAAAAAGAAATGGTGGTGGATCAGTTGGTCATTCTTATTACTTACTTGATTCTTTCTGAGTTTAGGACTGCAGGAAAAAAACTGCATTGTATTTTACATCAGACCTTTTCTACCTATTAATCCTATAGCAGCAACATATGCTGCGTCTAAACTAGGTACATCACAACTAGTAATCAAAAGAACACGCATGAAGTAAATGTAACATATATGTGACATCTTGTGATATCATAGATAGATATATTACCTGTTACAGTATATGTAAATAGTCAATATTAGTTAGTTCTATAAACAATATATATTAGAGCAGATTTACATTTTATTTCCTGTAGCATTGCAATGTGTTATGTAAGAATATACGGAAAAGTGCATTGTTTGTGTTTCCAGCACTGTTGTTAATCTGTTTACAGAAATTTACAGTATGTTCAGCACCATTTTTTCCAATTGAATAAATTATATTAGGTAACCATGGTTTCTATTACCACATTTGTTTTGTTATTAAAAAAAACTTAATGAGTTTTAGCTAAAAAAAAAAGTTTTGACTAGAATGTAGAAAATGAAAGATTGTGATTTATAAGGAACATTAACATATAGCTAGAGAGGTAAACTAATAAGTATTGTGCATTACATAACTATACAGTCTAATAAATAACACATACAGGCAAGTATATCTAGGCTTCCTGAGCTATACCTTCACTATATGCATTTCTGCTATTTATGATACTTCATGGAGATATGCTAATTACCATTTTCACATGGAGTTTCTGCTTTCTGACAATGTAAGTGACTGCCAGAAGGATGTTATTATTTTTCTTTCACGTTTTATGTAGGTACTGTAAGTGTTGTATTTGATAATGGCAGGTAATTATGACTTCAGTTCATTTCTTTTCTTTTGTTTACTTAGGTTTAAAACTTTAAGTTTTACAGGCTTTCCACTGGTTTACAAAAACATTAATGACATCCTGTGGCTAATTGTTCTTCTTTTAAAGGGGGCTTTTCAGGACTTGACGGCCGATCCTTAAATATCAGATTGGTGTATCAGACACTGTGCTATACATTGTGTAGCGGCTGCGTCTGGTAATGCAATTCAGTCCTATTTAGACCCACTCATATGAAAGTAGAGGTTAATGGATTCAACTAAATAGTATGTGGCATGGACACAAAATGTATTTGAAAACATTATAATATACATTATAATTATATATTGTTTTAAAGAGATACCTTCACATTTTTGTCAGTTACATCACAAGTACATGTATAACATCCTGTTCTTATCCTTCATATCATACCAAGCAGAAACATAGCTTCAGCTATTTAGATAACTCAGGTATACTGATATTATCACTATACAGTGACTGTCTAGTGGGAAGTGCTGGTCTGCATGGGCCCCTGCAGACAATTAGGTGAATACAGCACAGGAAACATTTTAATAACTTACACATTTTCTATCTTTTCCATCTGGGATGTCATGACCACTTCTTCCAGCAGTAACCTGTCACTGTAAAGTTTGCAGCACAGATATCTTTTTCTCCTCACTGTTCCAGGCACCTGACTGATGTTTTCCTCACCTACATATAGTCCCCATCCTGCTGCTACCCCCACTTATAAAATATACAATGGCCACTTTAAACAGCTGATCAGTGGGGGTCCCAGGAGTCAGACCCCCACTGATCTCTTATTTAGCATTAACCCTGAGGATAGATCATCAATAAAAATGAGCTGGAAACCCCTAAAGAATAAGTGCCTCCTAGATGTAATACTGCCTAACTGCCCCCTTACAATATTCCCCCTGAGATAAATACTGGCCCCTAATGACCCCCTATATAAAAATAATGCCCCATATATTCATATTCCCTTTTAAACTCATAAGGTCCCCTAATCACCCCTTATATGAATCCGCTCCTTCCTCACCCCTGAAACTACAAAGATGCTAGTCCACGCCCTCATAATCTCCCGCCTAGACTACTGTAACACCCTTCTCCATGGCCTCCCAGCTAACACTCTCGCCCCCGTCCAGTACATCTTAAACTGTGCTGCTCGCCTAATACACCTCTTCCCCCATTCTTCATCGGCCGCCCCCCTCTGCCAATCCTTTCACTGGCTACCCGTTGCCCAGCGAATCGAGTTCAAATTACTACTGCTGACATACAAAGCCATGCACAACCTGTCCCCTCCATATATCTCCGACCTAAACTTCCGCTACCTGCCCACACGTAACCTCCGATCCTCCAAAGACTCCTACTCCACTCTGCTCTTATCCGCTCTTCACACAATCGTCTCCCGTGCATCCCCCATACTCTGGAACTCATTACCAAGACACATAAGACTGTCCCCCACAATCACAAGCTTCAAGAAGGCCCTGAAGACTCACCTATTCAGGAAGGCCTACAACCTCCAATAACGCTACTGTCACCACACCACCACCTGAGCAGCCTCTACCCCACCTTCTGTCTCTATCCCTCTTCCATCATAGACTGTAAGCCCTTGCGGGCAGGGCCCTCTATCCCACTGTGCCAGTTGGTCTCTGTTAGCATTATCTGTTTTGTATATCTTGTGTACCGTATGTAAATCCGCAAATGTAAAGCACCATGGAATTAATGGTGCTATATAAATAAACAATAATAATAATAATAATATGAAAGATCTTCCCCCTTATTGTTCTAATGCCCCCAATAACTCCTTATATGAATGAACACCCCCCATAATCATATAATTCCCCCTAATGTCCCCTTTGATGCTACATATAATAAGGCCTTCAGCTGCTCTAAAAAAATAAATAAACTATACTCACCTGCTTGCAATGCCTTGCTGTACGGAGCTGCCACTGCCTGCCATCTTGTCAAGGGTTACGGAGCCTCATAAGCCAGCAGAACTGAAATGCCTTGTGGCTTACAGAGTGGTAAAACAGGAAGCCACAAATTGCACCAAAATTAAGACAAACAAATTTGGTCACAAACTAAGCTGACCAATAGGTGGTGTCAATTTTTAGACTAGCAGTTTAAAGCTGTACTATATTTATCGTACAACCTGAGCCATTGTGTTAGGTTTGACATATGTTCAGACTGCCCATCTAAGTTTACATTGCATAACTATTAGTAAATGTGAGCCACAGTTTTAGAATGAGGACATTGTAATCAAACTTTACATTTCATATCTGCCATTGATGATTATAAGTTAAAGGATATGTCTGATGTCTTTTTAGACCCCGGAGTATAATAATTGGAGACCCAGGGGAGGTGAAGGAACATAAAATACAATGCTACTCAGCTTTCCTGCGATCCGCTGTCACTCCGAGCAGGCTTGGGCGCTCTGGTGACGTCATCAGGTCGCGTCGCCGGTCTCATCACGTGATGTCTGTGCGCAATTAGACAGGGCCAAAACCTGCTGGGAGTGCTACGGTTTCCAGGATAGGTAAGTAACACTGGTTTTTATGTTTGTCACCTCCCCATGGTCTCCGATCATTATACTCTGGGTTCTGAAAAGAACCCAGAGTATAATAATAGTTCGTGGGTGGGCAACTATGGGGCACAATACCAGTGCAGGGGCCACTATGGAGCATAATACAAGTGCAGGGGCCACTAGGGAGCATAATACAAGTGCAGGGGCCACTAGGGAGCATAATACAAGTGCAGGGGCCACTAGGGAGCATAATACAAGTGCAGGGGCCACTATGGAGCATAATACCGTGTGCAGGGGCCACTAGGGAGCATAATACCGTGTGCAGGGGCCAATATGGAGCATATTACCGGTGTGGAAAACCTGATGCGGCCCAGCCTCACCCAGACTCTACCTCCAGCAGCCCAGAGGTAAATTGAGTTTGAGACCCCTGCTTTAAATGGTCCCTCAGTCTGGTTCAGTAGGACACACAATCATGGAAGACTGCTGATTATGAATTGTATTACTGAAATGAATGAACATTTCAAAAATATTCTAATTTATTGAGATGCACCTTTTATAAGAATTACTAGAGGAACTTACAGCTTTTTATAAATAACTGGAAATTTATTGACGTCTTCATGGAAAGTAGATACAGGAAAAACTTACAGAATAATAGATATATCAGTCAATTCTATTAGGCTTACATAATCGAGGATGTCCATAGTTCACTTTTCATCATATTGGTATATAGTGTTCAGAGGTCTGGTACTTCATTCAACTTTTGTGTATCCATCTGTCCTTCTTCACACATGTCCCAACCCCCAGCATCTTGTGAGTGTAAGACCCTCACATGTATCTGTTAATCATTTATATGAATAGGAAGGTGTGTCCTTGAAGTTTACAAACTCTTTGCCACTCTATATAAATAACACCAATATAACTCACCCTTGACGCGACCATGTGTACAAAGATAGAAGTATGTTCTCAGCAGTGTGTAGAATTAACCCTTTACATGTCCCAATTAAATTAATATTGTTACCCAATAATATTTAACAGAAATTGAGCTCAGACCTCGGCAAATCTCTTATTTGTCTTTAGATGTTAGGTCTCATGCACACAACTGAATGTGCAGGCCAAGGCTTTTTTGATGGGAGGTAGGATGCTGCATTCCGTTCTGATGATTATAGAGCAGGTCCTGTCCTGCTCCGTGACATCAGAACGGAACCCCACATGGAATTACACCGAATGCATTCCACTATGAAATTCCTCCCCCCTTCAGCATGCATACTTGGTCGTGTGCATGTAGCCTAAAGGTCTGTTCTGTATCTCACTGTAAAGACTTACACTGGGATGCATCACCCATATTCTCCCATTAGAAAAGAAAAAAGTCTGCAGCATGGTATACTGTTTTCTCTTACTGTATGCTGGTATATTTGAGAGCTTTTCTCAGTTAAGAAGAGGCTGAAAATGTGATGTGAATAGGCCCTTACAAAGGTTTGAAGAAGGGAAGTGCTCTATACAGTATGTGTAGGGCCGCTTTAACCATAGGGCCAATGGTGCACTTGCACCGGGTCCAGTGGTAGTGGGGGCCCTGTTGGGACCGCAGGACAGTCCTGCATATGGTGTCCCGCCGTTCCGGGCTGCCCCAGCTCTGCGCTCCCTACTTCATCATTTTTCCCCTCTCTTCCCTGGGAGCTGTAGGCGCGATGTGATGATTTATACTTACATCACGTCTACAGTTCGTTGAAGACTCCGGACCCAGACAGCAGGGGAGCCAGGAGAGGTGAGTATTAGTGAGGTTTTTTTTTTTATTATTTTTGTGTGGTAGGAGAGGGAGATTGTACTGTGGGGACGACTGTAGGGCTATGAAGACGCCCTTGGATTCATTTTAAAGATAAGAATATCATGTTTAAAATGATACCCAAATCATCATGATAGTCCTTACAAATCCGGAGCGATGAAAACGATGTTTGTCATTGAGATCCCAATGCAGATCTCAATTCCTGACAGCGTTTTTAACAGCGAATCGCTCCAAATCTGTAAGGACTATCATGATGATCCTGGTATCATTTTAAATATGAGATTCTTATCCAGGGTGATCTTCATAGCCCTAACAGATCCTGAGATATGGGGGTCTAAAGTGTCCACCCCCTCCATCTTAAATGAATGCATGAATAAGGAAGGGGGGGGGGGAGGAGAGGAGCTGCAGACTGCACAGACAATGATAACTCATCATTGTCTTTGCATAACCTGAATGTGACCCCCCATGTTATTCATGTTATCCCCTCTCCTATCTATCACAGAGCATACTATACTGTCACATAGAGGGATAATGTAATACCCCTCTGAGTCTAATCACAGGGGTATTCTTATGTAATACCCCTCTGTACATAACCAGGAAGTCTATTGGCGCTGTGACCCAAGACGTTTACCATCGTCCAGGTCGCAGCGCCAAAAGAGTTGCACCAAACACTTATACAACACATACACAAAGTCATCAATAAAGTTTACATTTTTTCACTGTCCCTGTCCTATCCCTACATGATACACTGACCACTTCTCTAGTGATATCTGTTACACGCTAAAATAATAGCATTAACCATTATTACTAGAGATGAACGTATAAAACATTTCTGATAGACGGAAAGTTCAATTAGTCACATAACACATTTTCATCCATTAAATGTCACCATATAAAATCCCAGTTTTTGGCAGCTTTCAGATGGGTATAATAACGGGTGGTGATGGGGTGGGGGGCACTTATGAAACCTTTGCACTGGGCCGACCAATGTGTTAAAATGGCCCTGCGTATGTGGTCTAGTGGGCAAGGTTGTTCTATCTATCTATCTATCTATCTATCTATCTATCTATCTATCTATCTATCTTCACAGATACATTCCTACAGAATATATTTGCATGTTATTCAAGTGTTTTCTTATCATCAGAATCTTTTTGTCTGCACTAGGGAAAATAACCAATACATGTAAATGCTTCTTTGACAGACTCAACCAATCTTCCCCGTTATTCTTTTGGAATAAAACCATCGTATGTTTGTGATGGAAAGATATGTATAGTGCCATGATAGTTTAATAAAAGCAACACAGCTGTATAAAGAAGGGAGAGCAGATGATTTATTGGTATGCACTGGGTTACTTCAATATATCATGCTATTATGAGACATGATGAACAGTTCTACCTGTGCTTCCTATGCTCCAAGGAATAAGCAAGATACTTAATTTAATTGATGTCTGAGGAGAAAATACAGCATCAGTCAAAATCTAAATGGAGTTTTGACAAACATTTAGACTGGTTAATTGATGTTCATGCATTTCAACCACTCTAGCGCATAAATAGACTATTGAAATTATGTGTGAGTTACTGCATTACATATTACTGTTTTTTTTTATTAAAATAAAGTGAAGATCTGAGTATATTTTATCCAAGAGCAATAAAGTTGGATTCAGCTTCCAAGTCTCTTATTAATCTAGATTAGAACAGAGGGGGAGAAAATGCTGTTGAATATTGTATCCTAGCTAAGACCAGCTCCCTGGAAATGTACAAGGATGTTTGTCAGTTACAAAGACATGATTTATCTGGTGATATATTCCTCACAATAAAAAGCCCATATATAATATGTACACAAGTGTATGAATTCCCAAACGGGAGCTTTACACTGTACAGTATCACGTTCTTCAAGATTTTGTAAAAAAAAAACAAAAACAAAAAAAACTATTAACTTTTAAGTTACCTTAAAGCTGCCCAAGGTATATCTGTGATATTTTCCTGTTTATTGTGATGCTATGAAATAGGTAAATATTCCTATACAGTATATACATTCATCTTGTGCTTCCTAAAGTGTTGCCTTGCTGGGGTACTGGATCTGAATCCAAACCGGGGTAACATTTACATTGAGTTTTAGGCTAAGGCCCCATGTAGCGAAATGCAGCAAAAAAAACGCTGCGGGAAAAAAAAACGTAGCAGAAACCTTTCACAGTCTTTTCTGCAGCGTTTTCCACAGAAAGTCCGCATTGTTTTCCTCTGTGGATGTTCTGTCCCTATTATACCTATATGGAAAACGCCAGCATTTCCGCAGAAATAATTGACATGCTGCGATTTACAAAAACACCTATCCCACAGTCACAACAGGTGCACAGAATTAGGGGGACATTTTCCTGCAGGTCTTCCAATGTGGTGAATCTCATAATGTGTATGCAATGTTCCACCACAGGCCTCCATTTGGGGAAAACAGGGCAGAGACTCAGTCAGCGCATGAACTCACACAGATTCACCATTAATAACAGCAGAACAGATCTCCCAGTGGCCGCACATTTCTCCAGAGAAGACCACTCTATTGAAGATTTGCGGGTTGTGGTTTTAATGGGACATTTTAAGACGCAGAGAGAGAGAAAGGAATTGGAATATAAGCTAATGCAAAAATTTCAAACTCTGCAATTTGGACTTAATATTCATGCCAGTTTCATGTCACACTATGTATGAACTGTGAGGGTAACAAATCACCACCTGATTACAAACAGATAACAGATCCCTCTGTCACGCACCACAACTTTCCAGACTGTTTATTTCCTGACCTGTTGTAAATAACTTCTCTATGTATAATGCATTTTGTTATTCCAAGTTCCTTTTGAAGATCCATGTCTTGTGTGTGTATAAATAGTGTGAATTTTCAGTTTCTAGTATTACACCATGTCTGAAGAAGAGAGCTAGCACTCCCGAAAGCTTACTATCAAATATACTCAGTTAGCCTCTAAAAGGTATCGCCTGATTTCTTCACTATTCCATTAAAAAACACCGGCATTTTTGAAAACGCATCTTTTGCACTGCAGATTTTTTTTTCTGCAGTGTGTCGGTGGGATTAGCCAGAATCCCATCCACTTTGCAGGTGCTTTAAAACACAGCCTTTTTGTAACGTGAGGCTCTGGCAGTACAATATATATAGATAGATATAGATATATATAGATATATATTATTGTGCAAAAGTGTTAGGCAAGTCTGGAAAAATGGTGCAAAGTAGGAATGTTTTCAAAAAAATTTAATAGTTTATTTTTGTCAATTATCAAAATTAGACCTCAACCTAAATAAGCTCTTGTAATCTGGCTTCTCCCCACACTATAAAAAAACATAGTTAACTTGCTTTCTTTGAAATTGGCTCTAGTGTGTGCCTGGCATAGGAAAATTATATATCAAGCCTCAAAATGGACTGATATGAGTAATGGCAGTTTGTCTGCATCAATGCAGAACATGTTGTTGCTGCATAGATAATAAACAATAGTAGTAGGATTATATTGGTTATCAATAATAATTTAATGTTTGGAGCAACTTTAAAATAGCAAACATCTCAAATAGTAGTTTGGTAACACACTGTTCTTATAAGAAATGCTATTTGAAAGGACTCATAAAGTTCAGTACAGTGTCCTTGTTCCCAATAATATAAACTGCTAAATGCAACAGTAAAGAAATAATGGAAAACTGTGGTGTGTGCAGCTGCTTAGGTTGTGCAGAACAATACATTATATCAATGTAAGATTGTGAGATGCTGCATGTCTTGTCATGCCATAATCACTTCTCTAGTCATAAACAGCCAGAAAGAGATCAACCGAGAAAAAAAGGACACACATATAAAGGCAGCACTTCCTAATATCAAACATGAATTTAAACTTTTTTTTTTTTACATCATATACAAAACACTCCAGGGCATAGCATGAATACAAACAGTATCCAGCAAGTAGTAGCATATACATATACTTTAAAATGCAAAAAAGTAGTGCAAAAGTAAATTATGCAGTATCAAACAAACAGTACATTATAAAACATACTGTTCTTTTGCTAAGAATCTATCATTGAAACGTCCATATGTGTCACCCAAAACAGTCCAACAGCAACCATGTGGGTGAGAAAAATCCACACATATTGCCGCTATGCTGGTTGGTAATATGTCAAAAAAAATTATCTTTTCACCTTTGATGCCTTTTTTGTGGGTTATTTTTATTGATGCAAAGTATACTGCCATATAGTACTCATTCTGGTGATGTATGGTATGTCAGATAGATTTTCCCCTAAAACCAGTGCTCTTAAGGAAGAATGACATGGCATGGCGTATGCTACAAAATCCCTTCTTCTTATGCCTCCATATGAAATTGTAGGCAAACAGAGGTATAGTATGGCCACCTGAACCACTATGAGTATCTATTATGGATTTGTACAACACAGAGTCATAATACATCCTAGTACTGTTATGGACATCAAAGGTGTCCCTCAGTATGTTGTGGAGATCCAAATTAAAGGTCAAAGATCAGAACTGGAGAAATCACACACATACACACAGCTCATGGTATATCAAGTGAGTTCTAATTTAATGGTGGGAAAAAGGTAGTTTAAGTACAGTGTAAACAAAGAACAGGTTGGACTAATATAATTAGCATAACATGATTAGTTCTAAAGTTGTAACATAATTCTGGGACATGGCTATTGGATAAGGCATAATAGGAGGTGAATCTCATTAGGACTTCCAAGGGGGAGGTGGATGAGAACTCTTATGAGACAAAGAGGCATGTTAAATAATACACAAGCTTACATCATCCACACTATATTCATATATATATATATAATAGGAAAAGAGATAAGAATGACATGCTAGGTGCCAGACAGCCTTTGGAATGCAGCCTTCGTACTAAGAACCAGCTTACACAAAAATGGATGATAGATACAAAATGGAGGATTACCTTTAACAGTACTTAAGACCTTAAACCAAGTTTGGTTCTAAATTACTTGCACTGTTGCGTGGACTGTTGTATGTGCACTTGTGTACTTTAGCATTTTTTATGTACAGTATACTTTTGCTTTTTTAACTGATATGAATTGAATATCATTACACAATCCACCAGACACTTTTAAAACATCATAAACTTCACAGAACTTTAAAAGCTGACATTTTATACTTCCATTTCTGCAAAGATTTCAAACCACCATTAATATTTGTGGCTGTGATAAATGAGCTTCATTTTTGCTTGTTGCACTCTGGGATCATGATCATTTTGTATACAGAAAGAGTATTCATTTTTGCTGTTATCTAATGTCTTTTTCTCTCCTGCATTAACCTCCTTGCCGTCTTAATAGAACGAGACAATAGTATATTGGCGGAAGCAACTTTCATTTCTGTCTCTTCTGTTCCCTAATTTGGCATCAATAGTAATCTTTAACATAAAATATAGGTTAATTACAAAGCAGACAACGCTTTAGAACTGAACAGGCATATGCAACGCATGATTACTTTTCAATTAGACGCACCATTTACTCTATACACTTAGTATCCCTATTTACAGATTGCATATAGAATAAATAATAGCCACTAAGTGAACAGAAAAATATGGACTCTCAACAGTATTTCCATCATTGTGTATAAACATATGTAGAACTAAAAATACTACCCAGGGTTTTGTCTGGATTTGATGTTGCTGTAAGCTGCTTGTAAGAGATCACTCTAAATTATTAACAATGTCGGCAATTAGTAAAATAATTAGTAAAACTGGGAAACAAATACATTTTTGTCTTTGATGAACCCAACCTAGGACTATTAATACATCTGGTATTAGTACTGCTCTACCATAAACAGGAATGGTCCAATAAGGGTAGGTTAGTAGTGCTATAGTAAAATGATGGACAAACCCCAAATTCAATGGAAACACGGCAGTTTTGGAGTGGTTGAAATCATTCTGCAATTTTACCACATATGGCATGCAGCCATGAAGCCCTAGCCTAAGTGCTTATTCAGACATGTTTTAACGGACGTGTTCTGTCCATGTATAACACAAACAGCACATGTAATGCATCTCATGTTATGTTTTTATTCAGATGTCCTTTTTTTCACAGACCAATGGAAAAAAAAAAAATGAGACATACTCTGGCATCCCCACTGTAGCTTATGGGTTCGTGAAAATCACTTTTACCACATTTAGTTTAAAAAATAGTTGATCCATTTGTTATTGTTCAGATCAACCACAGACAAAACACTTTAATGAAAACAATATGTCCATATATACTGTAAATACAAAAAAACAAAGTCAGAACAGATAGGTCCCTAAATAATGGGGAGTTGGTCACCAAGGACCAAGAAGAAGCAGAGCTACAAAATGGCTTCTTTAGCTGTGTACATGCAGAAGTACAGGAAGCAGTTGATGTCTTACCAACCTTGGTGGCTCCTGCTTCAGCCAATATACTAAACTGGATAAATACAGAAATGGTCCAAGCTAAGAAATTAAATGTTAACAAGGCTTGAGTACTTATAGAACTCAGTCCAGTCATTGCTGTGCATCTATTCTTAATTTTTAGGGATTCTCTATTGACTGGTACAGTCTAGACGCTACAGCGATGCCTCTGGTCTGTGCCGGTCACTACATTGGGTGCCTATTCAATACAGAATACAATATAAACTTATCACCCTCATTCACAAGGCTCTCCATAATGCTACACCTCCCTACATTTCCTCCCTTATCTCTGTCTATCGCCCAACCCGTACTCTCCGTTCACTCAATGACCTAAGACTAACATCCTCTATTATAAGAACCTCCCACACTTGTATACAAGACTTCTCAAGTTGCACCACTTCTCTGGAATGCTCTATCCCAGACTATCAGATTAACCCCCAATTTCCACAGCTTCAAGCGTAAACTAAAGAAATATCTTTTCAGACAGGCCTATCACAAGTCCTAATGTAAACCCTTCTGTAGTTAGAATCCCTAAAACGTACCCTCCTCTGTTTATGCTACAATATTACCTCACAGGATATGATGCCGAATCAGACTAACTTTATATGTCCAGGCACTATCTGCATGTTAAAGGACACGACTGGTGACGGCTCATACAGCTTTATAAATGTGTAATGACAGTAACCTGTATTACAGAATTACCATTGTATAAGCAATGCTACGTCTGTTGCCGCCCCTGCTACCTCTTGTGTCACCCCCTCTACCTCATAGATTGTAAGCTCTTGCGAGCAGGGCCCTCAGTCCCAGTGTGTGAATTGACTATTTCTTTGTAATGTATCTTTTTTGTCTGTACTTGAACCCTACAAATTGTACAGTGCTGCGGAATATGTTGGCGCTATATAAATAAAATGTATTATTATTATTATTATTATTATTAAAGGATCTGGTGGAAGGCAAATATAATGCCTATTTAAAAAAGGGCTCCTGGTCTTTTCCAGGTAACATGAGACCTGCTAGCTTAATGTTTATTGTAGGATAACTGTTTTAGAGGCTTTTAAGGTACTATGTACTGAAGTATGTGACAGTGCATAATATTATAAGTGACAGACTTGAAAGTATTATTAGTTGTCAGACTAATCTGATTTGTTTTTTTGAAGAGGTGAGTAGAAGTCTGTACAGGGAGACGTGTGTGCATATAGTGTTCCTTGAATTTGGAAAGACATTTAATAATAATAACTTTATTTATTTTGCGCCAGCATATTCCGTAGCACTTTACAAGTCAGACGACACATGAACAGACAATATGAGACAGTACAATGTGTCAAAGAAATAAACATATCAAACAATAGGAGTGAGGGCCCTGCTCACAAGAGCTTACATTCTATGAGGAGATAGGGGGACACAAGAGATCAGAGGGCTTGTTTGGTATAATGGTCCAGCCATCTTTTAATAGAAAAGGTTGTGTAACTGAAGCTGTATGAACCCATCACCAGCCAGTATCTGTGAATAAACAGATACTAAGTGCAAGGAGTGCAGTGTAACTTCTAGATGGAGAGGACAGGATATGAGGAACAGAGGAGGAAGGATAAAAGGTGTTATTGTTCTGCACCTCCTCATACTTCACTGTGATTAGGGCACGTGATAAGCCTGACCATACAGATGTGATTTTAGGGCAGTTTTGAAGCTGCTGTAGTTGGGGATTAATCAGATTGCCTTGGGTAAAGCATTCCAGAGCACCGGTGTAGCTTGAAAAAAGTCTTGGAGACGGGAATGGGATGATCGGATAACAGGAGATGCAAGTTTAAGGTCATTGGCGAAACGGAGAGGACAGTTTGGGCAGTAGACAGTGATGAGAGAGGAGATATAGGGGGGCGCAGCGCTATGGGTGGATTTGTGGGTCAGTGTGATAATTTTATATTGTATTCTGTGATGGATGGGCAACCAATACAGTGACTGACAAAAGGTAGATGCGTCTGTGTATCAGTTTGATAGAAAGATGAGTCTGGCAGCTGCATTCAGGACAGATTGTAGTGGGGAGAGTTTAATAAGAGGAAGCCCAATTAGAAGAGAACTGCAATAGTGGAGATGAGAGAGAATCAGAACAACAATGAGGGTTTTTGATGTTTCCACGGTGAGAAAAGGGTGAATTCTAGAGATGTTTTTAAGGTTCAGGTGGCAAGAGCGTGCAAGTGCCTGAATATGTGGGGTAAAGGTGAAATCTGAATCAAATACAACCCCCAGACAGTGGGCATGCCACCTCGGGGTAATAGTAAGGCCACAGACAGAAATGGAGATATGGTTAGGTCAGTTAGTAGATGGAAGGAACACAAGAAGTTCAGTTTTTGAAAGATTCAATTTCAGATAAAGAGAAGACATGATGTTAGAGACAGCAGAGAGACACTCACTGATGTTCTGTAGTAGTGCAGGGGTGATGTCACGGGATGAGGTATATAGTTGGGTATCATCTGCATAAAGATGGTATTGAAAGCCAAATTTGCAAATAGGTTTGTCCAACTGGGGCTGTGTACAGAGAGAAGAGGAGGGGACCTAGGACCGAGCCTTGAGGATCCCCAACCGCAAGGGACAGAGAAGAAGAAATAGCACCAGCGAATGATACACTAAATAAGCGGTCAGAGAAATAGGAAGAAAACCAAGAGAGAGCGTTATCCCTGAGACCAATAGAATGGAGCATAGTGAGGAGGAGTTTGTGGTCTACAGTGTCAAATGCTGCTGAGAGATCCAGAAGAATAAGTAGTGAATAGTTCACTTTAGATTTAGCAGTCAAAAGATCGTTGGAGACCTTTGTGAGGGCCGTTTCTGTAGAGTGTAGTGCACAAAAAACCTGATTGTAAGGGGTCCAGAAGAAAGTTAGCAGAGAGATAGCGGATTAGGAGGGAGTAGACCAAGCATTCCAGGAGTTTAGAGATGAAGGGGAGGTTAGAGACAGGTCGGTAGTTAGCAGCACAGGATGGGTCAAGGGAGGGTTTTTTCAGTAGTGGGGTTATGACAGCATGTTTGAAGGAGGAGGGGAAGATTCCAGAAGAAAGAGAGAGGTTAAAAATTTTAGTTGTAACAGTAGGGGACAGAGACCGGAGGAGGTGTAATGGGATAGGATCGCTTGTGCAAGTAGTGGGGCGAGAAGAAGAAAGGAACTGGGAGACGACTTCTTCTGTTGCCGGGTCAAATAATGAGAGTTCACAATGAGGAGCAAGGGAGGGAAGGGGATTCATGCCGATTGGAGAATGGGTTATTTCCTGACGGATGTTGTTGATTTTGTCTTGTTTTGACATTTGACACTGTCCTTCATAGACATTTAATGGGTAAAATCAGGTCCATTGGCTTGGAAAATATAGTTTGTAATTGGATTGAAAACTGGCTATGGGACTGTATCCAAAGAGTTGTGGTCAATGACTGCTACTCAGAGTGGTCCTCTGTTATAAGTGATGTACCCCAGGGTTCAGCGCTGAGTCCTTTGTTATTTAACTTTTATATTAATGATATAGAAGATGGGATTAATAGCACCTTCTCTATTTTTGCAGATAACACCAAGCTATGTAGTACAGTGCAGATTTGGAAAGACTGAGTATTTGGGCATCCACTTAGCAAATTAGGTGTAATGTGCATAAATGTAGGTAATGTAAGGTTATGTATCTGGGTAAAAATAATCTACATGCAACAGATGTCCTAGGGGGAGTAAAGCTGGAAGAGTTACTTTTGGAGAAGGACCTGGGTGTACTTGTAGATCAAAGCTTATATAACAGCATGCAATGTCAATCAGCTGCTTATAAGGCCAGCAGGATATTGTCAAGTATTAAAAGAGGTGTGGACTTGTAGGGCAGAGATGTAATACAGACTTACCACTTATAAATCATTGGTGTGGCCCCATCTAGAATACACCAGTTCCGTTCTGGGCAACAGTTTATATAAAGGATGTCCTAGAGTAAAACTAGAAAATTGAGAAAAGGTACAATGGAGGGCCACAAAGCTGATAAGGGGCATGAAGAACCTCAGTTATGAGGAGATTTTAAAGTTAAATTGTTTAGTCTTGAGAAGAGGTGTTTAAGGGGAGATATAATAAATCATATAAACATAGAAATGGCCCATACAAGAAATATGGGGAGATGCTGTTCCATGTCATATCCCCTCAAAACACAATAGGCAATCCCTCTATCTGAAGAAAAGAAGGTTTAATCTCGAGAGGCGACAAGACTCCAAAGGCTTCTTCACTGTAAGGATCTGTGGAATAGCCTACCCCAGAGGTTGGCCATGGCAACAACAGTCTAAAAAAATGGCTTAGATGCCTTTTTACAGCAATATAGCGTTGATGCTTATGGAAATGTAAAGAATGCTTATTTCCTTCACTTTTCCCTTCAGTCATGACCTTTCCCATCCCTTGGTTGAACATTGATGAACATATATCTTTTTTCAACTTCACTAACTATGTAACTATATGTCTGTCAGTGGGAAACACTGATAGCACACGTCTGTGAAACATTGACAAATGACTGAGGTCTATACAGAGATGGAGGAATCAAAATCTGTGACTTACTGTTCCTGCCAGCAGACATAAGCTTTATTATGACTGTACATACCTTGCCTTATGTAGAATACAGGGTGATCATAAATGGTGGTCTGTATCACAGGGCAAGGGTGGGGAATTGTATTTGTCTAATGCTGCCTTGAACCTTGAATCATTCCCATTCATAAAGGAAGTTATTATAATTATATACTGTATGGAACTGATAAATTATTTGTGTGATTCCATTAAATTGGTAAATGAGTATATTTGTATCTATCTATCCATCTATCTTGGGATTGGCAAAAGCTGCACCTATCTTTACCATCAAAAATACTAGAACCCTGATGTATGTCAAGTTCATAGAATGTGTCAATGCTATCAAAGAAACCTCTTATTACTACCCTTTAAGGCTGAAGAAGCCTGTGTTTGTATGATATATGGCATTTTATAACTTTTCTTACTACTTTCAGGTGCAATGCAGGAAACAGTCAGCCACAGGTATGGAATACTGCCAACCAAAGCAGCTGTAACAGGAGAAAGTTTATTCTAAAAGAAGCACACAATGAATTAAGTTTCAGACATCAGCAGGATTTGCCTTTACCACAGTTGAGAAGAGAGACTCCAAAATTACTTACCACAAATGGGAAGGCTGAATCCCTAAACATATCTAGAAATTCGGTGATGCAAGAATTGACAGAACTGGAAAAACAGATCCAGGTTATTAAGCAAGAATTGCAAGTAGCTATGAACAGAAAAAATGAACTGGAGGAATTTCAGAGGAAAAACAGGACTGCTGAATCTTAAAAGCAACTTCCACTTCTTAACATGGGACATGGATTTATGACAAAAGTCATGACTGTGACTTAATATGTGTAGTCACTGGACATGTGGACATCTACTGTACATAATACGAAGATTTCTTTCCTTCTGAGTTTCATTTGTCTTTTTTTGTAAGATTCAACCTGTATTTCTCTAGTCCGTGTGAACTGTTATCAATATGAAAATGTGACCTTGGAGTCTTTTAAAACTCAGAAACACACTTGCCCTTATATCCCCTCCATGGTATTAAATGAAGGTTTTCACTTCTGAGCCCCTCAGTATGCATTAATAAAACTAAAATGGTTTTGAATTATCTCCACTATGTCCTTTGCTAGTATTTTTAACTTTTATGAAGGAAATTTGCATTTAATGTGTATCTGTGAAATTGAAATTTCAGCAGTTTGAGGCTAGTGGAGAATGAGGGTGAAAAATTAATTGCTCATCCACACTGTAATGGACTTCTAAAGGAAGCAAAGCATCATGTTTGATGAATCCGAAAACTGATTACCTTTTCCAAGAGGTCAGTGAAAGACAATAAAAAAGATTTTATGTTTATTGGACTATGTGGGTATTTTTGAAGAGTTCCCAGCTAGAAACTTGATGATTGATGACTGTACTTTAGTATATGAGTAAAGTTAAGGAAGTGCAGAGAAAAAAGTGATAGACACAGAAAAAGATTCATTTCAAAACTGCTTTATATTTTAGATGCGGACACACATTCAATCTTGACAAATGAATACCTAATGGCATTGAATTGCGGGATGGTAAGAAGTGTGTCCCTTTCACAAATGAAAAGTGTAGTGATTTTGATATTGTAGTCATCTCAGACATTCAGAGCTGAATTAATCAAGAACCAGCATAGGAGATTTGGATTTTTATTTCAAATAGAATCAAAAAGATTCTAAATTAACACTTTATAATATCTATTATAATATAATAGCTATTACTCCTGGTGTATAGGGGTTGCTCCTGAGGTTCTAAACCAGGGACACCCACAGAGCCCACCCCACAATACACTGACTTAGTTGCATTCCCCCAAACAAAACAAACATATCTAAAAGCAAAAGAACCTACTGGACACGTTTTTTTTGCAGTGTCTGGCATATTAGAGTGTTAGACTAACTCAACATAAATACTACCGATTATTAGACCATATAGATTCTTGAAACCAATATTCAGCTTCAGGATTTAGTCAACTTGCAACAAAATCTGATGACACAACAATCACACTCCACTCTTTTTGTGAAGACCTCTACCAAACCAACAGATAAAAGTCAAACACCTTAATGACCTCCTTTTCTATATCAAATGTTACCGGCGACTAACATTATATTCTAAAGCACCCAGAAGAGGAAGTTAAGAATGCCAAATCTAAGGCTTATAACAGTAAAACACAAGGCCCTGACTCTTGCTGTGGCCACTACCTAATATTCTACCTAATATTATACATCCCACACAGGTCGTTTTCACAAAGGGGTGCCAAAAATAGCAATTAAGTTATTATGGCCACAGTGGAGGGTCGGGATCACTCTAGTCCTTTCTCTCTGCTATACTACACCAAAGAATACACATGGAGCTATCATTTCTTATAAAAGTACAACATCTCTTTATTATTTCTAACTTTAAAATACTTTACACATGATATACAATAATACACCTCAGTTAGGATTAAGAAATAATCAGATGCCAAACCAGCCAGTACAGTATTACTTAACCTGATGACTTTTTATTATACCACCTGTTTTTTCCCATCAGAATGTTAACAAACATCCATGGTTCTATCACATATACTGTACGTATTAGATGGCTCCTATATGTTAACTACTGTTGTCACCACCTAACATAAACAACCTAAATATCACCATCTAATGTCCAATATGAAGGAACATTTATACCCAGAGTACTTACTGAAAATTAATCTGTAACTGAGAGGGGTCAGCTGATACTGCTAATACTCCTTTCTCACTGCTACCTGGAAGCAGAGAAGGCCTTTGATAAAGTCTCCTGGTTTTATCTGCATGCCTTTCTGGCCCTCTGAAATTTTGGACAATCCTTCTGAAGCTTAATTACCCTGTTCTATACAGACTCTTTTAACCATCACAGTCAATGGTAAGCATACTCTCCTGTTGGATTTTTTCTGTGGAACCGGGCACAGATGTCTACTTTCCCTCTCCTGTTTAACCTTTCCTTGGACCCTTTACTTTGTTATCTACATTCAGCATCTAGCTTTAGAGGAATTACAGTAGGAACCAGAGAACTTAGACTAGCTGCTTTTGTAGACGAACTATTACTTAAAATCACCGCATCTTGGTGGGAACCAAAGCCAAAGCAGTGAGCAGATACACTGACTAGCAAAAGGGTAACAATGTTTTGAAGTTTAGACTTTCAAGCTCCATATCTCACCATCCACTACAGCTTTGAATGGGAGACTACCATCATTTTATAGACAATCATCTTGGCTATCTCATACATAAATTTGACTTGCAACTATTTAGCATATGATTAGTTATACAGATTCTTGTCATGTAACTGCATTGTTACTGTTTTCAGGGCCATTTTAACACCTTGGTGAGCCCTGTGCAAAGATTTCATAAGTGCCCCCCCCCCCCATCACCACCACCTAGAAATAGCTGACCTGCACAAATTATAATGCTCCCTCATAGTATAACGCCCCTTAGTGGCTCTCACACAGTATAATGGCTCCCTAGTGGCCCCATACAATATGCCCCTTATAATGTCCCTCTTCAGGTTGCCCCCCACAGTATCATGTCCTCACCCGAGGTTGCCCCCCCACAGATTTATGTCCCCGTCCAAGTTGCCCTCACAGTATCATGTCCTCACCCCAGGCTGCCCCCACAGTATCATGTCCCCCCACACTGACATGTCCCCCTCCAGGTTTCCCCCCACAGATTCATGTCCCCTTCCAGGTTGTCCCCCTCCAGTTTGCCCCCCCACAGATTCATGTCCTCACCCCAGGTTGCCCCCCCCCCCACAGTATCATGTTCTCACCCCAGGTTGCACTTACATTATCATGTCCCCCTTAGGTTGCCTCCACAGTATCATGCCCTCACCCCAGGTTGCCTCCACAGTATCATGTCCCCCCACACTGACATGGCCCCCTCAGATTGCCCCCACAGTGTCATGTCCCTCCCCCAGGTTACCTCCATAGTTTTGTGTCCCCCACTGTATATAACAAATAAAAAAACAAACCTTAATACTCACCTTTCCCTGTTCCCCCATTCTCTTCTTTCTCTGGTCCTGGAGTCTTCACACCGGGAGCAAAGAAATCAGCCGGGTGATGAGGTAGGGTGCTGTCCGCTCCCTGCTTCATCACTGTCTGCAACTCATCGGCGTCCTCTGGAGTTGCGGTAGCCTGGACCCACTGCCTTGGACAGTGGGACAGCAAATGTAGGACTGTCCTGCTGTCCAAAGGAAACCCCCGCTACCAAAAAGGCCCGGTGCAAGTGCACCGTTGGCCCTATGGTTAAAGCAGCCCTGACTGTTTTGCTCCTGGTAGTGGAAAAATCTTTTTCTTCTTGTATATTACAAATTACAACCTGTTCTCACATTCCCTAATAGCTCAATGTGTTATTAGGTTTATTCCCAAGCAAAAGGTCACTGGTTCAAATCGAGGATCAGCCATGAAGATGATTTCCTAAGAAAAGAGAAACAACATCATATAGTTCATAGCGGTATCTCATCCAAGAAAATTGCCAAACTGCATCATGTGAGTGCCATGACAGCTGGAAGAATGCAAAATTAAATCCGTCCATCCATTCAAAAGCCAAGATTTGGATGTCCAAGCAAAATATTGGAGTCAACAAGTCGGTTCATCACAAGCAGGGCTGTTTTAACACATTGTTGGGCCCAGTGCAAGTGCCCCCCCCATCATCACTCGCTGTTATACCCATCTGAAAGCTGCCAAAAACCTGGATTTTATATGGTGCCATTCAATGGGTGAAAATGTGCTATATGACTGATGGAACTTTCCGCCTGTCAGAAATGTTCATCTCTAGTAATAATCGTTATTGCTATTATTTTAGTGTGTAATGGATATCGCTAAAGAGGGGGTTGGCGGATTTTACTCTATAAAGATAGGTATGGACAGGGCAGGGACAGGGTGAAATGTAAACTATATTGATGACTTTGTGTATGTGTTGTGTAAGTGTTTGGTGCAACTCTTGGCGCTGCGACGTGGACAATGTTAAACGTCTGTGTCACAGCACCAATAAACTGCCTGGTTATGTTATGTTCAGAGGGGTATTACATAGGATACCCCTGCAATTAGGCTCAGAGGGGTATTACATTATACCTCTATGTGCCAAAAGTATAGTATGCTCTCTGACTGATAGGAGAGGGGATAACATGGGGTCACAAACAGGTTATGCACAGACAATGATGATTTCTCATTGTCTGTGCAATCTGCAGCTCTTCTCCTTCCCCTTTCTTCCTCCTTCACACAGCTTTAAGATGCTGCCTGAGGCAGGAGGCGGGTGGACACTTTAGTGCCACATATCTCAGGATCTGTTAGGGCTATGAAGATGAGCTTGGATTAATTTTAAAGATGAGATTTTATCTTTAAAATGATACCAAGTTCATCATGATAGCCCTTACAGATTCTGAGTGATTCGCTGTTAAAAACACTGTCGGAAATTTAGATCTGCGATGTTATCTCAATGCCGAATATCGTTTTCGCCAGGGAATCGCTCTGGATCTGTAAGGACTATCATGGTATCATTTTAAAGATAAAATCTAATCTTTAAAATGAATCCAAGGTCATCTTCATAGCCCTGCAGTTGTCCCCACAGTTTAATGTCTCTCTCCTACCACACACAACAAAAAAAACCCCACCTCTCCTACCTCCCTTGCTGTCTTGGTCTGGAGTCTTGAGGGAGCTGCAGGCGCGATTTAAGTGATGTCATCACATCGCGCCTGCAGCTCCCGGGGAAGAGAGAATGAATGGCGAAGCAGGGAGCGGATGGCTTCCTTCATTATTATATGCAACTGGGGCAGCCCCGCGGGACAACATATGCAGGACTGTCCCAACGGCTTACCTCCCAACTTTCAAAGGATAGAAAGAGTGACAGAATGCGCGCTGCAGCAAATTTAGCTCCACCCACTTTGTTGACTCCAGCCACTCTCATTCATTTTTCTATGTGCCCCCACACAGTATAATCCTCCTACAGTCACCCTAACATTATATGCCCCCAAATTATAATGTTCCCCTCCAATTGCCCCACAGTATGAAGTCCCCCTCCAGCTACCCCCAGTTTAATGTCCCCCTCCAGCTGCCCCTGTTTAATGTCACCCTCCATCTACCCCTTAGTTTAATGTTCCTCTTCATCTGCACCCAGTTTAATGCCCCCTCCATCTGCCCCCAGTTTATTGTTTCCCTTCATCTACCCCCAGTTTAATGTGCCCTCTTCACCTGCCCTAAGTTTGATGTCCACACTTCATCTGCCCCCAGTTTGATGCCCCCCTTCATCTGCCATCAGTTTAACATAATAAAACACTGATACTCACCTCTCCTCACTCCCATGCTGTCTCCTCTCCCAGACTGCTCAGGGAGCTGCAGGCGCGATGCGAATGACGTCATCACATTGCGCCTACAGCTCCTGGGGCCGTAGCACACAGGGATGTGCTTCACACACAGTGGTGAAGCAGGAGCTGTCTGTGGATGGCTCCTGCTTCACCATTGCATTTAACTTGGTGAGGACGCAGATGAGTTGATACCAGGACATACCTCCCGCCGACCGGGACAGGACCCGGAATCTGGGACGGATGGAAGGTATGCCCAATGGGGCCCCCAGTACCATAGGCCTGGTTCAAGTGCACCGTTGGCCCTATGGTTAAAGTGGCCCTGATCACAAGGTCTATCAATTCTGACGGGACAAACACGGCAGTGGAGGTGGCTCGTATGCTTCATAATAGTGAGATTGTGTGATGCGCGTTACACAAGTCTGGGATGGTGGCCCGAAAAAAGGTGAAGAAGTCTCGACTTCAATATCATAATAAGAGCGTCGGCTCTAGTTTGCAAAAATGTTTGAAAAGTGGACAGTAGAAGATTGGAAATGGGTGATTTGGAGTGATGAGACAAAAGTCAATAGAATGGGCAAAAGAGTATGGAAGAAACAAAGGGGGGGCTAACAGATTGAATCTCATCATAAGCATGTCCAGAAGGATTCAGGCTGTGATGAAAGCCAAAAGTGGATTTACAAAATAATAAAAATAAAAATTTAAATTTAGATTTTTAGGAGCAAAACAGTAACAATGCAGTTACATGACAAGGATTTGCATAGCTAATCATATTCTAAATAGTTGCAAGTCAAATTTATGTATGAGATAGCCAAGATTATTGGCTATAAAATGATGGTAGTCTTAGGTTTGAATCTGTAGTGGATGGTGAGATATGGAGCCTGAAAGTCAAAAGTGCAAAACATTGTTACCCTTTTGCTCGTCAATGTATATGGTTTTATATGCACAAAATTCCTTCTTTTTATTTTTGCCACTTTCAGCTACAGATAGAAATGTTGCCAGTTTGAGAAATTTGTCCGAAATGAATCCCAAACTTTTGAGGAAATTCAATTTGAACAAATTCAGTTTGATTAAGTGATTCATTCACCTTTCCATGAGCCTCAGGGTGGGTTCAGACTTGCGGCGGCACTCCGTCCGCCGCGAATCCGACCTAAATGTCGGAAAACTGGATAGGGAAAGCTTTGCGATGCTTTGCTTAAAATGGGTTTTTAAAGCAATGCGCAGGTGTGCGCTTACACCCTCTGTGCCGCGAAGACAGTTTATTTTCGTCGGAAACAAAGTTGGACATGCAGGACTGTCTACAGGGGAGATGCATAGTAACATGCACTACTCATTAATGCAATTAAAAGCCACATGCAGTTCTTCAGCAAAAAAAACGCTGTGTAAACCGAACCTTATGAAACGTGACACTGGACATAACTGGATATACTCTAAAAGTCTGTGTTTAACATTTATGCTGAAAATAAAAGGAACAATTCCATGATGGACTCCTGATGAGTGAGTTGTCTATTCAATGAATAATCGCTACTTATAACCTGTTTGAAGTGAGAGTTACTTGCAAGTCAAGGGGCTTGGTGTAATCCCGGAACAGGTGTGGTGTCTGCATTTACAATTGTGTATGTACTACTGGATTAACATTTTTGGATTGAATATTTAACCCTTCCCTGATTTCCACAATACATGTACAGTCATGGCCAAAAGTTTTGAGAATGATACAAATATTAATTTTTACAAAGTCTACTGCTTCAGTTTTTCTAATGGCAATTTGCATATACTCCAGAATGTTATAAAGAGTGATCAGCTTAACAGCAATTACTTGCAAAGTCAATATTTGCCTAGAAAATGAACTTTATCCCCCAAAACACATTTCAACATCATTGCAGCCCTGCCTTAAAAGGACCACCTAACATCGTTTCAGTGATTGCTCCATTAACATAGGTGTGGGTGTTGATGAGGACAGGGCTGGAGATCAATCTGTCATGATTAAGTAAGAATGACACCACTGGACACTTTAAAAGGAGGCTGGTGCTTGCCATCATTGTTTCTCTCTCTGTTAACCATGGTTATCTCTAAAGAAACACGTGCAGTCATCATTGCACTGCACAAAAATGGCCTAACTGGGAAGAGTATTGCAGCTAGAAAGATTGCACCTCAGTCAACAATCTATCGCATCATCAAGAACTTCAAGGAGAGAGGTTCCATTGGTGCCAAAAAGGCTCCAGGGCGCCCAAGAAAGACCAGCAAGCGGCAGGACCGTCTCTTAAAAGTGTTTCAGCTGCGGGATCGGGCTACCAGCAGTGCAGAGCTTGCTGAGGAATGGCAGCAGGCAGGTGTGAGTGCATCTGCACGCACTGTGAGGCGGAGACTCTTGGAGCAAGGCCTGGTCTCAAGGAGGGCAGCAAAGAAGCCACTTCTCTCCAGAAAAAACATCAGGGACAGACTGATATTCTGCAAAAGGTACAGGGAGTGGACTGCTGAGGACTGGGGTAAAGTCATTTTCTCTGATGAATCCCCTTTTCGATTGTTTGGAACATCTGGAAAACAGCTTATTCGGAGAAGAAGAGGTGAGCGCTACCACCAGTCTTGTCTCATGCCAACTGTAAAGCATCCTGAAACCATTCATGTGTGGGGTTGCTTCTCAGCCAAGGGAATCAGCTCTCTCACAGTCTTGCCTAAAAACACAGCCATGAATAAAGAATGGTACCAGAATGTCCTCCAAGAGCAACTTCTCCCAACCGTCCAAGAGCAGTTTGGCGCTCAACAATGCCTTTTCCAGCATGATGGAGCACCTTGCCATAAAGCAAAGGTGATAACTAAATGGCTCAGGGAACAAAACATATAGATTTTGGGTCCATGGCCTGGAAACTCCCCAGATCTTAATCCCATTGAGAACTTGTGGTCAATCATCAAGAGACGGGTGGACAAACAAAAACCAACAAATTCAGACAAAATTAAAGCATTGATTCTGCAAGAATGGACTGCTATCAGTCAGGATTTGGTCCAGAAGTTGATTGAGAGCATGCCAGGGAGAATTGCAGAGGTCCTGAAGAAAAAGGGTCAACACTGCAAACTGAGAGCCTTTGGAATCCGGGGGGCACTTCTTAGAACTTTCTTCAACTCGGTAGTGGCATCAGCCATCTTCTTTGGAGTGGCCTGCTGGGGGAGCAGTATATCAACCAGGGACAGAAATAAACTTGACAAGCTGATTAGAAAGGCCAGCTCTGTCCTGGGGAGCCCACTGGACCCAGTGCAGGTGGTGGGTGACAGAAGGATACTGTCCGTGGTGAGCTCCATGCAGAAGAAGAAGTCCCATCCCATGCATGAGACTGTGATCGCGCTGAGCAGTACTGTCAGTGACCGACTGCTCCACCCTAGGTGTGAGAAGGAGCGCTATCGGAAGTCTTTCCTCCCCACCGCGGTTAGGCTGTACAACCAACACCGACCTAAGCGGAGATCATTACACACAGAGAACTGAAATACCTGTCTGCCTGTTAAATCCCCCCCCCCCCCTCTGCTACGTCCTATCTGTCTGTCTGCTATTAATGTAATGCCTCTCACCTTGGAACATTCCTGTACATGTTGTATTTGTATTTGTATCTGCTTATCTTTGCTGCTGTAACACACTGAATTTCCCCATTGTGGGACTATTAAAGGACTATTATTATTATTATTATTATTATTATTATTGACTTGCTGCATTAACTCATTCTAACTGTCAATATAAGCTTCTGTTACTCATAATATGAATGCAATTATATTTCTGTATGTGATAAAAACATCTGACAAACACACATAAAAACCAGAGGGCAGCAGATCATGTGAAAATATAATATTTGTGTCATTCTCAAAACTTTTGGCCATGACTGTACACCTCTCAAGGAAAGTCTCAAGGGGTATTATTATCATTTTGATTCCCAAAAATTGATGTGCAAAGTAAAAATTTAAATTTTTAAAGAAATATGACATTTCAGTGCCCAATATGTTGTACCCACTGTCAAGACATGCACTCCTAAAACTTTTTTAAAGAGAACCTTTCACAACCTCCACCAATTTGAGTTCTTAGCATCTGTAAATAGGCACCGATTCCAGAACAGTTGGAATTTTTTCTTTAGCCCCAACTGTTCACGAGCAACAAGAGCAGTTAGTTTGATGCCTGATGTGCAAATTAAGCTCTATAATGTCAGAAGGTCAGTGTCAGACAGGGGAGCGTGATTTAGAGCTCCAGATCGTACAAAGCCTAAATAGCATATAAGGCCCCAAAAGTAACAGCATTGATTTATCTGGAATGGTGGGAGCTAGAGCAAAAATTCCAACTGTGCTGGAATCAGTGGAGCAGTGACTATTAATGATGATTGTTAATTGATTTGCAGGAAGTGATGAAAGGTCCTCTTTAGGGTAAGACCCCATGTAGTGGGCCACTGCCAAAAAGTGCTGCAGGAAAAACCGCAGCGGCAAACAATTGCACTGGTTTTGGAAATCGCAGTTTGTCCGCTGCGCGTATTTATCTGCAAAGTGTGGATGGGATTTTCTGCGGCGTTTCTGCCATTGCCAAACCACGGCTTTTACGCCATGTGGGGCCCTGGCCTTAAGTGGGTTATCCTGGGTACAAAAAAGTTGTATATGTGGGCGTAAACTGTTGTTTGGGCAGGGTTCAGAAGGGAAGGAGCACTGTGCTTTAGCTTTTGGAGTATAGATTTAGAGAGATTGGTTTCTGGACGCCATATTATTTTTGCAGAGCCCTGAAGGTGCCAGTATATTGGAATTCCCCAAGAAGTGACCCCATTTTTAGAATCAAATTGAGGGTCTCAAACATGATATGGCATACAAAAACCCACAACAATCTATATCTGAGCTCCAAAAGCCACATAGTGCTCCTTCACATCTGTATCCTGCTGTGTGCCCAAACAGCGATTTATGCCCATAAGTATGACACTGTTGTACCCAGGATAACATACTTAACAATGTCATATGTGGGAATATAATGCTGTTTTGGCAAATGGCCAGGCGCAGAAGAGATGGAGCGCTATGTGGCTTTTGGAGTGCAGATATAGGTGTTTGGTTTTTAGAGGCCATGTTACATTTGCATAGCCCATAAGGTGCCAATAAAGTGGAATCCCCTAGGGATTGACCTCATTTTGAAAACTGTACCCCTCAACGAATTTATCAAGGTCCACTCAGCTTCTAAGTGCTGAGTATTTTACTTTTTCACCCCATTCTCCCCCACTAAGTCTTAATTTACAACTAAAGGTGACCGCACAGGCTGACAGCTCCATCCTCCTCCCAGACGCATGTACTGCAAGGAATGACATACAGTCATATGAAAAAGTTTGGGCACCCCTATTAATCTTAATCATTTTTAGTTCTAAATATTTGGGTGTTTGCAACAGCCATTTCAATATGATATATCTAATAACTGATGGACACAGTAATATTTCAGGATTGAAATGAGGTTTATTGTACTAACAGAAAATGTGCAATATGCATTAAACCAAAATTTGACCGGTGCAAAAATTTGGGTACCCTTATCATTTTATTGATTTGAATACTCCTAACTACTTTTTACTGACTTACTGAAGCACAAAATTGGTTTTGTAACCTCACTGAGCTTTGAACTTCATAGCCAGGTGTATCCAATCATGAGAAAAGGTATTTAAGGTGGCCAATTGCAAGTTGTTCTCCTATTTGAATCTCCTCTTAAGAGTGGCATCATGGGCTCCTCAAAACAACTCTCAAATGATCTGAAAACAAAGATTGTTCAACATAGTTGTTCAGGGGAAGGATACAAAAAGATTTAACCTGTCAGCTTCCACTGTGAGGAACATAGTAAGGAAATGGAAGACCAAAGGGACAGTTCTTGTTAAGCCCAGAAGTGGCAGGCCAAGAAAAATATCAGAAAGGCAGAGAAGAAGAATGGTGAGAACAGTCAAGGACAATCCACAGATCACCTCCAAAGAGCTGCAGCATCATCTTGCTGCAGATGGTGTCACTGTGCATCGGTCAACAATACAGCACACTTTGCACAAGGAGAAGCTGTATGGGAGAGTGATGCGAAAGAAGCCGTTTCTGAAAGCACGCCACAAACAGAGTCGCCTGAGGTATGCAAAAGCACATTTGGACAAGCCAGCTTCATTTTGGAAGAAGGTCCTGTGGACTGATGAAACAAAGATTGAGTTGTTTGGTCATACAAAAAGGCGTTATGCATGGCGTCAAAAAAACACAGCATTCCAAGAAAAACACTTGCTACCCACTGTAAAATTTGGTGGAGGTTCCATCATGCTTTGGGGCTGTGTGGCCAATGCCGGCACCGGGAATCTTGCTAAAGTTGAGGGTCGCATGGATTCAACTCAGTATCAGCAGATTCTTGAAAATAATGTACAAGAATCAGTGACGAATTTGAAGTTACGCCGGGGATGAATATTTCAGCAAGACAATGATCCAAAACACAGCTCCAAATCTACTCAGGCATTCATGCAGAGGAACAATTACAATGTTCTGGAATGGCCATCCCAGTCCCCAGACCTGAATATCATTGAACATCTGTGGGATAATTTGAAGCGGGCTGTCCATGCTCGGCGACCATCAAACTTAACTGAACTGGAATTGTTTTGTAAAGAGGAATGGTCAAAAATACCTTCATCCAGGATCCAGGAACTGATTAAAAGCTACAGGAAGCGACTAGAGGCTGTTATTTTTGCAAAAGAAGGATCTACTAAATATTAATGTCACTTTTCTGTTGCGGTGCCCATACTTTTCCACCGGTCAAATTTTGGTTTAATGCATATTGCACATTTTCTGTTAGTACAATAAACCTCATTTCAATCCTGAAATATTACTGTGTCCATCAGTTATTAGATATATCAAATTGAAATGGCTGTTGCAAACACCCAAATATTTAGAACTAAAAATGATTAAGATTAATAGGGGTGCCCAAACTTTTTCATATGACTGTATACAGTGGGGAAAAAAAGTATTTAGTCAGCCACCAATTGTGCAAGTTCTCCCACTTAAAAAGATGAGAGCGGCCTGTAATTGACATCATAGGTAGACCTCAACTATGAGAGACAAAATGAGAAAACAAATCCAGAAAATCACATTGTCTGATTTTTAAAGAATTTATTTGCAAATTATGGTGGAAAATAAGTATTTGGTCAATAACAAAAGTTCATCTCAATACTTTGTTATTTATCCTATGTTGGCAATAACAGAGGTCAAACGTTTTCTGTAAGTCTTCACAAGGTTGGCACACGCTGTTGCTGGTATGTTGGCCCATTCCTGCATGCAGATCTCCTCTAGAGCAGTGATATTTTGGGGCTGTCGCTGGGCAACACAGACTTTCAACTCCCTCCAAAGGTTTTCTATGGAGTTGAGATCTGGAGACTGGCTAGACCACTCCAGGACCTTGAAATGCTTCTTTCGAAGCCACTCCTTCATTGCCCTGGTGGTGTGCTTGGGATCATTGTCATGCTGAAAGACCCAGCCACGTTTCATCTTCAATGCCCTTGCTGATGAAAGGAGGTTTGCACTCAAAATCTCACGATATATGGCCCCATTCATTCTTTCATGTACATGATACAGTCGTCCTGGTCCCTTTGCAGAGAAACAGCCCCAAAGCATGATGTTGCCACCCCCATGTTTCACAGTAGGTATGGTGTTCTTTGAATGCAAGTCAGCATTCACTCTCCTCCAAACACGAGTTGTGTTTCTATCAAACAGTTCTACTTTGGTTTCATCTGATCATATGACATTCTCCCAGTACTCTTCTGGAACATTCAAATGCTCTCTAGCAAACTTCAGACGGGCCCGGATATGTACTAGCTTAAGCAAGGGCACATGTCTGGCAATGAGGGATCTGAGTCCCTGGCGGCGTAGTGTGTTACTGACGGTAGCCCTTGTTACGTTAGTCCCAGCTTTCTGCAGGTCATTCACTAGGTCCCCCCGTGTGGTTGTGGGATTTTTGCTCACCGTTCTTGTGATCATTTTGACCCCACGGGGTGAGATCTTGCGTGGAGCCCCTGATCGAGGGAGATTATCAGTAGTCTTGTATATAATCCATTTTCTAATTATTGCTCCCACAGTTGATTTCTTCACACCAAGCTGCTTGCCTATTGTAGATTCAGTCTTCCCAGCCTGGTGCAGGTCTACAATTTTGTTTCTGGTGTCCTTCCACAGCTCTTTGGTCTTCACCATAGTGTAGTTTGGAGTGTGACTGTTTGAGGTTGTGGACAGGTGTCTTTTATACTCATAACAATGTCAAACAGGTGTCATTACTACAGGTAATGAGTGGAGGACAGAGGAGCCTCTTAAAGAAGAAGTTACAGGTCTGTGAGAGCAAGAAATCTTGCCTGTTTGTAGGTGACCAAATACTTATTTTCCACCATAATTTGCAAATAAATTCTTAAAAAATCAGACAATGTGATTTTCTAGATATGTTTTCTCATTTTGTCTCTCATAGTTGAGGTGTACCTATGATGTCAATTACAGGCCTCTCTCATCTTTTTAAGTGGGAGAACTTGCACAATTGGTGGCTGACTAAATACTTTTTTTCCCCACTGTATACTGGATATATATATCTCTTATATATACAGTACATGTCACTGTCACTTTACTTTCACTTTATTAGAAATTGGATAGATAGGTTCCTAGGTGGGTTATACACTATAACACTGGTAGTGGTATACACTATGTTTTAAGCCAATTTAAGATGTGTTTCGTACCAAACTTTTCGACCCGAAATGAATCTGGAACCTGAGCCACCCAAAACTGAAACAAATTGAATCTTGAGGGGTTCACCTATCTCTATGCAGGACTTGAAAACATGGCTGTTTTCTTCTTCCCAGGAAGTGACCTCACGTCAAGGCCATTTTAACGCCCTGTTGTGCTTAGTGCAAGATTACAACCCAGCATTGTTGAGGCTGATAATGCCTATAAGTTAAAGTAGTATATCATACATATAGTAATACAAGAATCCAACAATCAAAATAATACTCTTTTTTATGAATCATTATTGTTACCCAACTATAAAGTATTGTTTATACTCATATTGGGAAGAGACAACTTATGGGATTCTGGGCCCAGATGCGACCTCACCCTTTACACCCCTGGTATCACAAAACTACATACGACTCTCATGACTTTAAATAATCTATAACAGTGAAATACAAGGTGGTGGTCAGGCCAAATGATTAGCACATGGAAAACAACAATAACAAATCTCTGATATAGTAAAAAAAAATGTACGTCCTGAGTGAGCAAAAATGGTCTCTTGATGTAATACCAGCCCATCTGTGACATAGTTCAAACCCTGAAAAGACCACCACCTCAGACCCCAATTCTTGTTTTACAGTCCAGATTTTAAAATCAAATATCAATAAAAAAAATCAATAGGTGCATTGAGCATTTCTGTGAAGAAGTTTTGAAAGAACTAATGTTTCACTTTGGCAGCATTTGAGTTGCTACTACATGATTCAAGCATTTTACATCTTTTCATTTCATTATGTTATAATGTCTTTCATATCATGATTATAAATAATTTACATTATCTGTGTGCAACAATTTTGGGAAATTACAAATTGGTAATAATATTATGGGGAGTATTTTGAGGTTTTTCTGTACTCTAATCATTCCTGAATTACAATCTATAAATAAAATAAACTTATCTACAAATTACTTATTGCAGTTCAGTTGAATATGAAAATTACAAAATTAGTATTACTGTTTTTAAGATTTTCTAGATGGTATTTCAGGTGTGAAGGCTCCATTCCCTATTCACACTCAAATGCTGTAGTGAGTTTTTTTGTTTTTTTTATTGCCATAACGTTAGAAGGCAGTAGTCAGTCGTAAGAAATTGTACATATACAGTACAGACCAAAAGTTTGGACACACCTTCTCATTCCAAGAGTTTTCTGTATTTTCATGACTATAAAAATTGTAGATTCACACTGAAGGCATAAAAACTATGAATTAACACATGTGGAATTATATACTTAACAAAAAAGTGTGAAACAACTGAAAATATGTCTTATATTCTAGGTTCTTCAAAGTAGCTACTTTTTGCTTTGATTACTGCTTTGTACACTCTTGGCATTCTCTTGATGATCTTCAAGAGGTAGTCATCTGAAATGGTCTTCCAACAGTCTTGAAGGAGTTCCCAGAGATGCTTAGCACTTGTTGGCCCTTTTGCCTTCACTCTGCGGTCCAGCTCACCCCAAACCATCTCGATTGGGTTCAGGTCTGGTGACTGTGGAGGCCAGGTCATCTGGCATAGCACCCCATCACTCTCCTTCTTGATCAAATAGCCCTTACACAGTCTGGAGGTGTGTTTGGGGTCATTGCCCTGTTGAAAAACAAATGATGGTCCAACTAAACACAAACCGGATGGAATAGCATGTCGCTGCAAGATGCTGTGGTAACCATGCTGGTTCAGTATTGCTTCAATTTTGAATAAATCCCGAGCAGTGTCACCAGCAAAGCACCCCCACACCATCACACCTCCTCCTCCATGTTTCACGGTGGGAACCAGGCATGTAGAGTCCATTCGTTCACCTTTTCTGCGTCGCACAAAGACACGGTGGTTGAAACCAAAGATCTCAAATTTGGACTCATCAGACCAAAGCACAGATTTCCACAGGTCTAATGTCCATTCCTTGTGTTCTTTAGCCCAAACAAGTCTCTTCTGCTTGTTGCCTGTCCTTAGCAGTGGTTTCCTAGCAGCTATTTTACCATGAAGGCCTGCTGCACACAGTCTCCTCTTAACAGTTGTTGTAGAGATGTGTCTGCTGCTAGAACTCTGTGTGGCATTGACCTGGTCTCTAATCTGAGCTGCTGTTAACCTGCGATTTCTGAGGCTGGTGACTCGGATGAACTTATCCTCCGCAGCAGAGGTGACTCTTGGTCTTCCTTTCCTGGGGTGGTCCTCATGTGAGCCAGTTTCTTTGTAGCGCTTGATGGTTTTGGCCACTGCACTTGGGGACACTTTCAAAGTTTTCCCAATTTTTCGGACTGACCTTCCTTAAAGCAATGATGGCCACTCGTTTTTCTTTACTTAGCTGCTTTTTTCTTGCCATAATACAAATTCTAACACTCCATTCAGTAGGACTATCAGCTGTGTATCCACCTGACTTCTGAACAACACAACTGATGGTCCCAACCCCATTTATAAGGCAAGAAATCCCACTTATTAAACCTGAAAGGGCACACCTGTGAAGTGAAAACCATTTCAGGTGACTACCTCTTGAAGCTCATCAAGAGAATGCCAAGAGTGTGCAAAGCAGTAATCAAAGCAAAAGGTGGCTACTTTGAATAACCTGGAATATAAGACATATTTTCAGTTGTTTCACACTTTTTTGTTAAGTATATAATTCCACATGTGTTAATTCATAGTTTTGATGCCTTCAGTGTGAATCTACAATTTTTATAGTCATGAAAATACAGAAAACTCTTGGAATGAGAAGGTGTGTCCAAACTTTTGGTCTGTACTGTATATCAAAATTGGTTAAACTATTTTTCTAGACAAAGCAATAGAACAAAGATTGATCTAAGGGCCACTATTTGACAAGCATTTCTAGAAGATCAATTAGAATACTAAAAGAATAATTACCTGATCTTTAAGGGGTTTTCCCATCAAAGCAAGTTCTCCCCTCTCCTTATGATATTTTTCCAGCATATCTGACACAGCATGTAAGGTCTAAACAGAACCTTAGTGGAGGATTTTGGAATTTATGGAGTTAAAAATTCTACACCTTGCTTGGTGGCATACAGTTCATAAATATTAGTTAATAAAGGACATTCTAAACTAATTGTCTGGGGTAGAGCATTCTAGAGCACCAGTCGACTCGAGAAAAGTCTTGGAGACAGGAGTGGGATGTTCGGACAACAAGGATACAAGTTTAAGGTCATTGGCAGAAGGGAGAGGACGGTTAAGGTTGTAGATAATGATGAGGGAGGAGATGTACGGAGGCACAGCACTATGGAGGGGAGAGGGGAGAGTTTAGTAAGAGGAAGACCAATTAGTAGAGAATTGCAATAGACAAAATGAGAGTGAATGAGAGCGACAATAAGGGTTTTTGGTGTTTTAACATTGAGAAAAGAGTGGATTCTGGAGATGTTTTAAAGGTGCAGGTGAGAAGCGTGTCGAAGTGTACATATATGTGGGTGAAGGTGAGATCCGAGTCAAATACAACCCTGAGACAGCGAGCATACTGCCTCGATTAATGGTAAGGCCACAGACAGAAATGGAGATATCAGGGTTAGGTCAGTTAATAGATGTGAACGCAAAAAGTTCGGTTTTTGAAAGATTCAGTTTCAGATAAAGAGAAGACATAATGTTAGAGACAGCAAAGAAACAGTCACTGGTGTGTTCTGTAGTAGTGCAGGAGTGATGTCTCAGGATGCGGTATATAGTTGGGTGTCATCAGCATAAAGATGGTATTGAAAGCCAAATCTGCTGATGGTTTGGGGCTGCGTAGAGAAAGAAGAGGATAGCGCCTAGGGCCAAGCCCTGAGGAATCCCAACAGCAAGGGAAAGAGAAGAAGAAATACCACCAGTGAATGCTACAGTAAAGAGCGGTATAGAAAGAAAGATAAATTAAAAGTTATACTGAATCTTTTCCCCCAAAAAAACTTATATCAATTTGCTCAGCTCCTCCTGCTTTATAACATTCCCTTTAAATATGGATAAAACACTGATACCATAAAAAAGCATCCATTTTGTATTTACGTCCAAAATTCTGCACTGACAAATGTCATATTTAATTATAGGAGAACTCTATGTAGATAATGTACTGTAATTCTGGCTGCATTCAGGTACCACTAGGGGACCTTACTGTGTATGGATATACTTTAGTGCGGTACTGTACTTTTGAGCACAATGGAAGACATATAGAAATCTATGCACTGATATCTCCCTTAGTGAGCAAATGCTATGACAGTGTCACAGCATATAGGGAAAGCAAATTACTGCCAGGTCCCACCTACCACGTGCCCCATAGCATATACAGACTGAGTGTATACTAACCCTGAAATTGCTGTAGGCAACTAGGAGTGTTGAGATGCTTTCCTGCCTTCTACCAAAGACCACTGAATTAATTTTGTCCTCTGATCTGAAATCTTTCTGGTACACAAAATTGAAATACATTTGTCCTTTTAGTAGGGTAATAGCTACATGTTGACTTACTGGGGTCAGCCAATTACCTGTGAATTATAAACTTTATTCCAATCAAGGACATATCTAAAATTCATAGAGCCATATAGCAATAGTGGGCCAGTAACATGGCCCAAAACCCCATGAGGAGGCAACACATTTTGATGGTTACAGATGAAATTCTGTCAAAGAAGTAAACTGGTATACAGTTACAGAGAACTTACTAATAGCTACACACGTCTGTGGCTGTCTCCGTTCTTGTGTCATACAGTGCTTTTTAACTTCATAACAAAACTTAAACTGCAGCAGTTTAATATCCAATGCAAAGCCTATCAGCTAGCTGGTAATATGCAAATTCTAGTCTCTGGAACTAGGTCATGGTCAGCCCCTCCTGTTAGTCACCTTTTGAAGTCCGACAATATCATGAAGTAGCCAGCTGATTCTGCCCTGTGGAACCTTGTCATTTCATTTACTTCCAAGTTTCACTCTGCTTCTGCTATGGCTCTCTCTGGTACAGGTCTCTTACCAACAATGGTCAATTCTCAGCCACAGTATGTCAGGATTAGTGATGGGCGAACCTTGTGAGATTTGTTTTATGGATTTTCATGAGGTTCAACCACACATTTTGGTTTGGAACAAGCTATTTTTATATTCTGGGGTCTCTGGAGTACAATAAGTGGAGGCCAAGGGAGGAGCAGACAAACTTAAAAAAAAAAACCCTCCTTTCTTCACCTCTTTATCTGTTCTTCTTTCCTGTGTCTGCTCATCATACTCGAGCACTTGCAGCCTCTTCCAGAATTTGTGTGTGGCAAACTATAAAAATTTGAGTTCATCCAGACCCTACATTTTTGGGAAATCTGCACTGAACCTGGTTCATCACGAACTTGTTCACTCATCTGTAGTCAGGAGCATTGGATTTGCTCCTCTGTGGTCCTAACTAAATCTAAGGGGTAGTGTACATAAACATGTGCTACACATTCCCAACTGCTAACTAAGTCATGACATCTTATGCTGACTGTCTTATCTAGGTTTATACCACCTATTAGTTGTCTTACCTTGGGTTAAAATTTTACATAACATGTGTAGCCCTATTTGGGGGGGGGTATGAGTATTATCCCTCCCGCAACAGACTCTGGCGCTGACCTGTGTGTATAATGGGACCTGAAGCCTTCGCTGAAGGGAAGAGTGGGAACATATATGAAATATATCAGTGCCTCCACCCAGGATAGAGCCTCTGTATTACAGGGAGGATCTCTTCCTGGGACTTACCCATGAAGTACAGTTAGTAGCCTTAACAAGGATTACTGTACTAATCTCACAGTCTGAAGAATACATACAGATACCACATAAGGTTATAACAGTAGCTTTATAAGAATCAACAGGGTAATAATACATACATACAATATACTCAGAATACAGCAATACTACAACAACCAGCAAGTCCTCAACCGTCTTAGGTTATATACCCGGGTATATATATAAATATATAGCAAGAGTCCAGTGCACAATACCTCCAGGCAACAGAAGAGATGCAGGGGCCCCTGTGGATGACTGTGGATCCTCGGATTCTTCCAGGAGATGACAGACAGCCGATCAGGAGATGATGATGATGATGGTGAGATTCTTCACAGGCAGCAAACAGGGCGACGGTGACGGCAGTAGATGCAGGCCTGACTACCCTAACACTGAGTCCTTAACCTGCCAGCTAAACTACTAGTGCCACCGGGCCTCTAACTAGCTAGTTGGCCTTCGGAAGCCTAACCTATCACTGCCCTGAACTGTATATATATATGGATCCCTAACTACGGTTACTAGCTAGGTCCTGTGAGTATATAGGGGGTAACACATACCTAACTATATACTGAGAAGTAAAGAGGAACAAGTGGCTCTTAGACTCCCCCAGACACAACATGTCTGTCTCAGCAGCTCTGCTCACATCTCTCCCCCCAGCAGCTCTGCCTCACATGTGTCTGACTCACTGTATTTACAAAACAAAACTTGCACTAAATGCCTGGGGTCTCTGAAGCCAAACTGCAGGGGCAAAGAAGCCAGATACATTATATACTAGTAGAAATGGCAGTTCCCTACACTCTCCCTCTGGTGAAATCTTTACGTCACGTCAAAGACATACAAAGTCATAGTATACAGTCAACATTACCAATGACAATATCAATATGGTTGCTTTTGCATTTACAGAGTCACAACAGGTTAATAGGTATACATGCCAGCAGGAGCGAAAATTGGTAACATATTGACCAAAGTGGACACTGCACCCACCCAAGCATGGTATAAATGAGGCTGAGTAGTAAATCTGGGGTCCCCCAAACTATCATATGTCAGCATAGGTGGAGGGTGTCTAATTCTCTCTCCTCTCCGTACCTCTCTCTGAGGTAAACTAGCATGTCCAGGCCCTAAACTAGGGTTGTCTGCCATGGGAGGGGATGGTGCTGGTGGCGTAGGAGAGCTAGATCCCTGCTCATCTGTAGACACAGATCTAGGTACGAATTCTGGAGTTTGAGGGTTCATAGGTCTCCCTGAAGGAGAAGATACTGGTGATCTAGGAACTTCAGGAGCCACAGTCCAATCACTCTCAGGAGTTTCAGGAAGGTCAGGTGGAATATCGGCTAAGGACTGTGGAGAATCGCAGGCCGAGCCATCATTGGAGATATCCATACCATCAATCTGAGGTACAGGCAACAAATGATTTCTATGCCAAGTCCTGATCCTCCCGTCCCGTCCTTTTATCTTGTAGACTGGTATTCCAGGCAACCGATCTACCACTGTAAAGAGTTCACTCCGCCATCGATCAGCCAGCTTATGTTTTGCAGATGCTCCCAAATTCCGTAGCAGAACATGGTCCCCAGGGTTCAATTCTCGGTATCTTACTCGAAGATCAAATCTCCTTTTATTTCCTTCATTCACTTTGGCCGCATTTTCCTCAGCCAGCTGATAAGCACTCTTAAGCGTTTCTTTCAAACGTGCCACGTATCGGGAATGATCTCGATGACTGATACCATCGGTAGAGACTCCCAACAAGATGTCAATAGGTAGCCTAGGCTCTCTTCCAAACATCAGAAAGTATGGTGAATATCCTGTGCTCTCGTGCCTTGTACTATTATAGGCATGCACCATAGCCTCCACTTTTCTACTCCAGGATCGCTTATCCTCAATTCGTAAGGTACCAAGCATATCAAGTAAAGTCCTGTTAAATCTTTCAGGAAGGGCATCTCCCTCTGGATGGTAAGGCGTCGTCCGACTTTTGCGGATGTTCAACAACTGAAGTAACTCTTTGATCAGGTTACTCTCAAAATCCCGGCCTTGATCAGAATGCAACCGGTGTGGTAAGCCATAATGGATAAAATACTTTTCCCAAAGCACTCTTGCAACAGTGACTGCTTTTTGATCCTTAGTCGGAAAGGCTTGAGCATATCGTGTGAAGTGATCAGTCACCACCAATACATTTCCAAATCCTCTGGAGTCGTTGTCAATACAAAGGAAGTCTATGCAGACAAGATCCATGGGGCCCGAACTCTTCAAGTGTCCCATGAAGGCCGCTCGAACCGGGACAGTCTTCCTGTGCAAACATCTGCGACAGCACCTACACAGACGAGTCACGGTATCTCTCATTTTGGGCCAGTAGAATCGGTCTTGTATTAGGCCATAAGTCTTCTCAGGTCCCAAATGACCATGATAATCATGCAGACTTCGGAAAATCATCTTCTGAAAGCAGCTTGGAATAACTAGTTGGCGCCTTCCAGGGTGATCATGATACAGCACCACACGATAAAGTAGGCCATTGTCTATTTCAAACTTCTCCCAATCTCGTAGAAGTTGACTGCATTCAGAGGGTAGGGATGTCTTTAACATTTCTCTGTCTTGAGAACTCACTGCTTGATAAAGAGGTCCAATTAAAGGATCAGTCTTTTGACTCCAGATCATTCGCTTTGAAGATATAGAACAACTCTCAAAGGATCCTAAAGCGGCAGGGTAGGCAAACATGTCTGGTACAGCTTCGGGACCTCCCCCAATAGAGTCAATAAGCCGAGTTTCAGAAAAGGCTACTCGGTCTTCAACTACAGCAGCCATGGCACACAAAGCTCCTACTCCAGGACTTGGCACTTCTTCCCATTCATCCACTACTTCCGGACTAGGTAATCCAGGCCGTCTTGATAGAGCATCTGCCCCAATGTTCTTAGGCCCCGATTTATACTTGAGTGTGAATTGGTAGTTGGATAAAGCTGCCAACCAGCGATGTCCTGTAGCATCGAGTTTAGCGGTTGACAAAACGTATGTCAGTGGATTGTTGTCTGTTCTTACTTCAATCGTGGCTCCGTATAAATAGTCATGTAATTTATCAACAATGGCCCACTTGAGCGCCAAAAACTCCAATTTATGTACTGGATAATTTTTCTCGCTGGGAGAAAGACTTCGACTTATGAAAGCTATGGGCCGTAACCCGGCCGGGTATTCTTGGTGCAGCACGCCACCTAATCCTTCAAAGCTGGCATCTACATGTAGCACATATGGCTTATGTGCATCAGCATAAGCCAGAACGGGAGCTTCTGTCAATTTCTTCTTCAACAACTTAAATGCTTCTTCACAATCCGCAGTCCACCTATCGCCAAAAAGGCTTTTGGAAGACGCTTTCTTCTTTCCCGGATCTCCTGCATCACTCTTCAACAGGTCGAGGAGGGCTCGAGCAATTTTTGAATATCCTTCCACAAATCGTCGATAGAATCCACAAAACCCCAAGAAAGATTGCAACTCCGTAATATTTTGCGGTCGGGGCCAATTCACCACAGCTTCAATCTTACCAGGATCGGTAGCAACTCCTTCAGCAGAAACAATATGACCTACATAAGTGACCGAAGATCTACAAAATTTGCATTTGTCAGCCGACAACTTCAGCCCCTCTTCTTTTAAGCGATGGAGTACTCTCATGAGTCGTTCTTCATGTTCTTCCAGCGTCTTTCCAAACACAATAATGTCATCAAGATATACAAGGCATTCCCGGGGCACTAAATCACCTAACACTCTTTCCATCAACCTTTGGAACGTTGCTGGCGCACCTTTTGTACCTTGCGGCATACGAGTGAACTGAAAGAAACCCAAGGGGCATATGAAGGCTGTCTTTTCCTGATCCTCAGGTGCCATTGGGACTTGATAGTATCCCGATCTTAGGTCCAGCACTGTGAACCAACAGTTTCCATTCAGAGCTTCCAGAGCTTCTTCAATTCTCGGCAGTGTATACTGATCAGGTAAGGTTCTCCGGTTCAGAGTTCTGTAATCCACACATAGGCGAATTGCTCCAGATTTTTTTCTTACCACCACAATAGGTGAGGCATAGGGGCTCTTACTGTCCACAATGATCCCCTGACCTTTCATTTGCTGTAGAGTCTGTCTTAACTCATCAACATCCTTTGGAGCAACTCTCCGTGGTCGCTCCCGGAAGGGAGTAGAATCGGTCAATCGGAAAGTGTGTTGAGCACTTTTAGCACAACCTACATCCATATCATCCATGGAGAACACTTCCGATAATTCAGACAACTTCTGTGTCAGTCGCTGATTCCAGGCCTCTGGTAAATGTGGATCACTCAAGTCAAGATTGAGATTAGGGATTGCATCTCGGATTTGAATCCTGCACACTTCAGCGTATGGATTTACTCCAAGCACAGGGTAGCAGTGGGCCACATTCTGGTATGGTCCAATTACAATCGGATGCGGTGAACAGTTCCTCACTGTCACACAGGTAGATAACTCCACTTTATTTCTCCAGTCCTTTCTCTCTGGGATCACCATCCAGCCATTCTGGTTAATCATTTCTTCAGGGGTTTCCATAAGGACATAACTCCCCCCTTCAAGCAAATCGGGAGCAATGCTGGAGGCTACTCTCAGAATTCTCTCCCCGCCGGCAGGAACTTCCACGGTTCTCTCACCGATATGATATACCATTCCATGTCGATAGCCAGTAGACAGGGCATCACAGAGTTCTCTAAGATCAGAAGATATATTCACCGGCTGAGCTGCAGGGTTCCAATCTCTTCCAAGAAACTTCTGAAAAGCATAATGCACTGCGGGACAATTAGTGCCAAGTATCACAGGAGCTGCACAAGAATCCCCTGTATCAGGACAGACAAGAGCCGTAATCTTCATGGGAGCGACACTCTGATCTTCTAATTCAGGGACAGCTATAACTACTTGTAGGCTGCCATCTACAGGATATGATCCTGAATTAAGCCCCCACAATTTCATTTGTCCTGTAGACTGAAGAGGTATATCCCTCAGATACTTTTGGTAGAACGAGCGACAAATCAGGGTCACTTGAGATCCTGTATCAAACAGGGCAGGAGCGGCATGACCATTGACAGTGACTTTGACAACGGACCTGGAGCCCGCGATAGCGCCTCTGGTATTTACTCGGCCCGCCTTCCTTCGGTGTCTTTGATTCTGAATAGAGAAGACAGCACTGTGTCTCAATCCCTCACTGTCCTCCGTACACTGTCTGGCACTATGGCCCGTCTGACCACATTTATAACAGGTTCTAGCATCCTTCCTCCATTGAGTGGCAGTGGGTGGAGTGGCGGACTGTCTAAGTTCTGACCGCTCCGCTGGTTTGTCCTTGTTTGAATTAGGAACAACATCTTCTTTAGAGATGCTTTTCGCTTTCTTAGGGGTACTAAAACTAATGTCAGCTTCTTGTTTCTTCACTAACTTCATTAAGTCAGGAAATGGAAGGACTCTATCAGATAGTAAGACCTTGAGTACTTGAGCAAGAGGATGATGAGGTTGTAACCCTCTCACCAACTGACTGGTTCTCATAGCGTCTACCTCTGAAGTAGATATAGCTGCGTGGTACACCAGACGTGAAAGAAGTAGCTGTAAACGGTTAATAAAAGTAGAGACATTTTCCCCTTCTTTTTGACGAACCATTCGGTAATCAGCAACCATCTGGGCAAGGTCATAGTATGGCTCAAAGTGATCAGACAGTACTTGTATATAGTCCAATGCACTCACTCCTTCATGAGAGTCTCTGTACAAGCGGATCAATTCTGCAGCAGGAGACCGCAAACTTTCACTGATACGCTGCCGCTTGCCTTCTTCAGAGCAAGACCATTCCTTCAGGCATTGGAGAGTATGTTCTTTCCATATCTCAAAGTTTTCCTCCCCTTGTGGTACTGGGACATTACCAGAGAATACTTTTAGTTTCTTGTAGTGAGTGGCCTGCAGGCCCTGAGCTAACATTTCAGTCAGCCTGGCTAAAGTGCTAATAGCACTGTCACTAGAGGAACTGCTAGCGACGGCCATACTGGGGGGGTAACTGGCTGAGCGGGGTTCTTCCTTTACCTGAACCAGGGGAGGAACAGGAGGTCGGTAATCCCATGTAGTAGCTAGTGGGAGGTTCCCCTCTGAGCTATATCGCTTCTCCATATCAATGACTATTCCCACTTCTAAATCTCAGCAGTGCCTCCAAATGTAGCCCTATTTGGGGGGGGGTATGAGTATTATCCCTCCCGCAACAGACTCTGGCGCTGACCTGTGTGTATAATGGGACCTGAAGCCTTCGCTGAAGGGAAGAGTGGGAACATATATGAAATATATCAGTGCCTCCACCCAGGATAGAGCCTCTGTATTACAGGGAGGATCTCTTCCTGGGACTTACCCATGAAGTACAGTTAGTAGCCTTAACAAGGATTACTGTACTAATCTCACAGTCTGAAGAATACATACAGATACCACATAAGGTTATAACAGTAGCTTTATAAGAATCAACAGGGTAATAATACATACATACAATATACTCAGAACACAGCAATACTACAACAACCAGCAAGTCCTCAACCGTCTTAGGTTATATACCCGGGTATATATATAAATATATAGCAAGAGTCCAGTGCACAATACCTCCAGGCAACAGAAGAGATGCAGGGGCCCCTGTGGATGACGGTGGATCCTCGGATTCTTCCAGGAGATGACAGACAGCCGATCAGGAGATGATGATGATGATGGTGAGATTCTTCACAGGCAGCAAACAGGGCGACGGTGACGGCAGTAGATGCAGGCCTGACTACCCTAACACTGAGTCCTTAACCTGCCAGCTAAACTACTAGTGCCACCGGGCCTCTAACTAGCTAGTTGGCCTTCGGAAGCCTAACCTATCACTGCCCTGAACTGTATATATATATGGATCCCTAACTACGGTTACTAGCTAGGTCCTGTGAGTATATAGGGGGTAACACATACCTAACTATATACTGTGAAGTAAAGAGGAACAAGTGGCTCTTAGACTCCCCCAGACACAACATGTCTGTCTCACCCCCCCCCCCCCCCCCCCCCCCCCCCCCCCCCCCCCCCCCCCCCCCCCACCCCCCCCCTTTTCTATATACACAACACACACCACACACCAGGCGCCCGGGCCCCCAAACACAAGGCGGGGGGAAAAAACCCAAACATTATATAAAAAAAAAAAAGGCCCCCCCCCACACAAAAAAAAGAGGGGGGAGGATGCCAAAAAAAGATCCCCCATTAACCACCACCCTTTTATCAGTTTTACAGACTGCTGTTTAGATACTATGACGGATCAAAACCACAGAATGAACAACAGTAGTGTGATAGAATCCCTAAAGAAACTTTGCAATATATCTTATTAAAGAAAAAAAAAATGCTTCTTTCTCCATTTATGAGGCTGCTCTCCCCTCCCTTCACTCAGTCTCTTATCACTGTGGTTCTCTGCCTCTATGGTAGTAGTAACTGGATCTGTGTGTGAGCTGGACAGTTCATCTCTATTAATGATAACAGACTGAATGAAGGCAGGGGGAGAAAGCAGTCTAAAGAATAGAGAAAATAGCATTTTTTCTTTTAACAAAAATGAATACAAAGTTCCTGATATTCACCAGTACTATTCATTTTGGAAAAGTTGTTTTATAGTTTGAGGTATGTTTTAAGACTAGATGACATTACAATTACATTGGGTTCTTTGGTTTTGGATTGGGTCAAACCCACCATCCCCTTGAGCATACATTGAAGTAATACAAGGTATCAGGGGAGAAGTGCATAGCGCATTCTTGCTGTGTTTCATGAAGACACTATAAAGCCTGGATGTTTTGCAGACTGTGCTAGTATTAGGTTAAGAACCACCATTTTTTTATTAGTCCCGCCACTTTTCGGGTGAGATGTGTATAAGTCACACTGCAGCTGTGCCCCTCTGAAAGAATTTCCACATAAAAGTATGCAAACTACAGCATACATGACTTTCATGAACTCATTTTCTTCTCTTAGATATTCTTGAATATTGGAAAAAGGCATATTGTATTCTTTTACTGTGCATTAAAAATCACTACTGTGAAAGAGTACGTTAACAAATTCATAAATATTTCACTTTCTTTCCTACTTATTCTTATAATTTATGGTAGTGGTGCTTTACATGGCAGCACATAAAATGCTTTCTTACATGTTTCAGGATTTATTTCCACTGCAAAAATACAAATCTGAGTAATGCTATAAGAAGCAGTTTACACTATTTATATAGTTGACTCTAGAAGGGCTTGGTTTCTATTGCAATGTACAGACATAGCGCTCAGTGACATTTTATTTAGATTCCCTCCCTATAGTCATATTATAGAGATTAGTTTAATGGTTCAGGTTGAATAGATTTTGGACGAGTTCTGTGTTGTAGAACATAATCCAGCAGGCGCTCTACTGGCAGAAAAATAAAAACCAAAGTGAGCAGTAGTAAAGGCAGTGAAGTAGAATACAGAATACCTAATGGTACTGGCTGGGAAATGTCAAACTGATACTGGAACAAGCTCCAAAACTCAGTGGGGATATAATTCCAGAGCAAAGTAGAAGAGCTCCATAAAGCCTAATGGTCAGAAGAAATAGATGGGTTAGAGAGACCTCGTTCAATGTGACATGCAAGCGTAACAGAGGTGAAGAGTTTGCTACTTGTAGTATTTATGACATGAGAAAGGCTCGGTCTGTTGGAATGTTCCCACAGAACGTTAATACATCATCTACTGATTTTTATAATGCAAGGGTGTTTTGCATCATAAATATCTGACACTACAGATGGATAAGATGCTGGTATATTAATATACTATGTGACATTTATTGACATGAAGTATCACTTTGTTAGACTATTTGTCATGTCCAAAGATACAAAGTATTACAGCAACATGAATATGACATTGTGGCAGGATTTTACCACTCTTTACTGGATGTTCTAAAGGTTCCAGCACATGCAATAGAAACCAAAATTCAAATATACAGTACAGACCAAAAGTTTGGACACACCTTCTCATTCCAAGAGTTTTCTGTATTTTCATGACTATAAAAATTGTAGATTCACACTGAAGGCATCAAAACTATAAATTAACACATGTGGAATTATATACTTAACAAAAAAGTGTGAAACAACTGAAAATATGTCTTATATTCTAGGTTCTTCAAAGTAGCCACCTTTTGCTTTGATTACTGCTTTGCACACTCTTGGCATTCTCTTGATGAGTCTCAAGAGGTAGTCACCTGAAATGGTTTTCACTTCACAGGTGTGCCCTGTCAGGTTTAATAAGTGGGATTTCTTGCCTTATAAATGGGGTTGGGACCATCAGTTGTGTTGTTCAGAAGTCAGGTGGATACACAGCTGTTAGTCCTATTGAATGGAGTGTTAGAATTTGTATTATGGCAAGAAAAAAGCAGCTAAGTAAAGAAAAATGAGTGGCATTATTACTTTAAGAAATAAAGGTCAGTCAGTCCGAAAAATTGGGAAAACTTTGAAAGTGTCCCCAAGTGCAGTGGCCAAAACCATCAAGCGCTACAAAGAAACTGGCTCACATGAGGACCGCCCCAGGAAAGGAAGACCAAGAGTCACCTCTGCTGCGGAGGATAAGTTCATCCAAGTCACCAGCCTCAGAAATCGCAGGTTAACAGCAGCTCAGATTAGAGACCAGGTCAATGCCACACAGAGTTCTAGCAGCAAACACATCTCTACAACAACTGTTAAGAGGAGACTGTGTGCAGCAGGCCTTCATGGTAAAATAGCTGCTAGGAAACCACTGCTAAGGACAGGCAACAAGCAGAAGAGACTTGTTTGGGCTAAAGAACACAAGGAATGGACATTAGACATGTGGAAATCTGTGCTTTGGTCTGATGAGTCCAAATTTGAGATCTTTGGTTTCAACCACCATGTCTTTGTGCGACGCAGAAAAGGTGAACGAATGGACTCTACATGCCTGGTTCCCACCGTGAAGCATGGAGGAGGAGGTGTGATGGTGTGGGGGAGCTTTGCTGGTGACACTGTTGGGGATTTATTCAAAATTGAAGGAATACTGAACCAGCATGGTTACCACAGCATCTTGCAGCGGCATGCTATTCCATCCGCTTTGCGTTTAGTTGGACCATCATTTATTTTTCAACAGGACAATGACCCCAAACACACCTCCAGACTGTGTAAGGGCTATTTGACCAAGAAGGAGAGTGATGGGGTGCTACGCCAGATGACCTGGCCTCCACAGTCACCAGACCTGAACCCAATTGAGATGGTTTGGGGTGAGCTGGACCGCAGAGTGAAGGCAAAAGGGCCAACAAGTGCTAAGCATCTTTGGGAACTCCTTCAAGACTGTTGGAAGACCATTTCATGTGACTACCTCTTGAAGCTCATCAAGAGAATGCCAAGAGTGTGCAAAGCAGTAATCAAAGCAAAAGGTGGCTACTTTGAAGAACCTAGAATATAAGACATATTTTCAGTTGTTTCACACTTTTTTGTTAAGTATATAATTCTACATGTGTTAATTCATAGTTTTGATGCATTCAGTGTGAATCTACAATTTTTATAGTCATGAAAATACAGAAAACTCTTGGAATGAGAAGGTGTGTCCAAACTTTTGGTCTGTACTGTATATATATATATATATATATATATATATATTTGTATACTGTGCATACTGACAAAAATTAACAGCAAATCCTGCCTCTCAGATCATACACATACATTATCCTATACTAATTGCCAGTGGTATTGCTAAGGATCTTAATGTATATGTATCAAATCCCAGTATCCCCAAACACTTCACCATGCCAGAGCCTAAATGCACTAATAGAAAATCCAGCACCAGTCAGTAACAGGCTAGATACATTTACATCCAATGACTCACAGGTAGCCTCTTCTCCTATTGGAGTTATTCTTTCTTAATTTTCTCCATTCAGCTCAGATCGCCTTGATAATTCTTCAATTCACAACTTGTTTAGGCAGATGTGGAAAAAATACTGCAAATTAAGAATGCTTTCAAAAATAGAAGTGTTAAGAAAAATCAAAATCAAATCAATATTTGGTGAGACCACCCTTTGCCATTAAAACAGCATCAATTCTTCCAGGTACACAAGTGCAGAACTAAGCATATATCGTCTGTGGATGTAGACTTGCTCAAATCCTTCTGTCTCTTCATATAATCCCAGACAGACTGGACAATGTTTAGATCAGTGTTCTTAATTGACAAAAATAAACTTCCATGTTTGAAAGCATTTTTACTTTACTGAATTTTCCCCACACCTGCCTAAAAATTTTCCATGGTGCTTTATGTTCATCCATTAGCAGGTTAGAGGAAATGTTTAATGCAAAAATGGTATAGTTATTGTCCCCAAACTATACCCTTTCAAGATGGTAGTGGAGGGTTGCTAAAGTAGAGCTCTCACTTCAAACAACATTTGACGTGTAAAGCTAGGTTCACACCTACGCTCAAGTTTCCATTCTTTGGGTCTGCTCAGACCCAAAAAATGGAAATCCAATCCTTTTAAAAAGCGGTTTCCTCCGGGTTTCCGCCCAAAAAATGCGGCGATAAAAGTCTTTTTCAATTAGAGTGGGGGACGGAATCCCCCAACAGAAACCAGGCACAGGTGTGAATCCAGCCTTAGAGAGACATGTCCGATGTTGTGATTGTTGGAACCCATGTGCCGAGACCTTAACTGGTTGCTAGAACAAAAGGATTATAAACATATGTTCTGGACTGTATACAAGGGGTGCATTGCTATCTATTAGGTTTCACAATTACTAGGAAGTTGGAAGAACCATGAATGAGGTAGTGCAAAGCTCGCACCTTACTGTGATCCAAATAGCATGGTTCTTGCACAGGGGTCCTCTAAGTAAGATACTGTGACATCACAACAGGCTTTTATTTTAAGTAATCTACTGTAGCATCACAATTGTGTTTTTATTAAGTGAGTTTCTGTGACATCACAAGTGAGTTTCCTCAGCTGCTGTAAGTTGATGTGACATCACAGGTTGATTTCAGTCAGGTGATCTGATGTAGCAATGCAAGAGAGTTTCAGTAAGTTATGCTACTGTGACAACACTACTGTGTAACTTTCAGGTAGCTGCTGTGATTTCACAATGGCTTTAGTAAGGTAAGCTAACACAAGTGTCTTTGTGTGAGGTGAGCTACTGTAGGTTTGTGGCTGAGCTTCTATGACATCACAAGTGTATTAAAGTGAAGTAATCTGCTGTGACATTACAAGAGGATATCAGAGATGACATGCTGGGACATCATAAACCTCTGTCAGATAAGCCTTTGTCACATTATAGCAACTCATTTAAGTCAGGTGGACATAGTGTAGGTACCACCAAATATCAGAAAGAAATCAAGAAGCCCATATACTGGCTGAGATTTATCAATCCCTCTACACCACTTTTCTGGCATAGACGGCTGATATTGTTGCTCACATTGTTGCTCATGTTGTTGCCATAAACATTTATGGCACTGCTATTGTCTACTATTTCTGAACCTTTCTGTAACTTTTTAATATTGTGAAATTTTAGTCAGAGTACAAGTGAATCTCAGGGAAGTTTTGTTAGAGTTATTGTTTGTAGCCAGTTATATCACATAAAGGGAACCTATCATATGTTTTAGGCACCCCAAACAGGCCCCAGCAGGTTTAGCATTATTTAATGACTTTTACCATGATGCCCCTGAATTACCTCACTGATGTGAAAAAGTGAAGTTAGAGAATCTTTTATGTCCTCAGAGATGTGCGGTATTATATAATGCAGAAAGCCAACTGTGTGCTGAATTCAGCACATTATCAGCTTTCCCAGTATGTGCCCCTGTGCTGGAGATTATCGCTGGGCGGTAAGTAAGGCCCCCCCCCCCCCCCCGATAGTACAAGACTATGGAAGGGTACTGTCAGGGGGGCATTACTCACAGCCCAGCGAAGACGCTGTACAGTAAGGCCCACCTTTCTGACAGTGGAGAGATATTGCTGCTGAAACTAACGGCATGGATATCTCCAGCACCAGGGTGCATACTGGGAAAGCTGCCAACGCGCTAAATTAAGCGCACTGTTGGCTTTCTAGTGGTATATAATACCGCACATATCTGAGGACATGAAAGGTCCTCTTTAAAAAGTTTCTTTACCGTATGCAAATGAACTGTATCTTGTTATGGGGGGTGGGGATGCGATCCACCTAGTTATGCAGTCATGACAGCAGGTCACACTGAAATCTTGCTTGCATATGTACTGCACCCACTACCCTACCCTACTAGATTGTAAGCTCTTGCGAGCAGGGCCCTCAGTCCCATTGTGTGAATTGACTATTTCTTTGTAATGTATCTCTTTTGTCTGTACTTGAACCCTACAAATTGTACAGTGCTGCGGAATATGTTGGCGCTATATAAATAAAATGTATTATTATTATTATTATTATTATTACCCAAAAGAAAGCGGCAGGAGGGGCAGAGCAGTGCATATGCATGAGCTCACTTCTCTTCCTCTCCTGAAGCTTTCCATTGAGCAATGAGCCAGCTAGAGGCAGGCACAAGCACACCAGTACATGAAGAAGCAGGTACCAAAGCATCTGCATAAGATTTCAGCCACAGTTCTGGAGGAGTCACACAGTGAGGACTATGTCAATTCCACCCACCTGCCGCCATGACTGCACAACTAGGTGGACTGGATCCTCACTCCACGTGACAAGTTACAGTTCATTTACATATAGTGAAAAACCTTTACAACTCCAATTTGCTGATATTCTGGTCTGGCTAAGGCCAGATTACGCCTTAGGTTTGTTTGAAAACCATGCATTAGTCTATAGGGAGCTACCTTCTAAAAGCTGGTGATGGAGCAAGTTCCTCTTTTCAACCAATGAGGTGTTGTTTGCATATTCCTTACCCAGAATTCCTAGCAGGGCATCAGGCAATCAGGTAATTCATGATAGGAGGCATGAAAGAAAAGTCATTAAATGATGCTTCACCTATTGGGGCCAGTTTGGTGTCCATAAAACACATGACAGGTTCCCTTTAAAATACATATTTAAAACTGTAAAATAACAAAGTACGAAAACGCACGCAGAGATGGTCAGCCAACTTGTCAAATGGTTGCTATGGCAATAAGGAGCTGAAGTTGAGTATTTGGAGTGTCCTGTGAATGCATTTGATAATAATATTTTATTAAGTAATTTAACTATTTAATGTAGAATAATTATAGAGGTCAATGTGAAAGGCAGAGGAGATTATATAATTAGTGAAAAAAAGTGGAGAAAAGTGGTAAGTAAGAAAATGTAAGTTGTAATAAACATGCCAGCCAACTACTGGGCACATTAATTCCTTGCAAATAATATTCAATACTTGCTTTTATTATTACTATTATTTGGTGTTAAATAATTACATCCTATATGAAGCTTGTCAAGTATTGCTCAGGAAACATAAAAGGTGATTGAAATGTTAGGCATGTTACAAGTACTGTATATTATACACATAATGGCAGCATTAAAAGTGCATTTCACCTAAACTAACAGCACTTGAGTTGACCTCTTCCGCTAAAGGATAGGTGAAATATGTATGTACACACGTGGACAAAATTGTTGGTACCCCTATTTTAATGAAAGAAGAACCCACAATGGTCACAGAAATAACTTGAATCTGACAAAAGTAATAATATATAAAAATTCTATGAAAATGAAAGTCAGACATTGCTTTTCAACCATGCTTCAACAGAATTTTTTTTTTTTTAAAAAGAAAACTCATGAAACAGGCCTGGACAGAAATGATGGTTCCCTTAACTTAATATTTTGTTGCACAACCTTTTGGGGCAATCACTGCAATCAAACGATTCCTGTAACTGTCAATGAGACTTCTACACCTCTCAAGAGGTATTTTGGCCCACTCCTCATGAGCAAACTGCTCCAGTTGTCTCGGGTTTGAAGGGTGCCTTTTCCAGACGGCATGTTTCAGCTCCTTCCAAAGATGCTCAATAGGATTTAGGTCAGGGCTCATAGAAGGCCACTTCAGAATAGTCCTATGTTTTCCTCTTAGCCATTCTTGGGTGTTTTTAGCTATGTGTTTTGGGTCATTATCCTGTTGCAAGACCCATGACCTGCGACTGAGACCAAGCTTTCTGACAATGGGTAGCACATTTCTCTCTAGAATCCCTTGATAGTCTTGAGATTTCATTGTACCCTGCACAGATTCAAGACACCCTGTGCCAGATGCAGCAAAGCAGCACCAGAACATAACAGAGCCTCCTCCATGTTTCACAGTAGGGACAGTGTTCTTTTCAAGATATGCTTAATTTTTCCGTCTGTGAACATAGAGCTGATGCGCCTTGCCAAAAATTTCGATTTTTGTCTCATCTGTCCATAGGACATTCTCCCAGAAGCTTTGTGGCTTCTCAACATGTAGTTTGGCAAATTCCAGACTGGTTTTTTTATGATTTGTTTTCAACAATGGTGTCCTCCTTGGTTGTCTCCCATGAAGTCCACTTTGGCTCAAACAATGACGGATGGTGCGATCTGACACTGATGTTCCTTGAGCTTCAAGTTCACCTTTAATCTCTTTAGAAGTTTTTCTGGGCTCTTTTGTTACCATTCGTATTATCCTTCTCTTTGATTTGTCATCAATTTTCTTCCTCCTGCGGCCACGTCCAGGGAGGTTGGCTACAGTCCCATGGATCTTAAATTTCTGAATAATATGTGCAATGGTAGTCACAGGAACATCAAGCTGCTTGGAGATAGTCTTATTACCTTTACCTTTAATATGCTTGTCTATAATTTTCTTTCTAAGCTCCTGAGAACTCTTTTCTTCGCTTCCTCTGGTCCATGTTGCGTATGGTACTCACCATGTCACCAAACAGCACAGTGAGTATCTGTAGCCCTATATACAGGCCCACTGACTGATTACAAGATTGTAGACACCACTGATGCTAATTAGTGGACACACCTTGATTTAACATGTCCCTTTGGTCACATTATTTTCAGGGGTACTATCATTTCTGTCCAGGCCTGTTTCATGAGTTTTCTTTTTTTTTAAAAAAAATATGTTACATAACTGGGGGTCCCACTGATGGATCTGTAACCTATCACTAGTATCAGCAGCCCCCATTTCTGCTTATCAGAACTTATGTCGTGAGAAGTTATATGAAGCAGCAGTCAACAACATGTGTGGAGACAGTTTTGTGAGGGATGCTTTGGCTTCCCATAGAGGAACAGCAATTGGTAGGGGTCCCATTTATCATCTATCTTGTGGTTGTTAGACAGAAAACCCCTACAGTTGTTAAAAATTCTATTATGTTGAGATGCAATTAATATGGGGTTAATATAGGCTCCTTATGGGGCCTATGGTCTTTTGCCCTCTGAGTATAGTCTATATAGGGTTTTGGGTGTGGTGCTTTGAGCTTCATGTTGGTGATTTGAAACTCCACTACACTAATATATTATATATACCTTATCTAGTATTCATAAGTTAAGGATACTTTGAGTGTTTTAGTGAAGTTGTCTGCAGTTTCATATTATCAATCTGCGGTGTTTTCACTTTTCACCGCAAAGATATAGTATTTTCTTGCGGCTGGTTTACCTATACTCCAATATTTATATAAGGGGGTTTGAAAGAATACTGTATGTACGTTTTCCCCTTATTTGGGATAGGTTTATCTAAAAGGATCACTTAGAATAATTATGGGTGACATCTTTTTTGGATGTCTGTGTTTTTAATTTTTCTAATAAAAGTTGAGTTTTATTTATTATTTCATTTCTATATTTTTGCCATTTTTTCTTTAATTGGTTTCTTTTCTGTTGAAAAAATTTTTTTGACCCCTATTGTTATATGTTGTTTGATGTGATTTTGGGTCACGTTTATAAACCTTAATGGCAGGTTTCCTATCAGGCAGTGTTAATGCAGATCAATGGCTTGATGAAGCAAAATCAGTTTTTTCTGAGAATGAATTACCTAGTAATTTACAGGTGACTAATATCAAGGGAACATTTAAACAGTTAACTAAAACTTATCGGGACTTCGTTCGTACCTGGTGGGAAATACAAGGACTTCAGAATTATATCACACATGGCATTGTTCCCCGGGGTTTAAGAAATACGGTTGCTCCTGTTAAAAGACTAAGATCTCCTGAGCTCATGAAAAAATGGGAACAGGAGATCACAGATAGCTCACTGAGACTCATGAAATTACTGGTAGAAGAGGAACAATTCAATTTTGATAAAATATCTAAGGAATTGAAAGAACTTATTGAGGCCAGTAAAAAATTTCAGACTGATCCTGAGTTTATCAAAAAAGAAAAAAATTTTACAGAGCAACATTGAACAATTTGTAGCTTTGATTAAGAATTGTAAACATTTTCAGTTTCAGAGGGATTTAGCTGAATTTAAAAATAATAAAGCTTATGAACATATTTTGAGCTATCGGGTGGAAAGTGATATCTCTTCGTCTGATTATGAGAACTCTGATAATGACATAAGAACTCGTGGCTCAAGTTATAGAGCTAGAGGAAGAGGTGGTAATAGATTCAGGAGTACTCCAAGGGGAACGAAGTCCCTAACACAGAAATTTAATACATCTACTAGTGGAGATTCGTCTGGTTTTTTAGCTCAAGGTCCACCTATCACACAGTACCTATTGAGGGGGAGAACAGATTCCCAGAAAAAGGGTCCAGATACCCTCTAATGGTAAATTCTGGGTTGATGAGAGATGGACCTTATTACAAAGAAAGAGTGGAGATCTTGAAGAATAGCTGTGAAGTTGATGCTTGTCAAATAATAAATTTATCAGATAGAACTTTATCAGCTCACGAAATGTCTATCTTAGCCAAGGGTTTATCGTTTGTTCCCACAACCCAGTTTGATGAATTCTCATGGGTTAAAGATCTTTCACTTTTTTGTAGAAAATTGAGGTGGACCAAATTTATGCAAATAACTAAACAGAAAAAAAGTGAAGAATGGGGATTTGAACTGGAGGATTTACCAGGTCTAGGGATTCTTGAAAACCTCTACAGAGAAGGACAGGGAGAAGTATGTCCTAGGTCATTCTCGGGTCTACGTCCTAAAAGCACTAAGACCCCTCCACCTATAGATACAAGCTTCATTGATGCCTTTGAAGCTTTAGCGGTTGAAGGTATTTCACAAGTATCTAGACAAAAGAGAAACATATCTAATCTTGATGGGGCCCACTTTAAAGCCCTTTCTGCATTAGAAAGGGATAATGATATAATTATTAAATCTTCTGATAAGGGGGGCAACATCATACTTCTTAATAGGGATCAATATATTTTGATGTGTAATAACATCTTGACACATGAAGATTCATATAGGATACTTGAAAATGACCCAACATCATTATTTTCAGACGAATTGGAAAGTATTTTGAATTCAGCTGCTGACAGGGGTCTTATAGACAACAATGAGTATAAATTTATGAAACCAAATCATCCACAAATAGCCACTTTTTATGCACTACTTAAAGTGCATAAGGGGTTTGATCCTCTTAAGGGGCGTCCTATAGTCTCGGGCATAGGAGGGCTTACACAGGGCATCAGCACCTACGTCGATATCATCTTACGACCATTTGTGCTGGCCCTTCCCTCCTATGTCCGAGACACAATGGACGTCCTGAGACATCTGGAGGTTATCTCTCTTCCACCCAATACAAAGGTGGCTAGTTTGGACGTGGAGGCGCTATACAGCTCCATACCCCATGATTTGAGGTGTGGGGCTGTGCGGCACTTCCTGGAAAAAAGGGATAATTTTTTGATGGAACATAATGTGTTCACATTACAACTCCTGGACTTCATTCTTAGGAGAAACTATTTTTTGTTTAACGGGCGCTTCTTCCACCAGCTCCAGGGTACCGCAATGGGGAGTCCAGCTGCGCCTACTTATGCAAACTTATACCTGGGCTGGTGGGAGGAGCGCCTAGTTTTCTCTGAGGATATGGAGAAGTGGACGTCATCAATTTTGATTTGGTTACGTTACATCGACGATATTTTGCTTTTCTGGAGTGGGACTGAGGAGGATTTCTGGTCCTTTGTGGATGAACTCAATCATAATCATATTAACCTACATTTTACGGCAGAAATTAATAGCAAAGAGATTTCTTTTTTGGATCTTTCCATCAAAATTGAGGAGAATGGAACAATTAACACCACTGTCTTTAGAAAGAAAACGGCAACTAATAGTTTGCTCTGTTGGGATAGTTTTCATCCTGAGCCCCTGAAGAGAGGAATACCCAAAGGACAATTCCTTAGAGTGCGCCGGAATTGTTCCAATTTGGATGATTTTCATAATAAAGCTGATGATCTTGAACAGAGATTTATCAATAGGGGCTATCCATCAACTATTGTACAGAAAGCACGTAATCACGCTTTGGCACTAGACAGAAGAGGTCTCCTCTCTCCTAAATTATCTAGTGAGACAGAAACACAGATTCGTCTTATTGGGACCTTTGATAGCAAACATAGAGAGATCAAGCATATTTTGACTCCATTATGGAAGATTTTACGTATGGATCGGGATATTCAGGGTTCCATTGCCCAGGTTCCATCGATTACATATAGAAGGGGCAGGAACCTAAAGGATATTCTGACCCATAGTCATTTGAAACCTGACACTAAGAAAGACACCTGGTTAGATAGATCTATACCTAGTGGTACGTTCAAATGTGGACATTGTAAAGCTTGTCCCTTTATTAACAAAAGTATGTCATTTACGAGCGTATCCACTGGTCGTTCCTATGAAAACCGGGAGTTCATCAATTGCAAATCTAAGGGTGTTATTTACATGGCTACCTGCACCTGCCCAAAAAATTATGTTGGGAAGACTATTAGGGAACTAAGAAGGAGAATACTTGATCATATTGGGAATATTAATAGATGTGAAGATCAACCTATCAGTAGACATGTCTGGGAGGCCCATGGGGGTGATCCGAGTCATGTCTCTTTTCAAGGCATCGAACTTGTTAAACCCAATATACGGGGGGGGTGGTTTGGACCGTCGAATCCTTCAAAAAGAAGCCCAATGGACATACCGATTGAAATCGGTTAAACCACAGGGCCTTAATGAGGTGATTTCGTTTACATCTTTTATCTGAAATTATGTGAGCTATCTTTATCCCCTCTAATTGATATTTCATCCTTATTTTAAAATTAATTTTTTTTTTTTTTTCCTTATCATTCCTAGTCCCGCTGTAGTATATTCCTAATATATAAGAGAGGTGGGAAATGAAAGATAGGCGACCTTTTGTATATGGTTTGTCCTGTCTCTGTGCATATCTTAGCCATTTTTGTGCTCTATTTTCCATATGAGTTTAATTGCTTTATTATCTCTTGTTATCATTATTTTGTTCATACTCCACTATTCTTAGTATGGTTGTATAAGTATATATGTTTTGTAACTGTTTTGATCCATTCAATCTATATTGTTGAACTATGCTAGTAGAGCATTATCTGATGTAATTTTGAAACCGCTGTATATCTTTAGCGATTTCATCAGCACTATGTTTTTAGTGTCGTTGCATTTAGAGTAATGTCTCATTTTTTTAAACTTCAATCTTTGCTATTTTAGTAATAACTGATTTATTCATTCAGATTTAGCTGATTATCTATAGGAGGTTCATCGCCGCTATGTATATAGCGTTGACGTTCCCACGGTAACGATCCCGTTCTTTTGCACCAAGGAGAAGAGGTGGGTGTGGTACCTCTGACACACCCACTGAAATGACAAGCGGGATTGGTCAGGGGTACACAGGCTCTATCCTTTATATAGATCACTGTGCAGTGTGGTATCCAAGGCTTAACATTGAAAGTACCGGCGCCTACCATCTGGGCGTCGGGAACTGTGGTTTTTACCGCATTTTCTTTGACTATCTACACATTTTTTCTCCATGAAATTTATAAACTCCCCTGATGAACCTGGTGTTAGGATTATCCACTAGGGGAAACATGTTGGGAGATGAGGGAAAGAGGAGATTCACATGTTCCATTATAAGAGAGTGACTTGATCAGGCATTTGGTTTATCATGCTCCTTATGGGGCCTATGGTCTTTTGCCCTCTGAGTATAGTCTATATAGGGTTTTGGGTGTGGTGCTTTGAGCTTCATGTTGGTGATTTGAAACTCCACTACACTAATATATTATATATACCTTATCTAGTATTCATAAGTTAAGGATACTTTGAGTGTTTTAGTGAAGTTGTCTGCAGTTTCATATTATCAATCTGCGGTGTTTTCACTTTTCACCGCAAAGATATAGTATTTTCTTGCGGCTGGTTTACCTATACTCCAATATTTATATAAGGGGGTTTGAAAGAATACTGTATCTACGTTTTCCCCTTATTTGGGATAGGTTTATCTAAAAGGATCACTTAGAATAATTATGGGTGACATCTTTTTTGGATGTCTGTGTTTTTAATTTTTCTAATAAAAGTTGAGTTTTATTTATTATTTCATTTCTATATTTTTGCCATTTTTTCTTTAATTGGTTTCTTTTCTGTTGAGAAAATTTTTTTGACCCCTATTGTTATATGCAATTAATATGGGTAGTATTACAGCTCATAGAGGATTGTTCACTAGTCTACCACCTGAGGACATACTGTACAGTGCTGGCCAAAAGTATTGGCACCCCTGCAATTCTGTCAGATAATACTCAATTTCTTCTTGAAAATGATTGCAATCACAAATGCTTTGGTAATAATATCTTCATTTAATTTGTCTTCAATGGAAAACCACAAAAAGAATTGTCAAAAAGCCAAATTGGATATAATTCCACACCAAACATAAAAAGGGGGTGGACAAAAGTATTGGCACCCTTTGAAAAATCAGGTGATGCTTCTCTAATTTGTGTAATTAACAGCACCTGTTACTTACCTGTGGCACATAACAGGTGGTGGCAATAACTAAATCACACTTGCAGCCAGTTGAAATGGATTAAAGTTGACTCAACCTCTGTCCTGTGTCCTTGTGTGTCCCACATTGAGCATGGAGAAAAGAAAGAAGACCAAAGAACTATCTGAGGACTTGAGAAGCAAAATTGTGAGGAAGCATGAGCAATCTCAAGGCTACAAGTCCATCTCCAAAGACCTGAATGTTCCTGTGTCTACCGTGCGCAGTGTCATCAAGAAGTTTAAAGCCCATGGCACTGTGGCTAACCTCCCTAGATGTGGACGGAAAAGAAAAATTGACGAGAAATTTCAACAAAAGATTGTGCGGATGGTGGCTAAAGAATCTCGACTAACATCCAAACAAGTTCTAGCTGCCCTGCAGTCCGAGGGTACAACAGTGTCAACCCGTACTATCCGTCAGCGTCTGAATGAAAAGGGACTCTATGGTAGGATACCCAGGAAGACCCCACTTCTGACCCAGAGACATAAAAAAGCCAGGCTGGAGTTTGCCAAAACTTACCTGAGAAAGCCAAAAACTTTTTGGAAGAATGTTCTCTGGTCAGATGAGACAAAAGTAGAGCTTTTTGGGAAAAGGCATCAACATAGAGTTTACAGGAAAAAAAAAAGAGTCCTTCAAAGAAAAGAACACGGTCCCTACAGTCAAACATGGCGGAGGTTCCCTGATGTTTTGGGGTTGCTTTGCTGCCTCTGGCACTGGACTGCTTGACCGTGTGCATGGCATTATGAAGTCTGAAGACTACCACCAAATTTTGCAGCATAATGTAAGGCCCAGTGTGAGAAAGCTGGGTCTCCCTCAGAGGTCATGGGTCTTCCAGCAGGACAATGACCCAAAACAAACTTCAAAAAGCACTAGAAAATGGTTTGAGAGAAAGCACTGGAGACTTCTAAAGTGGCAAGCAATGAGTCCAGACCTGAATCCCATAGAACACCTGTGGAGAGATCTCAAAATGGCAGTTTGGAGAAGGCACCCTTCAAATCTCAGGGACCTGGAGAAATTTGCCAAAGAAGAATGGTCTAAAATTCTATCAGAGCATTGTAAGAAACTCATTAATGGTTACCGGAAGCGGTTGTTCGCAGTTATTTTGTCTAAAGGTTGTGCTACCAAGTATTAGGCTGAGGGTGCCAATACTTTTGTCCGGCCCATTTTTGGAGTTTTGTGTACAATGATCAATGATTTGACTTTTTTTTTCATTCTCTTTTGTGTTTTTTCATTGCAAGCAAAATAAATGAAGATATTATTACCAAAGCATTTGTGATTGCAATCATTTTCTGGAAGAAATTGAGTATTATCTGACAGAATTGCAGGGGTGCCAATACTTTTGGCCAGCACTGTATATGCCTTGTTCTTTTATGAGCTGCAGATGTATTACTGCTTAAAGGGAACATGTTACACAAGAAGTCTGATCTGCAAGCAAAATCTTATAAAGCAGGAGGAGATGAATAGACTGATATGTAGTATTGTGGGAAAATATTCAGTATAACTTGGGATTTATTCATTTGACTCACTGCTCTTCCTGGCTGTGGGAGTCAAGTGCATGTGCATTAAGTTGGGGCAAAGAAGTGTGGAGATGGTGCGGTTAAGTGTAGGTGGCCTCTCTTTCACTTTTGGTGCCAAATCCTCTTACAGTCCCTAGTCTGGCACAGTTATGAGAGGTTTGCATTGAGGTGATGGCATTTTGGTGTGTCCTCAGTGTTAAGCGCGACTGAATGCACAGGAGACAACTTACAGATTAGTTTACGTGGCTCAGTTTTATCCAGTTACACAACATTATGGGCCTAATCACTTACAATAGCAGGTTCCATATATATGCCACTTTACGCACAAGGACAGGAGTGGCTATTGCTCTTCAACTCTTTCTCAGTCCTCTGACCCTTTCCACTGTAGCGATATGGAACAACCTCTGGGACATAGTCCTCCTTTCCAATCACTACCAGGGAAATGCGGGGAATGTCTTGGCCTTGGGTACCTAAATTTCCACACTGTTTACCAGCAGATTCATGAAGTCCTGGTTCTGCAAGCCTCAGATCCGGTGACATGGGACTGTCTGTTAACCCTATCTGCCACTAGATAGTCTACAGAGAAGAAGGTGCTCTGCCACCAGCTAACTCCCTCTTTTAATGCTAACTCCAGACTAACTTTCTGGAACAGGAGGTCACTTCTTGGCTAACTCCTAACACCTTCTAGCAAACCCCAGGACATTAGAAGTGGGACCCATATCTTTTAGGTATTTATGGCATATCCTATGGATATAGCCATAAATACTGTGATGGGAATATCCCTTTAAAGAGCAGAAACTTCAATCAATAAGTTACAATCTTTTTACACGCAACTATAAGAGCCCTCAATGTAAGAGAAAGTCCAATTTATGCCAAGTAGGAGCTGGCATGAAACTATAATTTTTGCCAGTTTCTGATGTTAATTATAATAAATTTGCTGGGCCTATGTAGGCCACGACCCACCTTATAATAATGTCTCAAATGTTTGTGCAATATTGGTTTTTCATAGAAATTTGGAACTTTTGTGAAATGATGAATTACCCTTTAAATGCATGTTCATAGTCACAGGTTGCCTTTATAAATTCAAATTTATCATCCAGTTTCTGCAAAGGCTAAACAACAAGATCCACTGCCATAGTAATTGTCTCCGAATTTTCATGAAACCTGGTACAAGTAATGGATGAAAAGAAATTTAATAACTTCATACATGAGAACAATTAAAGGGAAACTGTCATTCACTTTTTGTGAATGGTCATATCACTATAGCACTGGTTTTTATAGACCATTACTGCCATATTCTAAATCCTTAAGGTCGGGGGCGTAACTACCACCATAGCAGAGGCAACCGTTGCTTTTTTTTTTTTAACCACTGGGTAGTGCCAATTTTCACTTACCTATACCCATTCCTGTCCACCGTCACCTTTACTTAGGCCTTCAAGGGGTGCTGCATATTATATCCTGGACGTCGTGTCGTGGCACTGAACATCAGGATGTAATTTGGAGGTCTAAGCGGAGGAGACAATGGGATTGCTAAGTGAAACTCAGACATTGCCTGTTGGAGTGATCTAGTAGGTAGCAGCCTAAAGTACCTTTGCGGGAGCTTGTACAGTAAGGGACCATGCTTCAGGCACCCATACACATAACAGTGCCCCTGTTACATGCCATTATACAGTATATATATTATTGTATGGGGGCCTGTAACAGGACCCTTATGGTATGTGGGCCTGTAACAGGGGCCTTAATGTATGGGTGCCTGTAAAGCGGGGACCTACTGTATGGGGGCCTTTAAAGGGGGCACTAGGTTAAGGGGGCCTGTAACGGGGCACTTACTATATGGGGACCTGTAATAGGGATAGTATACTGTACAGGGGTTAATAAAAGTGGCAATATATTGTATGGGGGCCAATAAAGGGGGGATATATAAAGGGAAGATTACACTACGTGGGGAAAAAGTTTGCTATGGGGGCCTTAACATTCCTAGTTACAGCCCTGCTTCTTTAGGTGGCTCATTTTGGAGAAAACTAAGTTTAATCCTGTCACTGGCTATATGCCAATAGCATACTTGGAGTCATTAAGGTGCTGTTGCAGGTCTGAGGAGGCATGGAGTCAAAACTTACAAGTGCTGCAAGCATACCCACTGCTCACCAGGTGACCTCTTGGGTGTTGATGTCAGATCATCTTAGAATTGACTCTGCGATTCTGCAGCCCTGCAATACCACTCGGGTGACTCTAGGCTTGCTATTGACAAACTTTCAACAACAGTATTAAAGCATACCTGCAGTTATACTGTAAATAATTGCATAAATGAATAGTACAGGTGAAAATAAGAAACTTTGTAATGTATCTTATTAAATAAATATGTTTTCTCCACTTTTCAGATAGAGTTACTTTCTACATATTAGTCTATGAAGAGGAGAGGAGACATAGACAAGACACCCTATATGATTGCAGCTCCTACACTCTGCTATTCTAAACTCTTTTAGCTCTGCTATGTTTGTAGATAAGAGGCTGCTAGTACACAGAATGAGGCAATAATGTGTGAGGCTTAATACAGAGAAAAATATAATGTAAACAAGCAGTAAAATTCAAGATAAGGAGCAGACAGGGGCATAACTAGTAAAGACTGGACCCCTTAGAAAACTTTTGACTGGGGCCCCCCGCCCCCACACAATATAGGACCCCCTTTCCTGGCCTCCACAGGGTATAATGCCACTTTCCTGGTCCCCATATGGTATAACACCCCCTTTACCAGTGCCCACATGGTATAATGCCCCCTACATCGTATGACGCCCCCTTTACTGGCCCTCACATGGTATAACACTCCCTTTGCTAGCCCTCACAATATATTGTCCCCTGGCCCCCATACAGATTACTGCCTCATTTGCTAGACTCCAGACAGTAAATGCCCCCTTTACTGGCCCCCACACAGTATACTGCCCCTTTATTGGCCCCCATGCAGTAAGTGCCCCCTTTACAGGGTCGCAGATATTCAGTGCTAGTGACTTTAGGCCAACATCTCCCCCAGGCTCCAGAGTTTATCCAATTCTTGGAATGCCTGTAAGAATAATGTCCCACATCGTGTACAGTATAATGTCCCATAGTGGCTTCCATACAGTATAATATCCCAAAGCAGCCCTCCACACAGTATAATGTCCCATATTGGCCCCTCCACACAGTATAATGTCCCATAGTGGCCCCTCCACACAGTATAATGTCCCATAGTAGTCCCTCCACGCAGTATAGTATCTCATAGTTGCCCCTCCACACAGTATAGTATCCCATAGTGACCCCTATGGTCCCTTATGAATTTTCTGAACCCAAAATGTTTGGGATTCATCACCCATTAATTATTATTATACTCTGAGGTCTCTTCAGACCTCAGAGTACAATGAGTGAAGGCCCAGAGGAAATAATTAAATGATGTCAGGCAGTGGCATAACTAGGAATGGCTGGGCGAACATTTGACATCATCAAACAGGCCCGAAGCCTGGAGAAGCATAGGAGAGGTAAGTACATTGTTTTTTATGTTCCCTCACCTCCCCTGGGCCTCCGATTATTATATTCCGAGGTCTGAAAAGACCCCGGAATATAATGATAGCAGTGACTGGGGGGTTCGTAATGTCCCGGGCCCTGTGGCAGCCGCTACTGCTGCTACCCCGGTAGTTACGCCCCTGATGTCAGGGACTGCAGAGACATGTGATTGGGCCCCATTGGTCACATGGGTCACGTCAGTGTTGTAGCAGGTAATAGACTATTGAAAAAAAATAGAGCCCCCAAAGATCGCGAGTCCTGTAGCAGTCGCTATGGCTGCTACCGAGGTAGTTCTGCTACTGGGAGCAGGAGAGTGGTGAAGGAAACAGATCTCCTTAATAAGATATATTTTCTTATTTTCACCTGTATTATTCATTCAGAAAAAGTTGCTTATAACTGGAGGTACGCTTTAAACTTATGTTTCATAGCATGGCTGTAATAGTTTATAAAACCCTACAACTCTGTTCCTGCAGGGTTAAGTCTATAGAACTATCCTTGCCACTAAAATCAGCAGAAAGTTGAAAGTCTGACAGACAATAGCAGATTATAATATAGGCGGTTTGGACGTGTTCAATTTGTTTTGGCATCTCCTCAAGCCTGCACTTATTATACTCTGGGGTCTGGAGAGAGCCCAGATTATTATAATAGCACTTTTGGTTTGATCCAAACTGGACCTGAAGCAGAACACGTGGAGAAAACAAATCTTGTGAGTTTTGCCCATTTTTACTCATTATACCATTTCATCCTTTTTTGGGAAAATATCAGATTATTGCTGTTTTTTTGTGTGTTTTCTACAGTGATTCATGTTACAGACCAACCCAAGGACCACAATACATCTTGTGTATGCGTTTATTGGAGCCACCTGATTTTTGGTATAAAAATCCACTGATTTTCCACTGAACACAGGTATCGGGTAAAAAAAAATGCGCCACATTATATTTCAAACATGGCAGTCTGACAGCAGCTTATTCCCCTCTTCCCACTAAAATAAGCAGGCAGGCTTATGTATGGGCAGCTTCAGTTCACATGGAGCTGTTTTTTGATGGTATTGATCACAGGACAGAGCTGGGATTTGCATGTGTCTCTCAACTCTAGACTTCGGTAAAGAATAAATATCTTTCACAGTTAATGGTTTTATGGATCAAGAGGCATTCTCATTCTTAAAGCATCCTACAGGAGGTAAGAATTATGTCTACCAGGGAGCAGCGCGGGGGATACACATAATGACAAATATATATCAAATGCAGCATTTTAACAGGATCCCCTCTAAATTCAATGGTGTTGATACATGATACATAAATTCTTGTGACTTACTGTTTTGTCATTCTCTGGTATAAAGTAGAGTTATTTCTCTATCCTTTGTTCTCAACGACTTTTTATCATTCTGTCATTACCAGAGGCTACCAAATGTGTCCTCAAATTATACATACCTTATAGACATATACTAATACATGCATTTATATATGTATATATACCGTAAGTAGATGCTGAGATAAATAACACCTTGTTAAACCAGGCACATTTCCAATCTTTATAAGCAGCTGCACATATTAATGGGCAGCAATAGACAAAATAAATAATGCTTGATTGCTTGAAAATACTATAATAAAGCTCCTCGAATGGGTCCAGTCAGGTCTCTAATAGTGTTTTAAATCCATGGTTTATGCATTCCCTTCCTGTACTTAGGTAGAGTAATGTCTGTGCTGGGCAGTGAGCATTTGTTTAAATATTATTTATTCTTATCATAAAAAAGCTTTGTTCCCTACCATTGTGCGGTAAATGCAGTGAAATTAAGAGCTATTCACTACAGGTCCATTTACTTAAGTCAGATTCCCTTGACCTGCATTTTAAGCAGAGGACAAAAAAAATTAGACTTATAATGGGCTGAACTATGGTTGACATTGTTTTATCGCTGCTTTGTCCATTTTATACAGGTACCTGTTTATTTTCATATCTGCTCATAAAGTCATTTAGTTCAGTTTTATTTTCTACTGTTACTAATGTTTTAGATGTTGTTTATGTATGTCATGATTGTAAACTGATGTGCCCAGGTCTCCCCACGCTAAAGCCATTACCACCTAAAATTGCATATTCTTAAACAGAACCTTTCACCTCCTCCACTAACTCTAACTTGTATCCTTCAGTAGGTGCCGCTCCACTGATTCAGGCTTGGTTAAAAATTTTTCTCTAGCCCCCACCATTCCTGAGCAATTGTGCTATTAGTTTTAGTACCCAATATTTTAATTAGGTTCTCTACTGTCAGGGGGTGGTCCCAGAGTATCTGCCCCAGACTAGGACTGCCTACCTGCCAGGAGAGAGGGTAATTAACATATTGGGTGTTCAGAAATGAAAGGGGATGGAAAAAAAAAACTAACTGTGCCAGAATCAATGGCGTGACACCTACTGATGGATGCAAACAGTTGGAGTTATTGGAGACGGTGAAAGGTTCTCTTTAAAGGGAGTCTGTCACCAGTAAAATCTATATCAAACTATTCACAGTGCATTGTATGCACCACCATAGGTTTCAATAGATGCCTTAAAATATCTTTAGAAATGTTTTTTAGAAATATGTAAATAAGGCTGAAGTGTAATGAGGGGGGGTGCCGAAATCTCCAGAGACTCCATCTCCTGGTTTGAATCACTACCCTGTACACCTGGTTGACAGCCTCTTCCTTTCCTATAACTATTAGGCTGTGTAACGTCTCTGCCTGTTCTGGTCTCTGCAGCACTCTCTGCCCACACGCTGCGGCGCAGGAGGCGTGCTCAGTTTGATTCCTTGCATAAAATTCTTGTTGCTCAGTCTTAACACTGTCCTAGACTATGTAATTGAATTTCAGCCACACCCGTCTCCTGCACCTTGTTTCTTTCGGCTCCTCAATAGTTAATCTTAGCCTTGCCTGTGTGATTGACAGCCTCTCTACCAATCCAGTCTGGGGTGGTCCTGGACTTGCTATAAACAGGTTATCAGCCCTCACGTGGTCGCTGGCTATTGAGATTCTGTCTTGTGACTTGTCCCTGCTAGCTCCTTTTCTGCTATTACCTGTATTCCTATTCCTGACCTCTGGCTTTGACTTTGACTATTCTCTTAGATTGTGATTCTGTACTGCATTGCTCCTCTGTTACTGACCCCTTGGCTAGCTGACCTCCCTTTTGTTGTTGTTTGTCCTGTCTGCCTTCTGTGTTGTCATTTATTCAGAGTAGGGACCGGCTCCAAGTTGTCGGCTGTCACCTAGGACAGTCAGGCAAGAGGCAGGGTCAGTGGGGGGGTTCAGCTTTAGGGATCACTGTCTTGTTGTGCCCCTCCCCCCAGGGTTCTGCAGCAGCACTGGGGAATTTCTCAATTGGCAATTCCCTTACAGGCTGCTTGTTGAATTCCCGCACATGCCCTTGCTGTTTCCCAGCTGGAGTCATTGCAGGTTTTGCTACACCTCATTGCACCTGAGTCTCATTTACTTATGTCATAAAATTGATTTTTCAAGGAAATTGTACACCTATTGGATTATCTAAAGATGACGGTGCTCAGCATAATGTCCCCTACAATAATGCAATGTGACTGGTTTGATACGAAGTTTCCTGGTGACAGACTCACTTTTGCATTCACTTTATCACCCCATATTATCAAACCTATAAAATATACGTCTGTAAAACGGGATCCATACCATATTTGTAGCTGCAACATGGCATAAAATACTGTTGATAACTCTGATAATAAAAAAGCTGCTACAAGAAGTAATGGCACTGTTAGATGGAGTCTATCACTTCCCTAACCATATATAGACTTAAGAGCCTGTAGGGCACTCTTGGAACTGCCAAGCTTGTATAGGGAGGTTTATAGACCCAGCAATGCTATTTAGGAAAAACTTATGTTAACTAGCTATCTTCCAGAATGAAGGAAACCTGTTTCTCTAGTGCCACCTATTGGGGTAACTACCCTGTAAGCCAATTTTGCAGTCTCTACAAGCAAATGAAGAGTAAAAATCCACAGAAATTTTGCAGATAGGTTTCTTAGGCTTATAGAAAATTTTCTGGTTTGGCTTCTATCCCTAGTCATATTATAAAGCCTGATAAAGGGATAAGAAACTCAATTTTAGGGTAGCTACACCCAATAGGTGGCACTAGAGAAACTGTTTGTCTTGAGGTTTGTGATTGGCTGCAGAAGTCACCTGTATACAGACAAACAGAATTTCCGCCACTGGAATCGGAGGCTTGGGAGAGGTGAGTACTCGTCTTAGCTGATAATACATGTTTTGGAGAGGTTTGGGAAAATAGCTGCTGACTGTGGTTATGTGTATGACTAGTTTTAGTGGATTAGATTACTTTTCTCTCCATTGAGAGCTTATCACACAGTTAGTTGATGCCTTGAGTTTCTGATATTAGGTGTCTGTACCACAACTATGGTGTCCAGAATCTATTCGTATCATCCTTGCTGTGAAGTTTCAAAGATTTTTTGCTTTTGGTATATGTCATTCTATAAGAGTTGTAAAGTTTTGTAATTTTCTCAGTTTACCCCTTAATGGGGGTCTCCCGCTGGTGTACCTGTTAGCAATTTATAGCTCCATGCTATTTGCACTGGAAACCGAGATAGAAGAGCATTATCAGCTGTGCCAGTGACAGCTGTGAAGGAGATATAAAACTTTAGTTCTTAATGAAGAGCGCTCCCGGTGGACAATAGCTATGAACAACTCATTTAAACTGCTACAACGGGATAAGTTTGTATACTTACTAACATTTCAGATGGCCATGCAGGGGCACTTATGACTTGATGTGTGAAAGATCTAGTTTGTCATGTTTACAGATGTCTCTTATCGCTCTTTCACTTAAATAGTATCAAAAAAAGTTCTGCAAACCAAAAAAGTATAACAATTTTCTAACTTTACATGCTGTCATTGCTATTACTGGGCAAACTGGTGTATACTATCTGAACTATTTAATGTACTTTATCCAAAAAATCTACAAATCACACCCAATATTTACTAACCAATGAATTAAGATTGAAATAGGAATTATTTCTTCCATATTCTTAGGAAAATTTTCACTTTTTAAATGTAATGTAACACTGATAACCAGAATGTGAATACTGTATAGCTAGCAAATAGAAAAAAAGATGGAAAGACAAAAGACACACAACTTATGATATGAATCACATAGTCTTAATTTCATATCAAGGGCTTCACGATTATAACATACTTACCTCTATAGGGCTGTATAGCTAGAGGTATAATTAGTAGGAAAATAGAGATAGCGATAGAACGCTGGTGAGACAACATCTGAAATGTTGTGTCCAGTTGTGAAGACACCATTAAATAGGATTGAGGAGGGAAATATTTCTAATAAAAAAAACTAAACACAAGAACAGGGGGCACAATCTGAAATTAGATCAGAAGTAATGTCAGGAAATATTTCACTGAAAGAGTAGTTGAGGCTTGGAACAAACTTACAGCAGATGTAGTTGGAAAATCTACAGTAAGTGAAGTTAAGAATACCTGGGATAAATACATGTCTAACCTAAGATACAATGGAAATAATATATGGGCAGACCATGTGGGCTTTTTCTGCCATCAATCTTTTATGTTTCTGTGTTCCTAAAATGGGTACATCCCAATATAAAGATCCTAATCCATAAGTCTCCCACCACTATATTTGGGAGCATATGAAATGCAAACCTTCAAAATGAATATATAGATAGAAAAACAAGAAATGTAAAACTATGACATATTCTATTCAGTAGAAACCAATCAGTCATAGCATTAAATGCAGTGGCCACTTGTGCTGTCCAAACATCTCTGACCTGTTAAGTCATGGACTTCACAATGCCTCTATTCATAAATCCTCTGATGGTGATGTTCTTTCTGCAATGTGTGGATGGGATTATCCAGAATCCCATCCACTTTGCAGGTACTGTAAAACACTGCGTTTTTTGCTGCAGCATTTCTGCCATGGCCAAAACGCTGCATTTTCTCATCATGAGGCCCAGCCAAAAAGTATAAAAATATGGGGGGGCTTATGAAGACTGGCATTTCCTATGCCAGTCTTAATTCATTTCTCATTGACAGTAAACATGCCAGAATTACTAGGGAGATATGGCCTCTTAATAATTCTACACCAGATTTCTGATATGGCTCATAGGATTATAGTAAATCAGATAGATCGAGGCTTCCTTGCCCTGGCCCTCCTAGATTATCACCTTGTTCCACCGACTGTTCTAAAAAGTGGCAAGGAAGGGGCAAAGGAATTGAGATGCCCTAAAACTTGAGACATATTGCAGCTAAAAAAAAAAACGCTGCAGAAAAAATGTTGCATTTTTGCTGCATTTTTCTCTGCTTTTTTTATTTCCCTATAGGGAAAACTCTTGCGATTCCACAGCTAACATTTTTAAAATGCAGTTTTCTGCAGCTCTTTTTTTCCCAAAGTGTGTGGATGAGATTAACCGAAATCTCATTCACTTTGCTGGTACAGTAAAATGCAGCGTTTCTGCAATTTGGGGCCTTAGGGCCAATGCACACGACAGAGTGTGCCTCCAAGTTGGGGGCCGAGTTTATCATGGAATGTAGTTGGCATCCACATGTCATCCAAGTACATTCCATGATGCATTCACATCTATGGGGCTTCAGAATCCATTACATTCCAATAACGTGGAGCAGAATAGTACCGGCTCTATTATCATCTGTGTTATCGGAACAGAATGGCTCCAGAAACCCCATAGACGTGAATACATCACTAAATGCACTCAGATGTCATCCGACTGCATTCCGTGATAAACTTGGCCCGCACTCAGATGCGCACTCAGTCGTATACATGGCCCTTTTAGTTAGTTTTTAGGGGAAGCGGAAATAGTACATCTGGGCTTATATGTCCAACCATCCTAAAGAATAAGATATTGTCAAAGCTGTCTCACAGCACTCTTGCTTCCCATCTGTCAGGACATAAACATGGACCCTTTGGCAGTTATTTGCATCTAGAACATTGAACCGCCAACAAATGTTACTGGATACATAAAGTCAGTATTGAAAGATACAACTGAACATAAGTGGTTTTACCTTCTCACACATGACACACATCATTGGTGCCCCTCGGTACATGGGATTTATTGGCCAGGAGATTCCTCTCTAGAGAATATGGCCCTCTTGTAAATTCGACCAGTTGACGCAAACACCAGAATAATAAAATAGCCTTTTAATGAAATAAAGATTAGTTTGTTGTTACCATCTGTATTGCATGGCACGCTTCCATTATTATGCTGCAGTAAACCTCTTTTGATTTAATCCAAACATAATTTCCAGTCTCTTATTATCTCACTACAGATCCTTTATGGTTTCTCCCGGTGCACTGTAGAGTGGGGAATACGAAGATGGAGTGTTTACTGCACAGCCTTGGAAAGCTAACTATATTTCATAGAAAATAATTTTGTTAGGCAAGTCTGCAGCCGCGAAAATATGTAACATACAGAACAATAAAAGTGTGCGCCGAGTTAATGTCACATTTCTTGTTCTTTATTGAAATATTCACCATCTGTTTCCCAGTTTGGCGAGAAAAATCCGTAATGGCAGCCTCCAGTATCACCGGTAATTTGTTTTCTGGTTTGAGTCATATTCTGGAATTATAATCAACATATCAATTTCACTTGTAGTCTAATAACAGCGATACTGCATCTGCCATGCTGTTTGTTAAGATACATTAATCTATATTTTTCAACTCACTATCTAAGGATTTAATTGACAGCTATAAAGGAAAGTGCTCTGCAGTATATAATTCTGCCTAATTGCGTTTGCTAAAAGCTATAGAAATACAGCACTTCATAATTCAGGGCCTAATATACATCAATGATTTGTATGAAATTGTCAAGGGCATGCTATCTGAGCGAGACATAATAAACAGAAAATACTGTGTTTTGACAGGGATTGATATGAACATACCTTTAGGATACATCAAAATATGGCCCTCCCCATCTTATCTCACTCCATTCTACAAATAGTGTACATTTGTGCTAAAGCTCCACCGTAAATCTTTATGAAATCATGCTAAGGTGGGGATTACTTATTATGAAGTCGGAGAATATCAATGAGTACAAACATGATTACTTTTTAAAAGATAATGTAGTCCTTGGGAATTCCAAGCTTGGTCAATGCTGCCACCTAGAGGTATTTTGCATGTGCTCATTTTTAAAAAGATCTCATTCAAGTGCAATTTAGGGAGCAATACTAATAAACCTAAGTGCGCCGTATTCCTCAGTGCCCCCCAATGAGGCAATAAACACAGGACCAGCTACTGCTTAGTTTAATGTGGCTTCTGCACCGCCACCAATACAAAGTGCTCTGCGATGCAAGGAGTTGCATTTTCACGTCTGTCTTTTAACTGTTCTTTAGAAGAAGAAACACAGCTTATTTGTATGTCATTTGTTCATTCTGTTCTGATGATAAATATATACACACGTGGACAAAATTGTTGGTACCCCTCATTTAATGAAAGAAAAACCCACAATGGTCACAGAAATAACTTGACAGACTAGAATTTGCCAAACTACATGTTGACAAGCCACAAAGCTTCTGGGAGAATGTCCTATGGACAGATGATACAAAAATCAAAAGTTTTGGTAAGGCACATCAGCTCTACGTTCACAGACGGAAAAATGAAGCATATCTTGAAAAGAACACTGTCCCTACTGTGAAACATGGAGGAGGCTCTGTTATGTTCTGGGGCTGCTTTGCTGCATCTGGCACAGGGTGTCTTGAATCTGTGCAAGGTACAATGAAATCTCAAGACTATCAAGGGATTCTAGAGAGAAATGTGCTGTCCAGTGTCAGAAAGCTTGGTCTCAGTCGCAGGTCATGGATCTTGCAACAGGATAATGACCCAAAACACACAGCTAAAAACACCCAAGAATGGCTAAGAGGAAAACATTGAACTATTCTGAAGTGGCCTTCTATGAGCCCTGACCTAAATACTATTGAGCATCTTTGGAAGGAGCTGAAATATGCCGTCTGGAAAAGGCACCCTTCAGACCCAAGACAACTGGAGTAGTTTGCTCATGAGGAGTGGCCAAAATACCTGTTGAGAGGTGCAGAAGTCTCATTGACAGTTATAGGAATCGTTTGATTGCAGTGATTGCCTCAAAAGGTTGTGCAACAAAATATTAAGTTAAGGGAACCATCATTTCTGTCCAGGCCTGTTTCATGAGTTTTCTTTTTAAAAAAAATTCTGTTGAAGCATGGCTGAAAAGCAATGTCTGACTTTCATTTGTTCATTTTCATAGAATTTTTATATATTATTACTTTTGTCAGATTCAAGTTATTTCTGCGACCATTGTGGGTTTTTCTTTCATTAAACGAGGGGTATCAACAATTTTGTCCACATGTGTATATATCTAGATGTACTCCTGTTCCCACTAAAAATCTGTGAAAATGTGGGACTTTCAGGTTGGCCTTACTTAAAGAAACATCAAAACTACTGTAGAAATGAATGATAACAGTGAACAAACTTCTGTGTTAAGTTGTAGAAATCTTGAACACGGGGATTAAGAGTTCATTTACTTATTTCGCATACTTATATAACAGCATCATATTCCGCAGCGCTTTACAGACATTGTCGGTCACTGTCCCAATTAGGGCTCACTACATCTAAATTCCCTATCAGTATGTCTTTGGAGCATAGAAAGAAACCAGAGTATAGGAGGAATCCCATGCAAATACAGGGAGAACCTGCAAACCACATGCAGCCATAACATGTAAAGCAGTGACACTTGTGCTGTCCAAACAGCTCTGATCTGTTGAGTCATGGACTTCATGCCATGCTGTGCTTGTCAAAAACGCTTGCATTTTGCAGTTTTTTTTTTTTTTTTTTTACAATATGGGAATGAAATGATATAAAATCTCACTCACTTTGCTGGGACTGTTTTTTAGCTGTAAGTCACTACACGTGCCCTTAGCCTAAAAGGGATTTTCTGGAATTCTAATATTCAAGGACCTATGTTTAGGACAGGACATCATTATCAGATTGGTAAAGGTCAGACATCGAAGACCTCCACTGATCAGTTGTTTGGAAAGACAGTCTGGGTGACTACTGCAGCCTCTTCATTGAAAACTAAGGACATACCTGGCATAGGGGCAGACCTTGGTATTGCAGCACAGCTTCATTCACTTGAATACAACTAGCTGCAAACTGACTGCGTAATGAATGAGTGAATGTGATGTCACTGGCTTGTGAAGTAGAAGCACTTCAAATAGCTGTTCTGTGGAGATTCCAGGTATCAGACCCCACTGACTAAATATTGATGTTGTATGTTAAGGAAACTTAACTCCAAGAAAATCCCTTTAATCTCCTCTTGATCCAAATTTTTTAATCCATCTTTGGGATGGGGGGGGATTAACCAAAGAGAAGGGCTAGACATTGCTAATTTTTTTACTGAAGACAGATTAATGGGGGGAGGATCCTTCTGCAGTGGTGTAAAGCAGGTAGGCAGAAGGTTGACTTCCTGAGACACCAGCAGTCATCTTCTTAACACTATAACGCTAGGTTCACACTAGCATTCGGCTCTCCGTCGTTCGGGTTCACATGGAGACCCAAAAGATGGAGAGCCTGTCCTCACGAACCCCTTAGACTATAATGGGGTCCGCCGGGAGTCCGTCGGGTTTCTGCCGGTTTTATACTGAAACTGGTGGAGACAAAAGACCTCCTTGCAGGACTTTTCTCTCTGCCGATTTTACGTGGAATCTGTGGCTGACACTCCAACGCAGATGTGAACTTAGGCTAACACACACAAGAAGAGACTTAAAAGCTTTGCTCCTATCCCCCAATATAATTACAAACTATAAGCACAGGGTTGGACTGGCCCACCAGGGGACCAGTGAATCCCCAGGTGGGCCCCGTGCCCTTAGGGGGGCATTACCGGACCCCCACTGCTTTTTTTTTAATAGGCAGTGGAGGTGCGGTAATGGCCCCTATTAACTTACCTCTCCCCACTCCTGGCGACGTGATGTGCGGTGCACAGGGCCCAAGCTGAAGCGGAAAAGGAAAGGCCGTGAGCAGGAGTGGGGAGAGGTAAGTGATGCAGCCAGGTTCTCCTCGGTTTTGCAATCCGGTTTTAATAACCGGATCACAAAACCGGGGAGAAGTGTTGCCGCCAACTCAGTTCTGCTACTAGTAGAGTAGAAAGCCACAGGCTTCCTGCTCTACTACTCACAGGCTTGTAGACCACGGGCACATCAGTACACCCGGAGCAAGATGGAGCGGGAGGCAACAGGGGCAGACAGGTAATTAATTACCTAATGCTGCTATAGGGGTAGATAGTGAAGGGGCTACTGTATGGCTCATACAGCGTCCCTTTCACTATTTCACACCCCCATACATTAGCCACTTCACTATCCCCCCCCCATACATTAGCCACTTCACTATTCCCCCCCCCATACATTAGCCACTTCAGTATTCCCAACCCCATACAGTGGCCCCTTCACTGGTCCCCTATACTGTATGGGGGCCATTGATGGAGCCATTGTACTGTGGGGGGGGCAGTTATGGAGGCCAATATCTTGGGGGGACATTAAATGGGTTGTTCAGGATACCCCCCCAAAAAAAACTTTCTCTCCTGTCCCCAGTGTCTCCCAGCGCCGTTCGGTCCTGCAGCTCTGTTGTTTTCTTCTGCATGTGATCCCTGAGGCCAATCAACGGCCTAAGGGAAGGGACCTGGGACGTCACAGCAAGGAAGGATAGCGGAGCTGCAGGACCGGACTGTGCTAAAAGGACACTGGAGCACCAGGGACAGGTGAGTGTGGTTTTTTTGTTTTTTTTCACCTCCCCCCAGACTAATAACAAAAAAAATAAATATGCTGGACAACCTCTATAAAGTGTGCACATAAGGGGGTACATTAAAGGGGTTGTCCAGGCATAATTTTTATGGTTTATGGCCATTTTGAAAGTTTAATCGAACCAACAAATGTAATGCTCCAGATTCTCAACTAGCTCAAAGGAAGGTCAGTTTTATAGCTTCTCTAACCAGCAAAACTGTTTTCAGCTGTGCTAACATACTTGCACAAGGGTTTTCAAGGGTTTTCTAAACATCCATTAGCCTTCTTACCCAGTTAGCAAACACAGTGTACCATTAGAACACTGGGGTGATGGTTGCTGGAAATGGGCCTCTATCCATCTATGTAGATATTGCATTAAAAACCAGACGTTTGCAGCTAGAATAGTCATTTACCACATTAACAATGTACAGTGGGTACGGAAAGTATTCAGACCCCTTTAAATTTTTCACTCTTTGTTTCATTGCAGCCATTTGCTAAAAGCAAAAAAGTTCATTTTATTTCTCATTAATGTACACTCTTGACAGAAAAAAAACAGAAATGTAGATATTTTTGCAAATTTATTAAAAAAGAAAAACTGAAATATCACATGGTCATAAGTATTCAGACCCTTTGCTCAGTATTGAGTAGAAGCACCCTTTTGAGCTAGTACAGCCATGAGTCTTCTTGGGAATGATGGATTTCACATCTGGATTTGGGGATCCTCTGCCATTCTTCCTTGCAGATCCTCTCCAGTTCCGTCAGGTTGGATGGTGAACGTTGGTGGACAGCCATTTTCAGGTCTCTCCAGAGATGCTCAATTGGGTTGAGGTCAGGGCTCTGGCTGGGCCAGTCAAGAATGGTCACAGAGTTTTTCCGAAGCCACTCCTTTGTTATTTTAGCTGTGTACTTAGGGTCATTGTCTTGTTCGAAGTTGAACCTTCAGCCCAGCCTGAGGTCCAGAGCACTCTGGAAGAGGTTTTCTTCCAGGATATCTCTGTACTTGGCCGCATTCATCTTTCCTGCAATTGCAACCAGTCCTCCTGTCACTGCAGCTGAAAAACACCCCATAGCATGATGCTGCCACCACCTTGTTTCACTGTTGTATTGGGCAGGTGATGAGCAGTGCCTGGTTTTCTCCACACATACTGCTTAAAATTAACGCCAAAAAGTTCAATCTTTGTCTCATCAGAACAGAGAATCTTATTTCTCATAGTCTGGGAGTCCTTCATGTGTATTTTGGCAAACTCTATGCGGGCTTTCATATGTCTTGCACTGAGGAGAGGCTTCCTTTGGGCCACTCTGCCATAAAGCCCCGACTGGTGGAGGGCTGCAGTGATAGTTGACTTTGTGGAACTTTCTCCCATCTCCCTACTGCATCTCTGGAGCTCAGCCACAGTGATCTTTGGGTTCTTCTTTACCTCTCTCACCAAGGCTCTTCTCCCATGATTGCTCAGTTTGGCTGGACAGCCAGGTCTAGGAAGAATTCTGGTCATCCCAAACTTCTTCCATTTAAGGATTATGGAGGCCACTTTGCTCTTAGGAACCTTGAGTGCTGCAGAAATTCTTTTGTAACCTTGGCCAGATCTGTGCCTTGCCACATTTCTGTCTCTGAGCTCCTTGGGCAGTTCCTTTGACCTCATGATTCTCATTTTCTCTGACATGCACTGTGAGCTGTGAGGTCTTATATAGACAGGTGTGTGCCTTTCCTAATCAAGTCCAATCAGTTTAATTAAACACAGCTGGACTCCAATGAAGGAGTAGAACCATCTCATGGAGGATCAGAAGGAAATGGACAGCATGTGATTTAAATGAGCAAAGGGTCTGAATACTTATGACCATGTGATATTTCAGTTTTTCTTTTTTAATAATTTTGCAAAATATCTACATTTCTGTTTTTTTTCTGTCAAGATGGGGTTCTGAGTGTACATTAATGAGAAATAAAATGAACTGTTTTGCTTTTAGCAAATGGCTGCAATGAAACAAAGAATGAAAAATTTAAAGGGGTCTGAATACTTTGCGTACCCACTGTATAGAGTGTATTTCTGATTCATTTAATGTTATCTTCATTGAAAAAAACTGTGCTTTTCTTTCAAAAATAAGGAAATTTCTAAATGACCCTAAACTTTTGAACGGTAGTGTATACCTGCTATACATTATATACTGTAGAGTCAGCAAAGAAAATATTGTTAGATTACCGTCCCCTTCTCATCTACAAAGTTTATGTTTTATTCATCTAAGAAGTGCATGAAGCTATTCTTTAGAGAATTCTTTGATAGTATTTTGTAAAGACATAAATACAGGATCACCTTGCAAATAAGTAACCTACTTTCAACATTGTCAGAAGGTGCGCTTACACCTGAATCTTGATCAACCACGAAAGACATCTTCTATAAGACTGTGCTCTGAACCATATAGAAGAAAGATTTTAACAGAATGTTATAGAACAACAGTTGACATTAAATTGAGATAAAATCTTAGTATTTTCATGCCAAAAAGTAAAATAGGCACCATAAATGAATCAATTTAAAGGGAACCTGTCAAGTGTTTTACCCACCATAAACTGGCCCCATCATGTAGGATGAAGTAATTCCCTTTCCATTGCTGTACCTTTTTAATCTCCCTGTTGTAAGTCAAGTTACAAATGTTTGAAAGCTTAAAAAGCTATATGTACTGTAAATTACCCTAGGTAGTCACGGTGGGCACTGAGCAGCTTCACCCTGGTCACACTCTCCCCTTACTTATTACCTCCTGGGCAGGATTGACATCTCCCTTGTGACTTCATGGAGTGAAGTTTATGGTGGAAAAACAGTTTCCCTTCAACCTATAACATGGGTGATGCAGCAATATGTGGCAAAGAGAACACATACCAAGTATCAAAAACAGGAATCAGGTCATTGTGAGACTCTGGTCACATCTGTGTTGTGGTTTCTTTTTATGACAAAAACTAGGAAACAGTGTCAGATCAATGATACGAGATGAGCCATAATGGGTTCCATTGGGTTTCATCATTTTGATTGGTATAATAGCACAGCATGTAGAGAAATTCCTCCTGTCCTGTCATATCTGACAGAATCGGCAGTGGAGCATCCATACCAGATTTGAACAGACCTCCTCCCACAGAGTTTGGTTTCTCATGATGTAACATTTCTCACTATTACTGTTACAGCTGCAGTCTACTTTGATCCTGTAAATCTGATGGATTTTATAGTGGCTTACCTGAAGGCAAAATGGTAACTTGAAGTGCCTGGGCACCAATGCAAAAATCTCTAATGGGACCCCCATTTATCATGTGGTAGGTAACTATAGTACTGGGGTCTTCTTATATTATAGAAAGGCCATTGATCCCTGTCAGACTCTAGAGCCAGGTAGCGACATCTACACCCCCTATAGCTACCTGAATTTGATGAGTATTTTTTCTGTATATGATAGGAAAAGTGGATAGACTATTCCTAAAGGCGACGAGCTGAGATGACTGTTAGATATTTAGTAGTAGTACTCCTAAAGGAGCAAACACACGACACATGGTATTCACTTATAGGTAGAGACAAAAGGCAGACCTCCATAACCTGAATATACATTTCACAAATACTGCTAAAGCTGACAATGTATCAACAATAGACATCAGATGATTGCTGGCAGCTACCTCCCTGGTCTCTTCAAAAGTATGCTCAATTGGCTCGATATGCATGGTTATCTCAATGACAAGATGGAGATATCCCACTATCAAATACCTCTGACAGCAATATATCTCCCAGCAAACGCATTGGTCAAATCCATAATGCCCAATCCTTGTTTTATCCAAAACTTTCCACGGTCCTCATATATTAGCCATGTCATTGTACAATGATTTTCAAACATTGACTGTTATCAATTTAGCTCTTTGTCCTCTTTGTCGTGATTTCCAAGCAGAGGCATAACATGAAGCACTTGGGCCCCAATGCAACGTCTGTACCAGGGCCTCCAATTATAATATATCATTTTATAATACTGGTCTTCTCATATTGGGCCCCCTAAGGCTCTGGGGCTAGGGTGCAACCACTTAAGCCACGCCCCTGTTTCCAAGTTTATGCAAAGTATTATGCTAGGAAAATGCCTATTCTGTTACAGAATATACACCTTATACAGGAGGTTCAGCACTTGGGATCCCCTTGCTGTGTCAGACATCTGAATGAACAATATGTTATACTCCATTTTTCCTATAGTAGCGAGTGTAGAGCAAATGAGTCCCCCCTAGTAAGCAGCCTGAAGCCTTACATGGTGCCTGTGATGAGATAACCTCAGGGTGGGAATACCCATTAAACACATGCAGAGGGTATCAAGAGACACCACAGAAATTTTCCATTTCCAGATTTACCATATGAACCATATAGTGCAAAACTGATAATGGTGAAGCTGAATCACACATAATAAACATTATTTTTCCATCTATACTTATATTATTGTTTATATGTTGAATTACATATATTTGGGAGCACCAAATGTTTTATCTGCTTAAGGTCTCTTAAGGTCTTAAAGGGGTTTTGAACCCTTATTTAAAGTGGCATGCAAAAGTTTGGACACCCCTGGTCAAAATGACTGTTATTGTGAACAGTTAAGCAAGTTGAAGATAAAATGATCTTCAAAAGGCATAACATTAAAGATGACACATTCCCAATGTATTTTTTGAAAACATTTTTTTTTTCATATTTTACATTTTCAAAATAACAAAAAATGAAAATAACCCGATGCAAAAGTTTGGGCACCCTGCATGGTTAGTACCTAGTATCACCCCCTTTGTCAAGTATCACAGCTTGTAAATACTTTTTGTAACCAGCCAAGAGTCTTTCAATTCTTGTTTGAGGGATTTTCATCCATTCTTCCTTGGAAAAGTCTTCCAGTTCTGTGAGATTCCTGAGTCGTCTTGCATGCACTGCTCTTTTGAGGTCTAGCCACAGATTTTCTATGATGTACAGATCAGGGGACTGTGAGCGCCATGGTAAAACCTTCAGCTTGCTCATTTTTAGGTAGTCTATACTGGATTCTGACATGTGTTTAGGATCATTATCCATTTGTAGAAGTCATCCTCTTTTCAATTTCAGCTTTTTTTACAGATGGTGTTATGTTTGCTTCAAGAATTTGCTGAAATTTCATTGAATCCATTCTTTCCTCTTCCTGTGAAATGTTCCCTGTGTCATTGGCTGCAACACAACCCCAATGCATGATTGATCCTCCCCCATGCTTAATGGTTGGAGAGATGTTCTTTTCCTAAAATTCTTTGCCCTTTTTTCTCCAAACATACCTTTGATTATTGTGGCCAAAGAGTTCTATTTTAACCTCATTGGTCCACAGGACTTGTTTCCAATATGCCTCGGGCTTGTTTAGATGTTCTTTTGCAAACTTCTGACGCTGAATTTTATGGTGAGGACGCAGGAGAGGTTTTCTTCTGATGACTCTTCCATGAAGGTCATATTTGTGCAGGTATCACTGAACAGTAGAACAATGTACCACAACTCCAGAGTCTGCTAAATCTTCCTGAAGGTCTTATGCAGTCAAGTGGGGATCTGATTTGCCACTCTGGCAGTCCTACGAGCAGCTGTCTCTGAAATTTTCCTTGGCCTTCCAGACCTTATCTTGACCTCCACTGTTCCTGGTAACTGCCATTTCTTAATTACATTTGGAACTGAGGAAAGGGCAACTTGAAAACGCTTTGCTATCTTCTTATAGCCTTCTCTTGCTTTGTAGGCCTCCACTATTTTCATTTTCAGAGTGCTAGGCAGCTGCTTAGAAGAACCCATGGCTGCTGTTTTTTGGCACAAGGTTAGAGGAGGCTGAGTATTTTTAAAGCTGTAAATTTGCATCACTTGGCCTTTCCAAATGATGACAGTGAACAAGTCATAACCCTAACTGGCTTATTAAAGTCTGAGACCTTGGTCAAAGTTATCCGAGCACACAAATCTACAAGGGTTCCCAAACTTTTGCAAGGTACTCCTTTCCTTTTTTCACTCTAAAATTGTACTCAAACATAATAATACTGTACACTGATATTGCTTAAAATTATAGACAAGTGTGTTTAATCTTTAACTTTATGCCTTTTAAAGATCATTTCATCTTCAACTTGCTTAACTGTTCACAATAACAGTCATTTTGACCAGGGGTGTCCAAACTTTTGCATGCCACTGTAAGTTTGTAGACAAGTACAAATTAAACATTTCTGCAATATAAATAATTTAAAAATTTGCAGAGTTTTAAAGTTTTTCTCGAACCATTGAAAGCTATGACAGTCTTTTGTCGTGAAAAGTTACCAGTGGATATGACCATGAATGCAGGAATTTTCTATGGTCACTTTTTGGAAAGCCAGTCATAATTTCCTTATTGTGCCTGGGTTATTTTCTCATGCATGCACTGTCCCTTCTTGTTTCTGTATTCCTGTTTTAGATGAAAACTTAGTTACAACAATGAAATCATGGTTGGGTTTCTGACACATGCCAGGCCATAGACAGTTCTTGCATTCATGATCGTATCTACTGGCAACCTATCAAGACAAAAGATTGTCACCACAAAATTTGTAATCATTTATATTTGCAAAATGTTTAATTTTTAATTGACAAATTCTACAAATTTAAATATGGTTATGTTTGTGGGAATATCCTATAATCTTAAAAACATATAATCGAGCCCGGGACAATCCATTAAGTATGTTTGAAATAGTCCCTTAGAAATCAATGGAAATATCATTAATATTTCACAGTCTGTTTGCTAGTGTGAACTAAGCCTTATGCTTACAACCTGACACTAATTTTTATCAAACTATAAACTGTGACATGTTATGCCATCCTATTATATACATTGTCACGTATTATTGTTATCAGCTAGTGAAAGTAAGCCGCTTCATTCCTTCTTATTGTATTTCGGACTGGCGGATAGTTCATTTACATCAGCGAGTATTTATAAATATTGACAATTTGCCATCAATGCTGTAAATTCATCAAATTAACTGGAAAATCCATTGACTTAAGGAAGCTGATATCTGGTATAATGATCAATATAAGACATTGTGTATGCATAATAAATTATCACCAAATGATGTCCAGAATTGTAATGCGATTGTGAGAAATATAAACATAGCAGTAAAGACAGTTTAGCTTGTGTGTAGGAAATCTGCCAGTTATGGGAGAGAAATCCTCTTTAATGAGAGAATTGTATTATAATGCAGACACTGGATATAACTATTCCATAGCAGTGACATATATGGGAATATTTCTCGTTTCTGTGAATATAAAATGTAAGTGGCCCACATTTATGTGTGGTATTAGCATTACAAAAATGCAGCTCTTATACTATGCTGCAAAGGCTGAAGGTCTTCATTATTAGAAGGCAGAATCCAGGTTGAACGGCAGTAAGGAAAGAGTAAAAGCTGAAGACGCTCTAAATCCAAGGGGGCCCCTAGATCTAAGGGCATAATGCTCTATGTGTCATAAAAGATAAGACCAGTTCTGCTTGATAAAAAGAGCATGAAAACATAGATCAGACTTTGAAACTATTCCCCAGTTAATAAGGTTTGACTACAAATTGAGAAGGTGAAGAAATGCTGTTTCTCTGTGAATTTTTTTATGGTAATGTTTGGTTTGCTTTTATTTGTTAAAGTTTTTGTCATGCTTGCTCTAAAAACAAAATGTATTGCATGTAATATTTTACTGTAATTGTAGATACTAGTTTTGAAAAGGTCATTTTATCCATGTAAAGTTTGTATTTCGACCCCCTATCTGATCCTCAAAACCTTATTTCTTGCAATTTGTAGGTCTTAAAGTGCACCTCCAATTAAAAAAAAAAAAACTTAAAAAAAAAAAGAATAGTACAGGGGAAAATAAGAAACTTTGTAATATATCTTATTTAAAAATATGTTGCCTTCTCCATTTACCAAGCTGAATTACTTTTTGCCAATGGAGAAGGGAGGGGTAGAGGAGGCTGCTGGAAAACAGACAAAGATAACCGCTGCTACACTCTGCTATTATGTGACTGAAGGGGAGCTCTCGTAATACTGCTATGTTATAGATAAGAGGCAATAAATTAATTAACATCCTCCTCATCTCCCTCCCTTCTCCATAGTGTTGTGTACCCTGCATGAGCAGGATATGGCTATGGATTCCATGTAATCAAACAGGCTGATAATAAGATAAAGAAAATAGCCTAATAAGTGGAAAGGGAAACAGATCTCCTTAATAAGGCATATCACAATTATATTCATGTGTACTATTCATTTATGAAAAGTTGTTTATAACTGGAGGTATGTTTTAAAGGGAATCTCCACCTCCCCCAAGCCTATCCAACTGCCACCACTGTGTTATAGAGCACTTAACGGTAATAAACAGCAAACTTTTGTAAGTATATCACTTTAGTAGATTTGGAGAAAAACAATGTTGAAACAATATGAGTAAATTAGGCAATCGGTGCAGAGGGGGCGGGCTTTCAGCACCTGGGGCACTGCTCTTTCTGCTTGAGTGACATCATTGCAGTAAAAGGATCAACTCCCACTGCATGGGGTAGCACAGGCAGATGGTAGCGGTCCAAATGGCAAATGTGGTACTCTAGAAGCTGCACGTCCTGAGTACTTCAACTGTTTCTGTGCCACACTGTATTATCACAGACCTGTTGCATATTGTTTCAAAGTTGTTATCTGTCAAATCTACAGAAGTGACATACAGATCAGAGATATGTTCTTCATCACTATAATGTGCTCTGCAACATGGTAGTAGCTGTTGAATATGCTTGGGGAGGTGATAAGCTAGGCCTAATGTTCGACTGTTGTGTTCATCTGTCAACTGTCGCTGTATCTGCAACATCTGCTTCAGCTTGAGGAGCAGTCATATTGCCACTGACCGTGTGCTGGCAGCTGTCCATAAGCACTTTTGCAGTAGTATGTCAAGATGCACTGCAGCAGAGTGCTCTACAGTAAATGGGTTTTCCCACCAAAGCAAGTTATTGCCTATCCAAAGATGGCGGACAACTTGCAGATCAGTAGGAATTTGACTGTTCATACCTTCTCTGATCAGGAGAATGGGGGACTTACTGAATGAAGCAGTGATCGGGCAACACGCACACCGCTCCATTCATTCCTATTTCCATGGGAGTTCCGGAGATAGTACAGTGTTCATACACAGGGCTCTACCAGATGAGCAAAAAAAAATATTGAATTTTCCTTTTCACAGTATAACTAGAATAGAAGTATCAAAGAGATTTTTGTAAATCACTGCAAATAAATAAAAAATGAGAGCAGGGTACATACAAGCCCTTTATCTCATTTCTCAGGGAATTAAAGTCCCATGTTCTAGCCATTGTGCTCTTTTACAAAACACTGAAAATATCACATAACTCATTATTCAACAATCATTCAGTAATTGAAGTTGGTCATCATCTTATTCTGGGATACATTATTTCCATTATAGTCAAAGTTTTAAAATAAGAAGAATGTAGCCAGTATTACAGAAAAGCAGGAGAAACATTACTTTGCAAATAGGATTTTTAATGTATTGTATTTGTGTTAGGAGTCTCACATAAATGGTTTGTAATGGAACGATTTATCAAAAAGCAATTTCCAGCTCGTATGGGTTCCCCAGAGTGGTACATAACAAAAATATGATAGGATGAGGCAATCATGTAACTTTGGTTAAAACAAGAACGTTATAAACCAACTGAACCATAGGAGCCTTGTCATGTATCCCCGAATAGTATGACATTCCAAGAAGACACAAGGATCTAACGCTGTAGATGGTGGCTTGACCTAGACATGTAGTTTCATCCACGATGGAACAGTTTGATACACTATGAATCCTGTTTTTCATAACCAATGGGATAAAAGGTAGTCTTGTTTTCCTCAACGGAATTTAAAATACCACCGATCAAGTGATAAGCGAGTTCCGTGTTTTTTAAGAGAACGCCGAGAAATATTATCCACTTCCTTATCTAATATCATAACCTTTCAAATACAGGGATCAGTGTAGTAAACGGAATAAGAGAAGGCCTTGTATGAGGCAGATCTGAGAAGATTTACAGTTATTAAGGTTTGTTGCTATATACCTTTACTATCCCCTCAAGGCATTTTGTTAGGCTGACGCTGTAGAGTTTGGTTATTTACATTTTATTTGATTTTGGAGAATGTCCCAGAATGCAATCATTACGCTATAACTGAAAAATTGGCACAAAGATTACAGTCTCCCTTAAACGTCTGTATAAAAAGCAGATATATGTCATACAGAGATTTTATTAGCATGGCTGAAACTTTGTATTTTTCCATCCTGAACTATTTTTTTTTCACATATCGTTACACTGTCTTCTTCCTGTTATGAGATTTTTCGTACTTGTGTTGCAATTACTTTGCATAAAGTGGAATCATAATGTGCCTGGCCAACTGATAAAAATCCGTCATAAAGAGATCATTATCTATCTGTCACATAGCACAAAATAAAATGTTGATCTATTATTACCAATTAGGCTTGGGTGAGAAAATAACACAAATCTGTAATCATCAAAGTAATATACCGAGTACCACCATCAAGCTTTATATTATTGTGGTTGTGATATATAAATGAGGAGTGTACGATACACCATTTAAAGACGCTCAACTGAATATAATTCGTGATAATTGTTATGAGTCACATTCTGTACAGATCTGTGGATACAAGATCCACATTTAGAAAAGATATTCAATTATATTTGACTAAACACACATGTGTATGAATGTATTTATGAATATGTTTGGCACTGCTGTACATACAGTCTTGCAAAGTCCAATAATACCGCATATTTGTCACATTTAATGGTAATATCCAACAAATGGAACCAAAGTAATCACATTTATTAATCATAACAGCATTTTTTGATTATCCTACAGACAGATGTTAGGACAGTAAGTGTTTTAAGATCCTTTGTAGAAGCTTTTCCTACAATGTTGTGCCATTTGTGCAATAGACATCTCCTTTCCTAATTAATGAACCCAAAATTGTTATCATTAACAGCCATATTACAGATACAGTAGTACTTGATAGCGCAAATAACACTTAACACTCCTCTCCCTCTCCTCTAACCTGTTAGCCCACTTTTTTACAGTACTTGACTCTGCCATAGGCTACTGGAATCAAAGGACTTCAATAGTTAGCCTGTTTCCTCTACAAACACATAAATATTTGGATAAGATATTTAAAGTGCTGTAGTAACTGCCATTGTATATGATCCTGCAACGTAAGCAGGGAGCAAGTAAAAGGAGTAATTTAAGTCTCCATCTACTTTTCCCCATATTTATATTAAAGAGGTTATCCAGTTTTTATAAAAAAAAATATGGGCCAAATAACAGGATGCATAAATACAAAACACTTCCTAATATATATCCTGTATACATTTGGCACGTTAATCTGATTTATTTTCAAGTCATTGACCTCAGCTGTAACATTTAGTATGCAAGCTCACTACCCCTTCCTGTGAGCAGTGCAACCAGCAAATGAAGCATCACAGCACCACGTGACTCTGTTGCCCCTTGAAGCTACTCATACTGACCTCTGTGGGAGTGATTTTTTACCTGATCAAATATGCCTAGGAGAGCAGCTTCATGGACCGAAGAAATGAGGCACAAGACAGACACTGTGATGCAAAACAGACCCTGTAGCAGGGAGGGAATTTGCACACAGAGTAGAGTGGAGAAGGTAGGGGTACACAGTGAGTCATGGGAAATGTAGTTTATCCACAGATTCCGTGCATGCAAATAACAGTGATATAAGGAGCATTAAGTAAAATAACGCCAAGCAAAGGGTGCACTAGTGAACACTGAGTATTTAGCACTGCCGTGGATGCATTTGCTGTTAATTTTTGAACCTGGAAAACCCTTTTAAGGGTGTGTGCAGTCTGCAAGTGTATGAAGCTACCAAATTTCATAGAGCTTACAATTTTTAATTCCATGAACTTTAAATCATGTTCTGAGATGGATGTCCTAAAAGCTTTTTTCACTAGAGCTATCCTTTAAGAACATTCCAATACATTACAGAATTCACAGTGTTTTTTGAAAATAGCAAGTTCTGTCTCTTTTGTCTGTACATACACAAACATAGATGTAGCAGATAAGTCACATTGTTCATAGGGCACATGTCAAACACACCACTCACATGTAGGACTAATGGGGCACACATGCCATTCACACATAAAACATGTAACATGCGCGTTGATTATACATAGTGTTAGGAAACAGATGCAGCATTGAGCTAAGCAGTGAGTCCCAGCATCAGTCAAACTGGATCAAAATGGTAAAAACCGTGCTGAACGTCCCGTGCTCTCCCAACCGCACCGAACCCAACCCCCCAGAGATGTTCACCAGGGCCCCTGATGGTGGGGATGGACTTGGAAGCTGCTGACGGGCAGAGCGGCACGGGTCAGAGAGCGCCGGATGCACAGCACACCACCAGACACAGCAGAACAGAAACCGGAATCACTTACCAGTGGTAGCAGAAATAGGGATGTCATTCTGCAGAGTAGTAAGCAGCGGATGGTGGCAGGCAGTAGATGGCAGCAGAGTTCCAAAGAGTGGTCGTATGGTCCGAGTTGTCAGAGTGAGGTAGTGAAGTACAAAAAGGAAATCCAAATAGATGTGTCAAACAAGCCGGGTCGGTAGCAGGAGAGCAGAGCAGCACCAAATCGCAGTTCAGGAGGACAAAGTCTGAAGGCAAGCTGGGGTCATTAACAGGAGAGGAGAACAAGGTACAAAATCGGGAGGCCAAAAGGATAGTCAAACAACAGAAGCAGGAGGTCTAGGCAGGAGGTAACAGAACAGGAAATATGCAACGCTTACTATCAGGGAAAACTGAATAGTCAGCGATTACCTGGAGCGGAAGTCCCGAATAAGAAGGTTCTGACCGAGCCCCTGCTCCGGAAGGGAATCCCGTGGCCCCAGCAGGGAAAGGACCGGCAACCCCTACATACCATCGCAGAGGTTCTGACCTACCTCCTTAGGGGCCGGAAGGAGCATCTAAAGGAAAGGACCGGCAATCCCCACGTGCCACCGCAGAGGCTCCGGTCCGGCTACTTACACATCTTCAATAGAGTGGTTTTCTCCGGAAAAATGTGCGGCCACTGGGAGATCTGTTCTGCTGTTATTAATGTTGGATCTGTGTCAGTTCATTCGCTGACTAAGTCTCTGCCCTGTTTTCCCCACAGACTTAGTCAGCGAATGAACTCACACAGATCCAACATTAATAACAGCAGAACAGATCTCCCAGTGGCCACACATTTTTCCAGAGAAAACCACTCTATTGAAGATTTGCGGGTTGTGGTTTTAATGGGACATTTTAAGACGCAGGAGGAGAGGAAACAATGGGAGTACAAGTTTATGCAAAAATTTAAAACTCTGCAATTTGGACTTAATATTCATGCCAGCTTCATGTCACACTATGTATGAACCGTGATTTGGACTTAATATTCATGCCAGCTTCATGTCACACTATGTATGAACTGTGAGGGTCACAAATCACCTCCTGATAGCAAACAGATAAAAGATCCCTCTGTCACGCACCACAACTTTCCAGATTGTTTATTTTTTGACCGGTTGTAAATAACTTCTCTGCTTAGATTGCTTTTTGTTTTGTTTTTTTTAAGGACTCTAAAATCCTTTGAAGACCATGTGTATAGGGTATAAAAAATCTGTGAATTTTCAGTTCTTGTATAACACCATGTCTGATGAAGGAAGCTAGACTTCTGAAAGCTTACTTATCAAATATACTGAGTTAGCCTCTAAAAGGTATCGCCTGATTTCTTCACTCTTCCACTACTTTCAATGGCTAACACAGTAAAACATTATACTACTAGTGCCAACCTTCACATTCAGTAGGGTATATAGTAAGCCGCTGAGTGAATACTCCCTGTTCAGTATTAGTTATCAGGGAAATATAGACACAGCAATCAGCTGTATACTCATACATCACACTATGGGTATATAGCTGATCGCTGTGTCTATGTTTTCCTGACAAATAAATACTCAACAGGGAAGATTTACTCAGTGGCTTGTTATAAACCCTATTGAATGTGAAGGTTGAATGTGAAGGATATTAGTGTCAGGTCATGCAAACTGCTTTCCAGCACTGATACAATATAGCACATGCCTTCTACCTGAAATTACTCATAAGGAAGAGACATAGGCTCATATTAAAGTGACTATCAGCCTTATGTCTATGAAATCATCTCCTTATACCTAGTACTTGAATGGAGATCATTTAGTTTTGTCCTTTGTATTTACGCATCCATTAGGACATTCCTGAGAGACTTTTATCTTATAAATCCACACAGTGTGTTTTTTAATTATTTATTTATTTATCGTAATAAAAGTTAAGTTTTACTTTTTCTTTTTTCATCTCTGAAACCTATCCCAAACATAAGTTCTCTGTTGACTACTGTAACTCCTTACTAATCGGTCTTCCCCTTACTAAACTCTCCCCTCTACAATCTACTCTGAATGCGGCCGCCAGGCTCATCTATCAATCTAGACACTACAGTGATGCCTCTGGTCTGTGTCGGTCACTACATTGGCTGCCTATTCAATACAGAATACAATATAAACTTATCACCCTCATCCACAAGGCTGTCCATAATGCTGCACCTCCCTACATTTCCTCCCTCATCTATGTCTATCACTCAACCCGTACTCTCTGTTCACTTAATGACCTAAGACTAACATCCTCTATTATCAGAACCTCCCACTCCCGTATCCAAGACTTCTCCCGAGTTGCACCACTTCTCTGGAATGCTCTACCCCGGACAATCAGATTAACTCCCAACTTCTACAGCTTCAATCACATCCTAAAGACACATCTTTTCAGACAGGCCTATCACAATTCTTAATCTAAACCGTTCTGCATTTAGCCTCCCTAAAACTAACCCTCCAATGTTCAGGCTCCCCCATTACCTCACAGGACATAATGCCTTATCGGACTGTAACTTTATATGTCCAGGCACCATCTGCACATAAAAGGACACTGACTGGTGATGGCTCAGGCTGGGTTCACACCGTACCTGAACCCGTTTAATAAATGCGGAGAGAAAAGCACTGCGGATTAGGTTTCCGTTCGGGGGATCCCCAAGTGGACCCCCCAAACGGAAACCTGAACACAGGTGTGAACCTAGCGTCATGCAGCTTTATTTACATGTGTAATGAAAGTAACCGATATCACAAGATGGCTGGACCACTGTATAAGCAATGCTACTTCCTATGCTGCCCCTGCTACCTCTTGTGTCACCCCCTCTATTTCATAGATTGCAAGCTCTTGCGAGCAGTGCCCTCAGTCCCATTATGCAAATTGACTTATTACTGTGTAATGTCTTATTTTGTCTGTACTTTAACCCTAAGATTTGTAAAGTGCTGTGGAATATGTTGGCACCAGTGGCGTAACTAGGAATGGCTGGGCCCCAAGGCAAACATTTGAGATGGGCTCCCCCCCGAACCACCGCCCCCACCAACCCCCCCCACACACACAAACCGCATTCCTACACACACTATTATGCACCATAGTGGCCCCTGCACACAGTATTATGCCCCATAGTGGCCCCTGCACACAGTATTATGCCCCATAGTAGCCTCTGCACACAGTATTATGCCCCATAGTGGCCCCTGCACACAGTATTATGTCCCATAGTGGCCCCTGCACACAGTATTATGCCCCATTGTGGATCACCCATGAACAATTATTATACTCTGGGGTCTTTTCAGACCCCAGAGTATAATGATCGGAGACCCGGGGAGGATACAAACATAAAAAATGTTACTTATCTGTTCCTGGCTCCGGTGCACTCCCTGCTACTTCAGCCTTCTTCAATGTTGGACCAGACGTCGCATGAGCTGGGCCGCAATTGCATAATGAAGCCTGCCAGAGCACAGGAGAGGTAAGTAACATTGTTTTTTATGTTTCCTCACCTCCCCTGGGCCTCCGATCATTATACTCTGGGGTCTGAAAAGATCCCGCTCCTGCTCACAGCCACCTCTGCAGAATGGGAAGCGCAGGCGGCCGTGAGCAGGAGCAGGGATCGGTAAGTAAATAGGGCCTGTTACCTGCTGGGGTTACTCCACAAGGTAACGGCCTATAAAAAAAAAAATAAAGCATCGGGGGCCCGCCGGGCTCCCTAATGTCCCGGGCCCTGTGACAGCCGCTACTGCAGCTATCCCAGTATTTGCACCCCTGGTTGGCACTATATAGATAAAATGTATTATTAGTATTAGAGCAATACTGTCATGTAGTTTAATGGGCTTACCCATAGGTAAGCTGGTGAATCCCCCGATGGGCTCTAAGCTAGGTGGGCCCCCAGCTCACTCTAACATGGCACAGTACACTCATTGTAATTCATACTAATACTCAATGTGCAGCATCCCCACCAGGCTATGATTCAGTATAATATACTAGGAATATTATTTAAGAAACTACCCACTTTATTTTTATATGCTGTACACACTGAGCAACTGAGATGACATCTAGGTGCAGAGTCAGGCCAACTAAGATCCTTTCTCCCTGGGCCCCATCTTCTCAATCACACTGCAGGGGCCCCCCAACACTAATCATCTTGCAGTGTCTTTCTGCTGCCTAAGGCCTGTTACTATGTGAGCATATATCCCCAGCTACCAGAGCTAAAAGGGCCATAGTTCAAGGCAATTGCCAGGAAACAGGCTGCTGACAGGGCCCTGAGAAGAAACAGTCGGAAGCGAGGGCTAGGCAGCAAGTTACTGCTGAAAAATAAATTTATTTTAGGGACATTTTAGGAACATGCAAACAATTGTCAGGTAATATTTACATGTGGCTGTAAAGTGGGTCCCAGAATGAATTTCACTGCTGGGCCCTAGGCACCCAATCCGACACTGGCTATATCTATGTGCCTTGTTATAAAAGTTGTCTTATAGACATGCTGTCTATGATGTACATGATTATATTAGGGGTTTTTTTGGGAGGGAAGGGAGGAACAAAACATATACCAAGATTCTAGCCTCTGGTTGTTGGAGCTGTGTGATGGGCCGATTAACAGACCAAGTGATGGAGCTGAAAATTATAGACAAGGGCAGCAGTCATGAAAAGAAGCTGGGGATATGGCCCATGCCGAACTATCGATCAATAGGTTCCAAATCTCAGTTAACCCCTTTAACAAATGCTTTAATATATCAGTGAGAAGTAAGAAGGGGATTGGTGAGGCATGTAAGTATAAGTCTCAATTTTAGACTATGAAGTAGAAAAGGTACCAGCAGGTTCATAGAAAATGCACAGAGTGTCCAAAGCAAGCACTTTATAAGTATTGAATTCATGTGAAGTACCTATATATAACCAATATGTTATGTGGATTACTTGTATTTATGCCATAAGTTGAACAATTGGTACAAGAATACGTATTCACTGCACACAAAACCAGCATCTTAATCCTCAAGAAATATGTTTTTTCCCTTAATTACATAATACAGTTAGAAAATGTAAATTTCTATGAACAGCTTATTAGAAAACATATAAAACAAACCAAGCAATTACATAACAATTTACAAGTACAATAATTTTAATCCTATTGCTCAACCGTGGTTAACAGTTTTTCAGAAAGATCTCATAATTTCGTTGTGACCTCAAACGTTACAAAACTACTGTGTAATCATTTCTAACAGGAGGAAAATTATTATGCATGTCTATCAAAGCTAGATTAAATACTGAGAAAGAAATTAAATAAAAACCAGAGGAGTTCATAGTAATTACCGAGTACAACTAGTTTATACCGAATAATATAACACAGGCAGAGGTGCTTTGGGTTTATACTTTACCTGGAAGAATCCTGGTGGACTGCTTCTTTTAGTAACTCATTGGGCCTCCACACCAGCCTTCTGTCCCCAGGTATAAATCATGTTTATGTTATATACTTTCTCCCCAGTATCTTCTGTAAAGAGTTCAGCCAGGATTTCAGGCGCTTATCAATCTGGGCCACAGGTGAATCCCCAGGTGGCCCCTGACCAAGGTGGGCCCTCAGCTTACTCTGGCACTGCACAGTCAGATACTCATCATACAGCATCTCAACCACTATAATAAACTAAGTAGAATATTTAAGAAACTACCCAGTTTATTTTATATACTGTAGACAACTTGGGCAGCTGAGATGACATCTAGGTACCAATTAGTCAGGCCAATTAGTATACTTCCTCCCAGGGTCCCATCTTCTCAATCACACTGCAGGGGCCCCACTTGCCAATCATCTTGCAGTGTCTCGCCACTGCCTGAGCCCTGTGAGCAGACAGAGAGCAGGCGACAGGACAGAAATAATCAGAGGCAAGAGCTAGGCTACTACTGAAAAATACATTTATGTGACATTTTAGGAATTTGCAACCAAGTGTGAGTTAATATTTGTATGTAGCTGTATAGTGGGTCCCCAGGATGAATTTTACTAGTGGGGCTCTCGGCACCCAAGTCCAACATTCCTTATTAGCAGAGGTCAGTGAGCCTGAACTCTGAGCCAATAAGGAGTCATTGACTCCTCTCACATAGAAGACATAAGTAGTGGAAGAGTGAAGAAATCAGGCGATACCTTTTAGAGGCTAACTGAGTATATTTATAAGTAAGCTTTCAGAAGCACATGCTTCCTTCATCAGACATGGTGTTATACAAGAACTGAAAATTCACAGATTTTTATACACATGATCTTCAAAGGATTTTAGAGTCCTTAAAAAAACCAAAACAAAATGCAATCTAAGTAGAGAAGTTATTTACAACAGGTCAAAAAATACAATCTGGAAAGTTGTGGTGCGTGACAGAGGGATCTGTTATCTGTTTGCTATCAGGTGGTGATTTGTGACCCTCACAGTTCATACAAAGTGTGACATGAAGCTGGCATGAATATTAAGTCCAAATTGCAGAGTTTTAAATTTTTGCATAAATTTGTACTCCCATTGTTTTCTTTCCTTCTGCATCTTAAACTGTCCCATTAAAACCACAACCCGCAAATCTTCAATAGAGTGGTTTTCTCCGGAGAAATGTGCGGCCACTGGGAGATCTGTTCTGCTGTTATTAATATTGGACCTGTGTGAGTTCATTCACTGACTAAGTCTCTGCCCTGTTTCCCCCACATAGAGGCCTGTGGTGGGACATTGCGCACACATTATGAGGTACACCACATTGGAAGACCTGCAGGAGAATGTCCCCCTAATTCTGTGCACCTATTGTGACTGTGGGATAGGTACACTGTCAGCGGTGTGGATATGCTTGCAGGTCATGCACCTTTTATGTAGGCAAGGTGAGGTGCCATTTTCAGTTGGGGCCTTCAGGGCACTCCGGACAATAATACGCCTCAGGTTTGGTGGTTGTCGAAAGGAAAGGAGAGGGGGACTGGAAATATGTCCTTGAGTCTGTTGTCCCTATGTAGCACAGGTTGGAGATCCTTGGCAATCCTTCGTAGGATCTCCAGCTGTGGGTTGTAGGTGACAACCAGAGGCACTCGGGCTTCTTTATGGGTCTTTTTATATGTGAGCAGACTGTCTCTGTTAATGGCTGCCGCTTTGTTTAATTGGTTGTCTGTCACTTTTGGTTTGTATCCCAATCGGAGAAATTTCATCTTCAGATCCAGGAGGTGCTTGTCCAGGTTTGCTTTGTCGGAGCAAATACGATTGTATCGTATAGCCTGGCTATAGATAATAGATTGTCTTGTGTGCTTGGGGTGGAAGCTGTCGTTTCTCAGGTAGGCCGTTCTGTCTGTGGGTTCGTGGTATATTGATGTGAGTAGCCGGTGGTCTTTGATGTATATTGTGGTATCCAGAAAGTGAATTTCACTCTCTGAATAGCTAAGTTTAAGGTTGATGGTCGGGTGAAAGTCATTGAAGTCATTATGGAATTGAAGTAGGGCCTCCTCACCTGCAGTCCAGATGACAAGGATATCATCGATATAACGAAGGTAAATCATAGGTTTGGTGGCGCATGTTGATAAATATGCTCCTTCCAGTTCTGCCATAAAGAGATTTGCATATTGGGGTGCACATCTGGTCCCCATTGAAGTTCCCATTCGCTGTAGATATAGATCCTCTCCAAAGGTGAAATGGTTGTGGCTCAGAATGAATTGTATGAGCTGCGTTACTGGTTCTGTTGGGAGGTTTTGTTTTGCCAGGTGTACCCGACATGCTGCAACTCCATCTTTGTGGGGAATGTTGGTATACAGGGATTCCACATCCATGGTGGCCAAAATGGTACCCTCAGGTAGTGGACCCAGGGCATTCAGTTTGTTAAGAAGGTCAGTGGTGTCCTGGATGTAGCTTGGAGTATCCCTGACAAGGGGTTTTAGGAGATTTTCCACCCAACCTGAGATGTTTTCTGTCAGTGTCCCAATGCCAGAAATGATAGGCCTCCCAGGGTTGCCATCTTTGTGTATCTTTGGGAGCATATAGAAGCAGCCCGGCCTGGGATCTTGTGGGATAAGTCCTTTTACCTGATTCTGGATCTGGATTGGAAACTTCTTGATCATATCCTTTAGTTCTTTCATATAGGCCTCTGTGGGATCACTTCCAAGTTTGGAGTAATGGATGGGATTTGACAGTTGCCTGTTTGCTTCCTGGATATAGTCTGAGATGTTCATTATGAGTATTGCGCCCCCTTTGTCAGCTGGTTTTATTATTATATCCTGATTTACTTTTAGTGAAGTAATAGCCTTCTGTTCCTGCAGGGTTAGGTTATGCGCCTGTTTCTTTTGTTTCTCCAGGATTTCTGATTTTACTTTGCTTCTGAAACAGTCAATATATTTATCCAGTGCTGTGTTAGTTCCAGGGCGTGGGGTCCAGGTAGATTTTTTGGTAGGATTCCTTATGGGCTGTTCCATCTCAGAGTCGCTGCTGTATGGAGGGTCTTTGTCATAAAAATATTCCCTTAATCTCATTTTTCTGAAAAACTCCTCCATATCATTGCAGAGTTTGATATGGTCAGTGTGTGCTGAGGGGCAGAAGGAGAGACCTTTGGAGAGAACTGACATTTCGTGTTTGTTTGGCTCATAAGAGGAAAGATTCACAACACAGCTTTGCTGAGCTGGGCTAGTACTTGCGGTTGTAGTAATGAGGCCTTTTTGTCTCAGTCTGTGGAGCTTTTTCTTTTTGATGTTAATAAGCATGTCCTGAAGTTTCCAGTAGTATATGTGGAGTTTGGCCTTCATTTCCTAAAAGGTATCGCCTGATTTCTTCACTCTTCCACTACTTTCAATGGCTAACACGGTACAACATTATACTGCTATAGAAGACATATGCATCGTGATAATCACTTTGCTTTCTATACCCAGTGTCTCCCACTGACCTCCTGCAGAGACCATGACCTCCATGACCTGTGAGTGAGACATAGCACCTCCATTCCTCATGCAGCTGCTTTCAGACACTTCTCCAAGTGTTTCACCTCAAAATCTTGTCTCTGGTGAGTTTTACAGAGGTCGGGGGAAAGATAAGTATATTATTTAGACCTCCTTTTCACATCTCCATGATCATATTTAAAGTTGTAACTTAAGCCCAATTTATTGCTTTATCTATCTTGCTCTGTCAGATACAGCTATATATGTTTCCTTACTACTCATTGCCTAGGTTTCAGACCTTTATCTACAGTGGGGAAAAAAAGTATTTAGTCAGCCACCAATTGTGCAAGTTCTCCCACTTAAAAAGATGAGAGAGGCCTGTAATTGTCATCATAGGTAGACCTCAACTATGAGAGATAAAATGAGAAAACATATCTATAAAATCACATTGTCTGATTTTTTAAGAATTTATTTGCAAATTATGGGGGAAAATAAGTCTTTGGTCACCTACAAACAAGCAAGATTTCTGGCTCTCGAAGACCTGTAACTTCTTCTTTAAGAGGCTCCTCTACAAAATTGTAGACCTGCACCAGGCTGGGAAGACTGAATCTGCAATAGGCAAGCAGCTTGGGGTGAAGAAATCAACTGTGGGAGCAATAATTAGAAAATGGAAGACATACAAAACCACTGATAATCTCCCTCGATCAGGGGCTCCATGCAAGATCTCACCCCGTGGGGTCAAAATGATCACAAGAACGGTGAGCAAAAATCCCAGAACCACATGGGAGAACCTAGTGAATGACCTGCAGAAAGCAGGGACTCATGTAACAAAGGCTACTTTTGTAAAAAACCACCACAACAAGAACGCAACACCTGCCGTGCGAGACGGGACCCCCCGCTAAGCCCAGAAAATACGGGGCCCCTCCAAATTTTGGCTAGAGAGCATGGGTATATTACAAGAGAATTGGGGGAGAATGTTATATGGTGATATTATAAGAAAACACAAATTTTGCCCTAATCTTCATTTGTCTTTTTAAACTTTTTATTTTGTATTTTTTTCTGTGATTCTGTTCCTTTAAGACAGCAGCCATTGTAATTGTGACATGAGCTGGAGTGAGACCCCCCCGGACCCCTTTTATGTCAGCTTGCCTGTTCTGCAGACAGAGTGTGAGCAGAGAAGCAGGAAGTGACGAGACAGAGAGCAGCAGCCATCTTGGCAAGTGTTGTATTGAACTGGTGTGGAGATTTTTCTGTACAGCTAAGCTGTATCTTGGTCCAGAGACAGAGTGTAAAGAGACAACAGGACTAGTGAGTCCACGTGAAAGGAACTGTGCTCAGTGGCTGATCAGTGAGACTGACATTGTGACTGTGTATTTGGATACCACAGATAGAGACTCGCAGTGCTGTTGACGTACTGGACAGTAACTGCTAAATCCCGCTTTACATCCCAGCTCAGTGTATGGATTCGGCAGGACTGTCAGTGTGCTGAGTGGAATCTGCTGTTGGATTACATTGCATTCAGTTGGTTTCCCTGTCTGTTAAAGAGGACTTCATTTCTCCCAAGATCCTGATAACCGTGAGGAGAGGACGCTTCACTATTAAAGAAAGGACCGACTTTGGGCCCAACCGCGCGCTTCTACGGACTGTAAGCGGTCCACCTGGACCACTGGGGAAAAGGGGGTGCACCCAAATGTGAAGTCAGGGTCAGTTAGGGATAGTTTTGAGTATATTGTTCATTCAGTGTCCATACTGCAGAAGTGGACAGAGTAAAAGTAGAAACCATTGCAGAATTTGCCTTGAAATTGTTCATGCTATATTGTATATTTTGCTTGTCTTTATCCCTGTCATTTTACTTTTAACTAGCCTTTATTAACTTATAGTAAATATATTTTTTTTTTCTTGAACTACCGCGTGTGCGTTCATTTCTGGTTGCGGAGTCCAAACCACCTGCCTTGCTCTCGGTTCACAAATTGGCGTAGTCGGCAGGATCCGCTTACCAGAATGGACGGTGACACACCCATTAGAGAGAATGGTGCTAGAGGAAGAATGCCAGCAGGGGCTATAATGAGTCAGTTAGCTAAATTTGATGGCAATAATATGTCAGTGAGTATGTGGGTGGAACAGATACGAATGATACAGCGAATGTACCAGACCGCACCAGAAGTACTAGTAGAGCTAGCAATATTGACATTACAAGGGGATGCTAAGACCACGGTGATACTGAGGCCATTTGAACAAAGGCAGACATTTGAGCAAGTAGTCCAGATTCTAGAAACCATCTATGGAGAAACTGCATTGCTGGGGTCTCTGCAGGCTCGGTTCTTCCAGAGGGTACAACAGGAGAATGAAAGCCTTCCCCAATATGCAAATGCCCTACAAGAACTGCTCCGAGATATTCAAAGGAAGGAAAGAGGGGGCTCGCCAGCCTTCTGTAACCCTGATCGGACTCTCCGTGACCAGTTTGTCCTGGGGATACGTGACGGCAGTTTAACTGTGACTATGCAGGATTTTATACGACGAGAGACTGATGCTAAATTCCATGATGTACAGGTAGAGGCCATCTCCCGTTCCAATAGTATGGTCCCGAGGCCCCAGACCGCAGTTGGAGTTACTTTGTCACAGGGGGCTAGTTCTGGCTCAGAGACAGTAGAAAAAGGGACGGTTAAAGAAATTCTCACAGTAATGCAGAAACTGCAAGAACAAATGGAACACTTGCACACTCGTTGTGATGAGCAGTCTATGAAAATTGCAGACTTCCAGAAGACTGGAGATGAAAGGGTGAGCCATCCACACCCAGCAAGTCAGAATCACCCACCACCCCGCTGGAGGGGTGAGGATAGGACCTACCGAAGGGGTCCAAATCATTTAGTGCAGTGCTCAGGAGAAATCAAAGGGGCTTACCAAAGGGGCCCAAACAGATGGCCAGAACGACGGGAGATACGCTGCTGGGAGTGTGGACGGATGGGCCACGTTGCTGCTAGATGTCCAGAGCATCGACAAACTTATGAGAGACCGCCGTTAAACTGAAGTCCCCTGCTGCTGTAGGGCGTGTAGTAGGGGAAACTGACAAGGAGACTATGTGGGAGAATGCCCTGATGATGACCTGATCGCTGCAAGTCCTGTCATACAGGTGGAAATGGAGGGTATTCCGGTTACCGGGATGATTGACACGGGTTCCCAAGTAACGACCTTGAGTAGAGACTGTTATGAACGGTACTTCCGGCAACATGTGAAATATGATCCCCATACATTCGTACGAGTGGTCGCAGCTAACCAGTTACCAGTTCCGGTCATGGGAGTGGCCTGGATGAATGTCCGGGTATGTGGCCAAGATCTAGGTAGGAAAGGCATTGTGGTGGTACAGGAGTCACATGAAGTAAAGGTCCCTGTCATTTTGGGGATGAATGTGTTAAAAGAATTAGATCAGATCCTCTTTGAAAAGAAAGGTCACGGTTATTGGAAAGAAACCACCACCCATCGGCCTACTCAAACAGCTTTCCAGCGGCTGATCCGGACATGTGGCTTACAGAAAAGTTCAGATGCACAGCGTCCTCTGGCTCGAATTTCAGTTCCTTTGCATACAAAAGTTACACTGCCACCCAGTCGGGAGACAATAGTGTCCATGCCCATAGGCACCTGTCGGAAACTAGAGGGCATAGCTGTGTTGGTAGAACCACTGCAGGCAGCCGAAGGAGGTGTTGATCCGCTAGTGGCCCGTTCCTTGGCAATAGTTCGCAATGGAAGAGTACCACTTCGATGTGTAAACACTCAGGACCAGAGTGTGGACCTGACCCCAGGGAGGCTGCTGGCTAACATCTATGTGACTCCGGAGGAAGTAAGGAAAGTAACTCCAATGCTGAAGCCGACTGAAAGGGATGAGTGGACCGTAACTGTGTCCATGGGAGAAGATGAGGAACCCACCTCTGAATGGAATGGCTGTGCAATTCGAGAACAGATGAAGATGGATGTAAGTTCATGTTCCCTGGAATGGGTGCAGAAGGTAGATGAGCTGTTGTGGGAGAACCGAGCCACCTTTGCACGGTATGCTGAAGATTTTGGATGTACCACAGGGATCTACCATGAGATTCCCACAGGAGACACCCCTCCAATTAGAGAGCGCTACCGACAAATTCCTCCACAGTTGTATCAGGAAGTGAAAGAACTGTTAGCTAAGATGCTACAGGGTGGGATCATCCAAGAAAGCCATAGTCCCTGGGCGGCTCCTGTGGTGTTAGTAAGAAAGAAAGATGGGTCCATCCGATTTTGCGTAGACTATCGGAAGTTAAACACTTGCACCGTACGAGATTCCTACCCCTTGCCACGGATTGAAGAGTCTCTCTCAGCGCTGGGGAGAGCCCGGTACTTCTCCTCACTAGATCTGGCTAGTGGGTATTGGCAGGTGCCGATGGCCACAAAAGACAAGGAGAAGACGGCATTCATCTTGCCCATGGGACTATACGAATTTAACCGGATGCCCTTCGGGTTGACAAATGCACCCGGAACGTTTCAGCAGTTGATGGAGAAATGTCTCGGTGACTTCAACTTTGAGTTCACTCTCATCTACTTGGATGACATTATAGTGTATTCTGCGACCTTTGAAGACCATCTCCACCAGTTGGGGCAAGTATTTCGAAGATTGCGGGAACATGGGCTCAAATTGAAACCCAGTAAATGTCGGTTGTTCCAATCTGAAATTGATTACTTGGGTCACCGCGTATCAGGAGAAGGGGTGAGACCATCAAGAGACAAGATAGCGGCTGTTCAAGATTGGACAATACCGACTACCCTGCGAGAAGTGAGGGCGTTCCTTGGAGTAGCCGGTTACTATCGACGGTTTATTAAGGATTTCGCCAAGGTAGCAGCACCACTTAATGCTCTCCTACGAGGCACATCCGGTGGTCCAAAGAACCGGTCCGTGAAGTGGGGACCTGAACAGGAACAAGCCTTCCAGGCATTGAAGGATGCACTGACAACAGCCCCAATCTTGGCATATGCTGATTACCACTTGCCGTTCCAGCTGTATACAGATGCAAGCCTGTATGGTCTTGGAGCAGTGCTTTCCCAGCTTCAGGATGGCCAGGAGAGGGTCATAGCATACGGCAGCCGGTCTTTGAGAGATTCTGAAAGAAACCCCGAGAATTATAGTTCATTTAAGTTGGAGCTGTTGGCACTGGTATGGGCCATGACCGAGAAATTCTCTGAATATTTGACCGGTGCTGAAGTTTTAGTACTGACTGACAACAACCCACTAGCTCACCTGGAAAATGCCAAGCTCGGGGCGTTAGAGCAGAGGTGGATAGCCCGAATGTCTAAGTTCAATTACCGCATTAAGTATCGGTCCAAGACAGAGAACCAGAATGCTGACGGACTTTCTAGGGTAACCGCCCAGACCCCCACAGAACACGTGGATCATGAGTTGGAGCATGTGGAGGTGCCCGACTTCAGCAGATTTTCACAGGCCTTGGCCGCCGCTAATCAGTTTGAGATGGAGGGGACTGAAACGGCTCCTTTCTTTGGTCCCTCACGACAGGAATGGGCACAGATACAACAGACCCATGAGGGGCTGGCGCAGATGATCAAGTGTGTTGAGAAAGGCCAGAAGCCCTGTAGAGAGGAAAGAGAACGACTGACACGTGAGATATTATCTGTTCTGAGTCAGTGGGAAAAGTTGGAGATGAAAAATGGAGTGCTATGCCGAAATGTCTATTTACCTTCTGAGATCGACATTCGATACCAAATTGTGGTGCCTAGTGAACTGGCTCGCTCGTTGGCAGTTGAGGCTCATAATAAGAATGGACATTTTGGTCATGAGAAGACCTTTCGTTGGTTACAGCGACTGATTTACTGCCCTGGTCTTCGTCAAATGGTCGAAGAAGTATGCCGCAGTTGTCGAACTTGTGAGATCGATAAGGCAATAGAACAGAGAGCTCCCCTGCAAACCATCGTGACCCAGGAACCTTTAGAAATCGTCATGATAGACTATCTAATGGTTGGCCCATCCAATAGCGGACACCAGTATTGCCTCGTAATGGTGGATCACTTCACCAAATTTGCGGTGGTAACCGCCACCAAGGACCAGACAGCTGAGTCAGCAGCTCGTGCTCTGTGCCAAGATTTCATTCGAGTATATGGGTGTCCCCAACGCATCCACTCCGACCAGGGCGCCTGCTTTGAGGGACACGTAATGAAAGAAGTTCAACGTATCTACGGGATAAAGAAGTCGCACACGACTCCATACCACCCTCAGGGAAATGGGGCCTGTGAAAGATTCAACAGAACTCTGCTACAGATGCTGCGGACTCTGGAGGAAGACAAGAAGTTACAGTGGCCTCAGTTCTTGTCTGAAATGGTGTGGACCTATAACAATCAGGTCCATTCTACAACGGGGTACTCTCCTTATACACTTCTCTTTGGGCGGTCTGGGCGAAGTATAGGAGAATTACAGTTGGATGATGTGGATGGGTTCCCTCCGAGGGATCCAACCTCTTGGGTGCGGGCGCATCGGCAGAGACTTGAGACAATCCATCGATTGGTGCGGCAGCGCCTGCAAGAACATCCCCATCCTGATAAGACCCCAGTGCAAGAAACACCATTGCAACCAGGCGACCTGGTGCTAGTTCGTGTCAAGAAACCCCAAGGGAAATTGGAAAGCAGATGGGAGGCTTTGCCGTATCGTGTTGTTGGCCGCAAGTATGCGAATGGGCCAGTGTACCAGGTCCAGAAAGAAGGAACTGATTGTGTTCGAGTACTTCACCGAAATATGTTGCGCCTGTGTCATTCTGAAGGGACAAATCACGATGGGCCTGCCAATGTGAATGAGCTCCCACAGTCAGAGAATGGAGATGCGGAATGGGCCTCCGACGAGGAGGATGATTGTTGGCCGATCCCTGCTCCTGGGGATGTTCCACCTGTGACTACTGTATCTCCGGCCTGTGCCCCCTCTGGTGCGGAATCCGCTGGTCCTTCTCAGCCCATAGCTGCAGCACCCCATAATATACCACCGGTCCTCAGACGGACCACTAGGCCAAATGCTGGTATTCCCCCTGTTCGGTATGCGCAGGATGAGTTTGTTTGGCCTGCCATACATCGGTATACTACCACCCTGTGCATAAAAGTACAACCCTCTGGATATACAGTCATAGGCAGGGACTGCCAATCTTAAAGTGGGGGGGAATATGTAAGAGACAGACAATGTTGTCCTAAGCTTCATTTGTCTGTATAAACTGTTAATGTTGAATGTATTTCTGTGATTCTGTTCCTTTAATACAGCAGCCATTGTAATTGTGACATGATGCTGGAGTGAGACCCCCCCCCCTTTTATGTCAGCTTGCCTGTTCTGCAGACAGAGTGTGAACAGAGAAGCAGGAAGTGACGAGACAGAGAGCAGCAGCCATCTTGGCAAGTGTTGTATTGAACTGGTGTGGAGATTTTTCTGTACAGCTAAGCTGTATCTTGGTCCAGAGACAGAGTGTAAAGAGACAACAGGACTAGTGAGTCCACGTGAAAGGAACTGTGCTCAGTGGCTGATCAGTGAGACTGACATTGTGACTGTGTATTTGGATACCACAGATAGAGACTCGCAGTGCTGTTGACGTACTGGACAGTAACTGCTAAATCCCGCTTTACATCCCAGCTCAGTGTATGGATTCGGCAGGACTGTCAGTGTGCTGAGTGGAATCTGCTGTTGAATTACATTGCATTCAGTTGGTTTCCCTGTCTGTTAAAGAGGACTTCATTTCTCCCAAGATCCTGATAACCGTGAGGAGAGGACACTTCACTATTAAAGAAAGGACCGACTTTGGGCCCCACCGCGCGCTTCTACGGACTGTAAGCGGTCCACCTGGACCACTGGGGAAAAGGGGGTGCACCCAAATGTGAAGTCAGGGTCAGTTAGGGATAGTTTTGAGTATATTGTTCATTCAGTGTCCATACTGCAGAAGTGGACAGAGTAAAAGTAGAAACCATTGCAGAATTTGCCTTGAAATTGTTCATGCTATATTGTATATCTTGCTTGTCTTTATCCCTGTCATTTTACCTTTAACTAGCCTTTATTAACTTATAGTAAATATATTTTTTTTTTCTTGAACCCCCCTCCCCCCCTTCTTTTTTTTTTGGGGGCGAAGACCCCACCCCCCCCCCCCCCCTCTCGCTACAAAAAAAAAAACAAGAAGAGAGGTGTGGAGAAAAAACACCCCCCCCGTTGTGGGGGGAGGGGAGTGTGGGGGCAACCCAAAAAAACCACCCCCCCTAGGGTGGGGGGGGGGGGCAACACCATCCTTTGGGGCTATTTCTCCGCAAAGGGACCAGGGCGACTGATCCGTGTACATGAAAGAATGAATGGGGCCAGTGTATCATGAGATTTTGAGTGCAAACCTCCTTCCATCAGCAAGGGCATTGAAGATGAAACATGGCTGGGTCTTTCAGCATGACAATAATCCCAAGCACACCGCCAGGGCAACGAAGGAGTGGCTTCGTAACAAGCATTTCAAGGTCCTTGAGTGGCCTAGCCAGTCTCCAGATCTCAACCCCATAGAAAACCTTTGGAGGGAGTTGAAAGTCCGTGTTGCCCAGCGACAGCGCCAAAACATCACTGCTCTAGAGGAGATCTGCATGGAGGAATGGGCCAACATACCAGCAACAGTGTGTGCCAACCTTGTGAAGACTTACAGAAAACGTTTGACCTCTGTCATTGCCAACAAAGGATATACAGTCATATGAAAAAGTTTGGGCACCCCTATTAATCTTAATCATTTTTAGTTCTAAATATTTGGGTGTTTGCAACAGCCATTTCAATTTGATATATCTAATAACTGATGGACAGTAATATTTCAGGATTGAAATGAGGTTTATTGTACTAACAGAAAATGTGCAATATGCATTAAACCAAAATTTGACCGGTGCAAAAGTATGGGCACCTCAACAGAAAAATGACATTAATATTTAGTAGATCCTCCTTTTGCAAAAATAACAGCCTCTAGTCGCTTCCTGTAGCTTTTAATCAGTTCCTGGATCCTGGATGAAGGTATTTTTGACCATTCCTCTTTACAAAACAATTCTAGTTCAGTTAAGTTTGATGGTCGCCGAGCATGGACAGCCCGTTTCAAATTATCCCACAGATGTTCAATGATATTCAGGTCTGGGGACTGGGATGGCCATTCCAGAACATTGTAATTGTTCCTCTGCATGAATGCCTGAGTAGATTTGGAGCTGTGTTTTGGATCATTGTCTTGCTGAAATATCCATCCCCGGCGTAACTTCAAATTCGTCACTGATTCTTGTACATTATTCTCAAGAATCTGCTGATACTGAGTTGAATCCATGCGACCCTCAACTTTAACAAGATTCCCGGTGCCGGCATTGGCCACACAGCCCCAAAGCATGATGGAACCTCCACCAAATTTTACAGTGGGTAGCAAGTGTTTTTCTTGGAATGCTGTGTTTTTTTGACGCCATGCATAAGGCCTTTTTGTATGACCAAACAACTCAATCTTTGTTTCATCAGTCCACAGGACCTTCTTCCAAAATGAAGCTGGCTTGTCCAAATGTGCTTTTGCATACCTCAGGCGACTCTGTTTGTGGCGTGCTTTTAGAAACGGCTTCTTTCGCATCACTCTCCCATACAGCTTCTCCTTGTGCAAAGTGTGCTGTATTGTTGACCGATGCACAGTGACACCATCTGCAGCAAGATGATGCTGCAGCTCTTTGGAGGTGGTCTGTGGATTGTCCTTGACTGTTCTCACCATTCTTCTTCTCTGCCTTTCTGATATTTTTCTTGGCCTGCCACTTCTGGACTTAACAAGAACTGTCCCTGTGGACTTCCATTTCCTTACTATGTTCCTCACAGTGGAAACTGACAGGTTAAATCTCTGAGACAACTTTTTGTATCCTTCCCCTGAACAACTATGTTGAACAATCTTTGTTTTCAGATCATTTGAGAGTTGTTTTGAGGAGCCCATGATGCCACTCTTCAGAGGAGATTCAAATAGGAGAACAACTTGCAATTGGCCATCTTAAATACCTTTTCACATGATTGGATACACCTGGCTATGAAGTTCAAAGCTCAGTGAGGTTACAAAACCAATTTTGTGCTTCAGTAAGTCAGTAAAAAGTAGTTAGGAGTATTCAAATCAATAAAATGATAAGGGTACCCAAATTTTTGCACCGGTCAAATTTTGGTTTAATGCATATTGCACATTTTCTGTTAGTACAATAAACCTCATTTCAATCCTGAAATATTACTGTGTCCATCAGTTATTAGATATATCAAATTGAAATGGCTGTGGCAAACACCCAAATATTTAGAACTAAAAATTATTAAGATTAATAGGGGTGCCCAAACTTTTTCATATGACTGTATAACAAAGTATTGAGATTAACTTTTGTTATTGACCAAATACTTATTTTCCACCATAATTTGCAAATAAATTCTTTAAAAATCAGACAATGTGATTTTCTAGATATGTTTTCTCATTTTGTCTCTCATAGTTCAGGTCTACCTATGATGACAATTACAGGCCTCTCTCATCTTTTTAAGTGGGAGAACCTGCACAATTGGTGGATGACTAAATACTTTTTTTCCCCACTGTATCTATCTAGCTGCAGTGGCTGGCTGACTCAGTCCCTGTTCCCAGCCAGCTCTATTCCCTTCATTATGATTGACAGCTAATAGCTCTGGAAAGTGCACTTGGCTTCTGAGCCATGATACGAGCTAAAACAGTTCTTGATCAGTGTCTCTGATACCTCTATATGTAATTCTCCAGACCACTGCTGGTCTGAGCTGTACAATATACAGGCTAAGCCTGAAACGAGGAGGTGGAGGGAAGAGGAGACAGGAGAGAATGTGAAACACTGAGAAAAGAAAACCCCTTTAAGGAAGAAGTGGGATTTTTGGTGTACTGTACTTTAATGTTTGTAATATCCCTTTTCCTGTGGCATCAACTGAACTGAGCACTCCTACGTGTAGATATGTTGCACATACTAAGGCCTTATTCACACATCCGCATATCATGTATGTATGGTGTCCACATTTGTTGCATTTTTCACCATACACACACATTCATATCAATGTGTTTTTTCAGACGTCGGTGTCTTTTTGTGGCCCATAGATCCACAAAAAAACAATGGAAGCACTTCCTATTTTTTTTCAATGATGTGGGTGCATCATACCGATTAAAGTCTATGGGTCAGTGAACCAAAACTGGGATGACAGCCATGTGTCATCCGTTTTTCACGGACCCAGAGACATACAAAATATATAAAATGAAACCAAAAAATTGATCTGCTTTTCACATGAAAAGTGGATCAACCAAAGACAGCACACCACCCACAAATGAGCAGAATGCTGTCCATGAATTGCATCCTGACCTAAGAGTAAGGCTACATTCACATGCCAGTGAGTAATGACCATGTGACATCTGTTTTCTTAATGGACGACACAATACAGCATTAAATTCAATATCAGTGAATGTGGGGCTGTTCACATGACCCTTTTTTTGATGGTCCATTGTAACAGACCATCAAAATATGGGTCATGTCCTATTTTTATCCGTTTTCACAGATCCCGCCATACGCTGAAATGTATGGGGGATGTTGAAAACAGGTGCCCCTCAGGTGCAAGATGGATGTTTTTCACTAATCCCATCCACACATGGCGTTTTCCATATAGGTATAATAAGGGCAGAGCGTCCACAGAGGAAAACCCTGCGAAAACTAAATGAAAAATGCTGCGGAAAAAAACACTATGCGTTTCTGCCACGTTTATTTCTGCAGCGTTTTTTTTTTTTTTTTGCTGCACTTTGCTGCATGGAACCTTAGTCTTAGACTTAGTTCACATCTGTAGTAATGTCCATCTGAAATCAGCAGATGAAAAAGTCCTGCCGTTATAGTTATATTCTTCCACCGGTTTCAGTTTTAAAATGACAGACACGTAACAGACCCCATTACAGTCAATGCAGTCCACTGGGCTTCGTGTAGCCGCTTTGGTCCGACAGACCAGAACAACAGATAAGCCAACGCTAGTGTGAACTTATTGTATGTGGGGCTATACACACTGTGGCAGGACGATGGTGCAATTTCCCACAATATGAATATGTGGATTATATGAATATTATTTATTGCTTTGCCATGGATTTTTTCCACATATTAGTAAGCATTATTTTCTATGTGAAAAAAGTAATAATAATACTGCATTTAAGCCTCTACATTATGGTCACTACACCGAGACCACACTAAGATTACTGACCTGAACTTACATCCCTATAAGAACTATAATAATAATAAAAATGTACATACGTACAGGCCAAATCACATATAGTGAAGTCACACTCTCAGGATCACACCCTATTTTCTATTCTTGCAGACCTGGACAGTACAGACATGCAACTGTAACTTTCAATTTCAATTTTAATCCAACAGGAGGCGCTAGGTTTGTTACAGTATAATGCTCCAGTCTTACAATGCAGGAACACACTGTGATCATTGCAGTCTCTCATAGTCTTACAAACATAGCCCATACAGCTCAAGGTTTAAGGCATTGTACCCAAACCACCCCCTTACACACTTACTTATGTGTTGACCCCATCTTTTGCCAATTTAATCCATCGCCATTTTTAGACATTTGTTTTTTTTTATCTAGGGAAACTAATTTTTCAATACAAAAGCACATAATATAATATAATTTTATTTTCATTTTACTAGGTCAAAATTTGCATGTGCTGTACTAGACTCAATGGCAGTCACCATAGAATATTATTAAATATTTATTACCCACTCATCATATAATATGGGTGCAGTAATTTTCCTTCGTGATGCCCCTTCTGCTTCAAATGATGTCCTTGTGTTTTCATCAATCTAATGATATTACTTTCTATCTCGGGAACTATGGAGTCTATTCTCTTAACAAACCTACTTGCCCTAGTCACAAACAATAATTCACACAGAGGGCTGGCAGAGAGCAGGGAAGGGAATGAAAGGACAGCTGTCATGCAGCATGACGCTACTTTCTTTTGTAAAGTGTAATTGTGTTTACCAGTACAGTGCTAGTAGTCTTCTATGCCAGTTATAGTTGTTTTTCCCTGCTCTTCCCTGTACTTCTGTTTGCTTTCTGCTGCCTGTGACCTGAGCTGACCAGTCCTATTATAATCTCAGCTTGCCTCAGTTCACATTTGACTCATTTATGATACAAAAACTCATTCTGCCATATCTGCATTGCCTGACCATTTTTCCAACTACACTTCTTTTAACTCAGTGATACTGCTTGACATGAGACCTGTCTGGATAGTAAACCCTTTGGGTGGTCACGGAGGGACAACAATAGGTTGTTCTCCTATTTGAATCTCCTCTGAAGAGTGGCATCATGGGCTCCTCAAAACAACTCTCAAATGATCTGAAAACAAAGATTGTTCAACATAGTTGTTCAGGGGAAGGATACAAAAAGTTGTCTCAGAGATTTAACCTGTCAGTTTCCACTGTGAGGAACATAGTAAGGAAATGGAAGACCACAGGGACAGTTCTTGTTAAGCCCAGAAGTGGCAGGCCAAGAAAAATATCAGAAAGGCAGAGAAGAAGAATGGTGAGAACAGTCAAGGACAATCCACAGACCACCTCCAAAGAGCTGCAGCATCATCTTGCTGCAGATGGTGCCACTGTGCATCGGTCAACAATACAGCACACTTTGCACAAGGAGAAGCAGTATGGGAGAGTGATGCGAAAGAAGCCGTTTCTGAAAGCACGCCACAAACAGAGTCGCCTGAGGTATGCAAAAGCACATTTGGACAAGCCAGCTTCATTTTGGAAGAAGGTCCTGTGGACTGATGAAACAAAGATTGAGTTGTTTGGTCATACAAAAAGGCGTTATGCATGGCGTCAAAAAAACACAGCATTCCAAGAAAAACACTTGCTACCCACTGTAAAATTTGGTGGAGGTTCCATCATGCTTTGGGGCTGTGTGGCCAATGCCAGCACCGGGAATCTTGTTAAAGTTGAAGGTTCCATGGATTCAACTCAGTATCAGCAGATTCTTGAGAATAATGTACAAGAATCAGTGACGAATTTGAAGTTACGCCGGGGATGGATATTTCAGCAAGACAATGATCCAAAACACAGCTCCAAATCTACTCAGGCATTCATGCAGTGGAACAATTACAATGTTCTGGAATGGCCATCCCAGTCCCCAGACCTGAATATCATTGAACATCTGTGGGATAATTTGAAGCGGGCTGTCCATGCTCGGCGACCATCAAACTTAACTGAACTGGAATTGTTTTGTAAAGAGGAATGGTCAAAAATACCTTCATCCAGGATCCAGGAACTGATTAAAAGCTACAGGAAGCGACTAGAGGCTGTTATTTTTGCAAAAGGAGGATCTACTAAATATTAATGTCACTTTTCTGTTGAGGTGCCCATACTTTTGCACCGGTCAAATTTTGGTTTAATGCATATTGCACATTTTCTGTTAGTACAATAAACCTCATTTCAATCCTGAAATATTACTGTGTCCATCAGTTATTAGATATATCAAATTGAAATGGCTGTTGCAAACACCCAAATATTTAGAACTAAAAATGATTAAGATTAATAGGGGTGCCCAAACTTTTTCATATGACTGTAAGTAGAAACCTGTTCATAGTAACAAGTCAGAAGACTGAATTCATAGTCAGTCAGGTAAAAGGTTATGGCTCGCAGAATTCATGTACTACGATAATCGAAGCAGAAAAGGTCAAGCCATGGAGCTCAAGTATGTATTCATGGGCAATTCAAGGCAAACACAGTATGGACTGTTGGGTGTCATTGCTCCTAACAACTATCCCTCCAAAGCATTCTTCTGCATTCTACTTCCACATATTCTAGATGTTATTAAAATGGTTGTGCAGGATTAGAAAACATGGCTGATTTCGTCTTCTCAAGAAGTGACCTCATGTAACCAGATGTAACAAACCCAGATGTAGTGGAGTTTATCATCACAGATTTTGCTGTGATAAAGCAGCAAAAAACTTCACTATCCTCTGAGTCAACACTGTAGGGTTATAGGTTGGACTTGTTGGACCTGTATCTTCATCCAACCCCATCTACTATGTAACTATGAACATAGCCTTTGTGAGTAAACTGCACACAGTTAAAGGGATTTTGTCATTACAGACACTTATCCCATATCCACCGGATAAGTTTCCGATCACTAGGGGTCTGACCATTGGGACTCCCAGTGATCAGGAGATTGCTTCATTGGAACTTCCAGGGCCACAATCTCTCAACTGGTGCTCCATTCCCTTCTGTGGAACTTCTAGAGATTGTGGTCCTGGAAGATCCATAGAATTGAATGTAGGGCCGGTTGGACAAATATCCTTCAGTCACACAATTATAGGGGTTTTATTATTACAGACACTTATCCTACAGTATATCCAAAGAATAGAGGATAAATGTCAGATCACTAGGGGTCTGACCATTGGAACCCAAAATAATCAGGAGAATGGGGGCCCAAAAGTCCCTCTGCATCCTCTGTGTCAATGAAGTGCCAGTGTCCATGCTCAACCAGTGCTCCATTCGCTTCTATGGAACTTCTGGAGATTGTGGTCCAACAAGCTCCATAGAAGTCAATGCAGGGCTAGTTGGGCACACATCCTTCATTCTCATGGAGGACATTCTCCTGATCGCTGGTGGTCCCAGTAGTCAGACTCCTAGTGATCTGTAATGACAAAACCCCTTTAAGTTCCCTACTTTCTTTTATATTGAGAACTTGAGTTTCAGTACTGTAGAGCTGGCTCACGTTTTGAAACAATATACATTTAAGAATTAACAGGTGTTAATTCTCCGGCAAGGACAGTGACAGGGGCATGCCCTCTACTTTATGTCATTTTCACTGGCCCATAATAGAAATGACTATAAAGTCTTAATGAGGCGCAACTAATGCACAAATAATTGGCCTTCGGGGAGTGATTTACTATTTCCACAGATTGAATATTACACATAGTTAGTGGTATAAAACGTTCCAAGTTCAGGTATCTTAATTTACTATAAAATCACAATCATATTAGAATATAGAAATGTGGGCAAGGGTTAAACTTTCCTTGGTCTTGTCTTTCTATGGATAGTTATAGCCTTTGTGTAAAAAGAATAGACATGTTGTTAGAAGCTTACTGTAGGGATAGAATTATCTCAATAATGCTCAGCATTCATGTTTGTATGATAAGCCAGGTCTGGATTGGTACTGCAATTTTGGGACAGATCAATTGAGCAGTCGGTGTTGGGGAAATCAATTCTCTAAATGTTATGTGCATTTCGGGATTGTCTTGTGGTCTATTATTTCAGCCTCTAACAGCAGCAATAAGCAAACTACATATGGGATATTACAATACTGCCTGAGTACTCAAGAGAAAGTTTATCATGTGGATGAGATACATTGTATGTTTTGCTTGATCTGTAGAGGTATGCATTGGAGCTCCTGGTACAGAAGTCAGTTATCTGTCTTATGGCCCATACACTGGGCTATATTACAACTCCATTTTCCACTAAGCTATAATGGGGCTGCCCTAGAGATACATGAGGCTTCTACTCCACTTCTATATGAGTCCATTTTCATATGGGTTCGAATCCTGCCAAGGACAACATCTGCAAGGAGCTTGTATGTTCTCCCCGTGTTTGCGTGGGTTTCCTCGGAGTACTCCGGTTTCCTCCCACACTCCAAAGACAAACTGATAGGGAATGTAGATTGTGAGCCCTATATGGGATAGTGACTGTCATTGTCTGTAAAGCGCTGCGGAATATGATGGCGCTATGTAAGTAAGCATAATAAATAAATAAAATAAATATGATTGTTCTGTACTATAGCACTCAACAAATTCTGCACGACAATGCACTTAGGCTGTGTACTATATAGCTGTACCCCCTACACATATACTATACAGGTCTGTGCACATGTTCAGGAGCCCTAAAAGCTCCATCAGTAAAATATAACAATATCATATAATTATATTATTATATCATCTAGGTAACAGTAAATAATTATATTCTCCATAGTATAACAATTCTTATAATTTTATATTGTGTTATTCTTCCTACAAATTCATGAATAAATTGCCAAATGGGTGTTATGAGTTGATGGGGGTCCCTACAATGCACAGCTGACTGGGGTATACCCCTATGACAAATGGAATAGCAACACCCAGTAGTCAAATTTCACATTTTTTTTAAAGCTTTGAATCCTGATTTTTAATATGATATCAATAAACTAGGACAGAATATTATACACAGATCTGCTGTAAGATACATTCAGATATGCTGTAGCCACAAATTAGTGGTAAATTCATGAAAAAAAAATCCAGTATAAGGTACAATATGAGATTTTCACTAAACTATGCAAGCCTGTGACCCAACTAATACTCTAGAGGATGACCAACACAGGATGACCAACACAGGACACAAAATAGGTCCTGGCTCTATTTTCCCCCATCTTTGCAGGACCCGGTTAGACTAGGTAGACCATTGATTTGGATTGCAAAGAATCAACTGTGATGTCTGAACATATTTAGCTGATTTTAATTCACTTCTTCTTTTCTTTCATTTCACGAATATTTGTCTTCACTTTGCTTCTGAGACAGCAAGTTGATTTAATATTTCTCATTTCATATCTTTTAAGACCCCCCAACCCCCCCCCCACAACTTAAGAAAGAGTGAAAATATAGAATTCACCTTTCATTTATATATCATCACTTGGTGCCTGCCTTTCAATGTAGTATCTGCCCAAAATATTGGAAGTATGTCTCATGCACGAGACTGCAGTCACTGACTAGCACCCCTTACAAAATAGTGCACATCAAATCATATCCCTGTGAAATTAATTCAACATTTTTGATATGTTATGGTCTTATACCAGTTGTGATGTTTAACATGGTATGGTTTGCAACTATTTTACCATTAATATACAAGTACATGTTAAAAGGGTATTCCAGGAACAATAAAAATTACTGATCGGTGGAGGTGCATGGCTGTGTTTCACACCCCAGTTTGATTGGAGCAACAGATCAGAGAACACACCTTTTCATTCATTTCAATGAGAACTGTTGAAGATAGCTCAGTGCTGTGTTGCGATCCAATGCTCCATTCATATTGGGATGTAAAACACTCAAGTTCTTGCGATCAATGAAGGTCCCAGTGCTCAGACCCCACAGGTCAGCAAGTTACCCCCAATCCTTTGGATAGGGATAACTTCTTGTTACCATAATACGCCTTTAAGCTACCTTTATATGCAAGAATTATGTCTATGACAATTGTAGAAATGTTGTACTGGTTACATGTACAGACACAACAGTGTGATGCAGGACAAGCTTCATACTAGGAAGGAGCCTGGGTACATAATGCAGATTGGTGTGCCTTGTGTTCTATCACTGACATGAACTCCTTGCAGAGACAGTGCACGGGACTAACATTGCTATAGTTCAGAACCAGATTAGGGCTGTGGAGAGGTCTTGAATACAGCCAGCATTAATTAATGATGAAGAGTGACCCTAAGACGTCTTCTAAGCAGTGGCAGACCAGCTACACTACCACCTAGATTGTTGCCTTGTTTTGTTCTGCTGGGGAGAAGTTGTCAATGTCTGAAAGACTGAGACAGTGCCAAGATCACAGAGGCACTGTGTTCAATCATTTAGTGTGAGTTGCTCTATCAGTTTACTAAAGTCCTGTTGCTAAGCTGAGTGACCATCAGTCATTTGTAAACCCAAGCTGTGCGCCCATCGGACACTCGTGTCTGTCGTGCTGTTTACCCAGTTGCAACTGTAACCATCAAGCTAAATGCTCCTGTTTGTAACTATTACGCTTCTCCCCAGATGGAGTTATGTTCTGTTCCTTTGAATTCTGCTGGGTCTGCCATTTTTACTACACCATACTTGAGTGGAATAAGAAACCTGGATCAAGGACCACACCATAAAAACTGACTCTACTTGTAACTTTATTGACCCCTTAAATTCACTATCATATTAAGTCATTACAGAGGACTTTTATGGCACCATGAGCACACTATAAACATAGGTATCCCATATGTATGAAGCATCAAATTGAGATTCGTTGATGATAGAATTTGCATTCTATCCCCTGTCCTGGTTCAGGAAGGAACTCTTGGGCCTCATATTTCTTAAATCTGTGTCCTCTTCCTAGAAATATGTTATATCTGAGCAGATGCTAAGATGTTTTTTTATCTCTATGAAATCTCCGACAGAACCATCTCTAGTCTATAATGAAACGGAGGGAAAAAAATAAGATTTCCTCGAGATTAGCTTTGTAACATTATTAGATAACTATTGAATCAAGCTTGGCCTTTCCACCTTAGAAGATGGAATGGCCTTATACAGATTTCTGTTGGACACCGGTAATTTGTTCAAATCCATATTGTAGGATAGTGGGCTAGATTTCTAAGATAAGCCTTTTTCTCCTTCTAACACCCAATTTGGGTTTCTATAGAAAACACAGGGATGTTTATTGGTATGGAAAATGACCTTGTCACTCATTATTCACCTCCGCCGCCTGCACATAGAAACAATGTGTATTCCAGAATAGCAGTAATGAAATTGCAGGATAAAAAAATGTGTCCTTGAAAAAAGTAGTCCCCTCGAAGCATTATCACTGCACTTTACACTGTCACACTCACTAAATATTTCTCGATTCCACTAAGAATAAAAATAAGAAAAGATCTATAACTGAAGTCTGATTTAAGTTGATACTTTGCATTTAGAGAGATCTTTCAACCCCAGTAATGGAAATGAATTTCAAAAGATGATGCCTTAATGAAAGATTCAATCTTTTATGGTACATTGAATTTCCACAGTTTACAAGAGGAGGGACAGCAATTTTATGAAGCTTAAATCCTTCGTAGGCCATTTGACTCAGCAGACTTGTTTTAAATTGCTGAGCTAAGGAAACTTCACTGTTTCTTCTGCCGCTGGTATGCCGAATGGATTTTGTTACAGGACAAAATTAATTTAGAAATCTCCAAACAAGATGTGTACTGGTATTTGTTATTTGCAAGCATATGAGCCTCCATGCTACAGCTGGCACAGAAATAGCATTAGGTGCATCACTGGATTAAAGACTAACAGTCTAATGTGTTTGTTTCAAACAAATTGGAACATAATTACGGTGATGCCATTATGGAAGTACTAAAGGGATTGTCCATGATTAGAAAAAAAGATCAGCATTTTTTTCTCCGGAACAGCGCCTCTGTAGTCCATGGATTGTATATGGTATTGTAACTCATTCCTATTTAAAGGGGTTATCCAGGGAATATTAAAATTTCCCTACACTGGTTAAGGTTTTTTACTAATATATAACCGTGTCCCCTGAATCCCATTTAATACCTGTGCGGAGGACAGCTATGGAGGCTGGAACTCATTCGTCTTTCTCCACTGCAGCCACTCCGACTCTCCCTGATATCAACGACTCCACTGTACTCGGGCTGCAGGTCTATTACATAAAGTGGTCATGTGGCCGAGAGTCGGAGCGTCAGCAAGGGAGGAAGAAAAATGAGAGTTCCGGTCTTCTCAGCTAGCATCCACACAGGTAATAAATGGGGCTCTAGAGGACCGGGGTGTTCATTAGTAATAAAGCTTAACCTGTACAGGGAATGTTCTGGTAAGCTTTATTATTCTCCAGATAACTCCTTTAAGTGAATGGGACTAAACTTCCATACCAGGCAGAGTCCATGGAGAAGAGAGGTGCTGTTTCAGAGAAAAACAGACGTGTTCTAATCTTGAACACAGATGAAACGACAAAGGCAGACATTTTTATTTATATAAAATACTAGCTTCTTGTTAGTTATTGCATCATAGAAAAGAAGTGCTTCTCTTTTCTACTATGGCGGACACTATGGCATATTTCTCATTTCCAAAAATTGTGTAATGTGTACAGTATGTTCATGTACATTATATACATGTACAGTATTTATGGATAGGCTATTTTATATGCTTACACTATACATATTTTGTGATAAAAAAAAAGAAAAGATCTGCTTCTGTGATGTGTGGCCTTAGGCCACATATGGAGTCAAGGGCAGTATTTGAGGCCTTCACGATATGTCAACTAATTGCTGACCAACACTTATTTGTAGACCCCATAAAGAACTCACTGAAAGAGTGGGACAATGAAATTTAAATGTAACTTTTATTGATATACACTAAAAATGTGGCTCAAGAACCATTAAACATCAGAAAGATAGGAACATAAAAATGCAAAGGAAGACACTCAATCCCCATTAGAGATAAGGAGCAAGAGGGAGCAAGAATTGATGCAAATATGAGGAGAGTCTAACATATGACCAAATAATTGCCTACATTGAATGGCTTCCTTAATAAGGAATACTAACTATGTCCTCCTGTATGTGTACATTCATGGCCAAAAGTTTTGAGAATGATACAAATATTAATTTTTACAAAGTCTACTGCTTCAGTTTTTCTAATGGCAATTTGCATATACTCCAGAATGTTATAAAGAGTGATCAGCTTAACAGCAATTACTTGCAAAGTCAATATTTGCCTAGAAAATGAACTTTATCCCCCCAAAACACATTTCAACATCATTGCAGCCCTGCCTTAAAAGGACCACCTAACATCGTTTCAGTGATTGCTCCATTAACACAGGTGTGGGTGTTGATGAGGACAGGGCTGGAGATCAATCTGTCATGATAAAGTAAGAATGACACCACTGGACACTTTAAAAGGAGGCTGGTGCTTGCCATCATTGTTTCTCTTCTGTTAACCATGGTTATCTCTAAAGAAACACGTGCAGTCATCATTGCACTGCACAAAAATGGCCTAACTGGGAAGAGTATTGCAGCTAGAAAGATTGCACCTCAGTCAACAATCTATCGCATCATCAAGAACTTCAAGGAGAGAGGTTCCATTGGTGCCAAAAAGGCTCCAGGGCGCCCAAGAAAGACCAGCAAGCGGCAGGACCGTCTCTTAAAAGTGTTTCAGCTGCGGGATCGGCCTACCAGCAGTGCAGAGCTTGCTGAGGAATGGCAGCAGGCAGGTGTGAGTGCATCTGCACGCACTGTGAGGCGGAGACTCTTGGAGCAAGGCCTGGTCTCAAGGAGGGCAGCAAAGAAGCCACTTCTCTCCAGAAAAAACATCAGGGACAGACTGATATTCTGCAAAAGGTACAGGGAGTGGACTGCTGAGGACTGGGGGAAAGTCATTTTCTCTGATGAATCCCCTTTTCGATTGTTTGGAAGATCTGGAAAACAGCTTATTCGGAGAAGAAGAGGTGAGCGCTACCACCAGTCTTGTCTCATGCCAACTGTAAAGCATCCTGAAACCATTCATGTGTGGGGTTGCTTCTCAGCCAAGGGAATCGGCTCTCTCACAGTCTTGCCTAAAAACACAGCCATGAATAAAGAATGGTACCAGAATGTCCTCCAAGAGCAACTTCTCCCAACCGTCCAAGAGCAGTTTGGCGCTCAACAATGCCTTTTCCAGCATGATGGAGCACCTTGCCATAAAGCAAAGGTGATAACTAAATGGCTCAGGGAACAAAACATAGAGATTTTGGGTCCATGGCCTGGAAACTCCCCAGATCTTAATCCCATTGAGAACTTGTGGTCAATCATCAAGAGACGGGTGGACAAACAAAAACCAACAAATTCAGACAAAATTAAAGCATTGATTCTGCAAGAATGGACTGCTATCAGTCAGGATTTGGTCCAGAAGTTGATTGAGAGCATGCCAGGGAGAATTGCAGAGGTCCTGAAGAAGAAGGGTCAACACTGCAAATATTGACTTGCTGCATTAACTCATTCTAACTGTCAATATAAGCTTCTGTTACTCATAATATGAATGCAATTCTATTTCTGTATGTGATAAAACCATCTGACAAACACACATAAAAACCAGAGGGCAGCAGATCATGTGAAAATATAATATTTGTGTCATTCTCAAAACTTTTGGCCATGACTGTAGTGTCTTATGTTAGAGCAGACAAGTAGCATCATATAGCAACTCGTTTCCCCCTAATGTTCTTAGATAGGTTTCATCAAGACTTGGATTCTACAATTGAAGTAGACAATGACACTTAACAGTAGCCACCTACAATGCTGTAGTGTTACAACTAGCTGGAAATAGGGCAGTGATAGCTGCTCCAAAATGGTGTTTATATGCAACACTGGCACATTTTCCTACATTACTGATTAATAATTCTAAGCAGAGCAGTTAAAACTGATGTTTATAAGCCCTAAGATGTGCCAGACTCTCCATAAAGCAGTTAAAACTGCAGAGCAGGGTCACTGAAGGTGGACCCATGCAGTGTCTCATAGCTACATACAGCGCCGGGACGCCAAGATTTTATGTAAAAGCCAACTACTGCAACCCTCCTGTCTCCATAGCCTTCTATGATTAAAGGGAATCTGTCAAGTCAAACTGGGACACTAAACCACCCACAGGTCCTTTTAGACCTGAGGTTTAGTGTCCCAAATCGACCTGTTGTAATGCAATCCGCAGGCGCATTAAAAATAAAAAATCTTTATACTTACCTAGAGAAGGGTCTGATGTACGCTGTTTGGCCAAGAACAGTCAGGCTTATTCATGAGCTTCTTTGTTGGCACGCCTCCCGACGCCTGCGCTGTTCTTCAGTGAAGCCGAAGATGGACACCCCGGCTTCACTGCGCAATTGCCGGACGTATGGGGCATGAGCACTGAAGCCGATGTGTACTCCTCTGGCTTCATTGAAGAACTGCGCAGGCGTGGGGAAGTACAGCGGCCGGGTGAGTATAAAGATTTTTTATTGTTAATGCGGCCATGGATTGCGTTATAACAGGGTGATTTGGGACACTAAAGCCCAGGTCCATATGGACGTGTGGGTGGTTTAGTGTCCCAAATTGCCCTGACAGATTCCCTTTAAGTGAAACTCTGTTTGTGAGGCTGACACTTCCGTCTCCTGTCTGAATACAGATTCTATCAGTGATATCAGACTGTTTGTGAAGTTAAAGAGTTCGTCCAACTCATTTTCCTATTATTTTATAGAGCTGCTAATAAAAAAACATTACTCTCCCCAGGCCTTCATCTCCAGTGGTGGCAGCTCCTATCACCTATATACAGGTCCCCCCGGTTGTTTTTGCCAGATGGCCACTGCAGCCAATCACAAGCTTCAGTGGTCGCATCCTCACAAAGGCACGTCCCAGCAGTCACATGCCAGTTGTGAATAGACTATGACTGTGAGTGGCTGCTGTGGTCCCCTAGCACAAACTGGGTGTCACTGGTGACATCAGCCAGGGGACCTGTATACAGACAGAGCTGCCACCATTACAAATGGATGCCCAGAATACTGGTTTGTTATGTGTATGGCCATATTAAATAATAAAAATATGAATTTGAAAACCCCTTTAAGTGAAAAGCGGACTGAAAAATGGAGAAGGAAGCATTTTTAACCCCTTTCCTGCATTTCTGCATTTCCATTTCCATTTTTGATTCCTTTTTTTTACTTTGCCTTCCATAACTTTTTAATTTTTGCATTCACAAAGTCATATGAGGACATATTTGTTGTGGGATAAAGTGTTATTCATATTGGCACCATTTACTATAGCATTCACTATGTGGTAAAAATGACGCCTACATTCTGAGGGTCAATCACAGTGATACCAATTATTTTTTTTTATATTCAACTTGGGGCCAGAGGAAGTGTGGAAATGCGAAACGGCTGTTGCCCGAATAGTTGGTGTCACTGACATTCTGCTACACTATGTTTTTCCTGTTATGAGCCACTAATAAAGCATGAAGATGTTTTAGAGAAACGTGAGTGCTGCTTTGCTTTTTTCTACCTCGCGCACATTTTTTAGATTTTAGTACCTTTAAAAAACACAGTGCTAAAGTACAAAAATTTGCTTCCATTGTCATACTGTGATATCTGTAACTTGTGTACAGAGCTATGTAGAGGCTCTTTTTCATAGTTTTTAGTGATACCATTTTGAGGAATGAATGATGTTCAGATGACTTTATATTCAATTTTTATTTGGAGTTGAAGCGGAAAAATAGTGATTCAACCATTTTGATGTTTTTTTCTCCCTCTACGGCATTCATTGTATGAGATAGATAATTTTTATATTTTTATAGTTATTTTTGGAAATAGGGATGCCTAAATTATTTCTGTTTCTTTATTTCTAGATGTATTGTACAGAAAGGAAGGGTGAGTTAGAGTTTTTTATATTTTTTTATACCTTGAAACGCTTTTTCAATTTTTTTTAACTTTCATTTGAACCCTATAGGGTTTGATCTCTTATACAATATTCTGAAATACTACTGTATTGCTGTATATTGTAAGATCCCTGCACTTCTATTACATGCTGCTTATGGCAGCAAGTAATAGATGTTCTCTGATGAGAAGGTTGGGAGATTTCAATAGGCTCCCATAGCAACTGATCACCTCTCCCCAATGACGTTTTGGGGGCAGCAATCAGGACCAATATGGCGGCGCTACTGTTTAGATGTCTCATTCGTAATTGACCAATACATCTAAAGGATGTACAGCCATAATTGGTTCAGAAACCAAGTGCAGCTGTTAGTGGTGGGTATCTGTCGTATAATACAGCCGTCACCTGTCGTGTATGAAGAGGGTTTAACTCCTGAGCCCTCTCCATATCCCTGCCTCACACCATGGCACACTATGACATCATGTGTTAAGATGTGGTTATATAAAATACATTAGACATTTTCTTATCTTTTCTTGTTCTATTCATTTATCAAAAGTAGCTTTATAATTAGAAGTATTGTACATCCCCTTTTAAGACTACACACTACATTTAGAGAATTTATATTCCTAATGTAATATATAGTATATAGCCATAATATTATAATCACAGTACACACTACATATTCTCATATTGTCTAACACTTCCTCTGTTCGCAGGTAACTTTCCCAATATATGTTTCTAGATACAACATCTGTTCTTGCACCTGCAGCAATAGAACAACAGTTCAAATCTGCACAGACATTTATCCACCTCCCTCACTGATTCCTGTAAAGCCATACTGTGCTTTTAGCTGAATATCTTTGGGAAGAACTTCTAGTCATGCAGACCGTAATATCTTTTATATACCATCGGCGTTCTGCATAGGCCATAGATCACTTGCACAAAATGCTGCCAAATGCTCTGCCGTTGGGAGTGTTAGCTGTCAATTTTATAATTTGAAAATCTTGCCCACTTGGTAAAGTATCCTTATCCACAGAGAAATATGTCCTACTAAATGACTAGTGAAGAGTACATATTCTGCAGTCTAAAATGAACTCGTAGACACAAGTTTATATAATTCACTGGACATATACAAGTTTCTACTAGATGACCTTAGTTTTTTCATACTGCCAGATGTGAATATTTGGATGTCTGATGAAGTATGCATATGCCAGATTCTTGCTCACACAACAATATAGTATCCACTAGGGTAAGCTAACTAGCTATGTGTAGGTACATTCATTTTACTTCTCATTATCCTGATGGATTAACTGTCTAAATGCAGTAATGTGGCATACATAAAATTGTCATGTAACAGTAGACATCATCATTTTATTATCTGCCTAGTAGTGCATTAAAGGAATGACTCACACCCTGCCATTTGTGTATTACAGGTGAAAATACTGTACTATACTTTATGTTGCTATATGACAGTACTTTCAGCTTTGTGATGCTAAAATGGTCACCAACTTTTGCAACCGTTGCATAAATCAGTATAAATCAGTAGCACAAGTAGACATAAAAAAATAGTATAAATCACAAAAAAATGTTTCTTTATCAAATTCCCTTCCACCATTAAGGGATTGAGCACGAGCCCAGGAGACACAGACTGCAGTAGATAACAAGAGATTCCTATCTTTTTTAGAAAGCAGTTTCTTCTTTACTTTCTGTGCGCAATGTATGGCAGCTAGTCTCCAACCATCAGCTCAGGAAGATCTGAATAGAGCTAGAACCTGCAGAAGAAGTAGTCATATAATGGCCATAAACAGTTATATAACATACTGTAATATTGATTTATCATATAACGCAGTATGTGAAATCGTGAAATTATGTAAACACATGAAATTTTGTGATATATCATATTATGAGAAATTGTCATTTGTTAATTGTCATTTTAGAGTTCCCCTTTCCTGCAGGCCCCACTATTTCTTTTTAAACCGCACCTGTCACATAAAAAAACTTCACAAAAGAGTAAGTCTCTGCTAGTATTTTCCCCTTGTTTTCTATATATATAGATAGTAGATGGCAGGTACCTACCACTGAGGTGGCTGGTATCTACAAGGTGACTGACTGCAGTCTGGGTCCAGGATTTGGGAGTTATTGTAGACCCAAGCCTATACTCCAGTCCTGGTCTTGCCGGGTGACCCAGGTGCAGCCATAAGAGCTGAGGTTTCCCAAGGGAATGGGGGGTGGCCATCTCTTGCATGAGAAAGCTGTTGAACACATTGCCCTGTGTGTCTGGAGGAGAAAGCCCCAAATCACAGGGTGTATTGGTGAGAAAACTCTGGGGCATTATGCTGAAGCAAGCTGTTTGATTTATGAACTGGTGGACTGTATGAACTGCTACTAATAAAACTACAACTGTGAACTGGTACCTACGCCTCCATGTGCCTAACTTACCTAGTAACCAGCCTACCCTAAGTATCCCATGTTTACTATATATATATATATATATATATATATATATATATATAGTGCCTTGAGAAAGTATTCGGCCCCCTTGAACTTTTCAACCTTTTGCCACATTTCAGGCTTCAAACATAAGGATATAAAATTTAAATTTTTTGGTGAAGAATCAACAACAAGTGGGACACAATTGTGAAGTGGAACTAAATTTATTGGATATTTTAAACTTTTGTAAAAAATAAAAAACTGAAAAGTGGGGCGTGCCAAATTATTCAGCCCCCTTAAGTTAATACTTTGTAGCGCCACCTTTTGCTGCGATTACAGCTGCAAGTCGCTTGGGGTATGTCTCTATCAGTTTAGCACATCGAGAGACTGAAATTCTTGCCCATTCTTCCTTGGAAAACAACTCGAGCTCAGTGAGGTTGGATGGAGAGCGTTTGTGAACAGCAGTTTTCAGCTCTTTCCACAGATTCTCGATTGGATTCAGGTCTGGACTTTGACTTGGCCATTCTAACACCTGGATACGTTTATTTGTGAACCATTCCATTGTAGATTTTGCTTTATGTTTGGGATCATTGTCTTGTTGGAAGATAAATCTCCGTCCCAGTCTCAGGTCTTTTGCAGACTCCAACAGGTTTTCTTCCAGAATGGTCCTGTATTTGGCTCCATCCATCTTCCCATCAATTTTAACCATCTTCCCTGTCCCTGCTGAAGAAAAGCAGGCCCAAACCATGATGCTGCCACCACCATGTTTGACAGTGGGGATGGTGTGTTCAGGGTGATGAGCTGTGTTGCTTTTAGGCCAAACATATCGTTTTGCATTGTGGCCAAAAAGTTGGATTTTGGTTTCATCTGACCAGAGCACTTTCTTCCACATGTTTGGTGTGTCTCCCAGGTGGCTTGTGGCAAACTTTAAAAGAGACTTTTTATGGATATCTTTAAGAAATGGCTTTCTTCTTGCCACTCTTCCATAAAGGCCAGATTTGTGCAGTGTACGACTGATAGTTGTCCTATGGACAGACTCTCCCACCTCAGCTGTAGATCTCTGTAGTTCATCCAGAGTGATCATGGGCCTCTTGGCTGCATCTCTGATCAGTCTTCTCCTTGTTTGAGATGAAAGTTTAGAGGGACGGCCGGGTCTTGGTAGATTTGCAGTGGTCTGATACTCCTTCCATTTCAATATGATCGCTTGCACAGTGCTCCTTGGGATGTTTAAAGTTTGGGAAATCTTTTTGTATCCAAATCCGGCTTTAAACTTCTCCACAACAGTATCATGGACCTGCCTGGTGTGTTCCTTGGTCTTCATGATGCTCTCTGCGCTTTAAAAAAAAAACCCTGAGACTATCACAGAGCAGGTGCATTTATACAAAGACTTGATTACACACAGGTGGATTCTATTTATCATCATCAGTCATTTAGGACAACATTGGATCATTCAGAGATCCTCACTGAACTTCTGGAGTGAGTTTGCTGCACTGAAAGTAAAGGGGCCGAATAATATTGCACGCCCCACTTTTCAGTTTTTTATTTTTTACAAAAGTTTAAAATAACCAATAAATTTCATTCCACTTCACAATTGTGTCCTACTTGTTGTTGATTCTTCACCAAAAAAATTAAAATTTTATATCTTTATGTTTGAAGCCTGAAATGTGGCAAAAGGTTGAAAAGTTCAAGGGGGCTGAATACTTTCGCAAGGCACTGTATACAGTATATATATATATGTATATATAAGAAAAGCATTCCAGCCCGCCAGCAACCATATAAAGCATAGTAGGAATTTTCTTTATTCAAGCAATAGCATCAAACACTGCTTTTCTTCTTCCTAATGGGAGATGGGGTTCTGCCGTGCAACTACGGGAGTGGATTTATCCCTATTATCTTGAATGCTGTCACAGAACTTTTTCATTTTTATATATATATATGTCCAAAATAATAGACCGGAGTCTTAATTTTCCAATGTCTTGCCTCCTGGGCATTAGTCACTACAAATGTAAGTATAGAAGAATTCCAATGCTCTTATGTGTCCAGCTGTGCTGTTGTTTTTACTTACATATGATTTCAGGGCAAATGATGTGCTGTTCCCAACTGCAATTATGGTTACTCATGCAGCTATATATTTGTATAGGTAAGTAGACACGCCTCTTCTTACAATAGTCTGCTATAGTTAATGGGACTGGATAGGTTCACTGCTTGGCACCCTCAGGCTTCCCCTCCCACTACCACCCATGAGCCAGAGTAATAGCCCTCCCCTAGGTGACCTGTAATAAATAAATGACCATTCATCTGAATAAGAGCCATGTTTGTGTGCACAGGCATCATGGACAGGACATGTGGATTGCTGGGGTGGCTCCTATTTCAATATGACATATTAGATAATTTTAACATACAATGTCTAGAAAATGTGACAACTAAAAAAAATGACCTCTGAACATACAATCTTATATTTAACCATACACTACTTTTTTTTTGCATAAAGTAGATGGAATTACATCTACCTCTAAATGCAATTCAGTCAGTAGATAAAAGGTAACATATACTGCCCAGATAGAGTACATATAGCCCAGCTCCTATACTATACATATAGTTAAACTGAAAATAGTGCCCAGTTAGTATCATACATTGCCCCAATATATACATAGCACATAGTGCTATACATTCCACAATAGAGTAATATAGTTCACATATATACAGGGCCGGCATTAGGGGGGGCAAACTGGGCAATTGCCCAGGGCCCCCACACCCATATGGGCCCCATACTTTGCCTATTAGTAGGACTAATACTCAAGAGTAGATGAAAGAATCGGCATATGCAGGGTCTGCTGATCGCTGCTTTTAAAGTTGCCGGCACTTAGAAACAGCTATGGCCCTAACTTACCCCTCCTCCTCCTCCCCCTCACAAGCAGTGACTGATCCAGAAGATCGTAGTGTGAAGGAGGAAGTCTGCTGCATGTAAGAGCTTCACTACTGCCAGACAGAGCTGCACATGAGTTTCCTTCATTTCCAGTGCACCCAGCAATTCAGCCAAGTGTGAGTGTATTTTATGGGTAAAATATGTATATTTAATATGTGTATATTTGTTTACAGTATGTGTCTTATATACTGTGTGAGTACTATAAGTTTGTAGACAGATATGTGTGTGTGTATATATATATATATATGTATATATATATTGTATTTGAATGTATGTGTGTAACTACAGTATATGATATATGTGTAAGTATATACAGCATAAGTCTATCTATCTGTGTTTTCTTCTGTATATGTGTACCATTATGCATACTAGTATTATATTGTATAGTGTGATGCTGAGTATAGTGAGATGTTAAAGGGGTTGTCCAGGAATTACAGTTTTCTGCAAGGAGGCCAGGGAAGGTGAAAACTAAGAAAAAGAAAGCCCATATTCACCTGTCTCCGGTGTCTCCCATGGCTGTTTGGTCTAGCAGCGTCCAGGGACTTGATCTGGTGGAAGTCCTTGCCACACGTGACTGCTGAGGCCAATCAGCAGCCTAAGAAAAGGAATCGGGACATCACAGGTGATGTATGTGAGTGACATCCCGGGTCCTTTCCTTAGGTTGCTGAGGCTGCTGATTGGCATCAGTGGTTACGTGTGGTTAGCACTGCCACTGGAACAAGCTTTGTGGCGTGGGGTGGGAGGACCAGGGACAGGTGAGTGTGGGTTTTATTTTTCACCTTCCCCGGCCTCCTTACAGAAACCTGTAATTCCTGGACAACCACTTTAAGGATTAGGCCCAACACAGCGGAATGCAGCTAACAAACACTGGAGAAAAAAAGCAGCGAAAACACATTGTTTTTTTTCCACAGCTTTTGATGCATTTTTTTTCCTGCTCTTTCATCCCCTATTAAATATATGTTGAAATTCTGCAGCTAAAATTCTGTATGGATATAAATATTTTATTGTGTGTAGGGATAGACATATGCCTTGTTGCTTGTGAACCTGATATATAAAGGGTACAAGCAACTAGTTTGGCTATGCAAAAAATTTACATACATATGAAATAACCCCATTAGGCTAAGGCCCCATGATGCGGACTGTGGCGGAAACACATTGCGTTTTTTTTTTCTGCAGCATTTTTCATTGCGATCTCAGAGTTTTCCTCTGCGGACTTTCTGCAGCTATTATACCTTTATGGTATAGTAGGTGCAGTAGATCCCACCCATCATCATGGCAAAACAGCAAACACAAAGAGACCCCTTGGATGCCACCATTATTGTTGATGGTGGCATCTAAGGGGTTAAACAGCCATGAACATTGTTTTCACCAATCGTAGCTGTTACAAGAGGGTGCCAGCTATGTGTCGCTATTTGTGATTGTTATCTATAGGGTCAGCTGATCCCACCACATCAGTGTGATGTTACTATGGATGAAAAGATAGATAGATAGAGTGCACCAATATACATTTATTTTGCTTTGGAGGTAGTGTTGCCATTCAGGCGCTACCCCAAACCACCTATATTATACTCTGTTATTACATGAGAGGGGTTAGGCTAGGTTCACACCTGCGCCTTCTCTACTCTGGGGTATTCCATTCCCCTTGAAAATGCGGAGAGAAAAGCACTGCAAGCAGGGAAGAAACCTGGCAGACCCATTATAGTCTATGGGGTCTGCGGGTTTCTTTTTTAAGCGGATTATGTTTCCGTTCGGAGGGATCCCCAAGTGGACTCCCCCAAACGGAAAGCTGGACGCAGGTGCGAACCTAGCGATAGGCACATGATTTTAATATAATATAAATATATTGAAAAATAAGTATAGCACACACAACTGATTCAACAGGAACAATATAATGTTTAATGAAAGCAATCTGTGTGACAATATTTTTTTGGTATGTTTTAACATGTACAAGACAAGTGTATTATATAGTTAGGATAATTTTTGAAGATACAGTCTCTTCCCAAAATGTCTCAGTTTTTGCATTCGGCATGATGATATATTTCTTATCTGCCAAACAAAGGAACAAAATTAGTTAATGCAAATAAATCAAAGAATCCAAAAGGTGGTCCACATTAAAATGTTTAACTAATACCATAAAAGGAGGGCATATCGTCCCCCAGAACAACCATTAAAAAGTTAAATAATTCACCAAACTCCCCACCTGAAACGTCAATATGGCAAGGTCACATGACCGAAATTGCCAGCTAGGAGACCTAGTTATAAAGATAATAAACCACAGTATCTTACCATATCCTTGCCGCAGACGTTATTAGCATTATTAGTATAAAATCCCAGGGGATCTCCAAGAACAAATGGATAGGTGAAATGGAATCCTAGGTAGGTTCAACGATCCATGTAGGGGATATCCAGGCATGGCAAATTGCTGAGATAAATACAAAAACTCAAAAACTCATTTCCCTTCTTAGGCCCTAACAAAAAAAATCTACATCAATATAACAAAAAATTTCCTAAAATTCCTAATTTCGGAGTAGCAGCTTTAATTAGCTGTGACCGTGACTGGAATGTTAGTCCAAAACAGCATGACCCTAAACAAGCCCTGCCTACGATAAATGCATCCCCATTATTGCTATATCCACAAGTACCCACATCCAGATATACAGTAAACAAGAGTCAATACCATTTAAGACTTAGCCGGCCTGTCATAGCTGTTTTGGTTTGGATAAGCGTGCATGCGCATGTATGTAACGCATTTGATGTGCCTGGCTTGATGGATACAGACTTATGGTGTGCATGGCACCATTTAAGGCAAAATGCTGGAAAGGTAGGTAGCCCTGGCACACCATCACCGCTCACCTACTTAATGGGGATACCACATAACTTATCTTTTCACCCTGTGCCCCCACCATCTTTGTAGCTTTATAGTATTATATAGGCTAACTAAGCTGGAGGGGAACCAGCACGTCAGTTGTTTACCCAGAGTCAACTTTATTGGTTCTCTTTTGTAACTACTCTCCGGTGGGTTTTTATGTCTGAACTTCTGGGTATTGACTCTTGTTTATCGCATATTTGGATTTGGATACTGCTAGTATTATGCGCGTTATCGCCTACAGGGTATATTGCATCCTAACATACATATACCTTCAATATCATTTCTTTAGCGCAGCATGTTCATAAAACATTTCAAAATGCTGACACTATTTTTGCTGTCTTTATGCTCACTGTCCTTCATTAATGGATGGTTTTCCATCTCTTTGTAAACTGTTACACTATTACTCCACTTTACTGCTTTTGGATAGTCTTATCTGCATGTTAGATCAACTCATCTAAGAGATAAATAAGGGCTTACATTTTAAGGGACTAAGTATCTGAAAGCAGGGGGTCCAACCACTTGGACAGGGATCCTTGAGTGTCCCATGTGAATGGAATGGTAATGCATGGCCATCGATCCATTCTAAATGGTGTGGTGGTCTTGTATGTGTACCACCGTTACATCCAAACAGTGTGCTGGTGTACCTTAGTTCTAATAAAAGATTGATTCCAGCAAACAGACACCCAATGTCAGACACATGATATGGGCAAAGTGAAAAAACCCACTTTAGGATAAGGCCCCATGTATCGATCCACAGCATAAAACACCGTGGAAAAAAATGCAGTAGAAACACATCACGTTTTTTCCGTTGCGTTTTTCTACAGAAAGTCCACAGACTTTTATTCTGCGGACTTTCTGCCTCCGTTATACATATAGGAAAAACGTCGGCAGGTATAATTCCACAGGTATAATTGACATGCTGTGATTTACTAAGGTGCAAGCGTTTTTGAAAATCGCAGCTTTTCCACTGCAGATTTTTTTCTGCAATGTGTGGATGGGATAAGCCAGAATCCCATTCTTTTTGCAGGTAATGTAATAGAACATATATGTAAGATGCAGAGAAATGGGTAAACAAATTGTTACAGGAGATATATATATACAGTATATATATATATAATATTTATTTTGCTACTAGTTTCTTACCTGTAGTATTCCTCTAAGTCTAGGTGGTTGGGAGAGTTCAAGCGTCTTCAGGAAACTCTTTAGTACAGGGGTCACAGCAATCTAGTTTTGTTATCTTGTTTGCAGTCCCATATAGTGTATATATATTTGAGTCCATGTCTGCTGGAGGTAATCTTTCTTTACCCTAATAGATACTTGCAGGTAGATGCAAGCACAGCGCAGGCAGCAAGTACACTGAAGACATGGCATATTCATTTTAAGCCCCAGAGCAGGTCATCTGAGTTCCTCTAGTATTTATCTTTGTATATAGTCTATTTGCACTAGGATTCAGTAGTCACTGAATACCATTCATGGTCAAGGTACCACCATTGAAATCTGAAGATAAATGGTCAACAGATGATGGTGGCTGTCTTTGCCAGTGATAAAGTCAAAATTGGTGGCATGCTGAAAATGTCAGCATGCATATACACATTGCACTGTGTGGCAGACATGTACCACCAGGCACTAAAGGTTGTGTAGTCAAAGAAGTATCACAGAAAATATGGGATTCCTGATTTTGTGTACATTTTGTGACGCTTCTGGGCATCAACAAAGCAATGATGGGCCAATTATCAAGAGTGTCCAGAGCTCTCAGTTGGCTAGTAGGGAGACAGAGTAGTGAGGACATGTTCTTCTCATCAGTATACAAGCAGTCATCCAGATGAAGGAGTTCTAAACTATGTTGAAGGAGAATCTTTTGCACAAATTGTAAATTCACAGTGGCTAGTATTGCAGACTTGTGGGATTAGTCAGCAGTGACAGTGGAGGAATGTGGCGGTTACTGATGACATTAGACGTGATGATGTCAGCGATGAGACGGGCAGGCAGTAGAAGCTGATCATTATGAGCTATGGCTGATGGTCTTTTGTGTGGAGTGTGACGGTTAGATATTATGCTGGCAGGTGTCTTGCTTTTTAGGGGCGTTTAATGGTAACTTGTGCTCCATGCTGGGCACACAAAAGGAAAATCAGTAAAGATGGTCTGTTGTTTAGCAGGGATTGGGTCTTTAAGATCTTCACTGCATGGTATAGATATCTGCTGGCTCATGCAGACATTCACATTTCTGCTTACTGAAATTGGCGATGGTGCTATTCCTAATTCTATTTCTGCCCAGTTAACATGGGAAAAGAAGGAGTGGTTTTTTATATTGCCATTTACACCTAATCGAACATACTGGTCTTTGAACAGGAGTCTTGATAGGATATCTAATGTTGGATAGTCAAAAAGGTATCTATATGATGGTTCTTGATGAATTACATTGCTCGTAATATTTTCAGTGGTGTCTCCTGTGAATGGTAGGCGACGGAATATCATACAATAGATCATAACTCCCAGGGCGAACCAATCTACTCCTGCATTGTATGGTTGGTGTAAAATCATTTCAGGAGCTCCAAACCCAGGTGTGCCAGAGTAGTCTGTGGCATTAACTCTATCATAGACTCCGTATAGGGCTAGTCCAAAATCTGTAATTTTTAGATGTCCATCTCCAGTCAGCAGGATGTTGTCTAGTTTTAGGTCCCGGTGGACAATGCCATTGGTGTGCATAAATTGTATGCCACAGATTAATTCTGCTGCTATAAATTTGATGGTGTTTATATTGAGCCAGTTCTTTGACACATAATTGTACAAATCCCCTCCATGAGCCAGTTCAGTCACATAGAATGCATAGTTCTGGCTGTGAAATGCAGCATAGCCATGAACAAGAAATCTGCTATTGTGCGCTAACCTCAGGACTTGGCGTTCCTCAAGGCATTGGCTGAATGGTATTAAGGCTCTCTTCTTTATTATTTTCAGTGCCACACTTTCTCTACGGATTACATCAGTGGCTAATATCACTTTTCCATATGTCCCTTCCCCAAGCACACTATGTAATATAAATTTATCTATTGTAAGAGGGACAGTGATCTTTCTATGTTTGCTCACAGGGCCACTACATTCAGGTGAGGTGACATCTTGGCCTGGGTCTTCCTGCCCTGGGTCTTCCTGCCCTTTTCTCTTCTTTCCTGCTCCCTCCCCTATTTTTGCACTGATTTTGGTTGTGCTTTGACCAGCAGTAGATCTGTGCGTCTCTCTTACATGGATTTGTTTTAGTATTTTGTCTGCCTGATTTTTAACAAATCCCACAAATCTGCCCCATCTGTTTTGTATGGTTTCTAAGAATGTGATATTGTGGGTTACATTACTGTCAGCCAGATGTGCTTGACTAACCTCAGTACTGGGCCTCTTAGAATCCATCTTTGTGCTTTTTGGTGGACGTTCCTTCATTTCCTCATGTGCTGGCTCCTGCTTTTCTCTCTGTCTCCCTTTTTCTTTATTTTTGTTTTTTGCGGAATCCCTTTTCTTTTTTCTATGTTTGCTGCCCATGTTGTATCAGAAGACAACAACAATGGGGCAGTTATCCAAAAAAAGTACGTAAATATATATGTAGTCAAAAGACAAAATCCACAGGTGAGTGTTGTAGTTGAAACCAACGGCAACTAAGGCTCATGGCTCTCAGCAGTTGGGTATGGAACTCTCGGAATGGTGATGTCACTATGCAAGCTTGTGCACTCACACTTATTGTGATGTCAGCTGGATACGGTGTATGAATATTTTATCAGCTCCTAACACCAAGCTAATAACTAGCAGCTACTTAAAGGGCAACTACACCTTAAAATAAAAATAATAAATACATACTGTATATACCAGGTTACAGAATATATTACACTGATAACATTCGTTTGTTATCTATGTCACTGTTGTAGATTTGGAGAAAACTAACTTTTAAGTGATATGCAAATGAGGCAGTTGGTGCACTTGGCGCATGTCTTTACCACTGTAATGTTTTGCAGGCAGTTGCCTGGGTAAGGTGGACTCTCTGGTAGACTCCCTGTCTTTCCTGTATGAATAAGCATCAAGCAGTCCAGGGAGGAGCATTATATAGGTAAGAGTCTACTTCTCCCTTGCTTTTATTCCACACCTAGAGCTAGATTAACAAATGGCATCAAAACGGCCTGTGTGTAAATACTGTCCTGTTTGTTGTTTTCATTTACAGTACTTTATGTTTAGTTACTGGATACAGGATAATATTTTTCTACCATCTTTGCTCAAAATGTAGCAAAGATCTATAGTGGAAATGCTGAGAAACTGGCACTTGCAAAACACTTGTGAGCATACTCTTACATTGTGCAAGTTATCCATCTTTCCCAGGTTCCTGAAAAGCAAATCTGTCTAGCTATGCTAAAGTAATGAAACGTTATTACTGCATAGCTACTGTAGGTGTATAACACTGCGCAGTGTACCCAGATTTTCTAGGCTTTTTAATGCAGTAGTAATCTGCCTAGTTATGCTAATATGAGAGTACTGTATTTAATAATGTGTAACCAGGGAAATCTGGAATTCTACTGTCAGGAAAAGCTTGGTAGTTGTGAAGGAGATGATACATTGATACATTGTATGATGTATGATACATTGTGGTAGATTTACTATCGACAATTCTACTGTAATTTTTGCCAAAATAAACTGGTTAACATGCCTTACTGCACTTTTTATTAAATGTTTTAGTACTTTATCTAACCCACTGACTGCTTGCTCAGTGAACCACATTCTTCGCCCATGATTGTCAATTGCCCTCAGTGTTGCATTCTGCTCTTCCAGATCTCTGTTTTAAGCTACGGCCCCACGTTGCGGAAACGCAGCTTTTTTGTTGCAGATTTTGCTGCGGTTTTTTGAGCTAACAACAAAAATGGCTACAAAAGGAATGGGAAATACAGTGGGGAAAAAAGTATTTAGTCAGCCACCAATTGTGCAAGTTCTGCCACTTAAAAAGATGAGAGAGTCCTGTAATTGTCATCATAGGTATACATCAACTGTGAGAGACAAAATGAGAAAACAAATCCAGAAAATCACATTGTCTGATTTTTAAAAAATCTATTTGCAAATTATGGTGGAAAATAAGTATTTGGTCTTCACAAGGTTGGCACACACTGTTGCTGGTATGTTGGCCCATTCCTCCATGCAGATCTCCTCTACAGCAGGGATGTTTTGGGGCTGTCGCTGGGCAACGCGGACTTTCAACTCCCTCCAAAGGTTTTCTATGGGGTTGAGATCTGGAGACTGGCTAGGCCACTCCAGGACTTTGTAATGCTTCTTACGAAGCCACTCCTTTGTTGTCCTGGCGGTGTGCTTGGGATCATTGTCATGCTGAAAGACCCAGCCACGTTTCATCTTCAATGCTCTTGCTGATGGAAGGAGGTTTGCACTCAAAATCTCATGATACATGGCCCCATTCATTCTTTCATGTACACGGATCAGTCGTCCTGGTCCCTTTGCAGAGAAACAGCCCCAAAGCATGATGTTGCCACCCCCATGCTTCACAGTAGGTATGGTGTTCTTTGGATGCAACTCAGCATTCATTCTCCTCCAAACACGACGAGTTGTCATTCTCCCATTACTCTTCTGGAACATCCAAGTGCTCTCTAGCAAACTTCAGATGGGCCCTGATATGTACTGGCTTAAGCAGGGGGACACGTCTGGCACTGCAGGATCTGAGTCCCTGGCGGTGTAGTGTGTTACTGACGGTAGCCTTTGTTATGTTAGTCCCAGCTTTCTGCAGGTCATTCACTAGGTCCCCCGGTGTGGTTCTGGGATTTTTGCTCACCATTCTTGTGATCATTTTGACCCCACGGGGTGAGATCTTGCGTGAAGCCCCTGATCGAGGGAGATTATCAGTGGTCTTGTATGTCTTCCATTTTCTAATTATTGTTCCCACAGTTGATTTCTTCACACCAAGCTGCTTGCCTATTGCAGATTCAGTCTTCCCAGCCTAGTGCAGGTCTACAATTTTGTTTCTGGTGTCCTTCCACAGCTCTTTGGTCTTCACCATAGTGGAGTTTGGAGTGTGACTGTTTGAGGTTGTGGACAGCTGTCTTTTATACTGATAACAATGTCAAACAGGTGTCATTACTACAGGTAATGAGTGGAGGACAGAGGAGCCTCTTAAAGAAGAAGTTACAGGTCTGTGAGAGCCAGAAATCTTGCATGTTTGTAGTGACCAAATACTTATTTTCCACCATAATTTGCAAATAAATTCTTTAAAAAATCAGACAATGTGATTTTCTAGATATGTTTTCTCATTTTGTCTCTCATAGTTGAGGTCTACCTATGATGACAATTACAGGCCTCTCTCATCTTTTTAAGTGGGAGAACTTGCACAATTGGTGGCTGACTAAATCCTTTTTTATCCCCACTGTATATAGGAAGTTCTTATACTTCCACCTTCTGCTAAATCCACTCCTGGCTTTGGCTCAAAAAACTGCAGCAAAATCTGCAACAAAAACAGCTGCATTTCCGCAACGTGGGGCCGTAGCCTTAAGCTGCAAATGGGCAACATACTCACATCTGCCATAGCGGTATTCACCCTGGAAGTATTGCTCCAGTAGCACATACATATTAAAGACTGTGCACTTCTCTTGCTCTTCAACTCCGCTTTTTCACTCTACTTAGACTGCAGCCACTTAGTGAAGCAAGCCTAGTGTGTATATATAAAGACCATAGTCTGTTGTAAGGGTGCTGTTGTGTTTTATTGCTTTTTGGTGCTCCTTTGTATTTATATGTCAAAGACAATTGCTACAAGTATAAACAAGAGCTGTCTCACTGTTAAAAAAAAACTGTTGCTAAAAACTAAGCCAACTAATAGGTGGGGAAAATGTATAGTGGACAGTCTAAAGATAACTAGACACTAACTCGTCAGATGTATAATTCTGCAGTCTGAGAAAGCTGGGGAATACCCCTGTGGATATGTAATAGTGACCATGTGGTGCATACATTGGAGCAGATTTACTAATCCTGTCTCAGGCCTAAGGCAAACAACCGAGTGTAGACCGAGTTCGTTCCCATTTTTTAGTTTCAAAAGTATTTATTGAATAATGGCACAAAATAAAACAGTGTACAGTCCGAAAAAAGGCATCAATAAAAACATTCCATAATACAAGATGTACATAGTATAATAATACAAGTAGAAAATAATGCAATCCAAGATATTAACTGCCATAAAACAAGAAGTGTAAAAAGGAACATAACCAGCAACAAACATAGAGGGAAAAGGGAAGGGGGTGATCAGCGCTAAAGTGCATAGGCCGGTGGGGGAGGAGAGAACCTGCCCAGGGAGAAATAAAAATACAAAAAACAAAACACTCACCAAGTTACAGATTAAAGTTGAAGACAGTATGACATACTAGGGATATTGGACCTATTAACCCAAGGAGACTAGACCTTATCAAAATGTGGGCAGGCATCTGAAATAGTGGCATTATATTTTCATGGAGCATGATCGTGTCAACACTGGCAATCACTTCCGTTAATGAAAGGCCAATTTTCTTCCAATTGAAAGCAACATGGATTCTGGCCGCCATCAGTATAAACTGAAGCAATTCATATTGTGCATATCGTAGGGTAGAAGGCTTAAGGCCAAGTAGGAACACTGGCGCAGTCAATGGAATTGAGTGTCCCAAGAGTCTTTGCACCATGCTATGGATGGACGTCTAGAAGCAATGGACCAGAGGGCAAGTCCCCCAGATATGAAGTGTATCACCCAGGGTATTCCAGCCCCGAAAACAAAGGGGTGAGATCGCAGGGTAGAAACCATGCAGTCTGGATGCAGCATCCCAGAATGCTACTGCTTTGTCTTTTGTGTCTCTGGGTTGTCTTGGTATGTCCCATCCTTTGTGTTCTGTGTTATATGTCACTGTTTTGCAGCTTTCCCTATTGTTTTCCCCCTGCTGTTCAAACCTTACCCTTGGTTTAGCTCTGGCCAATCACAGGCCACTGGGCGGGGTTGTAGGAGATCTAGGTCTCCAGGGTGTCAGTTGAGGCTCAGTTCAGTCTAGAGTGTAGCTGAGACAAAGTGCTGAGCATCCCTGCAGTCAGCACTGGCACTGGGCATCAACGGAGACCCATACTGCCTCTGGGAGGATTGTTAACTGCCCCAGGCTTATCTTGAGACATTGCTAGGCAGCATTGCTGTCTGGACATTTAGACACCGTATCAGGAGGAACAGTGGAGGACCCTGACAGGAAGAACGTGTTTGGGCCTAGTCTACAGGTAACCAGAACCCTGTCAGGACTCCCTGAACCACTGTCCCCAATATACTCATCTGGGATTGGCACGAGAGGAGGAGTAGTTGGTGAAGTCTGCCATAGAGACTGTACTACCCCTGGCATCCTCCTAGACCCAAGGCTGGGGGATTGGACTTTGTACTACTACCCCCATTTGGGAAGCTGCTGTTTGTACCTGTCCCAGTAGTTGCAAATAAAAACTGTTCCTGTTCAACTGCACTACTGGCTTCCTGAGTAGTGCCTGCTGTACCATCAGGGCCCTTCCGAACATCATCACAGCGGCTCAGAGAGGAGAGGTCCCCTCTCCAACTGGAAGCGCCCCAGGGAAACTACTACCACCACCATCGGGTAGTACAACAGGACCCCCTCAACAGTTTCCGGCCCAGGAGTGGGGCTGGGGGCTTGTTTGGAGTGTACTCGGCCTAGCAGGTGGCATATCATCCGCCCCTACAACTCCCATCTTCTGATCTCCTCCATCTGGGTTGCAGCATGGAGGGAACCAGATATGTTCAATGTAATATTTTTAAAGAGGGCTCCATAAGGGTGACCTGCCCACTGCCCTTTCTGATGAACATATCAGTCTATTAGGCTGGAGTTAGGGAAGTCTCCAGGTCCTGTTCCCAGGCCATCATAAAGTCCAGCTTAAGTTCAGAGGGCGAGGTGTTCAAAACACCATATATAAAGGGATGGGAACCCCTATCAACCACTCTGAATAAACACAATATCTCAAAGCTAGTAGGTGTAATCTCTGGGTTGAGTGGGGAGAGTGATCGTAAAAAATGAAAGACCTGAGTAGTCTAGAAAAGCTCTAAGGGAGGCAGGAATATGTGCTAATGAAGTAGTCTTTGGTAGAAACCCGCCGATCACAGAGGAAGCTATTGAGAAGCCTGAACCTGGCATGTCTCCACCAAATGAACACCTCGGGGATAGGGCTGAAGAAAGAAGGGATTATGAAATAGAAGAAGCAATGGCAATATTGGGCTTTGTAACCCAAAGCTGAAGCAGACTCTCCTCCATAGTTGCAACATGTATTTAGTCACTTTAGCCGTCGCTGGAATAGCATGGGAGGTTGATCGTGGGAGGTTGATTATGGAGTCCACAAGAGAGCCTAAAATGAAGATAGGGCAACCAGGGATGATTCCAAGGCAACCCACTGAGGGCAGTCTGCCTCGTTTTATAGATGGCACAAAGTTGTGAGAGCCTGGCAGCAATGTAATCTTTATAAAGTTTGGGAACCGATAGCCCCCCCCCCCCAGTGTCTTATGGTAGTACATAGGCCATTTCCGAATTCACATACACTTATAGGCCCATATAAAATGAATGATTTCCATTTGTAGGCCAGCCAAAGAGGAAGAGGTTACCGTGGTCAGGAGGGTAAGAAAACAGTAAAGGATGAGGGGTAAGGTGACCATTTTACTCAAGTGGATCCTTCGAATCCAGAAAAGGGTGCTTAATGCCAGGAAGTGAGGTCCTTTAAAAGCTTCAATCAATATGGCATAATTCCATTTGAACTGGGTATCTAAGGTACTGCAAAGATTTATTCCAAGATATGGTAGGCAGTTATTTCGGGTCGGAAAACCTAAATTTTAGGCTATTAATTTTTGAGTAGTTGGGGGAACTTTACAGTGCAATATTTCTGATTTAGAGGTATTAAATTTAAGGCCAGAGAGCTGCGCAAAGTTATAAAGGGTATTAAGTAAATTTCAGAGCGTAATTAAGAATTTTGTGATAGTAAGTAACGTCATCTGCAAACAAGTTGGTCGTATATTCATGTCTCACAATCTGTACGCCAGCAATATCAGGGTGCGATCGGATAGCAATGGCTAGTGGTTCTATTGCAAGGGCAAACAAAGTTGGCGATAAGGGACAAATTTGCTGAGTGCTACAACAAATTTTCATAGGTAACGGAGAGTCGGATGGAAGTTTCAGATAGGCTATAGGGTGTAAAGTAAGGTGCTCGAAGGGCTCTTTGGAAGTGACCAGTTATGCCCAGAAACACCCAAAACTTGGGTGAGAGCGTGCCATGACAATCTGTCGAAGGCTTTCTTGATATCTAAGGCCAGAAAGGAAACAGGCTGTTGGTGGGAATTAGACCAATGAATAATGTTGCAGAGTTTTCTGGCATTATCTGAGGCCTGTCTACCTGGAATAAATCCAACTTCATCAGAGTGTATGAGGGATGGGAGTAGGCCATTCACGCAAGTAGCAAGAATAGAGGAGAATAGCTTTATATCAAAATTTAGAAGCGATATGGGTCTATAGTTTGCAGAAGTAGTGGTGTCCTTGCCTGGTTTATAAATAAATCAATTTGACATCCCTAATACATTTATTTTGGACATTAGTAGGCTTACAAGTGTAACAACTATTTTCTAGATTTGCAAGAAAATTTCCCAAACTAATTTTTTTGGGAACACTTCAGTTATGAAGGGGATTATAAAGGATTACATATTAGAAACTCCCCATAAATCACGCCATTTTCAAATCTACACCCCTCAAATTATTCAAAACAGCATTTGGGAAGATTGTTAACCCTTTAAGAATTTCACGCAATTTCTCCCGAACACGGCAATACCCCATATGTTTTAATTCTCGTGAAATTCTTAAAGAGTTAACAATCTTCCCAAATGCTGTTTTGAATTATTTGAGGGGTGTAGATTTGAAAATGGGATGATTTATGGGGAGTTTCTTATATATAATCCCCTTCAGAACTGAAGTGTTCCCAAAAAAATTAGTTTGGGAAATTTTCTTGTAAATCTAGAAAATAGTTGTTACACTTGTAAGCCTACTAACGTCCAAAATAAATTAAAGGATTAAAAGATTATGCCAATATAAAGCAGAGATATGGTAGATAATATTTATTAATGTATTTTGACTATCTGGTCTGACTATCTGTTTGAAAAGCAGAGCATTTCACATTTTAAAATTAGCGATTTATTTTCCAAATTTCCTATTTTTTTAATAAATAAATACAAAAATATTGATTGATGTTTACCACTACCATAAAGTGCAATGTGTCATGAAAAAACAGTCTCAAAATCACGTGTGTAGGTTATAGTGTCTCAAAGTTATTGCCATATAAAGTGGCACATGTCAGTTTTGAAAAATGAGGCCTCGTCATTAAGGTACTGTAAGGGTCTTGCCAACCGTAGCAACCCTGACACTAGTGCAGCGGTCTGGGAGGAAGGACAGAGACAAGTGAGCCCTAATCTCACCCCAGCCACTGTCCCTTCCTATTGCCTCAGTTACCCTAAACGGTAAAAGGACAACCAGAAGACAAGCCCTATACTGGGTAAGTGACACAGAGAACAGGACAAGACAAAAACAACACAGAAGCAGAGTGAGCAAGCCAAGGGGTCAGTAACAAACGAGCAAAGCAGTACAAAATCGAAATCCAAGAGAATAGTCAAAAGGCAAGCCAGAGGTCAGAGAAATAGTACAGTCAATATCAAGGGCACAAAGAGAGCAGGCAAAGTCAGAGCAATAACCTGCAACTTGCTGAGAGAGTGACATCCTGTATATAGAAAGTCTGGGCCCAGCCCCAGACCTGATAGGTACACAGGCTGTCAATCACACAGGCCAGGAAGAGATTAACTCTATACTGTCCAGAGAGAAATGCTAGAACACGGGTGTGGTCGGAAATCCATTACACTGACTAGGACCATGTTCAGACTGAGAACCAAGAAACCTACGCAAGGAATCAAACTGAACACGCCTCCTTCGCCACAGTGTGCGAGCGGAGGATGGCGCAGAGACCCGGACAGGCAGAGACGTTACAGTACCCCCCCCCCCTTTATGAGGGGACCCTCACCAGATAAACCAGTTTTAGTAGGAACCAGTATTTTCTCTGCCTTTAATTCCAGATCTCCCTGAACAACAACAACAGGCGCTGGAGGACCAGGCAAACGTTTTTTTATTTGCCTGGTGTTTCCAACCTTTACATCTGAGACCGTCTCTTCACTGACACAATCTAAGGTGTGCAAGACAATACAGTGGGATGAGCACTGATCTCCCCATTTTACCAACTCCCTTTTACCCCAATCAAAAATAGGGTTATGGAGGTTCAACCAGGGGAGCCCCAAAATAATATCGGATGCTCCATAAGACAGATGCTCCATAACAAAAAAGCTCATGACCTCTGAATGAGCAGAACCTACTTGCAACGTGATTAAGGGGGTTTTGAATTGGACCTTACCCCTGGCCAGTGGGGCAACATCTGCTCCAGTAACCACCAGAGGAGTGTCAAGTGGCAAAAGCTCAATGCCTAAAGCTGAGACAAACGAGAATGTGACAAAGTTTGCCGCAGACCCAGAGTCAACTAAGGCCTGGTCCGAAACAGATCTGTCCCCAGAGGACAGAGACACAGATAACAATATCTTATTGTTACTACTGGCAAATACCTGGTTGCCTGAGTGGTTCTTCCGACTACCACTCAGGCACTGAAGCTTTTTCCCTGGTGTGCGGGGTCTGATGGAGCAGTCTCGTATGATATGCCCTGAAGTACCACAGTACAGGCAGAGGTTATTCCGGAGACGATGCTCTCGTCGAGTCTTGGCGTCCATAGCTCCCAGTTGCATGGGTTCCTCACCAGGAGTCATGGGAGAAATAACAGGTTTTTCAGGAGAGAGAGAGGGAGAGACAGAAAACTTGGAAGAAGCAAACCCTAATCTCTCTTTAACATTTTCCCGGATCCTACGGTCAATACGGACAGCCAAAGTCATAGCCTGCTTAAGAGTAGGGGGATCTGGGTGACCAACCCAGAGCTCCTTAACACGGTCACACAGGCCTTGTTTAAAGTGGGCCTTTAGAGCTGGCTCACACCAACCTGCAGTCACGCTGCACTTGCGGAATTCTGCGCAATAATCCTCAGCAGAGCGTTTGCCCTGCCGCATGGTGAGGAGTTGCGATTCCGCAAGCCCAATGTGGTCTGGCTCAGCATATATAGACCCCAAAGACAAAAAAAATTTTTCAAAGTTAATCCACTCCTCAGCCCCTGAAGGGAGTTTAAGGGCCCAAGCTTGTGGATCCCCCTGTAGGAGGGATATAACTACTCCCACCATTTGGGCCTGGGATGCATGTGGATTAATCCGGAAATACAAGCGACAAGACTCCCGGAAAGTCTCAAATTTTTCACGATCCCCTGAAAAACGGTCAGGGAGTAGCATCTTAACCCTAAAAGGGGCAGAAACAACTGGGGATGCCGCAGCAGCATCAGTAAGGGTCTGCACCTGTTTAGCAAGCTCAGCTACCAGACCGAGATCCGCCCCCAAATCCGCGGCAAATTCCTCTGTGTGAACACAGCCTTAACATTCCTGTCACTGAGAAGGAGCTTGTTGGAGTTCTAAAGGACCTCCCTAACAGCTAGGCGCCTGGACCCGATGGTTTCACCTACATGTATTACAAAACCTTTCATGGCGAGCTCCTTGGCTACCTTAGAGACAGTGGCGTAACTAGGAATGGCTGGGCCCCAAGGCGAACATTTGACATGGGGCCCCCCCAAGCCGCCGCCCCCAACTCCCCCAAACCGCCGCACCCAACCCCCCCCACACTATTATGCCCCATAGTGGCCCCTGCACACGGTATTATGCCCCATAGTGGCCCCTGCACACGGTATTATGCCCCATAGTGGCCCCTGGACACGGTATTATGCAGCATAGTGGCCCCTGCACACAATATTATGCCCCATAGTGGCCCCTGCACACAGTACTTTGCCCCATAGTGGCCCCAGCACACAGTAGTTTGCCCCATAGTGGCTCCGACACACAGTAGTTTGCCCCATAGTGGCCCCTGCACACAGTAGTTTGCCCTATAGTGGCCCCTGCACACAGTAGTTTGCCCCATAGTGGCACCTGCACGCAGTAGTTTGCCCCATAGTGGCCCCTGCACACAGTAGTTTGCCCCATAGTAGCCCCTGCACACAGTAGTTTGCCCCATAGTAGCCCCTGCACACAGTAGTTTGCCCCATAGTGGCCCCTGCACACAGTAGTTTGCCCCATAGTGGCCCCTGCACACAGTAGTTTGCCCCATAGTGGCCCCTGCACACAGTATTATGCCCCATAGTGGACCACCCATGAACGATTATTATACTCTGGGGTCTTTTCAGACCCCAGAGTATAATGATCAGAGACCCAGGGGAGGATAGAAACATAGAAAACACTCCAACTTACCTCTTCCTCACTCCGGTGCACTCCCGTGCGCTACTCCGGCCATCTTCAATGTCGGACCGGATCTCGCGCGATCCAGGCCGGCGTCGCGACGCATAATGACGTCGGCTGACGTCTGGGACATCACCAAACAGGCCCGAAGCCTTCGGAGCGGCGGACAGGTGAGTTACGGTGTTTTTTATGTTCGCTCACCTCCCCTGGGCCCCCGATCGTTATACTCCGGGGTCTCAAAAGACCCCGGAGTATAACGATAGCAGTGATTGTGGGGTTCGCGGTAGCGACTGCCACAGGGCTCCGGGCCCCGTAATGTTCCGGGCCCTGTGGCAGTCGCTACCACTGCTACCCCGGTAGTTACGTCCCTGCTTAGAGACCTCTTTTAACTCTTTTCTCATGGGCTCTCTGATCCCGATGTCTATGTTACACTCGCATATCACCCTGGTCCCAAAGCTAAGTAAAGATCTTCAGGAGTGCTCCAAATATCACCCCATTGCGCTTTTGAACACCAATTTGAAAATATTTACAAAGCTTTAAGCTAACTGTTTAAATGCTTGTAGCCCTTCACTTGTTCACAAGGACCAGGTGGGTTTTGTTTCCTGTCGTCAGGGAAGTGACAACACCAGAAGGACTATGGACTTGATAGAATTTTCCAACCATCACTCTACCATTACACTCCTCCTTAGTCTAGATTCCAAGAAGGTCTTTGACTTCCTAGACTGGTCCTTTATGTTGGCCACACTGGAGGCCTTTGGGTTCTCGGGAGCCTTCCTTACAGCGATCCGCACCCTTTACTCCCTCCTTACAGTGGTGGTGAAACTTCCCCATTCATCGGCCGATACCCTCCCACTTGGGATCCAGACAAGAACCTGGGTTATCCTGATGGTTATCCCTATATGGGAGCAAATACCACAGTAACATAACATTGGCGAGTATTCCAGTATTACAAGAAAAAATTGTAACAAACAGTCAGTGTGCCTACCTGTTGAATAGTGATAAAGAATTAAGTGTAGCGAAAACCAACAAAAAATATTCTCTGGTGTTGAAACTGACCCTCACCCACGGGGTGACGTCTGTATTAGCACCTAGCCTCGCTGCATTTCTGGATGGTGGCCGCTGACACTCAAAACATTGATCTAGCGGGTCATGAAATTTACGATTTGTCCCTACCCATAATTGCTGCTCCATGTATCAACTGTGGTGTGCATCTTTTCCCATATGGAAGTTTTCAAGGAGAGGCCCACATGGTGACACTAAGCAGGGACAGCTTTCCTAGGGAAATAATGGTGGCTAGGTATTCTACATCGAGACTCTATGCATGACATTAATTTGCGAAACTCAGTGGCATGGGAGTAACTGCACTGCGAGGTTAAGTTGCAGACCAGCCAATTTACTGGGTGCATAGTGTTGTTTCCTGGACACACATTCCCTTATGGATGACTGACAGCGTGGAGGAGAAGGAGAAGCAGATGGAAATGAAAGGAAAAAAAGAGAAAGCAGATGAAGCCTTGAACTATGAGGAATATATATCTTAGCAGATGCCATATGACTATTAAGGTATGTAATCTATGTCAGTAAAGATGAAGAACAAGGGCGTAACAATGCGACCGTGGCCAGACTCAGTGGTGAAAGGCGCCTGTGCTGCCACTGCATATGTAGAAGAGGCCAGCAGTAGCAGCACTGCTGTTTGCTGTTTGTGTGCTGCGTGATGCTGCAATACTACAGAGCACCTTACATTACTGGTACCTGAAACACAGAATTATTCTCCAACTTTTCCGCCTATGAAAATGCTTTTTATTCACAGCCACTTGCAATAGGCTGCGAGTAGACATGCACCTGATTGGCTGAGCAACTACTGAAGCAAATGCAGTGCTGTTTTGCTGCTTCATGATGCTCTATGTTGTACTCAAGATAAGGAAGGAAGGCGGCTGATGAAAGAACAAGGTAGACTGCGATCCCAGCCCTATACAACATGAGTGCAGCTTATGTAGGTGTAAATCATCCTCCTAGTAAGATTAAACAGCATAAACAACATATCAGAGATATGGAGGTTGTGAAACATATTAGGATCTTCCTAGCAGCAGATATCGTCAGGTCAGAGTTGGCCTGTGTGCTGCCCTGCTGTCTCTTAACCTTAGAGAGGTCAGAGGTTACCACTATTTCTGCAGGGAGAGTCATCCCTGTGCAGCATCTGACATCTCCCTGTCCGAGGGACCTCACTGGATTTTAGGGTCTAAGTTTAACAACAGAAACCCATCTCCAAGTTTATTCAGTGTTTGTGGTACAAATACTATATATATATATATATATATATATATATATATATACAGTCATATGAAAAAGTTTGGGCACCCCTATTAATCTTAATCATTTTTAGTTCTAAATATTTGGGTGTTTGCAACAGCCATTTCAATTTGATATATCTAATAACTGATGGACACAGTAATATTTCAGGATTGAAATGAGGTTTATTGTACTAACAGAAAATGTGCAATATGCATTAAACCAAAATTTGACCGGTGCAAAAGTATGGGCACCTCAACAGAAAAGTGACATTAATATTTAGTAGATCCTCCTTTTGCAAAAATAACAGCCTCTAGTCGCTTCCTGTAGCTTTTAATCAGTTCCTGGATCCTGGATGAAGGTATTTTTGACCATTCCTCTTTACAAAACAATTCCAGTTCAGTTAAGTTTGATGGTCGCCGAGCATGGACAGCCCGCTTCAAATTATCCCACAGATGTTCAATGATATTCAGGTCTGGGGACTGGGATGGCCATTCCAGAACATTGTAACTGTTCCTCTGCATGAATGCTTGAGTAGATTTGGAGCTGTGTTTTGGATCATTGTCTTGCTGAAATATCCATCCCCGGCGTAACTTCAAATTCGTCACTGATTCTTGTACATTATTCTCAAGAATCTGCTGATACTGAGTTGAATCCATGTGACCCTCAACTTTAACAAGATTCCCGGTGCCGGCATTGGCCACACAGCCCCAAAGCATGATGGAACCTCCACCAAATTTTACAGTGGGTAGCAAGTGTTTTTCTTGGAATGCTGTGTTTTTTGGACGCCATGCATAACGCCTTTTTGTATGACCAAACAACTCAATCTTTGTTTCATCAGTCCACAGGACCTTCTTCCAAAATGAAGCTGGCTTGTCCAAATGTGCTTTTGCATACCTCAGGCGACTCTGTTTGTGGCGTGCTTTCAGAAACGGCTTCTTTCGCATCACTCTCCCATACAGCTTCTCCTTGTGCAAAGTGTGCTGTATTGTTGACCGATGCACAGTGACACCATCTGCAGCAAGATGATGCTGCAGCTCTTTGGAGGTGGTCTGTGGATTGTCCTTGACTGTTCTCACCATTCTTCTTCTCTGCCTTTCTGATATTTTTCTTGGCCTGTCACTTCTGGGCTTAACAAGAACTGTCCCTGTGGTCTTCCATTTCCTTACTATGTTCCTCACAGTGGAAACTGACAGGTTAAATCTCTGAGACAACTTTTTGTATCCTTCCCCTGAACAACTATGTTGAACAATCTTTGTTTTCAGATCATTTGAGAGTTGTTTTGAGGAGCCCATGATGCCACTCTTCAGAGGAGATTCAAATAGGAGAACAACTCGCAATTGGCCACCTTAAATACCTTTTCTCATGATTGGATACACCTGGCTATGAAGTTCAAAGCTCAGTGAGGTTACAAAACCAATTTTGTGCTTCAGTAAGTCAGTAAAAAGTAGTTAGGAGTATTCAAATCAATAAAATGATAAGGGTACCCAAATTTTTGCACCAGTCAAATTTTGGTTTAATGCATATTGCACATTTTCTGTTAGTACAATAAACCTCATTTCAATCCTGAAATATTACTGTGTCCATCAGTTATTAGATATATCAAATTGAAATGGCTGTTGCAAACACCCAAATATTTAGAACTAAAAATGATTAAGATTAATAGGGGTGCCCAAACTTTTTCATATGACTGTATATATATATATACAGTACAGACCAAATGTTTGGACACACCTTCTCATTCCAAGAGTTTTCTGTATTTTCATGACTACAAAAATTGTAGATTCACACTGAAGGCATCAAAACTATGAATTAACACATGTGGAATTATATACTTAACAAAAAAGTGTGAAACAACTGAAAATATGTCTTATATTCTAGGTTCTTCAAAGTAGCCACCTTTTGCTTTGATTACTGCTTTGCACACTTTTGCCATTCTCTTGATGAGCTTCAAGAGGTAGTCACCTGAAATGGTTTTCCAACAGTCTTGAAGGAGTTCCCAGAGATGCTTAGCACTTGTTGGCCCTTTTCCCTTCACTCTGCGGCCCAGCTCACCCCAAACCATCTCGATTGGGTTCAGGTCTGGTGACTGTGGAGGCCAGGTCATCTGGCGTAGCACCCCATCACTCTCCTTCTTGGTCACATAGCCCTTACACAGTCTGGAGGTGTGTTTGGGGTCATTGTCCTGTTGAAAAATAAATGATGGTCCAAATAAACGCAAACCGGATGGAATAGCATGCCGCTGCAAGATGCTGTGGTAACCATGCTGGTTCAATATTCCTTCAATTTTGAATAAATCCCCAACAGTGTCACCAGCAAAGCACCCCCACACCATCACACCTCCTCCTCCATGCTTCATGGTGGGAGCCAGGCATGTAGAGTCCATTCATTCACCTTTTCTGCGTCGCGAAAAGACACGGTGGTTGGAACCAAAGATCTGAAATTTGGACTCATCAGACCAAAGCACAGATTTCCACAGGTCTAATGTCCATTCCTTGTGTTCTTTAGCCCAAACAAGTCTCTTCTGCTTGTTGCCTGTCCTTTGCAGTGGTTTCCTAGCAGCTATTTTACCATGAAGGCCTGCTGCACACAGTTGTTGTAGAGATGTGTATGCTGCTAGAACTCTGTGTGGCATTGACCTGGTGTCTAATCTGAGCTGCTGTTAACCTGCGATTTCTGAGGCTGGTGACTCGGATGAACTTATCCTCCGCAGCAGAGGTGACTCTTGGTCTTCCTTTCCTGGGGCGGTCCTCATGTGAGCCAGTTTCTTTGTAGCGCTTGATGGTTTTGGCCACTGCACTTGGGGACACTTTCAAAGTTTTCCCAATTTTTCAGACTGACTGACCTTCATTTCTTAAAGTAAGGATGGCCACTCGTTTTTCTTTACTTAGCTGCTTTTTTCTTGCCATAATACAAATTCTAACACTCCATTCAGTAGGACTATCAGCTGTGTATCCACCTGACTTCTGAACAACACAACTGATGGTCCCAACCCCATTTATAAGGCAAGAAATCCCACTTATTAAACCTGATAGGGCACACCTATGAAGTGAAAACCATTTCAGGTGACTACCTCTTGAAGCTCATCAAGAGAATGCCAAGAGTGTGCAAAGCAGTAATCAAAGCAAAAGGTGGCTACTTTGAAGAACCTAGAATATAAGACATATTTTCAGTTGTTTCACACTTTTTTGTTAAGTATATAATTCCACATGTGTTAATTCATAGTTTTGATGCCTTCAGTGTGAATCTACAATTTTTATAGTCATGAAAATACAGAAAACTCTTGGAATGAGAAGGTGTGTCCAAACTTTTGGTCTGTACTGTGTGTATATATATATATATATATATATATATATATATACAGTGGGGAAAAAAAAGTATTTAGTCAGCCACCAATTGTGCAAGTTCTCCCACTTAAAAAGATGAGGCCGGCCTGTAATTGACATCATAGGTAGACCTCAATTAGGAGAGACAAAAATGAGAAAACAAATCCAGAAAATCACATTGTCTGATTTTTAAAGAATTTATTTGCAAATTATGGTGGAAAATAAGTATTTGGTCAATAACAAAAGTTCATCTCAATACTTTGTTATATATCCTTTGTTGGCAATGACAGAGGTTAAACGTTTTTGGTAAGTCTTCACAAGGTTGGCACACACTGTTGCTGGTATGTTGGCCCATTCCTCCATGCAGATCTCCTCTAGAGCAGTGATGTTTTGGGGCTGTCGCTGGGCAACACAGACTTTCAACTCCCTCCAAAGGTTTTCTATGGGGTTGAGATCTGGAGACTGGCTAGGCCACTCCAGGACCTTGAAATGCTTCTTACGAAGCCACTCCTTCGTTGCCCTGGCGGTGTGCTTGGGATCATTGCCATGCTGAAAGACCCAGCCACGTTTCATCTTCAATGCCCTTGCTGATGGAAGGAGTTTTGCACTCAAAATCTCATGATACATGGCTCCATTTATTCTTTCATGTACATGGATCAGTCGTCCTGGTCCCTTTGCAGAGAAACAGCCCCAAAGCATGATGTTGCCACCCCCATGCTTCACAGGTGGTACGGTGTTCTTTGGATGTAACTCAGCATTCACTCTCCTCCAAACACGACGAGTTGTGTTTCTACCAAACAGTTCTAATTTGGTTTCATCTGACCATATGACATTCTCCCAATACTCTACTGTAACATCCAAATGCTCTCTAGCAAACTTCAGACGGGCCCGGATATGTACTAGCTTAAGCAGGAAGACACGTCTGGGACTGCAGGATCTGAGTCCCTGGTGGCGTAGTGTGTTACTGACAGTAGCCTTTGTTACATTAGTCCCAGCTTTCTGCAGGTCATTCACTAGGTTCCCCCGTGTGGTTCTGGGATTTTTGCTCATCACGGGGTTAGATCTTGCGTGGAGCCCCTGATCGAGGGAGATTATCAGTGGTCTTGTATGTCTTCCATTTTCTAATTATTGTTCCCACAGTTGCTTGCCTATTGCAGATTCAGTCTTCCCAGCCTGGTGCAGGTCTACAATTTTGTTTCTGGTGTCCTTCCACAGCTCTTTGGTCTTCACCATAGTGGAGTTTGGAGTGTGACTGTTTGAGGTTGTGGACAGGTGTCTTTTATACTGATAACAATGTCAAACAGGAGCCATTACTACAGGTAATGAGTGGAGGACAGAGGAGCCTCTTAAAGAAGAAGTTACAGGTCTGTGAGAGCCAAAAATCTTGCTTGTTTTTAGGTGACCAAATACATATTTTCCACCATAATTTGCAAATAAATTCTTTAAAAATCAGACAATGTGATTTTCTGGATTTGTTTTCTCATTTTGTCTCATAGTTGAGGTCTACCTATGATGTCAATTACAGGCCGGCCTCATCTTTTTAAGTAGGAGAACTTGCACAATTGGTGGTTGACTAAATACTTTTTTTCCAAACTGTATATACAGTATATATATATATATATATATATATATGGAGACATTAGCATATGTGTGCCTTTTATGGGAAAAGTAAAATGTCTATCCCACATATTAAAACACAGCATTATATAATAGTGACTTATAGGAAACAGGAACAGGAGAGGTGGTTAAATATGTATGAAAATAATTATGATATATGAATTTATCAGTTCATATGTGGGTCATGAACTAGTAATCTACAAGGCAGGATGTTATCTGTGGTTTTTTACACCCACCAGACACCACTCAACACATTCCTTAACTTCTTCCGTTATGCACAAAAATGACCTTTTAACATACACTTATAAAACATATAGGCTTATAGTATTCATATATGATTAACATATCAAGCTTAATAAAATTTTCATACCATAATCAAAAAGGTATATCTGATGCAGTAGAATCCTCTGTGTAGAGCTGTATTCACACTTCAGTGTCAGTTTTTTTGTCAGAAAAAAGGTCAATTTTTCATCTCTCAGAATGTCCATTTTTCGTCTGTTTTGTTACTTGTCGTCATTTTTCATCCATCCATTTTCCGTACATGTAAAAAAAACTGAAAGATGCACATTCCTAGCAACAGTCTTTGAAAAATAGGCTGGTATCTGTATGTGGTACATAGTTTTCACAAAGCCACTGACTTAAATGAACATGCTTTGTCCGAAAAACAGACAAAAGTGCCTCATATTTCATTTTTTTCTGCAGAAGAATGGTCGTCTGGGTAGACAAAAAGAATAAAAGGACATCTGAATAGACATATAAAATTCTCTAGGTCCATGTGCTCTTTTGAAAGTGGCTGGGGAAAACTTTCATTCACATACTGTAACACCTTTCCTAAAAAAAAAAAAAGTCAAAATTACAGCGAAAATTCCTAAATGCATTTCTGAAGTCAGTGCCTTTTGAGATCTCTCACCTGTAAATAAAAAGTAGACTAAGCAAAAAGCAAACTTTGGAGTGAATAAGTATTAAAAAGTTTGTGTGCATTACCACCATTAAGTAAATCATCCTGTTAGTAGCAATCTTTGCATGTCCTAGTTATCTGCTATCATTTAGAGTAGTTAGTAAAGCCTTATGGCCCCTTCACAGAATCCTTAGGAGGTAAATCTAATGCAAAGCAAAATGAATTTGTACAAAATGCTATGTGCCAAGCAGAACATGAAGTGATAACACTAAAAGCTTAATTTGATGTTGGTTATCATCATTACCCACTTTGCTTCGCTGTAAGGACCACAGGCTGTTGTGCAATCTTAGGGTGGTCATTTCATGTAAAAGGTTTGCAGTTTACAGAAATTTAAATGCATTTTCGGCTGGTAGTAATGTACATGTCCAAAATAATAGACCGGAATCTTAATTTTCCAATTTCTTGCCTCCTGGGCATTAGTCACTACAAATGTAAGTATAGAAGAAACCTGATGTTCTTATGTGTCCAGCTGTGCTGTTGTTTTTACTTACATATGATTTCAGGGCAAATGATGTGCTATTCTCAACTGCAATTACGGTTACTCATGCAGCTATAGCTCTAAAGATAGGCAATACTTTGCTTTATATTTGTATAGGTAAGTAGACACACCTGTTCTAGTCTGCTATAGCTAATGGGACTGGATGAGTTTGCTGCTTGCACCCTCAGGCTTCCGCTCCCCTTACCACCCATGAGTCAGAGTAGGGAGACATTAACAAGTACTAGCTGTCCCCTAGGTGGGCTGTAATAAATGAATGGCCATTCATCTGAATAGCAGTCACGTTTGCGTGCACAGGCGTCTTAGACAGGACATGTGGATTGCTGGGGTGACTCCTATTTCAATATGACATATTAGATCATTTTAACAATACAATGTCAAGAAAATGTGACCACTAAAAAAAAATGACTCCCAAACATACAATCTTATAATTAACCATAAGCTACTTTTTGCAGAAATCAGTTGTAGATGGAATTACATCAAGCTCTAATACTACTTTATACAATCAAACCTCTTCAGAAGACCACTCTTTTGAGAAGACTTTCCCTCTGAAGGACCAATTTTTCCCATAATAGTCTATGAAAGCTACTTCTCTATAAGCAGGCCATCCCCTTGTCCAATCAAAGACCACTCATTTGAGCACATTTCTCAGTGCAAACCCCCTTGAAAAGACCACACATTGGACTGACTTTGTAAGATCAATATGGACGCATCACTGGACTGCATCAATGGAAGAGTGAAGAAATCAGGCGATAGCTTTTAGAGGCTAACTGAGTATATTTGATGGTAAGCTTTTAAGAATACTAGCTCTCTTCTTAAGACATGGTGTTATACAAGAAACTGAAAATTCACAGACTTTTTATACACAAAAGACTGGACCTTCAAGAGCAGGAGACTTGAAAGGGACATCAAGAGGGTAATGTTGCCAATATCACGCTGGAGCAGAGAGCCCAAGTCATAATCAATGCAATCTACCAATGAGGTGCCCAGCATACATACCAACAGTCCCAATCTTGCCAGGGCAATCTCAGGAACTGGGCAACAAAAGAAACAGATTTTATGTATATCCCACACCCAATTGAGCATTTTGGGGATGTTTCTAGGTGGAAAGTTGGGTTTTGGTCTGTGAAATGTCAGCAAGTATCTTCAAGATTAGCAAAGAAAGGGGAAAATGGAAAAGAGAGTCATGTTGGGATCTAGGAATGTGAAGAGAGCCATGCTAGGGACCAGGAATGAGAGGGATCCAAGAGGAGTACCATGCTGAGTACCATGATTTAAATAGATAAAGTGCTGGGGGTTAGGAATGGGAGGGGAACCATACTGATGACCAAGATTTAAAAGGATATCTTGAAGGGGGTATTAATGAGAGGGGAACCATGCTGAGGACCACAATTTAAAGGGATGCCATGCTGGGGAGTAGGATTCAGAGAGGAACTATGAAAATGACCACAATTTAAAGGGATACCATGCTGAAGACTAGGAATGAGAGGGGAACCATGCGAAGGACCAAAATGCTGGGAACTAAGAATGAGAAAGGAACCATGCTGAGAATCACAATTTAAAGGGATACTGTGCTGGGAACCAGGAATAAGAGGGGGAGCCATGATGGTGACTATGAGCGACAGTAGAGCCATGCTGGGAACTATGATTTAGAGAATTTCCATGCTAATGTCCAAGAATAACTGGGCCATCTTGAACTAGGAAATGTGCAGTTGACCAGGGGAGTTAGACAGGGATGAGGTCCACTATGGTTATGTGAGTGGTTTTGAGTGACTTGTGTACAGTATCATGGCTTTAAAAAAGTGGTAATATCGTAGAGTGTGTGTGTATATATATATATATATATATATATATATATATATATAATAAAGTATATCATATTAAAGCAGCAACTTTATTAAATTTCAGCAATTCCTAGTTTCCCTGCCTGAAAGTTCTGTGTAAATGTTCAGAAATGTTACCGAAAAAATTTGAGAAGAGGGGAATACAACTGCAGCATGACAGGAGAGAAAAGAGAAGCAGAAACAGGGGGGAGAACTAGCAGAATTACTAGTTGGTAGAATTAATGTCTTGGAAAGCTGAGTGAAAATTGTATTAGGTTACTGTTAGGTTCATTATGGCTATGCATGCATGACCATGTCCTCCTGGAAATGTGGAGCAGTATTCCATCCTTCTTGACATTGATGACGGTCCCATCTGTGTGACTTTTGACATTGACTTGAAGTTTAATTTTGTGGAAATTCATAGATAGTTGGGGAAACATTTCTAAAGGCAAGATCTCATTGTTATGTAAATTCCATACTTGTCATTTCCCACAGCCTAACAACTAAACATACTTGAGACACTCACAAAGCTTTTCAAAAAATTGAACATTTCTGCGCAAAAGATTTCTCATTTTCTGTTAAAGCGGGACCACTGAATTAAACATTGAATTACTACAGGTTGGATTGTTTCAGTCATTCCATAATTTCACAAACTAGGGGTTAAATGGTGATCTCTGCTTTAGTCTTGGCAGTTTGTTACGTAGCAAAAGGAAAAAAAATAATAATGAAGAACTATTACAAAAGTATAAGAGCACTGTGGACCAAAGGGCCACTAAATCTTCAATGTAGGTCAGAGGGTGAACTTTCACATTGACTGATATCCTAAAACCACCTTCACAGTTTCCTCTACAGGCTGGACCATCACAGACTATATACAAGTACACATCAGAAGGACATAAGCTCTCCCAATGGTTGACTGATCATTTATTTATAGCAATCCACAAATAGAGTGACTTCAGTCCTCTGAACCTTCACTGGACTCAATTGCTGCAAAGGAGGAGAAGGCTAGAGCACTTGCACAGGAAATGCGGCTGACTGCTGAGGAATGGCGTTAGTGAATACACATGAGTGCCGCACACTTCTGTTACTTACACATACCTAGGAGGATTCCATTGTGCTTTTGCATTTGATTTTCTGTCCTAAAGCCCATCTGCCTCATAAAAACATCAGTTTTATAAAGGACTACTATTTTGAAGGATTTTGTTCTAGGGCTCAAGAGCAGAGATGGGCGAACCTCTCAAGATTAGGTTGGTGTTTGGTTTCGGCGACTCTGGTCCTTGATTCGATTTTGGAATATGGTTATGTACCACACCTTAAATTGGCTTAAAACACTCCTGGTAAAGTCATCGGGCCGGGGGGTCACTGAGTCCTGTGATTGGGCCACTAGCAGTCACATGGGCACGCCAAGAATCATGACGAGAAGATGAAGAGATCCCAGAGTATAATGCAGCGGCCATTTTAGTTCATCCGAGACAAATCTCCATTTGTTTGTTTTCATAAAAAAACAAACAATTTGGAATATCTGGGTCAAAAACAGCTTGGTGCGAACCAATTTGCCCATCTCTACTCCAGAACTTTAAAGGGAACCTATTGGCACAATTTTGAGGGTTTAAAGTCAATGGGGTGGAGAGCTAGCATATAGAGTCAAAATCTCCATGCTACATTGCCTTCCTTCTGCTGTATTGTACCACCCCCAGCCCCTGTGATGTACACATGTTGGCCTGCCCTCTCTTGTACTGCTGATGGTGTTAGGGGCTGTGAAAGATCCTCAGTGCTCCAACACCACGTTGGCCCACACCTGAGTCTTCTTTCATATAAAACCACACTCACCGCCAGTGAGTGCCGGGTTCACAAGATAAATACAAGACAAGCTTTCTAAATTTTATATATTTATTTACCCCTAAATGGGTCGGTATCAACATCTAACACATGCAGTTCAGAACAGATATGCAGATATATACAAGCATTAACAGTTACTAGTTACAAGATACAGTGCAATGAAATAAAAAGGGCATAAAAGTGAAATAGTTACTTTACCACACATCTCCTGGATGTGGCTCTATAGTCCAACACTCACACATGGCATGTGGAGATCACCAGTGGAGGCAGCGGCATTAACTCCTAGCATGTGGCATCACAGTATATTCCAGCGTGCATGCTCTCATCACAGTCTCTCAGTAAACTCTTGTAGTCTGTAAAAATCTGTAGTCTGTGATGGTCTGTAATAACTCCTCATAGTGTTCTCTTGTAGTCCCAGCACAATCTCCTCCCATTGCCTCTCACCTCATCTTTTATACCCTTTATGCCACCTCCCAGAATGAGGTCACCGGCGGCAGCAAGTCTGATTGAATAATGCACTCAAGTCCAGATTCTTTGTAAAGAGCTGAGACCAAGTGGAATGATACAATGTTATCAACCATGTCTGATCTACCAGTGCAGACTGATCAATGCATGTTTCTTTGATCACACAGGTCTATGTATGAATTCAATGGAGCTCTGCTGAGATGGATACAAAGCCCCATTGTTACAATGTTGCTTCTACTGATAACATACAACTAGGATTATAGCTGCACACCTTATGAGTAAAGAGATACGCTACCCAGAGACCAAAATACAGCTTTGAGTTATAGCCATATTTAAGCAGAATCATCACAGGGGCAAAATCCTGACAGGTTCCCTTTAATTTTCTGGCATTTGTGTCATTAATAATCCTGTATTTTTTCACTATTCCCCTTGCTTCTCTATTGAGAGCTGCTTTCTGCTTCTCATTTTGTACAGGGGATGTGTGAAATGAAGAGAAAATGAGGGTGGGGGTGGGTCGCCTTAAATGGATATAGCTCAGGAATTATAAAACGTAGAAACTTGCTTTTGGTGTCCTATAAAAGAAGAAAATACCATATTTTTTATGATACTTATGATGCAGTTCTATCTGTATGATTTACAGAGATATCACTGGTTGAAAACGCAGTTGATAATGGGATATTTATATGCAGCTGCTCAAGAGTATTTGGCCTACCCGTGACATCTCCACCTTAACTACTACTCCCATCCCTCAATTGGGTTAAGGAACATTAATCTGTTTACTTCCTTCTATTCTTTAACATACTATATGTATCTTCCTGTGATGAACCGACCCTCAGTTGTACATCTTTCTTTGAAATGTATTTTTACTTGCTCATTTCAGTCCTTCCCCTACTTGTTGTAATGTTGTGCTTAAGTTGGGTTTACACTGCTGGACAATATGCTTCAGTGGTTTTATGTGTGCCCCATGGGAGATGGCCTACGCTAGCCAGCCAGTTTTATTATCCCTGGACAGATGTCCATGGGGGAGTTAACCCACAGACACACATCTCTGCCAGCACCTAGGAACGGTACCCATCTCTCCCAAGGGTTCTGCAAAGGAGGGAGAAGGAGGGCTGCCTAGGGAGGAGGTGTGGCTGGACACTAGCCATATACTGCAAGGACAGTTTTTCTTTGTCACTCAGTAAAGAGGTAGTGAGCAGCTCTGATCTAGGAGAAGATGAGGGAGCTTGTCCTAATGTGGAATGCAGCATGGGCCTAGTATTGAGGCCTGAAGCCTTTTACTTTGTTCTGGACAGCATGTAAAGGACATGCTTTTGTAATTCACTGAAGAAAGCGCCCTAGACCCAGGAAACTGCTGTGGCCTAGAGAAACGGACTACAAGCCTGTGTCGTTATTTTTTCTTATCTTATTTATTTATCTTTTATTTCCCTTTTTATTTTGTGTGCTGTATTTTACTTTTATCAGTAATCTGCTTGTTTAGTCATTGATATATATTTCTGCATATGTTAATGTTTAGTACCGACCCACTTGGGTTAATAAATATATAAAATTTAAATAGCTCGTCTTTGTATTATCCTATCGGCCTGAAACACTCACTGGAGGTGGGTGTGAGGTAATTGAAGCAATCTCAGGTGTGCTGAACGCGGGTTCGGCCGGACGAGATTCTTCACACCTCCATGTAACAAAAACTCTGAAAACCATCAGTAAAATAAATACAATTTAATAACACAGTAGTTGCGGGTTTCAATGTATTTGTCACAAAATTTTGGTCTGAGGGAGTAAAACGGCAGAAAAAGCATTGCAAATGACATAAAGGTCAAAGATGCATGAAAAACATTACAAACAAAAAACAAAGGGGCTTGTGCATCAGAAAACTGATGTAAATGCCATAAAAAGTTGCAATTTGTGCAAATCTAAAGTTTGTGCAAAATTGCAATTTTTTTAAGTTCTGCATTGTGTTTGCCACCATCTTGAAAGGAGCCATGTTGGGGTCGAGGCTATCGGACCATTAGATTTACCATAATTTACAACAGTTTTCTGGCGTGAATGTTGCCAGAAATCATCTCCAGCAAGGGCCTGGAGTAGACGTCTTGATAAATGAGCCCCATAATTATTTCCTTTTTACGCACAAGGTTTGTCCCCAATGTGGGGCTTAAGTCTTAAGTGGCATTTGAGCCAAACAAATCCATCACCTATCCACTCGATAGATAAATGTTAGATCAGTAAGGTTGCAATTGCTAATATCTCTTAAGACCCTGTACTTAACCGTAGCAAGAAGGAGCTTGCATGGAGCAGCGGTCAATCGGGTGCACCGTCAGGCCATTGAAATTCTATAATGACAGCAGATCTATTGTATTTGTGATAAATTTGTGTAGTTGGAAAATCCCTTTAATTGTGGAGAACAACCTGAGTCTAGTCTTGACTCCTATTTGCACCCTTCTGGACACCTTCCTCATATAATGTAGGGGTTATTTAGTATTACACAACCTCAGCAGTACTGCAGGTTGTAAAATAAAAGTGGAGGGTACCAAAGTACCCCTTCATTTACAATCTGTGGTGAGGGGGAAAGAGTGGTTTAGGCTGAGGCCGCACATTGTGTAAATGCAGCATTTTTGGCTGCTGCAGAAAAGCATTGAAAAAGAAAAGCTGGGTTTTTGTTAAATAATATTTGACATGCAATATTCAAGACCTTTAAGGGTTAATTGTATTTTGCTGACAAAGCTCTTGTAACTTATAGTACATGGGTGTGGATAGACTATGACTATTTTGGTATTGGCCAAATACAGTAGTAGAAAGTATGAGGATGTTGGGAAACACCCCCTTTCATGAATATAAATGACTGACAGACACACATGTCTGGGTCTCACTCTCGGTGGGGGTCTCCCTCTCCCTGTGGGGATCTGTCCCTGTCTCTCACTTTGGGTGTCTCTATCTCCAAACCTGGCTACTTCCTCTAAGACCTTGGGAAGGATGGCAGAATCGTCCTGCAGAAGACTAACACACATTGATGAATAAGCTTGAGCCAAGATGATGCAAGAGAACCACCTTGAAGAAACCTAACTTTATACTTCTCCTAAGAAATGTAAGACATTGACTGATATTTCTGTTATGCTGGAAGATTTCCATTTATCTGTTTCCCATGAAGACTTCAATAAATCTCCATGTTTTATATGAAGCCGAGTCCTCCAATAATGTTACCTTAGGGGTCAACACGTGAGTAAGGATTTCATTCAATTGTAGACTATTTTATAGTTTACGGACAGTTATTATTTTACAGTTTTACAATCCCAGGAAAGTGAGTGAGATTTCCTTTAATCTCATCCACACACGACAGATAAAAAAAAAAAACAACGCTGTGGAAAAGTGTGGTCTTCAAAAATGTGTGCATTTTGAAAACCGCAGCATTTAATTTTTCCCATGGAAAAGCTGTTTTTTTTTCTCCCTATATATAAGGGGAGGCAAAAATGAATGTTTGCTGAGCTTTTCTGCTGTGATTTTCTTTCCCTGCCGTATATTTAGCTGTGTTTTGCTATGTGCGACCTTAGCCTTAAGCATAACCATTGTCAACTAGTTAAGAAAAAGTTTTCACTGGAAAAAATACTATAAAGTTATCCCAGTACACGGTTAGATAGATCCAATTTTTAGCAATATGTCAAAGCTCCTTTACCAAATACATATGTCCTTGGTATCATCACTGTTACAATAATCGGGTTCCTTTTCCATGACCATTCATACCATTTATAAAGTTTTCTTTTTGTGTATAAATGAATTAAGCAGCTTTTGCTACCCTGCTAGACTTTGGGAATATATGATACAGAAGTTCATGAACAATGCTGGATCAATAGACCATCTCATCTTACAAGAAACAGAAAATCGAGTCTTTTAGAGCTCAGGAGAGAAACAAAGCAAGCTCTCAATACATAAAATGCTGACTTTGAACACTGCTGTATTTTTAAAGAAGTAATTGAAAAAGGAAAAAATGTGGCAGATTAAATACAAGGCAGCTGTTCAATTCCAAACAGTTTTGATGTACTCGACGCTCGCGCTGAAATACAAAATTCTGTTGCTTGGGTAGATCAAGGTTCACAGGTGTTTTGTTTGGCTGGGACTTTTTCTGCCACCAAGGTTGAATAGTTTTATAAAACACCAAAAGGAAAGTTTTCGTTAAACACCATTTCTATCTTGCAGCCCTTCTAGAAGGTTAAAAACAGGTTTTGTTCAATGGCTTTTTATTCCATGGCTGTGTACTCAACAAAGTTATGGTATAAATGATACAGAGAAATTACTTCTAAAATACCTGTCTGGTTTTTATCATCTGAAAAGAGCGCACACTATTCGATTCTAACAATAAGGATAAAATGATACACTAGCTATACAGTCAGCACTATAAAGGGGTTATCTAGCCATAACACTTACAAAAGAAAAAACATTTAAAAAGCTATAGAATAAAAAAAGAAGTAACTTATCAAACCCCTCTGCTCCCATTCCAACACATACAAGTCCCCTGACAGTGTCTGTATCCTACTCTCTGGGGATCTCATCCTGACACAGACATGTGTCTGCTGCTCACAGCGGAGAGTTCAGTGATGTTAGCAGGTTACCTTTGGCTGCAGTGATCACATGTCCATGTTGAGACCTCATTACTGGAGAACAGGATACAGAGACTGGTGGGGAAGCGGGAAGTATCAGGAGAGAATCAGCGGGGGATCGGTATCAGTGGTATTTCATAAAATTATAGTCATCTTTCATTTAAAGTGTAAGTTCCGTTTCACCCTTTTTTGTAACATATTTAATTAACCTATTTTAGTTCTTCTTAGTAGAAAACAAGCTCCAAAGTTCTCCCTTGTAATGCTCTAACAAAGCATCCGTCCTGTACACCATACTCAATGGGGAAGATATATTAAAACTGCCTAAGGCCGGTGCCCCACATGGTATAAAAGTCACATAAAAAACTGTTTTAGGACAAGACCCCACTTGGTGTAAATGCTGCGGTTCACCCGCGGAAAAAAAAACACAGAGTTTTGCAGTCATAGCAAAGTGTATGAGATTCTAGCAAATCACATCCCCACTTTGCGTTAAAATACACAATGCAGACCAGCAGCGATTTACAAAACCGGCACAGTTTTGGAAATCACAGCATGTCAATTTTACCTAGCGGTTTCCCTATAGGTATCATTGAAGCAGAAAGTCCGCAGAGGAAATCTCTGTGAACTTTCTGCACAAAGCGCTGCGGGAAAAACAGTAATGCATTGTCGCCACATTTTTTTGCGCATCGCTTTTTTGCTGCGGCCCGCTACGTGGGGCCTTAGCCTAAATGCAAAACTGTTTTAGATGTCACTACTTAAATATAGTCAGACTCCGCCCATTTTCATCCATTTCTCTTTGTGCCCCCACACAGTATAATGCTCCTACAGTCACCCTAACATTATATGCTCCCACATTATAATGTTCTCCTACAATTGCCCCACAGTATTAAGTCCCTCTCCTGGTGCACCAGTTTAAACTGGGGGAAACTAGAGGGGGACATTAAACTGGGGCAGCTAGAGGGGGACATTAAACCATGAGAGTACCTGGAGGGTGACATTAAACTGGGGGCAACTAGAGGCAGACATGTCACCCTCCAGCTACCCCCACGGTTTAATGTCCTCCTCCAGTTGCCCCCAGTTTAATGTCCCCTTCCAACTTGCCCCCAGTTTAATGTCACCCTCCATCTGCCCCCCCAGTTTAATGTTCCTCTTCATCTTCCCCAGTTTAATGTCCCCCCTCTATCTGTCCCCAGTTTAATGCCCCGCTCCATCTATCCCCAATTTAATGCCCCCTCCATCTGCCTCCAGTTTAATGTCCCCTTCATCTGACCTAGTTTAATGCCCTGCTCCATCTGCCCCAGTTTAATGTTGCCCCTACATCTGCCACCATTTTAATGTCCCCCTTCATCTTCCACCAGTTTAATGCCCCCCCTTCATCTTCCACCAGTTTAATGTCCCCCCTCCATTTTCCCCCAAAGTTTAACATAATAAAAACACTGATACTCACCTCTCCTCGCTCCCCTGCTGCTCTGTTCTGTTCTCCCAAAGTGTTCAGGGAGCTGCAGGTGCGATGTGAGTGACGTCATCACATCGTGCCTACAGCTCCCTGGGCTGGAGCACTCAGGGGGCAGATGGCTCCTGCTTCATCATTGTATTTAACTGATATTTAGTTGATACCAGGACATACCTCCCGCCAAACAGGACAGCAGGACAGGACCCGGAATCTGGGACTGTCCCGCTGTATCCAGGATGGTTGAGAGATATGTGGTACCTGATGATGGTGGTAGTTTCCCCCGGGGCATTTACTATGGTGGTCTTCAGCTCACTCAGCCCAATGGTGAGAGTTGGAAGGGTCCTTGGTGGTAAGTCCAGGAACAGACTCAGGATACACAGATTGCAGGTGAGCAACAGCTTGAAATTTACTGTAGATGAGGCAACGGCAAACCATAACACAGCTTCCAAAACAGTGCAGGAATACAGTGTTCAATGGAAGTTCCACTGTAGGATGGGGATGAGCTAGGTGATAGATTTCATCCAGGGGTGCCCAAAATACTTATATGAATAGTGCCAGATAATCTTCAACTTCATTTCTAATGAAGAATAAATTTTACTGCTGGGCCCTAGGCACCCCACAGATGCAACTGCTACTTATGCACCCCCTATAGTCAGGGCCGGTTTTAGACAAAGTGGGGCCCTGGGCAAAAATTAAAAGCGGGGCCCCAAATGCTGATATGCAAACAACACCATCGTCTTCCAGTGACAACCCCTATAATAACGCCTCCTTTCTGCCAACAAAAAAGTAACAACAAGCCCCATTTTACCACACACAATTCAAGTGAGCACCTTTGTACCCCCTAATAGATTTTTGCACCCAGTCATCAGTTATTATAGCGCCTCCTTATAAATAATAGTCCCTGCTTATAAATAATATTACACCTTTATCAGTAATAGCGCCCTTATAAATGATAAATAGTGCCCTGTATCAGTAATATTCCCCCTTATCAGTAACAGTCACCCCGTAAAAATAATACTGCTCCCTTATAAATAATAGCCCCCTCATAAATAATAGTTACCCTTATAAATAATACTCCCCATTATCACTAATAGCCCCCTTTATAAATAAGCCCACTTAACAATTATATCCCCTTATAAAAAGTTCCTCTCTTATAAATAATAGCTCCCCCTTATAATGGATGTCTTATATATAATAGTTCCCCCCTTATAAATAATAGCCCATCTTATAAATAATAGTTCCCCCTTATAATAGCCCCCTCATACTTAAGTTTCCCAATTATATATAGTAACCCACCCTTATATATAATAGTTCTCCGTTATACAGTGTCGGACTGAAGGGCCTTAGGCCCACCAGAGGATCTTGTTCTGGGCCCCACACAACAGCTTCCTGCTAATAGCCTACACCACGGCTCCTTCACTGAAGTCTTACATATGTGCTGACTATGCGGCATTACTGAGTATGTTCCCAGTATAGTCATCCCCTATAGCACTGTGCAGGCCCCAATAATAACTCCATGGCCAGTTCATGCACAGTACTGTATGGGGAATGACATGGCCATGGGGCACTACACGTATGTGCAAGATTATAGTGAGGGAGCTGTGATGCAGACATAGCACACAGGGCTGCCAGCAGGAATTGTGAGCGCCCCCCCCACAGTATAATGCTCTACATGGTATATAATGCTGCACAGTATAAAATGCTCTCCTGAGCCCTCCAGTTTCCCCACATGGTATATAATGCTCCACAGTGACCCCACACAGTATAAAATGCTCCCCTGAGCCCCCCATTGTGGTCCCACACGGTTTGTAAGGCTCCACACAGTATAATACTCCACAGTGGCCCACACAGTATACTACCCCTTAGTGGCCCTAGACAGTACAATATGCTCCCCAGCAGCCCCACACAATATAATATGCTCCATACAGTATAATATGCACCCCACAATGCCCCCCCAGCATAATGCTCAACAGTGGCCTAACACAGTATAACATGCTCCATAATGACCTCCACAAAGTATAATATACTCCCCAGAGGGGTTCCCCCAGTATAATGCTCCACAGTGGTCCCCCACAGTATAATATGTTCCCCACAGTCCCCCCAGTATAATGCTCTACAATTGCCCCACAGAGTATAATATGCTCCCGAAAAGCTCCACACAATATAATACACTCCACAGTGGCCCCACACAGTATAACAGGTTCCCCACACTGTCCCTTCCCCCAGTATAAAGCTCCACAGTGGCCCATAGTATAATATGCTCCCCAGAGGGCCCCCGCTAGTATAATGCTCCACAGTGCCCCCTCCAGTATTTTGCTCCACAGTGGCCCCACGCAATATATTATGCTCCCCAGAGCGTCCCCCCAGTATAATATTCCCCAGTAGGCCCCACGCAGTATAATATGCTCCCCAGAGGGCCCCCTAGTATAATGCTCATTAGTCCCCCCCAAATAATGCCCCACAGTGGCGCCACGCAATATAATATGCTCTGCTGATGGCCCCCCCCAGAATAATGCTCCACAGTGACCCCACTCAGTATAACATGCTCCAAAATGGCCTCCACACAGTATAATATACTGCCTAGAGAGGTTTCCCCAGTATAATACTCACAGTGGCCCAAAACAGTATAATATGCTCTCCAGAGCCCCCCCCAGTATAATGCTCCACAGTGGCCCAAAACAGTATAACATCTTCTCCAGAGCCCCCCCCCCAGTATAATGCTCCACGGTGGCCCCGCACAGTATAATATACTGGGGGGCCCCTCTGGAGAACATATTATACTGTGTGGGGCCACAGTGGAGCATTATACTGGGAGGGCTCTGGAGAGCATATTATACTGTGTGGGGCCACAGTGGAGCATTATACTGGGGAGGGGGCCCTCTGGAGAACATGTTATATTCTGCAAGGCCTCTATGGAGTATTATAAAGTGGGGGGCTCTGGAGAGCCTGTTATATTCTGTGGGGCCACTTTGGAGCATTATACTGGGGGGCCCCTCTGGAGAGCATAATGCTCCAAAGTGGCCCCACAGAATATAACATTATCTACAGAGCCCCCCCCCCCCACACATTATAATTTTCCACAGAGGCCCCACAGAATATAACATGCTATCCAGAGGGGCCCCTTCCCCAGTATAATGCTCCACAGTGGCCCCACACAGTATAATATGCTATCCAGAGGGGGCCCCCCAGTATAATATGCTATCCAGAGGGGGCCCCCAGTATAATGCTCCACAGGGGCCCTACAGTGCTATTACTATATTATATTCTGGGGTCTCTTCAGACCCCAGAGTATAATAATCTAAGGCCCGGGGTAAGTAAGGTAAAATAACAAACAGTTATACTCACCTGGTCTTACCTCTCCTGAGCCTCCTCGCGCTGCTCCGCTATCCCCGCCGGCGACCGCTTCTTCTTCTCTGCGGCTGACGTCACGCGTTGTGGACGTCACCGCTGAGGCCTGTGATTGGGCCTCAGCGATTACGTGAGGCACGCCCCACGTGACCGCTGAGGCCAGGCCTCAGCGCCTCAGCAGTGATGTCCGGAACGCCAGAAGATGACGTCGGACGCCGCGGACAGGTGAGTAAAAATGTTTGTTATTTTACTCACCTCGGAAAGGGGCCCTGCGGTCCCTTTCTGTTATTGCTTTGGCCGGGCCTGACTCCGGGATCCGGAGTCATCAGGTTCCGGATCCCGGGGGCCCCTTTGGGGACGGAGCTCTGGGCAATTGCCCAGTTTGCCCCCCCCCCCCTAACGCCGGCCCTGCCTATAGTTATATTTTTGGCTCTCATCCATGAACCCATCTCCACAGACTTGTGTAATAAAACATCCTGCATCTGCTCTGCAATAGATAACCTTTCTGGATGGTCCTCTCTGACACCACAGTACAGATATCTCATTTTCCAGACCTAAATATCCGATATGGCTTTCTGGGCCTTTTCACTAGCCATTTGGCATGGAACCATGCATAGTACCCGTTAGCCTAAAGGAGTTTTCTAACCCCAAATTAAGTTGTTGGGTGCCAGAAGCTGCTAATGGATGGGGAGCATGTGCAGCACCATTTGACTGTCTACTGCATAGTGGTGGTTGCGGTGAACTGCAGTGCCCGTCCTATTACACTGCATGTGTCCTCTAGTGGTTTCTGACTCCTGGAGAATGCTGCAACAGCTGATCTGTGGGGGGGGGGGGGGGTGATCGATTTAGGACCCCTTTAAGTCATACTCCCTCATTAGGCCCAAATTTTTCTTTACTCTCTCGGCATCTACAGTACTAGTCATTAATCTTACAGTAATGATAATTTTCATAACTAAGGGATATACAGCAGATTTTTATTTATGGCTCGGTCACTTTACAGTGGCTGATATTTCTGTTATATGGCTTGGTCTATGGTCTGACTTCTTTCATATCTTCTTCTGCTTGTGGAGTCTAGAGCAGTGTTAAAGCATATCCTGACATCTCATCTAGGAAACATTCTCCTGTGTGCAGACACAGCAGAAATTATTTAAGGTTATCTCATTATCTATGCTATTCTTTCAGAAATTTGGAGGAAAAAAATACACATCTATTCTTGTGTCACAAAGCACTATGCTGTTAGTATGGATTATCATAACTATAGATGGGCCAAAATAATAATACAGATAATACATAAAATCCACCCATGAAACACTCACGTGAAACCAGCCATATACAGTGTACAGAGGTGTCAGAAATATGACAGCGTTGAAATGCTGGTGAAGTTTGTTGTCACCCAACATTTCCAAGGATAGATATAATAGTGCAGAAATTAATAGGATTTTATTACAATTTGCCACAACCCGCTGACGTGACTTTACTAGTTATTATATTTTTTATATAAAATATATATATTTTAGTACTGGGGTAAATTAAACTTGAAGAAATGATTCTATATCATGTCAGTTTAATAAATTATCCACTTCTGCTGTGCATTGTATATACGTACCTGAGGAGGGAATAGCAGCAAATAATCAGGTTTATGGCAGCTCAAGCATGGTGTAGAGTACAAGACATGGAGAGGTCAAGTTATATTAGTCATATCTTGTCAGTACACGTAAAACTTCAGCTGTGAATTGAAACTACTGAATTTACAAAATCCAGCAACCATGCCGGTACCCAGCCGGAGATGCTGATATATATGCTGATATATAAGGTACTTAAGTTCTTCGGTGCGTTTTGTCACAGAATATGTTTCTCGGCATGAGGCACAAATGACACATGTTGGGTCCATCCAGAGATTAATGTAAGTGGTGACCTGCTGTCACATTAAATCTCTAGTATGGCAGATACATGCAGGTAGAAGAAGCAAGCCAGGTAGTTAAATTGCCCATATGACATAACCTTTAAGTCCTTCCCTATAGTACACTCTTCAGCAGATCAGAGACCCTAAAGCGTACTGTAAGTAACAAGCATTTTATCAGAAGTAAATGCATTCAGAATCCCATCATCAATTATTTTTAGACTTGCTATTTTCCTTCAGGTTCAGAGGTGTGCAGAGTTCACATAAATTTTCACATACAGTAAGATGTGTTCACTTTATCCACAAACCATTTATTGAGAATATTGACTAGCGCCTGAAATAATGAATCGTTTCTCACTAACTAAGGTCCTTTACAAATGCCATGTTAATGCAGTTTTTGATGCCAATGTCACTAGTGAATTGTAAAATGAGGGGAAGTACAGATGTGTCCACCTTTACACTAGGTTCACACTTGCACTCGGGTTTCCAGAAAACTCAATCCGCATAAAAAGCAGTTACCTGCGGAAACCCCTGGACCCCATACACTATAATGGGGTCTGCCGGGTTTCCGCTTGGTTTCTGCCCAAAAAATGCAGAGATACTTGCAGGATTTTTCTCTCCGTATTTTTCAAGCAGAATGGGGAACGGAATCCCCAAACAGGCAACAAGAGCAGGTGTGAATCCAGCTTTACTTTAGCTTGAATTTAGTTAAAGTGTAACTAAACTTTCAAAAAAGTTTGAAATTTTGGCACAATTTGTGTTTTTAATAAATTTTGTAATATACTTTATTAACAAATTTTGGCTCATTTTTGTTAAATCCTGTACTTCTTTATTCTTTCCCTTGTTTCTCTATTGAGAGCTGTTCCCTGCTTCTCACTGTGTACAATGTACAGGCTTGTTTGTAATGCAGAGAAAATGAGGTTGGGTGGGGGGGTAAATTCAAACAGTTAGATCTCGGACATATTAATATTTTCTGTCATTCTCATCTTTCATCATTTAATTTCTTTCATATGACACCAAAATCACAGTTCTACCTGTATTATCTACAGAGATATCAGTTGAAAACACAGTTGCTACTGGGAGCAGCTGCATATAAATATCCCAATCTTGACTGTGTTTTCATCTGATGATATCTCTGGAAATAATACAGGTAGAACTCTGAATCTCCTTTTTCATATAACACCAGAAGCATGTTTCTACATTTTATAATGCCAAAGATATAACAGATTGAATGACCCTTCCTATCCTCATTTTGCCTGTATTACACAAGAACACTGTCCCCATGCTCCTACTGAAAGCATTATACAGATCTCAAAAGAGGAACAAGGGAAAGAATACCGAAATGTAGGATTTCACAGAAACAAGTCAAAATTTTCTAATAAAGTATGGTACAAATTTATTAATGACACAACTGCTGCCAGGAAAGTTGGAAGTTTAGTTACTCTCTAAGGACTTCAGTTTCTCATGAAAGAAATTCAATACAATATTTTGAAATTCTAGCTAAAACTTTCACAGGATGTATTTCAGATTGCAGCCACATATAGGACAGACAACTTATGTATTGTAAAATCATGTATTTATAAAAAGGTTGCTCATCGAGCACCACATATCTCAGTATATGTTGAGCCTAGAGGCAACGGAAGGAAGGACACATCTGTATATAGAAAAGACTCTGAATCTCTCTTTTTATATCCACTCCTTGCTTTGGTTAAAAAAAAAATTGCATAGAGATATTGTTTAGTATATTATTCAGATTGTTAGTGAACTTGGCCCGGTTCATATCTGCGTTCGGCCATTCCGTTCGCAATCAGTATTTGAAATCTTCAAAAACTGATTTTGTGCAGTCCGGATGACAACCTATTGATTTCAATGGGTTTTCAAAGCAATCCGCATGTATCCGCATGTGACCTTTCCGTCTGGTTTCCACTTTTTCGTGCGGAGCGAAAAGTAAAATTTGCAGTACTTTATCTCCGTACTGAAAATAAGGATTCCAGACGGACAGAAACCAATCCGTTTTTTTTTTTAACATTGAGGTCTATGTAAAACGGATTACATACTGATAGCATACTGATTACAAACTGATAGCAATCAGTTTGTGTCTGTTTTGCAACCGTTTTTTCCCTATTCGTATGCTCAGAATGAAGAAGAGAGAAGGTGAAAAAAAAACAGATTGGTCAAAAACGGACACAAACTGATTGCTATCAGTATGTAATCAGTTTTTGCAGATTTCAAATACTGATTGCGAACGGAATGGCCGAACGCAGATGTGAAGCGGGCCTTACATCCAGCTATTATCTGTAAAACCATGGGTAAAGCAGAACAAACCAGCTAAAACCCACTGCTGGTGGCACGTACTTAGTTCTAGAGCTGTTACCATATGTTTACTTCTGAACCGCTGTCCTTACCATAGTGAGGCTTAAAATAATACACACTGTATACTCATCTCTACATTTGGCCAGGGATCTCACAGAGAGTCTCCATTCAGGTCCCTGGTGTCCCTGATCTTTCTTTCACCACATCAAATGGAGCATCACCGCTCAGCTACTGACTAGCCAACGTGCTACTCACATACAGGCAAAGGTATATAAATTCTTGGGACACGAACACTCTGACGCATCCCTGACTGAATGGAGAAGTAAGTGCTTATTGCAGTGTTTATTATCTTTGGTCTTGCTAGGGGTTAAAAAGGGACTTGGAGCACCCCTTTAATAGTTTTCACATGCAGGCATTGATCAAGGATTTAATAGAATAATGATTTAGTATTTTTGTAGCCTCAAATCCAATAGTTTTGACCTGCTAAAGATTCCTTATGAACCGATTTGGAAACAGCTGCTTTAAGACACTTTGAAAACATGCCATTTCTTTTTTCAGTCTTCTGTGGCATTGACAGCACAGCAGAACTTGCCTAAACAAATCAAATGAAATCACAGTTTAGTTTACATCTGATGGATGTAGAAATAATGATGTTTTCCTCTTTATTTGTGGCTTCTAAAGTTGCTATTCATTAACATGTCAGATGCAATGGTGAATGGCGGCTACTAATGAAACTTAAAATGAACATATTCACTTTGATTGTGTATCATTTAAATAGACAATTAATCAGCTTGTATGCTAATTAAACTATGACAATTACCTTGTATTTTGCAATTGAAATGAAGAAATAATTTGATAAGCGATGCCTAATGTTTATTGGCTGCTAAGTACCTAAGGCTGAGAACATTTATTTCTCCTAATTAGGCAATTTAAGTGTAATATTTGTTGGATGACTACTGCAAACTTTTGCTTCAACAGAATGAATTATATTTTAATTAATATTGCAGACTTTTAATGCTTTTGAGTGGAAATGCTCATGTACTAATTATTCCCCCTCATGCATTACTCTGACATTGCCTTTTTGGTTACAGGCAATAATTTAAATATCTTCACAGCTTGTTCTCAGTGGAAGGGTACGACTAGTCACCGTGGCCCAGTGTGACCTATCTCACTGCAAAAGAAGGAAATGCAAGGCACAAAGTGCAAGCGTAGACAAGGAGGAAGATGGTTACAAAAAATCATGTTGCTTATGGTTCCCAGAAATTGCATTACATCTTCTGAACACTTTGCTCTTGATTTATAATTCAGAAGCACAGATAATTAGCAAATAGTTTATGGTCTCAAAAAAAAAATCTAATTTTATATATATATATATATATATATATATATATATATATATTGTGAAAAAAGTTCCGTGACAGCATTCAAGATAATAGGGATAAAAGCACTCCCTTAGTTGCACGGCAGACCCCCATCTCCCATTTGGGGTTACTTACGAAGAAGAAAAGCAGTCCATTCCATCAGTCCGTCAGCAACCATATAAAGCATAATAGGGATTTTTTCTATTCAAATAGCAGATACTATATACAATATACACTGTATATATATATATATATATATATATATTAGAAAAAAAGTAACATTTTCTAAATAAAATAAATAAATGAAGAAAATGATAAAACAAATCGAATGTTAAATGTATAAATTTAATAAATACTAATTTCCTATCTCCAACGTGGTGGTCAAATGCCGTACTACTGGTATCACCTCTCAGTGAGTGATGCCAATATTAGTATGACACATGGCCGCTGCCTGTCTGCAGTAGTCACATGCTGTCACAAGATTGGGGGAACCACACAGCGCCAGCTCTGGATCACCAGGAGAAAGAATAGGTGAGTACTGTTTATTTTCATTGTATCATATTTGCAGTGGTTTTTAACTTTTTTTTTAAAAGTTAGATATCCCCTTTAAAGGCTTGCTTGGATCATACAAACTATGAGCTGTACAGAGCCATATGACAGCCATATAAATGTATGATGCTCTACTGTATGTAAATATTTAATGTCATATAAAAAAGTATACATAGTTTTTTTGTTTTTTTTTACTTTTTTTTTACATGGCTTTTCACATGACCTATTTTAGAGATATTTTTTAGGGAGAATAAGTCCATAATATGGTATTGCATGGATTGATCTCAGTACTACACGCATGAATCTGCATGTGTTGTCCATAAACTTGTAACAGGTCATTGCATTTTTTCAAAGATGCCTCCACTGTCAGGATCTTTAACCACCTCCACCAACTGTAACTGTGTATTTCAGTATGTGCTGCTCCACTTATTCTGGTGCAGTTGGAATTTTTGTCTAGTCCCTAATATTCCTGAGCAATCATTGCTGCTAGTTTCAGCACATTTGGCTGTGGTGATGTCTCCAGCTCAGCACTCATCTTGCCTCTTTCTCGCAGACATCATCAGTTGAAGCCTGAATAACTCTGTCCTCCACCACTGTATTCAACTTTATTTGTGTAGAGGTAGGTAGAGTTTCTGGAACAGCGGGATAACACCAGAAATGCGGGACTCCTCTGCTCGATCCAGATCGGCTAAGGATGCCTCACCACCATAAGGCCTGATGCAATGCACCATTTACCATATGGGTAAAGTGGCCCTGGTGATGGCTACAGATATGTCTATTATCGAATAAATGGTAGTGGGAGATAAAAAACAGCATACTTAAAATCACACTGCACTGTCAAAAACAGTTAAAAAATTACAGTGCCTTGCGAAAGTATTCGGCCCCCTTGATCTTTTCAACCTTTTGCCACATTTCAGGGTTCAAACATAAGGATATAAAATTTTAATTTTTTGGTGAAGAATCAACAAGTGGGACACAATCGTGAGGTGGAATGAAATTTATTGGATATTTTAAACTTTTGTAAAAAATAAAAAACTGAAAAGTGGAGCAAGCCAAATTATTCGGCCCCTTAAGTTAATACTTTGTAGCGCCACCTTTTGCTGCGATTACAGCTGCAAGTCGCTTGGGGTATGTCTCTATTAGTTTTGCACATCGAGAGACTGAAATTCTTGCCCATTCTTCCTTAGAAAACAGCTCGAGCTCAGTGAGGTTGGATGGAGAGCGTTTGTGAACAGCAGTTTTCAGCTCTTTCCACAGATTCTCGATTGGATTCAGGTCTGGACTTTGACTTGGCCATTCTAACACCTGGATAAGTTTATTTGTGAACCATTCCATTGTAGATTTTGCTTTATGTTTGGGATCATTGTCTTGTTGGAAGATAAATCTCTGCCCCAGTCTCAGGTCTTTTGCAGACTCCAACAGGTTTTCTTCCAGAATGGTCCTGTATTTGGCTCCATCCAACTTCTCCACAACAGTATCACGGACCTGCCTGGTATGTTCCTTGGTCTTCATGATGCTCTCTGCGCTTTAAACAGAACCCTGAGACTATCACAGAGCAGGTGCATTTATACGGAGACTTGATTACACACAGGTGGATTATATTTAACATCATCAGTCATTTAGGACAACATTGGATCATTCAGAGATCCTCACTGAACTTCTGGAGTGAGTTTGCTGCACTGAAATTAAAGGGGCCGAATAATATTGCACACCCCACTTTTCAATTTTTATTTTTTACAAAAGTTTAAAATAACCAATAAATTTCGTTCCACTTCACAATTGTGTCCCGCTTGTTGTTGATTCTTCACCAAAAAATTAAAATTTTATATCCTTATGTTTGAAGCCTGAAATGTGGCAAAAGGTTGAAAAGTTCAAGGGGGCCGAATACTTTCGCAAGGCACTGTATCTGTTTTGGGGCAGATGCCTGTGGGTATTGGGTATTTATACATGCTCCAATTTATTGTAGAAAGAATTGTAAACAATTAGCAGTAGTGTTGTGTATAACTATTGGCTTTATGCAGGCAATATGCTATTTACTATAGAATTTTTTTGTAATAAAACACTAAATTGTAGTATAATTAATGGTGGAGTCACTAAATTGTCACTTCACTTGGCCACAGATTGAACTGAGTGATACAGCAGCACTAACAAACTGCTGTTCCTGCCTGTCTGTCCCTAGTCCCTGTCTGACATTGATACCTTCCTACCTCTCTTACTAAAATCGACCTCATAATTAAATCTGTGTACTCTCTTCTCCTCACACCCTTACCTGTATTTATTCTGTGATTTTTCACTCTCTCTGCTAGCTGAGCTCTGATCCCCTGCTCTGTCTTCCCTCTGTCCTTAAAGAATGACAACATTTTGGTTGTGCTGTAATATAGTGGTTATGACGTCATCAGTGACCTCTTACTTGCACTGTCCCTCGTCATTGGCTGAGGGGTTGCCTGCAATGCATTATGGGGATTCTTGTCTGGTCCTCAAGATTCCTCTTCTCTCTGATTCTCTGCTTTCATGTTGTGGCAGCTATTTAGGAATTTTTAGTCTGACTCACCACAAAAGTTTTGAATTCAGTGTAATCCAAATGTAAGAAATTCGGGATGAGTTTGCTTTTTTTTTTTATCAATTTGTGCATTTCCAGTCACTCCATGAAGGGGGTGTCCAGGATTAGAAACGTGACTTGTTTCTTCTTCTCAGTAAGCGACATCACACTCATTGACCATACAGCAATACCATTGCAAAAAAACAAAGACGTGAAGTCCAGCACCAAAATAAATGCATATATCTAAACACTAACTTGTAATCCTCATGTTAAAAAAAATATATGGAGTGCACTCCATATATGTTTTTTAACTTGAAGATTAAAAATTAATTTTTAGATATATACAGTTCATGTATTTCAGTTCATGACCTCACTTGTTTGTTTCTTTGCAATTTGTCCACCCCTATGGTTCTGAGGCGTTGTCGGACAGATTCCATTGACATCAACAATATAACGGTGAGCTGTATTTTTACCTATTTTAATGGCAAAGCTGGAACTGAACTGTAGCATGGCCAATATGACAATGGACGTTATATCACTTCCCGAGAAGAATAAAGCAGTTATGTTTTTCTAATCCTGGAAAATTCAATTTCTGTGTCTCAAAAATGTTTTCCCCCAGAAGCCAGTCTCTCTCATGTCTTACCCCCTTCTATAGACTACAACGGCACTGTCCTTTGTACAACATCCTTGAAGCAAATTCAGAAGAATACTATCTTGGCCACTTTTTAAAGACTATTTCTGAGATATTGCTAAAACTAGTGATTAGCCCTCTTCAGCTGTATGTTTGTGGAACACATCTAATAATATTAAAGGGTTTTCCTGTCCCAGAAAAATAAAGTAAGAAGTGCTTAATAGGGACATGTTAACATACAAAAGATTTCTCACCCCTCCACATGATATTCTGATGCATCTGTCCACGGGTTGCCCAGGTCGCTACTGAGGTTCATGTTCCGAGAGGTCCACCCAGCCAACCAGCTGTCCAGTGACTGGCTGGTTGTGCAGTTATGGTAGTGTTCCAGCAGAACATGTTAGGACGGAGCATCCTATTTATTTGTTTTAACACAAGAAATTGCTGTTATTGGCAGTCAACCTGTTGTAAAGAGCATGGCTGCAGATATGAGATTTATTAAATGTGTGTAGTCAGAGTACTACTATACTGCTTGCAGGACTCTTCTCCCTGCATTTTTCTGACTTTTTCGGGCAGAAACCCAGCGGACCCCATTATAGTCTATGGGGTCCGCGGGTTTTCACGGGTAACCGCTTTTTAAGCGAATTAGGTTTCCATTCTTCGGATCCCCAAGTGTGAACCTAGCGTAAGTCAGGGACTATTAGCAAGAGTTGTACTCGACTATCTTTAGCATGGAGCAGTAGGGAGCATACTTGGCCTGTTGCTCCATCAGGATAGGAGAATCAAAACCCCAGGATTGGTAGGAGTCCCAGCAGTTGGACCCCGACTGATCATGAAGTTATCCCCTATCCAATTGATAGGGGATAATTTCAGAAGTTGATACCACCCTTTTACATCCAAGTCACCTACTGGGATTCATATTGATATTTTGGTTTGTTGAAATTAGGTGCAAATTGTCCAAATGCATAAACTATTCCATTATGAGGAAAGAAATGTTTTAATGCATTACTTACTGCATCATTTTTGGTATGGTAAGTTTAGTGCTTTTGTAGACTTTACTAGAGCAGCAGTCTACAGCCAGCTTACAAAGGGCTATGTGCAGATGATCTGAGCATGTTCTCTTTTGTCTATATATTATACTATTGCTCCAGGCATCTTGTTTGGAAAATACAATAAAAATCCCTTTCAACACATTATTACTGTTTTTTTGTAGTACCAATTGCCATAACAAGACTGGCCATTCCTGATGGTGATATCTATCTAGTGTTCCTTCAAGCAATAGACTAACTATATCTCAAAGCAGTGTACCTTTAATGACTCTTTTATAGCTCATTATTTCTATTATCTCTGCTACTAGTTTGATTTCCTGGTATTGACCATGTAACATTTACCACCTTATCTGTGCATTCAGTAAGGCTTGTGTATACAGATAATGAGCACCATTTGAGATGTATGAGAAAAGATAACAGTAATATCACTGATATGTCTATGTATTTTGCCTACATAATCTCATTATCTAAGGCAGAGATACATTACATTTTTTTGTTGTTCCAACAGACACATATTAGATTGTTCTCCTTCCAAGGTTCACAACAAAACTTAAAAGAATACTTTGGCTAAAATTAATACACTTTGTTACACCTCGTGCCAAGTCCTGAAACGAGACAGGGGAATTCAACAGTATAAAAAAAGTCCCTGTGTTATGGCTCTCCTCCCCAGGTCCTGTGCTAGACATAACACAGTGTAAGTTTATCCAGTACTTTTTTTTGTTTTTAAGGGGTTATTTAGCTTATGAAAAAAATTAGAAACAGCTTCAAATATTATAAAGCAATAAAAGAATGCATATTCACTGATCCATTCTGCCAGCAACTAAGTACTGGCTCTCCAATGATCCTTCTGGTCACTATTTATATGCAAACAGCACATGACCGCACATGTAGTCAATGATTCATAGCCATAAGCTATATGCATGTAAACAGAGACTGCGAGGACAGTCATAGAGCCAGCGCTGTATCACCAGGAGAACAGACAGGTGAATATTCATTATTTTATACAATTTGCAGCTTCGTTTAATTTTTTTTTTCAGAACCCAGATAATCCCTTTAAAATAGTACAGTGCCGACAATAACTGTAACAGCTGCCACCCCAGTACACTGACAGCCAAAATGCCACCCAATAACAATGAGAATCACAAAGACTCTATAACTGACAATCACAAGACCTTCATAGCTGACAGCTACAGTAACAATGACATGACTTGTATAACAGTGGTATTCATTAGAGATCGGAGAAACGATTTGTTACATACTGGGTTCGGCCCAAAAACCCAACAAATGGCAATTCGTCTAAGACAAATTAAAATGTATTGTGCGGGAAAAATACAGAAGAGACACCTGTATTGTTTTGAGTCAGTGTGACATTCTACCAACACATGACATCCCCTGACAGTCTCTCAGCTAATAGACAGTGGTAGGTGAACACCTTACAGTAATGGTGGAGACAGGGAAGGAACTGTGATTCATCTTACTGCATCGTTCACAGCACAGTTCTGAAATGCTTACACATTTGGAAGCAACAGAGCTAGAGAATCAATTTAGGGATAGAATAATTTAGTCAGATTTAAGCAATTACAGGCAGACAGAAATCATCAATAGGGCAGAGTGAGGGTGCATTCCTGTGCTGTTTGTGCCTGACTACTGCCTTCATCCTATGTCAGAATTACAGACAAAGAACAGTTAACCCTTTCATTGCCAATAATCTAATTTTTGCCTGACGTCCTTCAGGCTTGGGAATGGGGTCCACCGGGTTTCCGTCCAGTTTTCGATGATTTTATACTTAAAGCGGAATCTGGGACGGAGACAAGCGAATGCTAGTGTAAACCTAGCGCAAGTCTGTTGTGCAATAGAGCAGTTTCATCTGTATACGCAGTGTTTAAACATAATTTTTACTGACAGTCAGGCTTGCTAGTTTTTGGGCAAGAGTTTATTTTTTTTTTTTCATTGAATACATAGAAACTGCTGTTCTAACAGGAAAACGCTGATTCTGCCTGTTCTAATCTGAAAAAAATCTATGTTATTTAAAGTTTGTTTGTTGTTGACCCAATATAGTCTTACAGACTTAATTTTTTTTTTCTGCTCTGATCACCCTATACACTGTGACTGAGTGTGCTAATCTAAAAAAGTATTTGCTTATTAAGCGCTTTTTTTTATTGGTAATATATACAGTCTAACAGCCTGTGCTAATCGGAAAAAAAAAAAACTCTATTATTTAAGGGATTTTTAAAAAAAAAACACAAAAAAAAAAACATACACATAGTGTCAGAATTGTTGCCAATCATTGTTATATTTAAGCGGTGTGCAGTAAAATGACTGGGAAAAAAACAGGACAGGACACAGGCAAAAGGAGGATGAGGAAGAAACACTTGTGCAAGTGCTAACAATAAGAATGTGGATGGCAACAGCAATATTACTTTCGGTCTTCGCAGCCCCACCAGTAGTCGGAGTGTTGTCATACTCCTAAGAATAAAGACGCTTTTGAAAGCAGTGAACCACAAATGTTGAGTCACATTTCATTGTGTCAGTGTTTTCCTCCTCTGCTGTTGTAATTTGTAATTTACCATGCTGCCTTTCCGTACTGTCAACCAAGTATTCTTCACTGACACAGATCCCATTCTCTAGTGGAAACTGCTGAGACTGATATTCCTCAAAGCCCAAGACTTCCTCTTCTTCTTCTTCTTGATGAGTTGAATGAGAACTACCAGTATTTTTGGATGTAAGGGAGGTAGAAGGGGAAGACATGGGTGTTGGTGAAGGTAGTAGTGACAGGGGATGTGCTACTGGTAGTCGTGCTGGTAGGGGCACTAGGGGAAAATTGTTAGGAATTGTGAGGGCACAGATGAATTCCATTGCCATGATGAGTCACAAAAAAGTGGGGAATATGATGACATGACTGAATCAGTTGATGGTTCTATTACAGATAATACCTGGCAACTGGGTTAGGGTGATGAAGAGGGTGCGAAAATGGAATTGGTAGTACCCAGTGAGCAAGACCATTCTATTCCTTCACTTCATGATTGTCTTTATGGGCAGGCCACATCCACACATAGCACATGGTCATCGTCATTATCATTAATTATAATTTCCACCTGCTTCTCCTCCTCCTCCACGCCAATGTCAGTGTGTGAGTGTCCAGTAAACAGCATTCTGCGTCCAGTCATCCAGCTGGTCTGCAACCTTAACTCCCACTTGTTCAAGTTACTGGAGGTGCAGTTGGTGCCGTTCCACTTAGTAGAATCCACTGCGTTTCACAAAATGATGGTGAAAATACCTCTAGGAAAGCTGTTCCTGCTTGATATCGCTATGTGGGCCTCTTCTTGTAAACGTCCATGTGGGGAAAAGTGCTCGCCATTGTGATGCATACCATTGTCAATATTCTGAACAGCAATTATGGGCAGGGATAATACTTAGCTTTTATGGCCCACTGGGTCAATCTTTTGAACATCAGAGGCCACAGTCTAGAAATGCAGCAAAGCCAGGTGCTTTCTGGTACTGACATCACCCCATGGGTACAGGGCATACACAGTTTCAACACCAGGTGGGAACCATCCACCTCCTCCAGTTTCTCCACACTGGACCGTTTTCCGCCCCCAACTTCACCAGGGCAAGCCTGTGCTTCACTCCCTCCCTCATTTTATGGTTATAAGGTGAAGTGCATATTGAGTGGCACTGTGGCACATGCTGGAGCATCAGATTGAGCAGCAGTATGCTGTATGCAGCAAACCACAGACACAATAGAGTGGAACTGGATAACTGAGATGAAGTAGAAGAACAACTTCTGCCTTATTATTACTTTTGTTTAGCTAGACAGTAAGCAAAATGATAGTGTGCCCCAATTTTTTCTTGAAACTATGTAAATTGGCGCTGCTTGGGGTTTCACATGCATGAGCCACCCAAACCAGAAACAAATCTTGAGAAGTTTGTCCATCTCTAGTATTCATTCATTTTCTACAATCAGAAAATGAAAACAGATTGCAAAAAGTGATATATTTCATTATCTAGTCCTGTTGACAGTACTATATACAGAATAAGGAGAATAGTGTGATCCTACTTTGATGATCTTGCAGGTTGCATCACAATTGCAAGTGTCCCAAAATGCAGCCTTTTTCATATGCAGTACCCAGGGCCAGGGGCGTAACTAGCAAAGACTGGGCCCCAAAGCAAACTTTTGACTTGGGACCCCCCCACGGCATAGCACTCCCTTTCCTAGCTCCCACCATAGCAGCCCCTGCACACAGTATAATGTTCCATAGTGGCCCCTCCACATAGTATTATGTCCCATATTGGCCCCTCCACACAGTATTATGTCCCATTGTGGCCCCTACAGTGTTCATTGCAAATTTTTGGGGTACACCACCCACAAAATATTATTATGCTCTGGAGTCTGAAAAGGTGATCGGAAACCCAGGGGAGATGACAAACATAAAAACCAGTCATACTCACCTCTCCTGGGATCCAGAGCAACTTCCTGCTGTTTTTGGCCCTCTTCAATGGTGTCACAGACGCCAGCGTCATTATGCATCGCAACGTCGGCCTGACCCACGTGACATCTACTACATAGGCCTGAAGACAGCATGGAGTTGCGCCAGAGCCTGGGAGAGTAACACTGGTTTTTATGGTCGCTAACCTTCCCTGGGCTTCCAATCATTATACCCAGAGTATAATAATAGCAGTATTTGTTAGGGTTCGCCTAACAAATAATCTTGGTGTGGGCCCGCAAACTTACTTTCCAATCCCCGCTCCTTCCTCTTTTGACCTTAAGGGGGCCCCGTGCATCACATATCATTTCGAAGGAATGCACGGGGCGCTCTGGAGGGCAGAAGGGGAAGCGGAGGCGGCAGTGAACAGGAACAGGGATTGGTAAGTAAATAGGGCATGTTACCTGCTGGACTTACTCCAGCAGAGAACAGCCTATTAAAAAAAAAAACAGAAAAACAGTAGGGGCCCACTGGCGGTACTTACCCTCTGCCTAGGGCTCTCTTCACTTCATACACTACAGTCCCTCCACACTGCTCTGAGTGATGGGCCTAGTGTTCAATCAGGAATCCTGTATATAGCACAGCCAGCAGTCTGGAAGGTCAAAACCGCTGAGAAACTGTGTTTAAAGCATACCTCAAGTTATAAACAACTTTTCATAAATGAATATTGCAGGTGAATATAAGAAACTTTTAAATATATCTTAATAATCCCTTTCCTTCTGCTCTCCTCCACTTTATCTTCAATCAGACTGTTTATATAGACATCTGTCTCCATATCCAGCCTCACACAGAACTATTTAGAAGGTGAGGCAGGAGGAGCATGCTGCCGACTGGTCCATTCATTTATTGCGTTATTCTGTGCAGTGCAGTGTCTTATCTGGAAGACACTGTAGTACCAGAAGTTCCCTCCCTCACTCACTGTGTAGCAGAGTGTACCAGCAGCATTATTTGAGTGTCTTGTCCAGCAGCCTCCTCCTCCACCTCCCCTCTTCATACACTTGTATGTGGAAATTAACTCAGCCTGATAAAAAGGGAAGAAAGCATATTTCTTGAAAAAGATATATAACAAAGTTTTTTTATAGGGTTTAAGTCCTAGCTACTGATTTACAGTATGTGTTAAAGCACATCTTTACTGAAAACTAAAACTTAAGTAAGAAATAATATTATTGTCACAAGCCGATTTTAACCCCTTCCTGCTCAGCGCCATACTATTACGTCGCACTGACTGTATAGTTAACATTCAGCACCATAATAGTAGTATAGAAGTTCTGTAGGAGGAACAGTAGCTGTAAATTGCCAGAAATTGGCACCAGCTGCAGGAGTCAGAAATGCCTCAACTCCGACAGCTTAATCCCTCAGATTCCTTAAAGGGGTTGTCCGGGATAAAATAATCTTTCGAATCTAAGCTACACCTCCCCCCCTCCCCGTCTACCTTCTAAATTACTTAGGTTACCAAAAATGTATTTTTACCTAGATCGCTGGGGTGGTCATGTGACTGTACCAAGCACATTTTCCAATTTTTCTTGTGACGTTCTGTTTTCCTATTTCCAGAAATGGAATTTCACAAATACTAACCCACCCACCCCCACCCCATCATATTTACCTGTCTTCCTGTCCGGATCTTCTGGGCATGGGACATCACTTGTGCTGGGCTACTGAGCATGACAGCACACCAGTTCTATTGCGCATGTATGGACAGCCGGCAGACGTCAAGAAGTGGAGGTTCTGGCCACCCACACATCAAGTGAAGTCCCATGCTGAGAAGATCCTGCCCGGAAGACAAGTGAGTATGATGGGGGGGGTTGACTTAGTTAAGAAATGCTAGTAGTGGGCGGGCTAGCTACTGAAACAGGGAGGGGGTATGAGTGAGAAAGGGAGGGGGAGTGAGAAAGGAAGGGGGAGGGATTTAGCTCTGAGTGAAGCACAAAGCATCATGGTAGTTGTAGGAAAACAGAACAGGAAGATACCCATGTAAACAAATGCAGAAGATGCCAGGAGCTCACAGAGAAACCCAGAAAATCACTCAAAACACTGCTAAAGGTATTTGGTTGCACTTATTAACTTATTAATAGCACTAACAGACCTGTTTGAAAAATTATTTTTTGCCCAGAAAACCCCTTTAATCAACAGTGATCATCTGTGTGATTAGTGTGAGCACTGTATGGTAGCACCCTCAGGGTGGTAACACACTATGTATCTGGATGCAGATATAGTCTTAGGCCACTGGAACTTTTACTTCAATGTAAAACTGCGTTCACATGGTGCATTTTTGCACAAAAAAAAATGCCTGTGTTTTCTGTGCAAAAACACATCCTTAATGCAGAAAACACACCGTTATACAGAATAATGTCCCATAGCGGCCCCTGCACAAGGTATTATATCCCATAACAGCCTCTGCACACCATATTATGTCATATAGTGGCCCCTGCACACTGTATTATGTCACATAGTGAACCCTGCGCACGGTATTATGTCACATAGCAGCCCCTGCATATGGTATTATGTCACATAGCGGCCCCTGCATATGGTATTATGTCACATAGCGGCCCCTGCACAAGGTATTATATCCCATAACAGCCTCTGCACACCATATTATGTCATATAGTGGCCCCTGCACAAAGTATTATGTCATATAGTGGCCCCTGCACACGGTATTATGTCCCATAGTGGCCCCTGCACACGATATTAGGTCCCATAGCGGCCCCTGCACATGGTATTATGTCACAAAGCGTTCCCTGCACATGTTATTATGTCACATAGAGGTCCCTGCACGCGGTATTATGTCCGATAGTGGCCCCTGTACACGGTATTATGTCACATAGTGGTCCCTGCACACAGTATTATGTCCCATAGTTCTCTTCAGACCCCCGAGTATACAGTAATAAGTGCAGGACCAAGAGAGGTGACAAACATAAAAAAAACAATGTACTCACCATTCCACGCTCCGCAGCCGCTGTGTTCTCTTCGGCGTTTCTGCCTGTAGTTAGCGACTGCAGATTGAGTCTCTGGGGTCACGTTGCGTCATTATGCGTAATGACGTCAGACACAGACGGGACCTCTGAGGCCCTGTCAGTTGTCGGAAGCGCCTGCTGATCTCACAGCCGCCGCGGAGCGCAGGGAGCAAAGTGAGTATCATTATTTTTTATGTTTTATCACTTCTGAGTCTCCGCTTATTATACTCGGGGTCTGAAGAGAAGCCACTTGTACGTAGAGAACCAGCTGTCACCCGCACAGTGAGGAAATGGTCCGAGGAGAGTGATGAGGCTCTGAGGGATTGTTTTGACACAACCGCATGGGAAGTTCTGCAGGATTCTTATGGAGAAGATATAGAAGGACTCACACACTGCATAACGGACTACATTAATTTTTGTGTGGACAACACAGCACCCACAAAAGTGGCGAGGTGCTTTTCCGACAACAAACCATGGATTAATTCTGATATAAAAACACTACTTAAGGAGAAAAAGATGGCATTCAGGACAAGAGATAAGGAGCGGCTGAGAGAAGTACAAAAGGAGCTGAGGCATCAAATCAGACAGGGAAAAGCCAATTATAAGGAAAAAATGGAAAAGCAAATGGAAAGAAAAGACATAAGGGGGTCTGGGAGGGGCTTAAGTCAATTTCGGGTCATAGTCTGTCTGCCAGATTGAGGCTGATGTTAATTGGCTTAATGAACTAAACCTATTCTTCAACAGATTTGATCACCCACCAGCTCCTCCCACCCCAGCATGTCCTTCAGTTCCCCCCACCACAATGACTTCACCCCATGTGGCTACTTCCCACCAGACCAGTGAATCCAGAGATCCGTCTTTATCTGACCACAGTGTGACCTTCACATGGGCCCAGGTGAGGAAGGAAATGAAAAAGATCAAGGAAAGCCGCAGGGCCAGATGACATCAGTGCAAGGCTAATTAAGACCAGCTGTGTGGCATAATTACATATATGTTTAATATGAGCCTGAGGCAGGAAATAGTCCCTGAATTATGGAAATCTTCTTGTGTGGTACCAGTTCCAAAGAAACCTCAACCAAAGGACCTCAACGACTACAGACCTGTACCACTGACATCCCACCTGATGAAGATCTTAGAGAGATTGGTTCTCACACATCTCCGCCCTCTAGTGAGCCCCGCTATGGACCCTCTCCAGTTTGCTTATCGCCCTAGCATTGGGGTAGATGATGCCATCATCCACCTTCTGCACAGGGCTCTGTATCACTTGGAGAAACCAGGGAACACAGTGAGAATAATGTTCTTTGATTTCTCCAGTGCTTTTAACACCATACAGCCTGAGTTACTGAGAGACAAGCTGGGCCTTGCTGGAGTGGACCACCACCTCTCCAACTGGATCCTAGACTACCTCACAAATCGACCTCATACGTGAGAGACCGAGACTGTATGTCAGATACCGTGATCTGTAATACGGGGGCACCTCAGGGTACAGTTCTCACCCCTTTCCTCATCACACTGTACACTACAGATTTTAGGTGCAACTCATCTAGCTGCTACCTACAGAAGTATTCTGATGAATCTGCAATAGTAGGTCTCATCACAGATGATGATGACAGGGAGTACAGAGAACTGAACTGGGATTTTGTGGACTGGTGCCAGCGGAACCACCTGAAGATTAACGTGGGGAAGACCAAGGAGATGGTGGTGGATTTCCGTAAATGCAGATGCCCTCCTAAACCAGTGGACATCCAGGGGACGGGCATCGAGATTGTGAAGACCTATAAGTACCTGGGTTTGCTCCTTAATAATAAGCTGGACTGGGCAGATCATATGGAGGCCCTGTACAGGAAGGGCCACAGCAGGCTCTACCTACTTAGGAGGCTGAGAGCCTTTGGAATCCAAGGGGCACTTCTTAGGATTTTCTTCAACTCGGTAGTGGCATCAACCATCTTCTTCAGAATGGCCTGCTGGGGGAGCAGTATATCAACCAGGGACAGAAATAAACTTGACAAGCTGATTAGAAGGGCCACCTCTGTCTTGGGGAGCCCACTGGACCCAGTGCAGGTGCTGGGCAACAGAAGGATACTGTCCGCAGTGAGCTCCATGCGGAAGAAGTCCCATCCCATGCATGAGACCGTGATCGCGCTGGGCAGTACTGTCAGTGACCGACTGCTCCACCCTAAGTGTGAGAAGGAGCGCTATCGGAAGTCGTTCCTCCCCACCGCGGTTAGGCTGTACAACCAACACCGACCTAAGTGGAGATCATTACACACAGAGAACTGAAATATCTTTCTGCCTGTTAAATCCCCCCCTCCTCTGCTACTTCTTATCTGTCTGTCTACTATCAATGTGATGCCTCTCACCTTGGAACATTCCTGTACATGTTGTATTTGTATCTGCTTATCTTTGCTGCTGTAACACACTGAATTTCCCCATTGTGGGACTATTAAAGGACTATTATTATTAACAATAGCAGTTTCGTTTCAGCCGTGTTTGGTCCGATTGAATCTGCTAGGTGAGGAATCTGCTGCCGTGCCGGGGAAATAAGCCTCGCGTGCCACTCTTGGAACACGTGCCAGGGGTTGCTGACCCCTGGTGTAGACTAAAAGTACAATTCATTGTGCAATGAATAAGCCTTCATATGGCTATGTGGGACAGAAAAATCAAAAAGTTATGAATTTTGGAAGGCAGAGATAGTAAATATGAACCTTAACCCCTTCATGCAAAATCACGTTCATGATGGTGATTTCAGGGGCTCAGAAGCACAGCCTGTGTGATCACTGTGTGAGCCCATCTATAACTGACAACCAGGCTCCTGCTGCAGCACCTGGGACGGTGATACACCGATCCCAGCGGTTTAACCTTTAAGATGTCGTGGTCAATAGCTGCCAAGGCATCTTAGGTGTTTGTCAGCACCGTGGTGCGGATGGATTGCTATGGTCCCCTTGACTGCCAGCATAGACTTCTATTAAGACTTGCTAGAGAGAAACATTCTATTAGGACCTGCTAAAGACCAAATAGGTTCTTTAAAGAATTTTCAGAGAGGATTCCATAAGGGTGACCTGCCAGATGCCCTTACTGATGGATGTGCAGCAGTCATGCCACTGGGCTGGAGTTAATGTTGAACCAAGGTACCGTTCCCAGGCCTCCATGAAGTCCAGTTTAATATCAGGCAGAGGGGCATTCAAACCTTATGTATATAAGAGAGCGTCCTTGTCTGCCGCTCTGAATAAGCATAGTCTCTCAAAACTAGTAGGAGAGATGATCAAGTGGGATGAGGGAGCATAAAAAGTGGAAGACCTGTGTAGTTTGAAAGGCCTCTGAGAGAGGCGGGAAGTATGTGCTAGTAAAATATTCTTTGGTGAAGAAAACAAAACAACAAAAAGGCAGCTTTTCTGCAATGTGGAAAATTAAATACCTGCCCAAAAGAATGTGGTTGAAATGCACTGTGTTTATCTTTGCAGCGTTTTTCTGTCTCTATTATACCTATATGGAAAACACTAGCGTTTAACTGACATGCTGCGATTTACAAAAATGCAAGGGTGTTTGAAATCACAGCTTTTCCGCTGCAGATTGTTTTTCTGCAATATGTGGATGGGATTAGAGAGAATCCCATCCACTTTGCAGGTACTTTTACAACTCCGCCAACGTGAATCTTTTTGGATTTACAAACTTAATACACTCGTGCCCCATGGTCTTAATGACACTGTACAATCCAATTTTTAAAAAAAACATGTACTTTTTTTTTTTTTTTTCTTTCAATGCCACCTGCACTAATCAAGCCTTTATTTAAAGCGCTAGTATCATGAGAGGGGCACACTTTGTGCCTGCTCCATGATCTAGCGTGGTAAGTCTAAACCTTCATCTCCATATCCATTTAGTTATTCATTATATGCTTTTAAGGTCACATTTATCTATTTATTTTTTACATCAACTCTGTATATATCAAATCATTAGTTGCTTCTACAAACATTATATCCACTATTTAGTCTACTTTAAGTATATTTCTTATTCAGCCCTACAAACATTTACAATCAATTCTTAGGACTATCATTACATATCTATTTACCTGATGTTCCATTTATATGCTCATGTACCCATGATTTATCCATTGAATTATTTATTTATTGCTCATTCATCTAATCATCCATGTATCTATATACAGTCATGGCCAAAAGTTTTGAGAATGACACAAATATTATATTTTCACATGATCTGCTGCCCTCTGGTTTTTATGTGTGTTTGTCAGATGTTTTTATCACATACAGAAATATAATTGCATTCATATTATGAGTAACAGAAGCTTATATTGACAGTTAGAATGAGTTAATGCAGCAAGTCAATATTTGCAGTGTTGACCCTTCTTCTTCAGGACCTCTGCAATTCTCCCTGGCATGCTCTCAATCAACTTCTGGACCAAATCCTGACTGATAGCAGTCCATTCTTGCAGAATCAATGCTTTAATTTTGTCTGAATTTGTTGGTTTTTGTTTGTCCACCCGTCTCTTGATGATTGACCACAAGTTCTCAATGGGATTAAGATCTGGGGAGTTTCCAGGACATGGACCCAAAATCTCTATGTTTTGTTCCCTGAGCCATTTAGTTATCACCTTTGCTTTATGGCAAGGTGCTCCATCATGCTGGAAAAGGCATTGTTGAGCGCCAAACTGCTCTTGGACGGTTGGGAGAAGTTGCTCTTGGAGGACATTCTGGTACCATTCTTTATTCATGGCTGTGTTTTTAGGCAAGACTGTGAGAGAGCCGATTCCCTTGGCTGAGAAGCAACCCCACACATGAATGGTTTCAGGATGCTTTACAGTTGGCATGAGACAAGACTGGTGGTAGCGCTCACCTCTTCTTCTCCGAATAAGCTGTTTTCCAGATGTTCCAAACAATCGAAAAGGGGATTCATCAGAGAAAATGACTTTACCCCAGTCCTCAGCAGTCCACTCCCTGTACCTTTTGCAGAATATCAGTCTGTCCCTGATGTTTTTTCTGGAGAGAAGTGGCTTCTTTGCTGCCCTCCTTGAGACCAGGCCTTGCTCCAAGAGTCTCCGCCTCTCAGTGCGTGCAGATGCACTCACACCTGCCTGCTGCCATTCCTCAGCAAGCTCTGCACTGCTGGTAGCCCGATCCCGCAGCTGAAACACTTTTAAGAGACGGTCCTGCCGCTTGCTGGTCTTTCTTGGGCGCCCTGGAGCCTTTTTGGCACCAATGGAACCTCTCTTCTTGAAGTTCTTGATGATGCGATAGATTGTTGACTGAGGTGCAATCTTTCTAGCTGCAATACTCTTCCCAGTTAGGCCATTTTTGTGCAGTGCAATGATGACTGCACGTGTTTCTTTAGAGATAACCATGGTTAACAGAAGAGAAACAATGATGGCAAGCATCAGCCTCCTTTTAAAGTGTCCAGTGGTGTCATTCTTACTTAATCATCACAGATTGATCTCCAGCCCTGTCCTCATCAACACCCACACCTGTGTTAATGGAGCAATCACTGAAACGATGTTAGGTGGTCCTTTTAAGGCAGGGCTGCAATGATGTTGAAATGTGTTTTGGGGGATAAAGTTCATTTTCTAGGCAAATATTGACTTTGCAAGTAATTGCTGTTAAGCTGATCACTCTTTATAACATTCTTGAGTATATGCAAATTGCCATTAGAAAAACTGAAGCAGTAGACTTTGTAAAAATTAATATTTGTATCATTCTCAAAACTTTTGGCCATGACTGTATATACATTCATTACCTGCTTATTATCCATTTTTTCATCAACTATCCTTCACTCCATTTTTTATCAACTATCTCATCCCTATCCTAATTATTTATTGCATCAATTAGATACACTCTCACACTCCACCATCTTTTATAAACAACCAGATTTATTGACTACTCACCCATCTATTGTATGTCACAACCATATCCCTCCCCCCCCCCCTTTTTTTCATTCATTACCATTATTTCCTAGACGTTTTCATATATATACCCCTTTTCTATTATTACCTACCTAATCATCTAATCTTAGTACCATATATATCCCCCATCTCCTCTTTCTCATTAACTATAACTATTTTTCATATTTATCTAACCCATATTTGTTCTTATACCAATCCATTCACTTCTCATTTTACTTATTTATACATTAACTATTTGTTGATTGCCACCATATGTGTACATTTATATGTGTGCTGGGATATGTGTGTACATACATGCATACATGTGTTTGTGTGTGTCTATGTATATACATGTAGATTGTTTCTTATGTACAACAATGTTTTTATTATATCTTATATTATTTATTATACATTATACTATTGTTTTATTTGATTCTTATCTAGTTGGCCTGATGAAGACGTCAGTTAAGACGTCGAAACGCGTTGCCATACTTTGTATCGCCACCCTGTGGAGTAACATTGTGATCCAATAAAAAAGTTTCATTTTAACACATGTCTGGCTGATTAAGTAGCGCTCATACATACCCTGTTTTTTTACTACTTTACTATTTGCAGGTACTGTAATACGCAGCATTTTTTTGCCGTGGCGTTTCCGTTACACCCAAAACACTGCGTATTCGCAGCATGGGGCCTCAGTCTAAAATGGGAAAGTGACAAAACATTTTACTATACTACACAGAGGTGTATGGACATGAGATCCCAAACCTGATTCCTTAGGTTTTCCATAGGTGAACAACTGTATTATGAAGGGGCAGTACAGAGTTGTGATAACACACCAGGATAATTATTGAATAATGTAAAAACTGATCAGGTTATGGATTAGACATTTCTTCAAATATTGCTCAAGGGAAAAAAAGAGATTCAAGCTACACATCTAAATGCTCCATAACTATTCCAAAGTACTGTCTGCACTAATGTATATAAATGTGCCTCATTGAGTTTTAATTGGTGGCCAGAAGGTGGTGATGTGGTCATTTAACATGATGCCAAATGAAACACTGGATCATTATCAGCTGACAAGTTTGCTACATCTGTATCTCCCCTAGTAAGTGAGCAACACAATGTTCCACATAGGTAAATTATTTCAAGTACACTTCACAATTTCACAAAGGCATTAAGTGCATTTTAGCAACTTGTAGAAAATTATACCAGACAAGTAGTCCCAGGAGTAGATTGTATAGTTTCCTGCCAGCACCAATGTCATATAAAAAGAAATATATACTGTATATGTACTATGTCACATAAATATATATATATATATATATATATATATATATATATATATATATACACTATGTAATTTTGTCAGAGACAACCCTTTTCAGATAGAAGCCGCTGTAGCATATTTTTTTTTTTATTGAAAATAGCTTTATAATTTATTCTGGTAATTATAGAAAGTACAATGTACCATGTAACAGCCAGGTGTTGAGTGGCTTTTATTGTGTCTTTACATTATTTTCTCCCACATTCGATATACTCACAATTTTAAAATGTATGGAAAAAAGTTATATCTAATGGGATTGAAAAGAAGAGGTATTTTTGCCCAATTTGTAATTAGACCCATTATTGTTGCCCTGCACCTATTGTACCTTGGGGTAATTCGTGTTTATTTTTATAGCTGAGATATACAGAACTATGGGTCTTCATGGACAACACACTCTATGAAGTCTGATTCTCCAGTCATACTCCCTTTTTTTTGTCCCCCTCTTTTTTCTAAAATACATCTGATAGGCTACCAAAGATACTGGAATGATAAAAGGGGGTATGACTGCAGGATCAGACTATACAAAGTTTATTGTCTGTTACCATGGAGACATAAGGGCCTTTAAATCTCTGCTGTCTTCGAATATATTAATCAACTGGAAGGTCTTACTAACAGCTATCTCTATATGAATACTAACAAAGAAAAAGCTGACAGTCAGTAAGCATAACCCCTCCCCTCTCCACACAAACGCTGGACCCAAAAATGTTTATATCAATCTGAGTCAGAAGTGGTACTAAGTCTTAAGGAGATGTCACCTCTATGAGGACACCATGAGAGACTTATTAGACCATGCATGCCCTGCTAAGAATTCTTAGAAAGATATATGCAAAAAAAAAGTCCTATTTTTTGGAAAAGAAAAACTTGCTCTAGCGCCACCTTTTAGAAGGTAGCTCCCTGTAGATCAATGCCTGGCTTTCCTGAAAATTGGTAGCATAATCTGGGAAAAAAAACAAACCAGGATACCTCCATCCAAAAGGCAGAGGAGCCCATCTGCAGATAGTACTGTCTGGCTGGTTGAGAGGTAATTGACTTGAGTCAGAAGCAGTACTGTGTCTCATTATGGCGATGTTGCCTCTATGAGGTGCATAGGGACTAGACCATGCATGTCGTGCTGAAAATTCTGGGAATTAAATAAGCAAATAATATCTCCTTGGAAGAAAAGGGGAACTTGCTTTCACCTTTTGGAAGGTAGCTCCCTATAGGTCAATGGCTTTATTCCCAGATTAGGCTATGCCTCATCCAAAGAACTAATAATGACTATGTATAATAGGCTACTTCTATGTCTCCAACCGCCCCTCAGCAGTATCCCAGAGCCAGAGAAATAATGAACTAAGGAAACTAATCTTTGGGATGACCTAGATCTTAAGGAACTAATATACAAAATGAATTAGATTTCCCATCACTATTACAGAGTGGCTGAAAAGTAATATCTAAAATACAATACCTAGAAAATAATACCTAGACTAAAAAACTAATCATCTACAGAGTTGTGGCACATGCCAAATGACTATATATATATATATATATGTATATAGTCCAATACTGTCAAGTGCAGCACTGTTTAAAGAGGATGGGTGCAGAGCCAAATGGATCTGGCATAGGGTCCCTCATCAACCAAACAGATAAAAACAGGCAGCACTCCTACTTAGTAAATAAGAAGTGATGTGTGGGTTTATTCCAACGGCAGTATTTCGGTTCTACATACAAAGAACCTTTCTCAAGGTTTGAGAAAGATTCTGTGTATGTAGAACCAAAATGTTGCAGTTGGAATAAACCCACACATCACTTCTTATTTACTAAGTTGGAGTGCTGCCTGTTTTTATAATATATATATATATATATATATATATATATATACTGTATACAGTATTGTAATGAATATTTTAGAATCCATTGTCTAAATACAGCACTGACATGTGATGACACTAAGGCAAAAGCATAAGGCAAAATGAGGCCACTAACAATGAGAATACAATAAGAATTCTGCTCCATTCCAGCACAGCACCACCCGTCCCTTTCCACTATGTGCTGGCATCTACTTCAGATTTATATATTCTGATGACTTTAGTTCATGCAAAAGAAGGTTTCTGGTAGTGCCTGCCAAGCACCATTGCGTGTGCGCCAGGAACATATTAGCTGTCACAGACTGTGCTTGGTCTGCAGACATATTCATGCACCTCCTTATTGTCTGCATTCTTAAGAAAAACCCCTTCCCCCTTCTTAGCAAAATTCACAGATACAAATAACCAAACCTCACTGCTACAAAACCTGAACCATGTAAATAATAACTCTCTTATGTGCAGCGGGTAGAACATGTCACAATCCATACGTAAAGGAAAAAATAAAAATTTCTGCAGCATTATGGCCATTTATAATGTTATGGAGTGGGGACAGAACTTAGCTCTTCATTAACATCTATGTATCCCAAAAATAAAAGTAAATTCAAATTTCTTTAATTCCAGTATGGCTACAAAATGTGACAACATATTTTCTGCTTTAGTGTCTGTCATTCAGAAGCCATTTCGAATATCAATGCAACCTAGATAAACTAGGAATTTTTTTGTAGCATCACAAAGTATTTTCAGAATTGATTTGTATTTCTTGTGCAACAGCGCCCCCTAGTGTTTCCCTTGTTATTGTTAATAGGATTGCTTTTAGAATTAGGTAAAGTACAAATGTTCTTGTTTTGTTGATGCTATTTGTGAATCCAAAACCAAGAGTGCATTGAAGAACAATAGAAAATACAATCTGTCATTTTTATGTTCTCTCCATTTATGATCCACACTTGGCTTTGGCTCCAAAAATTGCATCAACAAAACCTGAACTTGTGTCTTTATCCTAAAGTTAAGAACAGAAGTTTTGTAATGGAACCCCTTGAGGGCCCGGAAATGTTCCCATGTTAATGACTAGACAGTTTCAGTACAGGAGGCTTGACAGAGATATCGTTTCTTATTCACTAATCCAAGTCATATTGCATGTTTATCTGCTTTATTGGTTTACGGTGGGTTCACACTCGTGTCGTCTCTCCAATGATGGCCGTTTTGCGCTAACCAGAGATTTGTCTGGCTGTGCTTGTTAGCGCGAAACAACCATCTCTTCAGCGTAGCTCCACCTCCCTCCTTATGCCATTGCTTGTACCGATGGAATAAAGTCTAAAGTTTAATGCCCTCCTTCCTTGTTTACTACTATATGAATACTTACTGCTTGCTGGATATGAGCACCACCTCATAGTTAGAGCTGCCACCTGTCTATTGTATATGTCCATTGGAAAAAGGAATTGTGGCATTTTATTAGATGTCCTCTATGTCTTCTGGCTTAGTTGCTTGTAAAACTGAAAAAGCAGATCAGTGGAAGTCCTGGCTTTTTTCACAGTTTTCCTATTTCTTTCCATTACATTTTTACACAAATTTGCCTCCTTGGGGGGCATTTTAAATAGAATTATATTGACGTTATTGTTTTCCCCTATATTTGGCTCATTTGATATTTGATCAGTCATAATTCAAGGAAAAATACAGCTGTATAGTCTCCCAACCAATAAGAGGGTGGTTTGTACTGCATTTATATTAAAAAAAAAAAAAAAAGACAGAAATGAATTCAAAAGAAATGTGAAATAAAAGAAGCTCTTTTGTGGAGCCATGCACTGGCTAAATTTGCAACAAAAATCTGGCCTACATGAAATGTGTTTTAGGCTGAGGCCACAGGTTGCGGAAACACAGCTTTTTTTGTTGCAGATTCTGCTGTGTTTTTTGAGCCAAAGGCAGGAGTGGATTGAGCAGAAGGGAGAAATATAAGATCTTCCTAGATTTTTTTCAATTCCTTTTGTAGCCATTCTTGACTTTGGCTCAGAAACTGCAGCAAAATTACATATATGTATAATTACATATATGTATAATATGAGCCTGAGGCAGGAAATAGTCCCTGAATTATGGAAATCTTCTTGTGTGGTACCAGTTCCAAAGAAACCTCACCCTATGGACCTCAACGACTACAGACCTGTAGCACTGACATCCCACCTGATGAAGATCTTAGAGAGATTGGTTCTCACACATCTTCGCCCTCTAGTGAGCCCCGCTATGGACCCTCTCCAGTTTGCTTATCGGCCGGGCATTGGGGTAGATGATGCCATCATCCACCTTCTGCACAGGACTCTGTCTCACCTGGAGAAACCAGGGAGCACGGTGAGAATAATGTTCTTTGATTTCTCCAGTGCTTTTAACACCATACAGAGGGACAAGCTGGGTCTTGCTGGAGTGGACCACCACCTCTCCAACTGGATCCTAGAATACCTCACAAATCGACCTCAATACGTGAGAGCCCAAGACTGTGTGTCAGGTACCGTGATCTGTAATACGGGGGCACCTCAGGGTACGGTTCTCGCCCCTTTCCTCTTCACACTGTACACTGCAGAGTTTAGGTGCAACTCATCTAGCTGCTACCTACAGAAGTATTCTGACGACACTGCAATAGTAGGTCTCATCACAGACGATGATGACAGGGAGTACAGAGAACTGAACCGGGATTTTGTGGACTGGTGCCAGCGGAACCACCTGAAGATTAACGCAGGGAAGACCAAGGAGATGGTGGTGGACTTCCGTAAAGGCAGATGCCCTCCTAAACCAGTGGACATCCTGGGAACGGGCATCGAGATTGTGAACACCTATAAGTACCTGGGTTTGCTCCTTAATAATAAGCTGGACTGGGCAGATCACATGGAGGTCCTGTACAGGAAGGGCCACAGCAGGCTCTACCTGCTTAGGAAGCTGAGAGCCTTTGGAATCCGGGGGGCACTTCTTAGGACTTTCTTCAACTCGGTAGTGGCATCAGCCATCTTCTTTGGAGTGGCCTGCTGGGGGAGCAGTATATCAACCAGGGACAGAAATAAACTTGACAAGCTGATTAGAAGGGCCAGCTCTGTCCTGGGGAGTGCACTGCACCCAGTGCAGGTGGTGGGTGACAAAAGGATACTGTCCGTGGTGAGCTCCATGCAGAAGAAGAAGTCCCATCCCATGTATGAGACCGTGATAGTGCTGTGCAGTACTGTCAGTGACCGACTGCTCCACCCTAAGTGTGAGAAGGAGCACTATCGGAAGTCTTTCCTCCCCACCGTGGTTAGGCTGTACAACCAACACCGACCTAAGCGGAGATCAATACACACAGAGAATTATTATTATTAAAATCTGCAAAAAAAGCTGAGTTGTCTGAAAAGTAGGTGGAACTTTGTGAAAAGGGATTGAACTTCTCAGGGAAAGATTGGCATGGCTTGAAATGCGACAACATGTGCCAGAATTTCCCTACAATTGTGGTGCAGATTTCTGGTGAAAAGAAATATATATATACAGTAATACCTCGTACATTCGCGAGGTTAGGGTCCAGAGCGGATCGCGGATCGCGAGGAATCGCGAATGTTTGGCACAAGCGCTTAGAAGCGCTTACAATGCCGGTTTCTAATGTTTAACCCCTAAATATCAATAAACTTTACCCTACAGTACTGTACAGTATACTAAAGTATACTAAAGTATACTGTACAGTACTGTATATTAATACATTCATTCATTTTTCTTATACACTCACAGTAAAATGAAACTAATTACCGGGTACGTAACGAACAGGACGCTACTACCCAATAGCGAAGTGTTTTTTTTAATTAAATTTCACAGATCTGAAAAAAAAAGAGCAAAATCTATATATGTTAGTTGCCAAAAAAATATTGCGAATCTGTGAATTCGCAAATTCGGAAACGCGAGTGTACGAGGTATTACTGTATATATATATATATATATATATATATATATATATATATCTACATATACACACACACATGGACAAAATTGTTGGTACCCCTCATTTAATGAAAGAAAACCCACAATGGTCACAGAAATAACTTGAATCTGACAAAACTGGAATTTGCCAAACTACATGTTGACAAGCCACAAAGCTTCTGGGAGAATGTCCTATGGACAGATGAGACAAAAATCGAAATTTTTGGCAAGGCACATCAGCTCTATGTTCACAGATGGAAAAATGAAGCATATCTTCAAAAGAACAATGTCCCTACTGTGAAACATGGAGGAGGCTCTGTTATGTTCTGGGGCGGCTTTGCTGAATCTGGCACAGGGTCTTGAATCTGTGCAGGGTACAATGAAATCTCAAGACTATCAAGAGATTCTAGAGAGAAATGTGCTGCCCAGTGTCAGAAAGCTTGGTCTCAGTCGCAGGTCATGAGTCTTGCAACAGGATAATGACCCAAAACACACCACTAAAAACACCCAAGAATGGTTAAGAGGGAAACATTGGACTATTCTGAAGTGGCCTTCTATGAGCCCTGACCTAAATCCTATTGAGCATCTTTGGAAGGAGCTGAAACATGCCGTCTGGAAAAGGAACCCTTCAAACCCAAGACAACTGGAGCAGTTTGCTCATGAGGAGTGGGCCAAAATACCTGTTGAGAGGTGCAAAAGTCTCATTGACAGTTACAGGAATCGTTTGAATGCAGTGATTTCCTCAAAAGGTTGTGCAACAAAATATTAAGTTAAGGGAACCATCATTTCTGTCCAGGCCTGTTTCATGAGCTTTCTTTTTTTAAAAATTCTGTTGACTTTCATTTGTTCATTTTCATAGAATTTTTATATATTATTACTATTGTCAGATTCAAGTTATTTCTGTGACCATTGTGGGCTTTTCTTTCATTAAACGAGGGGTACCAACAATTTTGTCCACGTGTGTGTGTGTATATATATATATATATATATATATATATATATATATATATATAAAGTTTACATACTCCTGCAGATTTTTTGTTTTCTTGGCCTTTTTTCAGAGAATATGAATAATAACACAAAAACTTTTTCTCCACTCATGGTTAGTGGTTGGTTGAATCCATTTATTGTCAAACTTCTGTGTTTTCTCTTTTTAAATCATAATGACAACCAAAAACATCAAAATGACCCTGTTTAAAAGTTCTTAATACCGTCTATTGCCCCCTCTAACATCAATGACCGCTTGAAGTCTTTTGTGGTAGTTGTGGATGAGGCTCTTTATTTTCGCAGATAGTAAAACTGCCCATTCTTCTTGGCAAAAAGTCTCCAGTTCCTGTAAATTCCTGGGCTGTCTTGCATGTACTGCGCACTTGAGATCTCCCCAGAGTGGCTCAATGATATTCAGGTCAGGAGACTGAGATGGCCACTCCAGAACCTTCACTTTCTTCTGCTGTAGCCAATGACAGGTCGACTTGGTCTTGTGTTTTGGATCGTTGTCATGTTGGAACGTCCAAGTACGTCCCATGCGCAGCTTCCTGGCTGATGAGTGCAAATTTGCCTCCAGTATTTGCTGATAACGTGCTGCATTCATGTTTCGTTCAACTTTGACCAAGTTTCCTGTGCCTTTCAAGCTCACACATCCACACATCATCAGTGATCCACCTCCGTACTTTATAGAAGGAATGGTGTTCCTTTCATCATAGGCCTTGTTGACACTTCTCCAAATGTAACGTTTATGGTTGTGGCCAAAAAGTTTGATTTTTGTCTCATCACTCCAAATTACCTTGTTCCAGAAGGCCTGTCTCTGTGTTGTTTGGCGTATTGAAGACGAGATTCTTTGTGGCATTTGCGCAGTAATGGCTTTCTTCTGACAACTCGACCATGCAGCCCATTTTTCTTCAAGTGCCTCCTTATTGTGCATCTTGAAACAGCCACACTGATAGTTTTCAGAGTCCTGTATTTCAGCTGATGTTATGTGTGGGTTTTTCTTTGCATCCCGAACTATTTTCCAGGCAGTTGTGGCCAAAATTTTGGTTGGTCTCCCTGACCGTGGTTTGGTTTTTACAGAGCCCCTGAGTTTCCATTTGTTAATCACAGTTTGAACACTGCTGACTGGTATTATCAATTCCCTGGATATCTTTTTGTATCCCTTTACTGTTTTATACAGTTCAACTACCTTTTCCCATAGATCTGTGGACAATTCTTTTCCTTTCCCCATGACTCACAATCCAGAAAAGTCTGTGGCTGGAGGAAAGATGCAACAGTCTGTCTGGATCCCAGAAACTCACTCAGCTTTTATGCACACACTGATTACAATCAAACAGATCACAGGTGAGGATGTTACCTTTAGTAGCCATTCAAATCCCTTTGTGTCAACTTCTGGGCATGTTATCAGGCCAAAATCACCAGGGTATGTGAACTTTTGAACAGGGTCATTTTGATGTTTTTGGTTGTCATTATGATTTTAAAAAAATTTTTGAAAATTTTTTTGTGTTATCATTCATATTCTCTGAAAAAAGGCCAAAAAACAAAAAAAATCTGCCGGGGTATGTAAGCTTTTTAGCACAACTGTACACATACGGTAGGTGGAATAAACTTCACAGTCTAATGGTATGCTAGGTTGATCATTTATCATGTACCCCCCAGCCGTTTATCAGACAGGACCCCCCTATCTCTGGTGAACCTACCCCTACCTCTGGTGAACCCCTTAGATTCTAAGATAGGAAAGGCTACATAGGAATTTCATAGAATATTTTTAACAAAATCCATTCACATAGCTGCTATGAAAGTATGGCCCCAGACACTGTGACTGGTGGGAAAGAAAGGGCAGCTGAACCACACCAGTGTTGTAGCACATAGGCATAGGGATGCCACGTTCCTCACACTGGGTATAGCTAGTAGATGTTTTATTTAAGGCTACCCTTTCCACCTTATGGGGGTCGTGTTGCGCTAAAACTCTGAGTTGTGTACAAGAAGGTGGTACTTTGGGCATTTTGGGTCAATTTTCCGCAGCCTAGAGCTGCAAGATGCACCTTGATGACATACTACAGACCGTAGGGCCGAACTTGTATACACGAGCTATTGAAGCCAGTTAAGCTGGACTGTATTGGAGCTAAGCTAGGAATTGCTAATACCAAGAAATGGGATCATAATAGAACATTATGAAGCTGATGCACAATATACATGTGATACATAATAACTGCATGTTGCAGCAGCTGCTAGAAAGCAAAGCTACAATCACATGTTCTAATGTGTAGCCACAGAAAGGACATACAAATCCTATGCAGATGTTTGCCATGGTTGGATTTGAACCCACAACTCTAGCACAGCAAGACAACAGTAGTAGCCACCATGATGACCATACAGATCAGAACTCCAACAATTTCTCAAACTGTATTGAGTCACATTCACTAAGCTGAGCGATGCCTTCACCTATTTACGGATTATTGGAATGCTTAGCTATGTCCTGATATTCGCTTTGGGCACAGCCCCTTTGTAGATATAATTTGTATATTTCTCTTTTAAGGGCAGACTCAACTGAACTAAAAGAGTTGTTAGAGAAACCTGTGGAAGCTGGGCACTCACTTATGATCTCAAGCTGCTCTCAAACTGAACTTCTTGGAAGGCCTGGCCTTGGAAAGTTAGTTTTTGTTTGAAATCTTTGCCACTTGTAGATAATGTAAAACTAGGTTGGGAAAAAAAGAAAAAGTTGGCTTGGAATGCGTTGAAACTAAAACAAAATCTTACACATTATCTATGCTATGCTGTGAACTAACAGGTTATATGTACTCAAAAATGGTACTATTAAAAATATAGCTACTTTGATGACAAAGTGAAAAAACTATGGCTCTGAGAAGGTGGTGATGCAAAAATGAAAAACATGCTGTCCTAAAGGCTACAAATATGCCGAGTCCTGGCATATGGTGTTGATTGGAGGTTAAAAGGATAAAAGGGAACAGTTGGCTTTGTTTAGTATAAGGCTTAGCCATTGTACCAAGGCCTCAAATGTAAGGATACAGAAAATCTTTCACAAGTTGCAGGGTGGAAGGGATTACTACCTTTGAAGAAAAGGAGGTAAGGGGCTAACAAGTGTAAGCTAGTAACTACTATTTCAGCAACTGGTGTTCGTGGGTTATCAGCTGTTGCATTCCCTTGGCCTTTTGTTAAGAATTTGTACAAAAGTGGAATAATTTTCACTATATTATCAAGAAAACTCCCTGTAGTATCAATTCCAACCCAGATCTCTGTTCCGTGTCGATTAATAGGTCTTGGCCTTTTGGTCATGGACAGTTAATATATATATATATTTTTTTTTTCCGGTGTGCCTACTGAGATGGCATGTTTTGACTTGGATAAGGTAAGGGGAAAAAGGAACAGACATTGGGAGCCCCAGTGTTCTTTCTAAAATAGCCAATTCCTTAACTGAATTCATTATTTGTAGGAGAGGTCCGAGGCATAAGGATATTTCTCATGCTTTGGCAGATATTTGATATGAAGCAGTTTATTGTTTCTCTTTAGGCTAGCTATCACAGGACATGTTATGTTAAGTGAACCGCTATATAGGTAAATAAGGAAATCATGGGCAACCCACTCAAGTGTAATGTTTAAAGGTAACCTGTCAGGTGGTTTCTATATCATAAACTGGACCTATAATATGCAGGATGAAGTAATTTCCTTCCCATTGGTGTCCCCTCTGTAATCTTTCTATTCTATAGTGAAGCTAAAAATATTACAAAGCATAAAATGTCAATGTGTAAATTAATGTAGGTAGTCATGGGGGTGGAGCAGCTTCAGCCTAGTCATGCTGTCCTTTGCTAATCATGTGTCCTGGATATGATCTCTCATGAAGTCAGGGAGTGAGGAGACTGTGAGAGATGTCAATCATTCCCAAGAAACATGATTAATAAAGGCCTAATGTGCCATTGAATATATAGGAAATAGAATAGGAAAAGAATTTTCAGTGAAAACCGCAGTTTCCGGAGCCCTGACAGTGAGCTTGGGTACTAAAATAGCCATCGTTGTCATTTACACATCGGGGTCATCGGTGTCATAATTACACTATATGTATTTGAGTTTAGCTTCTTAGCTGTATTACCTATTAAAAGTTAGGTTTTATTGTTTGTGTTTGCTTTGGGACTATTATATCTGTAACTTCCACTACAGTTTCGAATGTGAGACTACCATCATTTTATAGACAATCATCTTGGATATCTCATACATAAATTTGACTTGTAACTATTAAGCATATGATTAGTTATACAGATTCTTGTAATGTAACTGTATTGTTACTGTTTTGCTCCAGGTGGTGGAAAAATCTTTTTTTTTCTTGTATACTACAAATTACAACCTGTTCTCACATTCCCTAATAGCTCAGTGTGTTATTAGGTTCATTCCCAAGTGAAAGGTGACTGGTTTAAATCGAGTATCAGCCATGAAGAAGATTTCCCAAGAAAAGAGAAACAGCATCATATGAGTGCCATGACAGTTGAAAGAATTCGAAATAAAGTCCGTCCATCCATTCAAAAGCCAAGAGGTAGATATCCAGGCAAAATATCCAAGTCAACAAGTTGGTTCATCACAAGGCCTATCAGTTCTGGCACGGCAATGGAGGAGGCTCGTATGCTTCGTATCAGTGAGATCACTTACATCCGTGCGACGCACGTTACGCAAGTCTGGGATGGTGACCCAAAAAAAGGTGAAAAAGCCTCGAATTCAATATTGTCATAACTGCTAGCTCGAGTTTGCAAAAAAAGTATGAAACGTAGACAGAAAATTGAAAACGAGTGATTTGGAGGGATGAGATGAAAGTCAATAGATTGGACTCAAATGGGTCTGGAAGATACAAGGGAAAAGGGGGCTAACGTATTGAGAAATTAAAGGAACTGTTTGGTGGAGGAAGCCTGATGATATGGAGTTGTTTCACAGCCAAGGGCATTGGATACTTAACCAGGATTTAAGGTGGTCTCAATGCTGAGCTATATGTGAGTATCCTACAAGACGAGTTACTTTTTACACTCAAGTACTACGGTTATGAAATGGACAACATAGTGTTCCAGCAGGACAACAATCTAAAGCATACGTCGAGATTAGCGAAGAAATGGTTTAATGACAATGAAGTAGAGATGCTGAATTGGCCCCCACAGTCCCCAGATCTTAAGCCAATTGAACACTTGTGGGTAGAGTTGAAGAAAAGCTGTATTTGTACCCAAGTGAGTCAACAAGTATGCACCAACACTGGGAACGTGTAGAAGAGACCTGGGATCAGATTTTGGTCGGGACATGCTTGAATCTGATGGAGAGCATGCCCAGAAGGATTCAGGCAGTGTTGAAAGCCAAAGGTGGATTTACAAAATAGTAAAAATTAAGATTTTTAGGCACAAAACAGTAACAATGCAATTATTTGAGAAGAATCTGCATAACTAATCTTATGCTAAATAGCTGCAAGTAAAATTTATTTATTAGATGGCCAAGATGATTGCCTATAAAATGATGGTAGTCTCACGTTGGAAGCTGTAGTGGATGGTGAGATATGGAGCCTGAAAGTCACAAGTTCAAAACATTGTTCCACTTTTGCTTGTCAGTGTATAAGCTGTGTGGAGTACATTGGGCACACCAAATTCCCCACTATTTTCCCAATAGCTCCTAGGATGGGTCATTCTGGGGGTCAATTCAGATTTCTTTTCTCTCGTCATCTCTAAACTCTCAACCTGGAGTGTACCCTGATTTACACTTGCATGGCTTATACATTCCATTGCTGCAGTAGCCAGTTATATTGGTACTATACCTAATTTATGTTTTTTTCATGATTTTATATTTTTTTAAACGTCATTTGTGGAAAAAATCTATTGTTTTGCCATTGCAATCGTCTAAGAACATTTTTATTTTTCTGTCAACAGGGCTGGTTCTGGACTTATATTTTGTGGGACAAGGTGTACTCCATTTTAGGGTACATATAACTTCTTGATCACTTTTATTCTACATTTTGTGAGGTGAGATAGGGAAAAATTACTACTTTAGGTGTTATGTTTTGTTTAACAGCATACACCGTGCAAGTTAAAAAATGTTTTGTTTTATTGTACAGGTTGTTATGGACAAAGCAATACCTAATATGCATTGTTTTTTATTTTTTTACATAATAAATCATTTTTATATGTTAAAGGGTGGCTTTTTCTATTTTTTATTTATTTAATATTACTGAACTTTTTAAAATCTTCTTTTCACATATTTTAGCCTCATTCAGTAAATTGAACAAGCAATCTTCATATCTCTGGTTCAATGTTATGCACTCCAGTATTGAGACAGTGGAGCATATTATAACTGTCAGCCTATGCTTCTGGCAGAATCATAAGTTCTATAGCAGCACGTAGTCCTGGAGTAAAGGATCCGGCCCCGCACTTCAACCCCAAACTTGGCACGTGGGGGGTGATTTCGATCAGGTGGGGCACTTGTTTTTACAACCCCTTAGATGACATGGTCAAGTTTGGTAGTGGCTTCTAAGGGGTTAACTCCCGTGATCGGGTAATATCATGAGTATTACAGTTGGGTGTCAGTTGTATCTTCTAGCTGACACTTGCTTTTCATGACACCGCCTCATCTTCTGAAGCAACGCCTTTCCACAACATACTATTATAGGAAGGGGTTACAAGGAGTGAAGGCCTTGCTTACAATCTACAAGGAAATAATGGCACATAATGTAAAAGTGCTTGATTTGTTTAGCTTTATTTCAATTCATTTTTATACAAAAAAAAAATCTAACATTTACATTTTATTAAAATGTCAAAAAACCCTTTAAAATAGATGATACAAAAAAAAAAAATACATCCAGCCCAAACAGCAATATTAACCACTTCCTGACATTTGAGGTACATGATTTCTCTCCATACACAATGGGTGCCTGCTGTAACAGCCACAAATGGCAACAGCACTGACTGTTTAACAAGTCAGATATCAATTGTGGCCACCATTCTTAAATCAGCACACCACTCTGTGTCATGACAGCTGAGAACCTATTGAGGGCCCCCAGGCCTCTCATCATACAACCTCTAGTGCACCCTGGAACAATCTGCATTTAGTGAACCCTGGGACAAAGTGTTTATCCCATATAGTGAACGTTGTAACTGAAAAAAAAAAAAATCACAATGCACAAATCACCATTTTTACCCGTCACCATAATCGTACCAATAAAACTACAGCTCATCCCACAAAAAAAAAGATGCCTTACATAGTTCAATAGATGGAAATACAAAATAGGTATGAGTGTCAGAATATAGTGATACAAAACATGTGTAAATTTGGTATTACCATAATTCTACTGGTAAGGGGGAGTTCATACTACCGTCACTAAAGTCCGTTGCTGTCTTCCGTCATAAGATGATAGCAACGGACTTTAGCTGTCAAAGAGAACGGTCCTATAACGGAAGACAGCAACGGACTTTAGTAACGGTAGTGTGAACTCCTCCTAACAAGTAAAGTAACAGGTCATTTTTAGAACACGGTGAGCACCGTAAAAATAACCCAAAAATTACATAATGACATGTGCAATAGTATATTTTTCCCATTTTAACCCACAATTAATTACATGGTATGAAACATTAAATAGTACCCTTAAAAATTACGACTTGTCCTGCAAGCTATCATACTTCTATGTGAACCAAAAAATGAAAACATTTATAGCCTATGAAAGGCAATAAGGAAAAAACTAAATCAAAAATTTTAACAGTTGCTGTCACGGGAAGGGGTTAATATTTTATTTTTCAGCTTATAGATTTGTTTTCATACCTTTGCTTAAAGCTGTACTTTGGATCTAGATGGAATATATTTGTAAACACATACATATTAGAAAATGACTAGAAAATTATTTTCTTATATTTTGTAAAAAGTGCAGCTCCTAAGTGAAACAAAGCTTAAAAAAAAAATTCCACCCACGTGTACATCATCATTTTCAGTATTCACTTTTCTGTGACTGAATATATTACAGTTATTTAAGACAAAAAAATACAAAACTGACATAGATACGTCTCTATTTTTCTGTATTTTATTTCTTTCTTGTCAAACTGCCAAGCTGCGTTTTTGATCTTTATTCATGAGCTTTTGTCTGTTTATGACATTTTCAGCTGTGAAGGATGAATTTGCTTTGTAAGACCCTTCTGGAACAGGTAACTACTTAAAGTGCCAATAACATTAAGAATATATTGTTTCCATTCAATCTGTCGATTTTAAAGCAAATCTGTCATGAGAATATGTTGCCCTGTTTGAGGACAACGTATTACCATGACAGGTCCAACTAGGTATTATACCAAATGTCACAAAAATATTGTACTGTTTGTATAATAACCAAGAAAACAGAATACAGAGGACTCGCAGTAATAAGTCTCCTGTGTTTAGGAGCCTCCATGCCTCCGTCAATAATGAGTGACTACTGAAGTATACCCATAGCAGTGGAGAAGATAGAGCTGGAGAGTGCCTGACTAATAAATACAGTGAAATGTACTGCATTTACTAGTAATAAATAACTGTAATACATTTATTACATTGAATTGTGCTTTATCCACAATACTTACCAAAATTACTACTTTAAGTCAATACAAGTCACTTTTCACATGTCTGCATTATGGCTTTAATGCTGGGATCCGATCCCAATGTAAGGACTATATACACAGCTCTGACAAATAGGTGTAATGTACACATCCTAATGAAGAATGTTAATAAAGCCTAAGAATATGGATACTGGAAAAAGACAGCGTTAAATCTGCTTACACAGCATGCTGACAATGAATCATGGCTATGATGAATACTTACTTACATAGGCTTTATTTTTAAATAGCTAGGAGAAGACAAGTCAGGAAGCTGAGTCTTCCCTTGTTAAAGGAAGTCTGTCCCCAGAGCCCAGGTTACCTTTGTTAGCACTCCTGTTTCTTTAAGGATTAATATGCTCACCTGCTAAACTACCGTCTGCTTAGTACCAGTCCTGAACACTGGTTTTATCTGCATGTATTGTGTCTGCTTGGGTTTTAGCCTGTATTCATACTGTATATGTTTGATACTTTGGTGCACTGCACCATAGTTCCTGGTTAGCTGCATTGGGACCATCTTAGGAGGTAGCAACATGATAGACTCCCTACAGAGAAGTTCATATCCCTGTATGGGGGGGTTAAATAGTGAATACTGGGGCGTCTGGATAGACAAGCCTTAAGAGGTGGCCTAAAGCAAACCAGTGTGACCGCACAGTGGGTCCAAAATCTGCTGCTGATTATAGACATGAAAGTCTCACCTCAAAGTTATTGTGCTGATTTTAATGACAGAGGAGGTTTGGAGCTCTGCAGTTATTGGGAGTTATTTATAAATTGCACCTTTTTTTCCTCGATATTTTGCGCAGTTGCACCTTTTGTGCGCCCTTCCAATTTCTGGCATGATTTATTAATCCGGCACAAGCTGTTGATAAATTCCATGCACATGTCGTCGCCATGTGTCTTGCACCTTTTTTTACAGGTGTTCACAAAGCACCGAATTTATCAAAAAGGCGCAACTACATAATAAATACAGCGCAAACACAGGACAGAATGGTATTTAAAGAAGCAGAAACAAGTGATTTCTCTGGATCTGCAGAAATGGGTTCAAATCCATTCAGCTTGTCCAATGAAGAGAGATCCTCTGATTTTTCTGTCTCAGAGAAAATTTTGCCCACAAAATCCAAAAAGAAAATCTTAAAAGAAGAGTGTGGCCAGGTCCGCTGCATCCTCTGCCCCCCACCAGCTACGCCTCTGCTCTGTTATCTTGAAGCAGCCTGCAGCCATGCAATTATACACTTGAGTTGGCAATTCATTTTAGGATTTGACACAATTGAATATGATTTAGTAAATTGATGTAAATGTTAAGTCTGCTAACTTTGCATAGTTTTGTGTGTCTTATGCTTGTGCAATTGTGTCCTGTAGTCTGCACTGTTTTGTACGTGACTCCCAGAGTTGAGTGATTTTGCACCTATTTAAGCGCTTTTTTTAAAAAGGCGCAAATAATAAAAGTGGCGAACACATGTTCGTCCGAGCAGCCACACCTAATTTTCTCACCAAACTCACAAAGTGTCGGATAGGGAATTCTAACGTAGAAAAAAGGTGCAAACACTTCATAAATCCGGCGTAACAGCAAAAAAGGCGCAAGAAAGGCGCAGCACACGCCAAATTCAGGCGCAAACACGTTGATAAATGTGCCCCATTGTGTCAGCAAAATTTCGGCAACCTTCATGTCCCATGCACCTCAGCACTCGTTAACCCAGCACTGTAACTTTATGGGATCTTCCACTTGGCTGAGTTGCTGTGGTTCAACTATTCAATACTACTACTCACAGATGGAGGAAAGAAATTTCATGAACTGACATTTTTCAGCAGTGACATCCTATTACAGTACAACACTGGAATCCAGTGAGCTTTTTAGCCATTCTTTCACAAATGTTTGTAACTGTGACTGCAGGGCTATCTGCTGGATTTTATACACCTGTGGCAATGGGACTTAGACTAAGGCCTCACGTTGCAGAAACGCAGCGTTTTTTGTTGCAGATTTTGCTACTTTTTTTGAGCCAAAGTCAGGAGTGACTTGAAAAGGAATGGAAAATGTAAAGGAAGCTCTTAGACGTTTCCCATCTGTTAAATCCACTCCTGAGTTTGGCTCAAAAAAAGGCAGCAAAATCTGCAACAAAAAACGCTGCATTTCCGCAATGTGGGGCCTCAGCCTTAGTCTGAAGCCCCACGTTGCAGAAATGCAGCGTTTTTTATTTTGCTGCAAGTTATTGAGCCAAAGGCAAGAGTGGATTGAGCAGAAGGAAGAAATATAAGAACTTCCTATATATGTTCTATTCCTTTTGTAGCCATTCTTGGCTTTGGCTCAAAAAACTGCTGAAAAATCTGCAACAAAAAAGCTGTGTTTCTGCAACATGAGGCCTTAGCCTTAAAGGGGTTTTACCATAAACATAACCATACTTAAATTTGTAGACAATTGAAATTTGAACATTATTGCAAATATAAGTAATTAAAAATTTCGCATAGTGTTAAAGATTTCTCTAACAATCTTAGTGTGGCCAGTCTTCTGTTTTGATTGGCTACCAATGTTTACGACCTTGAACAACCATCTTCCAATCTATTAAACTATTAAAAACAGAGCCCTGATCTCAACATCATCCAATGTGTCTGGGATTACAAGAAGAGACAGAAGCATTTGAGCAAGCCTACATCTACAGAAGATCTGTGCTTAGTTCTCCAAGATGTTTGGAACAATCTCCCTGCTGATTTCCTTCAAAAACTGTGTACAAGTGCGCCTAGAAGAACTGATGGAAGGCAAAGGACGGTCACACCAAATATTGATATGATTTAGATTTCTCTTTTGTTCATTCTTTTCATTTTGTTAATTGACAAAAATAAACTATTAACGCTATTTTTTAAAGCATTCTAACTTTGCAGCATCTTTTCCATACGTGCCTGAATTTTTTGCACAGCATTTTATGTATATACATTTTGTTAAACTTCCTTAATCTATCTACACACTTCCACTTCTACAGTTTCCTGCTGAATAACTGAACATGACATTTTCTGCTGAGACCTTTGAAATATCAGAAATCTTATTACATTGCAGTTATATTTTAGTCTCATTCATACCACCATCAAAACAAAAACCCAAACCCTTGTGTATACATCACTGATATGTATGAAATAGCAGAGTGTTTAATACTATATGTATATGATCACTTGAAAGCAGCAATAAGCTAGAGAGCAGAGCGAGTTCTATTTTCCTCTGTTCTCACTTCTGCCTTCCGTCTCTCAGAATACCCTCATTCAAGCACACTTCTTGCTCCATAGAGACCCACATGTTCTATATTTAGGTATCCGCCTCACCTTTGTTCCCCTAAAGCAATTTAAAAGTTGCACTATTATCAGCTAAAACTTCTTCCTTTTTTGATTAACTATATTTAAAGTGAACCTATCACCTGTGACAGCATATAAAATAATATCCAGGTACACAGGCTACTATCAGTTATGAAGTTATATGTCACTATATCTGTATATAACCTTACCTGCACTACTCAATGAAGGAAATAGGCAATAGAGAAATGTGAAATATCGACCTATCCTTAAACAATGACTTACTGCATTTTATCAATTAATATAAATGTGCAATTTCATTCACAAAGAATATGCTCAGATTAAAGATCTAAATGTGCAAATCATATCCCATTTTATTGTCATCATTTAAAGGGGTTTTCCCTTGAACATAGTCATATTTAAATATGTAAAAAATTAAATGTTAGGCATTTTTGCAAATATAAATAAATGAAAGTTTTGCAGCATTTTAAAGATTTTCCATAACCATCTCACTAGTGATAGTCTGTTGTCTTGATAGGTTGCCATTGGATGCTGCCATGAATGCAGGAATTTTCGATGATCTGGTACTTGTCAGAAACCCAGCCATGATTTCCTTATTGTGGACAGGTTATCAGGCAAGACCACAGACTGTCATCGTTAAGATAGTTAGAGGAAATCTATACAACTCTGAATTTTTTTAATTATTCATATTTACAAAAATATTAAATTTTTAATTGTCTACAAATTTAAATGGTGACTAACTTCAGACAACTTAGTCTCTTTTAATAGAGTATGTAATTCTGGACCAAAATGTAATTCACGTTAATTAAAAATGTTGCTTCTTTCTGTCTGAAAATGTCTCTAAACTTCCTGCCACTAGCTAATTTGCAGTTCACTTCCTGTTAATAGGGAAGTCCTGTCAATAGATGTAAGAGGGCTTCATAGTGAGTGGAAGGAGAAGGGGCTGGTCTCCACACTGTGAATGGAGAGGGAAGGGGTTGATTCTCCTCACAGCTTCCCCATACATCTGCAAACTGATTTCTCTGTGCATCGGACTGCACATCTCACAGCTTACAATGTAAGAAAAGTCTACTTATGTACATGTATCTACTTCTGGCTGCTTGTGTGATTATAGATGGGATATTATTCACAGACAGCAAGCAGCTTCATTGACTCTGCTCATAGATTGCTCTTTTTTGTGTCAGGGGTATTTTTAGCTGCATCATGCCTGCATGTGTTTGCCATATAATTGCAGTTCAGTGTTCCTGGATCTCCTATAATATGTTCACTTGGGCGTTTCAGTTATTTGTTTGCTGTTGTACAGTTGCTTCTGGCAGAATTAGATGTACCCAGACTAGTAGTAGTTATAATGGAAAAGGGAGGGGGCAGACTGGTCCTTATGGAACTGCAGCCATAATGGGGAAATTAGCAGCATAAAAAAACTGATAAGACATCATGTATGAAGGACATTCATGATAAAACTAATAGGACATCATGTGGTTGTGGATAGCTGCAAATGTAATAAAATAAAACCCTACTCCCCTCCAAACCAGCACAGATGCCTTTGCGGTCATCATTTGTCTTTATTTACAGGCTGCTAGTGACGACGTGCTGTGCCATTATGTGACCATTGCAACCAATCAGTAGCCTCAGTGATCTGAAGCCATACTACCACTTATCCTGGTATGTTAAATCCAACCAAGCAGTGATTTCATCTTTCCACAAAAAATGTATGCGTGAATTTTAGTTTCTGCAGTGTGCCCTAATGCCGAAACTATCTGAATGGGTTGATCTACAGTATGTGAACACAGATACACATGGATATATACTGTAGCGTGTACGGTGCTGCCCACTTATGATGCTCAAGTTTCAAGATGAATATAGTCATAATACATTGGTTATACTATGGAAATTTCTCCACCCCATTTGCAGCAAGATATTTAGAGGAGTCTTTATACATCCATGTACTGTCATATGCAAGAAAACTGTGCTCCACCGAATGCTACATTACCATCCCAAAAATCTCATCCATATATCTATGAAAAAACCTCTGTCCAGTTCTTGAGTAACACATCTCTAAACCGTAAGCTGTTTGAAGGAAGGAATACTTCAGAACTCGTATACACTTATACTACACTATACTGAGCTTTTATAGAAGTACATGGAATGCATAGAGTACCTGTATGGAGATACAAAACAGAAACAATATGGTACTTACTATACAGAACTTGGTGGAGTGCCAATTGTACGATTTTTCTGAGTCACCGGATCACTCTTTAATCCTAGAAACTATGGAGAAAAGATAGGATGTAAAAGTATGCGTTTGTCACTATTATTTGTGTAAATATGTAAGTATATAATCCTGCCAGATTAGTGCCGGCTATTATGCTACTTTTTATTTGCTATTATGCTACTTCTAATCTAATTTACAAGGGGGAAATGCAATGGGGAAATGATAGTGGAGACAGCAATACAAATATGGCAGTAATATAGCAAGGACTCCCTATCCTCAATATCCTTAGAATCTGCACCTATGTACCTCTGATAAACCCCTAGTTTGGATACATATATAGGGGTGAATGCGTGAGCTGATTCAAAGGTGATACAGGTGACAATATTTACTAAGTAGATGATAGTATCTGGAAAATAGACGACACAGGTAATAGCATCTGTATTAATATCTAGGTTCAATACTCTTAGATATTACTTTGATAATCCTTGTTTCCTTCCCTAAATAGTGGCCACACACTGGGAGGTGTATAGGAACTTTATATTGGCGCTAAACCAGTTCCCGCATTGAACACAGCAGGAACATTTCTAGCACAGGAAAGATACCCTGGATATTAATATAATTATCCATAGGGTGCGCGATTATTCACTGTTGTACAATATGGGAAAAGCCTGATCGATAGAAGTGTGACTAGATGCCCCATTTTTTAATGGCATTTAATAAAGTGTTATTATAAGTGCTCATTCAGGCAGGATTATATACACACGTGGACAAAATTGTTGGTACCACTCGTTTAATGAAAGAAAAACCCACAATGGTCACAGAAATAACTTGAATCTGACAAAAGTTATTTGCCAAACTACATGTTGACAAGCCACAAAGCTTCTAGGAGAATGCCCTATGGACAAATGAGACAAAAATCGAAATTTTTGGGAAGGCACATCAGCTCTATGTTCACAGGTAGAAAAATGAAGCATCTTGAAAAGAACACTGTCCCTACTGTGAAACATAGAGGAGACTCTGTTATGTTCTGGGGCTGCTTTGCTGCATCTGGCACAGGGTGTCTTGAATCTGTGTAGGGTACAATGAAATCTCAAGACTATCAAGGGATTCTAGAGAGAAATGTGCTGCCCAGTGTGAGAAAGCTTGGTCTCAGGTGCAGTTTCATGGGTCTTGCAACAGGATAATGACCCAAAACACACAGCTAAAAACACCCAAGAATGGCTGAGAGGAAAACATTGGACTATTCTGACGTGGCCTTCTATGAGCCCTGACCTAAATACTATTGAGCATCTTTGGAAGGAGCTGAAACATGCCGTCTGGAAAAAGCATCCTTCAAACCCGAGACAACTGGAGCAGTTTGCTCATGAGGAGTGGCCAAAATACCTGCTGAGAGGTGCAGAAGTCTCATTGACAGTTACAGGAATCGTTTGATTACAGTGATTGCCTCAAAAGGTTGTGCAACAAAATATTAAGTTAAGGGTACCCAGGGCCAGTTTTAGACAAAGTGGGGCCCTGGGCAAAATTAAAAGCAGGGCCCCAAATGCTGATATGCAAACAACACCATCATCTTCCAGTCGCAACCCCCATAATAACACCTCCTTTCTGCCAACAAAAAAGTAATAACAAGCCCCATTTTACCACACACAATTCAAATGAGCACCTTTGTACCACCTAATAGATTTTTGCACCCAGTCATCAGTTATTATCGCACCTACTTATAAATAATTGTCCCTGCTTATAAATAATATTACACCCTTATCAGTAATAGCGCCCTTATAAATGATAAATAGTGCCCTGTATCAGTAATATTCCCCCTTATCAGTAACAGTCACCCCGTAAAAATAATACTGCTCCCTTATAAATAATAGCCCCCTCATAAATAATAGATACCCTTATAAATAATAGTCCCCATTATCACTAATAGCCCCCTTTATAAATAAGCCCCACTTAACAATTATACCCCCCTTATAAACAGTTCCCCCCCTATAAATAATAGCTCCCCCCTTATAATGGATGCCTTATATATAATAGTTCCCCCCTTATAAATAATAGCCCATCTTATAAATAATAGTTCCCCCTTATAATAGCCCCCTCATACTTAAGTTTCCCAATTATATATAGTAACCCACCCTTATATATAATAGTTCCTCCCTTATAAATAAGAGCCCCCTTATATATAATAGTTCTCCGTTATACAGTGTCAGACTGAAGGGCCTTAGGCCCACCAGAGGAACTTATTCTGGGGCCCCACCCAACTGCTTCCTGCTAATAGTCTACATCGCAGCTCCTTCACTGAAGTCTTACATATGTGCTGACTATCTGGCATTACTGAGTATGTTCCCAGTATAGTCAGCCCCTATAGTACTGTGCAGGCCCCAATAACTCCATGGCTAGCTCATGCACAGTACTGTATGGGGAATGACATGGCCAAGAAGCACTACACGTATGTGCAAGATTATAGTGAGGGAGCTGTGATGCAGACATAGCACACAGGGCTGCCAGCAGGAATTTTGAGCCCCCCCCCCCCCACAGTATAATGCTCCACATGGTATATAGTTCTCCACAGTATACGATACTCCCCTGAGCCCTCCACAGTTTCTCCACATGGTATATAATGCTCCACAGTGGCCCCACACAGTATAAAATGCTCCCCTGAGCTCCCCATAGTGGCCCCACATGGTATATAAGGCTCCACACAGTATAATACTCCACAGTGGCCCACAAAGTATACTACCCCTTAGTGACCCCACAATATGCTCCCCAGCAGCCCCACACAATATAATATGCTCCATACAGTATAATATGCACCCCACAGTGCCCCCCAGTATAATGCTCCACATTGGTCTAACATAGTATAACATGCTCCACAATGGCCTCCACACAGTATGATATACTACCCAGAGGGGTTCCCCCAGTATAATGCTCCACAGTGGTCCCCCACAGTATAATGCTCTACAATGGCCCCACAGAGTATAACATGCTCCCGAAAAGCCCCACACAATATAATACACTCCACAGTGGCCCCACACAGTATAACCGGCTCCCCACACTGCCCCTTCCCCCCCAGTATAAAGCTCCACAGTGGCCCATAGTATAATATGCTCTCCAGAGGGCCCCCACTAGTATAATGCTCCACAGTGCCCCCCACCCAGTATTTTGCTCCACAGTGGCCCCACGCAATATATTACGCTCCCCAGAGCGTCCCCCCAGTATAATGTTCCACAGTAGGCCCCACGCAGTATAATATGCTCCCCAGAGGGCTCCCTAGTATAATGTTCCTTAGTTCCCCCCACAAAATGCCCCACAGTGGTGACAAACAATATAATATGCTCTGCTGATGGCCCCCCCAAAATAATGCTCCACAGTGACCCCACTCAGTATAACATACTCCAGAATGGCCTCCACACAGTATAATATACTACCCAGAGAGGTTACCCCAGTATAATGCTCCACAGTAGCCCAAAACAGTATAATATGATCTCCAGAGCCCCCCCAGTATAATGCTCCACAGTGGCCCAAAACAGTATAATATGCTCTCCAGAGCCGCCCCCCCATACACTGGGGTCCCCTCTGGAGAGGATATTATACTGTGTGGGGCCACCGTGGAGCATTATACTGGGGGGGCTCTGGAGTGCATATTATACTGTTTTGGGCCACTGTGGAGCATTATACTGGGGGGCCCCTCTAGATAGCACATTATACTGTGTGGGGCCACTGTGGAGCATTATACTGGGGGGCCCCTCTAGATAGCATATTATACTGTGTGGGGCCACTGTGGAGCATTATACTGGGGAGGGGGCCCTCTGGAGAGCATGTTATATACTGTGGGGCCACTTTGGAGCATTATACTGGGGGGCCCCTCTGGAGCGCATAATGCTCCAAAGTAACCCCACAAAATATATCATGCTCTCCAGAGGGGCCCCCAGTATAATGCTCCACAGTGGCCCAAAACAATATATATGCTATCCAGAGGGGGCCCCGTAGTATAATGTTCCACAGGGGGCCCACACAGTATATATATATGCTATCCAGAGGGGACCCCGTAGTATAATGCTCCACAGGGGGCCCACACAGTATAATATGCTATCCAGAGGGGGCCCCCTAGTATAATGCTCCACAGTGGCCCTACACAGTATAATATGCTATCCAGAGGGGGCCCCCCCAGTATAATGCTCCACAGTGGCCCTACACAGTATAATATGCTATCCAGAGGGGGCCCCCCAGTATAATGCTCCACAGTGGCCCTACAGACTCCGTCAGTGCTACTATTATATTATACTCTGGGGTCTCTTCAGACCCCAGAGTATAATAATCGAAGGCCCAGAAGAAATAAGGGAAAATAACAAACAGTTATACTCACCTTGTCTTACCTCTCCTGGGCCTCCTCGCGTTGCTCCGCTATCCCCCGCCGGCGACCGCTTCCTCTTCTCTGCGGCTGACGTCACGCGTTGTGGACGTCATCGCTGAGGCCTGTGATTGGGCCTCAGCGATTACGTGAGGCAGGCTGTCAGCACGCCCCACATGACCGCTGTAGCCAGGCCTCAGCGGTGATGTCCGGAACGCCGGAAGATGACGTCGGACGCCAAGCCAAGGACAGGTGAGTAAAAATGTTTGTTATTTTCACTCACATCTGAAAGGGACCCTGCGGCACATGACGCTGGGTCCCTTTCTGTTATTAATATGGCCGTCCTGACTCCGGGATCCCGAGTAATCAGGCTCCGGATCCCGGGGGCCCCTTTGGGGACGGGGCCCTGGGCAGTTGTCCAGTTTGCCCCCCCCTAACGCCGGCCCTGAGGGTACCATCATTTCTGTCCAGGCCTGTTTCATGAGTTTTCTTTTTAAAAAAAAATTCTGTTGAAGCATGGTTGAAAAGCAATGTCTGACTTTCATTTGTTCATTTTCATAGAATTTTTATATATTATTACTTTTGTCAGATTCAAGTTATTTCTGTGACCATTGTGGGTTTTTCTTTCATTAAACGAGGGGTACCAACAATTTTGGCCACGTGTGTATTTACTAGAAACTAGGTACCCCTACTTATCCATAAATCCATTGTCCAGCTAAAACTCAGTTTTTGTTTTTGTTGTTTGGAAATTGACTTGAATGTTACGTAATGTTAAGCACACACAGGTCATCAATAGTTCAGCAAGTTTTATCGCCTCTTAAGTAAAAGCCTGATCTTGGTGCTCATCACATTTATTCCATAAAAGTGGTCTGTCACATTCCCATGAACTATATTATTCATGAAGTACTCAGTGAGGGAATGACAAGATGACAAGTGGCGTAAAAAAAAAATCCTCATGAATTAAACAAGGCATTTTCGGTGATGTTTTCTATTCCCCAGTAAGTTCTCCTTGCCTTAGCTGCCCTCTTCATACTCCTAACCTTCCCTGACCTTCTAGTTGTACTTTAATATTCACTACATGAAACGAAAGCTGTAAAAGTAAAAAAAAAACAACAAAATTATTAATCTTGGACCCAGTTGGTACAATTCTATGTCAGAGGTTAGTTAAAATTTATAATATAATTCAAGGTTAAACGTGAAATTTATGCTAAATATATATACAGAGGAGGGCACAGCTATAGCGTACCAGACCTGCATAGGTCCCTCACAACACTTTCATCTCCTTTGATCTTTGGCAGTCTCTGTATCCTAAATCCTATCCCCTACACTCTAAGATTTATGATACAAGATTACCAGACATGCCCCCTACCATGTCAAGAGATCACTGAAGCATGTGTCATTTTCACTTTTTAGAACTGTTACGTGTGTGTACAAGACGTGTAATGCTATTTTTGGCCATTATACAATTTATATTCTGCAGTTTTTAGAAATGTACCCCCTCTGTATGCTAGATCTGTAGTTTACATGTCTCTCTGCCTATTTAAAATTATAGTCCCAAAAGTAGCAGTAGGTCACTATATAGTCAAGTAAGGAAGACGGTGGAGAAAAATGCAGCTGAAATGGTTACAATATTCTCATAGCACATACGTCATCAGTTCCTTACCAAAGACCACAGAGGCCACTGATTTGTCTCAATGGTCAAGTGAGCCTTCCTGCACTTGGCCCAACAACCCCTGGCACATGAGGGATAAGGGAACAAGACCACATTCATGGACAACCCCTTTAGACAGAAATTCCCTGAGGCCAAGAATCATCACCAGGGAGGAAAGTGCATAGATTTGCAGCAGTTTGAATGAGCCTTCCGATATATGGAGCCATGTCCCCTCATCACCATCCAGACTGAAGTTCGCAGTAATGCAAATAAAGGATATGTAGGCATAATAATGCTAATAGGTCGCTATTTAAGCAAGGTCCCAGAAGGGGTATAGGAAGTAACCATACATGGAAAATCATGTATTTATAAAAATGCACTAGAAGTACTAAATGTGTCCAAAGTCTTGCATATAAGTCAAGCAATGTTTGACTAGAAGTCTTGGTCACGACACACTAGAGGTCGCAATGCAACAACATTCATTAACATTAGTGAAGGACGCAACAGGAGTCAAGGCCAAAGTCAGCATGTAGCCCTAGACTAATCGATTATAGCATCTGTTAACCTGTTCGATTACAGCTAGCATGAAATTGCTCTAGTCCCTGCTCAGATACTAATGAGTAGTCAGTAGTCAGGGAAAGGCTATCCTGACCTGACCACTGTCTCCCTTGTAAAGATAATACTTCACTGGCAGTAGAGATTGGCACTTATCTCTGCTGCCTGGAGGGTTCAGTACAGTCATGGCCAAAAGTTTTGAGAATGATACAAATATTAATTTTTACAAAGTCTACTGCTTCAGTTTTTCTAATGGCAATTTGCATATACTCCAGAATGTTATAAAGAGTGATCAGCTTAACAGCAATTACTTGCAAAGTCAATATTTGCCTAGAAAATGAACTTTATCCCCCAAAACACATTTCAACATCATTGCAGCCCTGCCTTAAAAGGACCACCTAACATCGTTTCAGTGATTGCTCCATTAACACAGGTGTGGGTGTTGATGAGGACAGGGCTGGAGATCAATCTGTCATGATTAAGTAAGAATGACACCACTGGACACTTTAAAAGGAGGCTGGTGCTTGCCATCATTGTTTCTCTTCTGTTAACCATGGTTATCTCTAAAGAAACACGTGCAGTCATCATTGCACTGCACAAAAATGGCCTAACTGGGAAGAGTATTGCAGCTAGAAAGATTGCACCTCAGTCAACAATCTATCGCATCATCAAGAACTTCAAGGAGAGAGGTTCCATTGGTGCCAAAAAGGCTCCAGGGCGCCCAAGAAAGACCAGCAAGCGGCAGGACCGTCTCTTAAAAGTGTTTCAGCTGCGGGATCGGGCTACCAGCAGTGCAGAGCTTGCTGAGGAATGGCAGCAGGCAGGTGTGAGTGCATCTGCACGCACTGTGAGGCGGAGACTCTTGGAGCAAGGCCTGGTCTCAAGGAGGGCAGCAAAGAAGCCACTTCTCTCCAGAAAAAACATCAGGGACAGACTGATATTCTGCAAAAGGTACAGGGAGTGGACTGCTGAGGACTGGGGGAAAGTCATTTTCTCTGATGAATCCCCTTTTCGATTGTTTGGAAGATCTGGAAAACAGCTTATTCGGAGAAGAAGAGGTGAGCGCTACCACCAGTCTTGTCTCATGCCAACTGTAAAGCATCCTGAAACCATTCATGTGTGGGGTTGCTTCTCAGCCAAGGGAATCGGCTCTCTCACAGTCTTGCCTAAAAACACAGCCATGAATAAAGAATGGTACCAGAATGTCCTCCAAGAGCAACTTCTCCCAACCGTCCAAGAGCAGTTTGGCGCTCAACAATGCCTTTTCCAGCATGATGGAGCACCTTGCCATAAAGCAAAGGTGATAACTAAATGGCTCAGGGAACAAAACATAGAGATTTTGGGTCCATGGCCTGGAAACTCCCCAGATCTTAATCCCATTGAGAACTTGTGGTCAATCATCAAGAGACGGGTGGACAAACAAAAACCAACAAATTCAGACAAAATTAAAGCATTGATTCTGCAAGAATGGACTGCTATCAGTCAGGATTTGGTCCAGAAGTTGATTGAGAGCATGCCAGGGAGAATTGCAGAGGTCCTGAAGAAGAAGGGTCAACACTGCAAATATTGACTTGCTGCATTAACTCATTCTAACTGTCAATATAAGCTTCTGTTACTCATAATATGAATGCAATTATATTTCTGTATGTAATAAAAACATCTGACAAACACACATAAAAACCAGAGGGCAGCAGATCATGTGAAAATAGAATATTTGTGTCATTCTCAAAACTTTTGGCCATGACTGTACACTGACCTCTACACAGACAGCAGAGATTAGGCGGTGCCGGTGATGTATTGTCGACAACGGTTGGGGTATCAGGCTTTCCCCCCCGCTGTGATGAGGCTTATGTTTATGTTTGGTTTTTTTTTATTTACATTTATTTGAAATCTAGGAAAAGGGGGGTGATTTGAATTTTTATTTTTTTTATATATTTAAAAAAAACTTTTTTATTTATTTATTTATTTTAACTATTTTAATAGCCTGCCTATGGGGCTTGAATCTGCAATCTTTTCTGTATTGCAATCTATAGGACTTTTGCGGTTGGGGGGCAATTTTACACTTTGCAAGGGGGGGCTCTTGGCTTGCAATGGCCTGGTAGCTATGGCAGTCGCTTTGCAGCAGAACAGCCACCATCTCTAAAGACCTGGCATCCGCCATAATAGTACAGGGGATGTACAGAAGGCGTTAAACCCTGTTTCTGCTCATTCAGCTGCCTGCTTTTTGGTTGTACTTTAATGAGGCTTCCATACCCTGATCGTTGTGCCGGACTGCTCTAATATTGACCTTGGCTTGGAAATCCACTTGTCTTCTGATTTTGGCTCTGACATTACCTCTTGGACTGATTTTTGAATTGTACACATTCACTCTTCTGATTCATCCCCCTGGTTTTGATCTGCCTTGTGCATTTATCGTGGGTTCTAGTTAATCTTCAGTTTGTGGAGCGTTTATTTCTTATACCAGTTTCTGTTATGATAACTTGGGCCCCAAATTCAGCACAAGTCTATCTGGCTTTGCAGCTGTCTGAGATTTAAACAGCTTGTTCTACTGCACTCTGTTGTCAGCCATTTCCTGCATTTTCTCCATTTGCTCCAGAGATACTATCATAAAAAGAACATTTCTCTTGCCCTGAAAAATATGGGGCAATAGGCTCCCTTACTATGCTGGGAGTAGGCACACATCACCTGTACTTAGATGCTGCCCACTTTGCTTCAGCCATGTATGTATTTACAGGTACATGTAAAATTCTACTGCCACCGCAGGCAGCTTCTAAGTGGCATGCACTTGTTAAAGTTGGTGTGAGATTTGGGTGTCCATGGGGCCCTCCCAGCCTTACCACCAGAGCCTTGGGCCCTAGCAGGCTGCCTGAAAAGCCATACTGTAATCTACAAGCAATTACAATGCCCAGATCCTGTCAATGGAAAGAGGAAAAGACAGCCTCTCCTCTATCAATCAGCAGAACACAAGTCTGGTAAATGGCACCTGTATCATACCGAAGACACTAGCTAAAGCTAAACTTTCATTACACTAGCTTACAGGGAGCCATATTGGGTAATAGTAATGTATCAAGTAGTTTCTAGAAATGAGTTTCCTTACTATATAGAATTTCTCAATATGTTCCACCCAACAATTTTCTGTAACCACCCACTGACAAAAATGGTTGTTCTACAATAAATACAATATAATACAATACTTATAATACACGCATACATGGCATTACAAGAAATGACTCCTTCTATGATGCCATTTTTCTATTGTCTACCAATTCATTACATGAATACAGGATGAGTAAAATCCAGTGTAATAAAATTAGTGATTTATTTCTGATGTCCTTAACAATATTACTTCTTAGACATAAAATGAAACAGCTCCAGGGACCGGCTATTAAAATGTATTTTATCTTCCAGCCTGTTTTCCAAAGTGCATGACATCAGTTGCTATACTATGCATATTACTCATTTGTAATGCAATAATTCCCTCTGTATGATTGGTTAATGCAATAAAGAATCGTGCTCTACAGTCGGGAAATGTGTTTCATACTATTACAGGTAATGTCTTTTATTTTATTACATTAATAAAATGACATCAAGCCCTCAGCTTGAAATGTATATACACCATCCATAATATGTTGGTTAGAAAAACGTGTGCTTAAGAATTTGATCAAATGTGTAAATAAGTAAATTAAATGTAAATATCTATTCTCTTCTGGACAATCAGTCATCTTTATACTTTTCTATTTAGGATACAGACTAAAATATTGTCCCCTTTAGATTGAGCAGAGTGTGCCAGAATTCTGGTGGAAATTGTGCCAAAAAGTGGAGTAATTTTGAAAAGTGTCAGAACTAAGAGGAGTTGTCAAAGGAGCCAAATGTACCTAATTTGTCCTTTATTGGATGCAAAATATAGTTAATGTAAGAAAAAGGGCACTGTCATACAATTCTAGTTTTTTCCAACACTATTGCCAATTCTCCCTAAATTGCAGTATTTTTTTTTTTTTACATAATTAAAGGATTTATCTGTTATTAACCCCTTCACACAAAATCACGTACATGTACGTGATTGGGTGTGAAGGGTTGTATGGAGAGAGAGCTCAGCAGCCGAGCTAACAGCAGCGATCGGTACCGACACTGATCGCAGCTGTTAACACTTTAGATGCTGCAGTCACGTTTGACCGCATTACAGGTGTCACAATATGGCGACACAAACTTTTTTTTGTATTTTGCAAAGTTTTTAATTTTTTAAAAGGTATCAAAACATTACAAATACTATATAAATTTGGTATTGCTGCGATCGTACTGACCCACAGAATACAGGTAACTAGTCATTTTTACCATATAGTGAATGCCGTAAAAATTAAACCCATAAGAAATTGGCATACATGCTTTTTTTTTTCCCCTATTCCATCTCATTCTGAATTTATTTTTTTTAAACTGTAGTTTTTATTGAAATTTTTATAAGTAACATAACAAAAATATGGGAGGTGAAATCCAGTTAAACAAAAAAAAATCATCCAATGACAACACAGAGAACACAGACAGGAGGGGGGGGTAATGACAAAGGAAGGAGGGGAAGGGAAGAAGAAGGAAAAGGGAAGAAGGGGGAGGAGTCAAAGACCATGCAGAATACAATACGCGTCCCAGGATGACCACACAGCAGTAAAGGCTTCCATTGTATGATTAAGAGAAGCCGTCAAATACTCCATACTATGGACGTCTTTCACTCGAGAAATAAGCTGTGGACCAGTGGGAGGAGAAGTCTTCCTCCAATGGAGAGCAATAAGGGTTTTAGCGGCAGTACATAAGTATAGAAACAATTTAGAGGACTGCTTACCCAGGTGCCTGGGGGGAAGATTAATTCAGAATTTTTTTCCAGCTTCCCAGTACATTGTACAGGATATTGAAGGGTGCCATTAAAAAGTACAATTTGTCCCGCAAACAATAAGCCATTATATGACTCTGTGAACTGAAAAATGAAAAAGTTATGGCTCTTGAAATGGGGGGATGGAAAAATGGAAATGCAAAAATGAAAATTGGCTGTGGTATGAAGGGGTTAAAGGGGTTATTGATATTGCAATATCCATAGCCTATCTTTAGGATAGGTCATCAATATTAGATCTGCAAGGGTCCAACATCTCGGCAGCGCTGCAGTACCTAAAGCAGCCGCTACAGTTTGTATGGCGAGTAAGCAGCTAGGCTTCTGGCATGTAAATATTACCAGGAGCCATGCTGACCGCAAACAACTGATTTGCGGGGTCCCGGGTGTCAGACACTTGTAGATCTAATATTGATGGCCTAAGTGAATAACCCCTTTAACCACTTCCCACAGAATGATGTATATATACATCACTTTGAAGGGTAGTTAGTATGGAACAACTGGTGCTCCATTCACTGCTATGGGCCTACCGGGACTGCAATTTCCAACAGTCCCATAGAAAAGAATGGAACTCTGGTCACGCAAATACTGGTGCTTTATTCACAGAGAGGATGCAGGGGAACTTGTAGTTTTCTGTTCTCCTGATCGCTGGAGGACACAAAGGTCAGCCACCAGCCATGTGATACCAATGTGTCTACCCCTAACTGGAACATCCCCTAGCACTACCAGGGCCTCCTCAAGTTTGTGAGGGAATATTAGCTGGAGGGACTATCCATGAGCTTATATGAGCAAGTATATTCCAGCGCCCCCTGCGGTCATGGCTGAGACTGGAAGGAAGACTGCTTAGGTCTGCCTCTGAGAACTTTTATGCATGACTTTGGACTATGCAACACCAGGTACTGCCTGAGATGCCTATTCGCTGAGGAAACTGTATGTTATAATTCTGTGGTACTTAACACGTATGCAACACTTACTGTACTGTATTCCAACCCGTTCTGCATCGTAGCATACTATATATGTTCTGAGGAATGATTGTGAATAAAGCTATTTTTTATTGGAAAGAGTGCTGTCTACAGATGGTATCTTTGGTTTGGCTGGTATAAGTTAAAATGCATAATTTTCTTCCCATAAAGCATTGCTTGAAAAATAAGTCTCCATACACATCTGTGTCTCTACAATGAGAAACAGTACCTCCTCTGAGCAGCCTTGATCCAAACAAATGAATGAAACAATGTGGCAATTCCTTGCACAGACTTTTTTTAATGTCTGCTTAGCATGCATTGTAGTATAATGTTGTACCATGTTAGCCATTGAAAGTAGTGGAAGAGTGAAGAAATCAGGCGATACCTTTTAGAGGCTAACTGAGTATATTTATAAGTAACAACAACCCGGCACACCTACAACAGCCGATATGCAGAATAACTATGTATTCGAACATCTGAAAGGCTGCAGAACAATATGATAAAAATTTCCTATAACAACAAAAGAAGAACACAGGAGGAGATACAGGCCCTGAAATCATCATTGGATAATGACACAGAGGAAATGAAGGCCAAACTCCACATATACTACTGGAAACTTCAGGACATGCTTATTAACAACAAAAAGAAAAAGCTCCACAGACTGAGACAAAAAGGCCTCATTACTACAACCACGACTACCATCGCAGCTCAGCAAAGCTGTGTTGTGAATCTTTAGGATATAATAATAAAACCAGCTGACAAAGGGGGCGCAATAGTCATAATGAACACCTCAGACTATATCCAGGAAGCAAACAGGCAACTGTCAAATCCCATCCATTACTCCAAACTTGGAAGTGATCCCACAAAGGCCTATATGAAAGAACTAAAGAGTATGATCAAGAAGTTTCCAATCCAGATCCAGAATCAGGTAAAAGGACTTATCCCACAAGATCCCAGGCCTGGCTGCTTCTATATGCTCCCAAAGATACACAAAGAGGGCAACCCTGGGAGGTCTATCATTTCTGACATTGGGACACTGACAGAAAACATCTCAGGTTGGGTGGAAAATCTCCTAAAACCCCTTTTCAGGGATACTCCAAGCTACATCCAGGACACCACTGACCTTCTTAACAAACTGAATGCCCTGGGCCCACTACCTGAGGGTACCATTTTGGCCACCATGGATGTGGAATCTCTGTATACCAACATTCCCCACAAGGAAGGAGTTGCAGCATGTCGGGTACACCTGGCAAAACAAAACCTCCCAACAGAACCAGTAACGCAGCTCATACAATTCATCCTTAGCCACAACTATTTTACCTTTGGAGAGGATCTATATCTACAGCGAATGGGAACTTCAATGGGGACCAGATGTGCACCCCAGTATGCAAATCTCTTTATGGCAGAACTGGAAGGAACATATTTATCAACATGCGACACCAAACCTATGATTTACCTTCGTTATATCGATGATATCCTCGTCATCTGGACTGCAGGTGAGGAGGCCCTACTTCAATTCCATAATGACTTCAATGACTTTCACCCGACCATCAACCTTAAACTTAGCTATTCAGGGAGTGAAATTCACTTTCTGGATACCACAATATACATCAAAGACCACCGGCTACTCACATCAATATACCACAAACCCACAGACAGAACGGCCTAGCTGAGAAACGACAGCTTCCACCCCAAGCACAGAAGACAATCTATTATCTACAGCCAGGCTATACGATACAATCGTATTTGCTCCGACAAAGCAGACCTGGACAAGCACCTCCTGGATCTGAGGATGAAATTTCTCCGATTGGGATACAAACCAAAAGTGACGGACAACCAATTAAAGAAAGCGGCAGCCATTAACAGAGACAGTCTGCTCACATATAGAGAGACCCAGAAAGGTGCCCGAGTGCCCCTAGTTGTCACCTACAACCCACAGCTGGAGATCCTACGAAGGATTGCCAAGGAGCTCCAACCGGTGCTACATAGGGACAACAGACTCAAGGACATATTTCCAGTCCCCCTCTCTCCTTTCCTTTCGACAACCACCAAACCTGAGGCGTATTATTGTCCGGGAGTGCCCTGAAGGCCCCAACTGAAAATGGCACCTCACCTTGCCTACAAAAAAGGTGCAAGACCTGCAGACACATCCACACTGCTGACAGTGTACCTGTCCCACAGTCACAACAGGTACACAGAATTAGGGGGACATTTTCCTGCAGGTCTTCCAATGTGGTGTATCTCATAATGTGTGTGCAATGTCCCACTGCAGGCCTCTATGTGGGGGAAACAGGGCAGAGACTTAGTCAGCGAATGAACTCACATAGATCCGATATTAATAACAGCAGAACAGATCTCCCAGTGGCCGCACATTTCTCCGAAGAAAACCACTCTATTGAAGATTTGCAGGCTGTGGTTTTAATGGGACATTTTAAGATGCAGGAGGAAAGGAAAGAATGGGAGTACAAATTTATGCAAGAATTTCAAACTCTGCAATTTGGACTTAATATTCATGCCAGCTTCATGTCACACTATGTATGAACTGTGAGGGTCACAAATCACCACCTGTTAGCAAACAGATAACAGATCCCTCTGTCACGCACCACAACTTTCCAGATTGTTTTTTGACCTGTTGTAAATAACTTCTCTACTTAGATTGCATTTTGTTTTTTTTGTTTTTTTTAAGGACTCTAAAATCCTTTGAAGACCATGCGTATAGAGTATAAATAATCTGTGAATTTTCAGTTCTTGTATAACACCATGTCTGAAGAAGAGAGCTAGTACTCTTGAAAGCTTACTTTTAAATATACTCAGCCTCTAAAAGGTATCGCCTGATTTCTTCACTCTTCCACCAGCATGCATTGTGTTACAGTACATCGTATATTTGATATTGACTGATCATAGATAAAGCGTTTTCAATCATAATGGTGTCTGCCACTCCAGTAAATCAAGCAAATCGGATGTTACTCCCGAATTGCTCATTGAGGTGTGGCTGAAACAGCCTTGCAGGATGCTGTAGGTTCCATGTGGAAAGGCTCTTTTTTATTCACCTATCAGGCAGTTAGGCAATGTGGGCGCAATATGGTTACCAGCACCTCGTCTGACCATAGAGCCATTCACTTCCAGGCATGGTTTCTCATCTGGCCAAGATTAATGGAAGCTCTCTGCTGGAAAGGAAGGAACTGCTAGTGGAACTCAAGAAGTCCTACAATGCTTGGTGGAATGGAAAATGATTCTTTAATGAAATCTTTAACTGAAGTGAGTATAATAAAGTTAAATTTCATTGTTTCTTTCAGGTCAAGATTAGACAACATACACATGAGGAGAAGGAGGACTCATTCAGCTGTGATCCCTGCAAGACGTTTATCAATGCTAGGATGTCAGAGAGGAGCTGTGGGACACCAAAAAAGACACAAAAAGGCATTCTTAATCTTTCATCTTTCATTCCAGGATGGCGAACCTGTGAAATGAGAAAAGCAACTCTGTTTTTCAGGAAACTCCATGCAGGTCGCATATCCCTGACTCAACTTTGGGCTGAGACTGGAAACATAAAAGCTGGGAAGAAGGCAGAAATGGGTCCACCACTGAAATTGCCAATAATTTCTGCAAGTTATCACTAACACTCTTGTTCCTGCACATTTGGAGGTTATGGTCGTTCTTGTGACAGTGGAGAAGATTTTTCCGGCCTGGCAGGATCTGATGTAGTTATGCTCTCCCAGCAGAGCTCTGGGTATCTCATATGCCCGGATCTTTTGTAAATGTACGAGGACATAGTAGAGGACAGAATGCCACAATCATTGAGGGAATGTATGATCATGATGTTGTACAAGTAGAAGGGGGAGCTATGTGCCATGAAAAACTAATGTTCCATCAACCCCCTGAACTGACCCCACTCTATTCTATGCGCATGCAGCAGGAGTACAGCAGAGTCTGTCACGTGCCTGAGAGAGTGACAGCAGGGGAGAAATGAAACTTCTGGCCTCCCATTCCCTCTGTGAACCTAAGAATGGGGGCAAAAGGGGCCGACATATAGTTAGTAAGTAGGCTTATCCATTGTAGTGAATGCTGAAACTTTTTATTCCCTCACATAACCCTTTGAAGCACACTATATGACTTTCCAGGAACTGAGTATCTCCATCCTAGACTGCCACAGACTGATCCACAGAGTGCTGAGAGACAATTCTATCTTGAACATTGATGTTTTAATTCACTGTGTGCTGTTTCCTACACTAGGTTCAAACTAGCGTTGGGCTTTCTGTTCTTCGAGTCTGCTTGGGGACCTGAAGAACGGAGACCTAATCCGCTTAAAAAGCAATTACCCTCAGAAATCCAAGGACCCCATAGACTATAATGGGGTACGCCGGGTTTCCACCCGAAAAATGCGGAGATATGGATTCAGGGATAAAAACCCCGAATGTAGTTCCAACGCTAGTGTGAACCTAGCCTGTATTACATTGCAGTACATTTTATATTTGATATCAATGACTCATGGTAAATCAATCAAAAATGCAGGTATGAACCAGCCTACAACCTGATTTTAGAAAAAAAGAGGCTGCATTGCTTCCATTAATTACCGTGTACCCTTCAAACAACTTATAGGCTAGTGTTCTGAGACGGACCCCTAATATTGATGTCTTCCTGTTCCTATTCTAATAGCAGACATTATCCATGTTACATACTGAATAGGTGGCTAGACAGTTGTGTTGTGCTTACAGCTATTAATTCAGTTGAAGATATAATGGACCCCACAAATCACACACATATACAGTGGGTACGGAAAGTATTCAGACCCCTTTAAATTTTTCACTCTTTGTTTCATTGCAGCCATTTGCTAAAAGCAAAAAAGTTCAATTTTATTTCTCATTAATGTACACTCAGCACCACATCTTGACAGAAAAAAACAGAAATGTAGATATTTTTGCAAATTTATTAAAAAAGGAAAACTGAAATATAACATGGTCATAAGTATTCAGACCCTTTGCTGTGGCACTCATATTTAACTCACATGCTGTCCATTTCCTTCTGATCCTCCTTCATTGGAGTCTGGCTGTTTTTAATTAAGCTGATTGGATTTGATTAGGAAAGGCACACACCTGTCTATATAAGACCTCACAGCTCACAGTACATGTCAGAGCAAATGAAAATCATGAGGTCAAAGGAACTTCCCAAGGAGCTCAGAGACAGAATTGTGGCAAGGCACAGATCTGGCCGAGGTTACAAAAGAATTTCTGCAGCACTCAAGGTTCCTAAAAGCACAGTAGCCTCCATAATCCTTAAATGGAAGAAGTTTGGGATGACCAGAACTCTTCCTAGACCTGGCCGTCCAGCCAAACTGAGCAATCGTGAGAGAAGAGCCTTGGTGAGAGAGGTAAACAAGAACCCAAAGATCACTGTGGCTGAGCTCCAGAGATGCAGTAGGGAGATGGGAGAAAGTTCCACAAAGTCAACTATCACTGCAGCCCTCCACCAGTCGGGGTTTTATGGCAGAGTGGCCCGAAGGAAGCCTCTCCTCCGTGCAAGACATATGAAAGACCGCATAGAGTTTGCCAAAAAACACATGAAGGACTCCCAGACTATGAGAAATAAGATTCTCTGGTCTGATGACACGAAGATTGAACTTTTTGGCGTTAATTCTAAGCGGTATGTGTGGAGAAAACCAGACACTGCTCATCACCTGCCCAATACAATCCCAACAGTGAAACATGGTGGTGGCAGCATCATGCTATGGGGGCAGGACGACTGGTTGCAATTGAAGGAAAGATGAATGCGGCCAAGTACAGAGATATCCTGAAAGAAAACCTCTTCCAGAGTGCTCTGGGCTGAAGGTTCACCTTCCAACAAGACAATAACCCTAAGCACACAGCTAAAATAACAAAGGAGTGGCTTTGGAACAACTCTGTGACCATTCTTGACTGGCCCAGCCAGAGCCCTGACCTCAACCCAATTGAGCATCTCTGGAGAGACCTGAAAATGGCTGTCCACCAACGTTCACCATCCAACCTGGTGGAAATGGAGAGGATCTGCAAGAAAGAATGGCAGAGGATCCCCAAATCCAGATGTGAAAAACTTGTTGCATCATTCCCAAGAAGACTCATGGCTGTACTAGCTCAAAAGGATGCTTCTACTCAATACTGACCAAAGGGTCTGAATACTTATGACCATGTGATATTTCAGTTTTTCTTTTTTAATAAATTTGCAAACATATCTACATTTCTGTTTTTTTCTGTCAAGATGTGGTGCTGAGTGTACATTAATGAGAAATAAAATGAACTTTTTTGCTTTTAGCAAATGGCAATGAAACAAAGAGTGAAAAATTTAAAGGGGTCTGAATACTTTCCGTACCCATTATATATATATATATATATATATATATATATATATATATAGGACAAACCTCAGAGGAATTTCTTCTTGGATAGAAAAAATATATTCATGATGTATCTCTAGACAGTTTCCTTCTGTTCAAATGAATACAATACCGTGTAAATACATGTAAATGAATTCATAATGCTCAGGGATTGCTGTGAATGAGGCGGGAGGATTCCTGCCAGACTGGTAAAGTCTTTGAATTATTTACTTCTCCCTTCTGAGATATACACCATCTGATTGAATAATCTGCGGGCCTGGTGCTCTGCTAAACTTGTTGGCCCACTTTGAGCTTAAATGTGATACTTTAGCCTATATTGGCTGTGTCTACAAGTTGAATAAACATTGCTTTATATAGGCCAAAGAGATGTAATAATTGAATTTGGATAGTGCCAAAAAACTGTGTAAAATGTATAAAGATTAATAAAATAATGCAATTACTGTTATAAGGAAAATACTGAAACAATGGAATTGGGGAGAGAAAAGTAGCAGTCAAGACCCAAAGCTATATTAGGCTGAGGCCCCACGTTGCGGAAACGCAGCTTCTTTTATTACAGATTTTGCTGCGTTTTTCTGAGTCAAACCTAGGAGTGGCTACAAAAGGGTTGGGAAATATATAGGAAGTTCTTATACTTCTACCATCTGCTCAATCCACTCAGGCTTTAGCTCAAAAAACCGCAACAAAATCTGCAACAAAAAAAGCTGCATTTCCACAACGTGGGGCTTCAGCCTTGCTTGGTAATAGATTGTTCTGCTTATTTTTAACACAACTTTATCAGGAGGGAGGGAAAGTTTTTTTAAGGCTAAGGCCCCACATTGCAGAAATGCATCATTTTTTCTAACAGATTTTGCTGCAATTTTTTGAGCCAAAGTCAGGAGTGGATTTAACAGAAGGGAAACATCTTCCTTTATATTTCCTATTCATTTTCAAGCCATACCTAACTTTGGCTCAAAAAAAAAAAAAAGCAGCAAAATCTGCAACAAAAAATGCTGTGTTTCTGCAACATGGGGCCCTGGCCTAAAGAGGTTTTCTGACCCGAAATACTTTTTTCATACCGATGACCTATTCATAGCATCTGACTTGTGCGGGTCTAACACCCAGACCCCTCTAAGATCTGCTAATCAGGCTGCCTCTGGGCACTGGAAACTATAGCAATGGATGGGGAGCTGAAACAGTCTGCTCCTATTCAAGTAATAGTAGTGGAGCTGGAGTCACGTTGACTGTATAGCAGTGGCGCAGAGGATCCTATTATTTGAATAGATGCAGAGCTGCTTCCATTCGCTATCCACTGCAGTAGCTTCCAGTGCCCATAGGCAGCCATATCAGCGTATCTCTGTGTTGTCCGGTTATGGATAGGTCATCAGTATAAAGAATGCATTTGGGGTTGGAAAAGCAGTTTTATGTGACTTTGATATTGATGGCTTATCCTTACGATTGGTCATCAACATTAGGTTAGTGGAGATCCAATACCCCATTGATCAGCTGATAGAAGGAGCCATGGCACTCTGGCTAAGATGTCTCTGTAAGCCATTCCCATATGCAGTCACATGATCATGCTACTGGTATTTATCTCCTTTCGTGGCCTTTCCTACCTAGTGCAGGATGTCCCATTCATCATCCAGTTCAGAAAATCCCTTTAAATTCTTATTGCTGCCACTGCATATGAATTTATTGTTGAAGTGGAAGTTGTGTAAATTCCTATTCTGTAAGATCTCACTAGTGGCAGCTGAAGGCAGATCCAATTTTAGCCAATGACAATGCAGAGGGGTGAAGGCAAACCTCTCCATTTAGTAATCTTAGGTGAGCGTTGATGGCTATATGCTGTGTCCCTAGCTAGCATCCCATGTATAGCGAGTTATATTTGGTGTTTATCTCATTTCGCCTAATATGGGATTGTTGTATCGATACTCTGTAAAGATGTGTTTTTTTCTTTGTGCTGTACTGTGCTGACAGCTGCTTACTTACAACCTAGGTGCATGGAACTTTAGTTGCACTTAGGTGTTATACCAAGGAGGAGCTATTTGGCATGTCCTTTGGAATGACCTCATTCTGGCTTCAGTGTGACGTTTAGTTACGTCAGGGCTAGGGCTTGTTAGGTATACAGGAGCTTTTGTGACATTTCAGAAGGTGGATCAGTACTTCAGTAACATGGTGTTCTTGTCTGGTCCCCATCGTCCCAGGAAGAAGTCGCTTGTGTCATGAAACACTGAAGGCCTGAGTTGGAGCGCACATGTGGGAATAGAATGCTGCATGGATCTTAAAGGGAAATTAGTTAAGTGATGCCTATGGAGAGAGGAGTGTTGCCCATCACATTGTAAAAACTTTGGCAACTTGGAGCTGCTGTATGTGAAGTGCTGTAACATGTTGTACAACTGCTGTGTCCTTTATTCTAAAATCAAGCTCAGTAAAGTTTCACTTCTGATATTTGTACGTCCGGTGGTTATCTTCTGACATGACTACACTACACCAACAACGCAAGGGGACATCACAGGAACATTGGTTGTCAAGTCGTGTATCTCTTGCAACTAGATTGTCAGAATTTTCTCAGTCTCAGCTCCTTCCACTTTGCCCAGGTCTTAAGGAAACGAGCATGTGTCCTGGATTTCCAGCTTGACAGTTCTTCGAAGCGTGAGATCTGATTAACTTTTTCCACCCATTCCATTCTTGATGGGGGATCAGTACTTAGCCATTTGCGAGGAATAAGTGAATTGGCAGCCGATAAGAGGAGTGAGATAAGGTTGTTTCTCGATGGGGTATAGTATGCCGATTTTAGTGGGATCAGGACCATAGTTGGGCTGAGCTTAAAGGTCGGAGAAGAAAGTCGTCTAATCACTGATTGAATATCATTCCAAAACGGACTAATTACTGGGCACTGCCACCATATGTGCAACAAGGACCCACTCTGAGACTTACATCTCCAGCAGGTGTCAGAATCTGATAGATTCATTTTGTGGAGCCATTGTGGAGTATGATACCATCTGGTTAGCAACTTATAGTGAGTCTCCTGTAGGCGCACACAGGTGGAAAAGCCATGAGAATTTCGTAATACCTGTTTGACTTGCTCCTCTGAGAGGACCACACCCAACTCCATTTCCCAAGAAGTTAGGAAAGCCGGTTTGTGTATCCGAACAGGACTGACAAAAGTGGACAGGACATATGATGTCTTGGACAAAAATTTATTTCGAGCTATGAGGCTTCGTTCGAAGGGAGTGAGATCGACTCGTATTGTGTTAGCTGTCAGCCAGTCCCGCATATATTTATGCAGGTGGTGTTTATGTAGAAAGGACAGCGGTTTGTCAGAGACCAGCGATTCCAGTTTTGTAAAGTTCACCTCTGCTTTCTCACCAACAACCTCCAGCAGTCGGTGTGAAGTCAGGCGATGCCACATGTCTGAACAGGATACCTTCGACCTTCCCAGCCAATCTGGTACAATGCCTATAGGGCTTAGAGGCGAAGGGGAAGGTGCCAGCGTTTCTTTCAATTCCCGCCATGTTTCACAGGCGCCTAACAGGATTTGATCAATTGATTGGGAGCTGCTATTTGGGGAGCCATACAGCCACAGGTCTACTTGGCAGGTCGGCCCAAATGTGCAGACAGAAAGTTTATGGAATAGTGAGGGTGGATCCGAGGAAGTGAGCTCAATCCAACGCTTCAATTGTATTGCTTTGTAATAACCCAAGACATCTGGCATGCCCATGCCACCCGCCACCTTCTTCTTCATCAAGAAACTTATAGAGAGCCGTGGGCGTTTGCCACGCCAGAGGAAAGTGGAGAAAAGACTTCTTAATGACTTGAAAAAATACGGGGGGGAGGCGTATGGGCAACATATGGAGTTGGTATAGGATCTTGGGAAGCACATAAGTCTGCAATAGATTTCGTCTACCAAACCAAGAAAACGGCATTCCTTGATAAGAAGCTAACATGGTGCGAATTTCCGTTAGTAGTGACTGAAAATTCTCTGTGTAGATGTGAGACGGGTCTGCTGTTAGTTGGACACCTAAATATTTAATGGATTTTGAGGTCCACTTAAAGGGCGTGGAGGCGGATACTTGTAGTGATTTTGTAGGGGGGAGAGAGACATTTAACACCTCCGATTTATCTAGATTGGCTTTATATCCGGAGACTGAGCCATAGCGAGAGAGGAGTTCTACAATGGCAGGGAGCCCTTTCTCGGGGTTGGACACCATAAACAGAACGTCGTCTGCAAAGGCGGCGGAATGCATAGTTTGTGTTCCTATTTTAAATCCTGATATGTCTGGGTGAGCACGAACCGCCTGTAATAGGGATTCCAATACTAAAATGAACAGGGAGGGGGAAAGAGGGCAACCCTGTCTGGTCCCATTCGTAATATTGAAGCTGGGGGAAAGCGTGTCATTAATCTTCAAGCGAGCGTAAGGGGAACCATAGAGAGTGAAGATCGCTTCTATGTATTGAAGGGGGAAGTTAAATTTTTTTGGCGTGGCTTTCATAAATAACCAGTCCACTCTATCAAACGCTTTTTCAGCGTCTACTCCCAGCAAAACCAGGCTCGAGCGTGTTTTCCTAGCATGGGTGATAACGTGGAGTAAGCGATGGGAGTTATCCTTTCCCTCTCTGCCCAGAACAAAACCAGCTTGATCAGGGTGAAGTAAGGAAGGTAGAAGATGTTTCATTCTAGTGGCCAATATTTTCGCCCACAATTTAAGATCGAGATTAAGAAGAGAGATAGGCCTATAGCTACCACAGGAGAGGGGGTCTTTCCCTTCTTTAGGAAGCAACGTAATATGTGCTTCTTGTGCTTGGCAGGGGAGTTTTTTCCCCGAAAGCAGGGCATTACAGGATCTAGAAAGATGCGGTAGTAATTCTGATTGGAATACTTTATAGTATTGTAAGGGGAAGCCATCTGGACCTGGGCTTTTCCCTTTAGGGAAGCTATTTAGGACACATTTAATTTCTTCCAAAGAAATTGAGGACGTGAGTGTCGCAGCGTCTTCCGCCGACAGGGATGGCAGAGAGAGGGAGTTAAAGAATTCCTCTATCCTATTTACTTTGCTTGTTGTAGCGGTCTCAGTGTCATTGGTGTTTAGATTGTATAGCCCAGTGTAAAATGAGAGGAAAGCCGAGGTTATGTCTTTGGTGGATTTGTGTGTGTTGCCTGCTTGATCTTTTATAACCGAAATAAAGCACTTGGCTTTTCGTTTCTTAATCAGCGAAGTCATAAGCTTACCCCCCTTGTCCCCATGTGCATAAAGCCTGTGTTGGTAGTGAAGAAAATGTTTAGCCGTTTGGACGTTAATGGCATCTTTTAGCTTTTCCCGCAGAGTTTGGAGTTCAGTGCTTCTATTCAACTGTCTACTTGCCTTACGTGTGCGTTCAATTGCCGCTATGTCTGAAAGAATTTTGTCTAGTTCTGCCTGAGTTTCCCTCTTGACTCTGGAGGCCAGGGATATGAAAATTCCCCTAATTACCGCCTTATGTGCCTCCCAAGTAATGGTGGGACAAGTATCTGCATTAGCATTTATGGCAAAGTACGACTCCATCTGCTGCCTGACGGTCCCAACTAGATCTGGGCGATCGAATCAAAGCTTAATTTAATCTCCAGCACCAATCCCTTTGAGGCAGTTGGCGCAGTGTTAACCTAGCCCATACTGGTGCATGATCGGACACCGATATAGAGTCGATGCGGGATTGCAGAGAATACGGGGCTAGATCTCTAGTGACAAAAATATAATCCAGTCTCTGATAGGATTGCCGAGGATTGGAAAAAAAGGAATAATCCTTCACGGATGGGTTGTGCAGACGCCAAAGATCGACCAAATGCAAGTCATTTAGGTCTTGCAGGAGTCTACCCAGTGCTTTCTGGGGAATAGATGATGTCCCTCTAGAGGCATCAAGAGCAGGGTTGAGAGTGAGGTTAAAATCGCCAGCTAGGATTATAGAACCTTCTGCAAAGAGTTCCAGTGTGCACAGAGCCTCAACAAGAAAACCACTTGGCCTTGATTGGGAGCGTAGAAATTGGCAAAGGTGTATTTATAAGTAGCGATAGTGCCTTTTAGCAGCAGAATTCTGCCCTCGGAGTCCTCATAAGTTTGAGAACACTGGAAAGGTACTGAGGAATGAAATAGAATAGAAACACCCCTAGAGGAAGCAGTGGGATTCGTGGAGTGGAAACAAGTAGTGAACATTTTTGTGGGGAGGCGAGGGATTTTCCCTGTCTTGAAATGAGTTTCTTGAAGGAACGCCACATTTGTGTGTAGCTTACGGAGTATGGTAAAAATTTGAGATCTCTTATTCGGGGAATTTAGGCCATGGGTGTTAAAGGAAGTAAAAACTAATTCGGACATGGTGGCCCTGAGACAATGTGAGTCCAATGGGTAAGAAGGGTGAGGGAGAGAGGGAAAGGAGGGGTATTTGAACAAACAGAGGTTAGGTGGGAAGGTTTGGGTAGTGAGACAACCAGACGAGGAAGGGGAGGGGTAGAAAGGGAGAAGAGAGAGAGGTGAGGAAAGCTTAGATAGAGATAGAGAAGAGAAAGAGTACAAGAGCTAGGTTGGGCCCAAAATAATGCGCCCGTCAATAGGTCAAATATTTAGCGGCAACGCCTGACAGCCGCTAAGCTTGTAACACTTACTCTGTCAATAGACAGAATATAAAAGGGATAGGGGAAACGGAGATGGTCCCAATCGTGACAGCCAACTACCATACCTTACAGGAGTGGTTGCGCACAGAGGCGTGTAACAATGGGGACTACATACAGGCAACAGTGTGTAAAAGATGTAAAGGTACACAAGAGATGTGAGAGTTAGAGATATCCTACGGACACGTCTGGAAGGGCGGGCAGTATGAGAGTGCAAATAGGCTCAGAGATAGTTGCCATAATTGCGCCGAAATGAGCCCATGTCATATTATACAACATTAGCAACAGAATCAATACAATCCGGGATTACATAAACATCTCCAATGTGGTTATACCGAAATCCCTTATGGGGGTCTATCTCAGCAATATAGTTAGGGTGGTTAGTGCACACACCCCTATGTATTAGGGCGGCATAACTTCCCGAAGCATCGGGAATCCCGGCACGACACCCTGCTATACAAAGATCCCACAAACCCGTGTGTGAGCCTTGCCCCCCCACCCAACAACCCGCCCCCCCGATATTCCGCTGGTAGTAGTTAGTAGTTAGTAATAGCTGTTAGTAATGGTTTTTGTGGTAACCCCTGAGAGTTAGCGATAGGTACTGATTAGTGACAGTGAGTAATGATTAGTAATTGGCAGTTAGTAGTTAGTAGTTAGTAGCAAGTAGGTTTACTTAGCAAGTTCCCTGACGTGCCTAGTGTACACAGTGCAACGTGAAAATTTTGGTTCACTGAATGAGTATACTCCCTGCTAAAGTAATGAACCTCTTCCCCAACCTGGGCTCCCCCGCCATCCGAGACCACGGGGCCCCACGTGCCTGCTCCTCCTCCAAGGCACCATAAACGCATCACCGGCCCCCGAAATCCCGGACGGGGGGCGGAAGGCCCCACAAATACAATTGTTAGTCAGAAAACCCACCCACAGACATGTATATCAAACATCTCAAACAGTTGGACTTCTCAGGGAATTGGGGGAGGGAGGGAACATGGTAGAGAGTGACAGAGCTCCAACCGCCCGTTTCCCGACATAGGGTGCCAGTCACTCCCACCGTGGGTGCTGCAGGGCCCATCGGGCACAAAGCAAGCTCCTGGTATAGGTCATGAGGGAGTGGAGGTTGTGGAAAGTATGAGGGGGTGTGGGAGGATAGGTCCAGGGTAGAAGGTACCTTCAACCGCCAGCAGTCCCGGATATGAGTGCAAAACATAGGTACTTCACTTCTGGGCCAGTCCAGTGGGAGGGAATGGTACCACAGTGAATTTGCAAGAGGTGCCTTTCACACACAAGTCAGCTCCACGTAGAGGAACAGCTCAGTGGTAAGATTACCGACATCAAGTGGATTCTTGTATGTGTCTCTTCAAGGAGGGTTTCCTATGTCTTGGCGACCTGAGACGCTGTTGCAGGCCTTCCTGTTCAAAGCTGGGCAGTGACGGCCAGGAGTGTAAGTCCTCCGGGAGAGGCAACCACGAGGGAATCTCCATAGGGGGTATGTCGAGCAAGGCCCAGGCTTTGGAGAGATCTTCTGGTGAACGTATGATTATCCTGCGGCCTTGCTTAAGAACAGACAACCCGAAGGGAAAAAGCCATGCATACTGAAGGCCTCTTTCCCGTAGTGCCTCCAGCAGTGGACGTAACATCCGACGCTTTGCCAGGGTAGATGGTGCCAGGTCTTGTTATAGGTGGATCTCTGTTTGGGCATACATAAGTGGTCTTTTTTTCCCTTGCAGCAGCTAGTATAGCAGATGTGTCCGCGGAGGACAGCAGCCCGCAGATTACATCCCTCGGTGGGTCAGCAGGGGAGGGTTTAGGTCTGACCGCTCGGTGGACCCTTTCGATGCGGACCAAGGCTGCCTTTTCCGCACCCACGAGGGATACAAAGATGGCCGACATCACCTTTCTCAGATCCTCAGAAGCAGGAGATTCCGGCAGGCCCTTAAGGCGCAGGTTCCTCCTGCGGTTCCAATTCTCCAGATCCTCCAGAGCATCGTATGTTCTGTTCAAGTGGGTGTGATGATCGGTGATACGCTGTGCCAGCAAAGAAGAGTGAAGGGTAATCGCTGAGCACGCCGACTCAAGGGAGTCCACTCTTTTGCCCACGGATTGTATGTCAGCCCGTATGTCAGAGAGCTCCGCGAGCACTGGGGCGATTGCTTGTGTCAGAGCCTTGCGAAGGAAGGACTTGGTAATCATCCCGGAGATAGCGTCTGTCCGGTCAGTACCCGACGCGCTGTCAAGATCTGAGTCCTCTGCCGCGTCTCCCGAGTGGGCCTCTTCCAGCGCCATCTTGCGCGCCACTGCAAGAGAACGCTGGACTTTCTTGCGAAAGAATTTATGCACCTCCGCTGCGTTATTCTTGCCCGTGGGGGTACCTGGTAGTTCCCCGCTTCTTTCTCTCAGTGTCTTGCCCATTCTTGTCCTCAATTGAGCGTTTTAAGGCAGGTAGTGGCTTAGTGTCTGACGGAGCTGCAGGCTCAGACGTCCATCAGCATCGACGGTTAGGCTCTGCCCCCCAATCTGCGCCAGTTTCTAACTGGCGTAGATTTCCATTCTGGATCTGGGGCATCTGGCTGTTTTATGAAAAAGGGTTTTGTGCAGGGAAAGGAAATGATATGTGATTATTTAGTTATTAAACATCCCCTTGTTTTTTATTGCTGTGGCCCCAAGCAAGCAAGATACCCCAAAGATCAGCTCGCCTCAGGGGACTTACAACATATTTCCCTGAATTTGTGGTATTGTATTCTTTGTCACAGATGATGCATAACAAAGGCCAGTGGCTTCTTTACAGTGGTTAATGTGATATTATACATCAGTTGTTTATATATATCCTTTTTTTTTGCAGTGGTTTTATCTACCGCCCACACACAAGCTCTTTTTAGTTTGTGTTGCTATCACTTTCTGTCATGTGGTGGACTTGTATTTTTCAGATCTAAGCTTCATAAAAGGCACCATTATTTAACCCCCTACATACATACTGAAAGGTCAAAGATGTCATCCCTGTCTCCTTAAACTGTTTACTTTTATCAAGAACAAATGTAATAGTTACAGGATCTGTCATCAGATATTTGTAGCTTCTCACTGTCTGTATACTGTACATTTATATAAACTAATAATATAAACAAATTGCAGCTACCCTATTTCCCCGAAAATAAGCCCTACCAAGAAAATAAGCCCTTGCATGATTTTTCAGGACTTTTGGAGTATGCTTGAAATATACTGTAAGCCCTACCCCAAAAATAAGCCCTAGTTATAGCTCTTTAAAAATAGTGTCCAGGCAGCTATACATGTAAAGAAGAAAACAGAATACACTAGACCAGGGGTCGGCAATCTATGACATGCGTGCCACTCTTGGCACGCAAGGCTTATTCCCCTGGCACGGCAGCGGACTCCTCACCCAGCAGTTTCGATCGGACCAAACGCTGCCGAAACGAAACTGCTATTATTATACTGTGGGGTCTCTTCAGACTCCCGAGTATAATAAGCGGAGCACCCGGGGAGGTGATGAAACATAAAAAACAATGTTACTCACCATTCCATGCTCCGCAGCCGCTCTGTACTCTTCAGGCGCTTCTGCCTAAAGTCAGCTGACAGGACCTCAGGGGTCGCGTCTGCGTCTGACGTCATTACGCATAATGACGCGACGTGACCTCTGAGACTCAATGAGCGGTCACTGACTACAGGCAGAAGCGCCCGAAGATACAGAGCGGCTGCGGCGCGTGGAATGGTGAGTAACATTGTTTTTTATGTTTCATCATCTCTCTTTGCCCTCCACTTATTATACTCTGTGGTCTGAAGAGACCCCACAGTATAATAATAGCTAGTGAGTGTGCAGGGGCCACTATGGGGCATATACCGTGTGCAGGGACCACTATGGGGCATATACCGTGTGCAGGGGCCACTATGGAGCATAATACCGTGTGCAGGGGCCGGTATGGGACATATACCGTGTGTAGGGGCCGGTATGGGACATATTGTTGTGTGCAGGGGCCGCTATGGGACAAATACTGTGTGCAGGGGCAGCTATGGGACAAATACTGTGTGCAGGGGCCGCTATGGTACAAATACTGTGTGCAGGGGCAGCTATGGGACAAATACCGTGTGCAGAGGCCGCTTTGGGACATATACCGTGTGCAGGGGCCACTATGGAGCATAATACCGTGCGCAGGGGCCGCTATGGGACATATTCCGTGTGCAAGGGCTGCTATGGGACATATACCGTGTGTAGGGGCCGTTATGGGACATATTGCTGTGTGCAGGGGCCGCTATGGGACAAATACTGTGTGCAGGGACTGCTAGGGGACAAATACCGTGTGCAGAGGCCGCTATGGGACAAATACTGTGTGCAGGGACTGCTATGGGACATAATACCGTGTGCAGGGACCGCTATGGGACAAATACCGTGTGCATAGGCCGCTATGGGACAAATACTGTGTGCAGGGGCCGCTATGGGACAAATACTGTGTGCAGAGGAAGCTATGGGACAAATACTGTGTGCAGAGGCCGCTATGGGACATAATACCGTGTGCAGGGACCACTGTGGGACAAATACTGTGTGCAGAGGCAGCTATGGGACAAATGCCGTGTGCAGAGGCCGCTATGGGACAAATGCCGTGTGCAGAGGCCGCTATGGGACAAATACTGTGTGCAGAGGCAGCTATGGGACAAATACTGTGTGCAGAGGCCGCTATGGGACATAATACCATGTGCAAGGACCGCTATGGGACATATACCGTGTGCAGAAGCCGCTATGGGACATATACCATGTTGCAGGGGCCGCTATGGGACATAATACCGTGTGCAGGGACATTATTCTGTATAACGGTGTGTTTTCTATATTAAGGATGTGTTTTTGCACAGAAAACTCAGGCTTTGTTTTTTTTTGTGCAAAAATGCACCAGTTTTACATCGAATGAAAAAGTTCCAAATATAGCTGCATCCAGATACATAATGTGTTTTCACCATAAGGATGCCACCATACGGTGCTCCTGGACACATACATTTACCACTCATTGCGGGATGTACATGGACTTTCATTGCTTCTAATCAGAAAGTACAGGAGCGTCCCAGGAAATAGCAGTAAACGCATGTGTCCTAAAGCATCTGGTGGCAGCACTTCTGTGTTATGGTTTGTGGTATATGACTTTAGTTTAGGGGTCGTCAGACTTACAATTATTGACCGGCACTCCGAGTACCTCATCTTTGATTTTTTTATTAAAATCGGCACGCCGAACAAAAAAGGTTGCCTACCCCTGCACTAGACCCTTCATCAATGAAAGCAACCCACCCCCACAAGAAAGCAGACACTGACCTTAAGAGAATTATCTGCACAAGATGGCACTAGTGAGATAGTTCTCCACAACAATAAAGGTTGACTAGCAGTCAGGGCCAGTTTTAGACAAAGTGGGGCCCTGGGCAGAAATTAAAAGCGGAGCCCCAAATGCTGATATGCAAACAACACCATCATCTTCCAGTGACAACCCCTATAATAATGCCTCCTTTCTGCCAACAGAAAAGTGACAACAAGCCCCATTTTACCACACACAATTCAAATGAGCACTTTTGTACCACCTATTAGATTTTTGCTCCCAGTCATCAGTTATTATAATAATAATAATAATAATAATAATAATAATAATAATAATAATATAGTCCTTTAATAGTCCCACAATGGGAAAATTCAGTGTGTTACAGCAGCAAAGATAAGCAGATAAAAATACAACATATACAGGAATGTTCCAAGGTAAGAGGCATTACATTGATAGTAGACAGCGCCTCCTTATAAATGATAGTCCCTGCTTATAAATAATCTTACACCTTTATCAGTAATAGTTCCCTTATAAATGATAAATAGTGTCCTGTATCAGTAATATTCCCCCTTATCAGTAACAGTCACCCCGTAAAAATAATACTGCTCCCTTATAAATAATAGCCCCCTCATAAATAATAGTTACCCTTATAAATAATAGTCCCCATTATCACTAATAGCCCCCTTTATAAATAAGCCCACTTAACAATTATACCCCCCTTATAAATAGTTCCCCTCTTATAAATAATAGCTCCCCCCTTATATTGGATGCCTTATATATAATAGTTCCCCCCTTATAAATAATAGCCCGTCTTATAAATAATAGTTCCCCCTTATAATAGCCCCCTCATACTTAAGTTTCCCAATTATATATAGTAACCCACCCTTATATATAATAGTTCTCCGTTAGACAGTGTTGGACTGAAGGGCCTTAGGCCCACCAAAGGAACTTGTTCTGGGGCCCCACCCAACAGCTTCCTGCTAATAACCTACACCACGGCTCCTTCACTGAAGTCTTACATATGTGCTGATTATCCTGTGTTACTGAGTATGTTCCCCGTATAATCAGCCCCTATAGTACTGTGCAGGCCCCAATAACTCCATGGCCAGTTCATGCATAGTACTGTATGGGGGATGACATGGCCATGGGGCACTACACGTATGTGCAAGATTATAGTGAGGGAGCTGTGATGCAGACATAGCACACAGGGCTGCCAGCAGGAATTGTGAGCACCCCCCCCCCCCACACAGTATAATGCTCCACATGGTATATAATGCTCCACAGTATAAAATGCTCTCCTGAGCCCTCCAGTTTCCCCACATGGTATATAATGCTCCACAGTGACCCCACACAGTATAAAATGCTCCCCTCAGCCCCCCATTGTGGTCCCACATGGTATGTAAGGCTCCACACAGTATAATACTCCACAGTGGCCCACACAGTATACTACCCCTTAGTGGACCCAGACAGTACAATATGCTCTCCAGCAGCCCCACACAATATAATATGCTCCATACAGTATAATATACACCCCACAATGCCCCCCCAGTATAATGCTCCACAGTGGCCTAACACAGTATAACATGCTCCATAATGACCTCCACACAGTATAATATACTCCCCAGAGGGGTTCCCCCAGTATAATGCTCCACAGTGGTCCCCCACAATATAATATGTTCCCCACAGTCCCCCCCAGTATAATGCTCTACAATGGCCCCACAGAGTATAATATGCTCCCGAAAAGCCCCACACAATATAATACACTCCACAGTGGCCCCACACAGTATAACAGGCTCCCCACACTGTCCATTCCCCCAGTATAAAGCTCCACAGTGGCCCATAGTATAATATGCTCCCCAGAGGGCCCCCGCTAGTATAATGCTCCACAGTGCCCCTCCAGTATTTTGCTCCACAGTGGCCCCACGCAATATATTATGCTCCCCAGAGCATCCCCCAGTATAATGTTCCACAGTAGGCCCCACGCAGTATAATATGCTCCCCAGAGGGCCCCCTAGTATAATGCTCATTAGTCCCCCCCGAATAATGCCCCACAGTGGCGCCACACAATATAATATGCTCTGCTGATGGCCCCCCCAAATTAATGCTCCACAGTGACCCCACTCAGTATAACATGCTCCAGAATGGCCTCCACACAGTATAATATACTGCCCAGAGAGGTTTCCCCAGTATAATACTCCACAGTGGCCCAAAACAGTATAACATGCTCTCCAGAGCCCCCCCCCAGTATAATGCTCCACGGTGGCCCCGCACAGTATAATATACTGGGGGGCCCCTCTGGAGAGCATATTATACTGTGTGGGGCCACCGTGGAGCATTATACTGGGGGGGGGGCTCTGGAGAGCATATTATACTGTGTGGGGCCACTGTGGAGCATTATACTGGGGAGGGGGCCCTCTGGAGAACATGTTATATTCTGTGGGGCCTCTATGGAGTATTATAAAGTGGGGGGGCTCTGGAGAGCATGTTATATTCTGCGGGGCCTCTATGGCATATTATAAAGTGGGGGGGCTCTGGAGAGCATGTTATATTCTGTGGGGCCACTTTAGAGCATTATACTGGGGGGCCCCTTTGGAGAGCATAATGCTCCAAAGTGGCCCCACAGAATATAACATTATCTCCAGAGCCTCCCCCCCACACATTATAATTTTCCACAGAGGCCCCACAGAATATAACATGCTATCCAGAGGGCCCCTTCCCCAGTATAATGCTCCACAGTGGCCCCACACAGTATAATATGCTATCCAGAGGGGGCCCCCCAGTATAATATGCTATCCAGAGGGGGCCCCCAGTATAATGCTCCACAGGGGCCCTACAGTGCTATTATTATATTATATTCTGGGGTCTCTTCAGACCCCAGAGTATAATAATCGAAGGCCCGGGGAAAGTAAGGTAAAATAACAAACAGTTATACTCACCTTGTTCTTACCTCTGCTGGGCCTCCTCGCGCTGCTCCGCTATCCCCGTCGGCGCTGGCTTCTTCTCTGCGGCTGACGTCACACGTTGTGGACGTCACCGCTGAGGCCTGTTATTGGGCCTCAGCGATTACGTGAAGCACGCTGTCAGCACGCCCCACGTGACCGCTGTGGCCAGGCCTCAGCGGTGATGTCCGGAACGCTAGAAGATGACGTTGGACGCCAGGACAGGTGAGTAAAAATGTTTCTTATTTTTACTCACCTCAAAAAAAGGGGCCCTGCGGTCCCTTTCTGTTATTGCTTTGGCCAGTTTGCCCCCCCCTAACGCCGGCCCTGCTAGCAGTAGTGTCGGGCTCTCACATACAGATTGGGTAGTCCCGCTGGCATCACTCCACTCCTGAGCCAGAGCATTGTGGCTGTTTCTGGTCACCAGGGTGAGCCAACCGCTACACTTGGCTGCAGTGGAACGCTGCTGCAAGGGCAAGGGAACCGACAGTGACATGCCTTTGACAGGAGTGACGCAGATCTGTGTGTTAGAGCCCATCCACGATTGTCCCTTCCCAATGCTAACTGTTTTGGGTCTGGTGAGTTGATTGTTGTTCATGGAAAAAAACAAGACATCCCCTGAAAATAAGCCCTAACCCATCTTTCAGAGCAAAAATAATATAAGACCCTGTCTTATTTGCAGAGAAACACGGTAATAGTACTGTGGCTCTGTTAGTGGAAGCACAACATTATTTAACCACTTCAGTAGCAGGGTATTTTCCCTCATTCAGGACAAGACACATTTTTGGGTTTTTTTGTACATGCTGTTTTGAGGGTTCAAACATTTCTTTTTTTTTCGCTCAGGTTATAATTTTTGTGGCTTTTTTTGGTGACATATAGGGCTTTATTTTTATGTTATTTTTGTATGTTTGTTTTTTTTTCTTTTATTATATATACAGGAAAATGTAAGCACAAAGAGCTGCTACAAAACTTTTTTAAAATAGTTTTCCATCTCCATTATGGTAATTTTTATTTAGTGTTGTGTTGCTGGGGGTGGTGCTAGAACGTGTGATGTGGGTGTGGTTTTATTTATTTTTTTTTTTACATTCTGCTTCCATAAGTTCATAATAGACCTTTGGGGGGCATCTTAAGGCTATGGCCCCACGTTGCGGAAACGCAGCTTTTTTTGTTGCAGATTTAGTTGCATTTTTTTGAGCCAAAGTCAGGAGTGGATTGAGCAGAAGGTAGAAGTATAAGAACTTCCTATATACTTCCCATTACTTTTGTAGCCATTGTTGGCTTTGGCTCAAAAAAACGCAACAAAATCTGCAACAAAAAAAGCTGCATTTCCGCAACGTGGGGCTGTAGCCTTACAGTACTTTTTTTTTGGCTGATTTCTCCTCTAACTTGGGCTGATACATTAGCTCCAGTTATAGGAGGAATGCAGTCTACTGATCATAACTGCAGAGCTGATCTGAATCCTCTAGGACCCAGCAGCTCTTACAGTCTCTGGTCCCTGGCGGATGACATCACCGCCGGGTCAAAGGGGAGCCGCATCATGGCGGCTCCCATAGCTGTGTATACAGCGTTCATTGAGTGCTGTGTACACAGCCATTGGGAAGTCAGGGATGGTAATAAACCATCCCTGCCTTCTTTACAGGAGCTCTGGTTGTGGTTATAGCCGGCTCCCCAGTTCCGCAGCTGCACCATTTCGTGCAGCTGTTTAAAGGGCTTGTCTGGGATAAACTGAAATTCCTACACTAATCTAAACACCCTCCTGCTTTCTAAATAACATAATTTATCAAAAATGTATAGTTACCCATGTCCCTGGGGCGGACATGTGACCGCCCCAGGGACATTTGCTGGTTATCTGGTGACGATCCGTTTCCCCGTTTCTGGAAACGGAACGTCACTACTATTTCCCCCCAATCCACTCCATCTTACTTACCTATCTTCTTCCTTCCAGGCTTCTCCCTGCGGGACGGCTCCTTCCTGTTTTCTGACTACCGTGCGTGCTATAGACCCAGTGCTGCTCTGTGCAGCCGATAATCCACCTCTACTGTGCAGGCATGGGAGCAGCATCACAGACCTGCACAGTAGAGGTGGATCGTTGGCTACAGAGCAGCGCTGGGTCTATATCACGCACAGCAGTCAGAAAAGAAGGATGGGTCGTCCCGCAGGAGGAAGATAGGTAAGTATATAATGGGGTCAGGGGTTGAGCTGAATAGGTAGGGAAGGGCTAGTAGCTTTGAGCGGGACAGCTAGAGACAGGGAGAGGGTGCATGGGAGGGAGGAAGAGAGGGGGGGAAGTGAGGTGAGAGGTAGCTAGTGTGGAAGTTACATAGCAAGAAGCTGAACCATATAAACAAATGCAGAAGATACCAGGAGCTCCCAGAAACACCCAGAAATCACTCAAAACACTGCTAAAGGTATATGGGTGCATTTATTAACTCATTAATAGCACTAACAGACTTTTTAACACACAAAACATTTTTTGCCCAGAAAACCTCTTTAACATCGCAAGAACATACAGGTACGTCCTTGCAGAGTTAAATGTGGACCATCCGGACATGTATAGTCTATAGGCAGGCCGGAACTGGTTAAAGGTGTTTTCCATTGTGCCTGGGGCCAGAGGTGGCCAGATGTGGGAAAATAAAAAGAAGCAATATTCACCTACCCCTGGTCCTCTGATCCAACATTGGGTCCCCAGTTCCATTCCATGCAGGCATTGGCTGGGCCAGAAGTAAAGCGACTTAGATAATATAAGGATATATTACAGATATATTTAATAATGTGATCTTTTCATATGAGATCCTATACTATCATTATGCCTGAAATAGGAAGAGACGTACCATTGTTTCCCATGCACAAACAGCAATTGCCTTGCATAGTTGTATTCAATTACATTAGCACATAATAGACATGTGAGATGTGTTCTTAATATTAAGTTACAGATAAAATACCTCTGGGGTCCTATGGCTTTTATAGTTTTATTTATTTGGGGCTGGGCTATTACGGAACATGTGGAAGATGGCCTTCCACAGTGTATGCTAAGATAAATGATTTTATTTAAAGGCTTTGACGTCTTAAAAAGGGAGAGAGATGTCAGACGGATGCATGCCTAATGTGAAAAGTTCACATTGCTTTTACTTATGATGTTGGATGTGCTGAAATAAAGTGGATTCTTTTACTGTCCATTAGATTGTCAGTCGCCTTATTTTCTCTGCGTGGGAGTTTGCTGCCAACTCACACACTCAGGAGGTGAGCTGATACTGGCTTTCTATAGTTACAGGGAGAGAATATCTAAAAGATAAAGCTATGTACATGCAATGTAATTACAGCAGGACACAATAGATAGAAGATTTATAGGTATAACAATTGTGTCTTGAGGGGGTTCCGTATAAGCTCTAAGCAGTTTAGCATTGGGAAATATTTTAGGTGATGTAAATGCTGAAATTTCACCAGTCCCCATTAGGTGACAGCTGAGACCAGTGACTTGGCGCAGCGGTCAAATGAGCTTCTGCACTTCTGACCTGGGCAGTGCAAGCCACAAATGGAAAAAGAGCGTGGCACCAGTTTTTATAGTGATCCAGATAATGAATAATATATCATCTAACATGTTTGTTCGGATCTTGAAAAAAGTGACTCCTCCATACTGTTTTTTTAGTGTTGTAAACCATCTACAAAAGCAAACCAACCATATAAGGTCATACTTCAATCTTATCAATGCCAGAAAAAAGTGTGTCATTTATATCTGTATCATTTATAGATACGACTGTCCCCTTCTGCCCACCTATCAATAGCTTCTTGTATCAGTGACCATGTTGTCTAGACATTTACCTGACATAATAGCTATTTTCACTGGTAGTTATTCTGCAAAAGATCTACCCCTGAATCAGAGCAGAAGGTATCCAGTCACTATTTAAGCTGTGAGAACAGGTGACAGAGATAGGACAAAGAAGGGTCATAACAAAGAATAATCAATGTCTATAACATAAGGTTGGGGGATGTTATATTGGTGTAAAATTACTGGGGATAGTTTTTAAGAATCTGCTCCTAGGTTCCAGTATTTCTTGCTTCTCCATTGTGTACACATGGGACCTTCAGGGTAGGCTGGTTACCAGGTAAGACAGGCACAGAGAGTCGTATGTTCCAGTTCACACTTGCAGTTTTATTGGTAGCAGTTAATATAATCCAAATCAAACAGTTTTCTTCAGCATGAAGGTACAAATGTCAAATAACAAATCGTCCTTACTTCAGGATACAAAACAAAAAAAAAAACTTCCTCACCAATGCAATTGGTTTTGTTGTAGGCTTTTGTCCTACACACACAGGGCAGTGTGTGTTGCAGCCTAGCAGGTTCTCATCCCAGAGACAGCCACATCCACTTCCCTTAGGTAGCCTCAGCTCTTTAATAGCTAAATACTTGGGTCACCCAGCAAAACCAGGACTGGAGTATAGGCTTGGGTTTGCAACAACTCCTAAATCCTGGACCCATACTCCAGCCAGTCACCTTGTGGATACCAGCCACCTCAGTGCAGGTACCTGCCATCTACAATTTTTCCCTCTGCCTGTCTACAATTGACTATATAGTTATTTACCAGGTCAGTATACATTATTTCCCTTTGGCCTCATGCACACAACTGTATTTACTGTCAGTGTGCTATCCATTTTTATAATGGATAGCATATTCACCCGTTCATTTCTACGGCCCCATGCAGACAGCTGTAATTTTCATGGGTCTGTGAACCTGAGTTGCAAAACACAGCACAAACATTATTCCTGTTTGTTTGCAATCCGGGCTCATGTATTCAAGTGTATGGCTCTATAGTTGCATCTCTGTGCCATCGGGACCTGTACGTTAAAGGGTGAATGCATGTATCCTTTTTCTGTTTTCCCAGGTCATGTCTTGAAGAGACAGCTTGACTAGAAGACTTAAGCTCGTTGCACATGACCATGTGCTAACCGACAACCATGAATGAATGGCATGGGCGGCGAGGGTGGCAAACGGATGTCATTCATTCAATGTTCCATATTTTGTGGCCCGGACTATTGGCCCTCACATGGGACTGTGTAATTCACGGTCATGTGTACGGGCCCATAGAAATGAATGGGTCAGTGTGCTATCCAGGAAAAACCCGGATAGCACACTGACCATTCATACAATTGTGTGCTACAGGCTTTAGTTCTCATCTAAAAAACAAAAATAATCCATAACAATGTCAGATTACATGGAGTCTTCAGATTCAATAACATTTCTATAAGTTTGAAGTAAAAGTTTGGGATCTTAGACTATGATATGGACGTTTCTATTGGTAGGAGCAAACTGAGACATTGGGTCAGTGGCCATGCCTAAGGCCTATACAGGCCTAGCATTGATTCATTCTTTATGTGTAACTTATAACATTGGCATCATTTCCAGATACACTTACAAGGTGCTCTTCTGCCTAAGGAATGAGAATGATAATGTACCTTACCCAGTAGATAAGAAAATCAAAATGCAAAGACCAAGTAGCTTAAAATTCGTAAGAGAATTAGACACCAGAAACTAAGCCTGACTTCCAAAAGTTAGATGATAACTCTTATGGAAACTTTATTGGTAGTCATATCGGTTATCACCTGCTTTTCTTAGAATGGTATAGTATATTGAACTATCAAATTTACGGAAGAATAAGACCCAAAGTCTAATCCTGCTATCAATGGAAATACTCTTTGAGTTAACCCTTCATCTGGACATGTAAATATAGAACAGCCCGCAAGCTGCAGAAGTGATTCTTTACCTTGAGTTGGGAAGCTTCTAGCAGGAGGTTCAGCCATTCCAGGTACAAGTGGATATTCCCACTCTTGGCAAACCAGTGAGCTAGAAGAGGACAAAGATGATTGTCCCCATAATAACCTCCATAAGTCACTAGTATTTATCTGCTGAATTACATTGGAGGTCTGTACTTCTCCAAGATACAGGTTCATTCTTAGACCGAGAGAAGACCACGTTACATACACACTGCTGACATCTGCACAGGATATATAGAAATTCATATGAATCACACATTATCATTCACATCACACATATACAATATTGTTAGTTGCAGCTGCCCCACTTAAATATTTTATTATGGTTTTATTATGTAGATATCCCATCCTATCACATACTGATCTCTACCAACATATTGTGAGCTCTGTGGTCTGCCACCTTCTCAGGTAAATAACCTGTCATAGCAGCGGTGATCACTTACATAAGACCATAGAATATTACATTCAGTCAGATGTTGAGTAGATAGAAGGCATAACTTTACCTTCTTCCCGATGCTGATCTTTGAGAATCTGAATGTAGAGAGGTGGGGGCTGAATGACTGCAAGAACGGTGTTACTGTCTGTCAACAGTTTTTCCAGTGTCTAATATATGGCCACATCTGCCCTATGACATCAGAATTAATATATGAGTGAGTATCCTACAACTTGAGCTATACAGGTCCACTGTATTTACCTATTACCCTTTATATAGAGGCCACTTGATCTCCACATTTTACTTGAAGGTTGACTTGCAACCACAATAGTAAATGTGCTTCTTTTTTTAAGTGCAGAAAAAATTCTAAGAAAAATTTCCACAGATCTGAACTCTGGTGAACTGATGTAAAGATGGCATAAAAAAGAAGTGCACCTAAGACATCTAGCAAGTTGCACCAAATTTATCTTATTCCTTGTGACATTTTTGCAGCACAATTTGTGATATTTATGCAGATTCATAACCTGATGCAGCCTATCACAATATATTTAAAAATATAGGAGTCTCCAGCATAAACTTATACACCTTGCACACATCAGACACTGTGTTGGTGGACCTGCCACATTTAATGTTTGACTACTTTTATACTGCATTTTATGAGTATCTTTAAAGAGGACCTTTCACGTCCTCATGTATATGCGGTTTTACATACTTCTAGAAAGCTGACAGCGTACTGAATTCAGCGTGCTGTCGGTTTTCCCGCTATGTGCCCTGGGGCTGGAGATATCGGCGGTCTTAGTTTCACCGTTCACCGTCAGAAGGGCGTTCCTGACAGTCTAGCTGGGCTGTGAGGAACGCCCCCCCCTGACAGTACTCGCCCACAGCCCTGTACTTCACAGCTCAGCGTCCTTACTGGGCTGTAAGGAACGCCCCCCTCTGACAGTACAGTGCTATGGACAAGTACAGTCATGGGGGGAGCGTTCCTTACCACTGTCAGGAACTCCCTTCTGACAGTGGGCTGAGATCGGTAACGGCACCGATATCTCCAGCCCCGGGGCACATAATGGGAAAGCAAACAGTGCGCTGAATTCAGTGCACTGTTGGCTTTCTAGTGGTATGTAAAACCGCATATACATGAGGACATGAAAGGTCCTCTTTAAAGAGGACCTCTCATGTCGTCTGACATCAGCAGTATTATATACCGCTAGAAAGCTGACAGTGTGCTGAATTCAGTGAGATTTGCCAGTATGCGCCCCGGTGCCAGAGATATCTGTGCTGTTAGTTTCAGGGCAGTCCTTACAGCTCAGTGGCATTGCTGGGTGTACTGACAATACTATTCCATAGTAATGTACCGTCAGGAAGGGGGGCGTTCACCAGGGCACGCTGTCGGCTTTCTAGCAGTATATAATACCACTGATGCCAGAGGACATGAAAATGTGGGAAATGGGGTACAGGGCGGCACTCGACTTCAAAAGACTCAAAATAAATTCAGGTGCACGATCACTAGGAAACTGACCAACTCCCAAGTGGAAACCATGTAAAAAAATGTGACGGCACGTTTTTTTTTTCTCTGCAAAAAGTGTTTATTCACAACGTTAATGTTTCGGGAACTTGTCCCTTCATCAGGCATTGGTCCAGAGACGGGTAGGCTAGTCAGGTTATGTCATGGTGGTATGGAAAGAACCAATGGTGGGTGGTGAGAATTGTATGCCGTGCACTTTTTGCAGAGAAAAAAAAAAACGGAGTGCCGTCACATTTTTTTTACAGAAGACATGAAAAGTCCTTTTTAATATATGCACCTAGATAGCTACCAGCATGTACAGAGTTTACAAGAGCCTCTATTTGGGTGTTTTTCTGATTGACTAGTGTAGCAGATTGCACTGTCCCATGCAGTGGCATAAAAAAAATATATACTGAGCAGTACGGTTTTTTTTTGGTCTTTTTTACAAGAGCGCCTATATGGGGAGATTTCGCAATGAATAAATTAAATGTAGACATAAAATACAGTGAGAAAGCAGAAGTATGTGACAGGTGGGCTAGGTCATCAATATGTAAATGGAAGGGGCCTAACACCTTGGACCCCCACACATTAGCTGTTTGAAGAGACTGCAGGATTCTGGTGACAGCAGTCTAACTGTAATCTGCCACTGAGGTGCCGAGCATACAGGACAACAGCACCAACATTTGCAAGGATTTAGGAAACTGAGCTTTCAAGTATAACCCACAGCAAAATAAGCGTTCTTCAGGTATTCATAGGTGTGCTTTAAATGTTTCAAGGCCATGCACGTTTAGCAATGGATGTTGGAACTGAGAGGAGAACCATGTTGGGGTTTAGCAAGGACCAGGAATGAGATGGATAGCCATGCTGGGGAACAATGCCAAGGATAAAGATTTAGAGGGATATTGTGTTGGGGACTAGGAATGAGAGGAGAACCATGCTAAGGACCACAATTTAATGGATACCATGTTGAGGACTAGGAATGTGAGAGGAACCATGTTGAGGACCACGAATGAGAGAAAGAGCAATGCTGGAGACTAGAAATGAAAGGAAAGCCATACTCGGGACCAAGATTTAGATTATTGGGACTAAGAATGATGGGGCCATTGTGAACTAGGAAATATGTAGGTCCCTGGGGCCCCTATAGTTATGTGTGTGGGCTGGAGTGACTTATGTACAGTACCAGGCTGTTTTATTAGCCCCCGCCTAGATCTGGTTCAGTGCAAAATACTGATGTGATAGCTGGTTCTGTGCAAAATATTGATGCGATACCTGGTTCTGTGTAATATACTGATGTGATACCTGGTTCTGTGTAATATACTGATGAGATACCTGATTCTGTGTAATATGCTGATGTTATACCTGGTTCTGTGTAATATTCTGATGTGATACCTGATTCTGTGTAATATGCTGATGTTATACCTGGTTCTGTGTAATATTCTGATGTGATACCTGGTTCTGTGTAATATACTGATGTGATACCTGGTTCTGTGTAATATACTGATGTGATACCTGGTTCTGTGTAATATTCTGATGTGATACCTGGTTCTATGTAATATACTGATGTGATACCTGGTTCTGTGTAATATACCAATGTGATACCTGATTCTATGTAATATATACTGATGTGATACCTGGTTCTGTGTAATATACTGATGTGATACCTGATTCTATGTAATATATACTGATGTGATACCTGGTTCTGTGTAATATACTGATGTGATACCTGGTTCTGTGTAATATTCTGATGTGATACCTGGTTCTGTGTAATATACTGATGTGATTCCTGGTTCTATGGAATATACTGATGTGATACCTGGTTCTGTGTAATATACTGATGTGATACCTGGTTCTGTGTAATATACTGATGTGATTCCTGGTTCTATGGAATATACTGATGTGATACCTGGTTCTGTGTAATATACTGATGTGATACCTGGTTCTATGTAATATACTGATGTGATACCTGGTTCTGTGTGATATGTTGATGTGACACCTGGTTCTGTGTAATATACTGATGTGATACCTGGTTCTGAGTAATATACTTATGTGATACCTGGTTCTGTGTAATATACTGATGTGATACCTGGTTCTATGTAATATACTGATGTGATACCTGGTTCTGTGTAATATACTGATGTGATACCTGGTTCTGTGTAATATACTGATGTGATACCTGATTCTGTGTAATATGCTGATGTGATACCTGGTTCTGTGTAATATTCTGATGTGATACCTGGTTCTGTGTAATATACTGATGTGATACCTGGTTCTGTGTAATATACTGATGTGATACCTGGTTCTGTGTAATATTCTGATGTGATAACTGGTTCTATGTAATATACTGATGTGATACCTGGTTCTGTGTAATATACTGATGTGATACCTGGTTATGTGTAATATGCTGATGTGATACCTGGTTCTGTGTAATATACTGATGTGATACCTGGTTCTGTGTAATATACTGATGTGATACCTGGTACTGTGTAATATACTGATGTGATACCTGGTTCTGTGTGATATACTGATGTGATACCTGGTTCTGTGTAATATTCTGATGTGATACCTGGTTCTGTGTAATATTCTGATGTGATACCTGGTTCTGTGTAATATACTGATGCGATACCTGGTTCTGTGTGATATGTTGATGTGATACCTGGTTCTGTGTAATATACTGAGGTGATACCTGGTTCTGTGTAATATTCTTATGTGATACCTGGTTCTGTGTAATATACTGATGTAATACCTGGTTCTGTGTAATATACTGATGTGATACCTGGTTCTGTATAATATACTGATGTGATATCTGGTGCTGTGTAATATACTGATGTGATAGCTGGTTCTGTGTAATATACTGATGTGATACCTGACTCTGTGTAATATACTGATGTGATACCTGGTTCTGTGTAATATACTGATGTGATACCTGGTTCTGTGTAATATACTGATGTGATACCTGGTTCTGTGTAATATACTGATGTGATACCTGCTTCTGTGTGATATACTGATGTGATACCTGGTTCTGTGTAATATTCTGATGTGATACCTGGTTCTGTGTAATATTCTGATGTGATACCTGGTTCTGTGTAATATACTGATGCGATACCTGGTTCTGTGTGATATGTTGATGTGATACCTGGTTCTGTGTAATATACTGAGGTGATACCTGGTTCTGTGTAATATTCTGATGTGATACCTGGTTCTGTGTAATATACTGATGTAATACCTGGTTCTGTGTAATATACTGATGTGATACCTGGTTCTGTATAATATACTGATGTGATATCTGGTGCTGTGTAATATACTGATGTGATAGCTGGTTCTGTGTAATATACTGATGTGATACCTGACTCTGTGTAATATACTGATGTGATACCTGGTTCTGTGTAATATACTGATGTGATACCTGGTTCTGTGTAATATACTGATGTGATACCTGGTTCTGTGTAATATTCTGATGTGATACCTGGTCCTGTGTAATATACTGATGTGATATCTGGTTCTGTGTAATATACTGATGTGATACCTGGTTCTGTGTAATATACTGATGTGACACCTGGTTCTGTGTAATATACTGATGTGATACCTGGTTCTGTGTAATATACTGATGTGATACCTGGTTCTGTGTAATATACTGATGTGACACCTGGTTCTGTGTGATATACTGATGTGATACCTGGTTATGTGTGATATACTGATGTGATACCTGCTTCTGTGTAATATACTGATGTGATACCTGGTTCTGTGTAATATACTGATGTGATACCTGACTCTGTGTAATATACTGATGTGATACCTGGTTCTGTGTAATATACTGATGTGATACCTGGTTCTGTGTGATATGTTGATGTGATACCTGGTTCTATGTAATATACTGAGGTGATACCTGGTTCTGTGTAATATTCTGATGTGATACCTGGTTCTGTGTAATATACTGATGTAATACCTGGTTCTGTGTGATATACTGATGTGATACCTGGTTCTGTGTAATATTCTGATGTGATACCTGGTTCTGTGTAATATTCTGATGTGATACCTGGTTCTGTGTAATATACTGATGTGATACCTGGTTCTGTGTGATATGTTGATGTGATACCTGGTTCTGTGTAATATACTGAGGTGATACCTGGTTCTGTGTAATATTCTGATGTGACACCTGGTTCTGTGTAATATACTGATGTAATACCTGGTTCTGTGTAATATACTGATGTGATACCTGGTTCTGTATAATATACTGATGTGATATCTGGTGCTGTGTAATATACTGATGTGATAGCTGGTTCTGTGTAATATACTGATGTGATACCTGACTCTGTAATATACTGATGTGATACCTGGTTCTGTGTGATATACTGATGTGATACCTGGTTATGTGTGATATACTGATGTGATACCTGCTTCTGTGTAATATACTGATGTGATACCTGGTTCTGTGTAATATACTGATGTGATACCTGACTCTGTGTAATATACTGATGTGATACCTTACTCTGAGTAATATACTGATGTGATACCTGACTCTGTGTAATATACTGATATGATACCTGGTTCTGTGTAATATACTGATGTGATATCTGGTTCTGTGTAATATACTGATGTGATACCTGGTTCTGTGTAATATACTGATGTGATACCTGGTTCTGTGTAATATACTGATGTGATACCTGATTCTGTGTAATATGCTGATGTGATACCTGGTTCTGTGTAATATTCTGATGTGATACCTGGTTCTGTGTAATATACTGATGTGATACCTGGTTCTGTGTAATATACTGATGTGACACCTGGTTCTGTGTAATATACTGATGTGATACCTGCTTCTGTGTGATATACTGATGTGATACCTGGTTCTGTGTAATATTCTGATGTGATACCTGGTTCTGTGTAATATTCTGATGTGATACCTGGTTCTGTGTAATATACTGATGCGATACCTGGTTCTGTGTGATATGTTGATGTGATACCTGGTTCTGTGTAATATACTGAGGTGATACCTGGTTTTGTGTAATATTCTGATGTGATACCTGGTTCTGTGTAATATACTGATGTAATACCTGGTTCTGTGTAATATACTGATGTGATACCTGGTTCTGTATAATATACTGATGTGATATCTGGTGCTGTGTAATATACTGATGTGATAGCTGGTTCTGTGTAATATACTGATGTGATACCTGACTCTGTGTAATATACTGATGTGATACCTGGTTCTGTGTAATATACTGATGTGATACCTGGTTCTGTGTAATATACTGATGTGATACCTGGTTCTGTGTAATATACTGATGTGATACCTGGTTCTGTGTAATATTATGATGTGATACCTGGTTCTGTGTAATATACTGATGTGATACCTGGTTCTGTGTAATATACTGATGTGATACCTGGGTCTGTGTAATATACTGACTGATGTGACACCTGGTTCTGTGTAATATACTGATGTGATACCTGGGTCTGTGTAATATACTGATGTGATACCTGGTTCTGTGTAATATACTGATGTGATACCTGACTCTGTGTAATATACTGATGTGATACCTGGTTCTGTGTAATATACTGATGTGATACCCGGTTCTGTGTAATATATACTGATGTGATACCTGGTTCTGTGTAATATTCTGATGTGATACCTGGTTCTGTGTAATATTCTGATGTGATACCTGGTTCTGTGTAATATACTGATGTGATACCTGGTTCTGTGTAATATACTGATGTGATACCTGGTTCTGTGTAATATTCTGATGTGATACCTGGTTCTGTGTAATATACTGATGTGATACCTGGTTCTGTGTAATATACTGATGTGATACCTGGTTCTGTGTAATATACTGATGTGACACCTGGTTCTGTGTGATATACTGATGTGATACCTGGTTATGTGTGATATACTGATGTGATACCTGCTTCTGTGTAATATACTGATGTGATACCTGGTTCTGTGTAATATACTGATGTGATACCTGACTCTGTGTAATATACTGATGTGATACCTTACTCTGAGTAATATACTGATGTGATACCTGACTCTGTGTAATATACTGATGTGATACCTGGTTCTGTGTAATATACTGATGTGATACCTGGTTCTGTGTAATATACTGATGTGATACCTTGTTCTGTGTAATATACTGATGTGATACCTGGTTCTGTGTAATATACTGATGTGATACCTGATTCTGTGTAATATGCTGATGTGATACCTGGTTCTGTGTAATATTCTGATGTGATACCTGGTTCTGTGTAATATACTGATGTGATACCTGACTCTGTGTAATATACTGATGTGATAGCTGGTTCTGTGTAATATACTGATGTGATACCTGACTCTGTGTAATATACTGATGTGATACCTGGTTCTGTGTAATATACTGATGTGATACCTGGTTCTGTGTAATATACTGATGTGATACCTGGTTCTGTGTAATATACTGATGTGATACCTGGTTCTGTGTAATATTATGATGTGATACCTGGTTCTGTGTAATATACTGATGTGATATCTGGTTCTGTGTAATATACTGATGTGATACCTGGGTCTGTGTAATATACTGACTGATGTGACACCTGGTTCTGTGTAATATACTGATGTGATACCTGGGTCTGTGTAATATACTGATGTGATACCTGGTTCTGTGTAATATACTGATGTGATACCTGACTCTGTGTAATATACTGATGTGATACCTGGTTCTGTGTAATATTCTGATGTGATACCTGGTTCTGTGTAATATACTGATGTAATACCTGGTTCTGTGTAATATACTGATGTGATACCTGGTTCTGTATAATATACTGATGTGATATCTGGTGCTGTGTAATATACTGATGTGATAGCTGGTTCTGTGTAATATACTGATGTGATACCTGACTCTGTGTAATATACTGATGTGATACCTGGTTCTGTGTAATATACTGATGTGATACCTGGTTCTGTGTAATATACTGATGTGATTCCTGGTTCTGTGTAATATACTGATGTGATACCTGGTTCTGTGTAATATTATGATGTGATACCTGGTTCTGTGTAATATACTGATGTGATACCTGGTTCTGTGTAATATACTGATGTGATACCTGGGTCTGTGTAATATACTGACTGATGTGACACCTGGTTCTGTGTAATATACTGATGTGATACCTGGGTCTGTGTAATATACTGATGTGATACCTGGTTCTGTGTAATATACTGATGTGATACCTGACTCTGTGTAATATACTGATGTGATACCTGGTTCTATGTAATATACTGATGTGATACCTGGGTCTGTGTAATATACTGATGTGATACCTGACTCTGTGTAATATACTGATGTGATACCTGGTTCTGTGTAATATACTGATGTGATACCTGGTTCTGTGTAATATACTGATGTGATACCTGGTTCTGTGTAATATTATGATGTGATACCTGGTTCTGTGTAATATACTGATGTGATACCTGGTTCTGTGTAATATACTGATGTGATACCTGGTTCTGTGTGATATACTGATGTGATACCTGACTCTGTGTAATATACTGATGTGATACCTGGTTCTGTGTAATATACTGATGTGATACCTGGTTCTGTGTAATATACTGATGTGATACCTGGTTCTGTGTAATATACTGATGTGATACCTGACTCTGTGTAATATACTGATGTGATACCTGGTTCTGTGTAATATACTGATGTGATACCTGACTCTGTGTAATATACTGATGTGATACCTGGTTCTGTGTAATATACTGATGTGATACCTGACTCTGTGTAATATACTGATGTGATACCTGGTTCTGTGTAATATACTGATGTGATACCTGACTCTGTGTAATATACTGATGTGATACCTGGTTCTGTGTAATATACTGATGTGATACCTGGTTCTGTGTAATATACTGATGTGATACCTGGTTCTGTGTAATATACTGATGTGATACCTGGGTCTGTGTAATATACTGACTGATGTGATACCTGGGTCTGTGTAATATACTGATGTGATACCTGGGTCTGTGTAATATACTGATGTGATACCTGGTTCTGTGTAATATACTGATGTGATACCTGGTTCTGTGTAATATACTGATGTGATACCTGGGTCTGTGTAATATACTGATGTGATACCTGACTCTGTGTAATATACTGATGTGATACCTGGTTCTGTGTAATATACTGATGTGATACCTGGTTCTGTGTAATATACTGATGTGATACCTGGTTCTGTGTAATATACTGATGTGATACCTGGGTCTGTGTAATATACTGACTGATGTGATACCTGGGTCTGTGTAATATACTGATGTGATACCTGGGTCTGTGTAATATACTGATGTGATACCTGGTTCTGTGTAATATACTGATGTGATACCTGACTCTGTGTAATATACTGATGTGATACCTTACTCTGAGTAATATACTGATGTGATACCTGACTCTGTGTAATATACTGATGTGATACCTGATTCTGTGTAATATGCTGATGTGATACCTGGTTCTGTGTAATATTCTGATGTGATACCTGGTTCTGTGTAATATACTGATGTGATACCTGGTTCTGTGTAATATACTGATGTGATACCTGACTCTGTGTAATATACTGATGTGATAGCTGGTTCTGTGTAATATACTGATGTGATACCTGGTTCTGTGTAATATACTGATGTGATACCTGACTCTGTGTAATATACTGATGTGATACCTGACTCTGTGTAATATACTGATGTGATACCTGGTTCTGTGTAATATACTGATGTGATACCTGGTTCTGTGTAATATACTGATGTGATACCTGGTTCTGTGTAATATTATGATGTGATACCTGGTTCTGTGTAATATACTGATGTGATACCTGGTTCTGTGTAATATACTGATGTGATACCTGGTTCTGTGTAATATACTGATGTGATACCTGGTTCTATGTAATATGCTGAAGAACACATGATTTGTGGGTCTTTCATTACATGGAGGTTTGGCTTGCTGTACATGGTTGTTGAGTCCATTACACTTTAGCCCGTATTCATTTTTTCTTAGAAAGGACCACCCTATAAAAGACCTTTTTCTATGCAAATTTGAGTGATTGGCTTAAAGAGGTTCCACTGTGTGTGTATGCACACATATGTATATATAATCTCTTCCATATGGATCAGTATAATAGGGAATTGCTTATAATGTAACTCGCCACCGTACCTAATTATCGAACATAACCTTTCTTGTTTGTTCTAGTTTTTAAATAAAGATGTAATATTATTGAATGCTTTGAAAAAATTCCCGTTCTTCCACTCTGCGCGCTGCCGACATGTGGGGAGCGTCCTTGCGCCTGATGACGTACGGTCGGAGGGCGGAGCTAGAGAGAGGCGCCTGCGGCCCCGCCCCCCTCCTTTTCCATAGTCAGTTTGCTGTGTAGCGCCCCCTCCGTTGCCGACGGTCGGAGAGTTACGGGGAGGTGGCCGGAGCGCAGACGCCAGGGTGTGCAGCCACCGGGCTGACAGGCCGCGGCTCCCGTAGAACGCAGACAGTGGCATACACCCGTTCACTTCCGCCGCCGGGCTGCTCTCAGTGGTGCTCGGGATGTCAGCGACTTATGGCTCGCTGGGGCTGATGACAGGAGACGGGGAAGCGGCGACGCTGCCCACAGGTGCCCCGCTGTTGTCTCAGCCTCCGGAGAGCTTCCCTCCGTTGCCCCCGCTGCCATTAGCCTTCGATGGCCTGGGGCTGGGCCCTGTGGAAGAAGCGGACTCTCTGGACGGACCGGAGTATGAAGAGGAGGAGGTGGAGATTCCTCTCAGTGCGCCCCCTACCAACCAGTAAGTACCCGAGCAGTGTGGGCAGAGAAGCCAGGACTAGTGCTGCACTCCCGGCTGTTTATGTGTCTGCTCTTGTGTTGTGCCCGGGCACACCCTCGCTCCACACCCAGCCCTGTCCTCCCGTGCTTCCCTCTGCACACCCAGCCCTGTCCTCCCGTGCTTCCCTCTGCACACCCAGCCCTGTCCTCCCGTGCTTCCCTCTGCACACCCAGCCCTGTCCTCCCGTGCTTCCCTCTGCACACCCAGCCCTGTCCTCCCGTGCTTCCCTCTGCACACCCAGCCCTGTCCTCCCGTGCTTCCCTCTGCACACCCAGCCCTGTCCTCCCGTGCTTCCCTCTGCACACCCAGCCCTGTCCTCCCGTGCTTCCCTCTGCACACCCAGCCCTGTCCTCCCGTGCTTCCCTCTGCACACCCAGCCCTGTCCTCCCGTGCTTCCCTCTGCACACCCAGCCCTGTCCTCCCGTGCTTCCCTCTGCACACCCAGCCCTGTCCTCCCGTGCTTCCCTCTGCACACCCAGCCCTGTCCTCCCGTGCTTCCCTCTGCACACCCAGCCCTGTCCTCCCGTGCTTCCCTCTGCACACCCAGCCCTGTCCTCCCGTGCTTCCCTCTGCACACCCAGCCCTGTCCTCCCGTGCTTCCCTCTGCACACCCAGCCCTGTCCTCCCGTGCTTCCCTCTGCACACCCAGCCCTGGCTAGCTGTGGAGGACTCTCCTGCATTCCTCAGTGTGGGGCTTGTAGTGTCCTAGTAGTCGGAGACTCTCTGGTCGCTGATACCAGGGTTACTGCACATGCTACTGTATAAGATGGCCATTCCTGCAAGCTAGGGGTCTGCAACCAGCCACACTCCAGCTGCAGTGAAACTACAGCTCCCAGCAAGCCCTGACCGCTGCAGACACAACATCTAGAGTGGGACTGTGTGCTGCAGCTTTCAGGGCATGCTGTGAGTTGTAGTTCACAAAAGCTTCAATGACCCTGATTGCTGCAGCAGTTAAGACATGCTGGGAGATGTAGTTGCACAACAGTCGGAGTTTTGCTGGTTGCTGATCACTGCTGTAAGATAACTGGGGGGGATTCTTGGCGATTCCTGACACACGTCCCCTCCTCTAAGCCCCAAAAGTTATATTTCAAATAAGACCTGATTCACATCTGCACCTGTTTCCTATTTTCTGCTCTGTTGTAGGGGCAGAATGGCAAAAGCTATTGGAAGCTGTTGATCTCTTTCTAGATGGGCACAAATGACACCCAACAGGTCCCACTGACTGTAATGAGTTCCAGTGCCATCCTGATCATATGATGATCAGCCAGAATGATCTCCACTGAGACGACGCAACAGATCAACACGGATGCCACATAGACGATATCTATGTGCTGTCCGTGTCTTCCACAAACCAATACATTTCTCCTGGTTCATGGACCTGTGATAATACTCGGCTGTGTGTATGGGGCCATAACAAAACAATGGATCGTTGTGCTGAATGGGGTTTTAAAAATGCTATCTACATGAAAGTGAATCTTTTTGTGCAGAAATCAGAGCTGCAGGTTTTGAAGTCCACACTGCAAAATCTGCCTGTAACACATGCTACTAACGTGTCACCAGTCATACAGTGAACCATACATCAGTATTATACCCTGTGCATGACCTGCAGCATCTGTATGTTACAGAATATCCCTTACAATACGACAATCAGCCCATCTCTAGAGAGTGAAATGATAGAGAACTGTTCAGCCTCCCATTCACGACTTAGGACATGTGTAAACTGAGCAGTTATACGGGGATTTGTTGAAGTAACAGTATCTGACTGATGCATATTATATGGGTGCAGGCACACAATGCGGGTCCTGCCTTGCTCAGGTCCATGCCACCTTGTGTACAACTACGCTTATTAATTTTTACTTGTTACCAGTTTTGCAGCAAGCGAATGGTTAACAAGCAGTTATTGATAAATGTAATTGTAAAACCCAGCGGCACAGACCTGTTTATGGCAAGCTCTGCATCATGTGGCTGCACCCTAAATATCAGCTGTCCTGATAGTTTAAAGGGGTAGTTTAGGAATTGGACAAACCCCTGTGGAGGCCGAGGGAGGTGTAACATGAGAAAGCATACTCTCTTCTCCCTAGCGCTCTGTTGTCTGTCGGTGTCCTTTTGGTCTCCTGCTGCATCCTCGTCGTCGAAAGGCAATCAATGGTCTCAATGGTGACTGAGAGGGACCACTGAAATTACTCACATACATCATCGGTTCGTTACCTGCAACCACTGATGTCACTAATTGGCAGTCATAGAGTGCATGTATTCCGGCAACGAAGACACGTCATAAGAACAGACAGAACAACGGTGGTAGACTGTTTTTTTTTTTTTTTTTTTTTATAAATGTTTACCTTTCAAGGCTCCTTTATTTGGTAGAAGTGATGTGATTTATGATGGATTAGTGCAATGGACTATAATTACAGTAGTGTGAACCCTCCCTATATACTTATTTTCTGCAGGAGTGACGGTATGTCACTCATGTGCTTTTAATGTATGATTGTCTCCTAGAACTGAGGCTGTATTCACCGGACAATGGATGTGCCTGATTTATAATGGGGCACATCCTGGTGGGGACTCTCCACGCAATGAAACTGTGCTAGCTCCTTGCTGGCATCCATTTCAGGAATCATTTATGCTAGAAAACACAAATGTATGACATAAATCTGGCTGGGACAATGATTCTGTCCCTGCCACACTCCCTTTAATGAAAGAGGCAAGGATAGCGTAAAAACCCTCTTTGCTAAAAATATTGTTGCACTTGGCATTTAAAAAATAGTGTAGGCTTATGGTAAATGTGGCCCAATATGTTTTAAAAATGGCTGTGTGACGGCCGCTACAAAAACTGCAGTCACCCGGCTGTTTTCCACTGTCTTGTGAATAAGGTCTTAGGGATTTCCTATAGATAGTGGGACAGATTTATTAAAAGATTGGTCTTTTGTACTCCATTCTTAATACAGGTCCCGACTGGCACAATGGATGCTTGAATTGTCAAGAGGCTCCCACCCTGAATGGAAGTCTGCGCCAGTCAGAAACTGGCATAGAATACATGTGTAACTTGCACCAGAAAACTGGCATAAGTTACAATAAATATGTCGGGTCGAGGCTCTGCCCACATTTACAGAAAGTGGCGAGAATCTGTCATCTTTAGCTTTCTAAAGGGCTTTGTACCAAAGATGTACCACATTATCACCCATCAATGCCAGAACACTGATGTGTTGATTAATTTCCTGTTATCTATGTCTGTGATCGAAATTTCTTACTGAGTGTCTATAAGAGCACTGAACCCAACTGTATCATCTCTGTATACACGCTGTATGGATGTGGGCCTGTTACTGTCTGTTTGACTTAATCCAGTTTTGGAGTCTTAGGCTGACTGTCAGCTGCATGCTTGTTCTTCTGACAGCTATGTCCTCTGGCTGAGGAAGCATCGGATGGTTTCTATTGAGGGACAGAGATAAGCAGACACTTCTGACTGCAGCTAATGCAATGACTCAGCCAGATCAAGCCAGGACCAATCCTCTTTACCCCCTTACATTAATAAATTTGTGCCTCTTTAGAGAACCCTATGGACACCTCACAGAACCCCCCTGTCTTACTACAAGCTCAGAGCTGTTTCAATAGCCCTGTGTAATAAATCTCCCCTGCCCGGTCTGCTTAGTACCTCTCTGTGTTAACAGCTGATGTCTGGAGTATACAGAAGTTTTATGTACATCGATCAGCTGATCACCATGATGTGGGCAGGAAATAAGATCAACATATTACTTATAAACAGCATAGGTGATAAATGTCTGAAGACAGGGGGTCCTATCACCAGTGCTCCTACAATCATTAGAAAGGGGGTCCTGAGTCTCCCAACATTGGATGGAATGGCAGTTACAGAGCCCTTCTGCTCCATTTAAAGTCTACGGGACTGACAGCGATAGCCGCATACTCTGCTGTCTCCGTTGGCTCATCTGTGGGGTGTCCTAGCAGTGAAACTTCAAGCTGTAGGTCCGTACAATACCCTACAAAATTATTTGAATAGAATACCACATTAATCTTATAGCAATAAGATAATATTAACAATATCTGTCTAAGTTCTACTGCAAAAAAGAAATGATAAAGTGCACCCTGGTTTGATCATGGTAGGTAGACAGTTTTTTTGAGCAGACTCATCGTATGGTCATTCTGGTAGGTGCAGTATAACCTGCTACGGGTGCATGTCAATAAATTAGAATATCTTTGAAACGTTCATTCATTTCAGTGATTCAGTAATACAATCCATAATCAGCGTCTTCCATGACTGTGTGTCCTACTGAACCAGACTGAGGGACCATAAAGGCTTAGGAAACCTTGGCAGGTGACACTGAATTTACAATACTGAACTTTTTTACAATATTCAAATTTTCTTAGATTTGGGTTTTCATTACCTGTAATCCATAATCAACATTTACAGAAATAAAACACTTGAAATAGAACATTCTGTGTGTAAAGAATCTAGAAAATATAGGAGGTCACTTTTTTAATTTAATTACTGAAAGAAATAAACGTTTCAAAGATATTCTAATTTATTGAGATGCTCATGTATCTTGGTAATCTTCCCTTTCATTTACCAAGTGCATGACCACACCATGCTTGTCATACTAGGACATGTCATCTGCCACCAAAACTGTCATACTTCATTTTAAAGGAATCCCATATTTACGTCCTGCTCAGAAGTACAGTCATGGCCAAAAGTTTTGAGAATGACACAAATATTCTATTTTCACATGATCTGCTGCCCTCTGGTTTTTATGTGTGTTTGTCAGATGTTTTTATCACATACAGAAATATAATTGCATTCATATTATGAGTAACAGAAGCTTATATTGACAGTTAGAATGAGTTAATGCAGCAAGTCAATATTTGCAGTGTTGACCCTTCTTCTTCAGGACCTCTGCAATTCTCCCTGGCATGCTCTCAATCAACTTCTGGACCAAATCCTGACTGATAGCAGTCCATTCTTGCAGAATCAATGCTTTAATTTTGTCTGAATTTGTTGGTTTTTGTTTGTCCACCCGTCTCTTGATGATTGACCACAAGTTCTCAATGGGATTAAGATCTGGGGAGTTTCCAGGCCATGGACCCAAAATCTCTATGTTTTGTTCCCTGAGCCATTTAGTTATCACCTTTGCTTTATGGCAAGGTGCTCCATCATGCTGGAAAAGGCATTGTTGAGCGCCAAACTGCTCTTGGACGGTTGGGAGAAGTTGCTCTTGGAGGACATTCTGGTACCATTCTTTATTCATGGCTGTGTTTTTAGGCAAGACTGTGAGAGAGCCGATTCCCTTGGCTGAGAAGCAACCCCACACATGAATGGTTTCAGGATGCTTTACAGTTGGCATGAGACAAGACTGGTGGTAGCGCTCACCTCTTCTTCTCCGAATAAGCTGTTTTCCAGATGTTCCAAACAATCGAAAAGGGGATTCATCAGAGAAAATGACTTTACCCCAGTCCTCAGCAGTCCACTCCCTGTACCTTTTGCAGAATATCAGTTTGTCCCTGATGTTTTTTCTGGAGAGAAGTGGCTTCTTTGCTGCCCTCCTTGAGACCAGGCCTTGCTCCAAGAGTCTCCGCCTCACAGTGCATGCAGATGCACTCACACCTGCCTGCTGCCATTCCTCAGCAAGCTCTGCACTGCTGGTAGCCCGATCCCGCAGCTGAAACACTTTTAAGAGACGGTCCTGCCGCTTGCTGGTCTTTCTTGGGCGCCCTGGAGCCTTTTTGGCACCAATGGAACCTCTCTCCTTGAAGTTCTTGATAATGCGATAGATTGTTGACTGAGGTGCAATCTTTCTAGCTGCAATACTCTTCCCAGTTAGGCCATTTTTGTGCAGTGCAATGATGACTGCACGTGTTTCTTTAGAGATAACCATGGTTAACAGAAGAGAAACAATGATGGAAAGCCCCAGCCTCCTTTTAAAGTGTCCAGTGGTGTCATTCCTACTTAATCATGACAGATTGATTTCCAGCCCTGTCCTCATCAACACCCACACCTGTGTTAATGGAGCAATCACTGAAACGATGTTAGGTGGTCCTTTTAAGGCAGGGCTGCAATGATGTTGAAATGTGTTTTGGGGGATAAAGTTCATTTTCTAGGCAAATATTGACTTTGCAAGTAATTTCTGTTAAGCTGATCACTCTTTATAACATTATGGAGTATATGCAAATTGCCATTAGAAAAACTGAAGCAGTAGACTTTGTAAAAATTAATATTTGTATCATTCTCAAAACTTTTGGCCATGACTGTAGATAGCATATTACAGTACGATTTTTGTTAATGTGGCTTTCATTCTGCTGTATCTTGTACTTAGGAGTAGGAAGGTAACATAATAAAGTGCCCTATTCTAGTGTACTGTTTTTCTTGCCATTCCTCCTGGGTAAACTTTTTTTTTTTTTTTTTTTCTTATGCAGATCCTCAATTTTTTTTGCAGGATTCAGAATCTCAAAAATCATTAACTTCATAGTCATCGGTACCAGATTGGTGGGACTCTGACTCCCAGCACACCCACTGATCAGCTGATTTGAAGGGACAGCGATGCTTGGATTATAGCTGTGGCCCCATCACTTCATATCAGGCACAGTGATGTATATTGTGTAGTGGATGTGCCTGGTACTGCAGCTTAATCCTAGTCATTTGAATGGGATTGAGCTGCAGCCTGGAAATGTGACCGGTGGATGTGATGTCACTAGCATAAGAAGAGGAAGCAGTGCTTGCCCCTATACTGCAGCCTCTTCATACAACTGATCGGCAGGTTCCATGAGTCAGACCCGCACAAATCTGATATTGATGACCTGTCCTAAGGAATGATCATCGCTATCATAGTACTGAAAAACCACTTTAATGGCAACATGATGTATATAGCTTCAGATTCACAATGCTACATATTCTTATTTATTTTTTTTATACCACCATTATTTCAGGGCTCCAAATTTTGACTAAAGGGTTGCTATGAGAACAGAAACCTGATTTAACTCTTAAAGCAGCAGGCTTTTTTTTTTTAATTCATTGTGTGTATATTCTGACACTATACATAATGCAGTCATGTGACTCTCACTCTGACCTAATAAAATGTATATGGAATGATTCAGGAGTTATAGTGACCCCTTGTACGATGGACTGTAGCACACAACCTCTCAACAGGGAGAAATGGTCACTGGTTAGTAGACAGAGTTCCTGTCGCACAGCTGTGGAGAAGCAGCTCACAGCTCAGCCTCTCTAACTATATACTTATAGGGGCACATTTATGAAGATTGGCATTGTTAACGCCAGTCTTCATAACTGCAGAAGGTGCACCTCATTTATGACAAGGCACACTCCTCCTCATAAATGAGGCGCACCCTCCTCTGAACCGTGATCCTGGAGTGGAAATGTACACTTTTGTGGTGCTGCTTGCCCTTTCTTGCTTTTCCCTCTTTTTGGGGAAGTAGCATGAGTGGCGCAGAAGTAAAAAATGTGCAATGTTTTGTGCAAAATGGCAATCTTTACTTTATATGCCTTTAAACTGGTGTACTAGACATAATAAATCTGCCCCATAGTATCTCAGATTATTAGGCAAGGATAATAATTGTTCAACAAAAAGCAGGTAAACATAGCACAGTCTCTACCTGCCCATGTGAAGCTTTGCTGGTGTATCATGGGATTGATAGCGGAGCATAGAGAAATATGTGGTTATACATCATTACAGGCCAGCTCAGGCATATGTGCGGTGCAGATGAAGAGGCCGTCAGTACACCTTGCTTTAACTTTGATAGTAGGCTAAATGTGCTTAGGTTGCTACTTTGCAGGCACCGAGACATCACAATGGTGGATGTCTATTATCTTGTGGAGACCATGTGATCACTTTCTATAGGATTAGGCTATTGGTCATTTTCTTAAGAGTGAGTTTAGACTTGATTTCATATCTAGGAAATCCTGAAATAAAAAATCATATTGAGCTCATGTCTTACTCTTTCCCACATGCCTGAATAGGGCCATCTGGCCCCATATGTGCTAAACTGCTCACTCACCACCACCATTATCCTCAGTGCACTTCATTCTTCTGCTTGGGGCGAGAGGGGGGATCATCCAGATTTTAAAATGAATAGCTTCAAGTCTTATGATCTTACTCCCAAGATACTCTGGTAATATGACCTATATAAGTATTGCCTCTGGTCAGTTACCGTTGGCCGATCTGTGATGACTATAGTGCACTGTTTTATATTACTATATATCACTCTGTATATGTTGTGGGCAGAGGTAATTCACTACTTCCTCTACAGCATGTTCTTTACTAGGCAAATGCAAACTGCCCCCTGTACTTCCTAAGTCACAAGTAATTGTGAAACTAGAAGTGCAAAAATTCAATCTGTAGGCATTTTCTTTTGTGCCAAAGGCAGCCTACTTCAATCTTCTTAGCTCAGTTGCTAAAGTGAATTGTTTTTTGCAGTGCTGTGGACTCGGTAGGCCAAACCACTGATGCTATGTTACATAGAGTCTGGAGGACTTAATGGGGTCTGTCGGGTATCTATCCTTTTGAAACTGAAAGCGGACTTTTTTCGCCATTGACTTTCAGCAGAGTCTGATGCAGATGTGAACCCAGACTGACTCTTGAGTTGACTCTCTATTTTTCCACAGGCTGACTCCAGCTTTTGCTCAGACTCCATCTTAAATGCCTGACAGCCATGGTCAGAAGCAATAAAGATCCTCTAATTCCTGAAAAAAAAATCTAGTGATTGAGTTCTTATGAAGGATTAAATATGTTTCAAAAAATGGCTTGGATGCTTTTTTAGAGCAAAATAGCATTTATGCTTATGGAAATGTATAGAATACTTATTTCCTTCAGTCATGCCCTTTCACAGCCCCCGGTTGAAATTCGGGCAAGTCTGCGGGTTTCCTCGATTAACCACTTTTTTAGTGGATCAGATTGGTTGTTTGACAGTTTAAGTGAGGCCGTTTGTGTGATCCAATGTTGGGCTTCATTTGCTTCGTTCACTGGACTGTGAGAGTTGTCAGACCCTGGATGTTAGGGACATCTGCAAAGTCATTTGCAGCAAATGAAGTAGAAGGCAGCAGTAAAACCATATTATTCCCCATCTTACACATTGCAGTTGAAGCATCTATTTAACATATAGTAAGTGTCTTGGGCCCGTGGGAGACTTAGGACATGTTTAACATATGTAAATGTTGTATTCTCCAAATTCTGTATTCTCTGTACTGGAGAGGGTGGGAAAGTCTTCTTTTACACTAGGTTCACACTAGCGTCGCATGTCTGTTGACCTGGTCTTTTGAAGCACTAAAACAACAGATAGGCGGACCACTAAAAAAAAAATCAGTTACATACAGTGCCTGACGGACCTCATTGACTATAATGGGGTCTGTCAGTTGTTTTAAAACTGAAAGTGGCGGACAAAAAGCTGTGCGTGCAGGACTTCTTCATCCACTGAATTCAGATGGACATTGCGACGGAGATTCCCATGGAGACTCCAGCACAAATGTGAACATAGCATGTATCCTCTTCTAACCTGTGCATGTAAGTACAGTGGTATATAGTCATTTGAGGTTGTTTTTAGGGTCTTCATTTTTGAGTATGTTGAAGGGGTCATGTGCACTATTTGGTCAATAGGGCAGGGGGGTAAATAACCCGTTTATACCAATCATGAGTTTTAAGTCAGTGTTCAGATGTCACAATACTTGGTCTAGATTTTGGGAACCACTTCCCTAAAGGTGTTATGGAATGAAGAACATGTATCTTCTATCCATAGGATAGAGGACAACTGTCTGATCAGTGGGATCTGACTACTGAGACCCTACGACCCTGAAAATGTGGAACTTCTACCCCCACCATGAACCCAGCCTGACCGCAGCCATGCTGAATGCAATGTTCTCTGAAGAAGCCTGGGGACTCTGTCAGAGAGGAGACCTCTTTGTTCGTGCTGTGCTTAGCAAGGGCTAAACAGATTATCAGGTTCTCCTGTCCTGGTTGTTGGAGCTCATCTATCATTACCTGACACCCGTACATGGTTTATTTACCACTGTGTAAGGATAGGGTAAGGCCTTTTAATGACTGCTGTAAAAAGGCAGATTTGTGGTCATTAAGGATTAAATCCTAAATAATCCAGACAAGAAAGCGTATAAGCAGTGGACTCCATGGAGGGCACATACTGTAATGTTGAATTATGTCAGACCTGAGAAATGCTTGCATGTGTTTAACCTTTCATTTGCCATCTCACTTTCTGTTCCATTAACCCTAGCTTTTGTGGAGGATTGCAGGAAATGTGGCTTTTGTATTGCTGCAGACAGGATGTGGTTTCTACCTCAAATTACCACTAGACACGATCTTATGTGCTCTGCTCTTTACTTCACCTCCCACAACTATTGGCTCAAGAGCTTGGTGTCCTGGAACCATTACTGCTTTATAGTACTACAAAATAGGAAGCTGTAACTAGAAAGTGTCAGGTCCAATAATGGTGCCATGTAGGGGCATTTAATAGGCGCAGAAACAAACCTTTATGGCCACAAACTGGAAGCAGAGCAGAGATAATCATCTTTTTATGGATATGCAAATCCGGCTCGCCCATGATACACTTGCAGGTTGATTTGCCTACAGACGGCCGCAGATGGTCCCGCTCTCATCTGAAATTGCTGCCTAACATTGACAGTTTCAGCCACTGCATAGGTCACAGCTGTCTGAAGACAAATCCATTTAACAAAGGATAATTCTTAAGGTCGGGGGCCCCATGTTACGGAAACCCAGCGTTACATTACCTGCAAAGTGGATGGGATTCTGGTTAATCCCATCCACACGTTGCATTAGCATAAAGATGTTCTCCAGGAATTGGAGCAACCCATGTGGAGGCCAGGGATTTTTTTTTTTTTTTTCATAATTTAAAAAAAACAAAAACAAACAAACGCCTGACCCCAGGGCTCAGTTGTCCACCATCAGGGTCTCTTGCCCATGTCTTGTGTGACTGCTGAGACCAGTCATTGGCCTCAGCAATAGCTCATAAGGATTCTGTGACTTATGTGAGTGACATTACCGGTGCCTCTCCAGCGACTGCTGAGACAATTTATTGGTCTCAATGGTCATGTGACCTCAAGGCCCCTGCATGAAGGACCCTGACAGTAGACAGTAATACGCCACAGAACATGCTTTTTTTTTTAAATTTTATTTTACTTCTCCTGGCCTGCACACTGGTTGCTACAATTCCTAGACAACTCCTTTAATTCATATGCTTTGGATTTGACATTTGGTGACCATACACATGCAATATTGGATGGACACCGGATATTGTTCCCACCTTCACTATAATTTCCATAATTTCAAATGGCACAGAGAAATAAGGCTCTGTTTAGACTGCTTTGAGCACTACGTAGCAGTATACCGCCAAACATCGCACACATCCATAAGGCATATGACATAAGAGTATACGTTTAGCCTTAGCTAGGGTGCTATGTGTTACCATGCCTTTTTTCCGCTATGCTTTCCTATTCAGAGAGTTACCTCAAAATTGTATATCCTGCAGTATTTTTTTACAGTTGAAGTCAATGGGTGACATAAGCCACTACCTAATATATGAGGAAGCATAGGTGAGTAATATTTCCAATGTATACCTCTGGCAAGTCAGACACTTCTTCCTCCTTTATAGGACTTAAGGATCAGTTGTACTGAAATCAGTTGCTGATCCTTCTTTCCCATTTACTGTTGACAGGCCCTCATACACATACACATGGGGTGTGTCCCATTCTAAATTTCCTATTTAGTGAAATTGGTAGTGGATTTGTCCAAATTGAGGTGCAGTAAAAACAGAGAGTGATTTCATTGTAATCACTGAGGGTATCCTTCTATTTTCGCCCTTGGCATTGCAGTCGATTGACAGTCCGCAGAACAGGTCAGTTTTTGCAAGTTTTTGTGCAAAATGTTGATGAGATTTGTTGAACTCTCATCTACTTTGCTGCTACCAATACTGTACATCACAGCGGATTAGTAAGACTATGGCGGCTAGTCTGATACATGTACATCTTGTGTGGACTCCATGTAAAGTGTGTTTCTTGCAGGTAATTTTTTTTTTTTTTAAGAAAGTGGGTTAGGCTAAAAAAAAAGATTAGCCGAATAATCACATCCTGAGACTAGAAAAGAGAGAACTGCAAAAAGCCCAGCATCAAGAGAGTATTGCTTTTGTTTTGTTTTTTGTTTTTATCCATTCTGAACTCCTTTTTTCCTGTCCAAAAACACCTTGAGGCTAAGGTCCCACGTTACGGAAAAGGATACTTTTTTTTTTTTTGTTTGTTTTGTTTTAGATTTTGCACCAGTTTGTTGAACGAAACCCGGGAGTGGCTACAAAAGAAATGGGAAATACAAGGGAACGCTTTGGGTACGTTCACATGGTGGAAACTGAAGAGAAATTCCTCTTTATTTTTAACCATGATCTCGCTGCGACGGATTGCTGATGCCTGAGCCTAATCAGCAGGAGTCTCGAGCCGAGAAATCTGTGGCAAGATGGAACAGGACGCTTAATTTAAAAAAAAAAATTTTCTGAGCAGAATTTACCGTGGATTTGGTGACTGAATCTGCTCCGAAATTTGCAGCAAATTACTTTGTGAGAGTTTACCCTAATACTTCTCCCTTCTGGTCAATCTTCAACTGGGATTGGCTTAAAAAAACCACAACAAAATCTGCAACAAAAAAAGCAGCATATATCTGCAACGTGGGGCCTCAGCCTTAACTTCATACAATTGTTTGTTTTTGGCATTACAAAGTGCATAGATGGGACATGTCTGTTCTGTGCAGAGGGTGATCTCTTCTCTGAACACGCTTGTGTGCGGTGCTATAACACGGGCAGCTCGGACTTTCTTTCTTACTTAAAACATTTGCACTTCTACGTATATCCTGTTTTTTTGAAAATGTGTACAGTGAGGGGTTTCCTGAGGATATTGAGTTCATGCTTTTCTTTCTCCTAATTGCTGAATACTGCCCAAATGAACCAGTATCCCTGCAATGAGTTTGGCTTCATCCCATTGTTCCAGTCTTGTGTGTGCTCTTTTATTCTAATGATTGGTCAATTACATTATTCAGACTTGATGATATGGTGCCCAGACCAAGTTGGTGCATTTTTTGGCAAATTTCCATTATATAAAAGCTTTCTGGTTATCTTAGTGTAGGTCTTACAGTTCCTGTCTTTCAAGCGCTGTACTTTGGCTATCTCTGGCGGCCCCATTGAAATGAACATAGTGGGAAGGGAGGGCATTTTGGGGTGCAAAACTTCCCAGTTTCCTTGATTTTTGGGGATCCCTCCACTGATAAGCAAGTTACCACCTATCCTGTGGATAAGGGATGACCTGCTGGGCTGAATCACCCTTTAAAATCCGCACCACCAGTCATTAACCACAGCAGTTTTTTGTTTTTTTTTTCCGCAGTGTCTGGATGAGTTTTATCGCATCACTTTTTGCTTGGACTATTATACAATGTGGATTTTCCACATGTAAGGTGCCATTCAGATCACATTTTTTACATCTGTTTAGCAGATCCATTTCATAGATGCAAAAAAACAGAAGCAAACTGATGGCCATCTGTTTACATAGAGAACAAAGTAAAAAATAAATAAAAAAAATCAGTTTGCATCCATTTTTTATTTTTTTTTTGAAGGGCACAAAACCTAGTATTCCATATTCTTGTCTGTCCAAAAAAATGGACAAAAACCTGATCCAAATTTTTTTTTTTTTTACATTCATCTAGTTGTAAACAGTTGTCCATACATGTGTCCATTTTTATTTTTTTTTTTTGCATCAGTTAAACAGATGTGCTAGAGGGATGTAGAAACGTGATCTGAATGGAGCCTTATTCTGTGAGAAAATCTTCAGCATATCTGCAATGTGCGGACATCCCCTGATGGATTAGATTTGCTTGTATCTCAGTTTAGTTAGAATAAAAGATTCTCCAGAATTATTTCACAAGGAATGTAAGTATTAAAGGGATTGATTCATCTGAGACCGGCCCTTTGCTATGTTAACTGATTACGTGTCTATCTGCCCACCCCTGGCAAACAGCTCGTTTTGTTGGGATAAGCCATGAACAGCCAGGCATTTCCCCTAATGGAGAAATGTAGTAATACATGGCCGCCGTTCTGACATCTCTAGTTTGCTGGGCTATAGACTGACCCCCTGTTGAGGATGTCCATATATCCTAAAAATTTGTCTTCAAGGGACATCCCCTTTAAAATACCTCCAATATGGAGTTTAGAAGATTTAAAGTGTTATTCCCATCATATCCTTTCATGACAGGTGGGAGTCTCTGCTTCCCTAAGGTGGTCAGTTATGGAGATAACCAAGTGTGCCTGTTGTACAGTTTCCAACAGGGCTGTAGGCCAAACCACCAATTTGGACTCCTATTTTTCCACAGTCTGACACCAACTCCTTCATAAGTAGGTGACAGCCACTGTCTGTCCGAAGCAGTAAAGCTCCTCTAATTCATTATACAGCCTCAGGCACTGACCCATTCACTTCTATGGCCCCATACATATGACCATGTATTTTTCACGGTCCCGTGTATGGGGCCGTGAGCCTTGATCAAAACTTGGGACAGATACTATTCCTATCCATTTTGTGGCCTGTGCTCACTGACCTCAATGATTGGGGCCATGAAGGCATGGTCAGCAAATGATGTCATCCACGTACCGTCCGTGCCGATCAATCACTGCTTGGCGTCATGCACATAGTCATGTTCATGTCACCTAAGGCTAGTATCTCACCTAAGGCCTATAAAAGTAATTATGTAACAAACTATACATCTATACAATATTAATAATTTTATGATATAATTGTTTTATTTCGAAGCCGGGGTTGGCAACTTTTTTCCGACTCCACCCAAAATTGGTCCCGACTCCGCTGCACTGGTTTCCTAAACCCCCATAGAAGAAAATAGTTACAGAAACTGCACAGTGCAAATTCTGAAGTTGGGGGGAGCGCTTCGTGTGCAACACTTTTCAGAACCTCTATGGGAGTTACGGAAATCACGTACAACCGCAACATTCAGCTGTTTCTGTAACTCTCTGCCTGTGGGTTCGTAGAAGGATCCGCATATTCTCATCTTTAGCTGAGAAGGGGAATACTAACCCTTTACTGAACATTGCATAAGTACAGTGTGTACATGAGGAGTCACACTACATCATATGACTTATATTTTACATTTTTAGCAGTTATCCTCTGCAGGCTCTGCCTCTAGTATTGAGGTGTCTCGTATCTGGTGGGTGAAGACTAGCTGCTATGACGTCTCCCATATACTGCACACAGAAAGTAGAGGGGAATCTGCTCCATAGCCCTCACTCTGTAGCATCAGCAGGATCATATAGGGCATTACAGACCAGTATTGATGTGTATAAAGATGCCTCTGCCCTCTCCTCTCCATAGATTTTTATGTAAGTCTGGAGCATGGAAAGAGCCAGATAAGTGGAAAAAGCCATTTTCTTTGATAAATATATTACAAAGTTTCTTATCCTGGCTTGTACTGTTTATTAAAGCAAAGTTTGTTGGGAAGATAGTGACCATCTAAGGAACTAAAGAATATCTGTGGTGGCTTCAGTTTGTTCTGACTTTCTGCCTACATGTAGTCATCCTTGCGATCTTCCTTGATCTGACATGCCAGTCTTGTGGATAATATGCTTTTCCAAGTTCAGAGCCAGAGGGAGCGTGTAGGCGTGCTGTTTGGTTTCTTCTAAAATGAGGAAGGGATTGTTGAGTCTTTGAGAAAACCTTGTTTGTTTCTCAGAACAGTCATGTGATTCACATGAGTTGGAGGAATATGTCGAGTCTACGGGACACGCTGCAGTACTCATAACCACCACTAATAAGAGTGCTGCTAGTGAGCAGTGTAGTGCCTGCCATGTAAACCATGCTGGGAGCATGGTATGTGAGGGATCCATGAAAAGAGATTACTCTTGGGTGTATACCTGGCCATGAATAAAGTAGTTTTTCATGGCGGAGAAGACAGCACTACTGTCTGAATAAGCATTAAGCGAATGTTTGTATGGTCTTTATAAAGCTCTATATATACTTGTTTATATCTGTGGTTACTGCTATGGCTGTCTATCATTGTCACATTTGCAGCGGCTGTGTCACTTCCTGACATGATACCCTGGCAGAAATGGTCCGCGCAGCTTTGTCACTTCCTGTCACACTTCAGTCTTCACTGACACAGGCATTACAGCCAGCTGAAGTGCTGCAGTCTGACAGCGTAGTGTGAATGCTCAGAATACATCTGCTCTTCATCCTGTTACACACCATAGGTGTGAAATGCTAAAAAAAAGTCAGTATAACCAGAAATGATTACGTTTGTTCTCTAACCGATAATGTTTACCGCAAAATTGGGTAATGCCATGATATCAGTAGTGGTGTGATCTCTAAAATAGGGGCTGGTGAAGTGTTAAATGCAGCATGGTCTGAATACGCTGTGTAGGAGATGGCAGTCGGGAAAATGTTACTGGCTCGGACTTCAAAATAGAACGATTATTATATATATTGTACATTAGATGGATAGTTTTACATATTTACTTTCATAGAATTCTCTTGTCAGCCAGAGTCAGTGCTTTGGCCTAAAGACTCCACAGCCCTGAGAAAGTCCATCTTGATAAGATATTGCCAGGCATCTGAGCGCCCAGTCTCCACCACCACCATTCTTGCATTTATCACTTATCCTGCTGTGACTACACGATAAAACGTAGGGAAAAAAAACTAACCAAAACCTCTTCATGAAAAAAAATGTATAATATCGTATGGAGACCAGGTCCAGTTTGTCATTGCTGAGTATAGTGGCAAGTTCACTATCTTATATGGTTCTTGGCCCTCACAGTCATAGCTATAATTGAAAGTTGATGCCAAATCCTACTCAGTGTCATTGCCTCACATTCAGTATCTGCAGGGGAGTCATACCGTGTTAGAATGCCGCATGCAGTGCGTCGCTGGGTGGTATAAGTAAAATGTATACACTACTGCATATGAATAGGGAGCTTAGTCTTCAGTGCTAACTTTTATTTGGATACAGCTTAGGCTTAAAGGGCTATTACAGTTACTACAAGTTACACCCTATCCAATCCGATTGATTGGTGATGACTATCTCCGGCTGCCCCCATTCAGTTGAATGGAGTGGCACGTGCTGTACGACTAGGCGTCCTGGTCGTAACTGAGGTACAAAACACCCTGGTTCTCAAGATCTCTGGGGGTCCCAGTGGGAAGACATCCACCGATCAGCAACTTATCCCCTATCCTTTAAATAGGGGTTACCTTTTTATAACTGGAATAATCCTTTAATTCATGTTGCATCTGATTCTTAGATTTAATGTGTACATTGGGAAAAGCCGCCATAATTTAAGTGGCACTCTTCTAAATGAATATTGGTATGCATTGCCGTATAGGTCCACACAGGACGAAGTACTGCAGAGAAAGTATACTGTGCAGTGTACCTTGCATTGTATTGTTATAGAAACAGAAGGGCTCGAACCTGGTGTGCATAGTGCCGAAGTCTGGTGGTCTGCAGGTAGCACCCATACATCCCTACTTGGGCTTGGTTCACATCTCTGCTATAGATTCCACTTAAAATGCCAGACAGACTGGCTCAGCATGCTGCTTTCCTTGTCCAGTATAATGCTAGGCTCTGTGACAAAAACTTGACAGCCCCATTATAGTCAATGGAGTCTGTTGGGCACTGTTTTTGATCCTCATTGTTAGGTGTCCCTTCTGTGGCTCTTCCATCTTCCTAATTGTTGTGTCACATACAGCACTGAAGACCTTAGAGAGAGAAAAACACACCCCTACACTGCAGAGCGAGTACAATGTAGGGTGTCCTGAGGCCCTGTAGAGCTGAGTGACCCTAGGGTTAAAAAAAAAAAAATCCCATCCTTAGTTTCCTGTATTCAAACACAGACCCTAAAAGCTAAAAAATAAAAATCTTCTTCCCAATATATAGCAGAAGTGTGTGTATTTTTAGCTTTAAGTTGGTGACCATTGCCCTATACACAGTTCCTTCTACATACAGTCAACACATTATCTTCCTTCCCTTTTCTAAAAAGAAACGTTTGCTATATTGACTATAACTTTTGGAAAAATCAATGGAAAGTACAGAAGTTGTCACATACAGTATAAAGTGTAGATTGTAAGCTCTTGTGAACAGGGTCTTCACAGATAGAGAGTACATGAGCAGACAATAGGAGGGAAGTGCCTCAGAATATGTTGGCTATAGAAGTAAAATTGTTTATTATTAAACCGTGTGGTCAATAGAGGGCAGCATTTTCAAGTTTGTATGCTTGAAATGGTTGTCAGAAGGGTAGAGCCTGCTGTGGGGACCATAATATGGTGTGTGCCATGTCGGCCTGTGTGCTGCATAGGAGATTACACACACCTCCTCCAGGTGGTTTAAGCTGCCAGTTTCTGTGGGACTGACCGACCTTCTAATGTGCATGGGGAAGGGGTTCTGACTCTTACCTCCATTGAGAGAAGGATCAGGCTGCTGAACTTCAGTATGCCCAATCCTTTTGTTCTCGGAGTAGATAAGCCTATGTCAGAGCATTCATGTGTATAACTTTACTAGGAATAGTTGTCACACTATTGACTTATCATCTGACATTTATCTAAAGTGTGTGGCCTTCTAAGACCAATCGAACATGGGGATCATCTAAGTTTTTGTAGTCAGACACTGACCCTCTTTATTCCACACACTATACTCTGTATACTACACTACCGTTCAAAAGTTTAGGGTCACTTAGAAATTTCCTTATTTTTGAAATAAAAGCACAGTTTTTTTCAATGAAGATAACATTAAATGAATCAGAAATACACTCTATACATTGTTAATGTGGTAAATGGCTATTCTAGCTGCAAACGTCTGGTTTTTAATGCAATATCTACATAGTTGTATAGAGGCTCATTTCCAGTAACCATCACTCCAGTGTTCTAATGGTACATTGTGTTTGCTAACTGTGTAGGAAGGCTAATGGAGGTTTAGAAAACCCATGAAAACCCTTGTGCAAGTATGTTAGCACAGCTGAAAACAGTTTTGCTGGTTAGAGAAGCTATAAAACTGACCTTCCTTTGAGCTAGTTGAGAATCTGGAGCATTACATTTGTTGGTTTGATTAAACTCTCAAAATGGCCAGAAAAAGAGAACTTTCATGTGAAACTCGACAATCTATTCTTGTTCTTAGAAATGAAGGTTATTCCATGTGAGAAATTGCCAAGAAACTGAAGATTTCTTACAACGGTGTGTACTACTCCCTTCAGAGGACAGCACAAACAGGCTCTAACCAGAGTAGAAAGAGAAGTGGGAGGCCCCGCTGCACAACTGAGCAACAAGACAAGTACATAAGAGTCTCTAGTTTGAGAAATCGACGCCTCACAGGTCCTCAACTGGCAGCTTCATTAAATAGTACCCGCAAAATGCCAGTGTCAACGTCTACAGTGAAGAAGCAACTCAGGGATGCTGGCCTTCAGGGCAGAGTGGCCAAGAAAAAGCCATATCTGAGACTGGCTAATAAAAGGAAAAGATTAATATGGGCCAAAGAATACAGACATTGGGCAGAGGAAGATTGGAAAAAAGTGTTATGGACAGACAAATCGAAGTTTGAGGTGTTTGGATCACACAGAAGAACATTTGTGAGACACAGAACAAATGAAAAGATGCAGGAAGAGTGCCTGACGCCATCTGTCAAGCATGGTGGAGGTAATGTGATGGTCTGGGGTTGCTTTGGTGCTGGTAAATTGGGAGATTTGTACAAGGTAAAAGGGATTTTGAATAAGGAAGGCTATCACTCCATTTTGCAACGCCATGTCATACCCTGTGGACAGCGCTTGATTGGGGCCAATTTCATCCTACAACAGGACAATGACCCAAAGCACACCCCCAAATTATACAAGAACTATTTAGGGAAGAAGCAGGCAGCTGGTATTCTATCTGTAATGGAGTGGCCAGCACAGTCACCAGATCTCAACCCCATTGAGCTGTTGTGGGAGCAGCTTGACTGTATGGTACGCAAAAAGTGCCCATCAAGCCAATCCAACTTGTGGGAGGGGCTTCTGGAAGCATGAGGTGAAATTTCTCAAGATTACCTCAGCAAATTAACAGCTAGAATGCCAAAGGCCTGCAATGCTGTAATTGCTGTAAATGGAGCATTCTTGGTCGAAAGCAAAGTTTGAAGGAGAAAATTATTATTTCAAATAAAAATCATTATTTCTAACCTTGTCAATGTCTTGACTATATTTTCTATTCATTTTCAACTCATTTGATAAAGTGTGAGTTTTCATGGAAAACACAAAATTGTCTGGGTGACCCCAAACTTTTGAATGGTAGTGTATACTTTGGGGAAATTCCTTATAAAGGAGCTTACATCTTAACAAGTAACATTATGAATATGTGGGGAGACCCATAGTAACTATCCAGTTTGTGCTGGGTACCTTGTTGCTAAAGCCTTACCCTACCATAACTAGGGAGGGGACAGGCTGTCCCATGGCCGTGTATTTGATAGACGTTAACTCTTTTGCCGTCTCTTCTCAGGTGGTATCATGGAAAGCTGGACAGAACCATTGCAGAAGAGCGCCTTTACCAGGCTGGGAGGACTGGAAGCTACCTTATCAGGGAGAGTGATCGACGGCCTGGGTCTTTTGTGCTGTCTTTTCTCAGTAAAACAAATGTGGTCACCCATTTCAGGTGAGCTCTAAAACCCCAGTCATTACTGATAAATGAACCTTTAGACAGGGGGGCAGTGCGACTAACTGGCTTTGTAAAAACATTGTCTTGTGTGAGGAATAAAGTAAACTGGAGGCGCCTACTATTTACATTGGTGACATGGCGTCCATTTAGAACCATGTTTTTGTATGGAATCCATCATAAAACTGATCCAAACTTTAAACCTCGAATGTCATTGTTTTTTAATGGGATCCACTAGGGTTCTGCCAAGGTTTGTCAAATGTCATGGAACCCGCAGTGGAGGCTTCTGATGCTCATATGGACAGGACGATTTATTGATACCAATATTTATAATCTCTTCTTTCTTCATTTTGTTGCAGGATCATAGCAATGTGTGGGGACTTTTACATTGGAGGGAGACGGTTTTCTTCACTTTCTGATCTCATAGGATACTATAGGCATGTGTCTTGTTTACTGAAAGAAGAAAAACTCCTTTTTCCTGTGGCACCACCAGAGGCAAGTCAGACCTTCAGAATTTCTCAAAACTCTGTAGCTAAAATAGGCTGTCAAGCAAGATTTGCAAAGCCCTTTTTTTTTAAGCTTAAAAATCTTAATAATAATCTGGTTATTTATTGCTATGTTCACAGTATATGCCATCAATGTACCTCACATGTGTCCCACTCGTATTCAAGAATGGGCTGCTGTTTGCGGCTGTAGTGAAAAAAGGACCCATGTATATCTGCATCTATCAGGCATTTATGGCATATCCTGTGGATAGAGCTGTAAGTGCCAAGGTGGCAATACCATTTTAAGTCAGTAGTTGGCTATAACTGTATCTACAAAAGCTTGATTTAAAGAGGACCTTTAGCACACTGTCAACTTTCTAGCGGTATATAAAACTGCATGTGCCTAAGGATATGAAAAGTCCTCTCTAAAGATATGTTAGGCTCTGTTCAAGCCTTCTTCATAACTGGAACTCCTATTATATTCTGGTGTCTTTTCAGTCTCCAGATTATAATTAGGGGAGGTGAGTAAACCTAAAAAAAAAAAATCTTACTCTCCTCTCCTGGGCTCTGGTCTTCATTCTCCTCCGTGCTCCTGAGTAACATCTGACAATCGTGATGATGTAGGTCACATTTGAGTCACGCCACCACATTAAAGCTGTGTCCCAATCACAGGTCTCAGTGGCCCTGAGTAATCATAATTAAGTTAAGATACCTGATTTAATCGCGATTTTGATTTAGGTGTAATTGCCCAGCCGTACTGCACGTGATAAATTCCCCATATAAGTTTGTTCGTAAAACATGTGAAGGTCCATGTGACAAATATGGAGTTAGATCCTGGCCGTTGAATTTCTGGAAAACGCTTCACTAAAGCATGAACATTTTTCTTTAAATTTAATTAAAAGAAAAAGTTGGCAAAATATTTTCACATTCTCCATTAGATTATGGAAGTAACATTATTCATATTAGACCTTATGTCTTGGTTGGATGGCCAGATTAGGTAGGTAGGTCCTTGGTTTTTAAGTGTGTGTGTGGTGTGTCCACCTTATTTCCTTGCTGTATTCTGGGCCTTAATGTGTACCTAAGCGTTCCAACAAGCATTTTGTGTGCTTCTCTATAGAGAACTGGGTCCTGCTTCTCACCCTGTAGTGGCTTGTGTGAAACGCCTGGAAACCAACGGTGGGGGAGAGTCACTTCAAAGAGTTATATCTCGGGCATTATAAAATATAGAAATGTGCTTCTGGTGTTGTATGAAGGAGGAGATTCTCATCTTTCATATGACTCTAAGGCTGCAATTCTACTGGTATCAGGTGAAAACGCAGTCAGGATTGGGATATTGATATTTAAGGGCAACCCTGACTGTGTTTTCATTTGATGATATTGCTTTAGTGTCTTTTCAAAAATGAATCTTCTCTTTAGTACAACACCAGAAACACGTTTCTACATTTTATAACTCCTGAGATATAACCGTTTGAAGTGACCCCCTTACCCTTATTTTCCCTGCATTTCACTGAAGTCTGTACCCTGTGACAAGCAGGATATCGTGCTCAATAGGGAAGCAAGGGGAACAAATTAAAGAAATGTAGAATTTTACAGGAAGCAGCAAAAATGTAATAAAGTATATTACATTTATTAATGTCAAAAAATTTTAATATTTCAGTTACATTTTAAAGTGTGTTCACTTTTCTGTCCCTCTAACACATAGTTATGAGTAATAGAAGGGGTTTTCCAGAACATGTTATAAAAAGATCCCCCCTCTGTGTGATATACAGGTCTCCGCACTCAGAAACACCATGGACTTTACTGCCTGTAGTCCCAGCAACTTGTGAATACAGCATCGTAAATCCAAATGATACTGTAAACTCAATTCAGAGGAGGCAAGGTTGGGAAATATGGCCAAGACAGGGAACATATTCCCTGGCCCCAATACAGTGGTGTAAAAGAGCCTATGTTCTTTATGTATAAGGGGGGTAGTCCAAAAGAATCCTATAAGACCGTTTTAAGTGTAGTCCTCTGCCATCTGAATAGGCTTCTGTATTATTGCAGATTTGTATTATACTAGTATTAAACACTTCTCTGTGGAATAAGTTTCTACACCAAAATGAAATATGGTCTGGTGGTAGCACCAATATTGAAATTGTATTTTCTTTTTTTTTTTTTTTTCAAGCCATGTATAAAGGGATTGTCCGATTTTAGCAAGTAAATGTTATTATTGTATAATGAAAAGTTGTTTAATTTTTCAAGGTTGAAGTTTGCCGCACCAAATAGTTTTTGGTGGCCCATGAGTGGTAATAACAATTGACTGCTAATGTAGCTATATATATATATTTTTTTTTATTCTGTTAGCCAGTGGAAGACAGGAGACGAGTACGTGCCATTCTTCCTTACACTAAAGTCCCAGAAACTGATGAAATCAGGTACAAAAATACATGAAGCTTATTTTTCTCTGTACATTATCTAATCCATTAGTTAAACTGTTCATTAGACTATATGGACCAGGGTTATAAGACCCACAGTTTGGTTTAAAGAGGTTTTCTCAATACTTTGCCCATTACCTTGTTCGAAGCCCCTTTGCTGCTCCTATCCCCCCGGCAAGAATTTGTTTATTAGACAGCAGCAATGACTTACATTATGCTCCAGGGTACTGCAGCAGCCAATACTGTGATACTTCACATTTCACCACTGGAAATGATAAAGGCCATAGATCCACCTCTATGGAAAGCAAATTGTGTGCCACACAAACACCATGGCTTCTGCACTATTTGCATCTGCTAGTGGTGTAATGCCTTCTCACAACACTACTTTACTCCTAGGAAATCTACAATAAGTGAATCCTTAGATAAAATGGAAATAAAGGGCAGACTAGATGGCCCATGTGGTCTTTTTCTGCCGTCAATCTTCTGTCTTTGTATTGTATTGGCTGCTTTTGGTATTGGAGCACTGTCCCATTCACTTAAATGAGATGACGCTGCATTAGCAAAAACAACCGCTATAGTAAGTGCAGTGTTCTGTGCAGGGACTGCACCAGAATAAACCGAGAAGAGCCCACAGTGCTCGAAGGGATGAAGCGGGTCCTCCAGACAGTTGATCAGTGGAGATAAGAATCTGACCTCTACCCATCTTAAACTGATGGGTTGTCCTAAAAAAGCTGGATGTTCCCTTTAAATTACCAAGTCTGGCATACACTGCAGAGATTACAGATGTTCTTGTTCATGTTTTTGCAGCTTCTTGAAAGGAGATATGTTTATTGTCCATAATGAATTAGAAGATGGATGGATGTGGGTCACCAACCTCCGCACTAATGAACAAGGACTTATAGTTGAAGATTTGGTGAATGAAGTGGTCAGTAAATATGGTTTCCATCCTGTTTAACAGTCGTAAACATGTTTTGGGGTGAAAGTTTGTCAGTTTGTAGACGGGAGGCTGGTGATGCTTTAACCTGATGTGAGGATCATGATTTTTGGTAGATCTGTCATTTTCACTGAGTACATGTTTTGTGTGTTTAACTTTTTTTTTTTTATACTTTTTTTGTTAGGGCAGAGAAGAGGATCCACATGAAGGCAAGATGTAAGTATTTTTAAGCTTTGTTTTCAGGATTTGGCTTTCCTTCCCCTAAATTATCTTGTATCTCCTGTTTGTAGCCGCCATTTAATAAAATACTGCACAATATCTTCTAAATGGGCGTATACTAACAGCGCTTGTACACCTTCAATAACAGTCTGCTCAAACTTGTTTAGCCACCAGATATTCCTGCAGACTCCTGTATACACTTGCTTTGGCTAATCATGTGTTATCAGTAGAAGATTAGAGTAAGTCACCACCCGGCACCTCAGGTGATGGCTTATCTCTCAGGGATAAAAAATAATCCGGCATGGGTAAGTTTCTTCCCCTGACTACCTCTGTCGGGTGAGAGTCAGGAGGCCCCCATACACATTAGTTGGCTGATCCTGGTTAAATTAGCATGTTTTGGATGACTTTTCTCTTGATAAGTCGTCAACCTCTGTCCATAGGCTGTTACAGGGGTACTTCGGTTTCAGCAAATAAGTGTTATGGACATAGATGTGATGGACACACAGGGGCACAGCTCATAAGTCACAGCACCATAATCTTGTAATGAGCCTGCGTATACGTCACATGAGACCGTGGACTGTTGTTTTTTTTTTTTGTTTTTTTTTTCTAATCCAATAGAAGTAACAACCCCTCTACGTTTCAGCAGGTGATCTGCAAATGTTGCTATTTAGTTTCGTGTGCAGCAGCTTTGTGTCGTTTGGGTATAATGTTTTAATAGCCCATTCTGCCATAACGTGGTTTTATAATGAGGTTCCAGTACGCTACCTCTTGTAAAGCTTTTTAGCAATTTTTACTGCAAAACCCATCAGGTGACCAGATTTCACTGTCCCATTGCAAGTAATTAGATTGTGTTTACATTAAATTTAGTCGCTGTTCACATCTGCATTAGCAGGTGTTTTTTTTTTTTTTTTTTTTTTGTTATTTGAACAGGGTCTTCCAACTCCAATAAGCAATGTTTTATCACTCGCTGCAGATAATGGTTTGCTTTCAGATCAGATGGTTTTAGGTCTATCTAACTTTGCTGTTTTACTTTTCTTAAGATGGTTCCATGGGAAAATCAACAAGCAGGAGGCTTATAATCTACTCATGACAGGTATAGTCTGGTTTTTCATTTTACTGAATGAGCTGTGAGTGTAACTTTTATTAGATAGGAGGCATTGATTTAATAATTTTACTTTGAGGTTCAGACTACACAAAACATTTTTTTAACCCTATAATGATACTGTCAAAAACTTTCTTAAAGGGATTCTATCATTGGGAAACCCTATTTTCACTAACAGCATGTCGGAATAGCCTTTAGAAAGACTATTCGTCTCCTATCTTTATTTTTCTGATCCATGCCGCCATTTTGGAGAATTTTCTTCTTTCTACAAATTAGTCTTCAGAAAGCACAGGGGGCGTGCTCACTTCACATGCTCTTTGGAAGAACCAACGCCGCCTCTCCGCAGCGTCAGCACCCGCTCATCGTGTCTGTTCGGGATCCAAATCCCACGCATGCTCAGTTGACTCTGCCATTTCACGTTGGACAGAGTCGACTGCGCATGTCCAGTCGACCATTTTGGCAAAGTGGCAGAGCCGACTGAGCATGTGCGGGATTTGGATCCCAAACAGACACAATGAGCGGCTGCTGACGCTGTTGAGAGGCGGCGGTGGATCTTCTGAAGAGCGTGTGACGTGAGCACAGGGGACACCCCCTGTGCTTTCTGAAGACTTATTTGCATAAAGAAGAAAATTCTCCAAAATGGCAGCGCGGATCAGAAAAATAAAGGTAGGGGACGAAGTGTCTTTGTAAAGGCTATTCCGACGTGCTGTTCGTGAAAATAGTGTTTCTGAATTATAGAATCCCTTTAAAGATCAGGCCCCATTTTTCAAAACTGATGTGTCACTTTCTCTGGCAATAACTTTGCGATGCTTTAACTTTACCCATGCGATTTGAGTTTTTTTTTTCCATGACATCATGTTTAATGGTAAACTTTGACCAATATATTTTGTATTTATTTATGAAAATTTATTTTCAAAATGTTAGTCATAGCACTGAAGTACCTTAAATGTTATCTAACATATCTCTGCTTTATATTGGCATCGGCTTTTCATTATTCTTAAATTTATTTTGGACATTAGAAGTCTTTTATAAGTGTAACGGCGATTTTCCAAATTTACAAGAATTTCCTAAACCCATTTGTTAAGGACCACTTTTGTTCTGTAGAGAATTTTAAAGGCCTTTGTATTAGAAACCTCCCATAAATCACCCCATTTTCAAAACTGCACCCCTCAAATAATTCAAAACAGCATTTGGGAAGTTTAACCCTTTAAGCATTCCATGAGAATTAAAAAAAAAACAAACCATAGAGGCGAAATTTCAACATTTTTTTTTTTCCCAATATGTTGTTCATTTAGCCCTTAAATTTACACATTAACAAGTTAAAGCAGAAAATCCCACAATTTGTTTTGCAATTTTTCTCAGACACTGAAATACTCTACATGTGAATGTAAACTGATGTTTGGGCAGTCTGCAGTGCATGGAAGGGAAGGAGCGCCAATGGGTGTTTGAAAAGCAGATTTTGCTGGAATAGTTTTCAGGTGCCATGTCTCATTTGCAAAACCCCTAAAGTAGTAGTACAGGTGAATCTCCCCAAAAGTAACCCCAATTTGGAAACTAAACTCCTCATAGAATTTAGTGGTAAGGGGTAAATGAAAATAAAAATCTGTTGTTCATCCATTGTTAACCTGCTGGTCACATCTGCCATATGTGTACATTGGATATATGCTGGGACAATGTGTTACATGGTGGCTGTGTTATACAGCACATACCGCTGTCATCAGTACATATAGGACACAACTGTATAACCATTGGTGTTCACGGCATCTACAATTTTAGTTTCAATGGCGTCTGCCATCTGTAAACTGATTGGTGCCCCTACAACACTATATCAGGGCAGCTTTCAGTTGTCATAAAAGCCAGGAGTTTGTTGAAGACTTCCAGACTTCTCCTATCAGTGCTATTACACCCTGACATGGGTATCTTTGCATGGGAGCTAATAAATTTAAGAAAAAAACTTTTTTACAGTTACTAAAGTTATAAAGAATTAAAAGCCTATAAAAGATAAATTGGTATTATTGGCCTTGCAGTTTATTATACATGTAAACTAATTCCACATTTTGATCTTTTATAGTTGGCCAAATCAGCAGCTTCTTGGTGAGGCCATCAGACAATACTCCGGGAGATTATTCTTTATATTTCCGCACAAATGAAAACATACAGCGATTTAAGATCTGTCCAACACCAAACAATCAATTTATGATGGGAGGTCGGTACTATAACAGGTAACAGATTGATAGAATGTTTGAAATTTTTTATAGCTTCATGTTTTGTAGAAAAAAAAGTGATAAGAGAAAACAAAAAAAAATGGGAATGTCGTAATGGGATCACTTAAACAATACTGTATCCATTTGTAGGTTTTGTCAACACTTTATAATCATGGCGTCCGCCTTCTGAAACTGTGCCAATACTGAGAATGGAGTTGCTGAACTGTGCAATTTTAGGCTATGGTCACACAGAGGAATTTGGTTTAGAAGTTGATTTTGAGGTGGAATTCATCTCAAGATCAGATTCATATTGCATCTGAAATCTACTTCCGTTCATTTCAATATGAGGCAGATGCACATTTTTTTTTTTCCTCTAGCTGATTTTTTTTTTTTCCAGCTAACAGAAAAATTAAGCCTCATGCTTGAACTTCAGGCAAATTCTGCCTGAAAACTCTCATTGGAGTGAAGTGGGAAGCGGAAACATACCATCTGGCTGGCTCGGGATTTGCAGTTCTATTATAGATTTGGTAAAGCGGAAAAGAACAGAATTCCCGAAGCAGAATTTTTTTAGTTTCTACAAATTCTGCTGTGTGAACCTAGCATTACTGTTCTTCACAGCCTCCTATGGTGTGCAGAAGTACAGCGCTGCCCCATTAAAGGAAGAGGTTTGCAGTGGTGGCATCTGAGCGATAGCCACACCATCACTTCGTATGGTATATATGTCTCTCATGAAAAGCTGCTGATTGGCAGGTTGCAATGAGTTTGCAATCTCCAGTTTTCTTCCTGTACTAAGGAGATGCTCTTACATATGAAGAGTCATTCAGATAATGGAGCAGTATTAGGTGACTTACTATTCATGACATTTTTCTTGTAAGATTTGTCTTATTCCACATTGTATAGCTCCGCTGATAATGATTGTATTAAATAAATTATAATACAGTTCTGTAATGTATTCTCTCATTGATCCTGATGGTGAATTTACACTTATTAAAAAAAAAAACGTTAGACAAAATAAGTGGATCAGAAAGAAGGGCAAACTTCTTGTCTGGTTACATGGTTTCATACAGGGATACTTAGCTTGCAAACAAAATACAACATACTTGGCCGGCATGTGGGTAGCTGCAAAATTTCAGTCAACATAGGGGTAACAATTAAGTGCCCCCTCTACATTCTAGATTTGATGCCCAACCATCTATCATTTCTGTGGTTTTTACTCAATGCCCCACACCTGCCCATTATTACTTATCATATACCTATAGTAAGGTCCTATGTGAATTGGCAAGATGCTAACATGGAAGATTACACCACCCTTGTGAAATGTCCTCTTTATGCCATCAGAGTCTCTATGGTTTAATAGTACGTATCTATGCCAATTCAACACATATGTTTTTTGGTTTTTTTTTTTGCTTTACAGAATTGATGATATCATAGAACACTACCGGAAAGAACAAATTGTTGAAGGCTATTTTCTTAAAGATCCTGTTCCTGTACAGGTAAGGTAACTGAAATGATGCATTACATGCATAGTGTGTATGAGTATTAAAAGTGAACGGCATGCCGATAAAGCTTAGAGATCACATTTGGACTACATACACATAAACATCTGCTTTGTCAGTTGTGCAAGCTGTGTTATTAAATGGCTAGCACAAAGATCCATTATTTTCTTATGGACTCATCTACATTCCCTTGTATTATCGCTGGTCCTTGTAGGGGGCTGTGAGCACTGGGCAAAAATCAGGATAAGTCATATTCCTGTCTGCTTTGTGGCCCGTTCTCATACATAAAATGAATGGGTCCATGTAGGGCGTGGATGGCACATGGATATCATCTATGTGCTGTCTGTACTGTTTTCACACAAACCTGTACATGTACACATTCATGTGCATGTAGCCTTTCAGATTTATCTCAAAATGACACACTGGAGAGGATTACCAAAGCTAAAGCTCCACAATTCTGGCTCAGATTGCGCCCAAAAATTGTAACGTAAAGAAAAGTTTCTAACATGTCAGATGTGCCAAATTTATCTTATACCCTTCACTGCAGGAACAAATATGGAGCAGTTTTATCCTGTCTGATCTTTTTCTTATTTCTAATCTTAGTTTTAATAAATCTGCTCTACACTGTGTTCCAAATTATTATGCAAAAAGTGTTTAGGAGTGATAAGGTAAGAATTTTTTTTGTTTGTCAGTTAAACTCATTGATGGTGATGCGTGTCAGGGCTCTTTATATCACTGAAAGCAATTGCAGACACCAGTGCTAATTAGTTTGGCAGGTGTGTCCAATTAAAGGCAAGACTACTTAAGAAGGCAGTCCCACATTATTAAGCAGCCTACATTTTCAGCCAAAATGGGAAAGAAAAAGGATGTGTCGGCTGCTGAGAAGCAACAAATTGTGGAGTGTTTAGGTCAAGGCATGACTACAATCAACATTGCCAAGACACTTAATCGTGATCATCGCACAATCAAGAAGTATGTAGCTGATTCACAGCACACACGTGTGCGTGCTGATAAGGGAAAATTGAGGACTCTTTCCAACGGGCAATTACGTCAGGTTAAAAGAGCAGCTTCAAAAATGCCTTGTCATAGCAGCAGACAAGTTTTTGAAGCTGCTGGTGCCTCCAACGTCCCCCCGAACAACAAGATGCAGGGTCCTTCAGAGGTTTACAGCTGTGCGTAAGCCATCCTGCCGACCTCCTCTATCCACTGCACACAAGCAGAAATGGCTCCAGTGGGCCAAACAATACATGAAGACTGACTTCAAAACTGTTTTGTTCACCGATGAGTGCCGTGCAACGCTCGATGGTCCAGATGGATGGAGTGGAGGATGGCTTGTTGATGGACACCCCATGCAAACATGGCTACGGCGCCAACAAGGAGGAGGTGGAGTAATGTTTTGGGCTGGAATCATGGGAAGAGAGATTGTCGGCCCCTTTAGGATCCCTGAAGGGGTAAAGATGAACTCCATAATGTATGTGGAGTTTCTCAAACAGCATTTCCTGCCATGGTTCAAGAAGAAGAACCATGCATTCCGCAGAAAGATCATTTTCATGCATGATAATGCACCGTCTCATGCTGCAAATAACACATCTGCATCTCTGGCTGCTATGGGCATAAAAGGGGACAAACTTATGGTGTGGCCCCCATGCTCCCCTGACCTCAACCCCATTGAGAACCTCTGGAGCATCATCAAAAGGAGTGTCTATGATGGCGGGAGGCAGTTCACATCTAAGCAACAGCTCTGGGAGGGTATTCTGTCCTCATGCAAAACAATTGAAGCAGAAACCATCCAAAAACTGACAAATTCAATGGATGAGAGAGTTCAGAAGCGTCTTTCGAACAAGGGGTCCTATGTGCAAATGTAACATCACCTCGAATAAAGTTTTGGCTTGAAAACTGTTTGATTTCAGTTTGTAATAACCTGCTAATGCTTATAATTTCACAATGACCATTTTTTTGTTCTTAATAAAAATGAAAAGGTTGCAAATTCTGCTGTGCATAATAATTTAAAACATGCATTTTGAGTGTTTTTTTTTTTTTTTTTAAATATACTGTTATCATAGGCAATTTGGTCAAAAACCTTTCAATTATACTCAAATAGTTGATGACTGGAAAATTACAATGACTGCAATTCATATAGGTAATTTTGGAAAATATGAGAAAATATTATTTGCATAATAATTTGGAACACAGTGTAATAAACAGCTTTAATGAACAACTTAGAAGTCTGCCTAATAAATTGTAGTACATGGACGTCGGCACTCAAGAAAATTCATTTATATATCCCTTGTGTGCCATTTCTGCGCCTATCCTAAAACCTTTATGAACAACGTAAGGACACCTTAGACTGGTTTTTAAATATTCTCTAACTTTTACAGAAATCAATAGTACAAGATAATAGAAACTTTTTTAATGTACTGTATATTTTCAAAGAAAAAAATAAGCTGCTTTTCATTTATCCATCTCTCTTCCTGCTCCCTCCTCCCTAGCTTCTCCTCTTGAAATGTCTGCTGAATTCAGGTCACAAAGGGGTCATATTAAAACTCATAATAGAAGTCTACAGAGAGGGAAAGGGGAGAAGTGAACTGAGAGAGAGAAGAAAAATGCACACAGACTGCTGCAGATAACATTAAGCATTGTATCTCACTCAGTGCTTTATTCATAAATACATGTCGTTGCTTCTCTGTAATGTCCTATATGATTCTGCTGATGCTTCTGAGTGACTGACTTATGGAGCAGATTCTTCTCTACTTTGTGCGCAGTGTATGGGGGACAACATGGCAGCTTAGTCTCAACACTCCAGATAGACTGTAGAGAGAAACACTGCTAAAAATGCAAGGCACAGACCGACCAAAGCATGTCATTGTACCTTTATAATCCTAGTTGCTTAATTTTTTTTTCAATTCTTCTGCAGCATCAGGAGCAAGTACTGAATGATCTTGTGGATGGGAAGGAAATATACAACACAATCAGGCGAAAAACGAAAGATGCGTTTTATAAAAACATTGTGAAGAAAGGCTATCTCTTAAAGAAGAGTGAGTATATTGGACAAGGTTCACACCTGGATATTATGTTAGTGACTTATAACCAGGTCTCATAGATTCCTGTACATGACAATGATTATTGTGCGGAGGGAGTCTGCTTTTTTCCCTTTTGAAGCTGGGACTTTTTATTACAGATATTAAAATTTTGGGGAATTTTTCAAAAAGACAGGTGGTGAATGTGTTCATTTATAAACTGCAATTTATTTATTTTTTAAATGGACCTGTCGTTTGGGTTTGGACCAAACACCTGCATGACCTCATACTGCTGGGGTTTTGGTTTAGAGCCACAGGGATCGCAATGCTACTTCATTCACTAAGGGTGGGTTCACACCTGCACTTCAGTCCGTCCGTTGCCAATCCGAGTGAAAATCTGGGCGAACGGGATTGGCATTGGATACAGACAGGTTTGAGACGCATTGGTTAAAAACCCATTCATTTGAATGGGTTTTTAAAGCAATGCGCAGGTGTCCGATTGCACCCTCTGCGCTGCGAATCCTTTTTTTTTCGTCGGAAACAAAGTCGGACATGCAGGACTTTGTGTCCGACGAAAAAAAGCGGGCTTCGCAGCGCAGAGGGTGTAAGCGCACACCCGCGCATTGCTTTAAAAACCCATTCAAATGAATGGGTTTTTAACCAATGCGTCTCAAACCTGTCTGTATCCAATGCCAATCCCGTTCGCCGAGATTTTCACTCGGATTGGCAACGGACGGACTGAAGCGCAGGTGTGAACCCACCCTCACATGAGTGAAGGAATCGCAGGGCAATACAGGTCTTTGGTCGTGCGACGGGCAGTGAAGTGTAACCTACTGTCCTCTGTTTTAACGGTGCACTGTGCTGGGAGCCACCCCAAATAAGTTCCGGACTCATCTCCTCCAAATTAAAAGTAATTTGAAGGAAACCTGTCTGGGCGATTTGGGACACTAAACCACCCACAGGTTCTTATGTACCCAGGTGTTTAGTTTTTCAAATCACCCTGTTGTAAAGCCATCCGCGCATCCATTTAAAAAAGAACAACCCTTTATACTTACCTAGAGATGAGTCTGATGAGTGCCTCAGCGCCTGCAAAAGTAGTTCAATGAAGTTGGGGATGTACACCCTGGCTTCACTGCACATGTGCTCAAGGTCAGGTGTATGCGCACTGAAGTTGAGGTGTAAGTTTATTTTTTTTTTATTTATTTATTTTTTTAAGTGCAGATGACTTCACAACGGGTCAATTTGGCAGTAATCCACTGGTCCATAATGCTCTGTGGGTGCTTTAGTGACCCAAATCACCCTAGGATAGATTACCAGGTTTTGGACCCTAAACAGCAGCATAAAGTCATTCTGGTAATTTAGGAGATCTAAACCTGGCGACTGGGTTCCCTTTTAAACCTACCATAAATTGGCGCCTCTAGCAATTTACAAGCTAATTCTGTTTGTGCGCTTCATCAATTTCATATGGGCATCCATATTTTTTTTTTCCTCATAAATAAATATGAATTTTTTTAAAAAGACCATGGTTTAAAATCCACATCGTATGCATTCCTTGTTAACATAATCTTAGAAATATATGTGTGTCCGAACTCTCGTGGATATTTGGAAGATGAGATGTTCTTCTAGCACAATATAACTCTTAGCTAATATCCTTGTATGTTTTCTTTGTAGGTAAAGGCAAACGGTGGAAGAACTTGTATTTTATCTTAGAGGGTAATGACGCCCAGCTTATTTTTTTTGAAAGTGAAAAGCGTGCGACAAAGCCCAAAGGATTAATTGATTTGAGTGTGTGTTCTGTCTATGTAGTCCATGACAGTCTGTTTGGCAGGTGAGAGGCTCCAACCAAATGTCGTTTTTGTTTGGATGTTCTTTTCTCCTACTTTTTCTCCTGCAAAGATTTACTTGGGTTGGGATTAAAGCTGCTACATCAGCAGAAGTTATTGGTGAGTCTTTTGCATCAGGGAACTGCGTGTACACCTACTGTACACCTGGCAGCAAATGAGAATGAGGGCTCATGTACACAACTGTATTACAGCTCCATACGTGTCCAGTATGTAAGGAGGGTCCAAGGCACTGCCAAAGTGTATTTTAAATGCTTTATTGTGGAACACAAAGGTACATAACAGCCATCTTTCAGCATGTAGGTTTGTATACACCTTGGGAAAGACCTCGATGTTGAAATCTCGCTGTTATGTGCTTTTGAAATATATTATGAAGGGGCTGTAGAAAGGCGCCATATGGAAACGCACAAAGTATCTGGCTCTGTTAGCCTGTATGCCATCTTTCAGGCTCTCTATGCACATGGTTCTGTTTTAATTGAAAGCTTCTTTAAAGGAAACATGACACCAGGTTTCGACCCCTAAACCAGCAGCATGTCCTTTTCCAGAGCTGCATAATGGGCAGATGTTATTTGGTTGTCATTTTGATTTTTTCTGCTTTTAAGAGGTTTGAAGCAGCTGCACCAGAGCTCTGCAGTAGAACACACTAGAAGTAGGTCATGCAAGCTTTGTGTTAGTCTACAGCTGAGAACCCATGTCAGTTTTGTCAGTATGTGCCCTCTGTTGCTTATTTAACTGTTGTCCACATCATTCCTGATACATATCACGTCCGTGACTCTGTGCATTTTCACTTTGGATAACTATTTTCCATGTTCCCTCCATAGAGGTTTCAGGGTGGGCGTCTTTTGGTTTACATATGTAATGCTTCATTTCTCTTGCAGTCTTGTGGACAATAACAGATGTTTTTTTTCTGAAGTGCCCAAGCTCTAAATATGTTTGCAAATTGCCTTATTGTGGATCCTAAGGTGCAAATTGCCTTATTGTGGATCTTAAGGTACAATAAGTGTCTTATTTCTCTTTCAGGCCAAACTGTTTCCAAATTGTAGTTCAGCACTTTAGTGAGGAGCATTACATATTCTACTTTGCTGGGGAAACTCCAGAACAAGCTGAGGTAATTTTATGTAGTGCACCTGTATTTTGAGAGTGAAAACAGGGCAGTGGAGTCAAAGTCAAGGGAAAAGGTTAGACTCCGGCTTCAGAATAAAATGATTTATTTTTATTATATACTTTTTATTAGATGCATAGTTCAGAGCAGGAGAGTTGTTTGTTTAGCCTACCGACTCCACCATACTATAAGAAAGTAATGACATTTAAGAATGTGGTGCTGAAATCGTATTGGAATCACTGTGGAAAAACTCCTTAAATGGGTATTTCCACGAACATAACCATTTTTAAATTTGTAGATAATTAAAAGTTAAACATTTTTGCAAATATAAGTAATTAAACATTTTGCAGAGTCTTAAAGATTTTCTCTAAATATCTTGTGGTCACAGTCTTGTTGTCTTGATCGGTTCCCAATGGATACGACCATGAATGCAGGACCTTTCTAAGGTCAGAAAATCAACTATAATGTCCTTATTGTGGCTGGGATATCTTATGATACATGTAGTGTCCCTTCCTGTTAACCTAGCTACAATAAGAAAATCATGGCGGGTTCCTGACAAGTCCCAGACCATAGAATGGTTCTGCATTTGTGGTCATATCCATTGACAACAGATCAAGACCACAGGCTGTCACCACTAAGGTAGTTAGAGAAAATCTTTAAAACTGTGTGGAATTTTTAACTACTTATATTTGCAAAAATATTTAACTTTTAATTATCTACAAATATAGATATGAATATGTTAATGGAAATACCCCTTTAAGGCGCCGTGTTACTGAAAAACTGCTCTTTTACTTGAAGATTTTGCTGCATTTTTCCAATTCCTGTTGAAGACATTCTTGGCTTTGGCTAATAAAAAACACAGCAAAATCTGCAGCAAAAAAAAGCTGTTTTTCCACAATGTGGGGCCTCAGCCTTAATCTGTTTACCATTGTTCTCAATCGAAGACAGATACTTTGTTTTTTTTCAGTTTACAGAAAAAAAAAAAGCTGCTTGGTGCAGGTTCCACAGCCAAAAATATCCGTTGGATTTTCTAAAGTATTGCTTGTGTTATAGTTTATAATTCAGGACCTATGTGTATATGAAATACAAGTTCAAATTTGCTCAAAGTTTTCTACATTTTCTTCATGTCTTATTAGGATTGGATGAAAAGTCTTCAGGCATTTTGCAGCTTACGAAAAACAACGCAAGCCTCTTCTAACAAACGGCTTAGACAGGTTTGTCTTTCTGGAGTAAATATTGTCATGAATATATGCTGCCTACATAATGGAAATCTTCCTACCGTACCAGACTGGTCTTAAGTAAATGATACGGTGCAAGTTGTGCCGAAGTTGTCTTTAAAGAAGTCTTCATTATTGGAGCAAATGTTAAGTGTTTTACCGTGACACATCTTTACTTTAGTGCTTCATGGTTAAGGACCCCTAATGATCAGTAGGGTGTGGGTCCTGAGCTCCCTATTACTTCGCTCTTAAACTATTGCAGTGAGCAAGCGTTTGCATGTAGAGGTGGCCGAGCATGCATGTTGTCACTCCATAGGAACTGTGATGTTACTTTATCTCCCATGTAAACACTTCTTACATTGTGTTTCTTCGTTTGGTAGCATTTCCTTATGGTGGACTTGAATGCATAGGGGTGATGTACAATTTATTGAAAAATTGCCTACCAAGAAAGCGTATGTTTCTGTGCAGACATTTGGAATCTTCACCTGTTTTATCTTTTTTCCTTTCTTTAGGTCAGCAGTCTTCATTTGCACATAGAAGAAGCTCACAAGCTCCCAGTCAAACATTTCACTAGTCCTTATTGTAATATTTACCTGAATAGTGTTCAGGTAGCAAAAACACATGCCAGAGAGGGCCAAAATCCTGTTTGGTCAGAAGAATTTTTCTTTGAGTAAGTTTTGATCATTACATTTTTGTTATATTTGTATACAGTACTGTTTAGAGGTGTCCTATTTGGTGTCTGGAGACCTAACAAGTGCTAGAGGATATGTTATTATCTGCAGCAGCATGTAGTGAAGTACATCCATATGACATAGGTTGTAAAATTTAACACCATCAACTTCTTTAAAGGAGATTTCCAGGAATCTGATATTGATGCCCTGTCTGTACACCGTATAGTGGCTGTGTGGGGTTACTGTAGCACTCCCGTTGAAGTGCCAGAGGATGTTTGCTTCTGGCATCAGCTAATCTGTAGGGGGTGTCTTAGGGTAAAGATAGAGCATCAGTATCTAAAACCTTGTATAACCCTTCTAGGCTAAGGCAAAACTCAGTTGACACACTTCTGTGGGGAAAAAAAACAGTTCCTTCCACTGCGTATTCCATTCTTTCTGTCTCCCCAAATACTGTAAAGCTATATTTACACAATAGTGAATAATACCCATGTGACATCCTTTTTTTTTTTTTTTTTTTTTTATGGACTTCACACAGCAGCATTAAATTCAATGCAAGTGAATCGGGGCTATTCACATGACTGTTATTTTGAGGTTCCATTGTAACAGACCGTCAAAATACACATCATGCTCTATTTTTGTCAGGTTTTTTCACCGATCCCTCCATACACTTAAAAGTATAGGGGATCCTTGAAAAAGGGTGCCCCCTGGGTACAAGACTGCCTTGAAAATTGAACATTTTTACAGCCATTTTAACCCACTGTCATGTGAATGTAGCCTAAGGCAGGGTTCACACTACCGTTGCATTCCGTTATGAAGGTGTCCGTTAAAAAAAAAAAAAAAAAAACGGACACCTATCATAACAGACATTAACGGACACTAACTGATGTTAATGTGTCCGTTTTTTTAACTGATCCAATTAATGGATCAGTTAAAAAAAAAAATGGACACATTAGCATCAGTTAGTGTCCGTTTTTTAACACTGTCCGTTTTTTTTGTTTTTCTTCTTTCTGAGCATGTGCAGAAAAAAAACAGACATAAAATAACGGATGGCTATCAGTTACTGTCCGTTATAAGTCCGTTACCCATGGACTTCAATGTTAAAAAAAAAAAAATAACGGACACTTGCTGTCCGTCAAGAATCCGTTTTTCCAAACCAAAAAAAAAAGTCCTGCCTGTAGGATTTTTTTTGTCCACGGAAAAAAAAATGGACGACTAATGGATTGGGTGTAAACGAACACTAACGGCACAATATAAAAACCCATTGAAATGAATGGAAATTTTAACGGATTTCTGACAGTTCAGCTAGTGTCCGATGCTAAAATCTTGTAACGGACAACAGCAACGGACACTACTGACGGTCACCAACGGTAGTGTGAACGCCCCCTAAGTATATGGAGACCGTGCATTTTCTGCAAGTATAATTATCATCCTGCGTTGTTCAAAAAGGTTTTTTTTTTTCTTTTTTTTTTCTTTCTTAGTGTTAAGTTTTCAGTAGCAAGGACATTCAGTGATATACACAACATGTGGCCTCAGCTTTAAGGATTTTTTTTTTTTTTTCTTGCTTTTTAAATTTTGGCTTGTCATGGTGATGTGACAAAAGTTTTGATCAATGGGAGTCTGCATGCAGAGACCCCAAAATGGGTTGGCATTTGCAGCAGCATTGCAGGTTGAAAGCCACTGGGAAAAGCACAACATAAATTCCTATTACACAGGTTTTCAACCTGTAGGGACTTTTTTTTTATTTGGAGCGTGTGGATGAGCTTTGGTGAAATCTCATCCACTGTGCTGGATACTGTACATAACAGCGGGTTAACCACGTCTGAGTTGTGAGCTGACACTCACTGTGTGTATGTCATCTGTGACCCCAGCTTTTTATGGTTAGTTATTACATTTACAGAACTTGTTAGTTTAATATTTACGGAAAACATTTAGTAAAAAGAACGTGCTTATAAAACCAAATTCTTAAGACTGAAAGTGTTTCTGAATTGGCGATTCTGTATATTTTGTAGTGATTTATCAACCGATATAAACAGATTTGAAATTAGCCTTAGTAACAAAACGAAGAAAAGCAAAGATCCCGACATATGTGAGTAGCCGCTTATTTTTTTCGGAGTTGTGTCCTGCTTGTATAAAAATCTCAGTTGACTGTTTAGGAATCATACACGTGACTTAAATTCTTGTTCTCCAGTGTTTATGCGCTGCCAGTTAAATCGACTGCAAAAAGGACATGCAATAGATGAATGGTTTCAACTCAGTTCTCACATACCACTGAAAGGTATAGAGCCAGGGTCCCTTCGTGTGCGAGCTAGGTACTCAATGGAGAAGATCATGCCCGAAGAAGAGTACAATGAGTTCAAAGAGGTACCAATTTTTAGTTGAGGGCTTTTTTGTGTTTACTCTGTATTTTATTATAGAGGATTTGGATTGTAAACTTGTTCAACTGCTGAGATCATAGTGTTACTTACCCGAAGTTCCTAGGAAATGGCCACACATGTTTCAAAGGGGTTGTCCTCGCACCCCCTCCCAATACCAAATGTTCATCTGTTTATTGCCAAGGGAAGCAGATGTTGCTACTTACATTCACTAGGGACCTGATCGCTTTGATCAGGATGATGGGGAACCGAAAGTTCTCCTATGGCATCCTTGTGAATGCAGCATCAGTGTGCTTGTGTGACCAGTGCGCCATTTGCTTCTACGGGGCTGCAGACACTGCCGGAGATTACAGTGAATGGAGCACTGTTCATGCCAGCTCACTGGCGCTCCATTCATAAGGAAGGCTTAAAGGGGTATTCCCATGAACATAACCATTTTTAAATTTGTAGGTAATTAAAAGTTAAATATTTTTCAAATATAAGTATTTAAAGATTTTGCAGAGTTTTAAAGATTTTCTCTAAATATCTTGTGGTCACAAGTTGTTGTCTTGATCAGTTATGACAATGAATGCAGGACATTTTTGAGGTCAGAAAATCAGCCATGTTTTCCTTATTGTGGCTGGGATATCTTCTGATACATGTAATATCCCTGCCTGATAACCCAGCTAGCATAAGAAAAATATGGCTGTGTTCTTGACAAGTCCCAAACCATAGAAAGTTTCTGCATTTGTGGTCGTATCCACTGGCAACCGATCAAAACAACAGATGTCACCACTAAGATAGTTAGAGAAAATCTTTAAAACTCTTTAAAATTTTTAACTACTTATATTTGCAAAAATATTTTAACTTTTACTTATCTACAAATATAGATATGATTATGTTCATGGGAATAACTCTTTAAGAGGACTTTTGGTCCCCTGTCGTCCTGACACTGGGAGATCTGGTGATCAATCCACAGTTCCTGTGTATAAGGAATAAGTGTCCAAAGCGGGACAACCCCTTTTAAAAGCTCCCCTTTCAGACTAATAAAGGGGGTCCCAAGATGACCCCTTCATTGCACAAGTTATGGTTCTGTAACCTGGTTAATTCATCTCTTTTGCAGCTTATACTTCAGAAGGAGCTGCATGTTGTAAATGCATTGTCACATGTATGTGGACAGGATCGAACACTACTTGCTAGCATTTTACTGCGGATTTTCCTACATGAAAAAATGGAATATTTGCTTTTGCGAACACTAAATGACAAAGAGATCAGCGTGGAAGGTACAAAACCCCTCATTTTTATGCATCTACTTATGCATCTACATCTACTGAGTCAACTGATTGTTTACATTAAAAGTGTTGCAGGAGTCAAAGATTTATACTTCTTAGGGTGTTTTTAACGATTTTTTTTAAATGGTATTTTTTCTAATGCAAATTTATTTAGAAATTTAAATGTTTTCAGTTTTTGTTTTGTTTTTTTTTATAAACCTGTATGCGTTTTAATAAACTGGGTCTGCGCTGTGAGTTATTTAGATATATTTTATATTTTCCCACAATATAGATGAAGCCACAACTCTGTTCCGAGCAACTACGCTAGCAAGTACACTCATGGAGCAATATATGAAAGCTACTGCCACTCCATTTGTTCATCATGCTCTGAAAGACACCATTTTAAAAATAATGGATAGCAAACAGTCGTGTGAGGTAAGAAATCTCTATCGATAAGATCTGCCCTGATCACATTTAACCACTCAAATGCTGGATTTTGCTATAGACTACAATACATTAGTATTGCAGTCTGTTGTACAAGTGATCTAAAGATCATAGGTAAAAGCTTAGCCCTTCATCTCCCCAAAAGAATGTAATAAAGTGATCTAAACATCATACATTACCAAAAACAGTATCAATAAACATTAAATATTGCCCTGCAAAAAGACACCTTTCATAATGCTGTACATGGAAATGTGTGAAAGTTTGAGGTGTCTCAATATGGTGAATCAAAATGTATTACTCTAGATTTAAAAAATTTTTTGTAAATTTTTAAAACAAGGGAAAAACTATATATATTTGCTATCAACATGATTGTACTGACCTGCTAAATAAAGCTAATGTCATTTCTAAATGTTAAAACACTGCAAAAACAGTTATGGCTTGGTGAAGGATGTGAATCAAAAAATTAAGCAAAAACAGAAAATTGCAGTGTCCTCAAGGGTTTACAAGTGGGTGGGTTGGGGTAGCAAGGCATGTACAGGACTATGTGGTCAGAAAAAAATGTTTCATAAAAACATTTGAAATCTTCGCAGTCTCCCAATTCTAATGCACAGATCACACAAGACTAGGTGTACACTTCTTAATAATCTTGGCGCATCCCACTTCAGCGCTGCAATTGATTAGGACTGGCGTACTCAACGTTTGTGTAGTTAAATCCTACCCAGGCATCTTACCTTTTCTTATTTAACCACACAGTGAACAATGTAAATCGAAATGCACAGACAGTGTTAATGTTATATGGTACCTAGTGGTGCTACAACTAATCACCCAAAAAAACACTCTTTGAAACTGTGGGAAACGAAATGAATTCTGGGATGGGAACGGTTAAAAAAAATTTTCATTGATCATTCACTACTACTATCTATTGTTTCTAAAGCTGAATCCCTCTAAGCTAGAGAAGAATGAAGATGTGAACGTTAACTTGGCCCACCTCTTAGCTTTACTTTCAGAATTGGTGGAAAAAATTTTTATGGCAGCAGAAATCCTTCCTCCGTAAGTCATAAGTTTTTGTTCTAAGTGATAAATACAAATTTATTGTGAGTTATAGCTTGTTCACTTATGCTGGGCGTACAGTAGTCCATCAGTAGCAAGCAGAAACAGTAATCCTTTCCTTATCCATGAATAAGAACAGACCATATAGTGATGTTTGCATTAATAGGGACAGGGGGTAAGAGGCAGTACAGGAGAGCTGCTTATCTATTAAGTAACAGGATGGAAGTTGTTAAAATCCAGACTTTCCAGTCCTCCTGTCTCTCTTGTTGGGGGGGGGAAACCAAGCTGTGGTCATCCATATTAGATTTTTGCAAATTTGGTATGTCTTTAAAATGTGTTCAGGCAGATAACCATCTTACACACTCTCTTTTACCAGAACGTTAAGATATATATATGGGTGCTTACAGAGATCCGTTCAGCAAAAGTGGCCTTCTAATACAACAATGAGGACGAGGGTTGTTAGGTAAGTAACTTTGTGCAGTCAACCAAAAAATGTTTTATATTAAAGGCATATTTGATAAACTTAAAGGGGTTTTCAAGGACTTTGATATTACTGATCTACCCTTAGGAACAATTTTCTAATTGTAGATTTGGTTGTCAAATCATCAGTTAGCAATATTACACACTTGTCTATCCTAAGATCATAATACAAAGCAAATAGAAGGGCAGACTATATACCCCATGTGGTGATTCTGCCACCAGTCCTCTACAGTATGTTTCAGGTTATAATATCTAATGATGGATGTGCCAATAACTTGTTTACAACTCTAACCTTTTCTTTTGTCCAATTTTCAGTGGCTTTGTTTTTCTGAGATTAATCTGCCCCGCTATCCTTAATCCAAGGATGTTTAATATCATCTCAGGTATAGTATCTCCATTCCATTCACAGACAGTTTTTTTATTTTTTAACATGAAGATTTAAGCAAATTTTTAACTGGAATGCTAACATAAAAGTCTGTGTCTAGCTAATCGTGTTAAATCCTCCCCTGGGATTCCTTTGGTTTCCTTTGACCGTCCACCTAATGTCGGTATTCTAATGTCATTGGGCAGAAGCCACTGATTATCATTAGCTGCGCAGCCAATAGCAGGAATCACTCTGCCACCTGTGTACAGTACAGGAGGGTGCAGGCAGTCTGACTAAGCATGTGCGACCACCAGCACTAGACAATTTAGGTGGACATTCTGAAGAGAAATTAAAAGAACAGCTGGGCCCCCATAACAAGTAGGTAACAGCGATATCTAGAAGAAGCATTTTGTTCAATTATTTCCATTTAGAATCATATATGTTATCGGATCTCATGGTGAAATGTAATATTTACCATATTTTCCAAACTATTAAATGGAGACAGCTCCATGTGAAGGGAAAAGGTCCTGGCAGTGCAGTAAACTTATCAGCTTGTATAGTATAACAAAACAGGGGCAGTGGTGAGAATCCTAAATAAAACTTGATTGAGATTCAGCTAAAACTATATATTAAATAATGAAGGGATAGATAGCCCTAAGATGTGAGGGGGGTCCCCCTATTCCTCACTAGAACTAGATAATATGGAGCTCAGCATGTGCTAATTATATCTCCCAAAGGGGAAAAGAGAATAAAACGTGCATATGATCATTCTGATTGGACTGTTTCCATTCCCATAGAAAGTGAATAGAGTGCCGGTCACACAAGCGCTCTGTTCACAAGGACTCCTCCCGATCACTGGAGGACCCTGGCAATCAGACACTTATCCCCTGTCCTGTGGATAGGGAATAAGTGTCCATAATGGGACAACCCCTTTAAGTAAGAGACTCCCATTCTGAATAGTAGCAACAACAGCTTCCCTTGGCAATAAACCAATTTTTTTTTTTTTTTTTTTTTTTTTTTTTTGGGGGGGGGGGGGGGGGGTTGGTTGCCAGGACAACCCCTTTTAAACATGGGTTGGTCCTTCTGCTTAATTCTGTTAACCTCCACTTCTCTCTCCTCTGCCAGACTCTCCGTCATCAACTGCAGCAAGAACATTGACGCTGGTCGCCAAGTCTTTACAAAATTTAGCAAATTTGGTTGAATTTGGAGCCAAAGTAAGACAAGTTTTTTGCACAGTTTGTAATTGCATATTATGTATTTTTTTTATAGATGTTATCCAATAATGAACAGACCTTCCACATGCACTAATTCACACTGCTCTCCTCTACTTCCTGCCTGTGGTGATTCTCCCGGTCAGCTCTTACAAGCCGGAGGAAAGGGGAGCAGTGTGAAGCTGCATCTTATAGAAATACAACCGTGTGCACACACTGATAGTTTAGAAAGTTAGTGTCAGTCAGCTATATTGTACATTCTTCTATTATTTTACTGCACTCCTGCTCCATTAGATAGGGAAGAATATCTTGTGCCGCACTCTGTACATGAAGAACAAGGAAGGTGTATCTGGCTGGGGGAAGTTCTGAGTTGCTAGGGAAGATTTCATGGATGCTGATGTCATTCAGCAACAAATTATTGCTGGTCAGAAAGGGTACTATGTCTCCTTATCAGGCCATCTTGCAGAGTATAGAGTATTACAAGACCATAAATGCTCTGCTAGGAATTCTGGGAAAGGAATATGCAAATAAGTTTTCCTTCAAGGTAAAAGGAAACCTCTCTAGGGTAATGGTGTCTAGGTGAGTGTTCATAGTCGTGGGTTAGAAGGGGCTACTAGATCTCCTTAGGAAGACATTGCACACCTAAAGGATGCCTCTTAAAGGCATAGCCTTACCAACCATGCATGCTCTACTAGGAATTCTGGGAAAGGAATATGCAAAACTCACTCTGGCACCACTTTTTTAAGGTAGCTTTATAAAGATCAATGCTGTGTTTTAAAAAAAAAAAACCCTGAAAACATTGGGGCAGATTTATGAACACTATCGAAGCCAGTGACAGGTGCGCCCCTCATATATGACGAGGCTCCCTCCATTGGGCTGTGCGCCGTGCAGGACTTTTTTCTCTGCCAATTTTCAGCGGACTGTGAGACAGAGACTCCAGTGAAGTCTTAGACAATGTCTCTTAAGTTTTCTAGAAAACAAAGCATTGATCTGTAGGGAGCAATTAGGGTATATTCACATCATAGAGTGTAGTCCCCGGCTAAGACAATCCTCATTCAGGTGGACTCAAAGTTTGGTTGGTTATGACCTTCCCCAGCAAAATGAGCTGTTTGATAGGGAGCGAGCCCTGGATCAGCTGACACTGCTGGTACTTCTTTAAAAAGAGGCAGCCCTTTATGGTAAGTTGTGCACAGGTTCTTTTGTCACCTGAACCATCCTATGTATTCAATGTTCTATTGAGATTACAAGTACTTTGTAGAGTTTGTGTATTAAGTTTTGAAAGCGTCTAAATCCATATATATAGTGTATAAGATATGTATATATATATTTGTATTAACAGTTTGAAATATAAAGTAAGTAGCCGAAAATGATTTTCTTTAGGCATGTCTTCTGACTTGTCAGACAAGTTCACTAGGGCACATGAAGAAGAAATAATGTTGCATAATACAGAATACAAGTCATCCCTTAGACCATTCATTTCAGTTTAATCTATTGGCTTACACTGTGTACCTATAACCCTTGCTGCATTCTTAGTATACATGCACGAAGTACGAAATACAATCTAATAACAATTCCTTTTATTCTGGTTGGCACGGGAGGGACATGATGCTGCTGTGCCACAAAGCTGCGTTATTAACTCCGGAGCTGTAAGAAAACAAGCTTTATTTCCTTTAATCTTATAACTGGAACTGCTTCTGCACTTGTCATTGCATGACTTCCATTTCATTGTAAGTGTAGATCATCCTTCATCTTATTTTGCCACTCTCACTGTACTGCAGCCACAGAATAAATATTCTCCTTTTTCTTTTTTCCTTATATTGGATCTGCAAATTCATCTGATGTCTTTTTCAATTGGAAATGAGCTCAAACTATGTGCTTCAACCTACTGTGAGAGAGGGTTCAATATCTATATCTTCATCGCTTTACTGTTCCGTGCCTGGGATAATGCATACATACAGCACACTGCAGAACCATATTACATTTCTCAGCAGCCTTACATGACATGACTGGCTAACCGCATTAAAGCACTTTCTGTATGCCAATTTGTAAGAACTAATAGAACAGGTGTATTTCTGATATTAAGCACTGGTTTGGAGCCACTTATCGGTTTTGACCAATCAGAACTGTTGACAGTGCTAAGTAGGAGCCCTGGAGAGCTATTCAGAGTGAAGGACTGCCTTTAGTGCTATATACACAGCTCTTTGGGGCTCCTACCTAGCACAGTCAGCAGCAGGGACAATACTTCTGGCCGGTTCCCTTTAATCGCCTCCGTTGGGTATTTACATGGTAAGCAATTTCCTAGTAATTTTCAGATGGATTTCCTTTCCAAGCAGAAGTTATTAGGTTTTTTGTAGTGTCACTGCAAGTGCTATCAACAAAACACACATAATTTGCAAGGGTGCATTCACATGCTGCAGACATTTCTCCTGCTGTCTGATAATATCTGCTGGGACTGATTTTATGTTGCAGACATTTCTGCAAAAAAATCTGCCATATGTTGACTATACCCTATGGACTACACAGACTTTAACATAGCTAAAGCTACAATGCAGCATGGTTCATAGCAAACACAGACAGCTCTAAATCGTGGAGCACATGTAAACCTTGAGACGCGAACAGCTGTAATGGGGGCACCATTTACGGAGAGTATGTACAGTGCAGTCCGTTTAAGTGGGATTTTCCCTGTCCACAGTGTAGGGTCTGATAAATGGTGGTTCCTGAATCCATTGTGTGAATAGAAGTATACAATCACAGCTTCATCCACTTTTATGGGACTTATGAGTGCTCTGCTGGCGTACGTACTACAACCCAATTCACACAAGGAACTTGAACCCATAGTGATCACAAAATTGAGGGAACTGAAGTGGTCAGTAACCCATCTGTCAGACCCTTATTCACTTCCTATGGATAGGGGAAGAAACTTTAACATTTCCAAATTTTGATATGTTGTAGCTTTATTGGAAAACACAATTATTTCTTTTCTCCTCAGTGTACTCTCAAATGCATCTTGGTCGCAGAAAACCATGTCTACGTGCAGTGGCCTCAGTAGAGGTTTTCTGAAATTTGTATATATTGATGACCTGTCGTTCAGATAGATCACCAATATCAGATTGAAGAGACCACAACATTCAGCTGAGCGCTGTGGTCTCACACCAATACCAAGCACAGTGGTGTAAATTGTGTAGGGGCTGTGCTATGGTATTGCAGCTCTACCTTAGTCACTTGAATGGAACTGAGCTGAAAACAGGTTAATGTGATCAATTTTGATGTCACTGACCTGTGAAGTGGCAATGGTGTTTACTCAGCTGATCATTAGGGGTCCTGGGTATTAGACCCTCACCCATCACATATCAATGTCATCTCCTTAGGATAGGTCATCAGTATTTAACTCCTGGAAAAGCCCTTTAATGGCAACATGATTTTGCTGGTAATACCATGGTGTTGATGCATTGACAGTCCTGAACAACACAGCGTTCTCAGTCATTCTATTGACCTATGCAATAAAACCCACTTATTTTCCTTGCTGAAGAATCCGCTGCATAAGTTTACTCCATGTCCTATGGGGGAAAAAAATCTATTTCCAAATAGATTGATATGCCCTTTAAAATTTCCTGGTGAAATTTGCCACATCAATGTGCAGTAAAACCTCCTCCATATACCATAATACATGGGTTTTAGATAATTTTTTTCTTTTTAAGTCTAATCGGTAGTTTAATGAACACAAATGGTCTGTATACACAGAGGATAAGGTTGGTGATCTTTGTGTATTGATTTGATGGTTACTGCAGCCATGTATCCTGGGCAAGGGATTGGTCATACATCCTAGCCATGACGTGAGTTTTGCTGTGTAGGGAATAATTAAGATTGTTGATGTGGTGTTCCAACTGCAGAGACCCCCCACCCCCACCCCCCGAGAACAGGGGGCTTCAAATTCCCCAAGTCCCCCCATGACCAAGCAAGTGCAGCACTGCTATAAAGGTGAATGGAGCAGTGGCTGAGGATGCACAGCACCACTTGGGACACTCAGCGGGGCTTTCCAGGCTCTGGTCTTATGATTACTGAGGGTCCCTTCTGTGGAATCAGGGTGGGGGGGAGATAAGTGTCCATAGTGTGGGGAAACCCTTTTAATGTGAGGATAAGTTATATTCCTAGTCAGCTTGCCTACTTGGTTTTTGATCTCCTTAGGTTTCCTTTACAATGGGAAGTTGGACTGCATACACGTTCAGGACCACAAAGTTATGGATAGTTCCTTGAACATGCTTACATTTCTCATATAGGAGATTTGATATTGAGTATCTATACCATATATTGTATATCATACCAGATACCATCCTTGTGCATCCCTTTGACGACTAGAGTGGGCAGTTTTGCAACAACGATCTCCAACTGTCCTCGAAAAGTGAATGGAGTCCAAACATATGCACTGATGTTATATGTATATAAGGCCCCCTGTTATGATTAATAGGGGATAAGTGTCAGATTGCTAGTGGTCACACTGCTGTGATAACACACACGTTACTCTGTACTGTAGATTGGGATTAAGTGTCATTAGTGGAAAGACCCCTTTAAGAGCAGAGGAGGGTGTCTCAGATTATCAAGGTGCAGAGTCTGAGAAGCTGGTGGCCATTTTGCAGTAATTAAGTAGGGGAGCTAGGAATTAGAGGAAGGACACCACAGAGATTAAAAAAGAGGGACACCATGTATTTTAACTATGCTTTATATATTTGTGATATTTTCACTGAAAAGTGTAGGGTTACTTTAATATTAGGGATCAGGGATGATGCCATTAATTTCTCCATGATAATTATAAGTGCACAACCGCTTCAGTGGGTTTTTCTGAGATTTTTATATTGATGACTGATCCTTAGAATAGGTCTATACCAGTTCGGTGAAGGTGCGACTCTTGGAACCCTGCCGATCAGCTTGATAGGTCATCAGTCTAAAAATGAATAAACAACTTTTAGATACTGGACCCAAGTGTTAGCAGTGGGCACTGTGTGAGAGCCTGTATGTGGCTTGTTTATCTGTATAGTGGCAGTATATACATGTGCAGTAATTGGACTGTATGCTCTTGCCGCACGTTTTACATTCTTACCATTTCTGCATCCTTTACAGTTGTCTTGTTGGTGCGCTTATAACTAAATGGGTGAAGAACAAGTCACTTGTCTGTAGATCTGGGGTGTGTTGTATATCATGACATGTAACTAAAAGCTGTAGTTGATGTTGCATTTTTCTTTGACTGCACTCTTTCTTCATTACTCACATAGCAGAGTCAGGTGACCCTCTAAACTGAGCTGCACTCAAGCTTTTTTTTTCTATTTTTTTTTAGGAACCCTACATGGAAGGCGTGAACCCATTCATTAAAAGTAACAAACACCGCATGATTATGTTCTTAGATGAACTTGGGGTAAGTTCCAACTTTAGGTACAATGACAATTGTGAGCTGTGACGACACAATATGGCACTTCTGTCATGACCTGAAATATGCCTCGCTCGCAGTAGTAGACTTAACAGTCTTTCCTCTGTGTCCCATGAGCTCAACCATTGCAACCCTCCTTCCCCTCCTCATGCTTGTTGTCCTGTGTCTGTAAGACAACTGTCTGGAGCAGCATCGTTCCTGCTGTGCCCTGTTTGTAGTAGGGCAAAACCTTGGCTAAGCTCCACCATATTACTTGGTCTCCAACTAAAGAAGGAGCAGATCAGCAGTTTTTGCCTACTCTTTACCCCTTTATTTGTAGGATTTTTACGAGACTTGTTTCAGTGATATACACGTGCAGTCCTTTTCATTGTATTGTCTTTAGTGTTCCTTCAAATTTAGGCAGATTATGTTGGCACATCTTACCCTATTTACACTTTTCATTCAGTAAAGAGTCAAAATGCATCTTTTATGACTAGTGCTGAACCTTTGCTAGTCTTAGTTTTCCCTGATCCGACTGTTCAATCTTGTGGACACATGACCACAACAAACACTGAGCATAGAGGTAAGTGCGACTGCAATGGTCACTTGTTGCAATGCCACAACATCACTAGAGCCAAGTAAAAAAAAAAAAAAAAAAAAAAAGACCAAGAAAGTGTCCACTTGTAAGTGACAGAGGACTGGTAACATTTTATTCCTTTTGGTTTATCATTTTCAGCTGTTTGGGGAAAAAAAAAAAGTACAAAAAACCCCTTAAGATGGATTCAATCCTCTTGTTTTTAACACTAAACTATATATAATGTTGCTGGTTGAATATATGTCTATTCGAACAAACTAAACTACTGAATGTAAAATTTGGATTGTTAATGGTTAAGCATTTTGACAATTTCAGAATGTTCCTGAGCTACCGGATACTACTGAACACTCGAGGACAGACCTGTCCCGCAATTTGGCAGCTTTACATGAGATGTGTGTGGCACATTCTGACGAACTCCGAACCATTAGTAATGAAAGAGGTGCACAGCAGGTAATGTCTACTACTTGTACAGAATTCTGCTCCAGCTGTCTGATGTTGGTGTCTTGCTATAGCACACTATCGCCTGAAACGTTAACTTCTGCTATGTATTTTGTTCACTGGTTCATTAGTTATAAAGGAGCTATCTGCTCTGGTGACACTTAGTAAGTAAATAAAGATGTTCAGCCAGAAGGAAAGATAAGGACAGACACTTGTCCAGATGTGTCACAAGAGGATCAGCTTTTCAACACAATAGTGTGCCACTAACGGATATATCTTTGGCCACCCAGTGGTTGAGTTTTGAATCACAACCTTTCAAGAATTCTGTTACTATGTTGCAATAATTGGATTTCTGAAAAATTGGAATCCATAACCAAATCTGTACTTTTATTCTCCTTAAAATAACAAATCTGGAGCACTTGTTAGAACTCTGCATTGGGTTCCTCCTGGCTAAATATAATATATGTATGTATTAACCGGCTGTGTGTCTATAGTCTTGGGGTTCATTCTTACTTGACAAACGGTACCAGTAGCATGCTGTGTCACAAAAGATGTTATTTTCGGTAATGTGTTTATTAGCATCACACTTCCTGCAGGTGAAACCAGTTGAGCAGACTTGTTTCACTTGTAAAAGCTGTGCAGCCAACACTAGATCACCTGGGCCATTTGACACGTCTCTGGATCCTTAGGGTATGTTTATGTGGAAGAATTTTAAGGTGGCCTTCTGTCTCAAAGTTCCCTTAAGTCTCTAATCTACCATCACATTGGGTTCCACAGGGCTGGTTTTTGGAGTGGATTTTGAGGTGGAAAACAGCCTCAGAACCCTCCATGTGAACATACCCTTACACTGTCATCCCTGACTAGACAGTCATTTTGTAGTGCCGAAGAAAATACCCACTAGTATATATAAAAACACAAAATGTGCCAGATTTGTTATTTTATAGGGGTTAAAGGTAGAGCCAGGCAATTCATCAAAAAAGTAACCGAACATCAATTTGGTTAACAGACATGATTTTGTGCACATTTATTTTGGTTTGGCTATTACAGTATTCACAAGTTTTTCTTTCATATGTTGAAAACATCAGACCCAGAGTATAATTAGCAGAAGTCCAGGGGAGGTGACAAACATTTTAAAACAAAAAAAAAAAAAAAACACCTTTCCTGGGCCTCCAATGTTGGTCTTTGGCCTTTTCCAGCCTCCTGAATAATGAAGAGGAGCAGGATCAACACGGGAGGTGAGGTTTGCCTAACACATACTCACCTCCTGTGCCCCACAACAATTATCAACTGACTCTGCAGATGTCAATACAGTTGATTACGAGGTCAGATTATAATTGGGGAAAATGGGCAATTACTTGCTCTCAGGCTACTGCCCATTGTGCCCTTTTTATAATTTTGCCTGTAAGGGTGTGGCCTAAACAATCACCCTTAATAGTAATCTTCATTTAGTCCTAGTTATAAAAGTATTGGGTTGAATGGGGTTCCGATAGGATCCCTCTCTATAATGGCCATATATACTAATAGGGTACCGGATAGATGTCTTCTTGAGACAACCCTTTAACATTATGAGGACTTGGTTACATTGTCTTGATATATTCTAAATATTTTTCTGTCCCCAGCATGTCCTGAAAAAGCTTCTGGCAATCACAGAACTACTTCAACAGAAACAGAATCAGTATTCGGTATCGAACAACACCAGGTAGCACCAACCTCTGCCTAGCCTGCATGCGAACACCTGGAAATTACTTCACAATATCACTTCCTTTTTGCTCTTTCCAAAAATAAAACATATCACATGATGTCGGGCACATGTGATAAGTGGGACTATGTGGCAGATACGTTGTGCTGCCAGACCTGTGCTTGCAGCGTTGGGGAGACCTGCTCCGGAGGAAATGCACGTTTCACACTTTGAACTGACTTCAAGTCTGAGCCTTTATCTACTGAACTCAAAAAGACCCCAGTTCACTGCATTATGCCAAAGTCTACAATCCCAAAACCCAGTGGCTGACGGTAGACTCGTTCTGCTTCCTGACAGTCATTTATAACTGGATTACAAGCTATTTTTATACTGGTATTTTTAACTGGTTTCTGTTCTTGCTTGCGACTGTTAAACCAACTTGACAATGTATGTAGTTTTGACTTCAAAAAACTGACAATGGAACAAGTGCTATTATTTTTATTTGCGCCCTGTCTTTCTGGGATCATGTTTTATGTGTCACTGATTTATGGTAGATGTTTTTCCATCAGTACCATGTATAATGAAAAGCTTTTGTAAAATGTTTACACCAGTAAATAATTGATTTCATTAAATTTATTGATTGTTGTATCTGATGTGCATGCATTAAACCATTTTGTAAAGTATTCTCTGGTGCCTATTTTTATTCATTTCTGCAGAAATATTTCTATTTTCTTGTAAAAGAGTATGGTAGCAGTAGGTTTGATCCTGCCAAACTGCTGACAGTGCTCTATAGTGGATAGAGAAGTGATTATCATGTCCCTGACACTACAGTGGTAAGTGCTTGAGTGTGGGGGAACCAGTCAGCTGTAGTTGCTTACCTATCTGTTCTGGTATCCAATAATCAAAATGTTAAGGGTTGGGAAGTATTCTGTGCAGAGACCTTTAGGCACCAGGTGCATTGAACAGATTTGTCATTCATACAACCTGCATGAGCAGGAGTTTTTTATATCAGATTTTCCCCCTTTATCCCCTAGGTGGTATCTATATTGAGTCATTCTACATGTACCAGCAAGCAGGTGAAGTGAAAGGTACTTGTATCACATGACATTCAAGAGGTGGGATATATTGCTGAACAGTCAGTTCTTGAAGTTGGTGTTGGAAGCAGGAAAAATTGATAGATGACTGGGTCACAGCATCCTCAAAATGGAATGGCTGATCCTGGAGTGTGGTGGCCGCTCCACAAGAGGTTTCTGTCTTCCCCTGAGCTCACCTTAGAGCAATCCAACTACAGTTAATGGTAGGAGATAGGTTAAGCACCATCATACCTTTGCTAGTCCAATAGATGTACCATTTACACTACCATTCAAAAGTTTGGGGTCACCCAGACAATTTTGTGTCTTCCATGAAAACTCACACTTTTATTTATCAAATGAGTTGCAAAATGAATAGAAAATATAGTCAAAACATTGACAAGGTTAGAAATAATAATTTTCTCCTTCAAACTTTTCTTTCGTCAAAGAATGCTCCATTTGCAGCAATTCCAGCATTGCAGACCTTTGGCATTCTAGCTGTTAATTTGCTGAGATCTGGAGAAATTTCCTGCCATGCTTCCAGAAGCCCCTCCCACAAGTTGGATTGGCTTGATGGGCACTTTTTGCGTACCATACGGTCAAGCTGCTCCCACAACAGCTCAATGGGGTTGAGATCTGGTGACTGCGCTGGCCACTCCATTACAGATAGAATACCAGCTGCCTGCTTCTTCCCTAAATAGTTCTTGTATAATTTGGAGGTGTGCTTTGGCTCATTGTCCTGTTGTAGGATGAAACTGGCTCCAATCAAGCGCTGTCCACAGGGTATGGCATGGCGTTGCAAAATGGAGTGATAGCCTTCCTTATTCAAAATCCCACTTTACTAGCACCAAAGCAACCCCAGACCATCACATTACCTCCACCATGCTTGATAGATGGCGTCAGGCACTCTTCCAGCATCTTTTCAGTTGTTCTGTGTCTCACAAATATTCTTCTGTGTGTTCCAAACACCTCAAACTTCGATTCGTCTGTCCATAACACTTTTTTCCAATCTTCCTCTGTCCAATGTCTGTGTTCTTTTGCCCATATTAATCTTTTCCTTTTATTAGCAAGTCTCAGATATGGCTTTTTCTTGGCCACTCTGCCCTGAAGGCTAGTATCCCTGAGTTGCCTCTTCACTGTAGACATTGACACTGGCGTTTTGCGGGTACTATTTAATGAAGCTGCCAGTTGAGGACCTGTGAGGCGTCGATTTCTCAAACTAGAGACTCTAATGTACTTGTCTTGTTGCTCAGTTGTGCAGCGCGGCCTCCCACTTCTTTCTACTCTGGTTAGAGCCTGTTTGTGCTGTCCTCTGAAGGGAGTAGTACACACCGTTGTAGGAAATCTCCAGTTTCTTGGCAATTTCTCGCATGGAGTAGCCTTCATTTCTAAGAACAACAATAGACTTTCACATGAAAGTTCTCTTTTTCTGGCCATTTTGAGAGTTTAATCGAACCAACAAATGTAATGCTCCAGATCAGGGGTCGGCAACCCCTGGCACGAGTGCCAAGAGTGGCACGCGAGGCTTATTTCCCTGGCACGGCAGCGGTGTGTTCACATATGTCCGGCGCAGCTATCTGTTTCCCTCTGGCGTGGTGCACACAAGCTGGAGGGAAACTGATGCCAGGACGGATCCCATAGTTTTCTATGGGATCGGTTCTGGCACAAGAGGCATCAGTTCTGGCACCGTATCTGTGCCTCAGCCGGATGGAAAAACGTTACCTGCAGCGTTTTTCCATCCGGGTTCCTTAAAATTTCATTAGCGCCGGGTGAAGATGGATGCGGCATCACCCGGCGTCTGCACAGTCTATGTACAGTAGTAAAGCCGATAATTGCCGGCTTCACTACTGTACCTGAGTGAATTGCTCAGGATTGGTTAAAGCTATAAAGAAACACTTGGATTCATTTTAAAGATGAGAATCTCCTCTTTAAAATGATACCAAGATCACCATGATCGTCCTTAAACATCCTGAGCGATTCGCTGGTGAAAACGATGTTCGGCATTGAAATCCCAATGCAGATCTCAATTCCCGACATCATTTTAACAGTGAATCGCTCTGAATATGTAAGATCAATCATGGAGATCTCGGTATCTTTTTAAAGATGAGATTCTCATCTTTAAAATGAATACAGTTGTATCTTTGTGGCCCTTATAGATCCTTAGAAATGGGGCTCTAAAAGTGTCCCCCCCTCCTGCCTCCGGCAGCATCTTAGAGCTAGGGAAGGAGGGGGAGGAGGAGCTGCAGAGACAATGTTAACTCATCATTGTCTGTGCATAAGCTGCAGATGATGGGGGTAGCAGAGACTTCCATCCTTATCCCCTCTCCTATCAGAGAGCATACTATACTTTTGCTCTCTGTCACATAGAGGGATAATGTAATACCCCTCTGAGCCTAATCACATAACCAGGAAGTTATTGGCGCTGTGACCCAGACATTTACCATCGTCCAGGTCGCAGTGCCAGAAGTGTCGCACCAAACACTTACACAACACATTCACAAAGTCACCAATAAAGTTTACATTTTTTCACTGTCTCTGTCCTGTCCATACCTGATCTTTATAGAGTAAAATACGCCGCCCGCCTCTCTAGTGATATTTGTTACACGCTAAAATAATAATAGCAATTATCACCATAATACCGTGTGCAGGGGTCGTCAGACTTACAATTATTGACCGGCACTCAGAGTACCTCAACTTTGATTTTTTTAATCGAAATCGGCACACCGAACAAAAAAGGTTGCCTCCCCCTGCTCCAGATTCTCAAAGTAAGGTCAGTTTTATAGCTTCTCTAAACAGCAAAACTGCTTTCAGCTGTGCTAACATACTTGCACAAGGGTTTTCTAAATATCCATTAGCCTTCTTACACAGTTAACAAACACAATGTACCATTAGAACACTGGAGTGATGGTTGCTGGAAATGGGCCTCTATACGTTTGCAGCTAGAATAGTCATTTACCACATTAACAATGTATAGAGGGTATTTCTGATTCATTTAATGTTATCTTCATTGAAAAAACTGTGCTTTTCTTTCAAAAATAAGGAAATTTCTAAGTGACCCTAAACTTTAACGGTAGTGTACTTACAGCCAATTTTCCAATATATGGAAATGAGGTTCAAGTGTGAGACCATGATAAAGGGGGGTCGGAACCTGGTCTATACAGTAAGTGTCCAATGACCTGTTTCAGCAGGATAATGAACCCTACCACACTGCAAAAACACCCTGAAATCTCATGTGAATCAAACCTGTACTGTATAAGTGCTAGAACCAGAAGTCTGGCCTATAGAGGCCCCATCTTGCAGCTTACAGGACAAAGGATTAGGTGCTATTGTCTTTGTCAAACACCTTCAGAGCTCTTGTGGAGTTAAAACCTCACTAGCTCCAGCGCTGTTTTGTTGGCATAAGAGGGAAGTTTCACAAGGCCAGAATTAAGATCTACCCTCTTAAATCATGGCACAGTGGTTTTAATGATTAGCCCAATTAATGGTCAGACCAGAAAACTCCTTTAGTCTAAAGGCAAAGCGAGCTGCAGCCAAAACAAAACTTTGGGAAAAGACAGTGGCAAAAAAGGCACCATTTTTTTTCCCCACAGCTTTTTTTTTCACAAAGTCCGCAGAGTTTTGCTCTGCAAACTTTCTGCCCCTATTATACCAATATGGAAAACGTAGGTATAATAGACATGCTGCAATTTTCAAAAACTCAGCTTTTCTGCTTCAGATTTTTTCTGCAATGTGTGGATGGGATTAGCCAGAATCCCTTCCACTTCGCAGGTACTGTAAAATGCAGCGTTATTGCAACCTGGGGCCCTGGCCTCATGGCAAGAGAAGTGGAGCAGCACCTACTGAAGGATGGAAAGAGTGAGTTGGTTAGTTAAGCTTATAGGTGAATGTGTACATCAGGGCTTTCGGATAAATACAGGCAAATGAAGACCGTCAAAAACATTAGTACAACATAAAACTTTATTTTAGTGCATTACAAAACAAATGTATCCAAAAGAAAATATACAATTATATACACCATGTGATGGCTTTGATAAGTTGCTAGAGAGTGTCCACAAGATCATCATCACTCCACTCCTCCTAGAAGAAAAAAAAACAACCATAGTCAGAGCCAATACAGATATCAGCAAGAATATCAGAACATACCAAGCTTGTAAGTTCTCCTGCTATGTAGATCTGCATGAGCCCCCCAGCTACACAGTCTATACCATTCACCGTGTCCCAGACCCCACCCCCCCGCACTACACTACCGATGCCAACCTTGTAAATTGAGTGTACAAACCTCCTCTGTTTTGGGCTTTTTTGATATATAACCATCATCTTCATAACCTTTTCTTTTTCTCCTACAATAAAGCACATTTTGTACACAGCTTAGCATTTTTCATAAGTATCAGTTTTTTTTTAAACAAATTCATCACTGAAAGGATAGGTCAATTTAAAAGTTCCAAAAAATCCCCTTAGGTCGCGTCACACCATTTTTTTCAACTGATAAAAAACAAAACAAAATGGGCAGAACAGACTGTAGTTCTCTAGAGGATCACCACATCAAGATAAATTACAATAGCACCCTACAGGTAACAGATGGCATCACAAGTATATGCACAATGGTGGGCTGGAAAGTATACAGAGAATATGTGCGTGGCCTTTCTAGTGAATTTGGCTTTAACAAATCATATCTAAAAAACATTTGCATCAAATAGTCAAGTCTTCAGTAACATCCAGGTTGAATCCAGATTTTAGGTAGCATCAAATTGGCATCCATTTCTGGCTTTGGTGCAAAAACTGCCACAAAGACCATTTGTGAGACCAGACTAATGCCATATTCACACATCAGCATTTTGCTATTGTGCTTTTCACATACAGCACCCCACTAGTTTGTGGATGGTGTGCTGTCCAGGGGATATCTGGATCTGCATTTTTTTGTTTTTATTTTTCACAGACCCATAGGCATCTGAATAAACACACTGAAATGGATACGCAGAGCCTGCAAAAAATGCAGGTGTGTGAATATAGCCAAAAGATGGGTTTAGACAAAGACCGTTTTTAAAGCCAAAAGCAGAACTAGCTTATATTGAGTGGGTAAAAAAAATAAAGTCTCGTTTAAAGTTTGCCACAAGCCACCTGGGAGACACACCAAACATGTGGAAGAAGGTGCTCTGGTCAGATGAAACCAAAATCGAACTTTTTGGCCACAATGCAAAACGATATGTTTGGCGTAAAAGCAACACAGCTCATCACCCTGAACACACCATCCCCACTGTCAAACATGGTGGTGGCAGCATCATGGTTTGGGCCTGCTTTTCTTCAGCAGGGACAGGGAAGATGGTGAAAATTGATGAGAAGATGGATGGAGCCAAATACAGGACCATTCTGGAAGAAAACCTGTTGGAGTCTGCAAAAGACCTGAGACTGGGACGGAGATTTATCTTCCAACAAGACAATGATCCCAAACATAAAGCAAAATCTACAATGGAATGGTTCACAAATAAACGTATCCAGGTGTTAGAATGGCCAAGTCAAAGTCCAGACCTGAATCCAATCGACAATCTGTGGAAAGAGCTGAAAACTGCTGTTCACAAACGCTCTCCATCCAACCTCTCTGAGCTTGAGCTGTTTTACAAGGAAGAATGGGCAAGAATTTCAGTCTCTCGATGTGCAAAACTGATAGAGACATACCCCAAGCGACTTGCAGCTGTAATCGCAGCAAAAGGTGGCGCTACAAAGTATTAACTTAAGGGGGCCGAATAATTTGGCACACCCCACTTTTCAGTTTTTTATTTTTTACAAAAGTTTAAAATAACCAATAAATTTCGTTCCACTTCACAATTGTGTCCCACTTGTTGTTGATTCTTCACCAAAAAATTTAAATTTTATATCTTTATGTTTGAAGCCTGAAATGTGGCAAAAGGTTGAAAAGTTCATGGGGTTCGAATACTTTCGCAAGGCACTGTAAATCTTAAGGCTAAGGCCCCACGTGGCGTCCCGCAGCAAAAAAGCGTTGCGGGAGAAACCGCAGCAGGATTGCATTGCGGTTCTTCCCGAAGTACTTTAGACAGAAAGTTTGCATAGTTTTCCTCTGAGGACTGTTTCAATTACACCTGTGGGAAAACCGCCGGCGTTTCCCTAGGTATAATTGACATGCTGTGATTTCCAAACCGGTTTTGGAAATCGCCACGTGTCCACAGCACATTTTTTTCTGGAAAGTGGGCATAGGATTCACTAGAATCCCATCCACTTAGCTCAGACTGTAAAACGCCACGATTTTTTCCATGGTGCTTCCGCCGCGGGCGAATCGCGGCGTTTACACCACTTAGGACTTTAATCTAAAGGAATAAAAATTTTGGAATGAGATTTTGATCCAGAGATTTATTTCTGATAAATATATTTGGAGTAGAGAAGGAATTTTTATCCCCAATATGAGGCAATTGTCTTCCAGCCTGGGTGTGTTTTGTTGCTATTGTCCGTTACAAGATTTTAGCATCGGACACTAGCTGAACCGTCAGAAATCCATTAAAATTTCCATTCATTTCAATGGGTTTTTATATTGTGTCTGTTAGTGTCCGTTTACACCAAATCCGTCAGAAGTCCTTTTTTTTTTCGTGGACAAAAAAAATCCTAGAAGCAGGACTTTTTGTCCGTTTGAAAAAAATGGATTCTTGACGGACAGCAAGTGAACGTTATTTTTTTAATATTGAAGTCTATGGGTAACGGACTTATAACGGACAGTAACTGATAGCTATCAGTTACTGTCTGTTATTTTATGTCAGTTTTTTCCTGCGCATGCTCAGAAAGGAGAAACACACACACACAAAAAAAAAAAAGAAACGGACACTAACTGATGCTAACGTGTCCGTTTTTTTAACTGAACCATTAATTGGATCACTTAAAAAAACGGACACATTAAAATCAGTTAGTGTCAGTTATGATAGGTGTCAGTTTTTTTTTTTTTTGTTTTTTTTTAACGGACACCTTCATAACGGACTCCAACAGTAGTGTGAACCCTGCCTTAAAGGTTGGACTTGATAAGGGATAAGAGACATAAATCAATGTGTTACCATGATAAGTATTATATGTATAAATGTTTTTTATTGTATTCAAATATGTAACATATTACAAGCACAAATTGCCAAAACACACAAATACACACGTGGACAAAATTGTTGGTACCCCTCATTTAATGAAAGAAAAACCCACAATGGTCACAGAAATAAATTGAATCTCACAAAAGTAATAATATATAAAAAATTCTATGAAAATGAACAAATGAAAGTCAGACACTGCTTTTCAACCATGCTTCAACAGAATTTTTTTTTTTTTTTAAAAAAGAAAACTCATGAAACAGGCCTGGACAAAAATGATGGTTCCCTTAACTTAATATTTTGTTGCACAAACTTTTGAGGCAATCACTGCAATCAAACGATTCCTGTAACTGTCAATGAGACTTCTGCACCTCTCACAGGTATTTTGGCCACTCCTCATGAGCAAACTGCTCCAGTTGTCTCGGGTTTGAAGGGTGCCTTTTCCAGACGGCATGTTTAAGCTCCTTCCAAAGATGCTCAATAGGATTTAGGTCAGGGCTCATAGAAGGCCACTTCAGAATAGTCCAATGTTTTCCTCTTAACCATTCTTGGGTGTTTTTAGCTGTGTGTTTTGGGTCATTATCCTGTTGCAAGACCCATGACCTGCGACTGAGACCAAGCTTTCTGACACTGGGCAGCACATTTCTCTCTAGAATCCCTTGATAATCTTCAGATTTCATTGTACCCTGCACAGATTCAAGACACCCTGTACCAGAAGCAGCAAAGCAGCCCCAGAACATAACAGAGCCTCCTCCATGTTTCACAGTAGGGACAGTGTTCTTTTCAAGATATGCTTAATTTTTCCGTCTGTGAACATAGATCTGATGTGCCTTGCCAAAAATTTATATTTTTGTCTCATCTGTCCATAGGACATTCTCCCAGAAGCTTTGTGGCTTGTCAACATGTAGTTTGGCAAATTCCAGTTTTGACAGATTGAAGTTATTTCTGTGACCATTGTGGGTTTTTCTTTCATTAAACGAGGGGTATCAACAATTTTGTCCACGTCTGTATGTAGAATATAGTTTTTTCGCTACTTACACATTACCAGCGCAGGAAACGTCAGAGCTGTGGCACTTTTCCAATTTCTTTTCAATCATCGCAACTTCTTCAGGTCTGGCAAATTCATATTTTGACACCAACATCTTAAGTCCTTAAATTATATAAAGTTATTTAAAGTCATATTATTAACTTGTACGAGTCTAATCAAATGTACTGTTTCTGGGAACACAGAGGATACAGCGTTGGCGCCCTATTGGGGATCTGGACAACATATTTGTAATACTGCGTCACTAGACAGCTCTCGGGTTCCGGAATTGACTTCGGATTTCAAGCGGGTGCACATGGAGTTTTTTTTTTTTTTTTTTTTTATAGATTCATAAAGAATTTGTGGAAAAAAATAAAAAAATATTATTACTGGAGCATGTTGTACTGTAGAGCTCTGCTCCGCTAGAAGCATTACAGCATATGGCACCACATGGAGTATTCACAGATCCAAATTACAAAACCCCAGGAGCTGTGCACATGAGGAGTTACACTCCTTATATTACATATATTAGCTGTAGCTATTAATCTATTAAAAAAATAAAGTCAAAATATATAATTCAACGTATTTAAAGTAAAAGCCACAAATTACACCCTTGTTGCCAAGTTGGCAGGGTATGAAGATTGGAATGAATGACTGTACTTCTAGACTGCATTCTTCTAAAAGTAGTAAGTATGGCTTTTAAGTGTTACAGTCAAAACTGAATATGGAGGACAATTATGATCCAAATCCATTAGGTTAGATGCAGAGGGAAACATACAAGCATAGAGAAAGTATATAACGTACGTCTCATTCCATCTAGTAAATGTGCCATAGTTTCTCGATCCTCCTTTAGCGACAGACACTCCAACAAATAACTAGAATATAAAAGAATAAAATGTGTTGATTTGGGTTGTTAAAGGAACACTACACTAAAAAAAAAAAAAAAAAAAGGCCCAGCACTTTCTTCATTCTTATCTCTTTTTTTATGGCCTAGCCTTAGGGGAGGCCATAAATATCTGATCGGTGGTTACGGCTGGGCACCCCCACATGGATCAGTTGCTCAGGGCTGCATCCCCGTACTATACAGTATATGGAGCCAGAAGCAAATGACTCCATACACTGTATAGTGGGGGCAGTGTTACTACAGCTCAGCTACTATTGACATGAAATGGAGGTTGCACTGCAGTAACGTGGACCAGTCACTATAGTGTTCAGAGCCATATACTTCTGGCTTCATACACTGTATAGTGCTAGGATCGGATGCAGCCCTGAACAACTAATCCATGCGGTGCCCTCCAGTGCTATTCCCAAAAATTTTTCCAAGAAAATGTAAATTGCTGCCAAGACAGGTATAACTGCTTTCCATCCCAACCCCACAGCCGGAACTTACAGGAACACCCGAGCAGTACTCTACAGTGTTAACTCCCATAGAGAAAAATGGGAGCTACAGAAACAAAGGAGAATGTTGCTGAGCTGTGATACACTATGGCAGTTGTAGAAATAGCGTAGGAATAAAAAATGGGTAAATAAAGATATTTATAATTTCCCTTGTACCTTTCCATATTAATGCCTGCCCTGGACGCACTGGATAAAACAGCTGTTAAAGCAATTATGGATGGTGTGAACAGTAGGCAGGCATCGGTCAGGGCAACCCGATGCAAGAAGTCATCAGCATTTTTCCTCAATATTTCAGGATTATCCAGTAAGGGGTATCGAGTCTGAAAAGGAGAAGTTGAGGCAGCCGGTTTAAGGAAGACAATCTTACTGCGCTACATAACTGTCTGGCGTTAACAAGGCCTAATGTATTTATGGCTCAATATCCAAACTGCACTCAAAAACTGTATCAAAATACAAAATGTGAACAGAGCAATGACACTTCGACATGATGAGAATTTGGTTCTGCTGAACCTTGGGGAGGTCTAGATGTCATAATACAGATGACAAAATACATCTAAACTTGGGACTATGGTGATCCAAGTCTACTTTAGTGATAGCATAAGAGGTCCAGGCACTGCTGTTGACTTTTTTTCCTAGAAAACTACTTTAATTTGAAAGCAGGCCTAAGTGCCAGAAACCATATAAAACAATGAAAACCATTACTCATCCTTTAAATGTCAATACTGGGCATTCCATCAAGTGAACAGCCCCCATTGACCTTAAAGTGATGGATTATCCAAGCAATATCCCCATCACATTATAAGATGAAAAGTTTTTCTGGCCCCAATGGCATTTTTGTATTCCAATTACCTATCCACAGAATAGACCATCAGTATTTGGTGGGGGACCAGACACCCAGACCCAGCACTGATCAGTTGATGCAGTTGTCTCCAGGCCCCGGAAATTACTGCTGTGGATGGGGCCAGACGCAGTTCTGTGCCCAATCAAGAAACTGGCACGGAGCTGCATCCCCATCCACTCTACATCAGGGGTGCCAGGTTACCGTAGCTCTGCTCCTAATGCTTGAATAGGGGCAGAGCAGCCTCCGACCAAGCCCACAGCAGTAGCATCTGGTGCTTAGAGTCCTATCAGATACTGAAGACCTGTCCTGTGGATAGGTCATTAGAATTAAAATGGTTTTCGAGTCCAGAAAAGCTCTTTAAGCTTCCAAACAGTATATTATTACTGTATATTATACTCCGTATGATCTATAAAAAAACAATATATTGTATACAAGGGTGTGCTTGTCGTGCGCGGTTCTGTTTTTCTGCTCTTGTTAAAAATCCCTACAAACAACATCTCTCCAAATTAAAATGGCTGATAACAGAGAACAACAGATAAATTGACCAGCAGAATGAAGGAAATTAATGTATTTGTGCCACTTTAACCCAAACGATAGGATGAAAACCTGTAAGTACCTTCATATCGATTAAATAGCCTTCAAATGGTCGATATGGATTGTGCACTATAAGGTGAAAATTTAGCTGTTGGATTAGCAACAATTCATACTCCAAGATCTGTTCAAGGATATTTTCTTGAGTGGTGGGATTTTCTGGGAGGTTACCCACAAACTGGACACTGGATACATTAAATTCATCTACTTTACAAGCCAGGAACGCGCAAGTCAACCTATAAACAGGGAACATTGTATTTCAGCTCTTGGCAGATCATACAACAACCAGATGGCACCCAGATCTCTGGAGCCATACAAGATGGGTGTAGTCTCCATATTACATGGTTAAACATTTACTACAGCAAAGGGAGCAAATAAAACAAAGAACATGCAAAATCTTCAGTGGTGACTAGAGCACCAGTTTAAGATCCTGACCCAAGGTCTTGTCATGTGGTTTCCATGACACTGACATCCTAGTAAAGTGGTCTTGCAAATCAAACATCACAGCAGCGTGTGACCTCGGATGTGGGAGCAATTTATTACCTGCAATTTCACTGCATGGGATCGTGCAGAAGGGAGGGGTACACAGAGAGCAGGCAGATGAATACTGACTGGGAAATGTAGTTTGTTCACAGATTCACTGCATGTAAATAACAGTGATACAAGGAGCAGCAAGTAAAGTAAGTCAAGCAAAGGGTGCACAAGGAAACAGTGAGTATTTAGAACTACTGTGGATGTATTTGCAGATAAATTTATAAAAGCTGGTTAACCCCTTTAAGACTGTTGTGGCCTATTGTGGTGACATGATTGCTGACATTCCAACACCAATGAGAGGGGGAGGCATAGGGTGGGCTTATATAGCAGACTACTACTGCCCGTCCATTGTGGTTAGTTTCCTGCAACATGAGATGTAGAAGAGAAGGATGCTGAAAATTGTAGGTTTTTTTTTTTTGTTTGTTTTTTTAGAGCCTCAATGCCAGACAAAGCATACATTAGACAATGTCAAATCATGTAGCATGGTGTTTAAAGCCACAAGACAACCCCTTTAAAGAAAATTTCTCTTACAGGGGTTTTTCTCATTAACAGAATAAAACAATTACTGAGGTCTAGCCACTGGGACCCTCAAGCTTTCATGAGAATGTGCGTCCAGGAGACACCTGTGTGAATAGAGTGGTAATGTACATGCATGACCACCACTCCATTCACTTCTATTGGACCCAACAGAGATAACCAAGTACAGCACTAGTCGTCAGTCCCATAGAAGTGGATAGAGTTATGGTTCCATATGCACACTACCACTCCATTCAGAAAGAAGACCCCTGTTCTCATGGTACCACAGATCAGGCCCGCTAATCCCCTATACACAGGATAGGCAATAAGTGCTATTAGTGGGAAAGCCCTTTAAAGCTGGACTAAGCATTTATATGTTCAGGTTTTACATTTCTATGCAATAGGCAAACAATCCGCACTTACATTATTATACGGGGATGATGCTCCATGACTGAATTATTGAGGTAAAAGCGTTTGAAGTACATACAAGCTGTTCCCTGAAGAAAAGAAAAACAAAACAAACTGAGAATTAACATTTTACACTCCTTACGTCAAAATCTGGACTTTATTTGTGACAGAGAAGTTACCATAAGTTTTTTTTTAGGATTTCTAATTCATAAAGGAGATTCTTTTGCAATGTTCATCCCTGAGCCGTATAGTATAAGAAAACAATCACATCTAAAGCTAGCGGTGGACTTTAGTTAGCCAAAATTTCAGTTTTTTGTTTATTTCAAATAAAATCAATCAGGGGTTTAATAGATATGTTTCAATATGCCTAAAAAAAAGTTTTTACACCCTAAGCAAAAAGGTGTTTTCGAGGCTAAAATTATTACTAACCTACCTAAGTCATCAGTATCAGATTGGTGAGGATCAAACACACAGCACCCCCCTCCCCCCCGCCAATTTGCTGTTCACAGCAGTTGATACACAAAACGGAGCAGGAAGCAGGCAGCGCTGTTCTTCGTTTAGTGGCTGGACTAAGTCACTGCAGCTTCACTGCCATTCAAGTGAATGTGAGTTGATCTGCAGTAACCTGGTCTGGCCCCTAAACTGAGTTCTCTGTATATCAGCTGCTGAAAACAGTTGATGACAGCCATGGTCAGACAGAGGACTACGACACCACAGCCCTGAAAACCATTTTACATTTAGACCCTACTCACCAGTACAGATTTGGGCATGGCAGGTTTGAAGGCATTGCAGAAATCGAGTAACTTCTTCTCGTAATATTTACATATCGTCAACTCCTCGTGAGGATCCAGGTTAAATATATCACACAGATGAACCTGCAAATAAAGCGTGGCAGAAAGATGTTACTGAAAGTGTGACATGTGCAGATGAGAAGGCTCACAGCGTCTTCATGCACACATATAAATCTAGCTGAAAGGACTGTAGCAACGACTGAATGGGACAAAACAGCTCGCGTTCTTTTGGACTCAGCCATTAATATACAGATGTAGAAAAGGTTAACATGACTTTTTTGTAAAAAATGTTTTTAAATATTTTTCTCATTTTCATAATTCAAATGAATATAAAACTGTTATATATCTTATCAGACAAAAATGCTGTTATCTCCTGCTCATAAGGAGAGGAGAAAGAAGCATTTTCCGCTGATAAGATATATAGCAAAGTTTCTGAAATATTCACCTGAACAATTAATTTATGGAAAAAAAAAAAGTTAAAAAGTAACTGTTTCAAAACATTGTCTGTCATTTCACTTTACTTGTGAAACATAACATGAATTTATGAACAAAAGGAATATCACGCCACTTCCCTTACTTCTCCATAGACTTGTATGGACATGGGTAATCTGATACATGTGACCTGCTTTCTGTCTTGAGAAACAGATTTCAGAGCGAAACTCAGTATGGGGCTGATAGAGGAGAAATAAGCTTTTTTTTTCTCTAATAAGATATCTTACAAGGGGAATCTAGAGAGGCTGAAACCCAAACAAGCTATGGGCATGCCCCAAAAGTGCTTTCCTCCTCATCTGTATATGAATAAATAAGGCTAGGTTTACACCTGCGCCTGATCTAGATTCCGTCCCCAAACCAGCTTAAAAAAAATGCAAGCAGGACTTCTCTCTGCATTTTTCTGGCAGACACCTGTCAGATCCCATTATAGTCTATGAGGTCCACGGGTTTCCGCTTTTTTTAAGCCGGTTAGGTTTCTGTTCGTCGGCTCCTCAACGAACGGAAATACGAACACAGGTGTGAACCTAGCATCAGAGATTTACATGAAAATGGGACTTCAAAGCTCAACAACAGAGGTATATTTGGAAATTGTAGAATCACCTCTACAAGGTACTGAAATTAAGTTTATAATCAGTTTACTGCCAAGACTCTCTTTAACTCTAGCCTTTCAATGGCTTTTTACTGGCTTCTCTTATCTTCTGTAGTAAGACATCAGCCTGAGCCAGACATCAGAGTCTAAGCATATTTGTATTTCATGTTTCTGTACAAGAGGAATGCTTCTTAAACATAGCTCTACAAAAGTGAAGGCTTTGCTCACACTGAGATTTCATTTTTACAGGATCCATTAAAATTCAGCATGAAGACAATGACTTAAAAAGTGTCAGTCAGGATTCAGGACTTTTACCATAAAAAATATAACAGCAGAATACAGTATTTTGATATGTAACAAAAGGTACAGCTTGCTTACATGTATTCACCCATCAAAGGGAGTCTGTCCCCCAAAATCCAACATATTAACCCAGGCCACCTGAATGAAACGGTGATTTTGCATAGTGAATCGGTGCCTCTGTTGCTTGATATTGCAGTTTTCAAGTTCATGGGAGCAATGAAGACATGGTTGTTACTCCAAAGAGCTCATCTGTATATTGAAAAAGAGCGATATCTCAGCAACGGAGGCACAGATTTACAATGGAAAACTCTGTTTAATTCAGGTGATCCTTACCTATGTATGAGGCAGTATTGATATACTGGATTCTGGTGACAGACTCACTTTTTCACAGGATAGGTGCAAGCTTTGCGCGCTGCAGGGAGTCTCTAATCAGCAGTATTGGCTGCAAGCATCAGATAAACATTCAGTGCAACCAATGAGATCCGTGCTTTTATTTTCCTGGAAAGAGCAATCTGCAGGGACATAACTAACGGGCCCTATATACTTACTGTTCCCCGGGGTCCTGCTCACGGCCACCGGCGCTTCCAATTCTGCGGAGGCGACTGTGAGCAGTAACGCGGATCGGTAGGTAAGCCCGCGGACCAAACCCCACAATCACGGCTATCATTATACTCCAGGGTCTTTTCAGACCCCGGAGTATAATAATCGGAGGCCCAGGGGAGGTGAGGGAACATAAAAAACAATGTACTTACCTCTCCTACGCTCCAGGCCTGTTTGGTGACGTTCCAGACGACAGCCGACGTCATTTTGCGGCGCAACGCCGGCCCGGATCACGTGATGGCGGCCTGGTCCAACATTGAAGAAGGTCGAAGTAGCAGGGAGTGGACCGGAGAGAGGAACAGGTAAATAACATTGGTTTTTTTATGTTCCCTTACCTCCCCTTGGTCTCCGATCATTATACTCTGGGGTCTGAAAAGACTCCAGAGTATAATAATTGTTCATGGGTGGTCCACAATGGGACATAATACTGTGTGCAGGGGCCACTATGGGGCATAATACTGTGTGCAGGGGCCACTACGGGGCATAATACTGTGTGCAGGGGCCACTACGGGGCATATTACTGTGGGCAGGGGCCACTATGGCGCATAATAGTGTGTGCAGGAATACGGTTTGTGTGTGTGTGGGGGGTTGGTGGGGGGCGGCGGTTCGGGGGGGCCCATCTCAAATGTTTGCCCTGATTCACTCTCGCCTTGACTACTGTAACTCCTTACTAATCGGTCTTCCCCTTACTAAACTCTCCCCTCTACAATCTATTCTGAATGCGGCGGCCAGGCTCATCTATAAGTCTAGACTCTACAGCGATGCCTCCGGTCTGTGCCGGTCACTACATTGGCTGCCTATTCAATACAGAATACAATATAAACTTATCACCCTCATTCAAAAGGCTCTCCATAATGCTGCACCTTCCTACATTTCCTCCCTCATCTCTGTCTATCGCCCAACCCGTATTCTCCGTTCACTCAATGACCTAAGACTAACATCCTCTATTATCAGAACCTCCCACGCTCGTATACAAGACTTCTCCCGAGTTGCACCACTTCTCTGGAATGCTCTATCCCAGACTATCAGATTAACCCCCAATTTCCACAGCTTCAATCGTAAACTAAAGACATATCTTTTCAGACAGGCCTATCACAACTCCTAATGTAAACCCTTCCCTAGTTAGAATCCCTAAAACATACCCTCCTCTGTTTATGCTTCAACATTACCTCACAGGATATCAGACTAGCTTTATATGTCCAGGCACCATCTGCATGTTAAAGGACACAACTGGTGACGGCTCATACAGCTTATATATGTGTAATGACAGTAACCTCTATTACAAAATTGTCTGATCATTGTATAAGCAATGCTACGTCTGTTGCCGCCCCTGCTACCTCTTGTGCCACCCCCTCTACCTCATAGATTGTAAGCTCTTGTGAGCAGGGCCCTCAGTCCCAGTGTGTGAATTAACTATTTCTTTGTAATGTATCTTTTTTGTCAGTACTTGAACCCTACAAGTTGTACAGTGCTGCGGAATATGTTGGCGCTATATAAAAAAAATGTATTATTATTATTATAATACTGTGTGCAGGGGTCACTGTGGGGCATAGTGCCGTGGGCAGGGGCCACTGTGGGGCACAATGCCGTGGGCAGGGGCCACTGTGGGGCACAATGCCGTGGGCAGGGGCCACTGTGGGGCATAATGCCGTGGGCAGGGGGCCACTGTGGGGCATAATGCCGTGGGCAGGGGCCACTGTGGGGCATAATGCCGTGGGCAGGGGCCACTGTGGGGCATAATACTGTGTGTAAGAATGCGTTTTTTTGGAGGGGGTGGTTGGGGGCAGGGGCCATGTCAAATGTTCGCCTTGAGGCCCAGCCATTCCTAGTTACGCCACTGGCAATCTGACAGGTCGCCATGATCACCATGATCACCACGAACACTACACCGTGAGGACGATGTACTGAATAAGCTCTGCTGGATCAGGGTGCAGTGCAATATCAGCCATGCCGGACAGATCACACAGTATGAGGGTCCCAGCACAGGCAGACAAAGTACTGACGGCTGAGCCCACCTTCCCTGTCGCTCGTATCCTCGCGCGGCAGCGATTATTCGCCTGGATTCTGAGCCGCTGCAGCTCGTCTTCGCTGGTAAAGGTCCAGTGCCTCCTCTGCGTGCTGTTATGATACATGTTTTCAGTTCTTCAGCGGCGCACACATTATACGTCACCACACCAGACGCTGAGCTTCTAATAACGTAGCGGTGACGTCAGAGGGGTACGAGCGCACCGCTGTCCTTTAGAATTACGGTCCTGTTATGTATTTCTTTTTTTTTTTTTTTAAATCTTTATTTACACTATCTTCAATAATTTACAACAATATAATAGGAAGCGAACAAATGGCTGCAGCTTCCAATTGTTTAGCGTTGAAGAAATCTATGCACAGATATGGACGAAAATATTTGGATGTTTGACGTCGGTTATGGCTCAGGGCAAGACGAACTGCTCAACATTGACTCCTATTATAGTTTGCACTTTCATGTGCATCACAAGAGGATGAAGTTATGGGAATGCAGTGGCTGCCATGTTTGCTAAGCAGGATACTACACAATATACAGATGTCAATACAAATAAAGTTGTTCATGTATTATATTGTTTTCACTGTTTGAGGGTCATTTGTGGTGGTAATAAAGAAAAAACTATTTTTTTGTAATTTTTATGCCACTGACATTTCATACTAAATCATACTTGCCAACATTTCAGATACCACATTTGGGAGAACAGCGAACTTAGCATGCCGTGGCAATTTTTGGCCCCCTATTTACATTGTGATGTAACCAATGGACATGGCCAAGTCACTTTTTTGTGACATGTGTCTGAAATGTGTCAGTCCCCTTCTTGGGATGTTTCTGGCATATAAAGTCACAAAGGAAATGCCAGGTCTGGGAGATTTTCCTGCTCATTTGGCAGATTTTCCCTTTTTTGGGAGCCTACTCGACATTTGGGTAGAGTTGGCAAGTATTCACTAATTAACTAATTGTAGTGGGTATTCCAGTAGGTACAAATAATCCCCTATCCACGATAGAGTACAGGGCTACCAACCTCCACCCCCACATGTGCACTAGCACTCGATTCTATGGGATTGCCAAGCTGAATTTTTTTTAATATATATTCTGCTCATGGAGATAGCTAAAGCTAGGTTCACTCTAGCGCTCAGTCTCTGATCGGGGATTTCGTTCCCCATTCCACTTGAAAAATGCGGAGAGAAAAGCCCTGCTTACAGCACATTTCTCTCCGCATTTTTCAGGAGGAAACCCAGCAGACCCCATTATAGTCTATGGGGACCACAGGTAACTACTTTTTAAGCGGATTGGGTTCCTTTTTTTGGGTCACCAAGTGGACCCGGAGAACAGAAACCTGAACGCTAGTGTGAACCTAGCGTAATAAAGGCACACTTTTTTATATTATTATTATTTGTCTTAGCTTTATAAAAAAAATAGTACTATTTAACTTAACTATTTTAAATACATATGGTTTTAGTATATTTCTGTATGCAAATACATTGGGGTAGATTTATTATGTCTTGTATGCCAGAAAGCACATGTAAATGAGACGCACCCTCCTCAGACTCAGGGGTTATGAAGACCTGTGTTAAAACATAACTAAACTTTTGGACAACTTTTGATTTTCTGGCATTATTTGTGTCATTGATAAATTTTGTAATATACTTTATTAACAAATTTTGTATCCTTGCTGTGAAATCCTGCATTTTTTCACTCTCTCCCTTGTTGCTGTATTGAGAGCTGTTTCTGCTCTCACTGAATGTTACTGTGTATGGCGCATGGGGCTGTGTAGTAGAGAAAACGAGGGTAGGAGAGGGTCACAGTTATATCTTGGGCGTTATAAAACATACCGACTTGGTTTTTGTGTTGTATGAAAGGGGAGATTCTTTTCTTTCATATGCCACCATGGTTGCAGGTATCTACAGTCATGGCCAAAAGTTTTGAGAATGATACAAATATTAATTTTTACAAAGTCTACTGCTTCAGTTTTTCTAATGGCAATTTGCATATACTCCAGAATGTTATAAAGAGTGATCAGCTTAACAGCAATTACTTGCAAAGTCAATATTTGCCTAGTAAATGAACTTTATCCCCCAAAACACATTTCAACATCATTGCAGCCCTGCCTTAAAAGGACCACCTAACATCGTTTCAGTGATTGCTCCATTAACACAGGTGTGGGTGTTGATGAGGACAGGGCTGGAGATCAATCTGTCATGATTAAGTAAGAATGACACCACTGGACACTTTAAAAGGAGGCTGGTGCTTGCCATCATTGTTTCTCTTCTGTTAACCATGGTTATCTCTAAAGAAACACGTGCAGTCATCATTGCACTGCACAAAAATGGCCTAACTGGGAAGAGTATTGCAGCTAGAAAGATTGCACCTCAGTCAACAATCTATCGCATCATCAAGAACTTCAAGGAGAGAGGTTCCATTGGTGCCAAAAAGGCTCCAGGGCGCCCAAGAAAGACCAGCAAGCGGCAGGACCGTCTCTTAAAAGTGTTTCAGCTGCGGGATCGGGCTATCAGCAGTGCAGAGCTTGCTGAGGAATGGCAGCAGGCAGGTGTGAGTGCATCTGCACGCACTGTGAGGCGGAGACTCTTGGAGCAAGGCCTGGTCTCAAGGAGGGCAGCAAAGAAGCCACTTCTCTCCAGAAAAAACATCAGGGACAGACTGATATTCTGCAAAAGGTACAGGGAGTGGACTGCTGAGGACTGGGTTAAAGTCATTTTCTCTGATGAATCCCCTTTTCGATTGTTTGGAACATCTGGAAAACAGCTTATTCGGAGAAGAAGAGGTGAGCGCTACCACCAGTCTTGTCTCATGCCAACTGTAAAGCATCTTGAAACCATTCATGTGTGGGGTTGCTTCTCAGCCAAGGGAATCGGCTCTCTCACAGTCTTGCCTAAAAACACAGCCATGAATAAAGAATGGTACCAGAATGTCCTCCAAGAGCAACTTCTCCCAACCGTCCAAGAGCAGTTTGGCGCTCAACAATGCCTTTTCCAGCATGATGGAGCACCTTGCCATAAAGCAAAGGTGATAACTAAATGGCTCAGGGAACAAAACATAGAGATTTTGGGTCCATGGCCTGGAAACTCCCCAGATCTTAATCCCATTGAGAACTTGTGGTCAATCATCAAGAGACGGGTGGACAAACAAAAACCAACAAATTCAGACAAAATTAAAGCATTGATTCTGCAAGAATGGACTGCTATCAGTCAGGATTTGGTCCAGAAGTTGATTGAGAGCATGCCAGGGAGAATTGCAGAGGTCCTGAAGAAGAAGGGTCAACACTGCAAATATTGACTTGCTGCATTAACTCATTCTAACTGTCAATATAAGCTTCTGTTACTCATAATATGAATGCAATTATATTTCTGTATGTGATAAAAACATCTGACAAACACACATAAAAACCAGAGGGCAGCAGATCATGTGAAAATATAATATTTGTGTCATTCTCAAAACTTTTGGCCATGACTGTATATTACATATGACACTAAGGTATCTATATTATTTCTAGAGATATCACTGGTTGAAAACACAGTCTGGATTGCTGCTGTATAAATATCCTAATCCCGACTGTGTTTTCAACTAATGATATCTTTGGAAATAATATAGTTATAGTCCTGTTTCATATGACACCAAAAGCAAGTATATACGTTTTATAATGATTGATATACAGTGCCTTGCGAAAGTATTCGGCCCCCTTGAACTTTTCAACCTTTTGCCACATTTCAGGCTTCTAACATAAAGATATAAAATTTTAATTTTTTGGTGAAGAATCAACAACAAGTGGGACACAATTGTGAAGTGGAACGAAATTTATTGGTTATTTTAAACTTTTGTAAAAAATAAAAAACTGAAAAGCAGGGCTTGCAATATTATTCGGCCCCTTTACTTTCAGTGCAGCAAACTCACTCCAGAAGTTCAGTGAGGATCTCTGAATGATCCAATGTTGTCCTAAATGACTGATGATGATAAATATAATCCACCTGTGTGTAATCAAGTCTCCGTATAAATGCACCTGCTCTGTGATAGTCTCAGGGTTCTGTTTAAAGCGCAGAGAGCATCATGAAGACCAAGGAACACACCAGGCTGGTCCATGATACTGTTGTGGAGAAGTTTAAAGCCGGATTTGGATACAAAACATTTCCCAAACTTTAAACATCCCAAGGAGCACTGTGCAAGCGATCATATTAAACTAGAAGGAGTATCAGACCACTGCAAATCTACCAAGACCCGGCTGTCCCTCTAAACTTTCATCTCAAACAAGCCCTGTACTCCAGGTCCGTACTCCATTCACAGTTACTGGGTAAGAGGCAGGAACAGCTCTCAATATAGAAGCAAGGGAAAGAATAAATAGATGCAGGAATTCACAGAAAGGAGACAAAATTTGTTAATAAAGTATATTACAAAATTTATTTATGACACAAATTCTGCCAGAAAATCAAAAGTTGTCCGAAAGTTTAGTTATGCTTTAATAATACCAGTCTTCATAAATCTTCCCTATTATCCTCTGTCAGATCCGAAGAGGACCCGGAGAACGGAAACCCGAATGCTAGTTTGAACCTAGTGTAAGACCCCAGAGATGAATAATAATAATAAATTTTATTTATATAGCGCCAACATATTCTGCATCACTGTACAATTTGAGATGACAGTCTATGCCACGTTTTCACATCCCAAAGGTCCTTTTTTCACAGACTGATCCCTCTTTTTCCAACCACATCCCGTGTAGCAAGGTCACTTTAAAGGAACGGAGATTCCTGGAGTAGAGTTACTGGGGCTAGAGGACAATTCACATAGTGATATCATAAAATTGGAATAACAAAAAAGTTTTACTGTACAGGGATAATAAATACAGCTTAAAGAATACAGGGATAATATATACAGCTACATGAAAATGCACATAGTGATATCACAAAACAGGGATAACAGACAGAGATACCACAGTACATGGATAATGAATACTATGAAGTCATAGCAATTGGTTATTACACACATCGATGTCACGGTGTCAGAATGATACATTCAGTGATGTCACTGATCATGGTGAAAAACCAGTGATGTGATAGAACACAGACAATAAATCAAGCAGTCATAATACAAGTATAAAGCAGTGACAGTAGTGTCACAGTACAGTGGAAATGAATATGGTTACGTCACAGTTCAGAAATAATCATATAATAATGATAAAGCTAAGGGAGGACACATACCGCAATGTCACAGTATAGAGACAATGAGAACTGCCTTTCCTCTATGTGGAAGAGGAGATGTCAGGTTCTTAAAGGGGTTGTGCCACCATATTTATAACCTATCCACAGGTCCATAGGTAATAACTTGCTGATTGGTGGGTGTCTAACTGCTGGGGCCTGCACGATTCTGGCAATAAGATCCTGTTTCCCCTATGTAAATGGACACCTTGTGAACGCAACAAAGGGATGTGTGCTAGAAATGTTGCCTGTCCTGGTGAAACTGTGCTCATGTTTGTGATCAGTTAAAGGGATTTTCTGAGCTTATAATAATGATGCTGTATCCTTTGGATGGGTCATCAATTGAAGAAAGGTGGTGGTCCGACACCTGGGACCTCCAGGGATCAGCTGTTTGAAGAGACCACAACATTTGGACGAGCACTTCTACTTCTACAACTAGGCACAGTGCCATACATTGTACAGCAACAGCATCCATTCACTTGAAGGGGACTGATCTGCAAACAAGCCACATGATGGATGAACGTGATATAGCATGGGCCGTGAAGCAGAAGTGGCGCTCACAGAGATGCTTGAAGATACCTACTGTATGTAAACAGCTGTGTTCACTAAATGTCCACGTACATGGCTGTTTCATAAGGAAATGTCCATGGCTGTGCTTCTTAGGTCTACTGTAGGCCTGAGCAAGTGTGGTGATCATGAAAAAAACAGCTTTATGTGTATGCCTGCTATTTTGGAATAACATTTTATTTTAGGGAATTGGTTAGTGCCTCTTTTTTGGACTCTTTCGTCTGAGCTGCAGCTTTGCAGTAACCTATCACCCATTACCTATTGTATAGCAACAACAAATTACCATGAAACATTGTTACTTTAAATATCATAGAAAACGTCATAATGTGTTATTTACTCTGTTACCATAAGTAAAACTGGTTTGTATAAGTACTCTGCCATCAGAAACTAAATGGCACAAGGCATGTAGGGGTCCCAATGCAAAATCTGTAATGGGGCCTCTACATGTTTTGTGCCATTTAGAATAGTGGTATATTTTATGTGGCAAAGGGACGTTTGGGGCCCCCTCAGAATCCAGGGCCTGGTAGTGCCTGCTACCTCTGCACCCCCTATATAGACTCTCTACTGTCAGGTAGAAAGTCCTCATCTGGAGTAGACAATCAGGGACCTGTTCCTGGCTCTTTAGCCAATGTGCCCGATTACCAATGTTTACATTGCATGTGTTACTTAAAGAGATTGTCCTGGCAATTTTTTTTTTATTTTAAATATGCCGGGGGAGGTGAAAAATTTTTTAAAAAATTATACCTGTCCCTGATGCTCCAGGGTCTTCTCAGCGTGGCCCGGTACTTCTGCTCCGGCGTCTTCTTACGGGTCTCTTCCTGAGTTCCACTGAAGTCGCTGATTGGCTTCAGTGGTCACGTGACCGCTGAGACCCATCAGCAGCTTCAGTGGAAGAGACCCGTGATGTCACAGGTAGCAGGGGCGTAACTATCGGGGTAGCAGCGGTAGCGGCTGCCACAGGGCCCGGGACATTAGGGGCCCCGGAGCCCTGTGGCAGATGCTACAGCGAAACCCACAAACCAGTAATGATCGCGGTCACAGGGGGTGCGACCGCGAACGGACCCAGCAGGTTACGGAGCCTGCGGCCAGCTGGAGATGGCCGGAGCTCCGGACCATTATGACAGAGGTTGGGGAAAGCCTGGTTCCCCAACCGCTATACATACTGTTATTGGAAAGGGGCCCTGGCATATTGCAGGCCCCTTTCCAATAGATGGCAGAGCAGGGCACCCAGGGGAGGTGACTGAAAATAATAAACACATATTCTCACCTCTCCTGGACACAGCGTTTTCTCTGGCGCTCCTCCGTCATGACTGAGGGCTGTGATTAGGCCCCAGCGGTCACATGGGGCGCGGCCGCCTAATGACGTCAGTGCACCCCCATGTGACCGCTGAGGCCCAATCACAGGCCTCGGCAGCGACGTCGGAAGAGGGCCTGAAGACGCTGAAGACTGCAGGATGGAGCGAGGATGCCAAGGAAAGGTAAGGCAAGGTGAGTATGAATGTTTGTTATTTTTAATCACCTTCCCTGGGTCTCCGATTATTATACTCTGGGGTCTGAGGAGACCCCAGAGTATAGTAATAGCACCGAAGCGGAGGGTGGGCTGTTGGGTGCTATAATACTGTGTGTGGGCCACTGTAGAGCATATAATACTGTGTGTGGGCCACTGTAGAGCATATAATACTGTGTGTGGGCCACTGTAGAGCATATAATACTGGGTGGGGGCCACTGTAGAGCATATAATACTGTGTGTGGGCCACTGTAGAGCATATAATACTGTGTGGGGGCCCGTGTAGAGCATATAACACTGTGTGGGGGCCACTGTAGAGCATATAATACTGGGTGGGGACCACTGTAGAGCATATAATACTAGGTGGGGCCACTGTAGAGCATATAATACTGGGTGGGGCCCACTATGGGGGGCATATAATACTGGGTGGGTACCACTGTGGGAAGCATATAATACTGGGTGGGGACCACTGTGTGGAGCATATTATACTGTGTGGGGCCACTGTGGGTAGCATATTATACTGTGTGTGGGGGGAGAAATGTAGAGCATATAATGCTGTATGGGGGCCACTGTGGAGCATATAATGCTGTGTGGGGGCCACTGTTGAGCATATAATACTATCTGGGGCCTCTGCTGAGCATATTTTACTGTTTGGGGACCTCTAACCGGTTCGGGGGGGGGGGCCCATGTCAAATGTTCGCCTTGGGGCCCAGCCATTCCTAGTTACGCCACTGACAGGTAGTGTCATTTCATGCCCTTCGCTGAGGCCGCTGATTGGCCTCAGTGGTCACATGTGGCTGGGACTTCTACCACACGTCAACACCGGACCGAGAAGACCAGACCATGCTGGGAGGCACCGAAGCGCTGTGAAAAGGTGAGTATGACTTTTTTTTTTTTTTTTTTCACTGCCCCCAGCTGATTTAAAAATTAAAAGGGTTGTCCATTTTTGCCTGGACAACCCCTTTAACAGGCATGTGGAATTCTCTGTCTTCTGGTTCCAGGTGCTGGAGAGTGCCCTTACAGGCTGCATATAGAGGTGGAGTCATGCCTCTGGTTATCATGTAGGGAGCTGTGGATGTGTACAGAAACTTGTCGATGTGTGACAAGTTGCATCAGATTGATGAGAATTGCAACAGAGAACTGGCCTGCTCTGTGAATGGAGTTGGGTCTATCTAGTAAGTCGTGCTTTAGCATGAGATCCTGTGAAAGGCGAACTGCAGTACTGTATCTTTTGACCTGCATCGGGCTGCGGCTACTCTTTTGCCAAGATTGTGAAGCCCCTTGACCAGAGGTGTCCCTGAAAAACATGCCAGTGGTTCCAGTCTTCTTTTCAGAGAGAACCTGTACTGTGAACTAAGGGAAGCCATGGAAAGTACTGCTGTGTGTGACCAGGGAAAGAAGGTCTGCCAACCCTCTGCAGCCTGCCACATTCTTTTATTGTGAGTTGCTCTGAGAATTATAGATTATAACAATTAAGCTGTGTACCCTCCTAAGATGTCAACCATTAAGTTGTCTGGCTGCTAAATATTGCCTCATACTGTAGTCATCAAGCATTGTGCCACTTATTGGAGTGAAATTCAATTCAGGTTCACTGCTATGTGCTTCATGTTCCCCTCCTCACATGACCATCATTGGGTAGGGTCCAGTATTATGACAACACACAGAAGTGACCCTCTTATATGGTTTAACTTTTTTACACAGACACACTATTGATTATACAGTAATAGGCACAATCTTGTACTTCATTTTGCTTGTGGTGATGCTTCATAGGAAATGAACACTTACAATCAATTTACCCTCAGTCAGTAACAGAACTACGCCACAGCCGTAGCAGCTGCTATAGGGCCCATGACATTATGGGGCCCGGCCCTCTGCCTTTTATGTGCTTACTCATCTCCACTCCTGCCTGTGGCCTCCTCACTTCGCCTTCAACCCCCAGGAGTGCTGCACATTACATCCTGGCACTGAACAACATCCAGACATTACATCCTGATGATGTTCAGCATCAGGATGCAATATGCAGCAAGAGCCAAAGTTGGAGGCAATGCAGAGGAGTCCCTCGGCAATAAAGGGAGCACTTAGTGTATGGGCAAATGTAAATAGGGCACTTACTGTATGGGGGCCAGTAAAGGGGGCGCTTATTGTATGGGGCCATTAAAGGGGCAGTATAATGTGTGGGGGGCAGTAAAGAGGCAATATACTGTATGGCGGACAATAAAGGAGACAATATAGTGTATGGGGGTCAATAAAGTGGGCTATATACTGTGTGGGGACCAATAAAGGGGGCAATTTATGCCCCTGCCCGCAGGTTACAGCTGATGACTGGGGGTCCTACAATTGGATACCCTGTGATCAGCTTATTTTTGGTGGGACTGGTGCCCTTGTAAAATAATGATATTACACTTTGGTTTTTTAACTCAAAGCCACAAATTTCTATCCGTATGCAATAAAGTCATTGTACATGAAAATATGTTGTTTCACATTATAAATTGGATTTTATGCATAAGTGAAAAAGAAAAATCCAATGATTGTTCTCTTTGTGCCTAGTCATGCAGTATTACAAATTGTGGTGTGATTTCAGAGAAACACGATTCTGTTAATTACCTCTGTTTTCTATGCTCTCAGCTATTGCCGGTCTGTCACATAATCGGCTGCTCGCATATTGTAATCAACAAATAAAACATCTTCATGGTCCACAAGCCCAACACCCTTAATTACTTATTATACGTTATTAAAAGAATTTATACTTCCAAAAATTAACGTCTGCCGCCGCCGCTGAAATTGAAATTAAAATGTTTAGTATTTCCCAGAGCCTTGGAAAATGTCTTCATTTAGCAATTCAGCAATTCCTAATTACATTTGTATTGTGCAGTCCCCTTACCTTACTATCTGGTTTATGAGCTATTATAGCTAATGATTTTTTTTTGTTCTTGGTCTGTATATTGTAATGTATATCATTAGAAAGCAATGCTGATCTATCTATTTATCTATCTATCTATCTATCTATCTATCTATCTATCTATCTATCCATCCATCCATATATAATGATAATAATATTTCTTGATATATCACCAGCACATTTTACAGAATTTTACATTTCATGGGGTAAACATTATGTGATGTGACAGCATAATTCCGATTATAAAATGTTTAATAAATTTATGGTACAAGCAAATATAAAAAAGCTTTGTAATATATCTAATTAAAGAAATGTATTTTCCTTCACCACTGTTTTCCTCCTCATGCTAACTCAGATTGTTTATCTGTATAGGATCAGTCTCCATACTCAGCTTACACACAGAAGTCCATGGAGAGGGGAGGGGGTGGCTGTTAATTGACTTACGGCCGCATTCTGTCCAGTATAACAGTATTATCTTGAAGATACAGCAGTGTCAAAAAAAGCTCTCTCACTCATAGTGTAACAGAAAGTAAGAGCAGAATTTATTTGTGTCTTTTCCAGCAGTCTCCGCCTCCTCCTCTACGTCCATAGACTTCTATGTGAAAAGATATATTACAAAGTTGTTCTATGGTCACCTGCACTATTCACGTAATATTATCATACTTATAATACTTTCTTGACACAAAAGTATTTAATATCACATAATATTTTCAGATTAACAACAGGGTTTCTGGCTGTCAGACCCCTACAGATGTAATATTGATGACCTATCCTAAGGGTAGGCCATTAATATTAGAAAGGTGGATAACCCCTTTGCTATTACCCCCTAATGGCCCCCATCACTGCTATAAACAGTATGTTGGCTCCAATTAGTGTCCCCATACAATATAATAGCCCCATCAATGTCCCATACAGTATAATGGCCTCATCACTTCCCTGTACAGTATAATTGTCCCATTCAGTATATGGTCCCCAAAATTGTCCCCATACAGTATAATGGCCCCTCAGTGTCCCCCATACTTATGGTCCTAGCCCCCTCGCATTGCCCCCATACACTTTATGGCTCCCTCACATTGCCCCTGTACAAAGATGAGTATTAGTTCAATACTTACTTCTTTGCTTTGTGCCCCTCCCGCTCCTTTTCTACTCTGGGTGCACGGCTGGGATGTGTCATGTATACCTGGGGCAGGAAGGAACAGGAGGGACTGGGGAGCAGAGACGTAAGCACTGCACTGGTTCTTACATCTTGCTCCCCACAGCTTGCAGGCTGCAGGCCTAATATGGCCCTTGGACTACAAGTCGGAACGTGGTAGGGCAGAAAGTTTCAGAACTGGGTCAGGTTTATCCCTGGTTCTGCAATCTAGCTGTGTTTTTAACGGGAGAGAATAGACTGCATCCCTTCCCTGTATACAAGCATGGACCAGAAGCAGAACAGTCCATCAAGTGTAAAGTGCTAGTGCCAGAGTACTGCAGTTTTGCTCTTCTTCATCTGGATAGGCAATGAGAGCAGTATACTATAGTGAAAAGGCAATGAGTGCAGTGACTGGCATCAGGTAGAGTATAACTTGTGATTTATGTACTTAAAGGGAATCTGTCAGGGCAATTTGGGACACTAAACCACCCACACGTCCATATGGACCTGGGGTTTAGTGTCCCAAATCACCCTGTTATAACGCAATTCATGGTCGCATTAAAAATAAAAAAGCTTTATACTCACCCTGCTGCTGTACTCCCCGTGCCTGCGCAGTTCTTCAATGAAGCCAGAGGAGTACACCTCGGCTTCAGTGCACATGCCCCGCAATTACGCAGTGAAGCCGGGGTGTCCATCTTTGGCTTCATTGAAGAACAGCGCAGGCGTCGGGAGGCGTGCCAACGAAGAAGCTCATGAATACGCCGGACTGTTCTCGCCGAACAGCGTTGATTGGACCCTTCTCTAGGTAAGTATAAAGGTTTTTTATTTTTAATGCACCTGCGGATTGCATTACAACAGGGTGATTTGGGACACTAATCCCCAGGTCAGATCTGTCTGACCTAACAGATTCCCTGTAAATCTCTGCTCACTATGGACTTAATAGTCATGTGGATGGTGCTACTAAGTGATTGACAACTTTCCTTGTATGAGTCTTCATATAGAGAACTGAGTAGAACCACCCATTTGAATCCTAAGCCTGGAAAGGGCAAAACTTTAAATGAAGAAAATGGAAGTTATACTGGAACTTTTCCTATAAATATATATATATATATATCAATCTTTCCAGCTCCTCCCGCTCTATAACACAATGTCTGCAGATAGCACAGCATTCACAATGTGACGGTTCCCCTTTAATGAAGATGATATATGCCAGCTTCCTATTTTCCAGTAGATAAGGAGGTGTGCCATTTCCTAGAAACTTCACACACAGATAGTCATTTGCTTCAAGCTAGGTGGTTGCCTAAATGACAAGAGAGGAGGTTCAGTGAATATGTCCCTCAATATGTCAACTTTGAGTTGCTGTTATTGGATTTGTCTTGTAATGTTGTGTGAAGCCTAATGGTGCAGGTCGTAGTTGACTACTAAGTATGTCCTGTCTTCCTCTTGAGGCTGGCTGTGCATCAGGAGGTTAGTCTTGCATAAACAGATTGCTTTTTCAATTTTAAGAATAATTTTACTCTACACTGGAAATTCAGCTTTGCTTGGAGATTGATATGTTATAGAAAACTAAACTATGGCTTACCTATATTGCCAGTGTAGTTCAAAGTATGTAGTACATTTACAGCTACAGTATATAATGGGCCATCACCACAATGCAATGTATGTATAAAGGGGATGCACTCATGATACTGCTATTTCTAGTAATAGCCCCCATCAGTGGCCACATAATTGTGCAACACAGTACACAAACATCTGATATGTATGGGGTGTCCAGCTTCTACAGTACACAAACATAAGATATCAGGGAAATGAAGGACTGGGCAGTTGGAATCCAGCATGCCCAATGCTTTGGTTTTCAAAGGAGTGCGGTCCCCAGAGGTGTTTACCAGTGACTCATACCCTTCTTTCTATTCCTCTCTCGCCTAAGCCAAGTATGCATGCGTCTGCTTTACAGCAGCCATTTATTTAGGGTCAGGTGCTCACAATGTTCCCTATAAGACTTGGCAGCTTCTGAGCAAATTAGTTATGAAGGTGGGCAGTGCTCCATGAAAGGTGGGTGGTCTACAAAGGGGGGGCAATCATCCTGACACCCAGCAAATATTGTGCCACCACTCCGGGCCTGAGTGCCTGCCTCATAATGCAAATGTCTGTATATATGCTCTATGTATGCTTGCCAAAGTGTTCCCATTATTAGACTATAGCAGCACGGTGACTTTGGACGAACAAACATTGCATGGCCTAAGATCACAGCTAATGGAAGTGAATGCAGATTTCTTGTGACCATGTGGATATTTTGTGACCACCATGTTGCAGTCTTGGCAACTTATGAGTTGGAGTGCAACCACTTTCACTTTTATTGTCTGCAATGAAAGAAATGTGACAGTGATATTTGGCTGTGCACCATGTGTTGTGATCAAAGTTGCCATGTAGGCCTAACCAGATATTACAGATGCCCTATACTATCTGCCAAACATGTTCAGTGGCCTCACTGTCAACTACATATGATCCATGCAAATCACAGATGCCCTTAAAATGTCAGCTACAAACAGAAGCCTCAGTGCTATTACGTTCAATTATACGTGAACTTGTGGCAAGCACAAATGCCTGCTATAATGCCAGCCGCACCTGACGCCACACAACCACACTGTTTCTCTAGATTGGCCTATGCATACCATAAGGCATACCTCACAACCGTCCCAAAATTTGGCTGAACAATCCTGGATTTCTGATGTCCTGTTGTCACAGGCAGTGGGTAATACAGTGGGGAAAAAAGTATTTAGTCAGCCACCAATTGTGCAAGTTCTCCCACTTAAAAAGATGAGAGAGGCCTGTAATTGTCATCATAGGTAGACCTCAACTATGAGAGACAAAATGAGAAAACATATCTAGAAAATCACATTGTCTGATTTTTAAAGAATTTATTTGCAAATTATGGTGGAAAATAAGTATTTGGTCAATAACAAAAGTTCATCTCAATACTTTGTTATATATCCTTTGTAGGCAAATGACAGAGGTCAAACGTTTTCTGTAAGTCTTCACAAGGTTGGCACACACTGTTGCTGGTATGTTGGCCCATTCCTCCATGCAGATCTCCTCTAGAGCAGTGATGTTTTGGGGCTGTCGCTGGGAAATATGGACTTTCAGCTCCCTCCAAAGGTTTTCTATGGGGTTGAGATCTGGAGACTGGCTAGGCCACTCCAGGACCTTAAAATGCTTCTTACGAAGCCACTCCTTCGTTGCCCTGGCGGTGTGCTTGGGATCATTGTCATGCTGAAAGACCCAGCCACGTTTCATCTTCAATGCCCTTGCTGATGGAAGGAGGTTTGCACTCAAAATCTCACGATACATGGCCCCATTCATTCTTTCATGTACACAGATCAGTCGTCCTGGTCCCTCTGCAGAGAAACAGCCCCAAAGCATGATGTTGCCACCCCCATGCTTCACAGTAGGTATGGTGTTATTTGGATGCAACTCAGCATTCACTCTCCTCCAAACACGACGAGTTGTGTTTCTACCAAACAGTTCTACTTTGTTTTCATCTGACCATATGACATTCTCCCAATACTCTTCTGGAACATCCAAATGCTCTCCAGCTGGCCCGGATATGTACTGGCTTAAACAGGGGGACACATCTGGCACTGCAGGATCTGAGTCCATGGCGGCGTAGTGTGTTACTGACGGTAGCCTTTGTTACGTTAGTCCCAGCTTTCTGCAGGTCATTCACTAGGTCCCCCCGTGAGGTTCTGGGATTTTTGCTCACCGTTCTTGTGATCATTTTGACCCCACGGGTGAAATCTTGCGTGGAGCCCCTGATCGAGGGAGATTATCAGTGGTCTTGTATGTCTTCCATTTTCTAATTATTGCTCCCACAGTTGATTTCTTCACACCAAGCTGCTTGCTTATTGCAGATTCAGTCTTCCCAGCCTGGTGCAGGTCTGCAATTTTGTTTCTGGTGTCCTTCCACATCTCTTTGGTCTTCACCATAGTGGAGTTTGGAGTGTGACTGTTTGAGGTTGTGGACAGGTGTCTTTTATACTGATGTCAAACAGGAGCCATTACTACAGGTAATGAGTAGAGGACAGAGGAGCCTCTTGAAGAAGTTACAGGTCTGTGAGAGCCAGAAATCTTGCTTGTTTGTAGGTGACCAAATACTTATTTTCCACCATAATTTGCAAATAAATACTTTAAAAATCAAATGTGATTTTCTGGATTTGTTTTCTCATTTGTCTCTCATAGTTGAGGTCTACCTATGATGACAATTACAGGCCGGCCTCATCTTTTTAAGTGGAAGAACTTGCACAATTGGTGGCTGTACTGCTATGCTGGTCAGCGGGAGATACAGTATGTCCTGACTTCAACTCAGCCGCTCACTGCTTCACCATTCAGCCACTCTACTCCTGGTGTCTTGGGAGCAGTAGGCTTAATGTAGTGACGTCGCTTACATCGCTCGTGCTGCTCTCTGAAGCCTCCAGAAGCAGAGATAAAAGAGAACAGTAGGGAAACAAAGCGAGGTAAGCACTAGTTTGTTTGTTTTGTTTGATCCATTATATTGTGGGCGACTGTATACTGTGAGGCAACTGGAGGGGGCTATATATTGTGGGGGCAACAGAAGGGGGACTATGTACTGTGGGGGCATCTGAAGGGGACTATATACTGTGAGGTCAACTGGAGGGTGCGGCTGTACCTATGAGGACCACTGGAGGGAGGCTGTATACTGTGGGGGCAACTGGAGTGGGTCTGTAAACTTTGGGGGCAACTAAAAGTGACATTAAATGGTGAGGGAACTGAAGGTGGACTGTATACTGTGGGGGTAACTGGAGTAGGACTGAATACTGTGAGATTAACTGGATGAGAAATGTATACTGTGGGGGCAACTTTAGAGGGACTGTATACTTTGGAGGCATCTGGAGGGGGACATTATAATATATGGGTATACTGTGTCAGGACCACTACAGGGGCATTATATTGTGTGCAAAAAGAGACATTTATGAGAATGGATGGAGCCAAAGTGGAAGTAGGTGGGGCTGGAGGTGGGCCTTTCTATATGCAAATCTGACGTGGAACGCATAGTGCATTGCACATTCTATCCCTCTTTCAGTCCGTTAAAAGTTGAGAGGTATGCTACTATTCTCTATAACTACAATTTTGCATATAAAAAGAAACTTCTGTTTTTGGTGTTGCAAAGTCTCTCTTCCACTGCAGCAGCTCATAAATGTACTTTGGGCGGTTATGTGCTGTTGCTGCAGAGGATGGAAGCTCATTCACTGTGTTAAGTTGAGTTTTCTGTAGTGTACAGTTGCAGTCTGCATTGAGTGGGCTGAGTTTACAATTTGTGCGGCTGCAGAGTTTAGAGGAAACTCTGGTGGCTCAATAATCCAGGTGTCCACACATTTGCTCGGACATGCAGACATTCAGAGCCTTGTTCACAGCCATTGTTCTACTGTAGAATCTCATGTAGCTACATAAAGAAAAACCCTTGTGCATTGCTCATAACCAAACACATTCTCAATCACCCATCTAGGCACCTATAAATGGATTTTACAGTCTGACACTCAACCTTGCATTCAGTGACCATCTTAGTCAATATATAATATACAGTACATGTAGGGTACATACTCTAACACCAACACTCTAACATACTCTAACACCAATATGTATTCCCTCTTGACTTTACTATTCAGTTTTCCCGTCACTAAACTATCCCCTTTAGATCTATCTTCAATACAGCAGCAACAGTCCTCATTCAGTCTAGACGCTACACTGAAGCCTCCAGTCTGATCCAGTCTACCACCCTACATATTCTCTCCATTCCAATGATCTGAGACTAACATCCTCTATAATCAGGACCTCCTACTCTCATCTCCAAGATTTCTCCCAAGTTGCATCAGTTCTCTGGAATGCGCTACCCCAGACAAATTAACAACCAACTTCTACCATTTCAAGCATGCCCTAAAAACACATCTACCCCTATTCACCCTATTCCTAAAATAACCCTTCTCTGTTCACTGCTGTTCACATGATACCTTCATCGTAGTGTAACCCTGCATGCCCAGGCCCAGGCACTTTGGATCTGTACATAAAAGAACACTAGTCGGTGACCGGCTCATACAGCTTTATTTATTTGTGTTATGCAAGGTTCACAGTAGTGTTGCCACTCCGTTGTTCTGGTTCGTCTGAGGACCACAATGGAGAGGCGGACCACTAAAATAGCGATAACACGTGGAGCCTGATGGACCCCATTGAAACCAGCAGAGGAAAAAGTCCTCCGTGCAGACGGACATTGTGATGGAATCTTTGGCGCAAATGTGAATGTAGCCTTACTTTATCTGATAAAAATGACTGGTCCACAGTATAAACACTTTTAACTCTTGTGTCACTCCTTCTACATCATAGATTGTAAGCTCTTGCGACCAGGGCCCTCACTCCTATTGTGTAAATTGACAATTAATTTATTACTCTCTTATTTTGCTATATATGAACCCTATGATTTGTATAGTGCTGCAGAATATGTTGATGCTATATACAGTAATACCTCACACACTCGCGTTTCCAAATTTGCGAATTCAGAGATTCATGATATTTTTTTGGCAACTAACATATATAGATTTTGCTGTTTTTTCACAGATCTGTGAAATTTAAAAAAAAACAAACCTTCGCTATTGGGTAGTAGCGTCCTGTTCGTTACATACCCAGTAATTAGTTTCATTTTACTGTGAGTGTATAAGAAAAATGAATGAATGTATTAATATACAGTACTGTACAGTATACTTTAGTATACTGTACAGTACTGTAGGGTAAAGTTTATTGATATTTAGGGGTTAAACATTAGAAATCGGCATTGTAAGCGCTTCTAATTGCTTGTACCAAACATTCGCGATTCCTCGCGATCCGCGACCGTTTCTGGACCCTAACCTCGCAAATGTACGAGGTATTACTGTATATGATAAAAACTAATTGTTATTAAATTCAATATTATATATGCTTATTTTTCATGCATGTGTACTATGGGTATTTTCTGTGACGTGTCATCCCCACAGTAACGTAACTTTGAAAAATTGTCAGTCACTTTAAACTGATAGCACCAAGTGTGACAGGTCGTAGCAAGCGATAGAAAATAATTCCAGTTCTCTGTAGCAAACTTACAGCCACGAGAAGTAATGGACAGCAAGCAGAGATCTTGATAATGATGATGAATTGGAACACAAATTATATTCAAAGGTTCCTTTTTATTAGAAACGTATCATTATATACTGATCATTTTTATTTACATAAAATTGGAAAAGCCCTTCAAGAAACCCATCTATCTGCATTCACACATCACCTGACAACCTGAACACTGTAATTGACAAGAACGTACACTATATAATTTATGCATGAGAACTACAGTGTACGTACAGTGTCACATTGTATACAGTCGTGGGTTCCAAGGGGATCAATATGAGCACAAAGGATGTTGAAAGGCAGTATTTATTTTAGAAAATGTTTCCCTTTCAAATCATTTGTATTGCAAAGTTCGTCCTATGATTACTCTTTCCTTCATTCGGAGGGGAATGATTTTTGAGATTGCTGTTTGGTAGATACAATCAGATTTATGATTCTGAATGGAAGGTTGCTTATTTATTCTCCATTTACATACAAATGAGCTTCTGCCTCTGGAACATGAAAGGCAGAATAGGTTAGGCTGTTTGATAGATTTCCACAATTAAAGGGTACAGTCTGTCCTGTGGAAGTCCATTATCCAGTAATATTTGTAGGATTTGAAAACCCAACTTCACCAGGAATGGGAATCATGAATATTTCTCCCAAAGCCCTTCTGCTCATTTTGTAAAATTAAGCAGTTAACCTGGAAATGTGACATATTTGCAAAAATATCAGGTTCTTATCAAAATGTGACAAAAAATTTTAAATGTATTTTCTGACATCTGCTGTGACAGACTACACAGTCTAGTAGAGTTTATTTATGCTGTATAGTCTGATTTATACAAATCAAGCACTTTATGATGATAGGACCAAACGTGTGAAACTATTTATTCTTTTCCTTATACATTTTACTAAAGACAAAACAAATTCCATCCACATTTCGTAATTTATGGTAATTAGTACCAAAATTAGAATCATTGTCTCTTGCATCATGTAACATTTTTTTTTCTTTTTACAAAAAAACTTCTAAAGGGTATGCCCCCTTTACCCCAGAAACAAAGAGTAATTATTGTAGAAATGTATGCATAGAGCCACACCAAATTTTTTTGTGTTAACCCATGCCCCTAATTTCACCCATTCCCACCCAGGACCCTTTGTGCCCGAACACATTATAATGTCCCTTAGTGCCCCACACAGTATAATGCCCACTTTATGCCCCCGCAAAGTATAATGCGCCATTCAGTGGCCCCAACAAAAGTTTATGACTTGTTAATGACCCCCACATAGTATAATGCCCCCTCAGTGGTCCCCCATAGTATAATATCCCCTGAATGATCCCACATAGTATACTGGGTTTTCTACGGTCTCACATAGTTTAATGCTTCCTCAGTCTCCCACACCACAGTGCCCCCTTATGGTCCACACATAAAAGTTGTGCCATACAAAAAGTTGTATTGACCTAATCCCATTCCGACAGAGCTGTCTGTATAGGTTCTGGCTTTGTCCTCATCACCACAGACAACACTAGCCACAGCCTGGATGGTGAGCAGATGACCTGATTCCTCCGTGCTCACCATTGTTATCATCTCTATCTGTGTCCAGAGGATGTAGATAGAGTTGAATCAGGCTCACTGCCCAGTATGACTGGGGGAATTCTCTTGCTTTATCTGGGATGGCTGATAGGGCTCTCCCCACTGCAATAGGGCATGGTGCAGGTTCACGTTGGCCCTATGGTTAATACAGCCCTGTATTTTTTGTTTCCACTTTTTTGCTATGGGCACCATATTTGGATTTTATCATAACTTACCTGGTGCAGCCCTCCCTGATTATTGACTATACGGGATTGTAATTTGGAATTCATTTTTTTTTTTTACAATTACAAGATATTTCCTGCACATTTTAAGCAGGGTGAAATCTGCAGTAAAAATTTGCTGAATAAATTGACATTCTGTGGATTTAATTTACGCTTAAGATTTAATTTAATTTATGCTGAAGTGTGGATGAGATTTGTTTAACCTTTTCCCAACATTTCATGTACATATAATGTACAGGTATTAAACCCTCTCCATATATGAAGTGTGCCAGCTGTATTACATAGAAGGCACCTGTCAGTAGCAACCATGAATGTTGTGTAATTGTGTAATTGAAGTGTGACTATTGGACAATATACTACAGTATTGAATTAAAGGGAGTCTATCATTGGCAAAATCAATTTTTAAATAAGATAGATAGATTTGGGCCCATCCATCCATGCGTCATCTTTATTCTCTGCGTACTGCGCCTTGTGTAGTTCTATGGGCTACTGAACTACTGAGCACGCAGAGAATAAAGATGGCGCACGGAGCACCTGAAGTGGCTGAGAGTACAGCATATGCACGAGATTTGAATCGTGCACATGTCAGAAGCTGCTATTGATGCAGCTAAGAAGAGGAGAAACAGGCATAACTTTAAAGAAGGGGGTGTTGATTTAACTAGACAGGGGCGTTCAAATTTGGATGACGCAGCTGTTCTCGGAACACAGGGATAACGCCCCCTGTGCTCCGTGCAGCTCATTTACATATGGATAAAAAGTTGATTTATGAAAAAAAACACCAAAATAAAGGTATACCTAGAATATCCTTTATAAAGGCAATTTGAATCTATGCTTATTTAAAAAATTGATTTTGCCAATGATAGACTCCCTTTAATTATATTGTCATGATGTCATGACGCTTGGCGTGCCCCATGTGACCATTAAGGCCTGTGATACTAAAGTGCACTAGGGTTACCTAGTTTCTAATATTGATGATCTTTAGGGTAGGTCAACAGTATTAGATTTGCGATGGTCCAACAGACTTTCCCCAGTGAGCTTCTCCAGGACAGCGTGGCTCCTGGTATGGTTTGCATGCCAGGAGTCACAATGCTCATTCACTGTACGATTTGAAGTGTTGGGTTTTGGTACTGCAGCACTGCCCAATTGAAGCAAACAATACTAGGAGCCGTGCTATCCCCGGGCAGAACTATCAGAACTATCCTAAGGATAGGCCATCGATATTAGAAACTGGATGACCCCCTTTAACCACTTCCATACCACATGCTTTACCCCCCTTCCAGACCAGACACATTTTTGGGTTTTTTATATGTGCGGTTTTGAGGGCTATAACATTTTTATCATTTATGTTATTCAACTAATTTCTGCTTCTTTTTTGGGTGACACATAGGGCTTTATTTTTATGTAGTTTTTATTTTTGCATGTGTTTGAATTTTTTTCTATATCTGGGAAAATATAAACAAAAGAGGAGGGAAAACGTGTCCGTTTTTCACTTCTCATTTTTTTTTTTTTTTTTTATTTAATAACACAAAGTGCTACTAAAAAACTTTTTAAAATTTGCAGCTGCTGATTTCTTCTTGGACGTACCTGTACGTCCTTGCAGAAATAGACAACCACCACTTGGACGTGTATGCTCTATGCGCGGTACGGAAGTGGTTAAGATATTAATCTCAGAAAAAACTAATGTAAAATAGAACTCCAGGAAATCTATTCCAAAATCAATTGCATTATGGTTCCCTAAAAGGCCAATGAAAACACACTCACTGCAAAAAAAAAAAAAAATCACAAAAAGAAGTTGTTGAAATTGAATTACATTTTCTAGTTGCAGCATCCCAGAGGCTGCTGATTTTTATTGTTTGTCTATGTGCCTCTGGGTTTTGTGTTGATACGTCCCGTTTTATGTTAAATGTATTGTTGCAGCCTTTCCCTCTGCATTATATCCCCCTGCAGTGTTCAAAACCTAGCCTTGGTTTAGCCCTGGCCTATCATAGGTCACTGGGAAGGGTTGTAGGGAGACCTCGGCTCCCCGGCGACGGTTGGTCTCCTCAGTCTAGTGTGTGCAGTTAGCTGGGGAAGGTGTGGAGAGCTTGCCTGCCACCAGCCTCTGGACTGAGGGTCAACGGTCGCCTTCACAGCCCCAGGAGGGACATCATCAGCCCCAGGCTCATCTCAAGTCATCCCAGAGCAAGGGAGAAGTGCTGTCAGTACTTTTGGACTTATTCGGTGCCATGCCAGGAGGAGCAGGAGAGGACCCTGACAGGAGAACTACTTTCGGGCCCAGTCTACAAGTAACCAGATCCCTGTCAGGACTCCCTGTGACTCTATCTGCAGTATACCTAGCTGGGAGAGGCATGAGAGGAGGAGGAGTGGAGAACTATACTGCAGAGCCTGTAACATCCCTGGGCACCCTCCTAGAACCAAGGCTGGGGGTTGAACACTGTAGGACTACTACCCCATTTGGAAGCTGCCATTACCTATTGTTCCTGTTGCCAAATAAAGGCTGTTACTTGTTTACCAGCACCGCTGACTCCTGCCTGCATCACCATAAGGGCCCTTCTGATCTACACCACACCGGCTCAGAGAAGAGAGGTCCCCTCTCCAACTGGAAGCGCCCCGGGGGAAAAGATTACTACCACCAACCATCCAGTAGTGCTGCATGACCCCCTTCGACTTTGTCCAGCCCAGAGTGGGGCTGGAGTGGTTGGTGAGTGTGCTCGGCCTGCTAGGTAGCGCAGCATCTGCCACTACTACTCCCATCCTCCGGTCTCCTCCATCTGGGTTGTGGCATAGTGTGAATGTAATAATTATATATGTAAGTAGTTGTAATATTAGAGAAAAAGGATAAGGCTTCATGCACACATCTGGGTGTGCCATCCAAGGTGGTGTCCATTACGTTCCGATGAAAATAGAGCAGGTCCTATTCTGCTCCATTTTATCAGAACAGATCGGAAGCCCCCATAGAGGTAAGTGCATAATGGAATGCACTTGGATGATATTTGGATCTTACTCCAAGTGCCATCCGACTGCATTCCGCTGCAAAGCCTACCCAACTCAGATGGGGTCTAAGTTCATTGGGGAAAACTGTTTGACCTGGATACATGATGAGTGGCAGTTGGGCATGGCGTCATACAGGTTCTGTATGGCATCCAGCAGCACATTTACCTACAGATGTTGCAGCTGAACCTGTAGATCCAGCACATACATAGCTTGCCAATGCTGGCAAGACCCAATGTCTAATGAGACCACACCTGTTATCATTTACATATCTGCCTAATAACATAACTGCATGCCGAGTTTTGCTGAAATTCTACATTTCTATTTGAGTATGTTATTGTTTTTGTCAGTGAGTGTATTATAGTAAATTGTATTCAGAAGAACGCTAGCAGCAATATCATACATGAGGGGTTCTTTATATTGTGTAATGTATACCATACATTGTTATTCTGAACTGTAATCAATAAAGATAATATGTGGCTGTTTCTTACTGGCACTACCACTAGAGGGCAACACCACCCTGTAATAATTTCATTTGTAATAGGAAGGGGTGTAAATAAAACAAATATATTTGTTATTTTTGAACAAACAAATTGGATCATGTAAAATAACATTTTCAGTATTTCAGATCCATTCATTTTATACATACTGTATATGTATAAAATGAATGCTCAGCGTATACTGAAACACTTATAAATGTCTCAAAACAAAGTATAGCTGTCCTCATAAGTAACTAAATGCAATATGGTCGATTAGTTGAATGTAAATAATATAACACTGTATATAGCTATGTACAGAAATATTACTTTGTACATGTAGAATTTTTTTTGTTTACCCTTTATAGAAATTTCCAATGTGAATTAGATTATATACATACTGGTCTGTACATTGCACCTACACTTACCATCATATCTCCTTGATACTATTAATTTACTTAGAAATAATACTTTATACATAGATGTCCATTATTTACATTTATATAATAGTTCTATAAGATGGTAGTAACCACCACCTTCCACAAAGTGACTAGTTTCTTAGGTCTATAGCCAGAATTGGCCCGTATAGCTGTTTGGTATATTTACTTGTGTTCTGTGAGTCTTATTGTGCATTTTATGACATGATTTACCAAATATGCTGATGACTTATTGCATTGTATGATAACACTCACATTGTGTCCTGTTGCCAAGTCATCACGTCTACTTCAGTCTGGTGTTTTCTGGGAGGAGGGCAGCACAATGACTCTCCAGACAGGCGAAATCTGGCTTTTCCCATTGACTGCACAGCAGGCGGTGTCCCCTAGGTGCTGCTCGATGTACAGTCTTTGGGCACTATGACTTGACGCTGTGTAGTCACGTCAAGTAGGAAGGCTGTCGTAAAAAAGGAGGTTTTCCTGCACCTTTGGATATTTTGTCCTGACTTCCATTGCTACCAGTCCAACTGTCTGCCTTTACAATACAGTTCTGAGGTTGAGCCTGTATCTGAAGGTTAGTGTGTAGAACCCAAGCTTTACAATTAGTTACCATGGTTGTTGAGAGAAAATCCCTGTGAGAACTAGACAGTCACAGGACCATCAAGTGCGTAGTTTGTTCTTGTCATATTGGACTGCTGATCTTGGCTGTTTCATACTGAGCAACTGATGTTAACCTTTGTCTTGCCAACATGGGCGTAAATACCAGGGTAGCAGCTGCCACAGGGCCCAGGACATTAGGGGGCCCGGTGCTTTTTTTTTTTTTTTTTTAATAGGCTGATACCTGCTGGACCCAGGCAGGTAACGGGCCCTATTTACTTACCGATACCTGCTCCTGCTCACAGCCGCCTGCGCTTCTCCTTCTGCGGAGCCGGAGGAGGCTGTGAGCAGGAGAGGGTAAGTAAGGCCGCGGGCTGAACCCCACAAACACTGCTATCATTATACTCCGGGGTCTTTTCAGACCCCAGAGTACAGTGCCTTGCGAAAGTATTCGGTCCCCTTGAACTTTTCAACCTTTTGCCACATTTCAGGCTTCAAACATAAGGATATAAAATTTTAATTTTTTGGGTGAAGGATCAACAATAAGTGGGACACAATCGTGAAGTGGAACGAAATTTATTGGATATTTTAAACTTTTGTAAAAAATAAAAAACTGAAAAGTGGGGCGTGCCAAATTATTCGGCCCCCTTAAGTTAATACTTTGTAGCGCCACCTTTTGCTGCAATTACAGCTGCAAGTCGCTTGGGGTATGTCTCTATCAGTTTTGCACATCGAGAGACTGAAATTCTTGCCCATTCTTCCTTGCAAAACAGCTCGAGCTCAGTGAGGTTGGATGGAGAGCGTTTGTGAACAGCAGTTTTCAACTCTTTCCACAGATTCTCGATTGGATTCAGGTCTGGACTTTGACTTGGCCATTCTAACACCTGGATACGTTTATTTGTGAACCATTCAATTGTAGATTTAGCTTTATGTTTGGGACCATTGTCTTGTTGGAAGATAAATCTCCGTCCCAGTCTCAGGTCTTTTGCAGACTCCAATAGGTTTTCTTCCAGAATGGTCCTGTATTTGGCTCCATCCATCTTCCCATCAATTTTAACCATCTTCCCTGTCCCTGCTGAAGAAAAGCAGGCCCAAACCATGATGCTGCCACCACCATGTGTTGACAGTGGGGATGGTGTGTTCAGGGTGATGAGCTGTGTTGCTTTTACGCCAAACATATCGTTTTGCATTGTGGCCAAAAAGTTAGATTTTGGTTTCATCTGACCAGAGCACCTTCTTCCACATGTTTGGTGTGTCTCCCAGGTGGCTTGTGGCAAACTTTAAACGGGACTTTTTATGGATATCTTTGAGAAATGGCTTTCTTCTTGCCACTCTTCCATAAAGGCCAGATTTGTGCAGTGTACGACTGATTGTTGTCCTACGGACAGACTCTGCCACCTCAGCTGTAGATCTCTGCAGTTCATCCAGAGTGATCATGGGCCTCTTGGCTGCATCTCTGTTCAGTCTTCTCCTTGTTTGAGATGAAAGTTTAGAGGGACGGCCGGGTCTTGGTAGATTTGCAGTGGTCTGATACTCCTTCCATTTCAATATGATCGCTTGCACAGTGCTCCTTGGGATGTTTAAAGTTTGGGAAATCTTTTTGTATCCAAATCCAGCTTTAAACTTCTCCACAACAGTATCACGGACCTGCCTGGTGTGTTCCCTGGTCTTCATGATGCTCTCTGCGCTCTAGCACTAGAAGTCCCAGAAATTTCGAGCTCCCCCTTGAAGTCCTGAAAAAGGGTCAAATGACCCTTAGTCCAAACAGACAACTCTGATAGCTCCAATTAGCATCCTTTCATTTGTAAATGTGGCCATTGTCTGAGGAATCTGCAGGGGGAAATTGTGTTGATCCACCTCAGGTCTTGTAAGAGAGTGTAAACAAAAGAATGTAATCTGCTTCTGAGTGTGTCTGTCCACCCCCCAGCTGCATTGTTGTGCTGGGAATATGCATAAGGTTGCTAACACCTTAGCAAATTTGCATGCAGCCTTTTGTGCTGTGGGGGATAAATAGGTGATGGCACAGTGTGGCGTGAAGTAGAAGTGGGGAAACGTCTCCATTTCACCCCAATAGAACCGTACCCTACAGATGGAGAGCCAAGTGCTAAGGCCAGACGAAGTGTCCGGAGTCGCCTTCAGAGCTTCCTCTGTTTTATCACTCTTGACATGCTTCGTAGCATTCAAGAATGGACTACTCAACATGCACGTCACACGGAGCAGGTGGATTGGTTCATGGGTCTCCCGGAACTAATGGCATTTATTTCAGTCATTATCTTGCGGGGGGTGACCAAGGTTCCATCACTACGTGACAGCTGGTCAGCAAACCTGGCAAACCCAAGGATCATTGCAACTATGACCCGAAACCGCTTCCAAGACATCATGCAACACCTACGCTTTGATGACATGTTCACACGCAGTGAGCGAGTGGAGACCGATAAGTTTGCTGCAATCTCCGATGTGTGGAGATCGTTTGTCACCAACTGCATCGCATCCTACAACCCTGGTCGACACATCACTATTGATGAACAGCTTTTCCCGTCAAAGACTCGCTGCTGTTTTCTGCAATACATTGCAACAAAACCAGACAAGTTTGGCATCAAGTTTTGGGTGGCTTGCGACTTGAAATCAAAGTACATCTGTAATGTCCTCCCATATCTTGGCAAGGACCCCAGTCGTCCCAGCGGGGAGAGACTGTCCGAAACTGTAGTGATGAGGCTGATGGAACCATTCATGGACAAGGGCAGAACTGTAACCACGGACAATTTCTTTACATCATTGTCACTTGCACAACGACTGCTTAGCCAGAAAACCACTATCCTCGGCACAGTCAACAAGAGTCGCCGGGAAATTCCTCAATCCGCTAGACAGATGGACCGCACTGAATTCACCACTCGGGTGTTTTCAACCACTGGTGCCACACTGACAGTGTATGCACCCAAACGAAAGAAGGCCGTCTACATTCTCAGCAGCATGCACAGCGTGGTTGAGACTAAGGATACCAACAAAAGGAAGCCAAACACGGTCACACAATACAACCACACAAAGTGCGGTGTGGATGTAATGGACCAAATGGTGCGGGAGTACAGCGTGCGTGCAGGAACACGGAGATGGCCAGTCGCCGTGTTCTACAACATGATTGACATGGCAGCACTGAATGCTCATGTTCTTTATCAGGCATGCACTGGGGTGCAGGAGAGACGGGTGGACTTCCTGGTTGAGCTTGCAAAAGAGTTAGGTGGCTCTCATGTGACTGAAAAGAAGGCACGCAAGGAGAAACTCCTTCGGCAACAACCTTCCACACCCAGCCCTGGCAAAAGGGCGAAGTGTCAGGTCAACCATCGATACACGAACAATTGTGCAACTGAGAGATGTGTTTACTGCTACAAATACACGTGTGGCAAATGTACCAGGGACATACCCAGGCAGTGCCAGGTATGTTCCGACAGTGCAGACAGACTGCTGAGTGAGTGCTGAAATGCTAGTCACACAAGAAGGACATGCCACTCACACACACACACGCAGCCCCCCACAGCAGCCTATTGTAAATATGTGTGGAATTGTTTTATTCCTTGTATTTTTTTTATTATTTTCATAACAAAAATAAAAAGCATAGAAACAAATAACAGTTGTTCTTTTGTATATTTACATTTTTGTATATTTAGATTCAAGTCAATGGGTGCAGAAAAAAAAAATCGCAAAAAAATCGCAGCTTCTTGCGATATTTTTGCGATCTGTCCCATTGGTCATATAGATCACTCCTCTGGGATTTTTTCGCACAAAAAAAATCGCACAAAAAAAAAAAAAAAAAAAAAAAAAAATCGCACCTATGAAAAAAAATCGCACGAAAAAAAATCGCAGGTGTGCTTGGTGCCATTGAAATACATTGGCAAATCGCAGAAAAATCGCGATTTTCGCACAATTTTTTTTTTTGCTAGTGTGCTTGAGGCCTTAGACAAATGCTTGTGGTCATTACTCACAGCTGTACCTTGCTCTAAAATTTCTAATTCTATTTAAAATATATAAAAAATGATTCATTGTTTCAGTGCTTTTTTGCTCAAATAAAACTAAACTAAATACAATATGTATAGTCTTTATAGTATCAAATACAATAAACTGAATAGAACTAACTAGAAACTAAATGGCTAAACTCAATGGAAAACAACAACCTCCTGTGGTGTGACAGTAATGGCCTTAATTATTTAAGAACAAAAGACAGTGATTATAGGTTGTTTGCTTAAATCCTTCAGGTCATTCGACCCATCTCTGGGTTCCAAAGGTAGAAATGTTAAATGACCCCTCTCTGGGACTTCTAGTGTTAAACAGAACCCTGAGACTATCACAGAGCAGGTGCAGTTATACGGAGACTTGATTACACACAGGTGGATTATATTTATCATCATTTAGGACAACATTGGATCATTCAGAGATCCTCACTGAACTTCTGGAGTGAATTTGCTGCACTGAAAGTAAAGGGGCCGGATAATATTGCACGCCCCACTTTTCAGTTTTTTATTTTTTACAAAAGTTTAAAATAACCAATAAATTTCGTTCCACTTCACAATTGTGTCCCACTTGTTGTTGATTCTTCGCCAAAAAATTAAAATTTTATATCTTTATGTTTGAAGCCTGAAATGTGGCAAAAGGTTGAAAAGTTCAAAGGGGCCGAATACTTTTGCAAGGCACTGTATAATGATCGGAGGTCCAGGGGAGGTGAGGGAACATAAAAAACACTGTTAATTACCTCTCCTGTGCTCCGGCAGGCTTCAGGCTTGTTTGGTGACATCCCAGTTCAGGGGGGGTCCCATGTCAAATGTTTGTCTTGGGGCCCACCCATTCCTAGTTACGCCACTGCGTGCCGAACATCATCTACCTCAGTAAACATTGGAGTCAACTAGAGATGGGCAAACCTCACACGATTTGATTCAAGAAATCTGAGCTGGACCCTAATAAAAAATATATATATATGGCTCTTCAGAAAAAAGCCTGCAACTCTTGTATTCTTTTAGCTGAGGTGATAGCTAGCAAAAAGGTTGTTTGCAAGCCAGAAACTTAAGATCCACCTTCTCAAATGGTTCCAAAGGCGGGCCGCAAAGGCCAGAAAGAACTGTGGATAGATCCCAGAGTGGAACAGGAACTGCAACCACTTACCTAAGTCTCATAGCACCCTTAAGAAATTCTGGGAATTAAGGGGTTCAGAGACAATCTTTTGCTTAAGCAGGTGGATAAGGCTGAAACCTGTACCTTCAGTGTGGCAGGGGAAAGACCCTTATCCAAGCGGTCCTGAAGAAAATTCTGAATCATTCTCTTAGAAGGATTCGAATTATTCACTTCCTGCCTAGAGAACCACTCCTTGAAGACAATACCTATCATTAGGTATCTTTTATTGGTGGATTCTGCTCTTGCGCAGAAAAAAGGTCTTCAGGACGACTTCTGATAGTCCACTAGGGACTGAGCAACCTTCAGGCTTTCAGGTTGAATCTCCTCAGATCCTGGCACTTCTGAGTTCCTTGGGAAACCAGGTTCTGGATTGGGGGAAGCCTCTAATAGATCCCTCGACTCATGAGCATGAGTTGGGAACACCAAGCTCTTTTTGGTTATCACAGGGGCTTGGTCCTGTCTGACTTTCATCAATACCCTTGGTATCATGGAAAGTGGAAGGAAGATGTACACCAACCTGAACCTCCAAGGTATGGACAGGGCACCACTGCCAAGGGATAGTCCTCCTGATGCAGTCAGCAGAAGGTCTCTACCTTGGCATTGAGTCTGGTCACCATAAGGTCTACTTCTGGAAGACCCCACTTCAGGGTGATCTGGTGGAACACTCTTGATTGAGAAACCATTCTCCTGATACGGTAAGACCCCTACTCAACTGATCCGCTACTATGTTCAAGGAGCCCTTGATGTGAACTGCGGAGAGATGGGTCAGATCTTTCTCTGCCCAGGTGAAAATCAGACTTGCCTCCCTGAGGAGGGAGAATTATCTGATGCCTTCCTGTTTATTACAGTCACCATTTTGATGGACCGGATCTTGACAGCTCTTCCTCTGAGAAGAGGAGAAGAATGGAGGAGTGCCAGGTAAACTGCTCTGAGTTCCCTCCAGATGGTTGATGTCATCCTTTCTAGCCTGCTCCAGACTCCTTGTACGGTTTTCTCGTACAGATGGGCTCCTTATCCTGAAAAGGATGCATCGGTCAACAGGGTCCAAAAAGGTTGGATCGTGGACATACGACTTTCAGGTGTATCACCAATTGAGAGAAAGACGGGTTCTGGGAGAAAGTCTGATCCTCTTGTCAAGACTCAGAGGGCTGATTTCAGACCCCTAGTACTTCCGACTGGAGGGGACGCATATGCCTTAAAGTCCAAGGGACTGAATTGGCTAAGGCTAACATGAGGCCAGGACTCTCATAATTGTTCTGATGAACATCCGATGCGTTTTAAGAAGATATTATTATTTATTATGGTAACCTGTATAGCGCCATCATATTCCGCAGCGCCTTCATGGACATTGACAGATATAGGGCACTGTCCCATAGGACTAAAAATCTACATTCCCTATCAGTATGTCTTAAGAGTGTGGGAGGAATCCGGAGACCCCGGAGGAAACCCACGCAAACATGGGGAGAAAATACAGTCTCTTTGCAGATGCTGTCCTTGGCAGGTTATGAACCCAAGGCTGCAGTGCTAACCACTGAGCCACCGTATCGGAAGTGCTCTGATTATTTTTCTCTCCTTATCGGAGTTAAAGAAATTTCTAGGCAACAGAGTCAGACTGAACCTTCTTCTGTGTGGAAGGAATCACCTCTGACTTCTCCCGGTTATTAGCCTGGATGCTGGAAAAAAGAAACAGTTGTCTGCAGGTGCTGGAGCAGGATTGTTTCTGACTAGGCTTTTATTAGCCAGTCGTCCAGATATGGCATTATGAACATACCTTGAAGTCTGAGTGTGGTTGTTACTGGAGCCATCACCTAGGTAAAAGTGTGGGGAGTCGAGGAAATGCCGAAATGTCACCTGTGGGCGGCAATTGATACAGCAATTCTCAGATACCTTCTGTGAGGAGGATAACTGGAACTTGTAAGTACACATCCTTTAGGTCGAGAGTGACAAGAACATTGCTTTGTAGAAAGCATGACCAACTTCCCAGTGTCCCTTTGGAAACACTCTTCCTTATGAAGAGACTTAGATATATTAGGACTATAACATATATTGGTAGCGGGAAGTATGGAGAGTAGACCCCAAACTTTCTTCTGAGGGGGGACCTTTCCCAAGGCCCCCCTGCCCAGGTATTCCAGAATGGAATTTTCCAGTACAAGCTGCTCCAGGGCAGGAAGAGAACGGGTTGCGAGAATCTGTTTTGTGGCAGGCGAAGAATTCGCCCGCATAACCCCGCTGTACTTATCTGCATGACCAAAGTTCTTGGATCTTCTCCTGCCAGAAGAAGAGAAAAAAAATGGAAGAGACATCCCCCAACAGGAGTACTTGCCGCCATAGGAGGCGAAAAATTGGCGACAAAGCCAGGCTTCTTTCTGTCCTCTTCCTTGGGGAAGTTACGTACAGCCCCTCTGGGCTGATATCTAGCATGCCTCTGATATTGGAACGTAGATTGAGACAGCTGCACTGATAACTTCTGCCCCGGTCAGAAGGTCCTGCTTTCCCTTTAAAGGACTGCGGAAGGCACTTATCCTTTTAATCACAAGACCTTCCATGATGTCGTCCAGGCCTCTGCTAAAATGTTTACCCAGCTCAAGGGTAGGGAGCATACGTTATAATTGGACGCATTGGAATATATGGAAACTTCTGCTAGATACTCTCTTATTCGCTACCTGATTGGAGGCGATGTCCACAGAAGCCTGAGCAAAGGCCAAGGATTAAGCCTTCCTAAGGGTACACTCCAAGCGACTATGTATAGAGATCTGGAGATTGCCTGTCAAAGCTTTATCCAGTGTCGCGTCCATTTGGAAGGCCCTTGGCCCCCTATAGGTGGAACTAGAGGCTTCCCCAAGTTCAACATCACGGTCGCTGACCAGATGGACTTCAGCAGCCTAGGCATTCTTACCAAGAGGCCTGCTGGGATTTAGCGAAGTGTCTTCATCACACGAGTGCATCACATTGAGTACGTGAAATTCCTCTTCTGATGGAAATTACTGAGGATGTCTCTCAGTACGAAGCTTCTTGAGAAATCAAGTTCCGGATTTCTATCCTGCTCCTTGACCCACATAATTACGTCACGAATGAACGAATCCTCAGATGGGGTCCCACGGCATTGGCGAAAGCGAGTGTAATCGTACCATCAGGCAGAGGGATGTTGCACTCTGTGTAAGCAAAATGTTTCAGCTTAGAGGACCTTTCCCTCATTAAGTCACCGCTGCCACCAAAAGCAGTCAGAACAGTATCAAACAAAAATAGGCAGAAGACCATACTTACCCATTAAACTTATATACACAACTTTTTAAGAGACCCTTAACAACGTTGTCTTTAATACCGCTACAGCGGTAAAGAGAATGGCCTAAACTAGTCCGGCAGCGCAATCCAGCGCTACTGGGAGAAGGCTACAGAAGTGTAACAGAAAAGAGGGATCCAGGAAAACAGGTCCTGCAAAAAAGGTTCTGGAACCTGAAGTGACAAAATCACTTCCCCCGGATTAAAAAACCTTTCTCTCCCTCTTCACTTTAATTCCACTGCTATAGGAAGTGCGGTGTGTCTTTGTGGCAGACTGGAATAGAACCATAACTGCAATAGAAAGGCAGTGTAGGGAATTTGTGTCTGAGACGCTGTCATCAGTTGAAACTGAGCACAAACACCTGAAGCATAAACTCTGCTGAAGAGCTCAGCCAGGCAGGAGATGCAGAGAGGTTTATTTTAACCCTGCAATACAGCCTCCAAGTTCAGAAACAGACACATACTGAATGCACAGCCTGCCAAGCCTCAAACATCTCACCTGAGATCAGACAAGGGCAGGCACACCCAGCCCAGAATGGCCACAGACAGAGAGCGCAGCAGGGAGAAACAAGAAAGCCTCAAGAGTAAAAAGTAACCAAGGAAAAGATGAACAGCTGAAAGTGGAGAAAAAACTTACAAAAATGTAGTTAACCCCCAAATGGGAGGACAAAGAGCCTCCCTCCACCTGCCTGACACAAAGGACAAAAAAAAACAAAAAAAACACTGAGGGGAGGTCTCCTTGGCCTCTTATAGGGGAGTATCACTTAATTAATTATGTAAATTAAAAATTCTGACTGTCCTATCAGCACACAGGGGCAGAGATACCCCATATTGTGCTGCTGTTGGACACAACACAGATGAATGATTTGTAAAGTGCTGCAGAATATGTTGGAGCTATATAAATAAAGTTATTATTATTGTTATTATTATTATTATTATTACGGTATATGAAATTAAGCATTATGTCGTGACCTTTCAATGGATTGTCTGTATAATGCAGAAGAGGACAGGCCCTCCAGAATGAGTGACACTCTTGCCAAGTGATGAAGATCCTAAGAATTCACTAAGAGGGCAAATACATGAAAATTATTTTCTAAACTAGACTTTAGACTTGCCATTATTAGCTTTCTAATGTACTCATCCTTCTATACTGAGAAAGGTGTATAATTTTGACACTTTGTGAACTAAATGGAGGTTACGGAAAGAAAAACTAAGTTGACACTTTGCTTATGTTATAGGAGTTATGCAGCAGCAGATATATGTTTTATTTTGTATGGAATCTAAAATCATTGCATTTACTAATATACTTTATTGTAGAAGTATACAGCAATGTCCCAGTTTCAGAATCCCTCTCCTTATCTTAGCTGCTCCACTTCTGCATTTGGTCTGCGACAGCGACAGGCTGTGGTTTCTTTCAATAGTTAAGCCACCCTGGCGTAGCCATTGAAATGAGGCACATAGCCATGAACTTTCACAGCCTGTACCAGACCAAATGCAGAAGTGGAGCTGCTGGTACCAGGAGAGGGGGTCTGAAATTGGGACATTGTTGCATACCTCTACAATAAGGTATGTTAGTATATTCAATGGGACAGATTTATTATGCCTTGTAAGCCTGTTTTCCGACATACAAGGCATAAAAAATAACACATTTTTTGTGCAAATTGGGTTCACCCTCACTGATTTCCTAAAAGGGGCATGGCGATGGGTGGGGCATGAGCGATCTATCCATTCCTGCCATATTTATCATGTAAATATATTTATCATATATTTAAATCTATGCCTACTATGAGGAGGCATGTGCCTTTTTATAAATGAGGTGCATTCACCTCCATTGCCGATACGTTCAATATGTCTTATACACATATATTAGGCTACGTTCACATCTGCCCTGGAGTCTCCAGCACAGACCTGTCAGAAATCCTGTAAGCCTGATATTTTCATCTGGCGAATTCAGTTAAAAAGGATGGAGATCTGAGAGAGACCCGGTGGACACCATTAAGTTTCTTAGGATCCATTTGTGTCTGTCATAGAATGGATCCATTTTTTCATCTTCTGGTCCTCTGATAGACCAAAAGAACAGAAACCCTGATGCAGATGTGAATGTAGCGTAAGTTGTACATACCGTATATAGTACTTTGAATCATTAATACCAGTTTTAAACTGCTGTACTAAAATGTTAAAATAAGCAAATAACCTCATGAATATTGTATGGAGTGTCACAGCTCAGCGCAGAATTTCTTTGATGGAGCTTATGTCAACATATACCGTGTTTCTCTGAAAATAAGACAGGGTCTTATATTATTTTTAACTCCGAAAAAATGGCTAGGGCTTATTTTTGGGGTAGATCTTAATTTTTTCCATGAACAACAATCACACATTTGATCACTTTTTATTTCAACTTTTATCAGAGGTGAATCAGTGAAAAAACAGCAGTTCGGCACTTTTGATTTTTTTTTTTCCACTACGGCATTAACCATATAGGTAAAATATATTTATTAGTAGAGCGGGCGTTTTCAGACACAGGGATACCTAATGTGTATATGTTTCACAGTAATATTTTATTTTTATATGTATTCTAGTGAAAGTGGGAGGGGGCTTGAACTTTTATTTATTTATTTATTTACTATTAACCCATCCTAGGGGGCTTGAACCTGCAATCATCCCATAGACTGCAATACGTTGTATTGCAGTCTATGGGAGATTATTTACATTTCTATTGAGGCTGGTCATAGCCTCAATAGTAATATTCCTATGACAGGCCTGGGAGCCTTCATAAGGCTCCCGGCTATCAAAGGAACAGGTCAGCTACTACGATCTCGCTGCACGGGAGCCGACCTGCAGCGTGAATGGTACGGGGGTGGTGGGGACCGGCCCTGGGGATAGTTGATCTGCTTTGGGGGGGTGGATTTACAGGGGGAGAGGGGTTCCCGGACTCGCACACTCAGCAATACCCGCGATCAGTGGACTCTGATCGTGGGCATTAACTGCGGGTCTCCGCTGTACAAGGAGACCCGGTATAGCAGCTATAGGGGGTTGGGACCCGCCGTGGGGACTGCGGGGGGGAAGCGCGGAGGTCACACTTAGCAATGCCCGCGGTCAGAGTCCATTCCAATCGCGGGCATTAACTCCGGGTTGCGCTACTTTGGTAGGAAGGGGGGGGGGGTCACGCTCAACAATGCCCGCGATCAGGGTAGACTCTGATCGCAGGCATTAACTCCAGGTCTCCACGCAGACCCGGTACAGTAGCTATGGTAGCTGCTCTGCAGTAGAACGGCCGCCATCTTTAAGGACCCAGCATCTGCTGTAATCATACGGCAGATGTCGGGAAGGGGTTAAATTAGCTAGGGCTTATTTTTGGAGTAGGGCTTATATTTCAAGCCTACTCCAAAAAACCTGGAAAATCTAGCTAGGGCTTATTTTCGGGGTAGGTCTTATTTTTGGAGTAACACGGTAGCAAACACAAAGAGAGCAAAAAAGTGAAATTTCCAAAAATAAAGAGACATTAGGATGAAAATGGGTCTCTAAAGTCATTGTTATATGGCTTAGGCCTATAGAAACAGACACATCTCTAGTGGGACAACCATTTCAATGATTTATTGGCGTTCTTTATAGGTAGTACAGCAAATGTATGAAAATCTTCTGATGAAAATGTATGAAAACCTCATCCTAAGGCCTGCAAAATATCAAAATTTATTACATTACATTATTATATGTGTCTTTTAGCTTAACTGCTAGCTATTTGGCCACTGAGCTATTGGGATAATGTGATATCTGCTCTGAGTGTAGAACTGTAAAGGAGGTTTAAATGCCCCCCGACCTCCTCTGAATTATCAGGAAAAGGCTTTACATATGCTTGTGAAGGCCAAGAAGGGCCACATCCAACTGTGTAGCTGATACCTTGAGATATGCCGCCACAGAGATGTACATATTTATCTCTCCTGCAAAGGGAGAGCTGTTTTACACTTCAGGCGTTTATGCAATCTTTTTTAGATTTGTTCATAAGTGTCGGGAAAAAAGCCACATAAAATCGCCCTGGGGCAAGATGTGCTACCAAGCAATCAGCTGGTCAGCGCCTGCATTACTACTACACCATAGGTCTGAAATGATAAAATGTTTACGATACGATGCCAGCGCGCTGCGTTCTTCAGAAATGTAATGGTAACGATATGTGGTGGCAGAAACCACAATGCTTAAAAATAAAGTAAAACCTAGAAAGGCGAGAGGATACTGGGAATAATAGTCAAATAAATATAACTAGATAATAATTGTATGAAGTTTTAATGAGTCATTGAGGCCCAAAGCCTATTCTCAACATAGAATTATTAATACTCACATACTAAATATAGATATATAATAAGACTATTATATCTGCCATCAAGAAAAACATCCATTATTCACAATAAAAGGGGTTTTCACATGAACATAACAAGTATAAATTTGTAGACTATTAAAATGTAAACATTTTTGCAAATATATAATTATAAATTTTTGCAGAGTTTTAGACTAAGGCCCCACGTTGCAGAAAACCAGCTTTTTTTGTTGCAGATTTTGCTGCGGTTTTTTGAGCCAAAGCCAGGAGTGGCTTGAGCAGAAGGTAGAAGTATGAGGGGCGCCTGAAAAGTTCGTAGCCCACCCATGAATTCTTTTTCACATGGTCTTGTTTTGCAATGCAATATGTTATTTAGTTATTTGAAAGGTGTCATGAGCAATCTGGAGTTCTTTTGATTTTTTTTGTTTCAGGTACAGCATTTTAAAGTTAGGTAGTGAAGCTGAAATATGGAAATTTCACACATTCACACAGTTCACACATCGGCTGTTGCAATGGTTGCAATTCACTCCTGTGGTTTCCAACTGCTTCAGCACCCACTGTATTCCCCTGAGTTGGCTCCCTCGGACTACCACCTATTCCCACAAATGAAAAGGCACCTTGGTGGAAGTCGTTTTCCTTCTGATGAAGCCGTCATGGATGCCGTAAAGGACTTTTTGGATGGAACGTTCTACCACAGTGGAATAATGAAACCCCAAGAGCAATGGCATACATGTGTGACCCTCAAAGGAGACTATGTTGAGAACTGACTGCAAAATTTTGACCCACATTCACTACTTCTGGGCCAGGCCACAAACTTTTCAGGCGCCCCTCGTATAAGAGCTTCCTAGATATTTCCATTCCTTTTCTAGTCATTCTTGACTTTGGCTCAAAAAAAACACAACAAAATCTGCAACAAAAAAAAAAAGATGTGTATCCACAACGTGGGGCCTGAGCCTTAAGGCAATGCAGCTAAAAAACACTGTGGAAAAAAAATGCAGCGGAAACGCATTGCATTTTTTTCAAAAGCATTTTTCATTGTGTTTTTGATGAGGTTTTCTCAGCGGATTTTCTTCCCTTATTAAACCTATAGTGAAAATGCCAATGTTTCCGCTGGTAAAATTGACACTCTGTGATTTTTTTCTGCAATGTGGGTTTAGCCAGAATCTCGTTCACTTTTCAGGTACTGTAAAACGCAGTGTTTTTGCAATGTGGAGCTTTAGCCTGAAGATTTCCTCTAATCATTTTAGTGATGAACGTCTTTTGTCTTGATCGGTTGCCAATGGATATGACCATGAATGCAAGAACTTTCCATGCTGTGGCACTTGTCAGAAAAACAGCCATGATTATCTTAGGCTACATGCACATAACAGTGAAAAAAAAATCAGACAACATAAATGGAAACTGTCATGTTTGTTAGCGTCCGTTTTCCATCAGTGTGTCATTTTTTTCACTTTTCTGTCTGTCTGTCCATTTTCATGTCTGTTTTGCATCAGTTTCTCATCTGTCACCATGAAGATGATTAGAGAAAATATTTAAAACTCTACAACAATTTTAATGATTAAAATTTGCAAAAATGTTTGGATATGGATTGATGCACATTTGATATAGAAAATAATTACCCTTTAGATTTTTATACAGTGGCCCATATTTAATATTCTGGTTTCAACTAGGCACTGGCATTAATGTGGCACATCTTTGCTGCATCATGCAGCAACTTGGCGATCGTGGTGCATTTAGCTGAAGCTAACATTTTTCACACTTGCTAGACATATGGGTCTCTCAGAATAGGGGGATTAAATGCATCAAAATACTCTTAAAATACACCAAAATAACAGCCATCCAGGCAGGGGCGGGTGTATGGGGTAGGGAAAGTTTTTTTGCTTTGTACAGTTTTTTTTTATCCATTTTCTTGCTGTTTTGCTTCAGCTTGTACTGCATAAATTTAAATTGAAAATGTTCACATGACCTTCTGTATGAACAGACTGTAAGGCTAGGTTCACATCTGCGTCGCTGCAGATTCCATCTAAAATTAGTGGAGAGAAAAGTCCTGAATGGAGGACTCTTCTCTCCGCCAGTTTCGGTATAAAACCAATGGAAACCCAACAGACACTCGGCAGACCCCATTATAGTCTATGAGGTCCTCTGGTAACCACTTTTTTAGTGGACGGGCTCTCCATCTTTTGGGTGCCCATGAGGAACCGACTGCCGAGAGACAAACACTAGTGTGAACCTAGCATAAGTGTGCTATCCTGCATTCTCTACTGTGTGACATTACCCTTCTGTAAGCACACATCGATCGATCTGTATTTGATAAACAAATAAAACTTTTTATTTAAAAAAAATACACGAAAATTGTGTTGTAAAATTCTGGTTCAAAGTAACCAACTAAAAAGTGGTATAAACTTAGACTAAACAGGCTAAGGAAATTCCAGATTTGTCATTTAGCATCATCCGCTATGATAAATCTGGCACATTTTCATAATGCCTCTCTAAGGCTATGTTCACATCTGTTTCGGAGTCTCCGTTTGGAGACTTCATCACAGTGTGCCTCGAAAATCACCAGACGAAAAAGTGCTGAAGTCCGACTGTTTTGTCTGGCAGTTTCAGTTTAAAGGAACAGGTAGATCCCAGTATAGTCAGTGAGGCCCATTGGGCACCATCAGTGTGTGCTGTTTTAGCGGTCCATTGTTTTTGTCCTCTGATGGACCAGGACAACGGACACAGCAGCACAGATGTGAATACAGCGTAAATTTACACTCTCTAACTCTTAGCGAATCTGGGCCATTGTTCACAATTTAGAATTTTATTCTAAACTATAAAACTAGTAGCACTTGAATTGTAGAAGTTTCCATTCAGCCAGCCATGTTGTGTCAGCAAAGACATGAACAAATCAGATGTAAAAAAAAAAAAAATCATGTCAGCGGGAAGTAAATGAAATGTGAGTGAGCTTTGCTTTGGGCTACTGTAAAAACTTAAGTAAAAATGTTAAATGATAATAGTAACAATAATAAAAAATATATTGGCGACATTTGCCAGTCTCCAGTCAGAGATTAGGAAACTGCATTAAGTGGGATTAAGACGTGGGAAGATGTCACCCGGTGTTTTGCTTCAGGTTATTTTTATTATAATACGAGTACTCTCAGTTATGAACTGTGTCTGGGCATGTTAGAAAAACTCCGAATTAAAACTCACATCAGGAGCTCCAAAGTAGAGATGAACTATGTGTAAAGAGAGCCAACAGATGCACATTTAGTAATGTAAAGTAGTAGATGTCATAGAATATTATATATAATGTGTCATGTCAAAGGTTATACATATCTATCTATCTATTGTATTCTATCTATCTATCTATCTATCTATCTATCTATCTATCTCTCTATCTATCCTACCTATCTATTGTATCGTGTTGTTTCTTATTGGTATATCGATATTATTAAACATTATATTCAGTATTAGCAAACTCATGAATGGGAAATATATCAATTCTAAATCCTATTTGTAGTGGTCGTGCTAGGGTCAAATAAATAAGGATTCTCTTTACCAGTAAAATTAACTCCGTGTGACAGCAGGGAAAAGTCCTTTAATACTATTAAGTTTTTAAGTGTGGCATACCAACCCTGGGGCAATGTAGCAATAGCAATTCATGAATTACCAAGGGCATTTTCATTTGTCCCCATTTTCCTCTCCACTGCAAACTATTTTTTTTTAGACATGGGAAGCTTAACCATTTCACCACAAACGTTTCTTAAAGTGTAGTTTCATTCACTGGTGGAAAAACAGAAAAAAATATATTTTCTTCTTGTATAATAGGTTATTGTCTACATGTAGTATAAATACATGTATGTGTTTAATTCTTTATGCTCCATTCAGACTAGTATTATTGCTTCTATCTATAACAGAGCAAATCCTAAATCTTCACATTTGCATAGGAGTACCAGTATTTTCACCAGTAAGAATATCCCTGCTTTTGTCTAAAAATGTATTTACTCCCTTTTAACTGTCCAAATTTGTCACACAGAGTGATTTCCTATCATTAAATAAAATGTAAGGGAACCTATGTAAATACATTTTTAGAATTATCAATTACCCATTGTGTCGGTATAATTCTCTTTCTCCAATCTGGTATTAGGTGGTATAATTGCTGGAGTACCAGTACCACCCTGTATACTCTTTCTGCATCTCTCAAATACCCAGTGCCAGTTTGGGTAAGAGAACGGAGATGAGCGAATAGTTTTAGATCAAACCAGATCGGCCCAAATTTTCCAAAAGTTTCAGGCGCGACCTGAACCTGAAACCTTTGGGGTTCATCACCCATGAACCAATAATATACTCTGGGGTCTCTTCAGAACCAAGAGTATAATAGATGGAAGTCCAGGGAAGGTGCTTCAACATAGCAAACAGCTAGACTCATTATGTCTCACCACTCCTGGGCTTCTGGCATCCGGCAGTCCCTTGGCGGCCTCCTGGTTGATGTCACAAGCCTGGGGTTACTGCTGAAGTGTAAGATTGGGCCTCAGTAGTCATATGAGGAGCGCTAATGTCACAATACTTGCATTTACAGCTCTCAGTAGTGACTCCGGGATGCATGACATCACCCAGGAGGTTGGAAGACGACCCTGAAGGACCAGCGAACGCTGTGAGGGATCCTAGGAGAGTTGAGATCTTCTTAAAGTCTCAATTAGAGATGCGCAAACCTCAGGAGTATAGATGTTTGTTATGTTGTCTGACCTTCCCTAGGCCTCCACTTCTCAGTCCTTAGAGTATAATAATAGCACTTCCAGTTCATACCAAACAAGTTCAACCAAAAAACAAACTGGTGGGTCGAACATCACGAATATTCGTAGAAAAAAATCTCATGAGGTTCGCCCATCTCTAAGACGTTAGGAAGAACAATAGCAACTAGATGTTTCCTATAATTTTATATAAATCTTATTCATTGACATTAACACCTTTTGTTGAACTAGTTAAATTTAGGGACATTTGCAGGTTTTATGGAAACAGAACATTAAGGTGTATGTGGTTACACCAGGAATGATTAAATTATTTTACTGTAGATTTCCCAACCCCAACTACTTTATGCATGAAGTTTTTTTTTTTTTAAATTCTGCCTAAACATTTTTATTGGGTTCATGCCCTGAATATCACTATGGTTGAATATGCATTCTGAACTCCATCATAGGAGCAGAAAAAAGAAAATCAAGTTGTGATGGATTCATCACACAACAGAACACATTGACTGGGGTCCGTCTGGTCTGCCATGGTGTCTGGTATTTTATGGAGAAAATAGAGCTGCATGCTGTACTATTTATTCCTCTAGGTGTGATGGAGGCTTATGACAGCACTGTAGTAATATTGTAGCATCCCAGAGTGCTACTGCTTTAATTGTTTGTCTTTTGTGCCTCTGGGTTGTGTTGGTATGTCCTGTCCTTTATGTTTTATGTTGTATGTCATGTATACACACTGTTATGCAGCTTTCCTGTGTTTCCCCCCCCATTGTTTCAAACCCTTTCCCTTTCTTCAGCCCTTGCCAATCACAGGTCACTAGGCAGGGTTGTAGGAGACCTAGGTCTTCTGGGTGTCCTTTGAGGCCTCAGTTCAGTAGTAGCAGTGATCCTGTGCAATCTATGCTGGACTGTACAGAGAGGACTTCAGCTCTGGACCTCAATGGCTACCCATACAGCCTCTAGGAGGATTATTATTTGCCGCAGGCTCTTCCAGAGACAGCCCTGAAAACAGAGCATCGCTGTCTGGATTATTGGACGCCATGCCAGGAGGAGCTGGAGAGGTCCCTGACAGGAGGAATGTATTCGGGCCTAAGCTGAAGGTAACCAGTTCCCTGTCAGGACTCCCTGTATCACCACTATCCCCAGCATCCTTATCTGGGAGTGGCACGAGAGGAGGAGTAGTTGGAGAACTTTGCCATAGAGCCTGTAACATCCCTGGGCAACCTCCTATAACTAAGGCTGGGTGAGTGGAAATTGAGATACTACTATCCCCATTTGGGAAGCTGCCGTTTGTACCTGTCCCAGTTGCTGCAATAAAAACTGTTCCTTGTTAAACTGCACTTCTGGCTTCCTGAGACGTGCCTGCTGTACCATCAGGGCCCTTCCAAACACCATCACACCAACTCAGAGAGGAGAGTCCCCTCTCCAACTGGAAGCGTCCTGGGGAAAACTACTACCACCACCATCCGGTAGTGCTACAGGACCTCCCTCAACTTTGTCCGGCCCAGGAATGGGGCTGGAGGCTTGGTTGAGTGTGCTCGGCCTAGCAGGTGGCACATCCTCCGCCACTACTACTCCCATCCTCCGGTCTCCTCCATCTGGGTTGCGGCCATATTACTTTTAAAAGGAACCCCCCCATGCAAATCTGACTAACCCCATTATAATTCAAGAGATAGCTGTGCCCATGTATTTAACATCAGAAGCCTGGGGTGGTGTAGTTGCTGAGTTTGGTGCAGATCTCAATACCAGTACCACCTTGTATACTCACTACATCTCTCCATACCCAATGTCAGCTTGGGAGAGAGAATGGATTTATATTGACACTTTAAGAAGAACATTATCAGCAAGATGTTTTCTATAATTTTATATGTCTTATTCATTGGCATTAACAGCTTTTGTTGAATAATAAACATCTTATTATTAAAAAATATTTATTTTTTAAACAAATATCGTTTACCATGAAAAAAAATATATATATATTTGGTACCACCACAATCCTAACTACCAATAGAATGCAGTTAAATTTACCTCAAAATGGTACCAATAAAAATCTACAATTCATCCTGCAAAAAGTAAGTGTGGCTATGTCAAGAGAGAAATTTAAAAAAAAAAGTTCTGGCTCCTGGAACGTGATGATAAAAAAAAAATGCTTGTTTCTTAGGGCAAAATATAGGCAAGTCCAGTGTATTAAAGTTTTCCTCACATTTCTTTTGTGTAAGGTTAAATTTTGTTTAAAGATCCAAAAAAAATAAAAATTGACAAATATGCAATAACAAGGGTTATACATACAATTTTTTTTTTACTTTCCCTTCAGTAACAGAATAAGTCTTTAGAGCAACTGCTTATTCCCTAATAGCACTATAGAATTTTAATGGCTCCAATTTCAGGCACAATTTATTTTGTTCTGAAGTGTCATAGCGATTTAAATGGGGCTATGAATGCACAACCAGAGCAGCTCAAAACTGCTTTGGGGTAAATCTCAGAGGAGCTCAAAAATTCAAGATTGTAACAGCAATGACAGTGTCATCTATCATGTGTTTCTTGAACGTACACATTAGGAAGTGATACTATGAAAAAGATAAAAATAAATTAAACAAATTCAAGAAATGTCACACAATATACCCCAAGTGGGCTTTATTCAATAATCATTGGTAGGAGAAGGTAAGTCATGAATATATTCCTTTAAGAAATCAAGAAAATTCCATGCAAAATCTAATTTACAAAAATTTCCTGCCATTTTCCCCTTTCACTTACAATACCGTGTTCCATAGAGAAGCAGCAAGCAACCTTGCATTTGTGAAGGCATAAAAAAAAAAAAAAAAATTTAAAAAAATGGGTCAGCTATAAAAGAGTATCTCAAGTCAGGAATAAGTAAATGTTGACATCTCAGCTGCTTCTCATTTTTATATCTTACAATCCTCACCGGAGGAGAGAGTGTCTTCTGTCAAAGAGGCTCCTTATTTGCTCGACACATTTATACTAAGAATACTTGAGTAAATGTTAAAAATATCAAAAACAATTTAACCCTTTCCCGACATCTGGAGACCCGATGGCAGTGCCCGCAATCAGAGCCTACTGTGATCATGGGCATTAACCCATTAGATGCTTCGGTCAAACATGACCATGGAATTTATTTACCAGCAGCACCGTCATAATTGAGATGATCGCCATCTCCTGAAACGAGAGTCGGGGGGTGACAACTGATGTCTTGACAACCAGGACCCTATTAAAGGTTCCCAGACCTGCCGCAGCCTGTAATACAACTCTATGCATTTTACAATTTACTGCAATGCATTAACATTAGCATTGCAGTATATTGTACTAGTGATCAGACACCCTGGCTTCAATACACCTAGGGGGTCTAAAAATAAAAGTAAAAAAAAAAAAATGTAAAAAGTTTTTTAAAAATAAAAAAAAATATATATAATTTAAATTCACCCCCTTTCCCTAGATCAGATAGAAAAATAAACAAAGAAAAACATAAACAATTAGGTATCCCATGTTTGAAAATGCCCAAACTGCAAGCTACAAAAATGGCCAAACCAATATTTTTTTGCTGCTTTGCCTCCCACAAATAAAATAAAAAGGTACAAATAAAATGTACATCTGGCCCTGTATACATAAATATTAAAAAGTTATGGGTGCCAGAATTTGGTGACTCCAAGAATTTTTTTTTTTAAGTTTTGTGGAGTTTTTTTTATGGTTCAATCAAATTCTCATTAAAAGGCACAGAAAAAAAAGGCAGTGATGTCAACATGGCAAAGGTCTGAAGTGACCAGAGGCTATATGAGTACACCACAACATTTTACATGTATGAGCAAAAGAAGAAACAATTAAAAGAAAATAGCACAACAAATGCAACAATACTAGAAATTTATAAAAGAGGAGTAAAAGGAGAGAAAGAAAAGAGGGGAGAAAGCAGGGGATAGAAATGGGGAAGGATAAGACAAGGGGAGTAGGGGGAAGTAGGGGGGAATCAGTCGTAAGATGAAGGTCTGATGCACCTATCTACCGAATGGGTTCTCATTCACAGAGCAGGACTTTCGCTATCCAGGTATTCATTTCTGACGAGAATTGAAAATTGTTCTAGGGTCTCTATGTCATATAGAACTCATCCCATGCATCCCGAGCTCCCAGCTCCTCCATGTGCATGATGTGATTGAGTACCTCCAACCACATTAGCTGGGTCAGGGTGAGTTTATATTCCAGAGTCTGGGAATGAGCTGGCGTGTAGCTATAATAAAATGGTGCAGGAGGCCATTCTTTAATTTAGAGAAGACGCCCAGCAGCATGGATAGTTTGGGTTTTTAGACAACCATAAAAACAAAACCCATAAGAAAGTGGCACAAGTGCAATTTTTCTCTAATTCAAACCCATTGATTTTTTCTAGCTTCCCAGTTCATTGAATGGAATGTTAAATGGTACAAAGTACAATTTGTCTCACAGGTTATGGCTTTTGGAAGTGGGGGAGTAAAAAAAACAAAAAATGAAAAGTGTCTACAGCGGGATGGGGTTAAACAGTGTGATATGCTCAATATATACTAAGCAGACCTCAATATCACCGGCATAGTTGAATAAATAAATGATCATTTCTTGCTTGGAAAGGGGGCATACATTATATTCCCTGCCCCCTTCAGGTATAGAGATTATGGTGCAGATTTACTAATAGTGTTTAAGTTTTAGATGCAACTTTAGACTAGACTAGTGGTTAGCACTGCAGCCTTGCAGCGCTGGAGTCCTAGGTTCAAATATTGCCAAGGACAACATCAGCAAGGAGTTTGTATGTTCTCCGTGGGTTTCCTCTGGGTACTCCGGTTTCCTCCCACACTCCAAAGACATACTGATAGGGAATGTAGATTGTAAAGCGCTGCGGAATATGATGGCAATATATAAGTAAGCATAATAATAATAATAGATATATCAAAGTGTTTGTTGTGGTTCGATAAATCTGGTGTATTGTTATACTGTCTAGTTTAACATTACACCACTTATCAGTGGAGTGGTAGAGTGGCACCTATTGAAGGATGCAAAGAGTTGTAGTTGGTGTAAGTGGTGAAAGATCCTCTTAAACTTTAACTCCTTGTAGGCAGGCTCTGGGTCCAGATACCTGGCTATTTCTCTTTAGCCATACTCTGTACAGCTGCCCCCTAACAACTTCTGTCCTTAAACTTGCCTGTGGTTCTGAACTGGTCTCTGGGCTGGTCAATGCTTTGGCATTCCATATGACAGTCTAATAGGCCTCTCCTGGCACCCAGAGAGAGGTGAATCTTTGTAGTGTAGGGTCCCATCTAAAGAGGTTGCTTTGTTGCTCGCAGATGGACTTGCAGAGTTTGATCAAAATGTGCCTTAAGAATCTCATTAGCATAGCAGCAATGTCGTTGGTGCAAGCAACATGCCATTGTGTCACCTCCAACTGCTGCTCCATCTTCGTTGCTGTCGGCTCTTACTCTGCAGTGTCTGATAACATGGCACTGCATACTGACTGTGGAACAAAACATGTCGCTTAACCTAATGTGGCAGGAATGCCACTCTTATATCTCCTTTCTATCTCTGTTTCTGTAGGTGATGTGGCCAGAAGTCTTGTGTCCCCATGAAGTGTGAGCTTTGGCTAACTGCAAGTTCGCGGATGACAGAGTTCCTTTGTACAGCCATCACTGTATAAGGCAGACCCACCTCCAACATGACACCTCTCTTTTAGCTCTCAGACCAGTAATAATAATTTTCTAGCTCTCTGACTACTCTATGAACTGCACTTCAGACATTGCAAAGCAGATGTATGGTTTCCCTCTCAGAAACCTTCCCAGATGACCATGTCCCAGCCAGTGTCACGCACAGATCCTTAGCACAATTCAGCACCCTCTGTGGATCAAAATAAAATTAAGGAGGTGCAAAATTAGGGTATCATTAGGATACCAGTCTCGATATGTACAGTTTAGAGTGGAGAAGGCAGCATGACAAGGGACTCTTCTGGTGAGGACTTAGAGGTCCTTAAAAAAGCACTCTAGAATTGTTTTTTTGCCAAATAATTTCCACACAGACAATATAATAAAACAATTGAATTATTTCCACCATAACCCTAGCCCTTCTTTGTACCGCAACGTCATGAATATCTCCAGTTGCAGCCATCTTGGGACTTCTTCTTCTTATTATTCTCTACATGCTCCCTCTTGTGTGGTACCATTATACAGTGGGTACGGAAAGTATTCAGACACCTTTAAATTTTTCACTCTTTGTTTCATTGCAGCCATTTGCTAAAAGCAAAAAAGTTAATTTTATTTCTCATTAATGTACACTCAGGTTTTCTTCCAGGATATCTCTGTACTTGGCCACATTCATCTTTCCTTCAATTGCAACCAGTCGTCCTGTCCCTGCAGCTGAAAAACACCCCATAGCATGATGCTGCCACCACCATGTTTCACTGTTGGGATTGTATTGGGCAGGTGATGAGCAGTGCCTGGTTTTTTCCACACATATTGCTTAGAATTAACGCCAAAAAGTTCAATCTTCGTCTCATCAGACCAGAGAATCTTATTTCTCATAGTCTGGGAGTCCTTCATGTGTTTTTTGGCAAACTCTATGCAGGCTTTCATATGTCTTGCACTGAGGAGAGGCTTCCTTCAGGCCACTCTGCCATAAAGCCCCGAATGGTGAAGGGCTGCAGTGATTGTTGACTTTGTGGAACTTTCTCCCATCTCCCTACTGTATCTCTGGAGCTCAGCCACAATGATCTTTGGGTTCTTCTTTACCTCTCTCACCAAGGCTCTTCTCCCACGATTGCTCAGTTTGGCTGGACGGCCAGGTCTAGGAAGAGTTCTGGTGGTCCCAAACTTCTTCCATTTAAGGATTATGGAGGCCACTGTGCTCTTAGGAACCTTGAGTGCTGCAACCTTGGCCAGATCTGTGCCTTTCCACAATTCTATCTCTGAACTCATTGGGCAGTTCCTTTGACCTCATGATTCTCATTTGCTCTGACATGCACTGTGAGCTGTGAGGTCTTATATAGACAGGTGTGTGCCTTTCCTAATCAAGTCCAATCAGTCTAATTAAACACAGCTGGACTCCAATGAAGGAGTAGAACCATCTCAAGGAGGATCAGAAGGAAATGGACAGCATGTGAGTTAAATATGAGTGTCACAGCAAAGGGTCTGAATACTTATGACCATGTAATATTTCAGTTTTTCTTTTTTAATAAATTTGCAAAAATATCTACATTTCTGTTTTTTTTTTCTGTCAAGATGGGGTGCTGAGTGTACATTAATGAGAAATAAAATGAACTTTTTTGCTTTTAGCAAATGGCTGCAATGAAACAAAGAGTTAAAAATGTAAAGAGGTCTGAATACTTTCCGTACCCACTGTATATGCACAAAGGCACTACATATAGTCATGGCCGTTAGTGTTGGCACCCCTTAAATTTTTCCAAAAAATGAAGTATTTCTTCCAGAAAATTATTGCAATTACACATGTTTTGTTATACACATGTGTATTTCCTTTGCGTGCAGTGGAACAACACAAAAAAATGGGGAAAAAAGCCAAAAATGATATCATTTCACACAAAACTCAATAAATGTGCCAGACAAAATTATTGGCACCCTCAACTTAATATTTGGTTGCACACCCTCTAGAAAAAATAACTGAAATCAATTGCTTCCTATAACCATCAAAAACCTTCTTACACCTCTCAACTGGAATTTTGGACCACTCTTCTTTTGCAAACTGCTCCAGGTCTCATATTTGAAGGGTGCCTTCTCCCAACAGCAAGTTTAAGATCTCTCCACAGGTGTTCAATGGGATGTAGATCCAGACTTATTGCTGGCCACTTCAGAACTCTCCAGTGCTTTGTTTCCATCTATTTCTGGGTGCTTTTTGTGGGAATGTTTGGGGTCATTGTCCAGCTGGAAGACTCATAACCTAGGATGCAAACCCAGCTTTTTGACACTGGGCCCTCCATTGAGACCCAAAATCCTTTGGTAATCTTCAGATTTCATGATGCTTTGCACACAGTCAAGGCCCCCAGTTCCAGACGCAGCAAAACAACCCCAAAACATCTTTGAACCTCCACCATATTTGACTGTAGATACTGTGTTCTTTTCTTTGTAGGCCTCATTCCATTTTCGGTAAACAGTAGAATGATGTGCTTTACCAAAAAGTTCTGTCTTGGTCTCATCTGTCCACAAGACGTTTTCCCAGAAGGATTTTTGCTTACTCACGTACATTTTGGCAAACTGCAGTCTAGCTTCTTTTTATGTCTGTGTCATCAGTGGGGTCCTCCTGGGTCTCTTGCGTTAGCATTTTATTTCATTGAAATGTCCATGAATAGTTTGCACTGACACTGATGCACCCTGAGCCTACAGAAAAGCTTGAATTTCTTTGGAACTTGATTGTGGCTGCTTATTCACCATCTGGACTATCCTGTGTTGCAACCTTTCATCAATTTTTCTCTTTCGTCCATGTCCAGAGTGATTAGCTACAGGGTTGTAAACATCTTGATTATGTTGAGCACTGTGGACAAAGAAACATCAAGATCTTTGGAGATGGACCTGTAACCTTGAGATTGTTGATATTTTTCCACAATTTTGGTTCTCAAGTCCTCAGACAATTCTCTTCCCCTCTTTCTGTTCTCCATGTTTAGTGTGGCACACATAAACACACAGTACAAAGATTGACTCAACTTCTCTCCTTTTTATCTGGTTTCTGGAGTGATTTTTATATTGCCCACACCTGTTACTTGCCACAGGTGTGTTTGAACAAGCGTCACATACTTGAAAAAAAGTTATTTACCCACAATTTTGAAAAGCTGCCAACAATTTATCCGACCCATTTTTGGACTTTTGTGTGAAATTATGTCCAATTTGCCTTTTGTTCTTTGTTTTTTGTGTTGTCCCAATACACACAAAGGAATTAAACATGTGTATAACAAAGCATGTGTGATAACAATAATTTTCTGGGGAAATACTTCATTTTCTGGAAAAATTTCAGGGGTGCCAATACTTACGGCCATAACTGTATACAGTGGGGAAAAAAAGTATTTAGTCATCCACCAATTGTGCAAGTTCTCCCTCTTAAAAAGATGAGAGAGGCCTGTAATTGACATCATAGGTAGACCTCAACTATGATAGACAAAATGAGAAAACAAATGCAGAAAATCACATTGTTTGATTTTTAAAGAATTTATTTGCAAATTATGGTGGAAAATAAGTATTTGGTCAATAACAAAAGTTCATTTCAACACTTTGTTATATATCCTTTGTTGGCAATGACAGAGGTCAAATGTTTTCTGTAAGTCTTCACAAGGTTGGTACACACTGTTGCTGGTATGTTGGCCCATTCCTCCATGCAGATCTCCTCTAGAGCAGTGATGTTTTGGGGATGTTCCTGGGCAACAGGTTTTCTATGGGGTTGAGATCTGGAGACTGGCTAGGCCACTCCAGGACCTTGAAATGCTTCTTAAGAAGCCACTCCTTTGTTGCCCTGGCAGTGTGCTTGGGATCATTGTCATGCTGAAAGACCCAGCCACGTTTCATCTTCAATGCCCTTGCTGATGGAAGGAGGTTTGCACTCAAAATCTCACGATACATGGCCCCATTCACTCTTTCATGTACACGGATCAGTCGTCCTTGTCCCTTTGCAGAGAAACAGCCCAAAGCATGATGTTGTCACCCCCATACTTCACAGTAGGTATGGTGTTCTTTGGATGCAACTCAGCATTCACTCTCCTCCAAACACGACGAGTTGTGTTTCTACCAAACAATTCTACTTTGGTTTCATCTGACCATATGACATTCTCCCAATATTCTTCTGAAACATCCAAATGCTCTCTAGCAAACTTCAGACGGGCCCGGATATGTACTGGCTTAAGCAGGGGGACACGTCTGGCACTGCAGGATCTGAGTCCCTGGTGGTGTAGTGTGCTACTGACGGTAGCCTTTGTTACATTAGTCTCAGCTTTCTGCAGGTCATTCACTAGGTCCCCCCGTGTTGTTCTGGGATTTTTGCTCACCGTTCTTGTGATCATTTTGACCCCACGGGGTGAGATATTGCGTGGAGCCCCTGATCAGGGGAGATTATCAGTGGTCTTGTATGTCTTCCATTTTCTAATTATTACTCCCACAGTTGACTTCTTCACACCAAGCTGCTTGCCTATTGCAGATTCAGTCTTCCCAGCCTGGTGCAGGTCTACAATTTTGTTTCTGGTGTCCTTCCACAGCTCTTTGGTCTTCACCATAGTGGAGTTTGGAGTGTGACTGTTTGAGGTTGTGGACAGGTGTCTTTTATACTGATACCAATTTCAAACAGGAGCCATCACTACAGGTAATGAGTGGAGGACAGAGGAGCCTCTTAAAGAAGAAGTTACAGGTCTGTGAGAGCCAGAAATCTTGCTTGTTTGTAGGTGACCAAATACTTATTTTCCACCATAATTTGCAAATAAATTCTTTAAAAATCAGACAATGTGATTTTCTGGATTTGTTTTCTCATTTTGTCTCTCATAGTTGAGGTCTACCTATGATGACAATTACAGGCCTCTCTCATCTTTTTAAGTGGTAGAACTTGCACAATTGGTGGCTGACTAAATACGTGTTTTCCCCACTGTATCTCTGTGTGTGTGTATAAACTGTTCTTTTTAGCTATTGATATATAAAATATTGAGTAAATGAGCAAAATGTAATTCACATCTGCTCATATGATGACAGATCCAGTCTTGGCTACATTTACAGATCCCAGCAGGATCAGGTAGGTGAACACACAGCTAGATCCACAGATATTCCTTCTTTTCCTCAGTGTTTTAGGATTCATACATTAAATATAACCTATCCATCATTGTAACAGCCACCACTAGCACAGTCCCATCAGCTGTTTGGAGACAGAACGGTAAATGTTCTCTATTAGTTTATCTGAAAATGGAACACACAAAAACAAAAGCCATGCCGTACTAAGAAAAAAATGAACGTTGTCTGTACAGCTGCATGAAAAGTCAATAAGGCAGAATGTGTTCTTAATAGCACCACAATGACAAATTGTTTTCCATTTCTAGTAAAAGGGTCTACATTTTCAAAATCATGCCCTTCAATATCGCATGTTTCTTCACATTTGACTACAATGTAAATATAGCAAAATAGACCTGAAATTGTGCTAGTGCATCAACAGTGTGACAGAATTTCATGTGCCAGGAATGGTTTTCTAGGTATAGAAGAATTTATGTGTCAGAGAATAAGATATAAATTATAAACTAACATTTTATGGTATTTATTTCGGAGTTATAGGCATTTTCCACCTGTCTGTTTTTAATGTCCATTTGTCATCCGTTTGTCATCCATTTTTAACAGTCTGAATGAAAAAAATGGATGACTTTCATTGGCCTTTCTTTTTTTTTTTTTACCTAATCCACTGATCCGTTTTTAACGACCATCACTCGGATGGAATCTATTTTGATGGATGTGAAAATGGACAAAAATAGTCCTAGAGTCCTAGTATGTCTTATTTTTCAATGGATGCTATTCATTGTCTGTTAAAAAAAAAACTTTTGATCAACTTTACTAAATTGTGTAATATACTAATATACTTTATAAATGGATTTTGACTCCTTTCTGTGAAATCCTGTGCTCAAATCCACTTTTATCTTGCTTCTGTATTCTTCTTCCTGTTTCTCTATTACCCAGCAGTAATCCTCACTGTTTCTGACTATAAGTACAGTGGAGTATACAGAGAAACTGAGGCTGGAAGGGTCACTTCAAACACTTATATCTCATCCATTCTAAAACATAGAAATGTGGTTCTAGTGTCATATGAAAGACGAGATTCACTCAGAATTGGGAGCCACTGTAGCTGCATATACACTAACAAACAAAACGGTGAGCTAGATGATGCTGTTTCTCTTTTCTTGGGAAATCTTCTTCATGGCTGATCCTCGATTTAGATCAGTGACCTTTTGCTTAGGAATCAATAATAATACACTGAGCTATTATGGAATGTGAGAACAGGATGTAATTTATAGTATATGTAGGGAACTGCCATTTCTACTAGTATATAATGTATCTGGCTTCTTTGCCCCTGCAGTTTGGCTTCAGAGACCCCAGGCATTTAGTGCAAGTTTTGTTTTGTAAATACAGTGAGTCAGACACATGTGAGGCAGAGCTGCTGGGGGGAGAGATGTGAGCAGAGCTGCTGAGACAGACATGTTATGTCTGGGGGAGTCTAAGAGCCACTTGTTCCTCTTTACTTCACAGTATATAGTTAGGTATGTGTTACCCCCTATATACTCACAGGACCTAGCTAGTAACCGTAGTTAGGGATCCATATATATATATATATATATATAGTTCAGGGCAGTGATAGGTTAGGCTTCCGAAGGCCAACTAGCTAGTTAGAGGCCCGGTGGCACTAGTAGTTTAGCTGGCAGGTTAAGGACTCAGTGTTAGGGTAGTCAGGCCTGCATCTACTGCCGTTACCGTCGCCCTGTTTGCTGCCTGTGAAGAATCTCACCATCATCATCATCTCCTGATCGGCTGTCTGTCATCTCCTGGAAGAATCCGAGGATCCACAGTCATCCACAGGGGCCCCTGCATCTCTTCTGTTGCCTGGAGGTATTGTGCACTGGACTCTTGCTATATATCTATATATATACCCGGGTATATAACCTAAGACGGTTGAGGACTTGCTGGTTGTTGTAGTATTGCTGTGTTCTGAGTATATTGTATGTATGTATTATTACCCTGTTGATTCTTATAAAGCTACTGTTATAACCTTATGTGGTATCTGTATGTATTCTTCAGACTGTGAGATTAGTACAGTGATCCTTGTTAAGGCTACTAACTGTACTTCATGGGTAAGTCCCAGGAAGAGATCCTCCCTGTAATACAGAGGCTCTATCCTGGGTGGAGGCACTGATATATTTCATATATGTTCCCACTCTTCCCTTCAGCGAAGGCTTCAGGTCCCATTATACACACAGGTCAGCGCCAGAGTCTGTTGCGGGAGGGATAATACTCATACCCCCCCCAAATAGGGCTACATTTGGAGGCACTGCTGAGATTTAGAAGTGGGAATAGTCATTGATATGGAGAAGCGATATAGCTCAGAGGGGAACCTCCCACTAGCTACTACATGGGATTACCGACCTCCTGTTCCTCCCCTGGTTCAGGTAAAGGAAGAACCCCGCTCAGCCAGTTACCCCCCCAGTATGGCCGTCGCTAGCAGTTCCTCTAGTGACAGTGCTATTAGCACTTTAGCCAGGCTGACTGAAATGTTAGCTCAGGGCCTGCAGGCCACTCACTACAAGAAACTAAAAGTATTCTCTGGTAATGTCCCAGTACCACAAGGGGAGGAAAACTTTGAGATATGGAAAGAACATACTCTCCAATGCCTGAAGGAATGGTCTTGCTCTGAAGAAGGCAAGCGGCAGCGTATCAGTGAAAGTTTGCGGTCTCCTGCTGCAGAATTGATCCGCTTGTACAGAGACTCTCATGAAGGAGTGAGTGCATTGGACTATATACAAGTACTGTCTGATCACTTTGAGCCATACTATGACCTTGCCCAGATGGTTGCTGATTACCGAATGGTTCGTCAAAAAGAAGGGGAAAATGTCTCTACTTTTATTAACCGTTTACAGCTACTTCTTTCATGTCTGGTGTACCACGCAGCTATATCTACTTCAGAGGTAGACGCTATGAGAACCAGTCAGTTGGTGAGAGGGTTACAACCTCATCATCCTCTTGCTCAAGTACTCAAGGTCTTACTATCTGATAGAGTTCTTCCATTTCCTGACTTTATGAAGTTAGTGAAGAAACAAGAAGCTGACATTAGTTTTAGTACCCCTAAGAAAGCGAAAAGCATCTCTAAAGAAGATGTTGTTCCTAATTCAAACAAGGACAAACCAGCGGAGCGGTCAGAACTTAGACAGTCCGCCACTCCACCCACTGCCACTCAATGGAGGAAGGATGCTAGAACCTGTTATAAATGTGGTCAGACGGGCCATACTGCCAGACAGTGTACAGAGGACAGTGAGGGATTGAGACACAGTGCTGTCTTCTCTATTCAGAATCAAAGACACCGAAGGAAGGCGGGCCGAGTAAATACCAGAGGCGCTATCGCGGGCTCCAGGTCCGTTGTCAAAGTCACTGTCAATGGTCATGCCGCTCCTGCCCTGTTTGATACAGGATCTCAAGTGACCCTGATTTATCGCTCGTTCTACCAAAAGTATCTGAGGGATATACCTCTTCAGTCTACAGGACAAATGAAATTGTGGGGGCTTAATTCAGGATCATATCCTGTAGATGGCAGCCTACAAGTAGTTATAGCTGTCCCTGAATTAGAAGATCAGAGTGTCGCTCCCATGAAGATTACGACTCTTGTCTGTCCTGATACAGGGGATTCTTGTGCAGCTCCTGTGATACTTGGCACTAATTGTCCCGCAGTGCATTATGCTTTTCAGAAGTTTCTTGGAAGAGATTGGAACCCTGCAGCTCAGCCGGTGAATATATCTTCTGATCTTAGAGAACTCTGTGATGCCCTGTCTACTGGCTATCGACATGGAATGGTATATCATATCGGTGAGAGAACCGTGGAAGTTCCTGCCGGCGGGGAGAGAATTCTGAGAGTAGCCTCCAGCATTGCTCCCGATTTGCTTGAAGGGGGGAGTTATGTCCTTATGGAAACCCCTGAAGAAATGATTAACCAGAATGGCTGGATGGTGATCCCAGAGAGAAAGGACTGGAGAAATAAAGTGGACTTATCTACCTGTGTGACAGTGAGGAACTGTTCACCGCATCCGATTGTAATTGGACCATACCAGAATGTGGCCCACTGCTACCCTGTGCTTGGAGTAAATCCATACGCTGAAGTGTGCAGGATTCAAATCTGAGATGCAATCCCTAATCTCAATCTTGACTTGAGTGATCCACATTTACCAGAGGCCTGGAATCAGCGACTGACACAGAAGTTGTCTGAATTATCGGAAGTGTTCTCCATGGATGATATGGATGTAGGTTGTGCTAAAAGTGCTCAACACACTTTCCGATTGACCGATTCTACTCCCTTCCGGGAGCGACCACGGAGAGTTGCTCCAAAGGATGTTGATGAGTTAAGACAGACTCTACAGCAAATGAAAGGTCAGGGGATCATTGTGGACAGTAAGAGCCCCTATGCCTCACCTATTGTGGTGGTAAGAAAAAAATCTGGAGCAATTCGCCTATGTGTGGATTACAGAACTCTGAACCGGAGAACCTTACCTGATCAGTATACACTGCCGAGAATTGAAGAAGCTCTGGAAGCTCTGAATGGAAACTGTTGGTTCACAGTGCTGGACCTAAGATCGGGATACTATCAAGTCCCAATGGCACCTGAGGATCAGGAAAAGACAGCCTTCATATGCCCCTTGGGTTTCTTTCAGTTCACTCGTATGCCGCAAGGTACAAAAGGTGCGCCAGCAACGTTCCAAAGGTTGATGGAAAGAGTGTTAGGTGATTTAGTGCCCCGGGAATGCCTTGTATATCTTGATGACATTATTGTGTTTGGAAAGACGCTGGAAGAACATGAAGAACGACTCATGAGAGTACTCCATCGCTTAAAAGAAGAGGGGCTGAAGTTGTCGGCTGACAAATGCAAATTTTGGAGATCTTCGGTCACTTATGTAGGTCATATTGTTTCTGCTGAAGGAGTTGCTACCGATCCTGGTAAGATTGAAGCTGTGGTGAATTGGCCCCGACCGCAAAATATTACGGAGTTGCAATCTTTCTTGGGGTTTTGTGGATTCTATCGACGATTTGTGGAAGGATATTCAAAAATTGCTCGAGCCCTCCTCGACCTGTTGAAGAGTGATGCAGGAGATCCGGGAAAGAAGAAAGGGTCTTCCAAAAGCCTTTTTGGCGATAGGTGGACTGCGGATTGTGAAGAAGCATTTAAGTTGTTGAAGAAGAAATTGACAGAAGCTCCCGTTCTGGCTTATGCTGATGCACAGAAGCCATATGTGCTACATGTAGATGCCAGCTTTGAAGGATTAGGTGGCGTGCTGCACCAAGAATACCCGGCCGGGTTACGGCCCATAGCTTTCATAAGTCGAAGTCTTTCTCCCAGCGAGAAAAATTATCCAGTACATAAATTGGAGTTTTTGGCGCTCAAGTGGGCCATTGTTGATAAATTACATGACTATTTATACGGAGCCACGTTTGAAGTAAGAACAGACAACAATCCACTGACATACGTTTTGTCAACCGCTAAACTCGATGCTACAGGACATCGCTGGTTGGCAGCTTTATCCAACTACCAATTCACACTCAAGTATAAATCGGGGCCTAAGAACATTGGGGCAGATGCTCTATCAAGACGGTCTGGATTACCTAGTCCGGAAGTAGTGGATGAATGGGAAGAAGTGCCAAGTCCTGGAGTAGGAGCTTTGTGTGCCATGGCTGCTGTAGTTGAAGACCGAGTAGCCTTTTCTGAAACTCGGCTTATTGACTCTATTGGGGGAGGTCCCGAAGCTGTACCAGACATGTTTGCCTACCCTGCCGCTTTAGGATCCTTTGAGAGTTGTTCTATATCTTCAAAGCGAATGATCTGGAGTCAAAAGACTGATCCTTTAATTGGACCTCTTTATCAAGCAGTGAGTTCTCAAGACAGAGAAATGTTAAAGACATCCCTACCCTCTGAATGCAGTCAACTTCTACGAGATTGGGAGAAGTTTGAAATAGACAATGGCCTACTTTATCGTGTGGTGCTGTATCATGATCACCCTGGAAGGCGCCAACTAGTTATTCCAAGCTGCTTTCAGAAGATGATTTTCCGAAGTCTGCATGATTATCATGGTCATTTGGGACCTGAGAAGACTTATGGCCTAATACAAGACCGATTCTACTGGCCCAAAATGAGAGATACCGTGACTTGTCTGTGTAGGTGCTGTCGCAGATGTTTGCAGAGGAAGACTGTCCCGGTTCGAGTGGCCTTCATGGGACACTTGAAGAGTTCGGGCCCCATGGATCTTGTCTGCATAGACTTCCTTTGTATTGACAACGACTCCAGAGGATTTGGAAATGTATTGGTGGTGACTGATCACTTCACACGATATGCTCAAGCCTTTCCGACTAAGGATGCATTCTGCATCAAGGCCGGGATTTTGAGAGTAACCTGATCAAAGAGTTACTTCAGTTGTTGAACATCCGCAAAAGTCGGACGACGCCTTACCATCCAGAGGGAGATGCCCTTCCTGAAAGATTTAACAGGACTTTACTTGATATGCTTGGTACCTTACGAATTGAGGATAAGCGATCCTGGAGTCGAAAAGTGGAGGCTATGGTGCATGCCTATAATAGTACAAGGCACGAGAGCACAGGATATTCACCATACTTTCTGATGTTTGGAAGAGAGCCTAGGCTACCTATTGACATCTTGTTGGGAGTCTCTACCGATGGTATCAGTCATCGAGATCATTACCGATACGTGGCACGTTTGAAAGAAACGCTTAAGAGTGCTTATCAGCTGGCTGAGGAAAATGCGGCCAAAGTGAATGAAGGAAATAAAAGGAGATTTGATCTTCGAGTAAGATACCGAGAATTGAACCCTGGGGACCATGTTCTGCTACGGAATTTGGGAGCATCTGCAAAACATAAGCTGGCTGATCGATGGCGGAGTGAACTCTTTACAGTGGTAGATCGGTTGCCTGGAATACCAGTCTACAAGATAAAAGGACGGGACGGGAGGATCAGGACTTGGCATAGAAATCATTTGTTGCCTGTACCTCAGATTGATGGTATGGATATCTCCAATGATGGCTCGGCCTGCGATTCTCCACAGTCCTTAGCCGATATTCCACCTGACCTTCCTGAAACTCCTGAGAGTGATTGGACTGTGGCTCCTGAAGTTCCTAGATCACCAGTATCTTCTCCTTCAGGGAGACCTATGAACCCTCAAACTCCAGAATTCGTACCTAGATCTGTGTCTACAGATGAGCAGGGATCTAGCTCTCCTACGCTACCAGCACCATCCCCTCCCATGGCAGACAACCCTAGTTTAGGGCCTGGACATGCTAGTTTACCTCAGAGAGAGGTACGGAGAGGAGAGAGAATTAGACACCCTCCACCTATGCTGACATATGATAGTTTGGGGGACCCCAGATTTACTACTCAGCCTCATTTATACCATGCTTGGGTGGGTGCAGTGTCCACTTTGGTCAATATGTTACCAATTTTCGCTCCTGCTGGCATGTATACCTATTAACCTGTTGTGACTCTGTAAATGCAAAAGCAACCATATTGATATTGTCATTGGTAATGTTGACTGTATACTATGACTTTGTATGTCTTTGACGTGACGTAAAGATTTCACCAGAGGGAGAGTGTAGGGAACTGCCATTTCTACTAGTATATAATGTATCTGGCTTCTTTGCCCCTGCAGTTTGGCTTCAGAGACCCCAGGCATTTAGTGCAAGTTTTGTTTTGTAAATACAGTGAGTCAGTCACATGTGAGGCAGAGCTGCTGGGGGGAGAGATGTGAGCAGAGCTGCTGAGACAGACATGTTATGTCTGGGGGAGTCTAAGAGCCACTTGTTCCTCTTTACTTCACAGTATATAGTTAGGTATGTGTTACCCCCTATATACTCACAGGACCTAGCTAGTAACCGTAGTTAGGGATCCATATATATATATATATATATAGTTCAGGGCAGTGATAGGTTAGGCTTCCGAAGGCCAACTAGCTAGTTAGAGGCCCAGTGGCACTAGTAGTTTAGCTGGCAGGTTAAGGACTCAGTGTTAGGGTAGTCAGGCCTGCATCTACTGCCGTCACCGTCGCCCTGTTTGCTGCCTGTGAAGAATCTCACCATCATCATCATCTCCTGATCGGCTGTCTGTCATCTCCTGGAAGAATCCGAGGATCCACAGTCATCCACAGGGGCCCCTGCATCTCTTCTGTTGCCTGGAGGTATTGTGCACTGGACTCTTGCTATATATCTATATATATACCCGGGTATATAACCTAAGACGGTTGAGGACTTGCTGGTTGTTGTAGTATTGCTGTGTTCTGAGTATATTGTATGTATGTATGTATTATTACCCTGTTGATTCTTATAAAGCTACTGTTATAACCTTATGTGGTATCTGTATGTATTCTTCAGACTGTGAGATTAGTACAGTGATCCTTGTTAAGGCTACTAACTGTACTTCATGGGTAAGTCCCAGGAAGAGATCCTCCCTGTAATACAGAGGCTCTATCCTGGGTGGAGGCACTGATATATTTCATATATGTTCCCACTCTTCCCTTCAGCGAAGGCTTCAGGTCCCATTATACACACAGGTCAGCGCCAGAGTCTGTTGCGGGAGGGATAATACTCATACCCCCCCCAAATAGGGCTACATATACAAGAAGAAAAAGATTTTTCTACCACCAGGAGCAAAACAATTACAATGCAGTTACATTACAAGAATCTGCATAACTAATCTTATGCTAAATAGTTGGAATGTATGTATGAGATAGCCAAGATGATTGTCTATAAAATGATGATAGTCTCACATTCATAGCTGAAGTGGATGGTGAGATATGGAGCCTGAAAGACAAAAGTTCAAAACATTGTTACCAGTTTGCTTGTCCCAACTATATTTTCAAACGGTGATAAACCACCTTTTCCAGTGCCCACACGGTACAACATCCCCTTTATTGGCCCCAACATGGTATACTCTCCTGTTACCCCTTTACTGGCACCCTCACAGTATAACACTCCCTTTACTGGCCCCAAATAATAAAACATCCCCTTTTCTGGGCCCACACAGTATAAAGCCCCCCTTACCTCCCACACTGTATATTACCTCCTTATTGGCCCCCATACTGTTTGCTTCCTCTTTTACTGGAGTCCACACAATAAATAACCCCTTTACTGGCCCTTCACATAATATACTACTCCATTATATGCCCCCATGCACTAAGTGCCCTCTTTACAGGTCCCCATATATTAAATGCTAGTAACTTTAGGCCGCCACCTGCGCCAGAACCTTTCTGGGATTTGTCCAATTTCTGGACAACCCCCTAAAGAAAATTGTTCCATAGTGGCCTCTTGACACAGTATAATGTCTCAAAGCAGCCCTCCATATAGTATAATATCCCACAGTGACCACTTCACAATGTATAGTGGCCTTCACAGTGGCCCAATCACAAGCCTCAGCATTCTCTGACGTAATTTAACTTATGTCTCTTATCTACAGAGGTCAATCCGTCTGGTCGACTTTCACATGCCCCTGTCCCAGACAGAAATGCACCTCCCCTGAGTGACCGTTATAGTCATCCATGGCACTGGATATAACATTGGCAGGTCATATTTTTTCTGAAGAAGGATAGTGAGCATGTAAGCAGGGTCTTTCTAATGCAGGGTGTGGGCATAACCAAGGGTTCTTTCAAGTCCTGGCATAATGTGACATGCAGATCCACAGGTGTGCCGTGAATTATTATGAGGAAACCTTTCACGCATCATGTTAGTGGACTGATATTTGAAACAAAATTCTCCCTGCCGAAGTAGTTGTATAAATTCTCATGTCCTAAGGGCATCTGTTCCTTTCTCCTTCTGCCTGGCTCTGCTTGCCTCCTGGATAAACCTTTTGTCAAACAATACTAAATCTGCTTCTTCCCCTTTAAAAAGAAGTTCTGCAGCAGCTGTATCAAAAAATGTATAGTACTCAGCTGATTTGAAGCGGAACATGGATAGATTGTTTAGCTGCAGAGGAATTTTCTCCTTCTTTTATGCCTTTATAGTAGGTAAATTCCAGAGCGAGCGCTGAGATCTGAATTTATTGTAGGGTGGCTTTGCTAATGTGATTCTTATATGTAGAGTTTACATACAGTAGTAAGCAGGCAATGAGGAGCCAATAAAAGCTAATATTTACCTTACTCTGCTATTCTTCCTCACACAGGACTGACACCTATTGCTTTCATTGCAGGTTACCTTGAAGCTGTACTGAATTTGTTTTCGACATTTTTCTTTCTCTCCCCAAAGTTTCAATGGCATGTGTATTTGTGTCATTTAAATCAAGTAAATCTGCAAGTTTCATCTTGTTGTTTGAGTTTGGTGTCACAATGATCAATGGCCCTAATCTGTCCTTGGTCTGTTGAATTAAATATGTAGCTTTTTATTATTTAACTGCCTGGCAATATGTTTCTGCCCCATACCTGACATTGAAAAGCTCTGACTGCAGTATTGGAACATTTTTCTATCACTACGAGGAAGCTGTTGAGTTTCTTTTACTCTTGGTTTCCATTCCTGCATTACATTGAACATATTTTTATTGGATCCATTGTTACCTGAGTGAATTAAAATTTGTCTTTCCATGTCTTAAATGATTAATGTGAAATGATGATCTATGCATTCAGTTATAGATATGGCTGATAAACAGAATCTATACTAAGATAATATAAAGAAGAATGTAGCTGAATTGTAATATAATCAAGGCCTTGTTCACATTTGCTGCGTGGCTGTCAGCTATAACTGTGTCTTCACTAATATGACAAGTCTGATTTCAAGCAGATCTCAGCCAATACTGATGTATTCTATTGACTTATATTGTGGTCCATCAGGTTTCTTCCTGGATTCTGGTATCTTTTATTGCAAGGAGCGCAGTAGATTATGCTGTTTTTTTTTTCTAAACATCACAATACGTATACAAACAGTTGCACAACATCACTACATGTGAAGAAGAGGATACATTTCTGAGATTGACAGGGCACCAGTTGTCAGCACCACCCACTTGTCAACCATTAAAAAGTCAGTATGTGTGAAGCATCATCATATTAACATCACACTAATCATCATTAATATTCTAGAGCCATCCCATGTACAATGTCACACTAGAGGTCATGAATTCTCCACCCTCAGCCTCATACAAAGTTATCTCTAAGTTCTCATGCACACGACCATGTGCATTGTCAGAGTGCTATCTGTGTTTCTCATGGCTAGTACACTGACCCATTCATTTATTTGGCCCAATACACAACGCAATGTATTTTCACAGTCCTGTGTATGAAACCATGAGCCGGGAGCAAAACTCAGGACAGGACCTATTCCTATCTGAAGGCACAGGTGGCACATGGATGTTATCCATGTACAGTCTGTGCCATTCAATCACAGCCCGGTGACTCCCACACGGTAGTATGCGTGTTGGCTTAAAGGATTGCCCAGTGCAAGTTCAGAGTTCAGTATGCAAAGTCAAAAGAAGAAGTAGTCCATAGCCCCCACCCCTTATGGAAGGTTTCAAGACATCCTCACCCTATTCACTAGCTGGTTAAAAGGTAGGACCAAATTCACTAGTTTCCTCCACATAGTAATGAAAGAAGCCAATGGCCATACAGTGTAGGGCTATGGCTTTTCTGGCTAAGAACAACTCTCGGAGGAAAATCCTTATGAGGTGTTACTAGGCTTCCTCATCTAATATGGCTAGGAGACAAATACACATAAGAGGAATGTTAGCTGAACTTGTCAATTCTGTCAGGACTAGCCACCAATTTAATGTGTATGGTGGTGTCTCAATTCATCCCCAATAGCAATGGTTGGGTGAAGAATGTGTCAGACATGTTGAGGTGAAGAATGGTCTGGCATGTTGAGGTGAAGAATGGTCTGGCATGTTGACTTTCAACATGCCCAGTCCTTTTATTCTCAAGGAAGATAAGCTGCCAGTTTAGTTATCTAGCAGTGGTTACACTCCTCTCCCCAAGGACAAATGCACACTTAATGTAGATAAGGAGGATTGGTAGGAATAGTGATTGGGCTAACGAATGTCTAAAGTATATGGCCAGCTTTAGAAAGCTTTTTCACTTTTCAGTATCCATAACTGATTCACACAATACCCAACCCATATTCAAAACCTGCTGTGCCTATTTATCTTTATCCCTAACTGAATTCCTACACAAAGCTTAACCACATATAATACCTTCCAAAAGTATTCAACAGATTTGTCTGGATTAAAATGACACACTGACTTTTCCATTCTGTATTTTTTATTTTTTTTAAAAAATAGTATTAAAAAAGTGAAAAATTTCCCCATTTTGGAAACAGCTATTTGTCACACAAATAAGATATATTGCTTTAACAACGGGCTTCTACCCATCATTCATAAGAAAAATCAGAAAAGACCTCCTAATTCAGGTATCAAAAATGTAAAGTTGTGAAAATTAAGAGAAAATAGGAATTTAGCTTAAAGGCCTATTTTTAAACCAAGTTTTTATGTGAAACAAATCTATCTAATTATCTATCTATCTATCTATCTATCTATCTATCTATCTATCTATCTATTTTTAAGTACTATAGTCTGGTGTGTTCCTGCTAGCTACTAAGCCTAACAATAGACTGACTCTTGCAAATTCTGTAGGGATTTTCATTGCAGCAATCACCTAATTTACATCACAAACAAGAAAGATAAGATCACAATAGAAGATCACACATCTACAGATAACACCCATTAGTGACTCATTATTGCTTCCACTATTGTCAGCAGATGAAGTCAAAGCTTATCTACTCCCCCTCCATACACAAAACATGTCTAGAAACCTCTCCCATTGACTTCAATGAGGGCTAAACTCCCAATGCTAATTTATATATTACATAATTTCTTATGGTCTCGCCCTAATATCCAGTCCTACAAGGCTGGTATCCAAACATACACAAAACCATACTTAACTAATGTTGCGCCCAGCAAACACTTGTGGGCCATTTTTGGGTACTTGGACCCTGAGAAGTGTTCACCAGAAGCCAACAAACTCCTACAATTGGTAGAAGCAGTGGGAGTTTAGATCATTCTGCAGACATGGCTGTGAAGATAAATTGTTTACCTACTAAGGCTAAGGCTCCATGTTGCGGAAACACAGCTTTTTTTGTTGCAGATTTTGCTGCGGTTTTTTGAGACAAAGCCGGTAGCGGATTAAGCATAAGGTAGAAGTATAAGAGCTTCCTATATATTTCCCATTCCTTTTGTAGCTATTCTTAGCTTTGGCTCAAAAAAACGCTGCAAAATCTGCAACAAAAAAAGCTGCGTTTCCACAACGTGGGGCCTCAGCCTAAAGGTGGACTGAGCAGCCTCCTCCCTACCAAATCAGAAAAAAATTCAAAATTTTTTTTGAAACATAGGAAAGCTTTATTACTTCACTCCCACAACATGCAATAGTCAAATTGACATCACACCTGCAAAGCAGTCTCTATTGGAGACTGTGTCACATTGTCTGCTTATAATCATTGGAGGAAAATTTTCTGCTTGGACACCTGAAGGACCCCATAATAGTCAATGGGGTGTAACCGCTGTTTTAGTGGTTTGTCTCTCCATTGTTTGGGTCCCCCAACAGACCCAAACAATGGAGAGGTGAAGTTAGTGTGAACCTAGCGTAAAAAAAAAATATGTTATTCTGTATATGTTCAGTGAGAACAAAATTATGTAAAGCGCCTTCCACATAAACATGGTCACCAGTGCAAAACTTAAAAATATAACAAATTGTGCAGCCAGACTTCAGATCACTGAATATTTGTACATTGCAATATTACAAGTAGTATTACACCTTATATAATATTTAAGACAGTATTACAACAGAAATGCGTTGTGACCACAAGGTGGTGTGTATCTGATAAACTAATGGTTTATAGGTTTTTATGAATAATGCAAATGAGCTAGAAACATAGGACTTGTAGAGCTTGTAATGATAATGGGGATTGAACAGCTCTTTATGAAATAGTAATGCTAATATTATTATATTTAACATGCATGATTCTGGATTACCTCTAGCATTTTATCTGTATGTTCTTAATATTTGCAGTATATAATGCTGCTGTTACATTTATGTGTTGTTTTATATTGCTACTGTGCATTAGTGCTCCGAATGGGGGTTTCTCTGCCAATACTCATGGGTTAAATTCAGTTTTCATTTGCATAAACAGAATCACAATATGAATATTCAGCGGGCGTCTTTGTATTAAGTGCCTTTAATCAGATTCCGGCTCAGCTGTATTGCTTTCAAAGTGCCAAGGCAAAAATCCTGGATACCAGGAGAGTAAACAAGGTATGATTTGCAATTTTTTTTTCAATAAAATAAATATTAGGGTCAATAATTTATATATTCTGTAGAATGTGCCTAGTCTTATGCCATTTTATTTATTTTTTTTTCCTTCAGCTTGCTTTCAGTGGTCAGGTGGATACATTCTTCTTCATTTGCATAAACATCAACTTCCAATGAATTATTCATAAGGGTTATTTTAAACATCAGGCTTCTAGTTTGGATGGCACTGTCATAGTACCATGTGATTGGTTGTGAACATAATGTTTTCATCACCAGTAGAATTTACTTAGATGCTTAGAGTTTTGGATCCGATGTGATTTTTTTTGTGTAATCAGAATCTCTCTCCTGTGAAGTAATTGTGTGACATTTACGCTGTTCTGGTGGTCCTTGATTTTCAGAAAAAAAAAATCTAGAAAAAATTGACAACAGCAACAACAACACATATTGGCTTGATTAAGTGTGTGGAGAGAGATATCAGGAGAAAAGCTAGCTGAATTTTTTGCCCTTCCCCCTTCTTAGGTTGCATAAACATGAGCTACATGCATAGTAAGAACATGTCATTTACTGTATATCTCCTGCATACGACTCAACCCTGAGTAATTCTAGTCTATGAGTTGCAGCAACGGCTTCCACCATCAAGATCACTTTTCCTCTCAGTAGTCACATTAAAATACATATTTACAGTTTCCACACATTTTAGACAAACTGAAGATAGATACAGTAGGTATGTATGAGGCAGCAATCGAAACGAGATAATACAACAAAAGGACATAGAACACTCCTAATATATATCCTTATATTTACATGTTATGTATACGGGGAGATGGACCGACAAATATAAAACAAAAAGAGAAGTGCAAACTATGAAGGATCATTGGCATTTTCATAGCAACATTATGTTATATTGTGTCATTTGTGTAAAAGGATATAGTTACCTTCATGCAGGGTTATCATAGTCAGTGCTATCAAAGGCCTAGAATTATGTACATCTTATAGTAGAGACGTTTCCCTCCATCTTTTATATAGTTATGTCTATTGATCTATATCTATTTATATCATTAATACATCTAAATTGTATCTACATCATTACTACTATCTGTCTATCTAATCTATTTATCTATCTATCTATATTATATATATACATTTAAATTGTATCTACATCATTACTATTTATCTACCTGTCTATATCTATCTATCTATCTATCTATCTATCTATCTATCTATCTATCTATCTACTTATCTCTGTCTACCTATCTGTATAATATACATCTAAATCTACATGGTATCTACTATCTATCTATCTGTCTATCTATCTGTTTCATACTCATCCTTCACACTCTTATCACTGTTAATTTATATTTCCTTCCTTCCTTCCTTTATCTCTTTCTCCTTTCTTTCTTTCTTTCTTTCTTTCTTTCTTTCTTTCTTTCTTTCTTTCTTTCTTTCTTTCTCTTTCTCTCTCTTTTTTTCTTTCTTTCTCTCTCTCTCTTTCTTTCTTTTTTTCTTTCTATGCCACGCTTCTAAAATCATAATTTTCAAATATATAGACTATAAATTCTATTGACCGAATAATAATTATGAGACAATGCTATGTCAACCTACAGAGAAAATATCAAATTACTTGCATAAAAGTATATTTGTAACCTTTAAAGTAGTAACCTGCAAAATGTCAATAAAATATTACTAAATATCTTTAATATTTTTGCTAGATAGCTTTCTAAAACTTTAGTAAATAAATATTGATATATCCTACATTTTCAAAAGTTTTTTTTTCTTTGGAGTTTAAAATATTGCTGTATTATGGTTCAAGCAATCCAACTATAGTCAACAACAGTGACCTATTACAGAAAAAAAATAGGAAGTACCTAAAATCTATCTATCTATCTATCTATCTATCTATCTATCTATCTATCTACCTCCATTCCTTATACCAGAACAATTTACATAATACAAAGTAGGTTCACATTATGATATGATTCTTTTTGATTTTAATTTTCCTGAATTTCTACTTACTATACTAGTACCTACTTGAAGTCAGTGAAATTGAGACTTACATAAAGGGAGATAATTATTAATAAAAAATAGTTATTTTCCAGTAGATGTGAGGGAGGCTCCTAGTATTAAATACTGCACAGGACTAAACTAAGATAAACAGAATTATTAGCTACCCTGTTCAATAAAAAAAAAAAAAAAAAACTGTAAAAATTAAGAAAGAAAATACAAATAACTGTAATGGGGCAATAAACAGGCAACACAATCCAATAAAATTCTGTCAAATGTCTGTTTATACAAATACAGTGTGTATTTGTAATGTATAAAAAATATTTACAAAATGCTAAAAATCCACCTATATGGTAAAATAGTCCATCAGAATAATAAGAAGTGTATCTAACATTTAGATCATTCCTATTTTTCAAACATAATAAACAAATGAACGCAATAGGACAAAACAGAAATATACTTATATCAGTAACATATCTTTGTTTGTTCTATAACAGTTTATGTAGATGTTTTCCTGCTAATACCTACTTTATATGCCCAAGATAATGTGTGTAAATAACCTGGCTGGATTTAATAAGTGTACGGCGCAATTAATCGTAAGCCATTAAAATCAGCAAAAAAATGAAGCTTTTTACTATATTCTTTTGAAGGACTGCACCTGTATGATCGAATCCTACGTATAATATCTGCATCAATGAACTATTACTGTTTGTCAATGGTTCCTGTAGACAGATTATCTATGAGAAATTAATCTATTATGGACCAGCATTTTTAAAATGAAACAATAATATGTTTGTAAATGGCTTTTTATTTTGTCAACAATTTTATTTATTTATTAGTTTTTCTTTTTATCTACAGTTAACTAGACACTCACATCCTGATGTGCTGTAACCCGTGGCTATAGTGATAATATCAGAATTTTTACTCTGCTCTATTAGAGAATTTGTTGCTTAGGCTAAGGCCCCATATAGCGGGCCGCAGCAAAAAAGTTCTGCGGGAAAAACCGTGGAGGCAATGCAGTGCTTTTCACAGAAAGTTTCTGCTTCCATTATATCTAGAGGGACTCCGGCGGCGTTTCCGTTGGTATAATTGACATGCTGCAATATCCAAAACCGCAACCACAGCATATTTTTCCACAGTGTGTGGATGGGATTTTACAGGGACTGTAAAATACCACATTTTTTCTGCAGCGTTTCCGCCACGACAAACCGTGGCGTGAATAGAAAGGCTCCTGTCACACATTGATAATGAAGAAGATAACAGTTCAGCCTCCCTTTATGTATACTTATTATCTTCCATTATATAGGTGTATACTGTACATAGAGCTGGACAATTATACTGTTCCCCAGCATGCAGAGATGATACTGTCTCTAGCTGCCCATGTCATGCTGTGCTAAGGTATCATGGGATTAATAGCAGAGCACAGTGAAAGAGAAATCTCTAATCCAAAATAGTGTCTGGTCCAAGTAGAGAAAATGCTGAACTGCAGGGTTATGAGTGCAATAAACATAAAACAAGGCAGAGTGTGCATGGCAGGTAAGGGGTGCAGTGATGGAACTAAAAGGTTTTTACAGGTGTCTTTTTGTTCATTACAAAATTTGTTATTTTTAAATTTATTTAAAAATTATTAAGACATGTATTTACCATAATTTTATTGTAACCTGATCCAATAACATAAATGCAGAACTATTACTGTCATTAAATAGAAACCTTATTATCCCTTGATAAATTATTAACATTTTCCTGACAGTACGTGGATATCATGTATTTAAATATGACAACTGCTCAGGAGCTGAGCAGCTGCCATAGCCATCAAGTCGCCACTGTATTATAAAGCAGAGACCCAGCGGCAATGCCTGCACTGATTGTGGTCATTAACCTCCCGAGGTACCATTTTCGTGGCAGTGCATGGGTGCCACCATTTTGGGGTGGATCTCTGGTCCCCAGAATGAGACCTGGGCCCGGTGTTCCATCGCCATAACAGCCAAGGGCCTAGTGAAGGCTGCCAGGCTTGTCTGCCATACACCAGTATTACAGGCTGCTCTATGCACGATGTAATACAAGTACAACTCCTTTACAATGCATTGCAATACATTACCATTGCAATGCATTGTATTAATGATTAGATCGACTGGGGTTCAATACCTCTAAGGGGTCTAAAAACTACAGTTAAAAAAAAAAGTTAAAAAAATAAACCTGAAACAAAATTAAAATCATCCCAATCTCCCTAGAAGACATATACAAATACATAAACAGTGAAAACACATACACATTAGGTATTCCTGAGTCCAAAAACGCCCAGTCTACAAGCTTCTTTAAAATATTTTTTCCCCATACAGTGAACGCCATTGCTGGTAAGAAAATCAAAAAAGCAAAACCACCATTTTTTCAATGTTTCAGCTCCCATAAAAATTTGGATAAAAAGCAATCAAAGCAATAGTAATTCCGCAAACTGGTATAAATAAAAAGTGCATCTGGCCCCACAAAAAAAGACGCTTTATGCATCCCCATACACAGGAATATAAAAAAAGTTACGGATGTCAGAATATGGCGACTCCAAGAATTTTTTTTGCTAAGTTTTCGATTTTTTTAAAGGGTTAAACATAAAACATAGAATACAGGTGACATGTCATTTTGGATGCACAGTGGCTACCGTAAAAACAAAGAAATTCACACAAACTCAGTTTTTCTCCAATTCTCACCCCATTCTGAATTTGATTCCAGCTTAATAGCACATCATATGGAATATTAAATGGTACCATTACGAAGTACAATTTGTACTGCAAAAACTATGCCCTCATATACGTAGCTCAGAAAAATAAAAAAAAAAGTTATGGGTTTTGAAAGACGGGGAGTGAAAATCAAAAATCGAAAAATGCCTGTGACGGAAATGGGTTAATAACATGTTCAAATATAGCATATTCATGAAACACATTGAAAATCCAGAACAGAGTACCCTACATTAATATTTTACATGGCAAAAAAATCATCGTAGATTGTATGGCTTTTTCATGTATAGGAGTAGAGAATCGATATAATGTATAATCGATGAAAAAAAAAATCAAGAAAAATTAATGAGGTGCTAATGAGCAGTGTAAATATGTTTAAGATAAATAAGAATATGGCGTGCTCCCATTTATTAATACAATCGAAACAAAAAATCTCAGTGTTTATTTGCTTGTCTGTGCAAACATTTTATGCTTCGTTCACACTTTCGCCCAGAGTCTGCCATGAATCCGACCTAAATGTCAGAAAAACGGATTGGGAAAGGATAGGGAAAGGTTTGAAATGGTTTGTTTAACCTCTTCCTGCCGGTGACATTTTTCGATTTTCATTTTTGACTCCCCCCCCCCCCTTCCAAACCCAATAACTTTTTTATTTTTCCCTTCTCAGAGCCATATGAGGTCTTAATGTTTGCGGGACAAATTTTTTTTCATGATGCTACCATTTATTATTCTGTACAATGTACTGGGAAGCTGGAAAAAAATTCAGAATGGGGTGGATTTGAAGAAAAAGTGCATTTGTGCGACTTTCTTATGGACTTTTTATAGCGTTCGATCTACAGCCAAAATGACATGTCATCTATATTCTATGTTTCGGTACGATTCCGGAGATACCAAATTTATATGATTTTAATTACATTTTAACCCCTTAACAAAAATCCAAAGCTGTGCAAAAATATATTTCCCGAGCGGCCACCATATTTAAGCATCCGGAATCCGCTGTACTATTATGGCGGATGTCGGGAAAGGGTTAAAAATCCATTCACTTCAATGTGTTTTTAAAGCAATGCGCAGGTGTCCGATTGCAGCCTCTGTGCCGCAAAGCCTTTTTTTTGGTTGGACACAAAGTTCTGCATGTCCGACTTAGTTTCTGACCAAAAAAAATGGCTTTACTGCGCAGAGGTTGCACATTGCTTTAAAAACACATTGAAGTGAATGGGCTTTTAAGCAAACCGTTTCAAACCTTTCCGTATCCTTTTTTTCTGACATTTAGGTCGGATTCATGGCTGACGGACTACAGCCGCAAGTGTGAACCAACCCTTAGTGGATGCTCTAGAGTAGAGAGGAGCAAACCTTGCAATTCATTTTGTATCAGCAGCAGTGCTATTATTATATGCTGGGTTATCTTCAGACCTCAGAGTATAATAAGTGAATGTTTAGGGGATGTGCGTAAAAATAATAAATAATTATACTCACCTTTTCTCACCTTTCCTAGGCTCCCTCAGCGTCTGATGCTCCTTCAAGGGTGTCTTCAGTCCTCTTTCGGCCTCCTGAGTGAAATTTAGAGGCACCTGGGGACTCCTGAGGCCTGTAATTGGACCTCAAAAGTCATGTGGGGCATGCTGACATCATAATGCTTGCATCAGTATGTTGGACAAGGCTTGAAGAGGACCAAAGACTCCTGCAAAGGTGCACCAGACACTGCAAGGTAACCAAGTAGAGATGAGGGAAGGTAAGTATAACTGTTTATTATTTTTCTGCACGTTCCCTGGGACTCCGCTCATCAAACTCTAGGTTATAATGATTTATGGGTTTAGAACATAGGTTGAGAATTCGTTACAAACCAGTTCACTCATTTCTACTCTAGAGCCTATGCTAGACATAAGAGGGATGACGTATTTCATGGCAGAACTATAGATTACGACAGCATCTACCCATAATTGTGTCTGTATTAACAAGTATATTCTACTTGAATGTCTATTATTGGGGAAACTAGGGGGAAACAGTTCAGATTCCAACTTGGTTTTATCAGAAAAAAAAAGCTGATAGAGGTATATGGAAGCCAATAATTTTCCTTCCTAAAAATCACATGCCCATTCCTGGACTAAACAGACATGTTACAGGGGAAATTGTGGAAGATATATATATTTTATATATGGACAACTTTGGTATGTGTGTATGTACAGTATATATCTAGTTCTGTTGGGAAAAAAAGTTAAATTTTACTTTTACAGATATACTGTAAAGTATGCTAAAATGTTGACTAGCTTGAGTCATATTTCAGGTATGCCAAAGTCACCTAAAGAAAGGGCTCACATAACATCTGATATTGCTGGTGGAAAGATAATATAAATTACCTTTCTCTACTGGGTGCACATCTCAGCAAGGGGTTGAGGAAACCCTATATAGACTAACCCAGCCGCTTGCTAGAACAATATGGGAACATACTAAAGTTCTGGCTCTATTTCTCTACAGCCCCAGCCACAGTTTGTATAAACCTACAATTAAAGTTACAAAACTATGCACAAAAGAACAAATTCAGTAAAATTCCAAATAAAGTGTTAACATCAAAGTGAACCATCTTCCTGACTGCCAAACACACAGTGTAATTACTGTAGCAGAAAATACAAAATATAACACAGATAGCCATTTCTTACAGGGGCACATGGGTGCAGTTGATACCAGGCCCAGGACTGAGGGGGCTCCAAATGTCCCTCTGCCATATAAAATATATGTAAATCAGTGGCTCTCAACCTGCGGTTCGCATACCCAAGGGGCTATGCCCTGCAGTCCCAGAGGGTATGTGCCATGACTGAGAACCACTGTCCCCCCCCAACCAGGATGGACACCTGCATATGGCCGTAGGCGCCAGTCTTACTTTAGAAGCGCATTCAGTGCTTCCATTATTGCTGATGGAGAAGCTCATTGGCGTTACAAGCACCACAGGGAGTCAGTGGTGATCTGGGTTCATTACTCACCATTCTGCTCTCCACTTCCTCTCTGTTCTGGGCACGAGCGTCGACGTCACAGCAGAATCCCAGATTAGAGATGTGAGGGCACTGATGGGACCATTATGCTCAATGTGGGGGCCATTATACTACATGTGTAGGCAATGAGGGGGCCATTACATAACTGAAGATGGAGGCTCCAAACATAGCCTTCTTTTCATAACATGTATAAGTATCAATACTTTGGAGGTACTCAGTTGGGACATTTTCTCATTAGGTACTTTGCTGGAAAAGGCTGAGAAACACTGTTCTAAATGGTACAAGGTAGGCAGAGGTCCTTTTTGCATTTGATTTTGCATTTGGGCCTAGAGGCTTTTAGTTATGTCTCACCTGGGACACTACATGCTCACTTTAATTGTCCTACTATTAACCCCTTCCCGATATCCGCCGTTATAGTACGGCGGATGACAGTTAATTGAATATGGTGGCCGCTCTAGCCTGCGATGAGTGCCCATACTGATCGCGAGCATTAACCCCCCGGCGCCTCGGTCAAAGCTGACCCAGGCGCCATTTTGCCAGGGATCACCGGCACCCGGAGCGAGATCCAGGGCTTGCGTCCCATTGGCATGACAGCCGGGAGCCAACTGCATTGTATTAGTGATCAGACCCCCTGGGCTTCAAGACCCTTAGGTGATCTAATGAATGCAATAAAATAAATAAAAAAAAAGGAAAAAAAAAAATATAAAAAATTCAGCTCAACCCCCTTTCCCTAGAACACATATAAAATTACTTAAATACTCTGAACCACATACACATTAGGTATCCCTGTGTCCAAAAACATTTGGTCTACAAACTTATAAAAATATTTTTCCCGTATGGTTAACGCCTTAGTGCCGAACTGCAGTTTTTTCACTCTTATGCCTCTGATAAAAATTTGAATAAAAAGTGATCAAAGCTAATTACAAGATCCTCTCACGCTGGTACAGAGTGCCCTCAGTCCTCCACGACCTCTATCCCTCCACTTCGGATCGGTGTTGGAGATGCAATTCTGATCAGGGTACAATGGTGCACATCTAGTGGGGATGTCCTCTCTTGCTCCCGTTCTGGTCGGAGGTGCGACACATAATTCAGATGGTGATGGATATCGCTCTGGAAGATGACCCTGCCCCTCTTCTCCTTTCCATATTTCCCAGAAAGTTTAAAAGGCACACTTGTAGGTTACTTGGTTTTATGTTAGTTGCAGCTCATACAGTCATTCCCAGATAGTGGAAATCGTCATCTCCTCCTTCTCTGGCATCCCGGTTGCAGGAATTACTCCGCATTCACAGTATGGAGAAACTGCTCGCTGGGCTGAAACATGACGATAGAGCCCACCAACAGACATGGCTCCTCTGGGACTCTTTCTACTACTCTGTTGACTTTCAGGCCGCTTTTGTCCCCCCTCCTTCCTGATACCCTCAGCAATCTTTCCTTTTCCTGCCTCTTATACTTTCCCTGTACCCTATGCTTCTTACTCCTGCTGACTCTTTCCTGTACCTCATTATTCAGCAGACCCCCCCCCCCCCCCGATCCTGGGGCGGGTGACTGTGCCTCCTTTCTTCTTTATTTCCCCTTTTTTTCTAGTCAGGTTACAAACCTTTTACTGTTCATCCTCTGTTTTGAATGTTTTATTTTTCAATATAATGTTTTACTCTGCTGCGTCAGAGTATCTGTTACTCCCCCTCTTCCCCTTCCCCCTTGCCTACCCTCCCAGCGTCTGTACCCCCAAGATCCCTCCACTTACCTCACCCTCTCCTTTCCCTTCCCTCTATCTCCATATTCAGATGTGCAAAACGTTAATAAAAACTTTAATGAAAAAAAAAAGGGATCAAAGCAACAGACATTCCCCAAAATGTATAACTAAAAAGTACACCTGGCCAGAACACAAAAATATAAAAAAAAAAGTTATGGGTGTCAGAATATGGTGACTTTAAGAAAAAAATTTTCTTGCAAAGTTTTTCATTTTTGTTAAGGGGTTAAAATGTAAATAAAAGTATATAAATTTGGTATCCCCGGAATCGTATCGAAACATAGAATACAGGTGACATGTCATTTTGGCTGCAGAGTGAACGAAAAAAACGAAGCCCGTAAGAAAATTGCACAAATGCACTTTTTCTCTAATTCCACCCAATTCTGAATTTTTTTTTCCAGCTTCCCAGTACATCGTACACAATAAAAAATGATAGCATCATGAAGAACAGTTTGTCCCGCAAACATTAAGCCCTCATATGGCTCTGTGAACGATAAATAAGATAAAGTTATGGGGTTTGGAAGGGGTTAAAGATTATTTCACAATAGGAACACGATTTTAGACACCTCTGATGAGAACTCTGTATCTGGCACCATCCTACTACTGTACTGAATCAGCAATGATATATTTAGTAACATGAAGCAAAAATCTGGCCTACAGAATTTTTAACTAATTCAACCATAGATAATCTGGATTGCTGGAAAAGATTTGTTGATGAAAACTGAAAAGAAATTCAATAGATGATCTCAGTCCATTAGCTGTAGTGGAACAGAGTGTGCGATGCTCTGCGTTAAGAAGAGGAGGCAAACATTATTAACATAATAAATGAAGTGTGGCGAGATTCTCAGACTGATCAAAACCCTGAGGTTCCGTTTATAGAAATATTTATGACTTGAATGATTATTATAAGGCGGCTTCTGGCCAGGAGCACAGCAGGCTACATTATGTGAAATCTCTGTTTAATCTTGATTTACGTGATTTCAAAGGAGAAATGATGTGTCTGTGGATCATTGATATTGCTGGTTTCCTAATGGCATTGTAGTTTTGTAGGACATAAATATTATTTCTTTGTAAGTGCTTTTAAGACAATATAAAGGAAACGTGATGTTAGATGTATATGACATGGCATCTGCTCGACCGCTCATAAATATAGCATTTTTAGTCTAATTCAGAAAAATTACTAATACATTTTTATTTGATATCTTTCCTTTATTGGAAACAAGGCTGTTTTTGTATTATCTTGTTTTTGTTGTAAATTGTGTATTGCAACTTCATTATTTACTACTGGGCGCATGGTTGGCATGTATATGAGAAAGCCAAGGCCAGATGCAGTTATACATTCTTCCACTATTGACTACACATTGTCACAAAACACCACCAGCTGCTTGAAAAGAAAATCCAGCAACAATGACACCCAAAATATCCTATAGGCTAAGACCCCACGTAGCGAAGCGCTGCAAAAAAAAAAAAGCTGTGGAAAAAACGCACTGGAAAAGTATTGCGTTTTTTTCCGCAGTGTTTTTCATAGCGATTTTGCAGAGTTTTCCTCTGCAGATTTTCTGCTCCTTTTATAATCATACAGAAAATGGCAGTGTTTCCGTAGGTATAATTGACATGCTGCGATTTTTAAAGCCTTGAGTGTTTTGCTGCAGATTTTTTTCTGAATTGTGTGGATGGGATTAGCCAGAATCCCATCCACTTTGTAGGTACTGTAAAATGCAGTGTTTTTTGCTGCGGCGTTTCCACTGCTGCCAAAATGCTGCGTTTTCACAACGTTGGCCTTGTTTGGGTTGTTCAAATAATTTGTGCATCTTTTTCACAGAGATAAATAGGCCTTTATTTTAATGTAATATGTAATTTTTATTTTTGCATTTTCTTTCTTTTCAATATCCAGTTAAATGTAGAAAAAGTGTCTGTTTCTCAGGGTTTTTTTGTAAATTTTTATAGCACTACTGTAAGTCCTATAAGTACTACTAAAATATTTTTTTGAATAGTTTTCCCTTTCCATTATGGAATTCATTTGGTAGTTGACACATAGTTTTGTGTTGCTGGAGGCGAGGCTAGAACCTATGATATGGGCATCACGGTGGCGTTTTTTAAATTATTTGTCTTAATTTTTAAACTTTTATTTTTTACAGCCTCCTAGTACATAATGCAGAGCTGATATGGGTCCTTTAGGACCCAGGCCAGAATGAAGCTACATCATGACTGCTCCAATAGTTGTACAGTGGGGAAAAAAGTATTTAGTCAGCCACCAATTGTGCAAGTTCTCCTACTTAAAAAGATGAGAGAGGCCTGTAATTGTCATCATAGGTAGACCTCAACTATGAGAGCCAGTCTCCAGATCTCAACCCTATAGAAAACCTTTGGAGGGAGTTGAAAGTCCGTGTTTCCCAGCGACAGCCCCAAAACATCACTGCTCTAGAGGAGATCTGCATGGAGGAATGGGCCAACATACCAGCAACAGTGTGTGCCAACCTTGTGAAGAATTACAGAAAACGTTTGACCTCTGTCATTGCCAACAAATGATATATAACAAAGTATTGAGATGAACTTTTGTTATTGACCAAATACTTATTTTCCACCATAATTTGCAAATAAATTCTTTAAAAATCAGACAATGTGATTTTCTGGATTTGTTTTCTCATTTTGTCTCTCATAGTTGAGGTCTACCTATGATGACAATTACAGGCCGGCCTCATCTTTTTAAGTTGGAGAACTTGCACAATTGGTGGCTGACTAAATACTTTTTTTTCCTCACTGTACATACAGCAATCAGTGAGCGCTTTGTATACAGTGACTGAGAAGGCAGGGACAGTAAGGGAAGTAGGGAAATTAGATTGTGGGAATAGGGAATACAAGACATTTTGTGTACCGCACTGCAGAATATGTTGGTGAGATACATAGAAAGAAAAATAAATTAATAAATACAAATCTAAGAATTTTTTTTGTAGAATGCCAAGTCCCTGTTATACATTGAGTAAGCAGTATATTGATCTAATATATTGGATATTTCAGAGTGTATTTATTAATCACAGCTGCTCTTCTATGGGTGATGGCGCAGGCACGATTGCAGCGCATGCTCATACACCCATACATGCATATACTGTATGTCATGGGGTTTAACCAGGTTTTTAAGGAATTATTAATTGATTACCTATCCTGGTCCATCAACTGTTTGAAGAAGCTGCAACACTCATGTGAGCATTGCAGCTTCTTCAGTATTTACCAAGCACGACACCATACATTTGATATCACAGCTCAGCCCATTCATTTAAAAGGGTCTGAGCTTTGATCAGGCCATATGATCAACGTACGTAACTTCACATGGCCTGTGAAACGGTAGTGGAGCTCAGGGTTCACTGCTTCAAACAGCTAATCCACAGATGTCATATCCCCACGGATCTTCAGTTGATTACCTATTCCAAGGATAAGTCATTTATAAAGTTTTATAAAACAAAGCAAAGCTAACCATAGTAAATAATAAGGCACAGTATCGTATCCATTACAGTTATAGACAAGATGGTGCTATTGTTTAAATGTCACAAGGTTTAACTGACCAGAATATAACAAAGACCATGGCTGTTATATCTTTGACTAGTGTTCACTTTAGACCCAATGAGCGTATTACTTCACATAGGCCCAACTATTCATAAAACCTCCGATGAATATCCTGTGGTTGTTGTACACACCACTCTAGGCTCAGACTCTCAAGGACTTCACTATCTCTGTCCTCTCCTAAGGAACAAGTCTACTCAGTTATTGTACACCTTGCAACTGAACCTTATAAGCCACCCTCAGGCCTCCAGTCAACCATGCCTCGACTATAACTTTGCTTTAGTTCCTAAATATATAGCACAGCCCATTCAGGACTAGGCTATTAGTTCAGCACAGCTTACTGCTTCCTGGGCCCCTCAAGGCTGATGTTAACCCTCACACAGGTTGTATGGTACTCTTGTAAACTAACCTCACCCATAGTATACAGTGTGTAAGCTCACATTCTGCCCCTGTGATAACTCAGCCCCACCCAGTAAAACAGCAGAACAGCTTCCTTCCAGAGGTTTACCCTAATGTACCAGGTCATTTTCTATGTAGCTTTCTGAAGGGAGATGCCACATCCTCCATCCTGCTCCAGATGTTCAAGACTATACCGTCTCTCAGCATGCCGCACTCCTCCCAGGTAGAAAGGACCAGGTTTTATTATTGCACAGACCAACACAGCAGCTTCAATCATGCTGAAAGCAGACCATCTGTATTTTTTGCTATTGGTGCAAAACTTCACCCTTTTATCTCCCCCTCCCAGCTCCTCCCAGTTTCTGCCACTCAAGGTATGATAATGCATTTGCATCACCTTATCCATCTTCCCCAGTAGGACCAAGTTCTTCCTAGACCTACTTAGCATCCACACCAACATCCCAAAGCCCAACCACCTTGGTGTGGTTGACAACCAAGAAGACCATTGCTGCAGTTCTGCAGGGTATTGCAACCCACTGTCCAAAGCAAATGGCTAAAAACAATGGGGGAAATTTACTAACCAATATGCAACAGTTTTCTGTCATAGATGAGTGTAAATGTGGCACATCTTTGATGCATGCTTGAGCCAAAGATGTACTACTTTGTTTTTATGAAATTGGGCAGTGCAGGGCAAAGACTATGGCAGGTAAAGCGGGTATGCCTCATCCCAACAAATTTACTATAATTCACACAAGAAAGCTGGCGTGTAATATACCTGAAATCTATGCCAGTTCCTGACTGGTGTAGATTCAATTCTGAAACACAGGCCGTAATAATTCAGGCACATCTTGCCCCAATCAGGGACTTTATTAAGACTGTTGTACAGAAGCCAGTCTTAAGAAATTTCCCCAATATAAGTACACTACATACTACTATATATACAGAGAGAGAGAGCAGCCACATATAAACTACTGAGCACTCTTTGGATAAGGCCCCATATAGCATCCCGCAGCAAAAAAACACTGCGGGAAAGAGAGCAGCGTCAACACAGTTTTTCCCCCAGCGCTTTTCAAGAAAAGTCCACAGAGGTTTCCGTAGATATAATTGACATGCTGCAATTTCCAAAACCGCGACAGTTTTGGAAAACGCAGAATGTCTGCTGTGTGTATTTTTCCACAAAGTGGGGATGGGTTTCGCTAGAATCCCATCCAATTTGCTTTGACTGTGAAATGCCACGTTTTTTTCCACAGCATTTCTGCCGCGGGCAAACCACAGCGTTTACGCCCCAATCTTTAAATTCACTAATTAATCTAATCCATGGCAGTCCATGTGCTACAGTAATGAGCAGTATATAGTTAACCTCATTACAGATTCATTAGACTCCTAATTACTTTTTTTCAGTAATATTATAGCAGATGCCGGGAAGAGGTTAAAAGGGTTATGGACTTGCGGGACAGGGATGTAATATTACCACTTTATAAATCATTGGTGCAGCCCCATGTGGAATATGCAGTTCAGTTCTGGGCGCCAGTTCATAAGGAGCATGAAGGAGCTCGGTTATGAAGAGAGATTAAAAGAGCTGGATTAATTTAATATTGAGTCATTTAGGGTGGGACATCATACAATTATATAAAAATAAAAATGGCTGTATAAAAATATGGGGAGAAGCTGCTCCATATTAAATATCCTCAAAAGTTAAGGGAACACTCCCTCTGTCTGGTGAGAAAGGTTTAATCTCCAGAGGCGACAAGGCTTCTTTACCATAAGGAGTGCAAACCTGTAGAATAGCCTACCCAGGAGCTGGACACAGCAGCAACAGCTGACTGTTTCAAAAAGACTTAGATGCCTTCTTATGGCAGAACAACATTGATTTATTGATATGAGTATGTATGTCCTTTCAGGAAAGCTGGAGTGGAATAGTTCATGCAGTTTCATCATGCAGGAAGTTCTGACGGTTGGTATTGTGACTTCTAGCGAGAACAGAAAGGCATGCAATTCCCAGCAAGTCATTATGAAATCACATGACCCAACTGAAGACAAGGAATTCATGGATTTTGAGATATAAAGAAAGAAATGCAGTACCACTTTAAGGTGAAAACATGGCAGGACTGATTTTAATTCTGAAATCTCTGTTCATGGGTGAACCTTGGAATAACAGAAAATGTTAGCAGTGAAGGCATAGCAGAAAGATTTACAGTTTTAGTACAGTACAAGTCTTAGCATAGAAATGTGGACTCCAAAGTTTCTTGTATAATATCTTAAACACATCAATGTGCAGAAAGAAGCCAACTTTTGAGTACCTTAAAATGTCTAGGTTCAATACTTTTCTTTAAAATAAGATTTCTTTGCCTCCTTTGAGTTTTCTTTAGATATGTAGACCTACAGAAAGTGGATCATATTGAAAAATTGACAGCCTTTTGGGTGAGTTGAAAGCTGGAGCAAATATATGAAGAATTGGAGAGACAGGGAAAAGAGTGCGATGCAGAGAGCCATATGATTAAGGGTGTTGTCAATACATTCTGACAGTCAGTATGCTCTGGGATTTCAGATATTTCAAATACAGATGCTATCACACCAGAAAAAAAATCAACAGAGATCTAATGACTCCATCTTCACATTCCCTTTATTATTCCTCAGATTTGCTTTTCCACCTGCCAGTATTTAAATTGTGCATGTTAATAAAGACTTTGATTTTAACCACAAGCCAGAGAGCCACAGAGATTTTATTGTTAGGCTGTTGCGTTTTTGGAAATCGCAGCATGTCAATTATACCTACTGAAACGCTGGAGGATCCCCTATAGGTATAATTGAAGGAAAAAGTCTGCCGAGGAAAACTTTCCTCCGTGGTTTTTCCTGCAGCACTTTTTCACGACAGCCCACTATGTGGGGCCTTAGCCTAAAAGGGTTTTTCAGGCTTAATAATCGATAGCCTATCCTTAGTGTCTGACAGTGACAGCTGTGGCCTCTTCACTATTTACCAAGCACAGCTGTGAACATTTGTATAGTGGCTGTGCTTGGTATCACAACACAGCCCATTCACTTCATTGGGTCTGAGCTGCGTACAGGCCCTATGACAGATAAACATCACATGACCTGTGAAGTGGATGCAGCGCTCTGGGAACACCGCTGCGGCTTCAAACAACCGACTACCAAGTATTTCTGGATGTTCGACCACCATTTGAACTGTTCACCTGCTGTTATAGCCCATCTGTGCTATGAAATGATGAGTTGCACATTCAGACATATTAGTTAGAGCACCAGCGTTGTATTTGACTGTAATTTGGTATCCTCCTCTGACTCCTTTCTCACTGGCTTGATTACATCTACAGTATCCCCTTTCACTGGATGTTTTCCCTCTATCACTCCATTCTTGGTCTACTCTTGACTCCATTGCATTAGAAAACTCCACAAGGTTGGCATTGTTTGAAATACTGGCCCTGACTTGTCTAGCACCAATAACCATGCCACTTTTAATGTTGCTTAGATTACTCGATTTTTCCATTCAAATGTGGATTCACATTGAAACTGATCCACAGAAAACTTGCTTGATTTTGTGCTGCACTCTGGAATCACATGTCTATATCCATATAGGGAAGCTCCAATCATCAAGGTCAAGATCAATGTCTAAAAAGATACATGTTCCCCTAACTAGATACAGTTATAAGAACATTTTTATGTATGATAATACATCATACAGTAAAGAAATAACATCACTGTGCAAGGAACATCTATCACAACAGTGTTACTGAACAAAATCCAGTATATCAAGGTCAATATTACTAATAATACCACTATGAACAATGTTACTAGATGTAACCATATATTACCACCATATAGTGAATGAATAATACCACCATGCTGAATAAAAAACAGCATTCAAAAGTGCCACAATACAGTGCCAATATACTGATACCGATTCTACATGGGTGCTCTGCAGATCATATAAGTAATTCAGTACAGTTACAGTATATCCAGTGACTTACAGATGATATCATGATATCATGGCATTCAACACCAGTCTTTGTATCCCCGGCACCAGATGACAAGCCACCACATTTAGACAAGGTACAGTGCCTTGCGAAAGTATTCGGCCCCCTTGAACTTTTCAACCTTTTGCCACATTTCAGGCTTCAAACATAAAGATATAAAATTTTAATTTTTTGGTGAAGAATCAACAACAAGTGGGACACAATTGTGAAGTGGAACGAAATTTATTGGTTATTTTAAACTTTTGTAAAAATAAAAAACTGAAAAGTGGGGCGTGCAATATTATTCGGCCCCCTTAATTTAATACTTTGTAGCGCCACCTTTTGCTGCGATTTCAGCTACAAGTCGCTTGGGGTATGTCTTTATCAGTTTTGCACATCGAGAGACTGAAATTCTTGCCCATTCTTCCTTGGAAAACAGCTCGAGCTCAGAGAGGTTGGATGGAGAGCGTTTGTGAACATCAGTTTTCAGCTCTTTCCACAGATTCTCGATTGGATTCAGGTCTGGACTTTGACTTGGCCATTCTAACACCTGGATACATTTATTTGTGAACCATTCCATTGTAGATTTTGCTTTATGTTTGGGATCATTGTCTTTTTGGAAGATAAATCTCTGTCCCAGTCTCAGGTCTTTTGCAGACTCCAACAGGTTTTCTTCCAGAATGGTCCTGTATTTGGCTCCATCCATCTTCCCATCAATTTTAACCATCTTCCCTGTCCCTGCTGAAGAAAAGCAGGCCCAAACCATGATGCTGCCACCACCATGTTTGACAGTGGGGATGGTGTGTTCAGGGTGATGAGCTGTGTTGCTTTTACACCAAACATATCGTTTTGCATTGTGGCCAAAAAGTTCGATTTTGGTTTCATCTGACCAGAGCACCTTCTTCCACATGTTTGGTGTGTCTCCCAGGTGGCTTGTGGCAAACTTTAAACGAGACTTTTTATGGATATCTTTGAGAAATGGCTTTTTTTCTTGCCACTCTTCTATAAAGGCCAGATTTGTGCAGTGTACGACTGATTGTTGTCCTATGGACAGACTCTCCCACCTCAGCTGTAGATCTCTGCAGTTCATCCAGAGTGATCATGGGCCTCTTGGCTGCGTCTCTGATCAGTCTTCTCCTTGTTTGAGATGAAAGTTTAGAGGGACGGCCGAGTCTTGGTAGATTTGCAGTGGTCTGATACTCCTTCAATTTCAATATGATCGCTTGCATAGTGCTCCTTGGGATGTTTAAAGTTTGGGAAATCTTTTTGTATCCAAATCTGGCTTTAAACTTCTCCACAACAGTATCACGGACCTGCCTGGTGTGTTCCTTGGTCTTCATGATGCTCTCTGCACTTTAAACAGAACCCTGAGAATATCACAGAACAGGTGCATTTATACGGAGACTTGATTACACACAGGTGGATTCTATTTATCATCATCAGTCATTTAGGACAACATTGGATCATTCAGAGATCCTCACTAAACTTCTGGAGTGAGTTTGCTGCACTGAATGTAAAGGGGCTGAATAATATTGCACGCCCCACTTTTCAGTTTTTTATTTTTTACAAAAGTAATAACCAATAAATTTCATTCCACTTCACAATTGTGTCCCACTAGTTGTTGATTCTTCACCAAAAAATTAAAATTTTATATCTTCATGTTTGAAGCCTGAAATGTGGCAAAAGGTTGAAAAGTTCAAGGGGGCTGAATACTTTCTCAAGGCACTGTATATGTCTTTTCATAAGTGCGGTGGTTTCTCTGGTTTGTATCTTGGCAGATATTTCCGTGATCATTTGAACCAATAAATTGGCATCAATAATATTAAATATAGCGCACCTGTCACATCACTTTTGCTTTTATGAAAGTGGCATGAGAGGCGCAAAAAATGCCAGTTGCAACAATTATTTCCCTTTTCTTCTTACCCCAGAACACCATGACAACTTCTTCTAGTCACGGCTTGTCTCTGGAGAATTTAACAGTATAGTTATCTATGATGCTAGGAGTCGCTGCCTCCCAGCAACATACAGTAGTGTCCCATATCAATTACATTATGGGACAGTATGTCGCTGGGAGGCTGGGACTCCTAGCATTATAGATAACTCTACTGCTAGGAGTCCCGCTCCCAGCACGAAGTTCAAGCTGGTAAATCTGGCTAACACACGGACCAAGTTTCACGGGTCAAACACGGTCCTGTGCTGCTACCCTAACTCCTCACTTTTCTAACACATCCCCAATCTCTATACATACTCCCCTTCTATAGTGCTCCAGATGGGAAAAAAACACCACCTCAGGATTGCCCTGGGCTCTCACATTTGTTAACCTTTGGACTGTAAAAATTACAAGCTTCTGAGATGAGCTAAATTAGATTTTCTGCAACAGAAAACCTGTAGCATGTCTGCTGGAAATCCACAGCAGAAAAAAGTACAATATAGCTTTTTGTTACAGATTTCCATGCATTAGGCAGGGGGCCCCTTCGTAGCATAAATTCCGCAATGTAAAAAAGCAGCGGCTAATCCACTCATTGCACAAAAAAAATCTTAGCGGAAATTCTGTGATTTCAAAAATGCTTGCGTTTTTGTAAGTCACAACATGCCATTTATACCTATGGAAACGCCAGCGATTTCCGTATAGGTATAATAGAAGCAGAAAGTCCGCAGAGGAAAACTCTGTGGACTTTCTGTGAAAAGAGCTGTGGGAAAAAAACACAATACATTTTTTTGCTGCATCTCGCTACATAGGGCCTTAGCCTTAATGCTACAGATTTGCTGCAGATTTTACTTTTTGCGTTGCAAAGGTTGAAATTCACCATAAAAAAAAACACAGTTTCAATTGAATTGCTGCAGATTTGAAATCCCCACCACAGGTCAGTTTTCTACGTAGTTTTTTCTGCAGCATTTATATTCTGTGGATTTTCTGCACAGGATTTCATGACAAAAAAATTTGTAGCATGTGACTATACTCTAACCTGCATTCACACAAGATAATAGTTATCTATGCTGCTAGGAGTCCCTGCTAAGAGGTAGGGCTCCTGGCAGCAGAGATAACTAGAATGCTAGGAGTCCCTCTCTCGGCATACTGTTCAGGCCGGTAAATCCAACCAACACAAGAACTAAGTTTCACAGGTGAAACTGGGTCGTGTGAGTGCAGGTTAGAGTATATCCACATGCTGCAGACTTTTTTGTCACGGAATCCTGTGCAGAAAATTACATTACCCTTCAAAGAGATACTACTAGAGGCGTAAACTTGAAGCTCCTAAGCCTCAATGCAAAATCAGTAATGGGACCCCTACCTACCATGTGCCATTTAAAATAATGCTACATTTTATGTGGCAGAGGGACCTTTCGGACCCCCTCAGGGTCCAGGCCCAGTTAGCAACTGCTACCGCTGTACCCGTAGAGCTACACCCCTGGATACTATTATACACACAAACTACTACCTAAAGGATATGTTCACACATGGCAGATTTGCTGCAGAATTACTGACACTGAAAATGAGTATCACTAATCTAAAGAGGCTGTTTCAACAGAAAACATGAAATTCTGTAAAATCCATTTCCACAAATCTGCTATGTGTGAATATACCTTAATGCCCCTGGCTAACCAATTTCTATATCATGTTCACCAGAAAAGATTAATTTCCAATAAGATAATCATGAGATAATGAGATAATCATGTACAATATCCTGGTGTATAAGGAAGGGAAAGTCGAAGGAATATATGTACAAAGCACTATATGTGCACACATGTTTTTGCAAATTGTCTTCAAATAGCTGTAAGGTAAATTTGCAAGAACTTTGCAGTGGATATTCCCCCTGACAATACAATTAGTGAAATCTGCCAAGTATCTGATTTTTATATTTAAAATGTAATATTATAAATTAGATATAATTAGATAACTTGACATCTCCACTCGGTGAGCGCTCGGGGATTCTGTCCCCCATTCCTGCTTGCAGGACTTTTCTCTTTGCATTTTTCTGGTGGAAACCCGGCGGACCCCATTATATATAATGGGGTCCGTGGGTTTTACGTGGGTAACCGCTTTTTAAGCAGATTGGGTTTCCGTTTTTCGGGTCCCCAAGTGAACCCGAAGAACGGAAACCCGAGCGCAGGTGTGAACCTAGCATCAGAAACAATTATAGAATCTATAATCATATGTAATTGTATCAAGATTGTATAATCTATAATAGTCAGTTATTACAATTTACAACATTTTCTCAAATCTGGACAGAAATTTTTCCACATTTTGTGCATTGTATATTGTACTATATGCATAAGTAGATTTATATTGCATTAAAGAAGCACTCCAGCAACAATACTTTTTTTTTCTATACTTGCATATTGCCCTCATTTACCTGCAGTTTACTATCCTTTCTGACCAGGTACCATCCTGAGTTTTATATTTCTATTTGTTCTGCTATCATTCATATGATGCCTCACATAGTCAGCTAGAGACCAGACCATCTCCGCCTGCAGTGTAATTATTCTTTTCTCTATGTTTGTCATCAAATTTCATCAATATTTGCAACATATTTAATTAATTCTTGCCTAACAGATAATAGTGCCAAATGCAAATAGAGATGCAAATACTGATAAAAATTGATGCATCCTGTTTCATTAAACATCTGTTTTGCGGATCAGTATTACGGATGTATAACAAATACCATTGAAAGAAACAGGGCAAAATATGTCACTGAATTAATGGAAGACTCTTCAAACCATATCTGCACTCTTCAGAAGCAGGATGAAGGGTCAGTGGAATTCTTGAGATGTACAGCAATACCTGAAGTTGTGAATGAAGGCATCATGATGTCTGATAAGTGTAGGAAATGTATATCTATATCAAATAATATCCCCTGGATAATGTAGCACTTTGCTGTAGAAATAAAGATGAAGAGTCTACAGTGGACTGGCCACTTCAGATCTCAAGATCAATGACATTGGGATTTGGCTGCATTCACATTGCTTTCATGAAATCTAATGACCCGTATATTTTTTTCATCATAAGTGAGGAAGGAGCCCTAAGGCTGGGCCCAAGTTGCGAAAATGCCGTGATTTGTCCGCAGTGTTTTACAGTATCTGCAAAGTGGATGGTATTCTGGCTAATCCCATCCATACATTGCAGAAAAATATCCGCAGCGGAAATGCTGCGATTTCAAAAACCATTGTGTAAATCGCAGCCCTACCGAAGCGCTGGTGTTTTACGTATAGGTATAAAAGGGACAGAAAGTCTGCAGAGGAAAACTCTGCGGATTTTCTGTTAAAAGCGCTGCGGAAAAAAACGTCATGCGTTTCCACCATGGTCTTTTCCACAGTGTTTTTTGGCTGCGGCTTGCTACGTAGGGCCTTAGAGTAAAGGATATTCACTGGTGTTACGTGAACCAAAAGAGATTTGTCTTGAAAATATTCACGTGGTTCACTCAGCAGTTTAGTTTTAGTCCAAATTAGAACTACTATTATTATACCCTGGGCTCTCTTCAGGCCCTAAAGTATAATAAGCAGAGGACCTGGGGAGGTGGCTCATGCCTAATATTCACATGAATGGAGTTGTCCAACTTGTATGATGAAAAGGCGTCCAACATAATGGACACCCAGGTGTGCAGCATAAACCTGTATTTGTTCCTGACATCTCCACATATTTGAATTGCATAGAACCAGTGTCCATTAAAGAAGTGGGTTAAATTTATGTCTGCAACAAAATAAGAAAAAGGGAACCTATCAAGTAGAACAATATGTCTTATCTGCAGGCAGCATGTTATAGAGCAGGAAGAGCTCTATAGGAATAACTCAATTTAAATCCTTGTTCATTTTATGCTCAGGAGTCAAGTGGGCGGTCCTAACTAACTCATACAGGAAAGGCTGCCAACCATTAAGTAGGACTGCCCACTGGACTCCTAAGCACAGAAAGATCAGGGATCCTTTCCCACCAACTATGTATCAATCTGCTCAGCTCTGTGATGTAGCAAGAAAACAGATGTGTGAATAAGGCCTAAGGATGCATTCACACGGCCATGGAAGAAAAATGGCTTTGAAAAATGGATGAACAGTCCATTTTGCATCCATGGGACACTTGTTTTTTTGGATCCCCCATGGACTTGAGTCTATGAGGGATCTATTAAAAAGTTCAGAAATGGGACATGTCCTATACTTTTCATGGTCCATTAAAACAGTCAAAAATGATCATGTGAATAGACACATTAAAATCAATATCATCACATGGCCATTTTTGACGTTAGTTTATGTTACTCTTCTTTTTGCAACTTGACATTGCACCTCACATAGAATTAAGTTCTAATTTTACTTTTGTATTTGTTTCACCTTTTAGTTCCTCACATGCTGACATAACATCATTTATGTTTGCTGCTGCACACTACTACTATTTCCCTATAAAACACGTACACCATGCAATATTTCAAGACAATGATGCTGTATTTATCCATCTGGCCACTAGAGGGCATTCACTACTTGTTGTTGCTAGGACAGAAATCTATCAGCATTAACATATGACAAATTTTGCAGTCTTAGCATAATTTCATGATATTTTTGCAGTGTTGCCGGGGGAGAAGAATGAACAGTCTAACAAATACTGATGATATCTTTACAGTTATTAAGATTTCTAATACATTGTATACTAGATGAATGAACATATTGCCAATAACTGAGTAGCCATATAATCGTATCTGCTATTTCACATACTATTCAGTACAGGTGATAAATGTAACAGCAGTGTTATGTGTTTTGTGGTTATTGTGTTACAGCTGATACTATAATTTTATACCAAGATCAGCCATTATTGTGCGGTTTCCATGGGATTTTGATATCACCTATAAGACTATACAACAGTCTGTGCATACATTATGTACTAAAAAGTAATTGGGGCAGATTTATTATACCTTGTATGCAAGTTATCTGGCATACAAGGGATAAAAATGAAGCATTTTTTTGTGCAAATTGGATTTTGCTCATTGTTTTGTACTGCCCATGCCACTTTCATGGTGGGTTGGTGCATTAGATTCATGATCAGTTATGCCAGTTTATTGGTGCAAATGATGTCTAAAATGTATGCCAGTTACAAGCATAAATGAGGAGCACCCTCCACTGGTGCAGGGGATGTGAAGACTGACGTTGAGTACGCCAGTCTTCATAAATCTCTCCCAATGATCCTACAACTTTATGTGACCTATCATTATCATACCAACAGACAAGTCTACATATAAAATGGGCCTGGAGACATGTTGAATGTACTTACTAACATTCACAGTCTCGGCAAATTCCGTACAGTTGACAGGTTACATATTGAGTTGGTGTTACCATCTACTGTAGTATTGTGCCACCATTCTGGCTTACTCTTTTAATAACATTACAAGATATTACAGCTCATAACAACTACCTACTCTTTGTACTGCAAAGTCCTTTGTACAAGTCATTCATAAAGCCTGGCACACATTTAAAGGGAACCTGTCACAGTTCATGCTGCCCTATCTGGGAAGGGACTCTATATACTGCATCATGGCCAGTGTAAAGACCCTTGCCCACCTCCTTCTAATTTACAGCTCATTCCCTATATATAGTAGCAGGTCTGTCAATAACTACAAGCTTTTTTCTATATTCACCTTCATGCAAAATACTGTTATATACAGTACATCAGCCATTGACCTCCATATATTAACATTTACACATTACACTTGGCAGACTGCACATTTTTTAAAACCGTCCAAAAAACAGTATCCAGACGTCAGACTGTCAGATGACAGCCAAACAGACACTTTTCCATACATAAGGTCACCAGAAAGTTATGACTACATTACATGATGCATCGAAGAAGCAAAAAGTCACTTAAAGGGAATCTGTCAGGGCAATTTGGGACACTAAACCACCCACACGTCCATATGGACCTGGGGTTTAGTGTCCCAAATCACCCTGTTATAACGCAATCCATGGCCGCATTAAAAATAAAAAAGCTTTATACTCACCCTACTGCTGTACTCCTCACGCCTGCGCAGTTCTTCAATGAAGCCAGAGGAGTACACCTCGGCTTCAGTGCGCATGCCCCGCAATTACACAGTGAAGCCGGGGTGTCCATCTTTGGCTTCAATGAAGAACAGCGCAGGCTCCGGGAGGCGTACCTCATGAATAAACCGGACCGTTTTCACCAAACAGCATCGATCAGAGCCTTCTCTAGGTAAGTATAAAGGTTTTTTATTTTTAATGCGCCTGCAGATTGCATTACAACAAGGCGATCTGGGAAACTAAACCCCAGGTCTATAAGGACCTGTGGGTGGTTTAGTGTCCCAGATTGACCTGACAGATTTCCTTTAAGGCCGGGGGCACCATGTAGTGTAAACACCGTGATTTTGCCACAGCGATTTTACCACAGCATATTACAGTACCTGCAAAGTGAATGGATTCTGGCTAATCCCATCCACACATTGTAGAAAAATATCCACAGTGGACATGCTGCAATTTCAAAAACCGTTGCATTATCAAAGAGCATATTGCACGCTCTTTGATTTCTTAGCGCTTACCTTCGTGTTGTTCTAAGTTGTTAGACAAAATAGAGTAATGAATCATTTTTTACTTTTAACCCAGATATACTGTACTGTACTGTATAAAAATGTGACTCCTAACTCGGGACCAGTATTCTTTGGCTAGCATATTGATAGAACATAGAAGCTTACCTACTATATATGAGTTGCATACAGTGATCCCTATGTACATAGCTCACTCCAGTTACTCCAGTATAAACCACATACAAGGATAGTACATACAGATCAATGTGATTATCTTGTTCATAGAGGCAGGCGGATGAGGAAATGTGAGTGTAGCAAAGTCCCTGCTGCTTATACATCTCCCGTCATCTTAGCTTAGGGATGGAAGTTTATAAGCTATACGCAAATAGCGAGAGAGCTGTCAGTCATGCTGGCTCATCTTATATATGGCGCTTGAGTGTAAAATATTGGGGGAGATTTATCATAAGAGGAATATTTAGTTTTGCTGGCATTGCTGCTATTTGCACCAAATCTATCAAGTGTCTTGTGATGTGTGATAAATATGGTGAATCAGTAAAGGGATTCTGTAACCAGATCAAAGCATATCAACCCAGCCCCGCAGATAGATTGGTTAGGGTCACCTGAATCAAACAGTGTTTTCCCATTGCGAATTGGTGCCTGTTACCAAGATATTGCTGTTTCTGACAATGTCCAACAAAGAGGGTGTTGGCATTGTTCCAAAGAGCTCATGGCCATCCATTTAGATAGTGATCGATGCAAGAAAAAAAACATATTTGCTTGTGTCTGTTTATTCTAATGGACACAAAAGTCCAGCATGGTACACTTTATGTCCTTTGAAAAAACGTACACAAACAGATCCAATTTTTTTATATTAATCTCTATGTAAATATATAGCCATCTGTTTCCAATTTGAGTAAATTTTTTGAATCTGTTGTTTGCTTCTATAAGGCCAGGGGCCCACGTAGTGTAAACGGCACGATTTGGCAGCAGAGAAAGCGGGGCAAAAAAACGCGTCATTTTACAATACTTGCAAAACATTGCAGAAAAATATCCGCCGTAAGAATTCTGCAATTTCAAAAACTGCAGAATTGCAGCATGTCAATTATACCTACGGAAATGCTAGCGGACTTTCTGTGAAATGCGATGCTTTTCCGCCGCGCTTTTTGGCTGCGGCTCACTACATGGGACCTTAGCCTTAAACAGATCTGTTAAACAAATTCTATAAACTTAATATCAATGGAGCCTAACACTTCTGTCCTAAGATTTTATTCAACTTTCTGCACCAGCTCTCTAGTGGAGTGAGATTGAGATACTTTAGATTATTAATATGATTGTATAAAACTACAGTACAGATCAAAAGTTTGGACACACCTTCTCATTCCAAGAGTTTTCTGTATTTTCATGACTATAAAAATTGTAGCTTCACACTGAAGGCATCAAAACTATGAATTAACACATGTGGAATTATATACTTAACAAAAAAGTGTGAAACAACTAAAAATATGTCTTATATTCTAGGTTCTTCAAAGTAGCCACCTTTTGCTTTGATTACTACTTTGCACACTCTTGGCATTCTCTTGATGAGTTTCAAGAGGTAGTCACCTGAAATGGTTTTCACTTCACAGGTGTGCCCTGTCAGGTTTAATAAGTGGGATTTCTTGCCTTATAAATGGGATTGGGACCATCAGTTGTGTTGTTCAGAAGTCAGGTGGATACACAGCTGATAGTCCTACTGAATGGAGTGTTAGAATTTGTATTATGGCAAGAATAAAGCAGCTAAGTAAAGAAAAACGAGTGGCCATCATTACTTTAAGAAATGAAGGTCAGTCAGTCCGAAAAATTGGGAAAACTTTGAAAGTGTCCCCAAGTGCAGTGGCCAAAACCATCAAGCGCTACAAAGAAACTGGCTCACATGAGGACCGCCCCCAGGAAAGGAAGACCAAGAGTCACCTCTGCTGCGGAGGATAAGTTCATCCGAGTCACCAGCCTCAGAAATCGCAGGTTAACAGCAGCTCAGATTAGCGACCAGGTCAATGCCACACAGAGTTCTAGCAGCAGACACATCTCTACAACAACTGTTAAGAGGAGACTGTGAGCAGCAGGCCTTCATGGTAAAATAGCTGCTAGGAAACCACTGCTAAGGACAGGCAACAAGCAGAAGAGACTTGTTTGGGCTAAAGAACACAAGGAATGGACATTAGACCTGTGGAAATCTGTGCTTTGGTCTGATGAGTCCAAATTTGAGATCTTTGGTTCCAACCACCGTGTCTTTGTGTGACGCAGAAAAGTTGAACGAATGGACTCTACATGCCTGGTTCCCACCGTGTAGCATGGAGGAGGAGGTGTGATAGTGTGGGGGTGCTTTGCTGGTGACACTGTTGGGGATTTATTCAAAATTGAAGGAATACTGAACCAGCATGGTTACCACAGCATCTTGCAGCGGCATGCTATTCCATCCGGTTTGCGTTTAGTTGGACCATCATTTATTTTTCAACAGGACAATGACCCCAAACACACCTCCAGACTGTGTAAGGGCTATTTGACCAAGAAGGAGAGTGATGGGGTGCTACGCCAGATGACCTGGCCTCCACAGTCACCAGACCTGAACCCAATCGAGATGGTTTGGTGTGAGCTGGACCGCAGAGTGAAGGCAAAAGGGCCAACAAGTGCTAAGCAACTCTGGGAACTCCTTCAAGACTGTTGGAAGACCATTTCAGGTGACTACCTCTTGAAGTTCATCAAGAGAATGCCAAGAGTGTGCAAAGCAGTAATCAAAGCAAAAGGTGGCTACTTTGAAGAACCTAGAATATAAGACATATTTTCAGTTGTTTCACACTTTTTTGTTAAGTATATAATTCCACATGTGTTAATTCATAGTTTTGATGCCTTCAGTGTGAATCTACAATTTTTATAGTCATGAAAATACAGAAAACTCTTGGAATGAGAAGGTGTGTCCAAACTTTTGGTCTGTACTGTAGGTATATATAGGCCCCCCATTTACCCAACAGTGGCCATTGTCCATTCACCCAACAAAACATATTTCACTGATAAAAACTGTCTAATAACCACATCGCAAAATTCCAGCAATTCCACACAGTACATTATCTCATTGTGTCAACCCAGCATAAGGAACAAAGGGCTGGGTTTATGGAGTCAGATGTAGCACATATGGACAATTTCTTTATATATTTTCAGTAGTTGTGATGACAATATTATCTAACACCTTGATTTAGATCTGTTTAGCTATATTTCTATATACTTCTAGGCAGATTTGCCATTTAACAGACTTAGAAAGCTGTGTAATGACTCATGTCTGAGTGCAAATGGTTCCCATGGTCACATTCCACAGAAATAAACATAACTAAGAAACATATGAAAGCAACTCTTAAAATGGACCTAAACTTTAAGATGACTTCTCATGATGTGGAGTAATACTGTTTCTGGCCATTTTGTGACTAGTATTCAGTATTTTTTAGCAGTTTTCCCTTCTGCAGCAGGCTCTTTAATTCCCATTGTCCCTGTGCTGAGATGTAGAGACTAGCTGCTATGATGTCTCCCATGGACAAAACATGATATAGGCTATGGCCCCATGTTGCAGAAAACAGCTTTTTTGTTGCAGATTTTGTTGAGGTTTTTTGAGCCAAAGCCAGGAGTGGATTGAGTAGAAGGTAGAAGTATAAGACCTTCCTATATATTTCCCATTCCTTTTGTAGCCATTGTTGGCTTTGACTCAAAAAACCGCAACAAAATGTGCAACAAAAAAAGCTGCGTTTCCACAATGTGGGGCCGTAGCCATAAACAGGAGACTCTGCTTTTTAAACTGTCTTTCAGAAGCAGCAAGGATGATATAACAGAGATGTACTAAGCAGTATTGATGTAAACAAAGAACTCTGTTGAGATCGAAAACTTACTATTAGCAGCAGCAGCGTGTCTGTGTGCTAGGACGTAGAGGGACTGCAGCGGTTGTTTAAAGTATATCGATTATTTAACAGAATAGATTTTTTTTTTGTGTGTGTGTTTTTTTGGGGGAGATATTCTTTATATTATTATCTCTATAATGAAAATGACATACAATTAAACTCCATCTATCTTGCATCAATGACCCCTGATAAATACCAGATATTCTGAATTATCAGACAGATAATAGAAAGGTATACAAAACCAACTCTCAAGAAGACAATATGATGTTAATATCAGATTTGCTAATGTATTCTACATCATATTGAAATTCTGTTATGGATTATAAGAAAACAGATTAAACATTCCATTTGAGACAGAAAATGCTCCTTTGTTTACAGGGATAGCTCCTACCATGATAAAGAACATGACATCTAGTATCTAATAAACAATAGAGCTATACTACATCTGATTTATTAAATCAATTCCAACCAAAATTTTATATGAATCTGTATTAACACTGGTCGTATTTTTGAGTCAGACGTGATGTAGCTATGGCATTGATAGAAAACAGTGGGCAGTGGTGGTGGCAATTAGTCAAGTTGTTCCCCTCTTCTATCATTAGACTACCAAATACTTCTCTTTATAACATCTCATTATCTAAAACTTTTCTTTGATTTTCCTCTGTGGAGCAATCTCTATGACTTATTAAGAAAAAAAATCTAGGTCAGTTGCATTTGGCGTTTTATTTTGTTTTCTTTCATATGCCAGTCAAAAAATAAAAATCCCTTCTCTTATTTGCCCAAGATGATTTTTATTCAGTTTACAACATCCTGCTGATAAAATGATAGCTGTAATTATTTCCCTTAGCGGTGTCCCAATAAACATCTCCAATATTTAAGCCATTCGGAGTGATATCTATATACTAGTGATACATCCAATATGCAACATTTTTCTGCCAAAATATACACTTATCAACATCACAGCGAGGTTTTACTGGAAAACGTATCCAACAACCAATGTCCATCTCATTTATATACATCTGTGCTGCTTATTATTTTTTAGGTTCCTTTACATTACAAATTCTGTTTTTTATTCAGAGAGAATTTTTGCTACAATTTTTTTAGATCTATAACTGGATGTGTCCCTCATAAATGTGGCCACTAGAGCTTATTATACGATATTTACTGTATATCTAAAGGATGACCTATATGTGCATCTTCCAAAATGCTGAATTTTTGAACTCTGCATGACATACTATACTTGTACCTACAGGAGAGGGAGCTAAACATAGTGACCTAGTGGGAAAGCAGATCCATTTGACAGAATGATATATGACAGGGTCTCCCAACCTTTTTAGCACTGAGAAACCCCTGGAAAAAGATTGTTTCAAATAGGATAAAGTTTAAGAACAAATAATACTCAATATACAGCAAAACTAATTGCCTCAAATATCAGACACTACAATTTATTGAAACCTCAGATGTCAGACCTTACTAGTAATTGGGTACCTGTGCTACAAAATTAAGTCAGACACCAGACATTAGAACCCTTGATTGATTTAGCCCCCAGATCCTAAAATTAAGCTATATTCATACGACAGTGAATACAGGCCGTGTGATGTCTGTTTTCTTACATTTTTTTAAATGCAATGTCTGTGAATGAAGGATATTCACATGAGCGTTATTTTTAACATCCTTTTATATAGGTCATATCCTATTTTTGTCCATTTTCATAGACCCCTCCATACAGTCAAATTTATGGGCGATCCGAGAAAATGGTCGCCCCTTGAGTGCAAGTCGGCAGTGAAAAATGGATGTTTTTCACAGCTGTTTTGCACCTTAGTCGTGTGAATGTAGCCTTAGTGCAGACACCATGTAGCAAACTTATTTTAGACCCCTAAATAATTAGATCCAAGGCCAGAAAACAATATTATTTTGACCACAGATCAGACCTCTAAATGGAATCAGACTCCAGACCAAAACCCTAAATCAAACAACAGGTCAGTCTCCTAATACACACCTTCAAATTAATTTAACCAACCTCAGTATGTTAGAGCCCGAGACTGTGTGTCATATACCGTGATCTGTAACACGGGGGCACCTCAGGGTACAGCTCTTGCCCCTTTCCTCTTCACACTGTACACTGCAGATTTTAGATGCAACTCATCTAGCTGCTACCTACAGAAGTATTCTGATGATGATGACAGGGAGTACAGAGAACTGAACCGGAATTTTGTGGACTGGTGCCAGCGGAACCACCTTAGGATTAACGCCGGGAAGACCAAGGAGATGGTGGTGGACTTCCGTAAATGCAGATGCCCTCCTAAAACAGTGGACATCCAGGGGACGGGCATTGAGATTGTCAACTCCTATAAGTACCTGGGTGTGCTCCTTAATAATAAGCTGGACTGGGCAGATCACATGGAGGTCCTGTACAGGAGGGGCCAAAGCAGGCTCTACCTGCTTAGGATTCTGAAAGTGGAGTCCAGGGGGCACTTCTTAGGACTTTTTTCAACTCGATAGTAGCATCAGCAATCTTCTTCGGAGTGGCCTGCTGTGGGAGTAGGATATCAACCAGGGATAGGAATAGACTCAACAAGCTGATTAGAAGGGCCAGCTCTGTCCTGGGGAGCCCCCTGGACCCAGTGCAGGTGGTGGGTGACAGAAGGATACTGTTCGTGGTGAGCTCCATGCGGGAGAAGAAGTCCCATCCCATGCATCAGACCGTGATAGCGCTGGGCAGTACTGTCAGTGACCGACTACTTCACCATAAGTGTGAGAAGGAGCGCTATCGGAAGTCTTTCCTTCCCGCTGCGGTCAGGCTGTACAACCAACACCAACCTAAGCGGTGATCAGTCCATACAGAGAACTGAATTGTCTTTCTGTCTGGAATATCCCCCCCCCCCCCCCCCCGCTGTTTATCTTTGCTGCTGTAACACATTGAATTTCCCCATTGTGGGACTATTAAAGGATGATGATTATTATTATTATTATTAATTCAGACCCAGAACAAGCCTCTGAATTAGGGCACTATCACACTAATTATTTTTTGGTCTGTCTGTGCTATCCATGAAAAAAATCAGGCTCATTATAGTGAATGAAGCCATTCACGTATGTTGTTTTTCATGGAAGGAGAAATACTGAGAAAAAAATTAAATGTACTATTTTTTTCTCTTTTCTCCAATCATCTCAGCCATCTCAGTCAAGTCTGCTGCATATGTTTGTGAAAAAACAACTATAGCACATAAATGTCAACTGTGTGCTGTCCATTTTCACAGATGCATTGCTAGAGGATGCTGAAATAAAGAAGACACATGGATAGCACACACAACATGTATGGATGGCACACGGAAATACACTAAGGTCCCATTGCGCACGACTGAGTGTACATTCAAGTTGGGGCCAAGTTTATCATGGAATGCAGTCGGAAAAGAATGGATTCAGAAGCCCCATAGATGTTGAATGCATCACGGAATGCTCTCGGGTGACACTCAGATGTCACTCCGAGTGTCATCCAAATGCATTCCATGATAAACTCGGCCCCCAACTCAGATCGTGTGCATGGGCCCTAAGATGTACAGCGTCTGTTGTTTTCTACTCAGCAAAATGGATAGTGTGAAAGAAGCCGTTATCAGTCCCTAGATCAGACCCCTAAAATATTAGACCACAGATAAGACTCCCATGTGATCCCTAAATCAGACATCTAAATTAACCAGACACCAACTAGGTTCCTAAATCAGACCCCAGCATAAATTTTAGACCGCAGATCAGACTATAATCCAAGATGATAATCACAATAATAAATTAATATATAACTTTTAATAAATTTGATTAAAAAATATAAATATCACAGAAACACATAACCACCCTAAAACAGCACAGTTAATTTACCCTCAGAATATCAAATATATAAATTCAAGAAAAAACAGCATACAACAACAGGCGCAGCAGCCTGGAATAGGACAAACCAACCAAGGCATTTACCGTGATTCAGATGATGCCTATGTTGCTGAAGGAGATATACCAGAAGGGAAGAGGGGTACCATGGTCCACAGTTCAATAATTCTAGGAACACCAGTATCAACGGGCTAAATAAGGAAGCACCTGTGTCCCAACTATCCCTATTGCACCCTATACCAAATAACTATACCAAATAACTAGGTTGACCCTAATGTCCTAACTTGGGGCCACCGCCTTAAATAGCAAGTGCCCCCGACTGGAACCTGGCCCTAATATTAAAAATCCCTATCAAATCCCTTCAAACAAATTGATATACAGAGAACAAAAAAAACAAAAAACAATACAAAACATAACAAAATGCGCCTAGCACAAATAAAAATAACCAAACATGCAATCCTGACATGCATGTTTCGCTATACTCATGAGGGGATAAACTTGGTTAATTAAAGTCTAGGATATGCAAAATGAAACCACAACAAGGCTACCACACTATGCCAAGTGTAAAGAAATGCAAACACTATAATCATGTGTTAACCATCACAGAGCACAGCACAAGTATAGGTAGCACACTAAACTCCTTATGGTGTTACAAATATCAGATAACTAATCACAGGTACAAAACAACACCATGATGTACCAAAAAGTGGCCCAATTAGAACGCTACATATACCCCCACCAGATATATGGAGTGCCAAACATACCAAGATCAGACCCCGAAATTATTTAGACTTTAGAGAAAACCCCTAAATTATTAAGAACCAAACCAACCCCCTAACCTAGACCCCAGGCTAGACCTCTAAATCAGACCCCAAATCAGGTATTATCTTACCCTATCCTTGCTCCCTGCTTCATTTGTCTACTGGACCCTGTACACAGGTCCATTCCTACACAGCACACAAGGTCCTGATGGTGTTTGGGGGAAGCCTATTAATTCTGGTCCCCAATTTTAGACAGAACAAGGGGACGGCTTCTACAGCCAGTTGCCTTACAACCAGACACAGGGCTGATCCTGAGCTGTATGAGAAGGAGGTAGAGTGATTGATCTCTTGTGACACATAGAGAAAATTGTTTGTACATGTTTTTTTTAACATTTTGATAGTAGTATGAGACAAGATTAAGGCAGAAAGGGAATTTTCCATAGTCTAGGATTAGGGTCTGCATTTTTCTCCTGTATCAGTGCCATGCTTTTTCATGGACTATGTCTAGTGTTCCCCACTCATGTAAATGAGGCTGTGCTGCAATACCCAACACCGTCCATGCACAATTCTAATTTCTTTGCATATAATTTATTGGTGCTTTCACAGTAGTAATACTCTTATACTAATGTCATCTTCCAGGTCCTCCTCTTCTAGCTGTAAACACATGAAATCCTAAGATGGCACAATATAACATTCTCCTGATGTTTGCCAAGTGCTTGAATCTTGACAAATTATACCCAGTGTTTCTGAATGAAATCCAAGGCAGCTCTAATGTAAATGAATGCAATAAATACTGCCCATTTCCTTATGGTACCTATAGTTATGGCAGGTGGCTGTATCGTAAACGTGCCGCTTTTTACTGCTTGGATACCCAAATGAATAAATGCAGCGTCATGAGGGAACCTGAATGTACAAGTAAACCGATATAAATAATTACACTCTGAAAAGAATTGCCAGCAAACACAAAATGTGATTTACATGAGTTATGTCAAGAGGAAAAGATCTATAAAACCACAAGAGTCAAAAGTACAAGCTCAACTTAATTTCCAAAAAAGCAGCCGGATCATTGCTTTATTTTTTCTTGATTTTTTAAATACCTAAATCATGAATATTTTCTACTTTTGCATAAGGAGGAAATACTTGTCTCTACTCATTAGAGGAAGTCTGGCATAAAATGGGGGCTTGACTCTAAAGTGAAATCTGTCTAAGAGAGTTCTCAGAAAATTATGTAGCCATCACTTCAGGTTTATTAAGGTTGGATTTCAATTAATATCATGACATGGTCAAGTAAGAATGGGAGGAAATGGGGGACACTCCTAGGCGCAGTAGAAATATCGAGGCAAAGAGCAGCAGAATATGCTAGACATAATCGACTTTAACATTTCGATTTTAAAATAAGGATTTCTCTCATTCTAATATTCTTCTTAAAGGGAATGTATAATTTTTAGCATCATGTTATTTTCAGGATTTTGGGCTGATTCATTTCTTAATATTTTTGTAATGGTTGGTGCTTCATTTTTCTGCTATACCGCTCCAAATCCCCTGCATAGGTATACAGTTAAGTGGTAAAATAACTGTATACATCATTGCAGGAAAAAACCGTCATGCGTTTTTGGCTCAAGCCTGCTACATGGGGCCTTAGCCTAAGGCTGAGATCCCACATTGCGGAAACGCAGCTTTTTTGTTGCAGATTTTGATGCTTGAGTCAAAGCCAGGAGTGGTTTGAGCAGAAGAGAGAAGTAAAAGCACTTCCTATATATTTCCCATTTTTTTTGTAGTCACTCTTGGCTTTGGCTCAAAAAAAAACAAAAAAAAAAACACAGCAAAATCTACAACAAAAAAGCTTAGTTTCCGCAACATGGGCCCTCAGCCTAAAGGAATAAATACTATTAAGCACTTAAAGGGCACTGTATGACACTGTTGTTTGGGCACTGTGTTGTATTACCTAGGTACTATATGGCATCTTATTTGTCTGAGTTAGTCAATTTTTTCACTTTCAGAATGGTTTTGCTCAGGGGTCTCCACTTTAAAAATTGTAGCATTTATCAAGAAGTAAATCACTTCAACTAAGTTATGAGGGAGTCTATATATATAAATCATTGACACATCAAAATATCATAATAAAAAGGTATACATTTATTAGAACATGTATTAAGGGTGCACAATCTTCACTCAGGGTCATACACATTGTATCTATTCAGGTATAATTAGTATTCTATGCTCAATTACTTTATGTATGTGCAGTGGTCACTTTATTTGTATTCACATGGATAATGCATCATTATTGGCTCACTATTCTTACCTGATTTATATGTCTTTACATTGGCTTTGAGTGTTTGTTGCACTGTTTATGCGGTTTAAACTTTCCTCCCATAATATGTTGTTCTTAATAAATGTTCTAATAAATGTATATTTTTTTATTATGATGTTTTGATGTGTCAATGATTTATATATATAGATGCCAGATATATGACACATTCATTTGCCATATTTCTTTATTGATAGCCCAATTTTTTGTATTGTAAATTATGAGGGAGGCCATATCTCCTGCCAGTGAGAATTGTAGCTGCGGATGGGGCACTTGGGCAACCATAGGGCATCAGAGGCCTTTACTTGTATAGTTTTGTAACATTATACAGTATTATATGTATACCAGGCAACTGGCATATTCTATGTAGTTTATTATTAGAAGTGTCAACAGAGACTTAAAAAGAACAATTGTACAATAATTTATAATTGAAGTGTCAGTATATCAACATTTCCATGTAAAATGTACATTAGGTTTTATCAGCTATATATATTATATACAGTATATAATGTAGTGTTCATGGAGCTTTATTCATTCAGAAATTATTTAAGGATATATTGACAATAGAAAGAAGGGTTAAAATCCCATATTAGGAATTTCTGTGAATATTTCTCCTTTAATTCAAGGAAACAAGGTGCTATGTTATTCTAGCTATACTATGTACTTATTAATTCAAGTGTACCCCCTTTCTCCTAAAATCATTTCTGGCAATTGAATTGGATTCTTATCACCAGCAGCCTTTGTTATTTTATGTAAATATTATTACACTACAAAAGAAAAAAAAATCACGTTTGCAACCAATTGTTAGCATTTTACAATTGTAATTCCATTTATCACATTTTCCACACACATCCCCTGTCCTCTTATCCTATACGTATTGCAGAACAAAGACACATGCATTATTTTGCCATGACCATATAGAGTATAATTGATGAAAGAGAAGGTAGCAGTCCCCACCTACGTATTTGCTTGTGAAAAATTTGTAGCGTAATTAAATACAAACATTTCATGGATTACAATAAAAAAATATTCGCACGGTTCAAATAATCTTTGAAATATTTGAAAGAAAATGTGACATTTCTCCAAAATCTGGCACGCAGCATTCGTAAAGGTAATTTGCCTTTCAGCGTGCGCAACATTCAAAGCAGACGCTGTGTTTTTATGTATTTTAAGTGTCGTACAATCAGCAGTAATTTGGCAGTGCTCGTGCGGCTGCCCTGTGCTTCGCATTACAGCGATGGGCTGCTGCCAGGCTGGAATGCACTGTATGTGATAGAGATGCTATCATCAAGCTCATGGCCAAGTATGTAACAATTACATCATTTAATTCTTGCAATTAAATTGCATTCTGGAGAGCAAGAGGCGCGGTGTTACATAGGAGAGGTGCAAAACAAATTCAGCGATCAATCATGCAGACAGTAATGTGACAATTCTCATTTACATAAACATGTATCCACGGAAACGACATACACAAAGGTAAGTGAAGAAAAAAGGGAGAGAGAAGGAGAGGGGCCTATTTTACATGGTGTGCATAGAATATTTGACAGTTAGGACTGGAAGCATCATTGGTGTGGGTACAGCTTGTTGCCATGGTTATACTTCTCCCTACTGGCAGTGCCGAGATTGGCAGGGATGGATTGTGACAAGGAACCGCCCCTGTACTGCAACATTGGCAGCTTTTTCTCTTTTCTTCCCTCTGAACTGAACGTTTCTCTGTCCCTCTTTTAAGATAATGGCAGACGTGTATTATGTTATCTGTAAATGCTGATTTATCTGTAATGATTTATGATAGTAACTGCCCCCATGACAGCACCTTCTGTATTGCCATTTCAATATCAATACTGCACACATAGATATTGTATGGATGACATATGGTATATAATAAAAATGAAGCAAACACTGCAAACATATAGCAATTTTACTTGTACATATTATGTCAATTAAGCAAGAGTACACAACATCAAAAGCTTAAAGGGGATAGACTTCTCAACTGAGCCTTATATGGCATTTCAGGCGTGTATGCTCAGTATAGATTTTTTCAATATACGGTATCTTATAATGCAGTAATATATACATATATAATTTTGATACACCACTGCTCATAAATTCCAATACGCCACCCAATTCATCAATATTTGGTAATGAATAAAGATAGCTAGTTTGGGATGAATATGGATTTTCTGTGTTTAGCCAAATACACATGTTTTGTACTTATGAATATTGGTGGTGGGGGGGGGGGGTAGATTTATCATTCTTATGCCAGTCTTCATTGATTCACCAACAGACACAAGACTCACCAGAATTACTAAGCCTACATTCACACAGCCGTGGTGCAAAACAGCAATGAAAAACATCCATATTTCAAAGCCACTTTGCAGTAGAGGGATTAATGGATCATACATTGCAGTGCATGGAGGGGTCCGTGAAAACGGTCAAGAATAGAGCATGATCTATATTTTGATGGTACATTACGTAGCCGGTCAAAATATCGGTCATGTGAATAGCCCCCATTCACAGACAGTGAAATTAGTGCGGACGTGTAATGGCCATTAAAAAAACAGCTGTCATACAACCGATATTTACTGTCATGAGAATATAAATTAAGAGGCTTTGGCTCCTTAGTAATTCTTGTGCATATACATATGTGCACCTAATCTCAAATCTACACCAGTCAGGAACTGGCGTAGATTTGTAGTATAACTGAAAGCAGTTTTCTATCGTGAATTATAGTAAATCTGGCACATGAGCAGCCTAGATTTGCACCCTGCTCCACCCACTGTCTAAAAAAGTGGCAAGTGAGGTGCAGGAGTTGAGATACATGGTGGTGCACCAAAAATACCAAGTTGAGGCCAATTTTGGCCATTTTCTTAGAGCATCTCAAATAGTAAATCTGGCCCATTGTTTACAAATAAATTGATTTTTGATTTCCATAAAAATTTCTCTGATCGAATTATCCACCCTTAGCAGTGATCAAAGCAATACAATTCTGTCGGTCAACTTGTCTAAAGCTGCACCTCCATTTGAAACCCACTACACTTGGGGCAACGCCCAAAGGTGATTTTAGCTCATAATTTACACATCTCAAACACATCTGTCCATATGATCCCAAAATAGTTCAATTGGATTGCTATGGGGGCTCTGGGGTGGCCACAGCATGTTCTTCAGCACCTGTTGTCGTTCTTTTAACTGAACATACTTTTTTAAAGACCACAGGTATATTATCGGACATTATTTTGCTGTAGTGTGAAGTCACAAAAAATAGGAAAAACTGCTTTGCATAACAACCAGTCACAGCACAGCTTTCATTTCATATTCTGCTTTTGAAAAATTAAACCTGTACCATGATTGGTTGCTTTGGAGCATAGGTTTCAGAGCCCCATTTCTTCAAAGACTACAGCTTTCAAGGATATTTTTGTATATAAATGCACATATCACATAGATAATTTACAGATTTATTATGCCTTTTATTATTCTAATTTATTATGCCGATTTATTATGCCTTTTTCGCTCATTTATGAAGAGGCCTACACCTTATCATATATAAAGTGCACCCTCTTCGATGAAGGGGTTATGAAGTCTGGCCAGTCTTCATAAAAATTCCATTCAGCAAAAATCTCTCCCAAAGTGATGAGTCTGGGGATGTATTGAATGAAAAGTAGTATATGTACACTACTATGCAAGGTTGTCATCAAAGTAAATTCTATATCTGTTATTGTTAATGCTGTCACCCATGTCTAGTACCTGTATCTATGTCTATTTCCTGTTTCTTCAAAACACTGCAGAGCTAATATTAAAATGTACCTTCTGGGACCATAGACTGTGAGGATGATGTCACCATAGATCCTTGTAAAGTTGCACCTACTGCTGCTGATAACACTGAGGAAAGTAACAGGGTCATGGTGACCTGACTGCGTGAGAGAGGGAACTATGGGCTATAAGGGTCAGATTATGTGAAAAGGGATGGAAGAGCAGGAATACATTCTGGCAGAAGAGCTAGGGCAGAAGAACATAATCTGAGGTCATATTATAGTATTAAATCGTATCTACAGGCAGCAGAAAGAGACCTCCTGTTTGCACATCAACCCATGCTTGAAAAAGGTGTTCACATTGTCATCATAAGACTTATTGAAGAAGGTGAAAGTAGGATAAGGAAATTGTATTTTATACCTGTAGTGGTTGTACCCACATCTGTTATTTGAATGCTTTTCTTCTGTTCCATCACAGGAGCAGAAAAACAGAATTAAAACTGTGATGGATTTGTCACACGATGGACGCACCCATTCTCAGGATCAGTGGGGGGATAAGTAGACAGACCCCCACTGGTCAGATATCAGATAGAGAATAAATATGTTTTGTGGCATAACCCCTTTAATGAAGGGGGGTAATGTTGAATGTGAGTGGCATCATAGACAAATCAAATTTAAGAAATTGGGAAGGATATGAAGAGATATACTACAGAGAATGCATTTACATTTATAGACAAACTCTAGGAACATAAACTCCCCTTGCGGTCATCCCCTCAGGTACTTCTCTGCTGACTTGACCACTGGTCTTTTATCTCATAAGAGGTGTGGACCTATGTCATTTACTACTAAGCAGCAACCTATTTGGGCATATTTGAGCCACTTATCAGGACCTCATCCTCAGACATATAGTCATTTATTTAGTCTAATAGACTAAAATAGACTAAAAGTCTTTAGACTTTTTTAGTCTAATTTTTCAGTTCAAGTGGAAATCGCACAGATCAGCGCAGCCTTCTTTATGTGTGAAATATGTTATATATACAGTCATATGAAAAAGTTTGGGCACCCCTATTAATCTTAATCATTTTTAGTTCTAAATATTTGGGTGTTTGCAACAGCCATTTCAATTTGATATATCTAATAACTGATGGACACAGTAATATTTCAGGATTGAAATGAGGTTTATTGTACTAACAGAAAATGTGCAATATGCATTAAACCAAAATTTGACCGATGCAAAAGTATGGGCACCTCAACAGAAAAGAGACATTAATATTTAGTAGATCCTCCTTTTGCAAAAATAACAGCCTCTAGTCGCTTCCTGTAGCTTTTAATCAGTTCCTGGATCCTGGATGAAGGTATTTTTGACCATTCCTCTTTACAAAACAATTCCAGTTCAGTTAAGTTTGATGGTCGCCGAGCATGGACAGCCCGCTTCAAATTATCCCACAGATGTTCAATGATATTCAGGTCTGGGGACTGGGATGGCCATTCCAGAACATTGTAATTGTTCCTCTGCATGAATGCCTGAGTAGATTTGGAGCTGTGTTTTGGATCATTGTCTTGCTGAAATATCCATCCCCGGCGTAACTTCAAATTTGTCACTGATTCTTGTACATTATTCTCAAGAATCTGCTGATACTGAGTTGAATCCATGCGACCCTCAACTTTAACAAGATTCCCGGTGCCGGCATTGGCCACACAGCCCCAAAGCATGATGGAACCTCCACCAAATTTTACAGTGAGTAGCAAGTGTTTTTCTTGGAATGCTGTGTTTTTTGGAAGCCATGCATAACGCCTTTTTGTAAGACCAAACAACTCAATCTTTGTTTCATCAGTCCACAGGACCTTCTTCCAAAATGAAGCTGGCTTGTCCAAATGTGCTTTTGCATACCTTAGGCGACTCTGTTTGTGGCGTGCTTTCAGAAACGGCTTCTTTCGCATCACTCTCCCATACAGCTTCTCCTTGTGCAAAGTGTGCTGTATTGTTGACCGATGCACAGTGACACCATCTGCAGCAAGATGATGCTGCAGCTCTTTGGAGGTGGTCTGTGGATTGTCCTTGACTGTTCTCACCATTCTTCTTCTCTGCCTTTCTGATATTTTTCTTGGCCTGCCACTTCTGGGCTTAACAAGAACTGTCCCTGTGGTCTTCCATTTCCTTACTATGTTCCTCACAGTGGAAACTGACAGGTTAAATCTCTGAGGCAACTTTTTGTATCCTTCCCCTGAACAACTATGTTGAGGAGCCCATGATGCCACTCTTCAGAGGAGATTCAAATAGGAGAACAACTTGCAATTGACCACCTTAAATACCTTTTCTCATGATTGGATACACCTGGCTATGAAGTTCAAAGCTCAGTGAGGTTACAAAACCAATTTTGTGCTTCAGTAAGTCAGTAAAAAGAAGTTAGGAGTATTCAAATCAATAAAATGATAAGGGTACCCAAATTTTTGCACCGGTCAAATTTTGGTTTAATGCATATTGCACATTTTCTGTTAGTACAATAAACCTCATTTCAATCCTGAAATATTACTGTGTCCATCAGTTATTAGATATATCAAATTGAAATGGCTGTTGCAAACACCCAAATATTTAGAACTAAAAATGATTAAGATTAATAGGGGTGCCCAAACTTTTTCATATGACTGTAATATGTAAAATAATATTAAAGCTAGATAAAATACATAACAATTTTATTTTAACTCCAGTTCATTTTGCATATATAGATCTTAGCCTGAGGCCCTACGTTGCAAAAGTTTTACAGTACCTGCAAAGGGGTTGAGATTCTGGCTAATCCAATCCACACATTGCAGAAAAAAAAATCTACAACGGGAATGCCGCGATTTCAAAAATGCTTGCACTTTTGAAAATCGCAGCATGTCAATTATACCTGTATACGCAATTAATGCTGGCATTTTCCCTATAATAGGGGTATAATAGGGGCAGAAAGTCTGCAGAGTTTTCTGTGAAAAACGTTGCGAAAAAAACATCATGTGTTTCCACCATGGTTTTTTACGCAGCGTTTTTCACATGTCCGTTTTTTGCCGGACCATTTTGCATGGACTTCAAAAAACTGACATGCTCTTTGTCCATCAAAACAACATAGATAGAGATTTGTGAATAGATCCATTCAATAAATTCAATGTCAGTGAATGGGGGCTATTCACATGACCATTATTTATATAGTGGGGAAAAAAAAGTATTTAGTCAGCCACCAATTGTGCAAGTTCTCCCACTTAAAAAGATGAGGCCGGCCTGTAATTGTCATCATAGGTAGACCTCAACTATGAGAGACAAAATGAGAAAACAAATCCAGAAAATCACATTGTCTGATTTTTTAAGAATTTATTTGCAAATTATGGTGTAAAATAAGTATTTGGTCAATAACAAAAGTTCATCTCAATACTTTGTTATATATTCTTTGTTGGCAATGACAGGGGTCAAACGTTTTCTGTAAGTCTTCACTAGGTTGGCACACACTGTTGCTGGTATGTTGGCCCATTCCTCCATGCAGATCTCCTCTAGCACAGTGATGTTTTGGGGCTGTCGCTGCACAACATGGACTTTCAGCTCCCTCCAAAGGTTTTCTATGGGGTTGAGATCTGGAGACTGGATAGGCCACTCCAGGACCTTGAAATGCTTCTTAAGAAGCCACTCCTTTGTTGCCCTGGCGGTGTGCTTGGGATCATTGTCATGCTGAAAGACCCAGCCACGTTTCATCTTCAATGCCCTTGCTGATGGAAGGAGGTTTGCACTCAAAATCTCACTATACATGGCCCCATTCATTCTTTCATGTACATGGATCAGTCGTTCTGGTCCCATTGCAGAGAAACAGCCCCAAAGCATGATGTTGCCACCCCCATGCTTCACAGTAGGTATGGTGTTCTTTGGATTCAACTCAGCATTCACTCTCCTCCAAACACAACGAGTTGTGTTTCTACCAAACAGTTCTACTTTGGCTTTATTTGACCATATGACATTCTCCCAATGCTCTTCTGGAACATCCAAATGCTCTCTAGCAAACTTCAGACGGGCCCGGATATGTACTGGCTTAAGCAGGGGGACATGTCTGGCACTGCAGGATCTGAGTCCCTGGCGGCGTAGTGTGTTACTGACGGTAGCCTTTGTTACGATAGTCCCAGCTTTCTGCAGGTCAGTCACTAGGTCCCCCGTGTGGTTCTGGGATTTTTGCTCACCGTTCTTGTGATAATTTTGACCCCACGCGGTGAGATCTTGCGTGGAGCCCCTGATCGAGGGAGATTATCAGTGGTCTTGTATGTCTTCCATTTTCTAGTTATTGCTCCCACGGTTGATTTCTTCACACCAAGCTGCTTGCCTATTGCAGATTCAGTCTTCCCAGCCTGGTGCAGGTCTACAATTTTGTTTCTGGTGTCCTTCCACAGCTCTTTGGTCTTCACCATAGTGGAGTTTGGAGTGTGACTGTTTGAGGTTGTGGACAGGTGTCTTTTATACTGATAACAATGTCAAACAGGTGCCATTACTACAGGTAATGAGTGGAGGACAGAGGAGCCTCTTAAAGAAGAAGTTAGAGGTCTGTGAGAGCCAGAAATCTTGCTTGTTTGTAGGTGACCAAATACTTATTTTCCACCATAATTTGCAAATAAATTCTTTAAAAAAATCAGACAATGTGATTTTCTAGATATGTTTTCTCATTTTGTCTCTCATAGTTGAGGTCTACCTATGATGACAATTACAGGCCTCTCTCATCTTTTTAAGTGGGAGAACTTGCACAATTGGTGGCTGACTAAATACTTTTTTTCCCCACTGTATTTAGGTCATGTCCTAATTTTGTCCATTTTCACAGATTCCTCTATACATTGTATGTATAGAACGAGTGCCTCTTGGTTGCAAGATGGCTGTGAAAAGTGTCCATTTTAGCACCTCAGTCGTCTGAATGTAGCCTCAGTTTTACTGATGGAAAAAACAGATGAGTGAGATGTGTTAAAAAAAAATAACCAATGAAGTTCATCCATTTTTGCACTAAAAAGACAAAACTGATGGAAATAACTGACACACTGATGGAAAATGGACGTTAAAAACTCTGTTGCATCTGTTTTTAATGCCTGTTTTCTTGTGTCATGTACATTAAACCTTCGGCCCCATTTATGAGGCGGAATTTGCCACTGATTTTCCAGCAAATTCCACCCTGATTCTGCCTCCCTTTGAAAACAAGATTGCAGCAGTAGGCTGAAAAAAAAAAGCATCATGTTCCATCTTATTCCCCAATAAAGAAATAAGTACACTTAAAAACTAACTTTTATTAATATCCACTAAAAGTATATAAATCTATAAAAGAAAGCACCTAATAAAGAGATGCCATACTACAATGGGGTCATATAAAGGGTAAAGGCAGCCTGCCTCAAATTAAGAGGCTAGTATTGTGATACCTGTATCACTTCACAAACACCCCTCAGTTATAAATTGCAATGCCCAATATTTAGATCTCAGTTCACTGAAGGGGAAAAGTAAAGGATAAATCAACTGAGGTATAACACACACACACATACACCAACTGGCTAGAGGTCAGTAAAAGACCGACCAAATTGTCTGACTAGCCACTACCTAGGGAGCTTACATTACACTCCCACAGTTGACTGCCTAATACCACAAACACCATAAATGTTACAACAGGAGTATTTGCCCTAACTCCCAGCCTGCCTGATGCGCGTTTCTGCTGAACTACACCAGCTCATCAGAGGAACATGCATAAGGGCAAAGCAGAATACACCATAAATGTGTGCAAACTGCCTGTATAATATAGAGCACTTAATATATCAGCCCGGTCGGCCGTGATGAATGACCGCAAGTGCCGGCTCACACAGCCTAGCTTGATATCTGCTAAGCCACACCCCCTAGCAGTCCGTGTCATCAGAGGTGCGCCCAATCACAGAGCGCCAACACCCAGAAGCTCCGGACAGTGATGTAAGCAAGGAACTTATGGGCGTTCCTTAAAGTCTAAGAAGATGCACATATGCATCCATGGTAACACCCGGACCCTAACGTCGCGGTATATCTAACGATAAGGCTTTAGAGATATAAAACACCATGAAAGGTGGCCAAGTAACACCCACCGAAAACAGAAGATAATCACACAAAGAACACATACAGAGGACTCAAACTGTAAACCACCTCATAGGGATCTCAGAATTGCAGACAAAAAAAGAAGAAGTCAACGTACTACAGCGAAAAGTTGACAACAAGGAAAAGGCAAAAAAAAATAAAAAATCTCATAAAGAGGAAAAAAAAAAAAAAAAACCTTTTTCTTTTTTTCTTTTTTTCTCTCTCCCTTCCCCTTTCCCTTCTCTTTTTAAATAAACGCAGAATAAGGGCAAAGGTAATAACACTAGATATAGACTGCCTCAAAACAGTCACTAGGGATAGATGATTAGAACCCTAATCGATAAAAGATGAGTAAGATATAAATTCATTAAGGCCCATGGGATAGACTCTATGAAACAGAAAAATCCAACGTGCCTCCCTCTGGAGCACACGTCTGTCATAATTACCTCCTCTAGGGGACCGCACAACCATCTCAATGCCCTGAAAACTAAGATGTTTAGCATCGCCACCATGTTTTTCCCGTATATGTCTGGATACAGATGTATCCTCCTCCCTAGCTATATCATTGATGTGTTCCCTTATCCTCCTGCGGAACTCCCAGATAGTTTTACCAACATACTGGAGTCCGCAGGAGCAAGTGATAAGGTACACAACCCCCTTAGTCTTACAGTTAATAAACTGGTTCACCTTGAAAGTTCTACCGGAAACTCTGCTAAGCAGTTCATTCCCTTTTTTTTATGTATCCACATGATTTACATGATCCACAGGGATAGTTTCCATTCAAGTCTCGTTGCATCTGATGTAACCACATATTTCCTGGGGTACTGGAGAAATGGCTGATCCAGTCTATATCTAGTGTTATTACCTTTGCCCTTATTCTGGGTTTATTTAAAAAGAGAAGGGAAAGGGGAAGGGAGAGAGAAAAAAAGAAAAAAAGAAAAAGGTTTTTTTTTTTTTTTTTCCTCTTTATGAGATTTTTTTTTTTTTTTTGCCTTTTCCTTGTTGTCAACTTTTCGCTGTAGTACATTGACTTCTTCTTTTTTTGTCTGCAATTCTGAGATCCCTATGGGGTGGATTACAGTTTGAGTCCTCTGTATGTGTTCTTTGTGTGATTATCTTCTGTTTTCGGTGGGTGTTCCTTGCGGTCATTCATCACGGCCGGCCAGGCTGATATATTAAGTGCTCTATATTATACAGGCAGTTTGCACACATTTATGGTGTATTCTGCTTTGCCCTTATGCATGTGCCTCTGATGAGCTGGTGTAGTTCAGCAGAAACGCGCATCAGGCAGGCTGAGAGTTAGGGCAAATACTCCTGTTGTAACATTTATGGTGTTTGTGGTATTAGGCAGTCAACTGTGGGAGTGTAATGTAAGCTCCCTAGGTAGTGGCTAGTCAGACAATTTGGTCGGTCTTTTACTGACCTCTAGCCAGTTGGTGTATGTGTGTGTGTGTTATACCTCAGTTGATTTATCCTTTACTTTTCCCCTTCAGTGAACTGAGATCTAAATATTTGGTATTGCAATTTATAACTGAGGGGGTGTTTGTGAAGTGATACAGGTATCACCATACTAGCCTCTTAATTTGAGGCAGGCTGCCTTTACCCTTTATATGACCCCATTGTAGTATGGCATCTCTTTATTAGGTGCTTTCTTTTATAGATTTATATACCTTTAGTGGATATTAATAAAAGTTAGTTTTTAAGTGTACTTATTTCTTTATTGGGGAATTTCTCTATATTGCTGGTACACATACCTTGCTATCAGATATATATCTTTGGATCATGTTCCATCTTGCCGCAAATTCCGCGGCTCAAAACTCCCCGCTGATTAGGCCCATTTATCTGGGCCTAGTCAGCGGCAGAAAGCTGCAATTGAATGCTAATGATATGTGTCAGCATTCTGCTACAGACAGTCTGCAGGCACAAAATGAAGAAGAATTTGAGGCAGATGTCCCTCTCAAATTTCTCTACATTTTTCACCGTATAAACATTGCCTTAGAGTGATTCCTCAGGACAAATATCTAGTAATCAGTCCAGGAGTCTCAAGATAGATGTCCCCTCCACTGACAGCTCAGGAGTGGAGAATTTCCACCACTTAAAGTGAACATGTCAGGTGATGCTGCTGCCTTATTTGAGTATAGGATATGATAAAGGGAGAGAAGCTGAGCTTTGTGATATATAGGTTTATATGAATTGGGAGCAGGGTTTCTAAATAAAAAGAAGAGTAAAGCCTGACAAGACTCCTAAGATTATCCCACCCACACAGGGTGATTGACAGCCTTCTTCAAACACATACTGATACAGGGAAGGAGGGAATCATTGTGTGCAGGCATAATTTCAGGACTCTTAATGTCTCTTCCAGGAGTCCTGTCATGATTTATTCTGCTACTCTCCCTCTACTCTACTCTCCCTCTACCATATCCTGCTTTCAGGATCCAGGCATTTTATATATAATATTAATATAATTGTTGTTGAGTATTAGAAGGGATTGTTTTATGATGACAACCTTTGTCTATATGATTTATTAGGTCATACAGACATGGTAACTTAGTAGATGAGGTTAGATCAAGACACAGGTTTATCAAGACCAACCTATAACATACATATACAGTGTTGATCCAGAGGAAGACATAAAAATATGAGCCTGATGCCATGTCAGGGGAAAAAATTCCTTCCCAATTCCAAATCCAGCAATCAGTATAAAACCCTGGTTCAACTTATCATCTCCAAAAATCTAATACCCATAACCTGTGAATGATTTTCTTTCAAGAAAGGTGTCCAAGCCCCTGTTGAGCTTCTTGTGACAGTGAGTTCCATAGCCTCACTGCTCTTACAGTAAAGAATCCCAATCTATGATGCTGGTGAAATGTTCTTTCCTCTAGGCGTAGAGGATGTCTCCTTGTCACTGTCACAGGCCTAGGTGACAGTGACAAGGGGACATCCTCTATGCCTAGAAAGGTTTTTGTACTGTCCCTTAATGTCTTCGTACATTATGATTAGATTAGTTGTCTTTTTCTAAATTGAATAACCCCAAATGTATTAATCTGTCTCTGTACTCCAATCCACCCACTCCCCTAATTATTATTATTATCCACTAGTTCTCCTTTCTCTGCACTCTCTCTAGTTCAGCTATGTCCGATGTCCATCATAGAGGGGGTTCATCTATGTCCATCATAGAAGGGGCTCCTGCTCCAGTATGCTTGAGTCATACATACATTATATGGATAGCTAGTCGCCACTGAATTCTTACCATAGAATTCTACATTTCGGTGTTTAGGAGATACAAATCTTCCCTTGCCAATGTCAGCTGTTTGCTATGGTGCTGGAAGTCAAACTTATGAGTGCCTGCATTCTGAAAGTGGTTGTCTCTGGTGAAACATCCTCTTTTAGCAAATTCCCTAGAATATTCTTTAAACTTGCTTCAAGGTGAAGCTTCACTTTAACTTACGATTGAAAACAGAAATATTTAAGAGAAACCACAGCTTTATTCCATGCGAAGGAATATTTTTCTGGTCACAGTAATAATGTCTACTTCAGTAGCTGAAGCTCATTGAGTTGCCCTTGTGTTTTATTCCCTGTAAAAGTGAGATAAAATATAAAAATGGAAATATTCTAAAAAAGAAAGAAATATGCTTCCACAGAAACGAGCTAAAATGATTTTCTATCATTTGCGCATTAATCCTTTTTTTTTTCTGAAGCACTTAAATCCTATACCATTACAATCAAGATAAATACAAATCAGTTGGAGGATTTCTGACATTTTATTTTTTATGATAATCCCTATTCCATATTGCTGTCATTTTATCGGCAATAATTCCTACATGAAACCTGACAATGACGGAAAAGTAATGTGCAGACAACAACATAGGACTGAAGTAGAGCTGGACCAAAGAGAAATTTATAGGGGACATCTTAAATTAGTCGAAAGTCATTTCAGTAACTTAGAAAGGCTGCTTGGCTCTCTGCCATATTTGTATTAAACCAGAATGTTTCATTATTGAAAAAAAGATATTTCCTGTTAAGAGCTTCTTATGCATATTGTTTGAATTGTGCTCTTTAGAAGAGCTGCCACTTTACCCGGCAGTGTAAATAGCCTAAACCCTTACTTTTAATATGTCAATGGTAAATTAATATTTAAGATATACTGTGCTTGAAAAAATACTTTAATTTATTCTCTTCTTTAATGTTCCTATAAACTATTGATTCACTCGGGGTACTAGCACTATTGAGATTTCATACTAGTATTAAAGATCATCTCAGCATCAAGAAATGGAACCTACAACCAAAGTCTCAAGGTGATTTGTCCTAAGTCAAAGGTGTAGTTCATGATTAGAAAAAATCCTGGACTACCCCTTTAAGAAACAGTACTCCATTTTAGAAAATCATTTATGTCATAAAGAATAATTATCCTCTATCTGTAGGACAGAGAATAAATAGCTGATCGGTGGAGATCTGACCGCTGAGACCACCACCAAGTTTGAGAATGGGGTGTTCAATGGTGCTCCCATTGAAGTGAATGGGAGCTAGGATACATTCCGTCCACCAGGGTGAATGGAAGATAGAAGGACCCAGGTCTCAGACCCTGGTTCCTATCTCAAAGACACCAACATGGCACTGGATGGGTAAGAAGCTCTATTATGGATTTTGCATTAGGACCCAGGTGATTCAAGATACGTCCCTGCATCACATATACATGATAAATGTAACAATATTACAACTGGAAATCAAGGAATATTATATAATTTATGGAGAAAAGAAGCTGCATACAGAACCAGAACATAATTTACACAATAAATTAAGCTAAGATTGTTACTTTCTTCCTGCTTTAGTAAAAAAACCACCAAGTTTAGTTACAAGTATGAACAAGGCATATATAGATAGATAGTATACATATATGTGTTCCATACATTTATCATTATAAGCCATTTTAGTAGATCCCAGATATATAATTCAAGCACGCAAGAACCTGTTTGTGGCAATATATTTCCATGACTGTACATTATACTGTAGGCATGAAAACCTTGTGTTTGTCGCCATGGTATAATTAGGTAGACATTTCTTAGAGTGAGAGGACAGAACTAAAGTGGAAAGTGTTAGCATCCTAAAATGGAGACAATTAGATATAATGGCTTTCTTGAGGTGTTTGCGTGCAGATATCTGTATTTGACAGACATAAAATGTTACTATGTATCTAAACTGATGTTGTCAGCTGAGCTGCAGAGATTGTTATTGCCTGTGACATATCTGAATCTTCTGTCTCTTCAATCATAACACCCCTTCTAATGATACAGAAATCTGTGTGAGGACTTGGATTTTATGGAGAAGGGCTATAAGGAGAGTGAAAGAGGCCAGCAGTGAAGGGCTTGCTGCGGTTGATGCTGGTGGGGATGGTGGGAAGATGAGGAATTTGACCTCTCCGTCCTTCAGTCTAACTCATCATTACAGTCAAGCTTGTTTTATGTCGTCTATATGAATCTAGATGGATTTAGTCCTAGGCCACTTATGACCCTATAACAATAAGACTCTATAAAAAAAAAAAAAAATAAATTGGTGACCTATATGAGAACTGGCTCTATGCAATATATAACGCTGTCAATCCTGAACACTGGTGTCATCTAAAATGGTAAAAACATCAGTACTAGCCACTCCTATAGACACAGAAAAATGGCAATGTCCTCAAGGAATCCATAACATCTTGGATACTGAAGTCTCAACCACACAACTATATTATGGCTCCAGTTTGTACAGAGTCTTAGTAGGACACATAGCGGGGCATGTGTCCTGCAGTGGTGCATCTTTTTGGGCGCACAATGAATGCATAAGAAAATGGCACAATTACAGTTTTTCTAATATCATTCCATTCTGAATATTTTTCTAGCTTCCTGGAATGGAATAATAAATAGTCCCACTATGAAGTACACCCTGTCCTGCAAAAAAAAAAGCACTGATAATAAGCTCTGTGAATGGAAAAATAAAAAAGTTTTGGGTTTTGGAAGAGGTAGGGGGTAAAAAATTAAAATAAATAAAAAAATGGTTGCAGTGGGAAGGGGTTAATGTATATGAGAGCCTCACGAGTCTAATAATGACAAATATTGGGGGATAAGGATTAGGCAGTTTGATTTCAACTACCTGATTCTTCTGTTTTTGGGGAGGTAAGCTGCTGCCAGAGGAGAACAAACTGCTTAGAATGTTAAAAAATAATAGAAGGTTCACTTACCTTACTGATTACCCAGAGGTTTTTTTAACGGCATTCACTTGGCTGCATTAGAATCAATCCATTTGGGCTCAATTGAATATTGTAACCAATATTTTGATGGTCGGTTTTAACTGACATGTTCCATTTTTGGCTAAGGCCCCACTTAGTGGGCCACGACAAAAAGCGCTGAGTGAAAAACCGTGACGGAAACGCATCGTGGTTTTGCTGCAGTGCTTTTCACAGACTTTCTTATACCTATAGGGAAACTGCCGACGTTTCCGTAGGTATAATTGACATGCTGCGATTTCCAAAACTACGTTGGGTTTTGAAATCACAGCATGTCCGCTGCGTGTATTTATCCACAATGTGTGGATAGGATTCGCTAGAATCCCATCCACTTTGCAGAGACTGTGAAATGCCGCAGTTTTTTCTGTGACTTTTCTGCCGCGGTCAAACCATAGCATTTATGCCACGTGTAGCCCTGGCCTTTGCTTGTTTTTACGCACCCCTCTGTAAATTTAAGTCTACGAGGGATCCGTGAAAATGGGTGCCCCATAGATGCAAAATGGTCATGAAAAATTACCATTTTTCATTGCTGTTTTGCTTTACGGTCATCTGAACAAAGCCTTGCAGTACTTCTTCTCATGGCAGCTAGGTCTGAAAGCATTGGAGGAAAATATTAATATACAGTATGCCACCAGCTCATATTTAAATACAGCATGTTCGATCTCGGTTTTCCACTAACAAGAAAAGACATACAGTTAGACATTCGACTTTTGGCTGGTTCTGCCAACATCAGCATCTACAAAGTATCTGATGTGTACCATACCATACTGTGACTGGTGAAGGGGGACCTCACCAAATTTTGCCTAGGAGCCTCCACTAAACTTAGTGTTGCCCTGTGCTGGTTGAATAGACAACATCACTAGACTATGAGGTACTGGAACATATGTTAGCCCTACATAATATATTACACTAAATGTAATGAAAATAATATTCAAAGTAATACTGCACATGACCTTCACTCTTCAAATGCAGATGAAGATTAAAAATAAATATGGGAAAGTAATTCAGATTTTCACAGGATGAGGGTAATATGCTTGTAAGTTATAAATAGTGGTAACAATTTTATTTCTATGAGAATTTCACATGTAGATATGACACCTTCTACATTGTAGACTTGACCCTTTGACACGTAAGTGTATACTGTACATCACGCACCATTATTCCAATAGAGACACATGAATGTCATAAATAGCCTTCATGCTACACCAGCACCACTTTAACTACATGTCCTTCCCCACCAAATATTAAAGATTAGAAGGAGGTAGTCCCCATTCACATAACAGATTCAAACAAGCATCTCATCTTATCACTTTCTTAAGAAGGGTACTTTGTCTCAATGAAGAGCCTGCCATATGGGCATAGGAAGACTTAGAAACCATGTATACTCCCCTGAGAATTCTGGAGAAAGGTATGCAAATTAGTTTTCCTAGTTGGAAAAATGAATGCCCAGCTTTTGAAGAAGGTTTGTGACATAACTTGGAATATAAGCCAAACCAGAAGATTTCTTTGAAAATGAAACACACCCATCCATAGACAGCTGTTTCAGGATTGTTGACCATTGTCAGTGCATGGTAGGTACTAGTTGGTTAGGTTTTAGCTGTTTCCATAACTCCCATATAAGTAAATGGGAGTTATAGAAACACTGTAAAACAGTAAGCTACATAGTTTCCTTAACTCCTATTCACTCTAGAGCTTTCAGACATTTATGGCATATACTATGGATATGCCTTAAATGTCTTTCGTGGGAAAAGCCCTTTCAGGAGTGGCATAATTGATGGGCAGAATCTAAGATAATCTATTCCTACAAGATGTTGGATCTCAAGTTGGATCTCAAATGAAGACCCTATCTCAGTCCCTTCTATCTAGTGAAAAGTGGAGCGCTTCTCAAAAGATATAGCTACACTCACATCTGCATGGGCTATTGTAATGTCTCTGCCTGTTCAGTCTCTGCACCACCCTCCGCCCGCACGTAGCGGCGCAGGAGGCGTGCCTAGTTTTATTCCTTGCTTAAGATTCTTGTTGCTCAGTCTGAACACTGTCCTAGACTATGTAATTGATTTTCTGCCACACCCGTTTCCTGCACCTTGGTTTTCCTCTGTCCACTAATAGTTAATTTTAGCCTTACCAGTGTGATTGACAGCCTATCCTCCTATCAAGTCTGGGGCGGGTTCTTTCTTCCTATTTATTCTTTGCTCACATTCTCATTGGCGCTGGTTATTGCTTCGTGCGTTCTGGCTATTACTCCTTGTTGTTTTTGTTACCTGTATTCTTATTCCTGACCTCTGGCCTTGACTTTTGACTATTCTCTTGGATTCTGATTCTGTACTGCATTGCTCGTCTGTTACCGACCCCTTGGCTAGCTGACCTCCCTTTGTTGTTGTTTGTCCTATCTGCGTTCTGTGTTGCCACTTACATTAAGTAGGGACTGTCGACCAGTTGCTGCTGTCGCCTAGGACAGATCGGTCAAGTTAGCCAGGGACAGTGGGGGGGGGGGGGTTCAGCTTTAGGGCTCACTGTCTTCTTGTGCCCCTCCCCCCAGGGTTCTGCAGCAGCACTGGGGAATTGCTTAACTGGCAATTCCCTTACAGCTATCCATTAAAAACCCTGGATCTGACCAAGAACGGATGAACACACAGATATAGATTTCCTTCCATTTTTGTCTGTCTGTCATTAACTATAATGTTAAAATAAAACAGATCATGTACTTTCCATTGTGGATCAGTTTGTTTGGGAGGAGGAAAAAAGTCCTGCATGTACATATTTCCCATATCTAAAAAATGGATGCACAGTGGAATGGACGGAAACTAAATTGATCTGTTATTATTAGTTTTTCTATTCTTTGGTGAAAAAACGGACACACCAACCAGATGTGAATATAACCTAAGGAATTGAGCTTTAATGATTCCTTAGAAGAGAAGGGAATATATAATAAGTAGACAGTTTGTTTAAGAAATCAAAATTTTCCTTCCCCCCTAGTAACCAAGACAAAAAAAACTATGAATATTGTCAAGCAAAATCTTTATTTCTGAATCACTAGATGTACAGTAAATCTGCAGATATATTCAAAATGGAAATCCAGAAATCTAATATAACAATTTCATTTCCTGTCCTTAACAAGAAAACAAGCCCCATCATCCGCGATGTTATTTCTGCCATGCTAATCAGGCTGTGTTTCTGATATAGCTTCGACACGTTGATGAGATTATGCAATGAAACTCTCCTAAATGTACAATTTAAGCAAATATTACAAGCAGATATCATTGTTGGTGCATTCATGATTACAGCCGAGTATCAGAATTGACTACAGACAATATTACTGGAACAACAAATATTTTTGTTGTGGGCTGAGATGAAATTTTGATAGTAATATTTATGAGTAAACCAAATTGCATTTTTAATCTCCCATTGTGTTGATAATTAAAAGATGTGATTATTGGTTTGGACTATTATTCATACTGTAGGAAGGACTGATAAAGCTAATGAACAAGAAATATACCCTACAGAGAAAGGACGCTAAGAGAACGTTGGGTCACCATGTAACTAATCAGGAATAATTTGGAGCTGCACAAAAACGAACTATAGAAATGAAGAGGGGAAGTCGGAATTTGCCAACATGTAATATATATCAAGTGAAATGATAATGTCATTGGTTTGGGTGCTATCTTTGCTGTTATCATGGATTTCAATGTACAGTACAGTACTGATGTGTGTCTGTGAAAATCACCCCTTTGTGTGGAATTATTCTAGGTGAAAAGAGAGGCCAAATCTGAACTGTTCAGCACACAAAGGGTTAAGCTGATATGGTTGGGAAGATGGTTGCACAGTATGACATGAGAATGAGAGGCAAGAGCTCAATAGTAGCAAGTAATGGAGTGAGTCATGGGGACTGTCAATCTTCATGTCTGTTCTCATTGCCAATTCTCTACATAATCTAGATATTAACAATGCCCTTAAGGCAGTGCTACTCAACCTTTGTCATTCACAAAGCCACTTTAGCGATGAGCTGAGGCTGTTAGAGACACATTGAAATGTTCTTTTGTTTAATCATTACATTGCAGCTTGCATTATTCACTTCTGTACTGCTTTACCCAATTTTTTGCAATTTAATGAATTACCTGGCCGATAAAATACGTGAGAGTTCTTTCCACAATCCAATTTGAAATCAAAATGTATTTGTATCCCAAGTGGGTTTTAAACTTGCTTTATGCCACTTTGCTAACCTTAGCTGTTGTTATATATATCATATTTAATCTCCGCTCGGGTATATTAGTCCTTATGATAAAAGTCGTGAATACTGAGGAAGATTTATAGATTTTTTTAAATCCCTGTAAACTTTCTTTTTTTTGTTTGTAAAAGAATGTTAAAAGTTGATACATTGTAAAATTAGAATAGTTCAAGCTGTTGTAGTGGATTGTAAGGTTCAAAGTGAGTTTTTAAAATGGCTTCAAAACCAACACTTTATGAGTTGCATAAATAGCAATCCCATGACATATTCTTATCATCATCTTCATAAATCCCTTTAATGTGTAAAGTCATCCAATAACATGCTTGCAGAATAACCTTGGAATATATTAGTTATATGTAGGTGTATGTTGGTAGATTGGGAAGGGGATTTCCATTTTAACCTTGTTTTATACTATTAGGCATCATACAGCCTGTATATTAGATCCAAATAAGTGGGAACGACTTTCATAATCCTCTAAGACAGTCCAGCCCTCTGAATCAAATATATGAGTCCTGAGTTGTATTATTGCTCATTGTATAAACCCTTACCAAAATAATATATCCCGCTATTAAAGGGATTTTCTGGGCTAAAATTACTAAGGAAAGGTCATCAATATTAGATTGGTAAGGGTTGAACACTTGGCACCCCCACCGATCAGCTGTTCTCAGCAGTTGATACACAGAGACTGAAACAGAAAGTAGCTGTTCTCTGTGTAGTGACCAAACTGAATTATGAGAATGGGAGCTGATCTGCAATACCCTGGCATGGACACTACACAGAGCAGGTATGTCTAGTTCCTGTTGCATTCTCTGTGTATCAGCTGATTGTGGGGGTACCAGGTGTCAGCCCCTCACCAATCTAATATTGGTGACCTATCCTTAGGATAAGTCATCAATATTTTAAGCCCAGAAACCCCCTTTAAGGATGAAGCCCCACGTAGCATAAACACTGCAAAAACCCATGGCAAAAAACGCAGCATTTTACATTACCTGCAAAGTGGATTGGATTCTGGCTAATCCCATCCACACATTGCAGAAAAATATCCGCAGCGGACATGCTGCGTTTTCAAAAAACATATTTATAAACCGCAGTATGTCAATTTTACCTATGGAAACGCTGGCGTTTTCCATATAGGTATAATTGAAGCAGAAAGTCCACAGAAGTAAACTCTATGGACTTTCTGTGAAAAGCGCTGCGGAAAAAAACTCTATGTGTTTCCACAGCGTTTATTCCCACAATGCTTTTAGGCTGTGGCTCGCTACGTTGGGCCTTAGTCTTAAAGGGGTTGTCCAGGCAAAAATGGACAACCCTTTTAAAGTTTAAATAAACTGGGGGGGGGGGGGGGGGGGTGAAAAAAAAAATGCATACTCACCTGTCCCCATTGCTCCGGTGTCCTCCCGTGTCATCTGCTCCCGGCATTGTGCTGAAGTCGCTGATTGGCCTCAGCCTATCAGCGAAGTGTCTGAATGTCACTACTTGTGACATCACAGGTCCCCCTCCTGAGGCCACTGATTGGCCTCAGTGGTCACGTGACCACTGAAGCCAATCAGCGGCTTCAGCACAGCGCCAGAAGAGACCCAGGAGAGCAAACGAATCTGGAGACGAGGGACAACAACAGAGCAACTTGGACAGGTATGTATTATTTTTTTTTCACTGCCCCGAACGTATTTAAACTTTAAAAATTTATCCTGGACAACCCCTTTAAGGGAACAATTCTGATAGTAGGTATTATGGGTAGGTAAGAGATTTCCACATTCAAGTTTGTTTTTCCAATGACAACCTGTGTTTTGACAAATAGAGCATACCTTCAATAGCACAAGTTAGCACATCACATTGACCTTGGATTCGTAGACACATTTGGGCAGATTTATGAAGATTGGTGCTTTTAACGGCAGTCTTTATAAACCCCTAGCCGGTGAAAGGTTTATATGCCTCATATATGCCAAGTCGCACTAACTGAGGCACACTCTTCACTGGGCTGTGTGCCTGAAGGATATAAATGATAATAAATATGGCGGGCGTGATGGCCTCTCCCCCTGCACTGCCCCACCACACACCCTTTTTCTGGAAAGTGGCATAGGCAACACAGAATTGAAAGAAAGTTGCAAACTTTTGCACAGAATAAACAAGTGACTGGCATACACGGCGTAATAAATTTGCCCCAGTATCTTTGTAAAGCCTTTAAAGCTCATATATTTGTGCTGCAAAACTGTCATGGAACTGAACTATAGCTGGGTTCCCAGTCACTGTTTCTTCAAGCCTTCTAGTTCACACCATCCTTTTTCTCACATCTTTTATACTACTTGCTTGAATCAGTACTGATGCTGCTTTGATCACCAGATTCTTTTAGCTAGTAAGTTCCGTTACAGACACACACAACTTGTAGTTCAGTTTTTTGTGAAAATTTCAAATTATATTAGCTGTATCTCTCCCCTCTTCTTTCTTTCCACGCGGAGGAATTAAGGGACTGCAGCTATTTAAGTTTCCTATTCTTCCAAATACTGAAATGCATGAAGTGTGTAGTCTGTAAGTTACTGAGACTAATAAAGAGCATGGGGCACAAATGTTTAAATTTCTAGATTAGGAATCTCAATTTACACACACTTAGGTGTGTAAGAGGTTTTAAAGTGAGTCACTGGAGCTACAGTTTCATTATAAGCAATGCCAGCAGATCTTCCATTTAACGTTTTATTCGTCTAGCTTTATATGTCTAACTTTAGAGACTTAAGAATTGTTGTAACAAATTTTTTTCATCCAGATTCTTCTTCCTAAAATGGCTAGAGAATAAAAAGTTCTTGCAAAGTATTCATTGCAGTAGGTGGTCCAACGTGCAAGTATACATGCTGTTCACTAGTCACACTGATTCTGACGGTTTTATAGCACTGCCTGCGGGCCGGAGGTCTCCTAGTTTGGTTTCTTCTGCTAACATACCAACCCTAGATCATGCCTGAACAAACAAAGGGCTCCAGCCACAGGTAAAGGGAACTTCAACTTTAATAAATCACATTAAATCTATATAGTACATGACACCAGCAGGACTTGCTTATGTATTTCAGGTTTACAACAAAACCTTAGTCATAGCATGGCAATTTTTAGCTACCAACTGCAAGAAATAGGAACGACTAGCAAATCAATACATTTGTCATCCAGGATATTAACTACCTCCCAGGTGAAGCAGTTACATAGTGAATTACACGTCACAAAAAAAGATAAAACCTACAAAAGGAGCACAAAAGATATAATAATAATAATCAATAAAACTGCAACACTGATTACAAATATGAATACCATGAGGAAAAAAAAATTAAGAAAAACTGTGCTTCAACAGTCATTCTGGATGATGTGACTGACTCTTCTCTACTCCTCTTGCTTATCCTTAGAGTAGAGCAGGGTCAGTCATGTGATCCAGAGTCAGTGAATCAGCAGAGGAGACCAGACTAAAAGATTTCCAGCTCCAGGCAGTGAAATAACATTCTGAGAATTGGGGAGCAGCATGTATATTAGTAAGTGGGACCATCAAATACACTGCCAGAAAGTTTTATTTCATGGATAACCCATAAAGGCTAGATTTCCATACAAACTACATACTACGTCTACATACACATTTTTGGCATGTAAGTCTGTGTCATGTAAGTGTAACCTACATTCAGCTGTGAATGTTATGCAGTGTAAATTTATTGGAGGTGACAGTGTGGGGGTCCAACTAGATGTCAGTTATACATGCCATAAATGTATGTATAGGAGGGACCTACTTGCTGGGACCTTGGACAGTCCATTCCTTTTTTGTGCAGTAGAAGTATACACATGTGTTAGCTCTCTATTAAAATGAATACAAAATAGGAATACCCCTTTTGTCCAGATTTAACATCCATAGAAGGGAATACAGAATCAGAGCTCTTACCAAATGGTATTACCTAGGTGGGCAGTATTTAAAGAGAATTTTCAGGGTAAAAATACTGATCACCTATCCTAAGAATAGGCCACAATGTCAGATCGGTAGTGGTCTGACAACCAGCACCTCAGCTGTTCCCAGTAACTTAAACACAGAGAATGGAGCAGGAAGTAGACAGCACTGTTCTCTGTGTAGTGGCTGAAATAATTTACTGCAGCTTAGCTCAAGTGAATGAGAGCTGAACTGCAGTAACGTAATCTCACCACTACGCAGAGAACAGACCTGTCTACTTCCTGCTCCTTTGTTGAGGACAGCTAATAAGTAAGGGTTCCAGGTGCTGCAGATCAGATCAGACATATTTTTAGCCAGGGAAACCCCTTTAAATATGGAGTTTTTAACCAAATTGATATTTTAATGTAGTAATTTGTTTAGATCGTCCCTAATACTTATACAGGGATGCTTACTGTGTATCTTTTGGGGGGATTTCTTTTTAATTACACGCAAGTTAGTTAATCTAATAGTTAATAGAATATATAAGAATCAATTTTATTTTTTTCTCCAATGGTTTTCGACAGCTTAAAATACTCACCATGAATTCTACTAGAACTTTTTGAACGTTTCCTAGCAGACAAAGAGGTTGTGCCGTAGGTCATACTATATTTGTGCTCAGGCTGAATGCTTTCAACATCACTCATTTCTCTCTTATGGAAAAATAGAAGGTGTTCTACTGACATAAGTGATCATTATAATGAAGACAGTGCTCAAATTGGAAGAGAGGTTCATGTCCATAGGGACATAGGTGACTCAGGCGCAATCATCGCAAGAGAGCAAGATGGAAGAACATGGGACATGAACTTAACATACCGCATAGCGTATAATTCTATCACTGACATTGGATATAGATTTTTATGTAAAACTCTGTTTATTAAAATATGTAGTAGGCCAGGTTCATGTTACCTTAGCCCCAGTGAATGGCATAAAGGATGCATTTTATATGTCAGTTAATGCCTTCTGTCCTCCATAGGGGAAAGATCAAGAGATACCATTCACTACAGCTGCAATAAAGCGCACAGCTTTAAAGCTAAAGAAAAACTGGTGAAAAATATCTCAATAAAATCGAGATATATGTAAATAGGGTATTAAATGTACAATTTAATATAGGAACCAGTTCACAGTGGCTCTCAGTGCTCAAGGACACCATTTATAATGCTGCATTTAAGCTGTATGAATGGTTTCCTATTTGATTCCTTTGTTCAGTTTTTCATTGCCAGGGATATTAGCAATAAAATTAGTTACATGGTTCACTGCCAGGGATAAAAATTGGCTTACCTTGTGGGGGATGGTGCAATATTTACTACACCATAACTCCATAACATTATTTCATAGAATTGCCATATATACTATGTAGGCATATTGCTCTAGATTTTGAAACCTTTCACACTAAATTGGCTTCTCAACCTCAACAATTGAGCTTAGTCTATGTTCACACTGCCATTCAGAGTTCGGTCATTTTTTAAAAGAACATTGCAGCATGTAAAGCTAATCTATCCGTCAAAACAATGGGAATCTTGGTGGAAACTAGATGAACCCCATTATAAGTCATGAGACGATGTTACCATTAAAATGGTTGTGTTGTATGAATGACATGATACATAATATATTATTTTTATATAGTTTCTACAGTTGTTGTCCTGGTGCATATAAATTCACAGAGCCAGAGGATGGCTCCATATTCTCTGTAATGGCTATTGCAGCTTAGTTTACATTCACAAATGGCTGTACTGCACCATTCTATTGGGAGTGAAGCTAAGCTGATATGATGTTGATGACCTACGTATTATTAGGAAAAGCCATCAATATGTAGTCTGTGATAACCACTTTGATAGCAAGCCATATGAACAAGCAGCCATAAACCCAGTTCAGAGGCAAGGACTACCTCCATGCAGAAAATTGATATCACCAGGATTGCTTATGTCAGTACTGACTATTTTGTATTATATAGGAAAACTGCCACAACGGTTTTGGAAATCGCAGCATTTCCGCTGTGCATATTTTTCTGCAATGCCTGGATGGGAGTCGCTAGAATTCCATCCACTTTGTGGGGACTGTAAAACGCTGCGGTTTACGCACATGGGGCTGCAGCCTAAATGTGTTAAACTAGAAAAAAAAAAAACACTACTCTGATCTCCTGTTGATCCAGTACAATAGCTGCAGTGGTCCCCCATAACCACTTAAGTTAAACAGTGGTTCGGTGATCACCTGCCATACTTACTAGCATGATAACTCCCATCGCTGAGCCATCATGCCAGTAAGTATAGCAAGTCATCATTCCATTACTGGCTGAAGTGGTTACATGATAGTAGAGTAAAGACTGTCAGAGCTTCTGCGCTGGATCAACAGAGGATTGGAGGTTTGAGTATTTTTTTTTTTTTTTTTTAATTTTAGCGCATTTACAGCTATTATTATTATTATATTTGTTCTTTTTTTTTTAAATAATAAGATTATATGTATAAGATCAGTCCGGGTGCAACACCCAGACCCTTCACCAATAGGCTCTCTGAAGCCATATAAAAGGTATACAGCCAGAACCAGCTCCTACACACATGGGCAAAAGTGTTGGTACCCCTCGTTTAATGAAAGAAAAACCCACAATGGTCACAGAAATAACTTGAATCTGACAAAAGTAATTTGCCAAACTACATGTTGACAAGCCACAAAGATTCTAGGAGAATGTCCTATGGACAGATGAGACAAAAATCGAAATTTTTGGCAAGGCACATCAGCTCTATGTTCACAGGTGGAAAATGAAGCATATCTTGAAAAGAACACTGTCCCTACTGTGAAACATGGAGGAGGCTCTGTTATGTTCTGGGGCTGCTTTGCTGCATCTGGAACAGGGTGTCTTGAATCTGTGCAGGGTACAATGAAATCTCAAGACTATCAAGGGATTCTAGAGAGAAATGTACTGCCCAGTGTCAGAAAGCTTGGTCTTAGTCGCAGGTCATGGGTCTTGAAACAGTGTGTGCCAATCTTGTGAAGACTTACAGAAAACGTTTGACCTCTGTCATTGCCAACAAAGGATATATAACAAAGTATTGAGATGAACTTTTGTTATTGACCAAATACTTATTTTCCACCATAATTTGCAAATAAATTCTTAAAAAAATCAGACAATGTGATTTTCTAGATATGTTTTCTCATTTTGTCTCTCATAGTTGAGGTCTACCTATGATGACAATTACAGGCCGGCCTCATCTTTTTAAGTGGGAGAACTTGCACAATTGGTGGCTTACTAAATACTTTTTTCCCCACTGAAGGTATACAAGAACTGCTTAACTGATCTATTCTAAAAATATTGGAGCTTCTAGTAACTTTATTCCATTTTTGTGTCCTATGACCCTTAGTGAGGATATACAGGACATATTTGCTATCATTACTAAATGTAAGCCATGCTTGTCTAAAAACAGCAACAACAAAAAAAATCACAAAGACAGGTACAAATGTGATTTACAATGTGATCGCATAGTGAAAATGGAAAACATTCTTAGTGGAAAAAAGAATAAAATATGTGAAGCTTGAAATAAAAGTATAGCATTAAAGCATGAAAGAGAGCCAACAAAGAAGTATATTAGGATCAAACACAACGATTTCACACATCAGATGGGCAGATGTAACATAATGGAGTTTAATATGGGTATTTTATATATGCCGTTCAGCATGCATGAATGAAGCCATTGTTTTCTTAAATTGTGAGTCTGTTTTTGAAGTCTATTGCTTCATATGCATACAGTAAGAAATCTGTTATAGGAGACGTACCAAAAGATCTATACGATATAATGTCCAGGGCTTTATAACAGCTTTGTACAACCTATAAATTATAGCAAGTTGTAATACAACTCTGTGTTGTTTTTGAAGATCTTATTCCAGTATTAAGTTATCAAAGGTTAATGTTAAAACTAATGTGATAAAAACTTCTATATCTGTGTCCTTACAAAATCACTTCTTGGGCCTGTACTCTGAAAGCTAAGTGTTACCATAGGGGCATTTATCCTTATAATGTCCTATAAAATTTTGGTTTCCTTTTTACAGATCGTGTTATAAAGCTAGATGCTCAGTGGCCCAATGTCTCTATAGTATAAATGTGTTAGTAGAGCACAGGGTCATGAAGTGTTTTTGGACATCGGAGCACAAGATATCCTCACTGGGGCTCTGTGGCATCAATGCAAAATCTGTGCTAAGGCTCTCCACATAACATTTATAATTCTAGTATTTTCTTATGTGATAAAATGGCCTTTGACGCCTTTCAGACACCAGTTCTGTATAGTACTGCTATCTCTGCACTCACTCCCTTAACTTTGCCTCTAGTCCTCTTAAAATTCAGAGGTCTGCTTCCATAGAAATCATTGTCAAATTTTTAAAACAATATTAGGCTAAGGCCCCACATAGCAGGCTACAACAAAAAAGTGCTGCGGAAAAAACCGAGGAGGAAACACATCGCGGTTTTTCCCACAGTGCTTTTCCTCCGCAGACTTTCTGCTTCCATTATACTTATAGGAAAACCAGCAGCGTTTCAGTAGGTATAATTGACATGCTGCAATTTCCAAAACCGTGAGAGTTTTGGAAATTGCAGCATTTCTGCTGCACGTATTTTTCTGCAATGTGTGGATGGGATTCGCTAGACACAGTTTTTGCCACAGCGTTACGCCACGTGGGGCTCCATCCTTACAACGGATCCTTGCTTTCTAACCTAAATTTGTTGGTAGAAGGATGAAGCATGCTGTAGAATTGGCGACCATTTCTAGCAACCAAAAGCATGCAAAAAGTTATCTTCATAGAAGATGTGTAGTGTGTGACCTTGAAGTCACTGCTGCCATTTGCTACGGAATCCTATATCACAATAACTTCTGTGTCTTAAGCCATTGCATTTCTTGCAGTACCCCTTTCACGTTCATGTATCAGATTGTAAGGTTGTGGATTGTTTGTATTGCCTTTCATATTTTCTTGTCATTTGATCGGAGCATATTCATTCTGTAATGCAGAACAACAGTGGTGTAAATTCTTGAAAATAGAACAAATTGGTAAAAATTGCTCAATTTCCATCAAATTTAAGCTGTCTTCATGTCCTTCAGCTGTAAATTCAGGGAAAAGTCTTATTAAACAAAGGAGATTTTTCAGCAATTGCATGAAAAAACGGTTAATGTTACTTATGGTTTAACAATTTGGAATCCTTTGATAGTCTTGAAGAATTGTAATAGCATCCCCTAGTTTTATGTCTATTATAGTTAGGGTTGTTTGAAAACTGGGGTAGGGATAATATAAAAGAACAAGTCTGGGTATAAGTGGTGAGATTTCTGTCTGTGTTTTAAAAGATCAAACCGTGTGGAATCCCTTTTTGCAAGGCTGCCAGACACAATAGACTATTAATTAACATGTGCCAAGGGATTCATCAACATACGGAGCTGCTTGGTATGGTTGGAGTTTGCCTCGCTTTTATCCAATTCATGAAAGATCAGCCGCAGATGTAAATCAGCTTCTGTTCAATGTCAAGCAACAAAGAGGCATTATTTTCAGGGCTGTTTCTCTCACAGTGGCAAGAAACATTTTTACTATCTTCTTTTCATGTTCTAAATGTAATGGTGCGGTCCATTTTAGAAGAAAAAAAAGAGAGCACAAGGAAAACGAACACAGCATGTTTGTCTCGGGTAATCCACTATACATGGTATGTGATATATGGCAGGGGAAAAAATAGAGCCCAGACAAAGATTTGCTCTAGCTAATGGTGTATCAGCATAGAAGGAAAGAATTATTCCGTGTGGTAGCCAAGGGTGACAGTAAACTGGCATGCGAAATGATGCAAGGGCAGACAGAACTGAATTATAGAAACGAATGAGAATGTTTAAAAGGATTGAAAATGGTACTTCAGGTAGACCTCTGATCACCTTCCCATCCCGATGGAGGGCTGAACAAATAAGAATAAACATGTTCATCCCTAGAGCATGTTGTAAAAAGATCAGCTACTTCAAGGTGGTCATTGAGATTTCCCATCATGGTTGCGTTAACTACATAGGGTTTTTTTTTTTTGTTAAATGTGCAGGGTAGTCATTGAAGTAGATTCAAAGTCTTTTACTGCAGATGCTGTTACTCATGTCTAGTATCTGTACCCATGTCTAGTACCTGTTTCTGCAGGGCTCATAATACTATGTATCTTCTAGGACCTGCCAAGACCTTACAATGTGACGATGATGTCAACAAAGGTCGTGGAAACTGCAAAAACTGATACTGATAACACTTTGGAAGGTGATAGGGGCATTGTGACCTGACTGTGACAGAGGGGGGAACTATGGGCAGTTTATAAAATAGGAAGGCTATAGGGAGCAGATTATGAGAAAAGCAGAAGAAGAGCAGGGAGATATTTTGACAGAAGCGCTAGGGCAGAAGAATAGGGGGGCTGGACCATGATGAAACTAAGGTCACATGGTACTTTATATAATACCTGCAGGCAACAACATGGATCCTGTTTGCACAGTAACCCATGCTAGAAAAATGAGGTCACACTGTGATCATGTGACTTATTGAGGAAGGTTCATGCAGAATAAGAAAAGTCACTGTGAGGAGACAACTATTACTATTGAGGTGATGGTCCTTCAGACAATATAATAAGTCAATACACATGAGTATCCTTTTAAAGTTGATCTGTCAGCTTAATATCCTAAGCATATTACAGCTACAGGTCCATACTCCCACTAGCCAAAAAGGCTTACAAAATGGTGTGCTATTTGGCTACTAGGAACACTAAAAGAATATTCCAGACACATGTGGCAGATTTACAAATCCATTAGACAGCATAAATTTAGAGCAGACAGTCTAAAGAAGTGCCAAATTTATCAAAGTGGCTCACACTGCGTGGTAAGTTTGGTGCTATTTGCAGGACAACTTTAACACTTTTATTTACACCATTTAATGGTTGGTTCACAATATTTTGTGACAGAATGTTGGTGCACATTGGGATAGGTTGTTGATCCAGGGAATTATGGTCATATTTGGAGTTGTGAAGGAATTTTTTTCCTTCTGATGCAACAATTGGTGTCAGTCTTGTAGGGTTTCTTGCCTTTCCCTTTATCAGTGAGGCTCAAAAAGAGTCACATAATAAATGGGGTATAAGACATGAAGGCAGTTTTTTTCACAGTATGAACGAGAATTATGGTATATTTAGCTTAGTAAGACTCCCCAATGTTCCTTATAAATTCTGCTTTCATACCTGTTATTTCTTATTATGATTTGAATGTATTCTCTTATTGTTGAGTTGGCTATGTGACATAACCCTTCTTTATTCATGGAGTTGGGTAAATTCTCTTTTTAAATGCTTTTGACGTGTTGTTGGAACTTTTTTATTATAATAAAAGATTTATATATTTTTGACGTATCAAATATTCAGGTGTGCTTAGAGTATTCCTCTTTCATTCTGTCTTCTTTATCGATATTTCAGTACTTAGAAATTCCCATACTGGTGCTACTGTACATTATATCCATGGAAGACATGAGCCTGAAAAGAAATGCAGCCCTTTGTTTTGACAGCATGTACAGACATTACAAATTATTCATATTACAAAAATTAGTATGGAAAGATCCAAAAATATAAAAAATACTATATATATATATATATATATATATATATATTACTGAAGGTTTTTGTTCAGTTTTATTTGTACACTCTTAGGCTAAGGCCCCATGTGGCATCCCACAGCGCATCCGTAGATATAATTGACATAACGTTTTTGGAAATCGACGCATGTCTGCACCGTGTATTTTACTGCAAAGTCGGCATGGGATTCGCTAGAATTCCTTCCACTTTGCTGTGACTGTGTTTACGCCATGTGGGGCCCCGGCCTTGTGAATGAAGCCCGTTATATATATAGTAGGCTTTATTCAATATATATATATATATATATATATATATATATATATATATACAGGGTGGGCCATAAGTATGCATACACCCAGATAAAATGGAAGTGGTTGCTGATATCACCTTGTAGGGTTTCTTGCATTGAAGTCTGCTGAAATGACCTGGGTACTGTGTTCACCAGACATCAACACAATGTCTGTCCGCTCCTCATCGATTAACCTCTGCGATATATCAATGGCTGTAACAATAAGAAACGTGTCAACTCGATAATGAATAAAGCTACGTTAAAAATGAGCACACCATTGTTTTCATGTGTCACATGACCCTCTTCCCATTGAAAAAAGTAAAATTGAATCCAAAATGACGGCTTTGCAGATGGCCACCATCGGCGTCACCCGGCCTCAAATGTTTCCCCCCTCCCATGTACTAATATGCCACAAACGGTAAGGTGATATCAGCAACCACTTCCATTTTATCTGGGTGTATCCATACTTATGGCCCACCCTGTATATATATATATATATATATATATATATATATATATATATAATTAACACATTTAAAATTAAAGTATAATGTATTAATTTCAATTAATTCATTCCGATTAATTAATTAATTAATCAATATGTAAAAGAAAAGTAATGGGGAACGTTTATAAAATACATTTATTAAAAATTGTCTTAGTTGCCCATAGCAACCAATGACAGCATGGATTTCATTTACCAGGAGCAGAATACAAAATGAAAGCTGTGCTGTGGTTACTATGGGTTAACTAAGACAGTTTTGCTTTTAGACAGTTTTAATATTAAATCTGCCCCAATGAGATTATAATATATTAAAGAGGACCTTTCATGTCCTCTGACATCAGAGGTATTATATACTGCTAGAAAGCTGACAGTACACTGAATTCAGCACACTGCCATCTTTGTTGGTATGCGCCCTGGTGCCAGAGATATCTGTGCCATTAGCTTCTGCACCGATATCTCCCCACTGTCAGAAGGGCAGGCCTTACAGCCTAGCGTAATCGCTGTGAGGAACGACCCTCTTGACAGTACGTTTCAGTAGCTTTGTACTGTCAGTGGAGCGTTCCTCACAGCCCAGGGATGACGCTGAGATGTAAGGCCTGCCGTTCTGACAGTGGAGGGATATCAGTGCCAAAACTAACTGCACCGATATCCCTGGCACCAGGGCACGTACTGCAAAGCTGACAGTGTGCTCAATCCCACATCACACTCCGTCAATGAAATTGGCGAGAATGGATGTTGCAAATTTTTGGGCAAAAAAATGATGTGTGCAAAAAATATATTTGACCTTTTTATGGCTTGTACACCAAATAAGGAAAGGTTCACTCCTGCGCCTGCTCTCCGCTGGGGGATTCCGTTCCCCATTCGCTTGAAAAATGCGCCGCAAACAGCACTTTTCTCTCCATATTTTTTGCTGTTTTCTGGGGGGAAACCAAGCGGAAATCCAGCCGACAACGTTATAGTTTATGGGGTCGGCAGGTTTCCATTGGTAACCGCTTTTTTAAATGGATTAGGTTTCCGTTCGGTGGTGTGAACCTAGCGTAACTTAGATGCTGTCAGTGGAAAGCTCATGCACTTAACAGCTATCACTCCCAACTTCCTCTTACACATTCAGACTTAGTTCATATGTTGTCAGTGGGGAGAGAGGAGAAAGCAAATGCCAGATACCTATGGCGGTTACTTAAATCCCGCACAAAAAAGGTATCAAGTGTTGAAACTCAATGGCCCTGATCCTTCTCTCCTCTGAATCATATGTCAAGGGAGAGTAATGTGGCCAGTATTTACACATTCGATGGTTGGACTGGTCCCATATACATCTGTGGGTTCAGCTGCTAATAATTAAATATGTATGGGGGCCTTAACAGTCCCTATAAAGAGTACAGTTTAGTTACAAAGAGACCAAGGAGTAACAGGGGAGCTGCATAAAACCTTGTATGTGTGTATAGAGGGATCACCAGCTGCCCAGACGCCTGCCTCTTAGCCAGTTTTTGTAAAAACAGCAGGGATGATTACAGATCCCTGCTGCCACTGTTGTAAGGTATCAAGCCTTAGTGGACAGCAGTTGGGAGATTAATTTTTCTCCTGACTGCTGTTACTGTCAATTATTTGTGGGGCACTTAGGAGAATTATACAGTGTGTGCGGGCACTAATGCCCCACTATTGCACCCCTACACAATATAATGCTCCTAAACTCCCCCACACAGTATAATATCACGTTAGTGCTCCCACAATGCACCTTAGTGCACCCCATACAGTATAAAGTCATATGAGTACCTCCACACAGTAAAATGCCATATTTGCGCCCTCTACAAAGTATAATGTACCTTAGTGCCCCTCATACAGTATAATGCTCCATTTTTTTCTAATTTTTCTTGTCTAAACCTGGGATGCATCTTATAGTCAGATGCATCTTATCGTATACAGAACATGTTCAGCTACTGTTCAGTTCAGACCTTCACCTGATGGCAGACTCCTGTCAATGGAGCTTTGCTAAAATAGTTGAGTACCCCTGGTGTATAACATTTCTATCGTGCTTTATATAAGCCTATATTAATACAATCGAGTTATACTTTGTCATTTAACTCACTATTCATAATAATGATATGATACTGCCATTCTGCCCCAGTCTACACAGCAAAGCTGAAAATTACAGATAAGAGGAAGCAGCCATTTGTACATGCTCCAGTAACTAGTGTGAAACTGGTATGTCATCTTATAAAAATTTTGTAAAAATCCCCCAAAAAATAATGTTTAAAAAGTGTTCATAATAAATGATTTTTAATAATACACCCCATTATTCATACTCCCTGATTGAACAAAGCTAACAGGTTGGAGTGTCCCTACTGTCAGCAAAAAGCATTTAGCTATTGACTAACCCAATAAAAGGATTCTAAAGCATTTTGTTTGAAATCTTTATTTTTAGTATTTTTGAGGAGGTCCCATGTTTTAACATCTGACGTGTATAAGTTGTAGTTTCATTTATTTTTTAAAAGCCACATAATATATCAATCTTTCAAGTTTACCTTTAAGTTAAACTATATATTTGCTTTTCATTGTTCTTACCCCCCAGTACCTGTTTTACATGAACTTTGTCACTGACATAAGGGAGCTGGTCTGAGGCTACTATTTAAAAAAGAATATTTCAGGAAAGAAAAAAAAATGTGAAAATGTAAGCATTCAAGTGAAAATTCAATCCTTCACACTACAGAGCTTTTGCAAAGTATTTTAAATGACCCTTTTTATCATGGTGCCATGTCTGTACCTTTCTGCATTGTGGGACCTAGTAAGAAAAATAGATGTATGTATACAAGTGGTTGAGTAATGTATTATTCCTGTGCTTTTTGTTCTTCTCCGTAGACTGACCTTATCAAAAAGAGGAAAGCTAAGCGTAGTGACAAGTGAAATTTTGGTGGCAAATCATAACTGAATGACAGATTAATTGCACATACATATATGTGGATAACGCAGAGAGATGAACACAGTAACACATCATACAACACAATTCCATGTTAGACTATAAATCATTAGGAAATATACATAGATATGGTGGAAATGGCCCAGTTGTGTCAAATGATAATGTAATAGCAAGTTGCATACTGCACTGTCCATAGATCTACAGATTGGGCTGGAAATGTCATAAACTATCAGAGGAATGGTATGTCTTGTCCAGAACATGCCAGATTATCTATTTTACAGCAATATCCTTGTAAAGATCACCCTACCTGCAGATTATCAAGTGCAAATATCAAGTATATTGTGTAATAATAATGCAGCACCATGAAACTACAGTATAGACAGGGAGCTCAATTCAATTGAATACTAGGATCCATTTTTTAGTCTCAGGTCCTGGACCCCATTAAAGTCTAATATATATCCTGGACCAGAACTTTACTGGTCTAACCTATAGTCTGAATTACATAGTCTGGCATGAATTTTGGAAATTCTACTTAAAGAGACTCTAATGTAAAGCATCTGTATACGATTATAAATTATGCAGAAATATTAACTGTTACATGTCAAATACACACGTACACAAAATTGTTGATACCCCTCGTTTAATGAAAGACAAACCCACAATGGTCACAGAAATAACTTGAATCTGACAAAAGTAATAATATATAAAAATTCTATGAAAATGAACAAATAAAAGTCAGACATTGCTTTTCAACCATGCTTCAACAGACGTTTTTTTTTAAAAAGAAAACTCGTGAAATAGGCCTGGACAGAAATGATGGCACCCCTGAAAATAATCTGACCAAAGGGATATGTTAAATCAAAGTGTGTCCACTAATTAGCATCACAGGTGTCTACAATCTTGTAATCGGTCAGTGGGCTGTATATAGGGCTACAGATACTCACTGTGCTGTTTGGTGACATGGTGAGTACCACACTCAACATGGACCAGAGGAAGCAAAGAAGAGTTGTCTCAGGAGCTTAGAAAGAAAATTATAGACAAGCATGTTAAAGGTAAAGGTTATAAGACCATCTCCAAGCAGCTTGATGTTCCTGTGACTACAGTTGCACATATTATTCAGAAATTTAAGATCCATGGGACTGTAGCCAACCTCCCTGGACGTGGCCGCAGGAGGAAAATTGATGACAAATCAAAGAGAAGGATAATACGAATGGTAACAAAAGAGCCCAGAAAAACTTCTAAAGAGATTAAAGGTGAACTTCAAGCTCAAGGAACATCAGTGTCAGATTGCACCATCCATCGTTGTTTGAGTCAGAGTGGACTTCATGGGAGATGACCAAGGAGGACACCATTGTTGAAAACAAATCATAAAAAAGCCAGACTGGAATTTGCCAAACTACATGTTGACAAGCCACAAAGCTTCTGGGAGAATGTCCTATGGACAGATGAGACCAAAATCGACATTTTTCTCAAGGCACATCAGCTCTATGTTCACAGACGGAAAAATGAAGCATGTCTTGAAAAGAACACTGTCCCTACTGTGAAACATGGAGATTGCTCTGTTATGTTCTGGGGCTGCTTTGCTGCATCTGGCACAGGGTATCTTGAATCTGTGCAGGGTACAATGAAATCTCAAGACTATCAAGGGATTCTAGAGAGAAATGTGCTGCCCAGTGTCAGAAAGTTTAGTCTAAGTCGTAGGTCATGGGTCTTGCAACAGGATAATGACCCAAAACACACAGCTAAAAACACCCAAGAATGGCTAAGAGGAAAACATTACACTATTCTGAAGTGGCCTTCTATGAGCCCTGACCTAAATCCTATTGCGCATCTTTGGAAGGAGCTGAAACATGCCGTCTGGAAAAGGCAACCTTCAAACCCGAGACAACTGGAGCAGTTTGCTCATGAGGAGTGGCCAAAATACCTGTTGAGAGGTGCAGAAGTCTCATTGACAGTTACAGGAATCGTTTGATTGCAGTGATTGCCTCAAAAGGTTGTACAACAAAATATTAAGTTAAGGGTACCATCATTTCTGTCCAGGCCTGTTTCATGAGTTTTCTTTTTTAAAAAATTCTGTTGAAGCATGGTTGAAAAGCAATGTCTGACTTCCATTTGTTTATTTTCATAGAATTTTTATATATTATTACTTTTGTCAGATTCAAGTTATTTCTCTGACCATTGTGGGTTTTTCTTTCATTAAACGAGGGGTACCAATAATTTTGTCCACGTATGTATATTGAGGCTATAGATACAAGATCATGCCAGCTATCTTCAGCTTTCCCAGTCAAAGGTAAGGTCTAAGGCCTTATTCACATGACAGTGAAAAATGGCCATGACCAACGACTATGAAAAAGACAAATACAATGACATGCTCTATCGCTATACGTTTTGACGGACATAGATATAGCCAGGTGCATAAGCCAATAGACCTTCATGGGTTTTAAAACATCTGTGTGCTGGCTGTTGGAAAAATCACTGTCATATGAATAAGCCCTTTCAAAGGACTTCAACAGACTAATACAGCCATTTTTCACGAAGGTTAGGCCCATGAATAACGGTACTGTTGTGTGAATAAAACCTTAGGCTATATTCTCAAAATTGTGGAGAGTAACAGCTGTAATAAAAATGACAAAACTGTCTATATTTTCACAAACAATTTGCATCCTCTGGGACCTGTTTTTTCGTATCCCTTATAGACCTGAGTCTATTGAGGGATCTGTGAAAACAGACAAAGATAGGACATGTTCTGTTTTATTGCAGGTTGTTAGAACGGACCATCAAAAAACATAGACATATTGAAATGTTCTAAAAATGGTGACATGAGCTTCATGTGAATATAGCCTATATATTATACAGGAGACAGTATGGTGTGCGGACTGGGACAGATTTATTATTGTGGTTATTCACTATGGCAAGAAATACAGAAAAATGTGTCACATTTTGTTTGAGATAAAATTATTCCGACTTGCTATACAAGTTGGTGTGGCATTGCAGGAAAAGGTGTGGCTTTCATGCAACAAAATACACCACATTGTGCCAACATTTTGTCTGTCTGAAAGTAAAAAGTATCCAATCACATATAACACAATTGGTTTATTGCAGTATAATGGATCATGTATTGACTGTTATGAAACATGGCATTTGGTACAGGCAGCAACATTGAGAGTTTTTTGCTCTTATTATAGGGGTTGTCCCACCATTAAAGGATTTTCCGGGGACCCCTGTCGATCAGCTGTTTGAAGAGGTTATGGCATTCAGCCTTGCTGCCTCTTCACAGAAAACCAAGCACAGTGCCATACATATGTATAGCGGCTGTGCTTGGTATTGCAGCTCAGCCCATTTACTTGAACACAGGCCATGTGAATGATGTGAACATGACATCACCATGGCCTGTGAAGCGGATATGACACAGTTTATCCGCAGGGGCACTGGTTGTCGGCCATCAATTATCAAAGTGTGTAAATCCCCTTTGAATTTTAATCTTCTTTGTTAGATCAGGCGAAACATAACATTTTATTGGATTTATTTATAAAATAAAATTTTGTGTCTAGATATTGCTGTTACATACTAGTTATAGTGCCCCCTGCTGTTCTTTTGATTCTCTCTCAGAACTTCCAACAAATGTGTTCAGTGCTGGATAGAAAAATCTGCTTCTATTATCTGCTTCTATTAATCAGCCTAGTAGGAATTAATTCTCTGCAGCCCATGCACAAGAAGCTCTGGGATGGGACGGGGGCTACGGAGATAAGTGACCATCATCACTGAATGCATTAGGTGGATATGAGGTGGAAAGGAAATCAAAATTACAGTATTGGGCATCATAACAGATATGTAACAGCAATACTGTATTTAGGAAAAAAAAGAGCATTTTCTTTAATGATTCCAGTTACAAAAATACATTTTGTGTGATTTACATTCATAATTATTCATGTAACAACACTTTTAAAGAGGTTATGTCACAAAAATAATTGATCAGCTATCCATAGGATAAGTGATAAATTGCTGATTGGTCGGAGTCTGACAGCAGAGACCCCCACCGGTCACAAGAATGGGTATTTTACCCCCGTTATGACTGTAGCGGTAGATGCAGAATGTGTGTCCCTGCTCCATGCACTTCAATGGGAGGTCAGCTATCTCCAAGACTCCTATTAAAGTGAATAGAATGGGGACACACATTCTGTGTCCACTGTTGCATTCAGAATGGTAGTAATACACCCCTATTCTCAGGATTGGGGATGTCTCAGCTGTCGGACCCCCACCGATCAGCAATTTATCCCCTATCCTATGGATGGTGCTAAAAATTTTTTGCAATTATAAGCATTTTAAGGAAATGTCCTCATCTGATCATGTCAGACAAAAAAAAAAAATCTATAACAGTCTCGACTTGAGGTGGTAAATTGGAACAGCTCACAAAATGTTAATTGCATGGTGGCTCAGTGGTTAGCACTGCAGCGCTGGAGTCCTGGGTTCAAATCCTGCCAAGGACAACATCTGTAAGGAGTTTGTATGTTCTCCCTGTGTTTGCGTGGGTTTCCTCCCACACTCTAAAGACATACTGATAGGGAATGTAGATTGTGAGCCCTGTATGGGACAGTGACTGTCAATGTCTGTAAAGCGCTGTGGAATATGATGGCGCTATATAAGTAAGCATAATAAATAATTGAGGCTTTTTGGCACATGTTCCAAACATTTTTAGCCTCAAGCACCAAAACTGTACAATTTGTCTTGTTGTCCACAATTTGTTTTTCATTTTTACGATAGTCTAGGAAATGTTCCTAAGAATGTGTCCTACATTTAAGCACATGTTTAAAGCAAAGTATATAAATGTAGTATAGAACATTTCTTAAAAGAGACCTTCAAAAATACACTTCGTAATCCTTTAATGTGTAAACTGAAACTTGTATGGACACAACTAGATCATTGAGAGGAGGGGGCATTATACAACGAACACTCACTTGCAATCCAGGAAACGTGTAACATCCAGGAAACAACAAAACACAACTTAAAACTTTTTTCTATGACAAATGGGCACATGTTGTACATTTTAAGCCCCATAAAATTATACTATTATTACCTGGGCGTCAGCTTAATTAATGACAACTGAAATAACAGACATGTAATAGACATAGTAGCTAAACATGTGTAATATTCGTTCACAAGTACTGTAAGGACAAATATAACTAAATCTGAGTCCTCATTTTCTGTAACACACTGACAGTTCTTTCTCTATGTCTATGTCTATAATGAAGGACAGTCAGTCTGTATTGGTGTCTTGTCACTTGCTGAAACTAAACTCAAGCACCAAGGCCTGAAACTGTATACAGATGATATGGTGTTGTACATAGTCTTAGGACATTCTGCTTCCATATCAATCAAACCATGAAAAACAAGGCTGCATCGTATTAAAAATTAAAACAAGCATAAAAAGGAAACAATAATCATGTCTTGGTTTCTATCTACAATGTAACCTAATAATTTCATTGCAATAATCTTCCCTATGTTGGAAAGGTATAGGCGCGATCAGACTTAGTGTATTAAATTTGTATTATTTCTTTTTTTAATATATCATGAAAACAAATTGAATAATATATAAAATAGCATAAAGATTAATAGTGAACGCTTCTGGAGGACATGCATGTAGTCTCCTTGTTATAAAAAGGAATGTGGCTGTCACTGCTCCAACCTCTGTCTTTCTACTGATATTGGAATGCATAAGAGTCACAGTGCCTTCACTTTTGTCTATCCAGTTTTATACTTCTGTCCTTCAGCACCGGGCATTTAATGTATTCATTATAAGGGTCACCTACTGCTGTCTGTTCTGCTGCCAGCTTGACAAGCATCACATCCTTTTCATTCCCTTGGGCAAAACCATTATATTAGTGTTACATTCTATATACATTGTGGGAAATGCACTGAACGTATATTGTAACAATTAGATTGTGCTTACAAGCAAGGAATAAAAGATTCTTTACAAACCATTGCCAAATATTGTACACTCAGCCACTTCAAATACAGTGGCCACGTCTGTTGAATAGGGATAGCCATGCTTGCTTTCAGAGTCTTAGTTCGGTATTGTACGGTGTATTTTCTCGCCTTATGGTTTAAATATTTGAATGTGTCAGTGTGACAAGAATTGCAGTTTCTAACTCTCGACTTCTTATAAAACTAGCAAACTTTTAATATTGGGCTGCTAAAAAGTTGAGATTTTATATGAAATGCATTGGTGACATGTCACCACTTCTGCAGACTGACCCCTGACAACTATGGCCACATGTTAGTAACAGATACTGATTGTAGTTGTGCTGTAAAATATACTTTTTTTTACAGTAAAAGTTATTATATTTTTTCTCATAAAGACTTTTCTTTCCACAGACATAGAGTTAAATGGTTTTCCAGTCTTTAAATAAAGCTGTGTAAACTGGATTAAATTCTGTAGGATTTTTCACTACTAATGTACTATCTGTAACTAAGAGAACTGTATAAGCTGAGGCACATGGATATGGCCATGGCCTTGTTCTCCCTTCTCTCTGCTGCCTGCTATTTCTACTCCCTATACCCTTCAATGCCCCTACCCTACTCTGTCCCTGGATGGGGCATGTTTCTCATGCTGGGCAGCAGACAACAGAATGTGCAGTGCTAGTAGCAGAGCTGTGTTGCTGTGATAAGATAGGGAGTAATCATACTAAATCAGCCAGAAAAAAATTGTTGTATGCTTTATTGTCTCCATGTGTATGGGAAAGGAATATACAAATAAATCATCCATGGTGGAAAAGGTGGGGTGTGCGCTAGCTGGTTTTCCTGAAACATAGTGGTATGACCTGGGAATAAAGCCAGAATATCTCATCCTAAAGGAAAAGAAGCCCATCTGCAGAAAGCTGTTTTGAGATTATTGCCTCTCATTGATACAAAGCAGGGTAATGGCTGGCCATGAGTCAGAAGGGGAACTATCTCTCATTAAGATGTTACTTCAAAGATTTATTTATTTCATATTCGACAGCTATTTACAGACATTGTTGGTCAGTATCCCGTATAGTGATCACAATCTAAGTTCCCTATCAGTATGTCTTTGGAGTGTGGAGGAAACCGGAGTACCCAGAGTAAACACGGTAAACATTCAGCTGTTGTCCTTGGTCGGATTCGAACCTAGGACTTCTAGGAGTGAGCCACTGTGCTGCTTTCCATTTTCAGCATACTGGGACTTCTTAGGCCATACATAGAACTACCTTCTAGCACTACCTTCCGAAGAGTGGTGCTAGAACAAATTCCTCCACCAAGGAGGATGTATTTGCATATTCCTTTCCCAGAATTCTTAGCAGGGCATGCATGGTATGATAAGTCTCTGTATGCTGTTAACTGACATGTGCACTTAGATGATAAAGTCTAAAAATGCATCAGATTTATTACAGAGGCTGATGCTGGATGCTAGACTTATTTGAGCATATAAGTAATTTTTTTAGTCGATTAAAGCCAGAATTCTGTCCCATTTAGCTTAGAAAATCTGCCACATTATTTCTAGAGAAGAATATCAATGTATATTGTATATGTCTGACAAAGCATGTATGGTAGCACATGAAGAGAATATGACTGACTACTAGAGATGAGCAAATCAATTGAGTACGAATCAAATTTGGTCTGAAATTCCATCAAATCCCAATTTTTGGGATTTGCTGAAATTTACATTTTACAGATCAGAACAAGAAGGGGCATTACATAACCTTGGTGGTGGATGTTTCTATAATGTCTTGCATATAGCCCTTAGCCAATCTTGAGGGACTATAGGTGTGTGAGGTCACCCATGATTCATAGTTATTCTAAAAAGCTCAACCATAAATGCCGCCATTTTGTGAGGAGAGAGAGCACAACTGATCTTTGAGACAGAAAAAAAAGTATTGATGATAAGGATCAGTGTATTGCCATAACTGTATTTCCTGTGGCAAGTCAGCATTTTTTACACTACTGTTATATACTTTTCAGTTAGCTCCTGTTAAAGGGACTCTGCTTATAGTTCAATAGGGACTGTTCTGATGACACAGTCAGATAGTCGGGGTTTCTGTGAATAAAACACTTTTTTCTCAGGTTCCTGGTCAGTGCCTTTGTTTCTGAGATATTAGCTCTTTTTCTGATACACTAATGAGGTGTTTGGTGTAATGAGTGTTTTCACTGTTGCTTTCCCTGTTATGACTAAGGGGGTGTTCACATGTAGGAATTTGACACTGAATCTGTCAAGCAGAAAATTTCTGCTTTGGAAATTTGAAGCTGATTTTTTCTGCTTGACAAAAACCGCTGAGGATTTTGACACTGAATTTGAAGCATATTTTGCCTCTGAATTTGAAGAGGAATTTGGAGAAGAGTGCCAATGCATTTTGCCATTATTGGGCAGGTCCAAATTCTAAATTCCATGAGCAAATTTTGTAAAATTCCGCCGACGGTAAAGGTGTATTTTCCGCCTCCCATTCATTTCAATGGAAGTTCTCAGGTAGAGCCATCTGAAGAATGATCAGGATGCTTATTTTTTTCCGCTAGCTGAAAAAAATCAGCTAGCACATAGAATCAGCTACTATCTCCTTTTCAAATGAATGGGAGGAAGATTTCAGGCGGATTTTGAGGCAGATTCCACGTCAAATTCAGCATGAAATTCCAACTTATGAACACCCCTTCACAGGGACATTTATGTACATATCAATTATAGCAGGGAGCGTTTTTTTTCTGCAGCATTTTTTTTGCTGCGTTCGCTACGTAGGGCCTTATCCTCATTTTGCTGGTCATGTAAAACAATGCTTTTCTGCAACCTGGTCTAAGGCTACATTCAGACGACCGAGGTGCAAAATAGCTGTGAAAAACGTCCATTTTTCATGGCCGTTTCGCACCCAAGGGGCACCCATTTCCACAGATCTCCCATACATTTGAGTATATGGAGGGATCCATGAGAACTGACAAAATTAAGGCATGATGTACAGTATAGTTTGATGGTCTGTCAAAATAATGGTCATATGAATAGCCCCCATTCACTGACATTGAATTTAATCCTGCCATATGACGTCCATATGACTGCCATGTGGATGTAGCCTTAGCCTCAGACTCCACTCCTGTTCCGCTATTGCTAATCAGTTGCCTCTGCAGTGGGCTTACGCTTGCACAATATCTGTGACATGCATTCATTTCCTCCACTTCCTTTTTGTCTTCTATTTACATGTGACAACATCCCACTCCCCATTCCCCAATTTGGCATGAATGGTCAATATTAGTATAGTTTCTGGCTACACCTACCTGTATTCCAGGCATGGCATTGAAAGCTATGCGAGGACATCTTGTTTGCTGTAGACAAGGAGTTACACAATTCGGAGCCCTACAATTCAAGACAGAAACACAACTATGATCTTCTAAAATAAAAAAATAATGTTGGTTTGGAGAAAATAAAAAAACAGTATCACTAGAGATGAGCAAATTTGTAAAAAATTCGATTCGGCAGCTTCGCCAAGTATAGAACATGCTGCAGAAGATGCATATCGGTACTACCCGATCTCGCTGAGGGGGACATGTAGCATGGAGGTACCCCTTGGATGCCGCAGTCATGTTTAACCGTGTCATCCAAGGGGTTAAAACCCACGATTGGAGCTGTGCTCCACCCAGGGTTATGGAGCAGGGTGTTAGCTGTCAGTTACAGCTAATACCCACTCCCGATGCCATGGGCGGTCGCGAAGGGGTTAAAGAGCTGTGACATCACAGGGCTGACTGGCTGCTGATTGGCTGCACGCATGGCATTGTGGGTGATCCCATGTTCCCAGAGTTACTTGCCCCTTGTCCTAACATGTGCAGGAGCCATTTTATGAAAAAATTTGATTCGTTACCACGAAGCGTGAGGAAATCCGGAATCGATGTGAATCGAATATTTTCTGAAATTCTGATCGAATATCTATAACTATCACAATAGGGCAGGTTAAAAGGTAATAGGTATGATTATTTATTTAATGCTGACATAGTGCAAGAGAGGACAGTGTCATTTCATTTTTACCAAAATGCCAAAGGTATAAAGTATATAGTAGGACAAACTTACAGATAGACTCCAGCAGACAGATGAAATCTACCACACTGTCTACCACACCATTCTTCTATTTTCCACAACCGTCACCACTATCTTTCTTTTAAAAGATTTTAAACCGTACATTGGTCATAGATTTTCATTTTAACCTTGCATGATTTAATGTCCATTGTCCACATTGATATAGATGGGCCCACAATGAAGGTAAAATCAGTAAGTACAAAAGCAAAATACTAAAAAAAAAGGTAGAAAGTAACTTTCAGAGAAACATAGAAGAATGAAAGACCCCATGGCCCACCTAGTCTGCTCTTACATTATTTCCATTTTATCTTAGGTTAGACAAGTGTTTATCCCAGGTATGCTTAAATTCACTTACCGTACTGTAGATTTCCACACTACATCTGCTGGAAGTTTTTTCCAAGAATCAACTACGCTTTCAAAACATATTAAGAAAAAAAAACACAAATGGCCAATTGAGTGTTAGTGTTATTGACCACTTCTGCTACTATGACTTGGAGGGAACAGGAAAGCTTATTTTGGATACATTATAGCCTTAGTGCCTAAATGTATAGGGCGGGTTACATCTTCCTATGATTAAGAGCAGTATAGCTCAAAATGCATAACCGAAACATTGCTTTTATGTCCCGGAAGTCCAATAATAGATTGATGGAGATTTTTGGAATCATGCTTTACAATCACTGGAAGCCACTCAGTTTGTTCTGTGCACCCAGAATGAAGGCTCCAGTCGTGTGGTAACCCAGACATAATATGGTATACAGCTTCATCTCCCTCTCGCTATACAGTATAAAAGAAAAGCAGGGCTTGGTGCAGGACATGTATGGGGTTCCTATATGAGTGCAAGAATGCTTGGAATATAAGGATGCTTAATGTAATATAGATATTTAACTGGACAGGATGAAATACTCATTATGGAAATGGAATTTTTGGTAACCTTGTAGAGTAAATTTACATGGGATGGAAAAAAAATGGCAGATTATGATGCAAATTCCATGGAAAGTCTATGGAACTACATGTTTTATATGCATTTTTTGTTGTGCGTTTTCCCTACATTTCTCCACAAACTATTTCTTTCATTATGTCAAAAGAACTTGCAGCATGCTGGCAGTATCTCTATAGGTATAATGGAAGCGGAAATTCCGCAGAGGAAACATCTGCGAATTTTCTGTGCAAAGCACTGCGGGAAAAACCGCCATGCATTTGTGGCGGCGTTTTTTTTGCAACGCTTTTTTCCTGCGGTCCACTACATTGGGCTTTAGCCTTATACAGTTTTATGTTATTCACTAAACATGGGATTGCTGGCTGTTTTCTTTTTTTTCCTACATTTGGAGGATTCGGGTCCATGTCTTAGCGATAGAACCCAACTGCTCTTTATATTGTGATGCTAGATATAATCTACAATTTTTATTTCAGCTAGTTACATTACAGTGTGTAATGTTGGAATAGGTTAATAAATATAAATTATATATTTCATTGTGTATAACAGAAATGACAGCTAGGGACGGGTCACACAAAAATAAAGATTATACAGATGATTATTTCTCAGAAGACAAAACAAAAACAAGAGCGTATAGAGAAAAATCCACAGTCGTAAAAATCTTTGGTAGATTAGTAACTTGTGATGTTTGGGCCCTGCAGGTATGGCTACAAAATATCACTAATCATTAAAGCTCCCTCCTAACGGCCTGATGTACATTACTGCAGAAAGTATTGATGTTCTTTGATGGTTAACCTTTATTCAGCATGTCTGCTACATATGTTCTAGAAAAGACGCAGGGGTTTGTTGATGCTCACTGTTTCAAACTTCATGCCCACAGTCGTGTTTTCATGCAAGCTCTTAGAAAGCAAAAAGGTTTCCTCTGCAGGCAACAAGAAGGCAATTAGTGGAAAATGAGTACATGTCAATTTATCACTCTGCAACCCAGAGTCTTTCTACTGAATGAGCTGGAACACCCAACTTTCAAAGACAATGTGACAAATGACTAAGTCAGTTAAACAGCACACACATATACAGCATATATACATATTATATATATTTTACAAACCACTGATGGATGGGGCGAATTACTAAACTCGATAATTTAATGTGACATGTTTGTGACTAGAGTAAAATTTAGCCCTGTTAATCTGTATTTAATTTGTTAGCTTTTTTAATCAAAATAAGATATAGCACCATCCGCCCCATGAACCTTCTGGGGCTTAAATGAGTTGTCCATGATCATAAAATTAAAGACAGACAGGAGGGAGGGCTAAAAAATAAAAATTTATTCATACTTACCTGCATCCTCCCTTTTCCTCTTGCACTGGACTGGCCATCACTTCCACCACTCTGTATACAGAGCTGCTGCAGCAGTGTTATCACACCAACAGGACCGCTGCAGCCAAAGACTGTTCTCACCAGTTTAGAGCTGAAAGCGGTGATAGACTGCAGAAGCCCTATGGATGTGATATCACTACTGCAACCACTCTGTATACAAACAGTAAGGCAGCGGTAACAGCCAGCCTAGCACAGGAATGGAAGGGAGGATGCCGGTACATATGAATGCATTTTTACAGCACAGGCGGTGGTGTTGATGGCTGTTACACTGCAGAAATGGAGTGCAGATGCAGCTAGTTGTCAGTGCTTTTTTGCTTTCTACCTCTACCCTGCTGCCTGCATTTCATTTTATGATCCCGGACAACCCCTTTAAATATTGATAATTTAGCTTTAGGTTGTTGAAAGGACGGAGGTGCTTCAGTAAGTGCATTATACAGTGGCTTGCAAAAATATTCATACCCCTTGAACTTTTTCACATTTTGTCACCTCACAAGCACAAACTTAAGTGTATTTTCTTAAGTGAAAGACCAACACAAAGTAGCAGATAATTGTGAATTGGAAAGAAAATGATACATGGATATTCAAAATTTTAATCCAATAAAAAGCTGAAAAGTGTGACATGCAAAAGTATTCAGCCCCCTTATATCAATACTTTGTAGAGCCACCTTTCGCTGCAATTACAGCTGCAAGTATTTTGGGGTATGTCTCTACCAGCTTTGCGCATCTAGAGACTGAGATTTTTGCCCATTCTTCTTTGCAAAATAGCTCAAGCTCAGCCAGATTGGACGGGTATGAATACTTTTGCAAGCCACTGTATACCAGTGACCTCTTCATTGTGGAGCAATCTCTTAAGCTTCAAAATGGCCTTGTGACTTCACAGGTCCAAAGAAGAGGCCACAGCACTCACTCATTCAAGTGTCATGGCTAGTTCACTATTATTTAGTGTGTGAACAGGTATAAAACCTTTTGCGTGATTTTATAAAATTTACTCCATAGTTTCTAAACAACACAAAGTAGGAACTGTCTTGTGTGAACAAGACCTAAAGTCTCCTCTAGAAGTTTGTATAATTGATGCAACCATGGGACAAGCAAGTATTTGAGTGAGTCATTAATGGTCAACTGAGAATTCTTTATATGAGTGGATTATCACATATGTTCTTGTAATTTCAACATCTTAACCATTCATTTGTCCAGCTACATTGTACATTTACCTACTCTGTCCTAGTCGCTTTATAGATTCTGCCTGTTTACACACATGGAATTCATGCTGATAATACAACAATAACAATAATGTCTATGTCGACATAAAAGGTGAAGTCAATAATAATAATAATAATAATATAATACATATTATTTATATAGCGCCAACATATTCCGCAGCACTGTAGAATTTGTAGGATTCAAGTACTGACAAAAAAGATACATTACAAAGAAGTAGTCAATTCACACACTGGGACTGAGGGCCCTGCTCGCAAGAGCTTACAATCTATGAGGTAGAGGGGATGACACAGGAGGTAGCAGGGGCAGCAACAGACGTAGCATTGCTTATACAATGGTCAGACAATTTTGTAATAGAGGTTACTGTCTGAGCCGTATGAGCCGTCACCAGTCATGTCCTTTAACATGCAGATGGTGCCTGGACATATAAAGCTAGTCTGATACGGCATCATATCCTATGAGGTAATGTTGAAGCATAAACAGAGGGTACGTTTTAGGGATTCTAACTACGGAAGGGTTTACATTAGGAGTTGTGATAGGCCTGTCTGAAAAGATATGTTTTTAGTTTACGCTTGAAGCTGTGGAAATTGGGGGTTATTCTGATAGTCTGGGATAGAGCATTCCAGAGAAGTGGTGCAACTCGGGAGAAGTCTTGTATACGAGCGTGGGAGGTTCTGATAATAGAGGATGTTAGTCTTAGGTCATTGAGTGAACGGAGAGTACGGGTTGGGCGATAGACAGAGATGAGGGAGGAAATGTAGGGAGGTGCAGCATTATGGAGAGCCTTGTGAATGAGGGTGATAAGTTTATATTGTACTCTGTATTGAATAGGCAGCCAATGTAGTGACCGGCACAGACCGGAGGCATCGCTGTAGCGTCTAGACTGATAGATGAGCCTGGACGCCGCATTCAGAATAGATTGTAGAGGGGAGAGTTTAGTAAGGGGAAGACCGATTAGTAAGGAGTTACAGTAGTCAAGGCGAGAGTGAATCAGGGCAACAATAAGTGTCTTTAGTGTATCTGTGGTAAGGAAAGGACAGATTGTGGAGATGTTTTTGAGGTGGAGATGACATGAGCGTGCGAGTGATTGGATATGGGGGGTGAAGGAAAGGTCTGAGTCAAACAAAACCCCGAGGCAGCGGGCATACTGCCTAGGAGTTATGGTAAGGCCAGAGACTGCGATGGAGATATCAGGGACAGATCTATTAGATGGTGGAAACAGCAGTAATTCAGTCTTTGAGAGATTCAGTTTCAGATAGAGCGAAGACATGATATTTGAGACAGCAGAGAGACAGTCACTGGTGTTTTGTATTAGTGCAGGGGTGATGTCACGGGATGACGTATATAATTGGGTGTCATCAGCACAAAGATGGTACCAGAAGCCAAATCTAGTGATGGTTTGTCCAATGGGGGCTGTGTAGAGGGAGAAGAGCAGGGGACCTAGGACCGAGCCCTGAGGAACCCCAACGGCAAGGGAAAGAGGGGAAGAAACAGAGCCCGCAAATGATACACAGAAAGTGCGGTCAGAGAGATAAGAGGAGAACCAGGAGAGAGCGGTGTCTGTGATGCCGACAGAGCGGAGCATAGTGAGAAGGAGTTGATGGTCAACAGTGTCAAATGCTGCTGAGAGATCTAGAAGAATAAGAAGAGAGAAGTCACCTTTGGATTTAGCTGTCAGGAGATCATTGGAGACTTTTGTGAGGGCCGTTTCAGTAGAGTGCAGAGTGCGGAAGCCAGATTGTAAGGGGTCAAGAAGATAAATAACAAAACAATTATCGCTTCATACTTGACCATTGTATGGATTTACACTAGCCAATTATTGGTCTCCTTCACCTGATTATGGGAGTTTTTGAGTGACTATACCAGGGGTAGGCAACCTTCGGCACTCCAGCTGTTGTAAAACTACAACTCCCAGCATGCATACTTGCTCGGCTGTTCTTGGAACTCCCTTGAAAGTGAATGGAGCATGTTGGGAGTTGTGGTTTCACAGCAGCTGGAGTGCCAAAGGTTGTTGACCCCTGGACATACACACATCTAAAGGGACCTTAAGACAAAGGTGGCTCAATACAAAGTAAATGAATGAATCATATTTCTAAGTTATTTTTTTATGTATTCAATGTAAAATAATTTACACAGCGTGGCATTATTGAAGCTTTGCAATGTTCATTTTTAAGGTTTTTTGCACTATATGTAGAACATAGCCATAGACATTCCAAGTGCCCTGCATACATAGTCCTTCCTAGAAAAAAATAATAGGATGAGAGAATATATTCATATTTAAGCTTCAGGTGAGGCATACCATGTTTTTTTTTCTTTCATACAGAATCTTATACGGAGCTACCCCTAGCTTAGGTTTTTCAATACAATTCTATAGATGTCTTTTCCTATGCAGGATATAATCCTCTATTAGCTATTCCAGTAATAACAACCAAACATGAAAATGCAGCTGACCATTCTGATGTTCCTTTGCTTGTCCACTTAAAATTCCAATAACAGTGCTCAGGTTTATTTGGGCTGATTTCCCAGACCAAAATCCAAAGAAAACTTGTACCAGCACTTGTAAGGTTTGTTATAGACATAAAAAAGGCTCTATCCGCAAAGGGAAAATCAATGCTTTTGTTCATTCCAGAAATACCTATAGAAACTACATCAATCCAAGCAGTATGAGAAACAGTTAACATGAAAAAACAACCAAACAACAAATGCTCACAAGTTTGATATTTCTTTTTCACCCAGTCCAAATCTTATCTACATGCTGAAAAAAAACATGCAGTTCAATTTATGCTGTGGGTTTTCACCATGGCTTTCAACCTTTGGATAAAACCTAGGATAAAAGCAGTGGGATACCCAAAGGAAATGCAAAAAGAACTCTGTGCAAACAATAACATGCGGGGATTGAAAGTTGACTGAACACAAAATCAGCCTCTATTGTTCCTAACAGACCCCTCTAAATCACTACCAGAGATGGCATTAAGCAACTTTAGGTAAAACATCATACTACAAAGTCAATGACATCACATCTTGAATATTAAATCTAAGTATTTCCAACAATACAAGGAAGCACCTATCACACAGTAATCCATACCAATGGCACAACCATAATATTAAATATTTAGGAATACTACAGTACTTCCCATAGCTCTGCTTTAGGCTACATTTACATGACCATGGTAAAAGAAAAAAAAACAGATGAAATGGTCATCTTTTTCCTCTTCCAATCTTTATCCATGGGGCACCCATTTTCATGGATCCCTCCACTCATCGACTTGCATCTATTTAGTGATCTGTGAAAACAGGGAGAAATTAGCCATACCATAGTCTGTCACTGAAAAAATGGGCTTGTAAAAAGTCCTATAGACTTCATCTGTTTTGGAAATGGTCATGTGTGTTTTTCACATTTCTGTGAATAAGGTGTTATACCAAGAGAACTTGAAAAGATAAAGTAAAAGTAATTACAATTCTACACTAAAATTCCTTTTTGAAATGACAGTATTACTATCAATACTTTCTTTAACAATAACAATCCCGGGGCGTGGCCTGGACGCGCATGGAGTAGCACGCGCGCAGGTCCTTCTCCGCTCCTCCGCTCGCTACTGAGACCCGTGGACCCCTCAGCAGGCGCAGTATGGGCAAGCGCTTACCGAGGAAGGTGGCCCCGGGCACCCCAGCGCCCGTGGAGAGGTCTGGGGGGGCCACCCTGGACGCCTTTCTGGCCCAGCGGCCTTCTCTACCGGGCCAGGCTGCTGCGGGGCGGCCATCTTGGATTTCCTCCGCTCTCCAGGCACAGGGGTCGCAGCGCAGCTTCTCTCCTCCCGCGCTCCCCCTGTCAGCCAGCGGAGCGCCGCTTCAACAGAGATCCCTGTCGGCGCCTGGGCAACCCAGAGTTTCCCCAGCACGAGTACTCCCACAGTCTCCTCACCCTGGGATGTCCCAGCAACTACATTCTGCTTCACCAGCACTCCTGGCAGAGCGGCATGAGAGGACCCCGGATGTCTCCAGCTTCTCAAGGAGTTCTGAGGTCAGTGGCTCTGCTCCCTCCTACACCGCTGATGAGTTGCAGCCTGTGGCCACAGAGCTGGTCTCTGTGGCCCCCCATCTACTATCTTCCCCCATCGCCCCTCCCCTCCATAGCTCAGGGGGGGGATGGCGCGGTGGAAGGCGCTGGCGTAGGGGCTCCTCCGCCCCACACTCCCAAGGATTATGCCTCCCCCCCTCCAGTCCTGCACCCCCAGAGCTGCATTCCAGGCCCATCTTCAGCACCATCATCCATGGCGGACCTTCTTCCTCAACTTCCTACTAAACAAGACCTTAAAAGTATGGTTGCGGAAATCACAGCATCCTTCCGATCTGAAATTGCTACCCTCCGCACTGATTTACACTCCATTGCTAACCGAATGGACACGCTGGAGAATGACCATGACACTACCAGAGACTATGTTGCCTCACTGTATGATACTACCACTGAACAGGGTTCAGCTATACGGGACATGCAACGCCACTTGGAGGATCTTGACAACAGGGGCCGGCGCAACAATATACGCATCAAGGGACTCCCAGAGGCTGACCAATCTGAGGATCTGCCTGTTCTGCTGGAGGCTGTCTTCAACACTATACTGCAGGAGCCCCCGTCCCACAAAATTAAGTTTGATAGGGCACATCGAGCCCTTCGACCCAGAGGATCTTCCGCCACACCCCGTGATGTCATCTGCTGCCTCCACGACTTCACCCTTAAAGAGGCTATAATGAGCAAAGTGCGCAAACTCAAAGACTTCGAGTTTCAGGGAGCTCCACTACAATTCTATCAGGATCTGTCGCTAATCACCCTCCAGAAACGCCGCCATCTCCGACCCCTCCTCCAGATTCTTCAGGAGCACCAAATTCCTTACCGGTGGGGATTTCCGTTTGCTCTCATTGCTCGTAGGGATGGTCGCTCCGCTATGCTTCGCTCCTTTGCGGATTTGCCTCTCTTCTGTGACCTATTGGATGTTCCCCTGCCGGATTTAACAGACTGGGAGCTATTCTCTCCACCCCCCTCCCCCACCACCGGTTTGGCAACGATTGGAGCCCAGACGACGTCATGCATCCTCCGCGGTGGTGACCACTCGGAGGCCCCGGCTGGAGACTGATCCCTGAGGAGGCTTCCCCCCCTTGAGACGTTCTCCCTTTTCTCGGTGGTGCTTTGGAATCTGCATGCCTTAATGTTATGTTTGCTTCTTTTTTTTCTTTTTTTAGGTCTACGGGTCTCATCTATTATGCTTATTATTGGATTGTTTTAGCGGAGTGGGGGCGGGGTGGGGTTCCGGTGACTCCCCTTCCTTCCTTCTTTTTACTGGTGGTTGGGGATCCACCGCCTCCCCTCCGACCTCCTGTCCACGCTCTCCCCCCTAAGGGGATACTTGGACTGTGCGGCCATTGATCCTGATTGGACCTCTGGCTGCCCTCATTGGTCCCCAGGCGAGTGACTTAGCCTCGCCCACAAAGTATTGTTTAACTGTTTTTATTTTTACTTTGTCATTTATGATGTCTTTTGCCTCCCTCCCTCCCTCTCTTTCCCCCCCCTCCCTGATCTAGAGACCCTGCCTCGACTTTGGGTTCCTGTTTGTGGATTGCCCTTTTGCCTCTCCGAGGGAAACTTGCCAGCGTCATGTGAGATGGGTGAGCTTATTGCAATCCGCCACTGTCCTCCAATCCTGGGTCCCAATGGTTAGGTGCGTGACAATTAATGTCAAGGGCCTGGGTTCCAACATTAAAAGGCGCCATGTCCTTAGAGAGCTCCACTCCTTACGAGCGGATGTGGCGTTTCTTCAGGAGACTCATTTTGACCGCGCTGGTACTTATGCCTTCGCTAAGCATTATTTTCCCGTAGCTTTTTCAGCCTTCCACAATCGACGCAGAGCTGGGGTGGCTATCCTTCTTTCTCGATCCTGCCCAATTACAGTGACGACTTCCCACATAGACCCAGGTGGCCGGTTTGTTATCTTGGAGGGGCTCCTTTATGGTGCCCCGATTGTTTTATGCAATGTCTATGCCCCCAATTCAGCACAGATCCCGTTCTTGCGCCGGGTATTCTCCCGTCTGCGCGCTCTCCCACCATCAGCTTGGCTGGTGGGGGGAGACTTTAACATGGTCTTCTCTGAACGGGCGGATCGTCTGGCGTTACCCCAGGGCCCAACCCCCCATAGGTTGGCCCAACTTGCAAGGGAGTTCCGCAGGCTGATCCGCGCCCACTCTTTGTATGACCTTTGGCGAGTGGACAATCCTACGGCGCGCTCCTACACCTTCTTTTCTCACCCTCATAACACTCACACCCGCATTGACTACTTCTTTGGAAATGCTCCCGCTCTTCGTTTGCTTAGGGACACGAACATTGGCCCTCTCACCTGGTCTGATCATGCCCCAGTCGTGGTTACCTTATCTACGACTCCAGTGCCTACTCGCCAATGTCATTGGCGTCTTAACGACACACTGCTCAATTCGCCGACCTCCCTCGAGACCCTGCGCACACACTTGATAGATTATTTTAGGGACAACTTAGGCTCGGTAGACTCTCTTGCCATTCTCTGGGAAGCCCATAAGGCGGTCATGAGAGGATGCTGTATCGCATTGGCTTCTAGGCTTAAAAGGGACAGACAGGCCCAGGAACAGCTCCTCCAAGCCCGTATTCGGTCCCTTACGACGACTTTGGCAGCGCATCCATCCCTGGGGGTTCTTCGCCGTTTGGTCCTGGCCCGGGCGGACCTCCGTGATTTGGAGACCCGCCATGTGGAACGACTTCTCCTTTATACCCGTCAGCGGTTTTTTGAACGAGGTAATAAATCTCATACCCTCCTGGCAGGAACCCTCAGGGATCATCGGGCCTCTTCCACACCACACTCTGTCCGTGACCCCGCGGGTACTCTTCAACATCACCCTGATGCTGTGGCGCTGGCGTTCCACTCTTACTACTCTAAGCTGTATGACTTACCCCCCCCACGAGCACTACTCCCTGGGGATGACTCAACACTACTGGAAGACTATTTAAAGGATTGTTGTCTCCCACGCCTTCCTCCTGAGGCCCTAACCTCCCTGAACACCCCCATCACCAGGGAGGAACTAGAAGGGGTCCTGCGGGACCTCCCAAATGGGAAAGCCCCAGGCCCAGATGGGTTCACTTACAATTATTATAAGGTTTTCCAGGGTGAACTCTCTGCTCATCTATTGTCCCTCTTCAATTCCTTCCTTTCAGGTTCCCCTATACCCCCGACTATGCTCTCTTCACTACTCACATTGGTCCCTAAACCGGGTAAGGACTTGCAGGATTGTGCTAACTACCGACCGATTGCTTTGCTGAACACGGACCTGAAACTTTTCACCAAACTCTTAGCCAATAGACTGAATGCTTGGCTCCCTCTGCTTGTCCATAAGGACCAGGTGGGATTCATCCCCTGTCGTCAGGGTGGTGACAACACCAGGAGGACTGTGGATTTGGTGGAGGTGGCCAATCATTATTCTACCCCGGCCCTTCTCTTGAGCCTGGACGCTGAAAAGGCTTTTGACCGCATAAATTGGTCGTTTATGCATACTACGCTTAAGGCGTTCGGGCTTACGGGACCTTTTCTCACAGCTATCCAGGCCCTTTACTCCTTACCCTCAGCAGCAATCAAGCTTCCCCATGCATCTTCGCCCTCCTTCCCTATTCGAAATGGCACTAGGCAGGGTTGCCCCCTGTCACCCATCATATTTGCCCTCTGCATTGAACCGCTAGCGGCCAAGATTAGGCGAGACCCTAATATCAAGGGCATCATGGTCCAAGATAAGGAATTTAAGATATCTCTCTTTGCGGACGATGTACTCCTCACTCTCACCTCCCCTCATACTACCCTTCCAAACTTGCTGCGCTCGCTAGAGACCTATGGTGATCTCTCAGGGTATAAGGTGAACCCCGCGAAGACTGAGGCACTCCCACTTAACATCCCACGGGACCTTCTCCTTCTCCTCCGCAGTAATTACGATTTCCAGTGGCGGGAGTCCTCTATCCGCTACCTGGGAGTCCATATATCCACTTCCTATGCGACCCTCTACTCGGCAAACTACCCGCGGTTGTTTTGTGAGCTAAGAGCCGTATTGGACAAATGGCAACCCTTGCCTATCTCCCTTTTGGGGAGAATTGCTGCGGTCAAGATGACTCTCCTCCCGAAGCTACTGTATTTTTTCGAGACTCTCCCAGTCGCGATACCTCGGGGAGAATTACGGAACCTACAGAAAGCTATCTTCCAGTTTATCTGGAAAGCAAAACGACACCGAATACCTAGATCTGTTATGCTGGCGGATAGGGGGTCTGGGGGTATGGCTGTCCCACATCTGTTACATTATTACTGGGCGGCCCACTTACGCCATATCCCATTCTGGGCGGCTATGCCAGCATACACCAGATGGGTGCAGGTAGAGAAGCTATGGCTGGCACCCATGCATCCTAACGCGCTTCTGTGGGTCAGCTCCCCCCCCACCCCCCCTGCCTCGTACCTGTTGGGCCCCATTCGGTTTACTAGATCTATCTGGTCTACCTGTTGTGCTAGATTCTCCCTGATGTCCCCGCGCTCATCTATGGTCTCCATACTATACAACCCCCTTCTCCCAGAGAGCCTGACTTCTGCCATGACTAAAGTGTGGTCTGAAGCTGGCCTTTACCGGATTGCTGATATGGTTGACCCTGGAACCTTGGAACTCAGGTCCTTTGCTTATCTTACAGCTAATCAAAACCTGCCAAGTACTGAATGGTTCCATTACTTGCAGGTGGTTCACTTTGTCCGCTCCCTCCATGGGTCTCTTAAGGTGTCACTCCCCACCGCTTTTGAAAAGATTTGCCGTGCAGGCACGTCCACTAGGGGCTTTATATCCTCTATTTACCAACTTCTTAACTCACAAACTACAGGCTCTCCTGTTAATCATCGCTATATGCTTAAATGGGAGGAGGCGGTGGGTAAACCCATCTCCCAGGAACAGTGGCGGATTGTATGGTCTCGGGCCCAGAAATCATCTCAGTGCATTACGTTTAGGGAAACGCAGTATAAGCTGTTGATGCATTGGTATCATACTCCGGCTCTCCTTCATACTTTAAACCCATTAGTTCCCCCATGGTGCTGGCGCTGTGGAGCTGCGGTGGGTACCCTGCACCATATCTTTTGGACGTGCCCTCTCATCCTCGGTTTTTGGAGGGAGGTCAGGACTCTGACGACTGCTCTCTTTTTGCAAGAGGTTCCTCTTGACCCTCTTCTTTATCTCCTGAACCCTCCCCCCAGACACCTGAGCAATAAGTCATCCAGGCTTTTCTTGCATCTTTGTACTGCAGCTAAAACTCTCATAGCTAGAAACTGGAAGAAGGTGAGTCCCCCATCTAGTCTTGAGCTTGTGGCTAGAATGAAGGATGTGAGGAGTCTTGAATACCTGACTGCTGGCCTACATAATTCACGGGAAGCCTTTGGGGCTATTTGGGCACCCTGGGACATGTATTGTACATTACAGGGTCTCTGATCTCTAGTCCTCTCCTTCCCCCCCCCCCCTTCCCTTTGGTCCTACCCTTGTCTTCTTAACCCCTCCATTCCCCCCTCCCTTGTTCACTGCTTAATTTAAATGCATATTGCTTAAGGGGGAGGAGGCAGATAGCCTCTATTTACCTCAATGCTTCCTGTTTGTTTGATTATTATTGTTTTTTTGTTTTTTTCTTTATTCCTTGTTAATGAAAAATTTTTCAATAAAATTACAGTTATATAAAAAACAATAACAATCCCAATCCCAGCAATGTTTAAAAAAAAAGTCTGGAGAATACTCACCCAAGACCCCATATAGCGATCATGACACTTAATTGGAAACACAGCAGAATAGGCATGCCAAATATAAAAATATTACCAAGTCACTCTACTAGATCAAACTAAATACTGGTGGCCAAAATCAGCATTTAAAGAGAACCTTTCACTATCTCCACAATTTCAAGTTCAGTTTAGTCCCCAGGCTGGCAATCAAGAATATCTCAACTTTGTACCCTGACTTAACAGACCACTGCCACAAAATTTATAATAAGTATATACTGTCAGGAATCCAAAATCCCACTCACCACACTAGAACGTGTGACCCTGGATGTGAACTTAAAAGGGGGACTCCACTTACACACTCACCTATCAAACTAGGCTACAAAGGAGTGAAGCGACTCCAACATCTGCAGATCCACACAAATAGCTGCCACCATGTGCCATTTATGGTGGAAGAGACACCATATCTGTGCCCTCTGGCACCACACAGTGAAAAAGATAGCAAAGCTAAGTATTTTCCCTCTTCAGGATTGTGGGGAAATTTAAGACACAAGGACAATCTTATTAAATTTTAAGATTTATTATATACAAAAAGTACAGTGCTTACAGAAAAAGAATGTAACAGAAACACAAACACAAATTAGTTGGATTGTCTACACTGAATTAATATCCTGAAATAATTAATTACGTACATCTTGGGTTGTAGATTGTAAATGTAGCTAATATAGACAGGAAACATAATCATACTTAACCTAACATCCAACAGCACTGAACAGAATTAATAACTAGAACAATGCAATATGGGCATAATTCATCACAATACCACAAAGTACAAAGATTTTAGAAGCAATTGTATACTGCTACTATTTAGACTAAAGGAGTTCTGCACTGTGAAATTACAAAATAATACTCAAATGGCACCTGACCCCAGCAAGAATACTCAAATTAAAGCACATTTACCCAGACACTTGCAGGATAGGATGTGGCAAATGTGGAACATACATATATTGATAGTAGTTCTGTACCATTTTGGTGCTGTTTTGGTCCCCTGTGTTTTGCGCCCTTAAAGAGGACCTTTCACCACCTCTGCCAAGTCCAGCCCTTTACATGATTTAATAGGCGCTACTCCACTGATTCCAGGGCAGTTGGAATTTTTTCACTAGCTTCCTTGTTCCCAAGAAATCAATGCACTTAGTTTTGGTGGATGATATGCTACTTATGCTCTGAACTGTCAGGTGGGCAAAGTCAGGCAGGAGCAGGCAAGTGGGTGTGATTTTGAGCTCTGACACTGTCTACCTCTGACTGGACCTCTGAATCATGCCCCCTTGCCTGCTCCTGCCTGGCACTGCCAGCCTGACAGTAGATAGCCTAAGTAGCATATCTGGCACCAAAATTGACTGCATTGTTTTCTTGGGAACAGTGGGGGCTAGAGAAAAAATTCCAACTGTGCTGGAATCAAATCAAGTGGAGCAACAGCTATTAACAGATGCAAAGAACTAGAGAGTTGGTGGAGGTGGTGAAAGGTACTCTTTAACCAAATGCTAAATATAAATATTTCTTCAAACCCTGACCTAACTTAATGCTTTTTGTGCCATTTCTGCTACTGAAGGCCTTATTGCCAAATCTTGGAAAAGGCCTCCTACCCCTAACAGAGCTCAGCTCAGCAGTCAAACAAGCGTTCCAAATAGAGAAAAGGCTTGCCTTAACTTATCCTGGTAGAGTAAAAAAGATGGACATATTTATACTGAGATCCACATTTACCAGTAGTGGCTTACGAGTAGTGGTAACTGTTTGTCAACTAGGCAATATTAGTTTGCATATACAGTACATTATATTTTCCTAGCATGTCCAACTGAGTTTGCCTGTTTTTTTGGTCTACCCTGTTATGTTATATAGGATGATCAAGATGATGGCTAATCCTATCCACTATGCAAGTACTGTAATATGCAGCGCCTGGCCTAAATGTTTCCATTATACATTTTCTCTGTATAGGTAGCACTCCTTGTTTTGGCTTACAAATACTTAAACAAAATATTAACCAAAATACTTCTGTATTAAAATTCACATGGTCTGCATTTAGTCAGTATTTTACATCAGTACTTGTAAGGCTTAGTTTACATCAGCTTTTTTTAAGTCTGTTGCTCTGATCTGTCGTAGGACCAGAACAATGGACTGAAAAACTAATGATAGACGCAGATGGCACACATTCTGTTTTCATCCACAATCATTCACTGTAATGAAGAAAAAACAATACAGAAGTTTTCCACACATTGCAGAGAAAAATCTGCAGCGGAAATGCTGTGATTTTTTGTAAATCGCAGCATGTCAATTATACCTATGGAAATGCTGGTGGTTCCTGCAAAAAAACACATTGCATTTCTGCCACAGTCTTTTTCGCAGTTTTTTTTGGCTGCAACTTGCTACGTGGGGCCTTAGTCTTAGAAAGCTTCTGTTTTTTGGACCCATTCCTGGATACTAAGTTGAAAGTAACGTAAATCTACTTTCACACAGTGGGAAATCTATTTAACTGTCTATGCCAGAAAATTCTCAAATTTTTGTGCCAGTCCCTTTTTGTGCCAGTCCCTTTTTGTGCAAAAATGTGTTATTTTTACTGTTAATCCTTCAGTAATGTTAGTAAATGTAGGGGCATGCTCAAAGTCGCAGTAAAAGCACACTAGAAGTCAAGTTGACAATGACAATGCAGGTCAACTTGGCGGTCTTTGGTTGAGTGACAGGAGTCTCAGCCAAAGTCGCCTTGTAGCTCTTGCCTAAATTTGCTGCAGCTGCTAGCTAAAGTAGATTCAACTTTGTCTGCACATAATTTATTAAAAGACAATTTTGTGATAAACTACACCCATAGTGTCAAATTTATTAAGCCTGGCATACTGTATGCCAATCTTTGGCTGTTGTATGGCTATTTGTTGTATTTTTAATTTATATTTTTAGTGCACATTTTAGTGTGAACATTATTTTGGACCTTTGTCCAGCTATTTCACTTGCTTTGTATTCCAATAACATGTTATGAAAATCTGAATGAACCATAAGTTTTCTGGTGTGAGTTATAACAAATAAGTTAGGCCCAGGTCGCCCTGATTCCCAGCCCGCATCACCCACATTTGCAGAATGTTGCTATCAAGGCTCGGGTCATGGCTTGCACATTTGGTGCAAGAAAGGGCCTTGTGCCAAATGTGAGCCTAAGCATCATCCCTCTATGCCAGTTTCTTAGTGTAGAGAGAATGATGAATTCCTCCCCATATTATTTTGGTGGTTTTTGGCATGATTGGGCTGTTTTTTAATCTAGCCAGATGCTACTTTGAAGCCAACAGTGCATTTTTAGCATTTATGGGGGGTTTTTTCTAACTGCAGCATGCATGAAATTTTTCCCCATTTTTTACAAGAATGAATTTTCAGTTCCATTCCATAAAAATGCTGACTATTATATGGCATTTTTTTAGAACTTCACCCCCGCCACGAAAAGAAAACCCAGCAATATACTATTTTGATGCAGTTTTTGAAGTAAATGCAAGTACAGTATGTAGGAAAAGATTCTATTTTTATTTTTATTTTTTTGGCTTCCATCAAAGAACTATCAAAATGGCATGTGTGAAAGCACCCTTATATACTGTATTTGCGGTCACCATTATGGGGGTAATACGGCACCAAAAAAGATTACTGTTCATGTCATGTATACCTGAAAGGTATAGTATCATGAAATACATTCTACAATATGCTGCTTTTAAAGCAAATATAAAACAGATCAGCCTTTTCTCCGCTACATTACATTGGCAGTTACAGCTGACTTATATAGCACAACAATTAAATGCAATGTCTATGACATATAGAAGATTTATATTTGGATACCCACACATATATATTGTCAGTCATAAAGAGGGTAGAAACAAAGTTAGATCAAAATGTTTTTAAATAAATCCTTAGTGTGAATAGTAATGTATGAAAAATGTGCACACAATACTGAGCGTAACAAATATTTTATCAATAAATGACATTACATGATTCCACATAGTTTATGATGTGTAGCCTCCAGAACATATATTCTTTTATAGCAGCGCTGGTATATTTAGTGCTGGATTTTTTTTCTCTGTTAGTGATGTATAACTGATATTCAATATATTCATTTTTATATTTAAACATATGTGACTGATGTAGAAATTTATGTAATTATTATATCACATTAAATAAGATGCACTGTAGATTCTACTTGTTTCTTTTTTTGCAAAGAAATATGTTTTTATTTTCTGCTAAAATTTTTATCCCTATTTAGTATCAAATTAAAAAATCAGAGTAAGGGTAGCAGCACACGAACATATTTCACCCATGAAATTTGCTCTGTGTTAGCCAGATTTACTGGCTTGAACTTCGTGCTGGGAACAGGACTCCTAGCAGTATAGTTATCTATGATGCTTGGAGTCTCTACCTCCCAGCGGCATACTGTACCGTATCAATTACAGTATGGGACAGTATGTCGCTGGGAGGCAGGGACTCCTAGCATCATAGATAACTATACCTAGGAGTCCCGTTCCCAGCACGAAGTTCAAGCCAGTAAATCTGGCTAACACCACACGGACTGAGTTTCATGGGAGAAACACGGTCGTGTGCTGCTACCCTTAGGCTAAGGCCCCACATAGCGGGCCACAGTGAAAAAGCACCGCAGAAAAGGTGTGGCAGAAACATAGCGAGAGGCTGTATTTCCTCTCCTATTACTTGAATAGTATCAGACTGTACATGTTCCCAGTCCACTATTGCCGATTCTGGCACCTGGAAGCTGGCGAACAGCTGATCTTTGCAGGGTCTGGCTGTCCTGTGGATAGGTCATTGGTAAGAAAGAAAAACCCCTTTAGGCTAAGGCCCCATATAGCGAGCCGCAGTCAAAAAACACTGCGGAAAAGACTGCAGCAAAGAGTTTTCCTTTGCGGACTTTCTGTCCCTATTATACCTGTACGAAAAACGCCAGTCTTTCTGCAAGTCTAATTGACATGCTGCAAATTACAAAAATGCAATGGCTTTTGACATTGCAGCATTTCTGCTGCGGATATTGTTCTGCAATGTATGGACGGTATAACCCAGAATCCCACCCACTTTACAGATACTGTAAAACACCGCAGCCAGATCGGTGGGTTTAACCTATGTGGGTCCCACGCCTAAGGCTCTATTCAGATCACGTTTTTTATATCTATCAAACTAATGCAAAAACGGATGCAACTGATGGCCATCTGTTGACATAGACATCAATGTTTAAAAAAAAACGGATCCATACCACTGCGCCCCCCCCCCATATCTACTCTCTCGTCACTGTCTACCGCCCTGATCGTCCTCTCCGTTCTGCCAATGACCTTTGACTTGCATCCCCTGTTATCTGATCATCTCATTCCCGTCTCCAAGATTTTTCTCGAGCTGCGCCGGTGCTCTGGAATGCTTTACCCAAGACAATCCAATTAATCCCCAACTACAGCAGCTTCAAAACTGCCCTAAAAATCACATCTGTATGGTCAGGCTTATCACATGACCTGATCACAGTGTAGTGTGCGGAGGTGCAGAACAATAACACCTTTTATCCTTCCTCCTCTGTTCCTCAGATCCTGTCCTCTCCATCTAGAAGTTACACTGCACTCCTTGCACTTAGTATATGTTTATTTACAGATACTGGCTGGTGACGGGTTCATAGAGCTTCAGTTACACAACCTTTTCTATTAAAAGATGGCTGGACCATGGTAGCAAACAAGCCCTCTGACCTCTTGTGTCCCCCTATCTCCTCATAGAATGTAAGCTCTTGTGAGCAGGGCCCTCACTCCTATTGTTTGATATGTTTATTTCTTTGTCACATTGTAATGTTTCATATTGTCTGTTCATGTGTCCTCTGATTTGTAAAGTGCTACGGAATATGTTGGCGCTATATAAATAAAGTTATTATTATTATTATTATCATCCTTTGCTGACAAAAATGTAGTATATCATACTTTTGTGTCTGTCCAAAAAAACGGACAGCAACGGATTAGTTTTTTTTAACATTGATGTCTATGTAAACGAATGGCCATCCAATGCATCCGTTTTTTGTATCCATTAAACGGATGTAAAAAATGTGATCTGAATAGAGTCTAAGGCCCCGCATAGCAAAACATGGGTAAAAAAGGCTGAAGAATAAAATACAGCAAAATTGTGTCATTGTTTTTTCTGCATCGTTTTTTTACTGAGCTTTTGCTCTGCATTTTTTCTTCCCCTATTAAATCTATAAGGACAATGCTTGCGATTCCATGCAACTTTAAAAAAAAAAAAAAAAAAAAAAGCATGTATTTTGGAAAATGCAGCCTTTTTTAATACGTGGATGAATTGAAATGAAATCTCACTCACTTTGCTGGTACTGTAAAGCGCAGTATTTTCTCCACAACATGGGGATCTTAGTATAAAAGGGAATCCATCAGGTCGAAAATGCCTTAGAAACCAATATTAATGATCTGTAGGAGTCTTTTACCCCTTCTCAATATCTGCTGTATGGTGGATGTTGGGTTTTTAAACATGGATCCAGAGTAGGTACCATGGCTGTTGGTGTCTGCTGCTTTACAAAGCAGGGACACGCCAACATTATCCATGATCAGAGACTACTCCAACCACAGACAATGAAAAGGGTTTTCTACTCCCAAATGCATCATTGATACTGATGATCTATCCGCAGCATATCAGTATATCAGTATCTCATCTATGGAGAAATGACACCTGGACCCCACACTGATACGCTGTTTGGACTGCCCCCAAGCACCAGAAGCTACAGCAGTTGATGGGAAGCGGAATCAGTCTGCTCCCATTTAAGTAATAGGAGCAGAACTGCAGCCCCGTTCACTGTACAGTGTTGGAACGGGGAAATTACTTGAATAGGAGCAGACTGTTTCCTCTTTATCTACTGCTGTAGCTTCTGGCACCCGGAGGCAGGTGGATCAGCTTTTTAGTTGAATTTTTACCCCCTAAACTTTTGCTACAAATCTGCTGCCTATGAACATACACGAAGACTGAAGCTACTGATATTGGTTACTAAGGATAAACCATACATACTAGGAACCAGATAACCCCTTTAGGCCGGGGCTCCATGTGGCGCAAATTCCGCAATTTGGGTGCAGCGGAAATGCTGTGGCAAAAACTGTGGCGTTTTACAGTCCCTCCTACTAGTGAATCCCATCCACACATTGCACAAAAATATGTGCAGCGGAAATGCTGCAATTTCCAAAACCATTGCGTTTTTGAAAATGGCAGTATGTCAATTATACCTACAGAAATGCCAGCACTTTCTCTATAGGTATAATTGAAGCTGAAAGTCCACAGAGGAAAACTCTGTGGGCTTTCAGTGAAAAGTGATGCGGGAAAAACCACCACATTTTTCCGCCACATTTTTTTGCTGCAGCCCACTACGTGGCTAGATTCACCAATCAGTTGTGGAGGTAAACAGTCAGATAGAAAGGTAAACGGTACAGTCAAATCTATGTTTAGGAAAAGTAGATACTTTTAGATGGTACTAGCTAGTCACAATACACATTAGCCCAATGCCTTTCATCATTTGATTCTATAGTGAATACTAATAAAGGAACAAAGCTTGACTGATGGCACTGCCCATATTTACATGGCATTAGTAGATAATAATAAATTGCTAATATCCTCTCTGTTTTTAAATAATTGAATCTACCCTTGTAGATATATGTTAGAGTAGTTGAATATTGGTACCAATACTTCATTCACTGGGTGAGTATTGAAAATGCTATGATATTTCCTTATTTAGCCCTTGCTTCTAAAAAGCATCCAAAATGTTAAGTCCAAAAGGTTTCATTGTATTTAATCTGGAAATGCAGCGACTTTCTTCTTGTAGCGACTGTCTATTTTACTGCCACGGATATTCGCACATAGATGGCGAATATCCCAGCCCTCCAATTCTTTGTAATTGGAGTCAGGTTTTTCTTTAACCCCTTCCTGCCGGAGGAATTTTTCAATTTTCGTTTTTCATTTTTGACTCCCCCCTTCCCCTTCCAAACCCCAATACTTTTTTATTTTTCCGTTCTCAGAGCCATATGAGGTCTTAATGTTTGTGGGAAAAATTTTCTTCATTATCCTACCATTTATTATTCTGTACAATGTACTGGGAAGCTGGAAAAAATTTCAGAATGAGGTGGATTTGAAGAAAAAGTGCATTTGTGCCACTTTCTTACTGGCTTACTCTGCAGCCAAAATGACGTGTCACCTGTATTCTATGTTTCGGTACGATTACAAGGATACCAAATTTATATGGTTTTATTTACATTTTAATCCCTTAACAAAAATCAAAAACTGTAAAAAAATGTTATTTCTAAAAGTTGCCATAACTTTTATACTTCCGTGTACGGGGATGCATAGGGCGCCTTTTTTTGTGGGGCCAGGTGTACAGTGGCGAAACAGTGAAAAAACAGCGGTTTGGCACTTTTGATTTTTTTTTTCCTGCTACGGCGTTTACCATAAGGGAAAAACATTTTTATTCATTTGACCGGGCATTTCGGACACAGGGATACCTAATGTTTATGTGTTTCATAATGATTAAGTACTTTTATATGTGTTCTAGGAAAAGGGGGTGATTTTAAATGTTAATATTTTTTGCATTTATTAGACCCCCTAGGGGTCTTAACCCTCAGGGGGTCTGATCACTAATGCAATGCATTACAATGCAATGCATTGCAAATTAATTATCGAAGCTTCTATTGCAGACTGCATAGAGCAGCCTGCAATAGAATTAAATGGCAGACAAGCCTGAGAGCCTTCAATAGGCTCCTGGCTGTCATGCCAATGGGACGCCGACCACGGAGCTCGCTGTGGGTGCCGCTGATTCCCGGGAAAATGGCAGCGCCATGAAAGGGGGGGGTTATTGCCCGCGATCAGTGTGGGCACTGATTGTGGTCATTAGCACTGGGTCTCTGCTGCATAACACAGCAGAAAACCGGCGGCTATGGTGGCTGTTCAGCTCCTGAGTGGCCGCCATATTTAAATACCCAATAGTATGGTGGATGTCGGGAAGGGGTTAAAGTGTCTGGTCATCAGTGATATTGGCGTAGACGCATCGGGGGTGCACACACAATGTGTCGGGGGGCACACACAATGTGTCGGTACTAGGAGGGTGTCGTTTTACTACATTACAGTGGGGAAAGGGGGGGATCTTCAACACTGGCCAGGTCTTATCTAATAGACCCCTAGAAGGCTATTATAGAATGCATTATTTTCATTGCGCTCTTTATCTAAGTGTATTGATCTAATAACTATGTCATATCCTAGAATTACAGGAAATGTCTTAGACTGATAGACCTATCTTTTGGTTTCCCTGAAGAGTGATATTTAGGAGACATATCACCCCAGTATTTTACTTTTATTTTTTCAATACATCATTTTTAATAGGAATAATAAAAGTTAGATTTTATTTATTTTATATTTTATTTTTGCCCACTGCTTTTTTTTTTTTCCTTTCTTTTTCCCTTCTCTTATATATACATATTTCTTTTTGCGGTGCACACAGCAGTGGTTCTTCTAAAAAAAATATATTTTTTTATATATATTTATATGTGGAGAGGTCACTGCATTATCCAGTGGATTGACTTACAAGCAGAGATTTATAAAGACTGTCATTTCATACTCCAGTGTTAATAAAGGCCCCAACTGGTGCAGGGGAAGACTGATTTATTAAGAGGCTCTATTATAACTAAGTTATAATAAATATTTTTGGCTTAGGCACCCCCATCCGGACCTCCCTGTTCCCCACCCCACTCTGTCCACATTCATAGAATGTGATGAGCAAGGATAGATAGATACTGTAGGTAGATACATTGCACTACTTTTCTTGCATTAATCCCTAGTTCTAGTATAGTTGCTATTGTAAACAGTTGATTATTTGGATGAGCTGTCACTCTATCTAATAAAATTGAAGAAAATGTGGCAAATCACATCCCTCATAATGCACGACAGCACCCATTTAAGGTATAAATTAAATCCAGAAAAAAATGTTCCCAATAGCATCTTGAAGATAGATGGACAATCTTTATTTGGAGCCAAAGACACACCAACCTATCAATCCTCGCAGGAGTCTTTATCAAGTGGATCTATCTAACTTTATCCATCTATTTGTTTATTTATTATCTATCTACTTACCTATCTCTCTGTATACTGTATTTTAAATTACATGTACACACATAATAATGCAGTGCTCACTGCTGCACTATATTAAATTTTCTTAGACTAAACTACGGTCCCCTGAAATAGAGAAAGCTTCATGTAAAACTGTGTCAGCAGGGAATGCTGGGAGTCAGAGACATAACCTAAAGTTCCTGAGCCCAAATGCAAAATCTCCATCTACCATGTGCCATTTATAATACTGGTATTCTATGTGGCAGAGAAGCCTTTGTATCCCATTAGGCGCCAGCACCTAGGTGCAACTACTACCACTACACCCCATATAGCTACTCCCTTCCTATGTATTGTCAGTTCAACAGCCATTAGAATTGTTATTGTTTTAACGCCTTCCTGACTGGTACCCCCATTCCTGACTCTATTCTTCACTCATTCCTCACACTCATTCTTAAGCCAGGCCAGGATCATATTGATTGTAAAAACTTTAGGCCCATTGCTGTGTTCAACACTGATCTTAAGCTGTTCACCAACATTCTGGCCTCCAGACTCAATGTTTGCCTTCCACATCTGATACATAAGGATCAGGTTGGATTTGTTTCCTGCCAGTGGTAACACTAGGATGACAATTGACTTGATAGTTGTCGCCTCTAGGTCTGGCTTTTGGTGCTCAGCTTAGATGCGGAAAAGGTCTTTGATTGCCTGGAATGGCCCTTTATGTTTGACTCTTGTTCTCAGGGGCCCTTTTTTTGAGACCGTTCAGGAGCTTCTACTCAACGCCCTCAGCCAACATTAAACTTCCCCCCACTCTTCCACCTTGTTCCCCATATATAACAGGATGCACCAAGGTTGTCTGTTCTCTCTCCTACTTTGTTCTTTCCATAAAACCTCTAGCTGCTACTATTCGTTTGCACCCGGACATTAGAGGGGTCAAGGTTAGGGATAGAGAGTTTTAGCTTTCATTATTTGCAGATGACATACTGTTGACCCTTACTAATCTCCACATTACACTCCCTAATCTCCATGCGGCCGTCTTTCGGGGTACAAAATTAATACCTCCAAAACTGAGGCCCTCCCTATTTTAAATTCCCCCACCCTGCTTAGCGCAACTACGCTACTCATTCCCGTATTGTTGACAGGAGATTTACCTGAAGTACTTAGGTATTCGCTTTACAAAAACGTTCTCCTTATTGTATCAGGCCAACTTGCTTCCCCTTTATAGATAGATTAGAGTTCTCACCAAGTGGTTGACCCTTATGTTGTCTCTCCTCGGCAGGATATCTGCGATAAAAATTAGTATATTCCCCAAATTGCTTTACCTATTTGAGACCCTCTCGACTTCGGTCAATTCAAAGGACCGTTGGTCATTGCAGGGCTCCATACTGTGGTTTGTCTGGACCAGAGGGATACATACAGTAGGATGTCATTATAGGCAGATAATGATGACCCCAAAATCCAAGAGTGGTCTTGCCCTTGCTAATTTGACCTTATATTATTGGGCTGCTCAACTGCGAAGGATTGAGGCGTGGTCCACTCTTTTAGCTTGCTCCAAGTGGATGAAGATTGAAAAACTGTGGTTAGCTTCTTACCATCCTGATTCCATTTGTTGGACAAATTCTCATAATCCACCTGTGGGGACACTCCTAGGTCTTATGGCACTGACGAGGGATGTCTGGCATAGATGCGCTGCACTTTACCCCATTCTTCCCCACCATCCTCTATGTCAGCTTTTCTTTTTCACCCACTATTCCCGTCGGAGTTGTCGGTGACGGTTTTGGGAAATGGAATAGAGAAGGTTTGTTCCGTTTCACAGATATTGTAGATTATAGAACTCATTCTCTCTTCCCGTTTGCTGACCCCCAATCTAAATTTCATATCCCCTGAATTCCTGTATATCCAAATCTTCCATTTAGCTAATTCCATTTTCCAAGCACTAGGGTATCTATTCCCACTTGTTTCGAGAAACTCTGTAAATCTGACTGCTCCACTGTAGGCCTCATTTCAGACATATATGAAATTCTTTCTGACCCTACTCCTGACTGCCGCACATCCATATATGCGTAAGTGGGAGGGCTACTTAGAGGAGACCATAGCAGACCACTTGTGGACCATAATATGGAGTCGAGTGGCCAAGACTTCTCACTATGTTACCTATAAAGAAAATTTCTACAAGATGTTGATGCACTGGTCCCATACCCCAGCCTTGCTTCATTCCTTTAATGCAACTGCACTGGATAATTGCTGGAAATGTGGGGCCCGTCCAGCCAACAAATTTCACTTATTCCGGTCATGTTCTCTAGTCCAGTTTTTTTGGCAACACGTCCAGTCCTTAATTAAATGGGTGTTGGGGGTATACCTCTCCTTGGTCCTTGGTCCCTACTTAACCTCCCTTCTGAGCGACTACGCAAACACTCTCTACAACTCTTAATCTACAATCTTACCTCGGCTAGATGCCTTATTGCCAAATACTGGAGGAGGGCCCCCCTCCCTCACTGGAAAAACTGTATGCCAGACTACATGAGGCCAGGTCCCTTGAATACATGATGGCTCTTCAGAATGATGAGGAGGAAAGGCTTTCTACTGTCTGGGAACCTTGGGAAACTTTCTGGGCATTCCATGACTTGTAGGCTCTTAAATTGGGTGCTCTTTTCAGTTTCCCCCTTTCTGACATAATAGTGTGATATTGCATTTCCCCCTCTTTTGGTGGTTCGTGTCCCGTGTCATTTGTCTCCCCCTATAATATTCTTTGAATGTTTGTTTATATTATGGTTATGTATATTTTTCTTATGCTGATTTACTTTGGCTCACATATTGTATCTCCTGATAGCAAACAGATAACAGCAAGAATTACTGATCCCTCCGTCACGCACCACAAGTTTCCAGACTGTTTTTTTGACCTGTTGTAAATAACTTCTCTACTTAGATTGCAATTTTTTTTAAGGACTCTAAAATGCTTTGAAAACCATGTGTATAAAAATCTGTTAATTTTCAGTTCTTGTATCACACCATGTCTGATGAAGGGAGCGAGCACTCCTGAAAGCTTACTTATAAATATACTCAGTTAGCCTCTAAAAGGTATCGCCTGATTTCTTCACTCTTCCACTACTTTCAATGGCTAACACGGTACAACATTATACTACTATCATATTGTATCTTTGTTCTTCTTTAAAAAATTTTTATAAAAATTACAAAAAAAAAGAATTGTTATTGTACAGAAGATATGGATAAGAAGTATTCTATATGTCACTTGTAAAATTAAAATTATTTTAAAAGGTAGACACACAGTACTGTGCAAATGTTTTAGGCTGATGTGGAAAATGCAGCAAAGTAAGAATGCTTTGAAAAATAAAAGTGTTAATAGATTATTTTTGTCAATTAATAAAATTAAGTTAATGAAGAAAATAGAATCAAAATCACATCAATATTTTTTGTGAACACCCTTTACCTTCAAAATAGCATATATTTTTCTAGGTGCACTTGTAGAGCGTCTTTGAAGGAGCTCGGCAGGAAAGTTGTTCCAAACCTCTAGGAGAAATAAGCACAGATCTGTGAATGTAGGCTTGGTCAAATCCTTCTGTCTCTTCATGTAATCCCAGACAGACTGGATTATATTGAGATTAGTTCTCAATTGACAAAAAAAAACTATTAATGGGAACTTGTCAGGGCCACATTAAAAAAAAAAAAATCTTTATACTCGCATCGGAATCATTTCTGGTGCACCCAGCGCCTGCACGGTAGTTCACTGAAACTGGGGAAGTAAACCCAGACCTTGGGTGCTTGCACAGTGAAACAAAGGTGTACTTCCTTGGCTTCAGTGAACTATGCAGCTGCTGGGTACACCAGAGATGAGTCAGATGCTAACCTCAGATGTACTTCCCCCAGCTTCAATGAACCACTTGCAAGCACCAGGAATATAGAAGTTAGGTCCATTTTTTTGATCTTTAAAGCTGATGCGGTCAGCGTTACATTAGGGCTATTTGGGAAACTAAGCCCCTGATCCATTATTATTTTTTATTTATTTATATAGCACCATTAATTCCATGGTGATTTACATTTGAGGGTTTACATACGGTACACAAAATAAACAAGACAAATACAATATTAACAGTGACCAACTGGCACAGTGGGATAGAAGGCCCTGCCTGCAAGGGTTTACAATCTATGAGATCCAATCTATGATCCATAAGGAAGTATGGGTAGTATAGTGTCCCAAATCTCCCTGACAGGTTCCCTTTAACCCTTCAAGTATTGAAAGTAGTCCTACTGTGCAGTATTTTATCCACGCCTGCCTAAAACGTTTTGCATTGTACTGCACCTTCGGGTTTTTCATATAGCAGTGTATATAGATGCTATGTATACACCTACAGTGTAGGTAGTGAATATGTAGCATATCAAATTTACATCCGTAAACACATATAAACCCACACTATTCCTTAGATAATATATGAATGACAACTAGAAATGTTCTTTCAACTGCAAACTACAAACTGTAAAGAAGCAACTTCCTCATATCCCCACCATGGGAATGATTAGTCTGTCTGTGCCATCATCCAGCTGGTGTATAGTGCTGCAGAGCTCCACTAGATGGCATTAATTCTCTATCTCAGCGCGGCCATAGCTCTGGGTATCAGCATCCCTGTAATCAGCTTATACTACACATCCTCTTGATTTGATTTAAATGAGATCCAGTCATGTGCAATGCTTTATTTTTCACAATCATTCTGCTTTAATTTATCATTACCATATGAGTGAATGGCCGAGGCTATTTCTGGTATTTAAACACAACACAATTACATCACGAATGAAGGAACCCCGCCATATTAATTTTGAGGATGCCCATACCTTCTTTTTTTTTTTCTTTCCTTTTTTTTTTTATACACTCGGTGTAGGCAGTGTTGCCAGTCAGCAGACTGCTTACATAAAAGGTAGTCTGAAGCACACATTTATGAATTAGGGCTTGGCTGCTAGTAACATATATACATCTGAAGTTTGCATATTCCTAACAGTACCTCTCAACTCCCCCTATTTTTCATCAAAAATTCTCTTTGTCTCTTGGCAGTCTGGTGATGCCCCTCATTAAGAGACAGAATATGAAAGCAGTCAAAGTAATTCTGCCTTTCAAACCGCTAGTTGATCATTCTTTCTTTATGTTCCTTATTATTCTGGAACAGTGAAGTGTTTGACTTCCAGATTTGTTATTACATTCGGCAGCAGCTAATCCTTCCATCCTAATTTTACTGTGTTATCCTATATCTTCTCCACATTCCTAAATTTGTTTATAAATATATTTATATAGACGGTGATGATTCTGTGGCTGAGGGCACTTTCACAGTATGAGACAATATTATATTCCACCCCATTTATTGGGTTCTAACCCTGACAAAACATCAATAAAAATGACTATTTAATTCCTAGTCAAGTGCACACATATAAAACAATAGCAAAAGGGGTAAAATTAAACCTGTATGCTCAGCAGTGCATGAATAATAAATCACTGCTTGTTTCGGCTATGTTTTAAGAGACTCCTTTCAAGCCTCTTACAGCAAATTTACATATGCTTAGAAAAGATATTACATATTGACCAAGTAAGCTGAGTAATTTATTTCATAGGGAAGATTTACTGTACAATTTATACTTCAATAATAGACAGTAAATGTGGAATTTATTAGTGGAACCGTTCAACTTTTTGTCTATTTTTATTACTATTTTTATCCTATAAAATATTTTAATGCATGACTGAGTTCAAATATGTATTTTAGGTATAAATTTTTATAATGCACTACGGTCTCGATGATTGCATAGTCTTTGCACATTCCTATATTATTTTAGGAAAGGATATTTATTAAAATGTCAAAATTTAATTAATTTGCTTAATTATTTTATATTTTATCTTATACGTATGTTTTATCATAGAGGTATGTGTAGGAATTATATGCTTTAGTAATGTAATATTTGATTTATGTTGCTCAAGATAATGAATATAAATGTTGATCATATTAAAATAATATATAATAAAAATATTATAATATATTTATATATGCGCTGTTTAGATTTGTTTTTATACTATAGTATTGTATTCTTTTTTATATTGTAAAGGATTTACAGGTAATACAAGTAGAACACCTAGATAAAAACAACATGGCATAAATGCATAAGCTACATACATCTGCAGAGCAAGCCCTGTCCATATGAGCTTACAATCTATAAGGATAGTGTTTGCATAGAAGCAGATAAATCATGCACTGATTATTTTTCTCCTTACAAGCCGGAATATAGCATGTTAGTAATGAAGAGATTAAAATCACAGCAGTCCTTCACATTAGCATTCTTAGTCATGTATTGTATCTCCCTGCAATCATTCTTTTAGAATAATGAGAGCGAGTGGTTGAATAGCTACAGTAGCCCATTGGCAATATGATAATTTAAAGGGACCAAGGCCAAAAAAGGTGGATGTTTTTAAGTGTCCAAATGAATGCTTGTCTCTTTCAAAACAGTACAAGCGTCCATGACATAAAAAGGAATAAAGCAAGCGGGATAATATTAGATGCTGCTGAATTTGCCTCATGCAAATGTAATGAAGCCTAAATTGGATGTCACATCAAACCGAGGTTAACTGTTTAAATGTTTCCTGCATATTAAGTTTCATTTTCTTATTGAATTGCGCTGATAAATCCATCGCAATAATGAATGCACGGAACATGACATGATACAAGACAGAAAACAATTTCTATTCTGCGCCTACAGTCCACTGGTGTCAAAAATAAAATCTATATTATAAACATTATTGCTGTTTTTGATTTTTTTGATTTGTTTTTTTGAATAGTATCAGATTACATCACCCTTCCTAATGTGTTCTCGCTCCCGTTTGAAGCTTCAGGTTAACTAAAGACATCATTTGCTTGGGAAGGAAGTTTTAATTGTCTTACAACTACCTCTGTGCGGTACAATAGGAAACACAAGTACCCATTGATTATACTATTGGGTGGAATAAGGGACTGTTATCCCAGCATTTTTCTTTCAGTTTTTCCATTGCATTCTCTTTGAAAGAGACCAAATGGGTCCCAGCAGGTGAAAGCAAAGAAATCTGAAAGGTTTTCTTTGATAAATGACAATACCACAGTTGCCTCCCCCAATACATTTTGGAAGATTATAAAATCTTATTAAATCCTGCCCTGTTAGATATTGATTGAGAAGGAGCTAAACTAAAATCAACAATAGCAGCATGGATCAAGACAAGAATTCTTTCCTCCTTTTTCACAAGCCAAACACTGCTAAGCTCTGGATTTTTTTTTTTCACTCTGCAGTACTAAACTTTTGTTTAAGAAGTATGTCTGGCAGCAAACCAACGGCGGTAATACACCGGCAACGCAACTTTATTTAATTATCCAAATAGTTTAAATTACCTAATTTTTTTATTACTTTATTTTTGTCATTTTGTGACGTAACTATTGCACTGAGAGTTATCACCAAACATTTTATTTATTTACATGTAAATTAAATAGGTATTAATGAGTAATTTAGCAATGTCTAAACTTTAGATTGCTAATTCAGAATTCAGTATTATTAGAAAATAAAACAGTGTGTCATATGCTTGGAAAATAACATATATATACAGTATATATATATATATATATATACTGTAAGGAATAGAATTAGTGTCTTACTAGTGTAGTTCTATCATTCTAAAAAACTGGAATTGTATGTCAAGAGTATGTTGTAAAATTTGATATAACTTTTAATATTAACGTTGTGCCTACTGACAAAAATGGTAGTTTTAGGGATTTCTACCAATATAATACTATTAACTCTAAAATATATATTTCACAGGTAGTTTTTATTATTTGCGACAAACACTGACCTTACCATCGGGCCACTTCTATCTACATGATGGTGAGTAGAGGTCATAGGTCATTGGGCCATGTTCACGCTGGGCTTTTTTGTGATGTTTTGTTATTATGTTTTATTTCTATATGTCATAATGTTATTGTCACCTGTGAGCAAACTGCAATAATGATTTTCTCACCACATACTGTGGATCTGAAACTTTTTTTAATTGAAGCGCAGATTAGCATATTCTTGGCATATTCACATTGGGAAGGCAGAAAATATTTTTTTTCCGATATTTACTTTCCTAAGTTGCTTGTAATTTTTTTTTTCTTATAAAGGAAACATACAAACATTATATAGAACCATTTCTTATACGTACACTATATGTACAAGAGTATTGGGACGCCTACACATTACACCTATAGGAGGTGTTAGAATAGAGATGGTCCCCATTTGCATTGACCTTCTTCTTCTTTCTACAAGATTTTAGAGTGTGCCTATGGAAAATTTTGCCAATTCATCCAGAAGAAAATTGTGAGGTCGGACAAGGGGATATGCAAGTAAGTCCACCTTGGTGGAAAAGGGGAATTTTCTCTAGTTGCATCTTCCCTATAGGTTGATGCCAGGTTTTCTTGAAACCTAGTAGTATAAACTGGGAATAAAGCCAAGCCAGAATATCTCCTCCAAATGAAAAGGAGCCCATTCACAGACAGCTTTTTTGAGGTTATTACCATTTATCATTGCAAACCTACATGTGGGCCAGAAGGGGTACTATGTCTCATTATGGAGAAATTGCCTCAAAAGAGGCCACTATGTAGTGTACAGAGACTTATTAGACCATGCATGCCACATGTAGGGCCTCTCACCCAGCCAGAACCTGCTTAGCATTAATGAGAGAAAATTATCCTGAAACAGCTGTCTGAGGATGGGTTCCTTTTCCTTTTGAAATAATTATTCCGGCTTGGCTTTATTCCTAGATTATGATAGGTTTCAAGAAAACCAGGCAGTGATCAATAGGGAACTACCTACCAAAAAGGTGGCGCTAAAGCAAGTTCCCTTTTCCACTAAGGACAAAAAAAGAAAGGGAGGGGCGCTCCCTAGTGAATCCTGTATAGGTGGTGAATGAATGACACACGGGGTAAGACAGATCTCATCTATTCAGGATAATAAATAGTGTATATCACAAAAACGTCATCTGTTGCACCAGGTTAATCTTCCCCCTGGATAAGAAACGGTTGAAGATCAAGTCCTTGGTAGTTAAAAAAAAAAAAAGGCAGTTGTCCATTGCCGAAACATGTTACCTTTATTTTTATTGTTTTTTAATAAAGTATAATTTTTATATTATGGTAGCACTTGTATATACAGTGGGGAAAAAAAGTATTTAGTCAGCCACCAATTGTGCAAGTCCTTTTTTTTTTTTTTTAAATTGCTTTTCCACTAAGGAGGACTTATTTATATATTCCTTTCCCTAAAGCCTTAGCAGGATATGCATTGTCTATTAAGTCCCTATATGATGAAAAAGTGGTGCTTTTTGAAGCAGCGTCTCTTTGATAAGACATTAATGTTGGATGAGAGGGCCTGGCTTGCAGTCTGTGTACTAGTTCATCCCAAAGGTATTGGATAGGACTGAGGTCAGGGCTCTATGTGGACCAGTCAAATTCTTCCATATCAAGCTCATCCAACCAAGCCTTCATGGACCTCACTTTGTGCACTTTTGCACAGGCATGTTAGAACAAAGAAATTTGGAAGTGTGCAATTGTCCAAAATGTTTTGGTGTCCAGAATCATTAAGATTTCCCTTCACTGGAACTAAGGGGCTTGGACAACCCATGAAAAACAACACTATAACGTTGTCTCTCCTCCACCAAACTTTTTACAGTTGGCATAATGCACTGAAGTAGGTAATGTTCACCAAACATTCACCAAATCTTGACTGTCAGACAGACTGCCAGATAGAGAAGCGTGAATCATCACTCAGCAGAACACATATCCGCTGCTCCAGAGTCCAGTGACAACTGCTTTATACCACTCCATCTGATGTTTGGCATTGTACTTGGTGATATAAGACTGGCTTGTAGCTGCCTGGCAATGGATACCCATACCATGATATTTCTAGTGCACAGTCTTGTGCTGATGCTAATGCCAGACGAATTTTGGTACTCTGCAGTTATTTAGTCAGCAGAGCATTGGCGACTTTTAAGCACTATGCACCTCAGAATTTGGCATCCCAGCTCTGTAATTTTATGTGGTCTGCTCTTCATGGCAGAGTTTCTGTGGTTTTTATTGTGTAATATTTAGAAGAGAAGAAATTAACTTTTTATGAGACTGGAATCCTATTACGGTACCATGCTGGAATTCAAGAATTTGCTTCTTTAGGCTAAGTTTTCCTCTGAAGACTTTCTGCTTCGATTATACCTATACGGAAAATGCCAGCGTTTCCATAGGTATAATTGACAAACTGTGATTTACAAAAATGCGATGGTTTTGGAAATTTCAGCATGTCCACTGCAGATATTTTTCTGTAATGTGTGGATGGGATTAGCCAGAATCCCATCTACTTTTCAGAGACTGTAAAACGCCACAATTTGTGCCGCGGTGTTTCCGCCTCGGCAAAATCGCAGTGTTTAGGCTATGTGAGGCTAGAATGTTTGTAAAGGCAGACTGCCTGGCTAGGTGCTGGATTGAATACACCAGTGGCAATGGGACTGAGTGAAACACTGAATGAAACATTGTGTTTCAATATATTTAACCATATTGTATATTATATACAATATACAGTCTATCTATCTATCTATTATACGCAAGTATATTATATAATACAAAAATTAAAATCATGTAAGTGGCTATTTCTTAGTATGTAAATACCTATTGTATGTATTTCTATATAAATATAAGTATGTCTTTGCTAACTGTCCATTTTTTGGGTATAACTTCCAGACTTCTCAACGGTTGTACTGAACTGAACTGTAGGTTTAGTTACATCCAGAATGCATTGCTAATGTATGTAATTGCATGCCATACACAAGTGGACAAAATTGTTGGTACCTCTCGTTTAATAAAAGAAAAACCCACAATGGTCACAGAAATAACTTGAATCTGACAAAAGTAATAATATTTAAAAATTCTATGAAAATGAACAAATGAAAGTCAGACATTGCTTTTCAACCATGCTTCAACAGAATTTTTAAAAAAAGAAAACTCATGAAACAGGCCTGGACAGAAATGATGGTTCCCTTAACTTAATATTTTGTTGCACAACCTTTTGAGGCAATCACTGCAATGAAACGATTCCTGTAACTGTCAATGAGACTTCTGCACCTCTCAACAGGTATTTTGGCCACTCCTCATGAGCAAACTGCTCCAGTTGTCTCGGGTTTGAAGGGTGCCTTTTCCAGACGCCATGTTTCAGCTCCTTCCTAAGATGCTTAATAGGATTTAGGTCAGGGGTCATAGAAGGCCATTTCAGAATAGTCCAATGTTTTCCTCTTAGCCATTCTTGAGTGTTTTAGCTGTGTGTTTTGGGTCATTATCCTGTTGCAAGACCCATGACCTGCGACTAAGACCAAGCTTTCTGACACTGGACAGCACATTTCTCTCTAGAATCCCTTGATAGTCTTGAGATTTCATTGTACCCTGCACAGATTCAAGACACCCTGTGCCAGATGCAGCAAAGCAGCCTCAGAACATAACAGAGCCTCCTCCATGTTTCACAGTAGGGACAGTGTTCTTTTCAATATATGCTTCATTTTTCCATCTGTGAACATAGAGCTGATGTGCCTTGCCAAAAATTTCGATTTTTGTATTTCTGTGTCATCTGTCCATAGGACATTCTCGCAGAAGCTTTGTGGCTTGACAACATGTAGTTTGGCAAATTACTTTTGTCAGATACAAGTTATTTCTGTGACCATTGTGGGTTTTTCTTTCATTAAACGAGGGGTACCAACAATTTTGTCCACGTGTGTATATATTGTCACATGACCCAAAGACACCCACTTATAAAACCATAAACCATGTGGTGTAGCTGTTTTTCTGTGAAGCCTAGGGGTAAAGGCCAACCTCACTAGGTAGTAACCTTAGCAGGGTGACTGTTGATGGCCATATACTGTATCCATAACCAAGACAGGTTATAGCAACCCCTGCGCAGTAAGATATATTTGGTATTATGCTTGTATTACTGACCGAAGTATGACCATTGTACTGATGTCTGATGTACTGTGTTACTGCTTTGCACTTTTATGTGTTGCTTGCTGCCTTCTCTTGCAGATACAAGTGGAGAAGGGGAGCTTTGGTTGCGACTAGGAGTTGTACCACAGGGGTAGTTATTTGACATGTCCTGTGGTATGAGCTTGGTGCTGCCTGAAGTCATACTGGGGCAAGGATTTGCCATCACAACTGCACTGCACCATCAAAACACACAGAAGTGTCACAATATCATACATGCACAGTTTGATACCACACTTTCTTTTCTAGCATAAGTAAAGGAATGGAGGGCATCACTCATATAGAGAGTAATTTTAGATGCAAAGTTTTAACCAGACTTATACAGAAGGTTGCGTCTCTGGGTTACTATTTTCACTTGACTTGCAACCAGTCATTATGCTTGGTATGGCACACCGCTGAGGCCCAATAACAGGCCTCAGCAGTTCCCCCGGGTACATGCCATCACCATGAAGAGTGAGAGCGCTGGATGCCGCAAGGAGGCCTGAAAGAGGTGAGATATGTGAATATAATTGTTTGTTATTTTTTTTACACCTCCCCAGGGCCTCCAACTATTAGACCCTGTGGTCTGAAGAGACACCAGAGAATAATAATTTCACTTCTGGTTCTATATGAATAGAACTTTCAGACTGAAACGAACTGGAGGATCGATTCGTCCAAACCTGAGACGAAACAGACAAATCTTCAGAGGTTTGCCCATCTCTAGTATCAGGCTGAACAGGATGAGCAGACTGCAGTGGAGTCAGGACAAGCTATAGTCATCAACAGGTATCAGGTAGATCAGGATGGGCAGACAGATGCAGAATCAGGAATGAAAGCAAAATGTTAATACACAGGTAAACTGAAAATACAGGACAAGCGAGAAATCACAGGAACAACCTATGATAGGAACCTATAAAATTGTTGAGGGACCATGCGGAGGGCAGAGCAGATGTAAATATGTTGGGACTGCCTGGGATTGGCTGAGAATGGCCCACAGGTATGCATGTTAGGCTTTCAAGTTGCAGGGAGAAAGGGCATACCTACCCTATGGGCCAGGCTCAGCAGCAGAAGGAGATACACAACAGCATGGAGAGGCAGGATTCACAGTGTGAAGTAACATAGTGTGAGGTAACATACATAGTAACATAATAGATAAAGACAACTTAGAAATCTACCATGTTGATCCAGGGGAAGGCAAACAATCCTCATCAGGTAGACGAGAACTGCCCCATCGGATGAAAAAATTCCTTCCTAGACAATTGGACTAAGTCCCTGGATCAATATCCTATCCTGAAAATTTCTAGCTCCCATAACCTATAATATTTTTATTTTCAAGAAAGGCTTCCAGGCCCATCTTGAACTAGTTTAAGTTATCAGACATCACCACATCAGAAGGCAGTGAATTCAATAGTCTCACTGCTCTTACTGTAAAGAAGACCCACCTATGACTATGGTAAAACCTTTTATCCTCAAGATGTAGAGGATGCCCCCTTGTCAAGAGTTACAGGCCTCGTTATATTTGTACATCATATATTTTTACATTGGTGTTAGGTGACCAGGACAGCTGGCGGCTGTGTTTGCTGGGACAGAGAGTTTGACAGCAGTTGTAGATTGGCTTTTCAAAAGTGCAGGCCTCATGGACCTCTATTGAAAGAGTCATTAAGATGGTGAGCAGAGTGGCTCCCAACATATAAGCATTACCTAGAGCCATGCTGATCAAGAACAGCTGGTCTCGGGGGGGTCCTGGGTGTGGGACTTTTGCAGATCTAATATTGATGACCTATCCTAAGGATAAGGCATTAACATTTTCCTAAAGCTCCCACTTTTTGTTTTTCGATTTTCATTTTTTGAAAGCCTTCTGAAAGGCATAACTTTTTTATTTTTTCCGTTCACAGAGCTGTATGAGGGCTTATTTTTTGCAAGCAAAATTGTGCTTCATAGCATGATTTACCAGGAGGCCAAAAAAAGGTGGCGGGATTTAGAATAAAAACACATTTGTGTCATTTTCTTATGGGTTTTGTTTTACAGCGTTCACTATACAGCCAAAATGACGTTACCTACAGTGCCTTGTGAAAGTATTCGGCCCCCTTGAACTTTTCAACCTTTTGCCACATTTCAGGCTTCAAACATAAGGATATAACATTTTAATTTTTTGGTGAAGAACCAACAACAAGTGGGACACAATCGTGAAGTGGAACGAAATTTATTGGATATTTTACACTTTTGTAAAAAATAAAAAACTGAAAAGTGGGTCATGATTTGGCCCCCTTAAGTTAATACTTTGTAGCGCCACCTTTTGCTGTGATTACAGCTGCAAGTCGCTTGGGGTATGTCTCTATCAGTTTTGCACATCGAGAGACTGAAATTCTTGCCCATTCTTCCTTGGAAAACAGCTGGAGCTCAGTGAGGTTGGATGGAGAGCGTTTGTGAACAGCAGTTTTCAGCTCTTTCCACAGATTCTCGATTGGATTCAGGTCTGGACTTTGACTTGGCCATTCTAACACCTGGATACGTTTATTTGTGAACCATTCCTTTGTAGGTTTTGCTTTATGTTTGGGATCATTGTCTTGTTGGAAGATAAATCTCTGTCCCAGTCTCAGGTCTTTTGCAGACTCCAACAGGTTTTCTTCCAGAATGGTCCTGTATTTGGCTCCATCCATCTTCCCATCAATTTTAACCATCCTCCCTGTCCCTGCTGAAGAAAAGCAGGCCCAAACCATGATGCTGCCACCACCATGTTTGACAGTGGGGATGGTGTGTTCAGGGTGATGAGCTATGTTGCTTTTATGCCAAACATATCGTTTTGCATTGTGGCCAAAAAGTTCGATTTTGGTTTCATCTGACCAGACAGAGCACCTTCTTCCACATGTTTGGTGTGTCTCCCAGGTGGCTTGTGGCAAACTTTAAACAAGACTTTTTATGGATATCTTTGAGAAATGGCTTTCTTCTTGCCACTCTTCCATAAAGGCCAGATTTGTGCAGTGTACGACTGATTGTTGTCCTATGGACAGACTCTCCCACCTCAGCTGTAGATCTCTGCAGTTCATCCAGAGTGATCATGGGCCTCTTGGCTGCATCTCTGATCAGTCTTCTCCTTGTTTGAGATGAAAGTTTAGAGGGACGGCCGGGTCTTGGTAGATTTGCAGTGGTCTGATACTCCTTCCATTTCAATATGATCGCTTGCACAGTGCTCCTTGGGATGTTTAAAGTTTGGGAAATCTTTTTGTATCCAAATCCGGCTTTAAACTTCTCCACAACAGTATCACGGACCTGCCTGGTGTGTTCCCTGGTCTTCATGATGCTCTCTGCGCTTTAAACAGAACCCTGAGACTATCACAGAGCAGGTGCATTTATATGGAGACTTGATTACACACAGGTGGATTATATTTATCATCATCAGTCATTTAGGACAACATTGGATCATTCAGAGATCCTCACTGAACTTCTGGAGTGAGTTTGCTGCACTGAAAGTAAAGGGACCGAATAATATTGTACGCCCCACTTTTCAGTTTTTTATTTTTTACAAAAGTTTAAAATAACCAATAAATTTCTTTCCACTTCACAATTGTGTCCCACTTGTTGTTGATTCTTCACCAAAAAATTTAAATTTTATATCCTTATGTTTGAAGCCTGAAATGTGGCAAAAGGTTGAAAAGTTCAAGGGGGCCGAATACTTTCGCAAGGCACTGTATATTCTGTATAGTTATAGGAAATTTTATAAGGAAATCTATGAAAAAATGCAAAAAAAAAAAGCCAGAAATGTCTGTGTTTTACAGTACCGGTGAAGTGAATGAGATTTCATTAATCTCATCCACACATTGCGGAAAAAAAAGAGCTGCGGAAAAGCTGTAATTTTCAAAAACGCTTGCATTTTTTGAAAATCACAGCATGTTTAGCAGCGGAATCACTATATACTAAATAGATGAAAAAAAAAATGAGAAAAACGCAATACATTTTATTTCCACAGTGTTTTCCATTGCGTTTTTGCTGTGTTTTCACAGCGTTTTTTTTTTCTGCAGCGTTTTTTAGTTGCAGTTCGCTGCATGGGGTCTGAGTCTGGGGGCCCCATGTGGTGTAAACACCGCAGTTTGGCTGTGACAGAAAACGCAGCGTTTTACAGTCCCTACAAAATTCTAGCGAATTCCATTCACACATTGCAGATAAATATGTGCAGTGGAAATGCTACGAATTTCAAAACCGTTGTAGGAAGCCTCTGCAGACTTTCTGTGAAAAGCGCTGCAGGAAAAACTGCAATGTATTTCCAGCGTGGTTTTTCCCACAGCACTTTTTTGATGGTGCCCTCGACGTGGGGCCTTAGCCACAACCATTTTTCTGAACCAGACTATAATCACATAACCGACCTAAGCCAAATTTTTTTTCTCAAACCCATTCAGCTCAATGGGCAAATCGAGTTTGTGAAAATGAATCCAATTGTCTGATCCGTGAAAAAATACAGCATGCTCTATTTTTTCACAGATCAAGGACAGCACAAGGCTGAGAAAGTCAGATGACTGAATAGACTCAAAGTCAGAAGTTAATATAAAAGGAAAGAATTTATATGTCTCCTTCTTGTTAGGTCCACTTCTGGCTTCAACTCTAAAAAACATCAAAAACTACAGCTCCATCTACAGTATGTATAATTTATATGTGTGTGTAAATATTTATAAATATATATCTACATCTATATCTGTATATATATATATATATATATATATATATATATATATAAAATCTCTCTCTCTCTAGATAGATATATATATATATATATATATATATATATACTGTATATACCGTATATAGTACATTTGCTTTCCAGTGCTCTTTTTAGTTTTACGCAAACACACACACTTTTTTTTTTCCATGTGTGCGATTCTGAAAATAATATACCTCTTTACTGCTCTGCATATTAATATAGAAAAATCCATCAACACTGTGCTACTTTAGGAGCATAGACAAGTGTTTTGCTTTTTGTGATTTTCAGTTCCTAAAATACCAGGTTGGAATTGGTAATGTGCTTTGCTAGAATAACACTTGAGCTGTGCTGTGTGACTTTACACACCATTTGCTTATATGATGGTAATGACCATGAGCTCATGTCTTCACTTCTCTGTTCTTCTCTCTGTTGTTTGTTCTGTCAATGATGGCGCTATAATTGAGATGGATGTCCAGAAATACACTGTGAAGAGGACGACACAATACAGCTCCTATACAGGACTATACGTGGTGTGATGCTTTCTTTATAGCATCTATCTATCTATTAAACATTAACTTAATGGCCAAAAGAAAACAATAATCCAGCATGTGACTAAAATACAGCAGAACTAGGTAGTCCAGCAGAATCATGACTTTCTTGTGAGGTGAGTACACATGGGTGTCTATGAGTAATGCAGGTCCTGGAGGAAAGCCTGCACAGAAAGTTATTCATAGTATATAATGCATTAACAGTATAGGGACAGAAGAATAAAACTTGCTCATGCTTTGAATGCAGATTTTTTTTCGATGTTAACCCCGAGCACAAATGCAGATTACACAATCATAATGGAGCCCAAAATGTCTCAATTTTAAAATACTACTAGAAATTAACCGAAAACAACACTGGGACAGATTTATTAATAAAGGCACCGACTGGCACAAGGTGCACCTGAATTATCAAGAGGCTCTGGCCCCTTAGTAAATGAGGAGCACATCCGTGTGTCAGAATAGAAGTCTATGCCAGTGAAGAACTGGCATAGAATTGCTTTATATCTCACACCAGAAAACTGACATGAGTTATAATAAATAGTTATAATAAATATGTCATTACGAGGTGTCCTTGTCTCCACCCGCCCTTCTCTCCACCCCACTCCATCCACATTCACAGAAAGTGGCAAGTGAGGCACAGAACAGGGAATGTGGTGCCTTTTTGGTGAAAGAAAGTTCTTTGCATTAAAAACAAACCACATTATCACCCATCTACTCCAGAAAACTGGCGCAGAGGTATTGATAATTTCCCCCCACTGTCAGTAGAATGACCCTAAACAATGCTAGTAATGTGCTCCTTGATAAACCGTGCCCGGCCAGTGCTCTTACAAACAATGACAGCGTGTCACATGGATATTTATAGTTTTTGTAGTACATATTGTTTCTCTGCACAGCCATAAAGTTAAATGAAAAAAATCTTGCTAACTGTAACTACAACTAGGGGTATCCAAACATATAGAAGGTCAACATAATTGTGTATGTAACCAGCACACTAGGGGATGTGATGATACAATACATACCTAGCTCTCCAATAAATGTCAGTACTCTTAAAGGGGTATTCCCATGAACATAATCATATTTATATTTGTAGATAATACAAAGTTAAAGATTTTTGCAAATATAAGTAGCTAAAAATTCTGCAGAGTTTTAAAGATTTTCTCTAACCATCTTAGTGGTGACATCTGTTGTCTTGATCGGTTGCCAATGGATACGACCACGTATGCAGAAACTTTCTATGGTCTGGAACTTGTCAGGAACCCAGCCAAGATTTTCTTATTGTAGCTAGTTTATCAGGCAGGGGCACTACATGTATCAGAAGATATCCCGGCCACAATAAGGAAATCATGGATGACTTTCTGACCTTAGAAAGATCCTGCATTCATGGTCGTATCCACTGGCAACCGATCAAGACAACAGCTCGTGACCACAAGATATTTAGAGAAAATCTTTAAAACTCTGCAAAATGTTTAATTACTTATATTTGCAAAAATGTTTAATTTTTAATTGTCTACAAATTTAAAAATGATTATGGTCATGGGAATACCCCTTTAAGGCTGCAAATAGTGGTATTGGACCCGATGCACACAACAACGTGTTACACGTCTGTTGTTAGTCAATGGGTACATACACACGTCCATTTTTTAACTGAAAGTAAATAATGTCAGCTAAAATTTAGAATATATCCTAATTTTGTTGTCTTTTTCTGGCCTGATGGATCAGTCTATGAGGTCAGTTTTTAATATATGTTTTTGGGTGATGTATCAGCTTCCTTTTCCATTTCTTCTAGTCCAGATTTAAAGACAGTTAGCCTTCCCCCTTCACAGGCCATCTGAGTCAGTGGGGCTTGTGGGAAAATAGCCCATGTGGTCGCCAGACAGGACATTATGCTGTCTTGTCCTTGCCACATGAAAAGGGAACAAAGTAGAGACTCCTATGGGAAAGATACTTGCATCTTAACCATGGAAAATGTTACAATTTTTCTTTGAGTCTTTAATAGTGGTGTTTAAGCATCATATTTCTCACTGTGTAGCATACAACTATGTAAGCTGGTGATCTGCTTACTCATAGTATCCGAAGAACTTTTATTGGCCTGCTACTATTATATTCTGCCACATTTTCTATCTAAAGGCAGGTGGCATCACATAGGACCATGACTGACGGTATCAGGAGGTTACATTTATCTAGCAATAAATCCACCTCTGTGTGTTCCTACAGTATTTTCCTTCAGAGGCATAACTAGAAGCATCTCAAGTTACAGCCTCATCATCTACCATATGCCATGCATAATTTTACTGTCATTGTATGTGGCAGATGGGCATTATGGTCATACCTGGTATCAAGTATCAAAACCCTAATCTGACTTTTTTCCTCTGCATCACCACCTATAGCTATGACTACTGTTTGTTGCAATGTATCAAGGAAGGTAAAATGTACCAGATTGGAGACCATAGAGGATTGTTTAGACTGGATACAATTTTAACATCCTCTTAGCTATGACAATATTATGCCATAGAACCCATATTACAACCATAGTATTCATGTATTACAAATCACAATTTCCTTGTTAGCCATTGTGCCTTAAAATGACTAGTTCTGCTGCCCTACTGCCATGCATGGTGCTCCAATAACAGTTTTATATCTGGCATGTCTGGTATCTATCTATTTATCTATCTATCTATCTATCTATCTATCTATCTATCTATCTATCTATCTATCCCAACTGACTACAACAGCTGAGCTGTAGATGAGCTACAAAGGCGGCATATAAGAAGGGAACAAATTGTCACCTGAATTTAATGGAACACAGAGATAAAATTCACCATCCATTATACCAGAAAGAATTTCCCTATTGCCCTGGGGCCAATAAAATCATCAGCTTGACAAGACCATTAAGTTAAAGTGAGAAAACAGCATGGCTGGTCCTCTTCAGCACAGAAAATAACCTGAAATGGATCCCTGTACAATTTCTGAACAGATCTTTGTGACATACATTTCTCCATATTGTTATGTCTTGGTATATTTAGCATAATCAATGTTACCATAGATTTCTGATTCAGAGGAGGTTTCCAGAAATCCCATTCACTTCACTACAAATTGACTGTATATCCATGGCCATATATCCAGCTAGAAGAGAGACTTTTTTCTGTACATTGTTATGGAGTAATTGCCTTGCCTTAGTCGATGCTCTACTCTGTCAAATCAGTTTAGAGATTTGCTTTACAGCAGCCACATGGACCTTGCAATTTGAAGATGGCTCATTGACTTCTATGGGAACGCTTTCTAGGCATGGACTGTGATATACACTGGGGTCACATTGCAGGGAAGGAAGGAGTTGAGTTGTGACATCACATATTGTGAATGTTGAATCTTCTGTTATCTTTATATACAGTCATTAAATGGGTTATCCAGGATTAGGAAACGTGACTGGTTTCTTCTTTTCAGGAAGTAACATCATATCCATTGGTCACATGGCCAGGCTGCAGCTTAGTCTTATTGATTGGTATGGGACTGAGCCATAGAATTACCACGTGACCAACAGAAGTGATGTCACTTCCTGAGAATAAGAAACCAGCCATATTTTGATGGTTAAGCCCTTTAAGAAAATATAGTAAGCTTTGCTGGTGTGCTTGGCTCAGTTTTAGCCAAGATTTTACAGCCTAAGGCTGCAAAACAAGCCCCAGTTATTACCCCTCCACCAACATGCTTAACAGTTGGTATGAGATGTTTCTGCTGATATGCTGTGTTTGGTTTTTGCCAAATGTGGTGTTGTATTGTCTGTTCAAAGGAAATTGTTCTAGAGGTCTTGAGGTTTGTCCAGAAGCAACTTCACAAACTTGCACAAAATGCTGTCATGTTCTTTTTAGATTATTTAACTTTTTCCTGGCAAATAAGCTATGCTTGTTCTATCTTATGTACTGTCATGAACTTGAACATTTAATATGGTAAATGAGACTTGTAGAGTCAGATTCAGCTCTTTTGAAGTTTCTTTGAGTAATGCACAAACTGACCTTAGGGTGAATTTGGTGGGACATCCTCTCCTGTGAGGATTATCATCTATCTTGGATGTTTTCCACTTCTCATTAATCTTTCTTTCTGTATTATGGTGGACTTTGAATTGTTTGAAGATAGCCTTATAACCCTTCACAGATAGATGGGCAGTAACAAATGCTTGTCTAAGATCATTGCTGATGTCTTTCCTCCTTGGAAGGGAATCTCTCTCCTTGGGGAGAGCACCAGTGAAGGTGTGTAGAGTTTTGAATTGCCTTTTGCCCTCTACATCTACATATCCCAAGGCATTATGGGAAAAGGAGCTGGGAAGCTCATGCGCCCTCTGTTGAATATAACGGATCCTCAATTTGCTTATGACCCACTGAGTCTTGAGACAGCAAAAGGGATTTTAGCCAAGCCAATTTCACTCATCTGCATACAGCGCTGTTTCGGGATTTTTGTCCCTCATCAGTGCAGAGCAGAGTGAATTGGCTGGCTTTGTGGGAGGCAATGAGTGGCTCAGGGAAGGGAATCTCTCTCCTTGGGGAGAGCACCAGTGAAGGTTCTCGGCCTCTTGGCTAAGATCAAGTGTAGTATCTGTTCTTATCAGTAACAGCCAGTAGGTTGGTTCCGCCAGGGGAAGTCGTTCACCCCCTGTAGGGAGCCAACTGAAGACTGCGAACATGAGGCAGGGAACCACACCAGGGCTTGCCGTCACCCTGGGATCGAAGCCAAGGGGCTGGGGAGGCTTTCGAAGGTCTCATGGTGCAAGTGCCTCTGGGGATGGTGACTCCAGAGGTGCCTTATCTCACTGGGCTTGGGAAACCCACTGAGTTTGGCACATTGCACAAGCACTTGATTACACCTTAGAAGCACTCACCCTATTGCTTGGTTTATCCAGCATGGGTAATTTTTTATAGATCCGGCGGATAGACCGGGCCAGTACACTGGCACTCTATTCACTTATTTATTCTTTTTTGTTTATCACGTTTTGTCACCTGTTTGTCACTGTTTTTGTGTGGATGTAGGGGTGCGGAAACCCTTTTGGGTCCTACCCGAAGTCTAGGAGTTGGAGTGTGTGGCCCTCGGGTTCCCTCCTTCTTTGCTCTCCAGTGTCTGTCTCTGCTTTTGTGGAGATAGACAACAGTTGCAGGCTCAGTCGTACTCTTGGGGTGGCACCCCTTGAGGGGACTGATGCAATTAGCTGGCTTGGTAGTACTCCTGGTGGTGGCAGCCCATGGAGGAAACCAAGTAAGTTACTGACCCTCCTGTTTCGGCAGTTGGGTTGGTTTAGCCCCCTTACTCGTGGGCCTTTTGGCTCTGAGTTTGGGGACAGTTTCGGAGGACCCATTCTCTTTTGAGATGGGTTTTGCGATAGACCGCATCCTTTGCACGTTTTTTCAGTGGCACCCGTCACTTTTTTCCGTGCACTGGTGTTTTCGTTGGCACAGCTTTGAGACCTTCAAAAAAAAAAAAAAAAAAAGAAGGGAATCTCTCTCCTTGGGGAAAGCACCAGTGAAGGTGTGTAGAGTTTTGAATTGCCTTTTGCCCTCTACTAAGCATCTACATATCACAAGGCATTATGGGAAAAGGAGCTGGGAAGCTCATGCGCCCTCTGTTGCATGTAACAAATTGAGGATCTGTTACATACAACAGAGGGCGCATGAGCTTCCCAGCTCCTTTTCCCATAATGCCTTGTGATATGTCTTTCCTCCTTGGCATTGGCTTAACACACGCTTGAATGCTCCAAACCAACAAAATGCCAAACTGCTTTTCCAGAGGTGGTGACACTTGCTGATGATCAATTAATCAAGAGCATTTAACCAGCAGGGGGGGCTACTTACCCTAAGGAAAGTAAGGGTGCACATAATTTTTCAAACACTCCTTCTGCATTTCTGCATAGTTTTTGTTAAATAAATCATTACACGGTTTCATTTGTCATGCACGCTTCTTAATCTGAGGTTGTATTTGCCTAATTTTCAAACCTTCTAAACACCAGATGTTTATTTTTTTTATGTCCTCAAAATCATAGAGATCAGAAGGTGTACTATAGGTATTATGTGTCAGTAAGATGATTGCTGCAAAGTGATCTTTTGGAAGTGCCCGCCTATTCTGAGGTTGTACACACATACCTAGATACCTACCAACACTCACTACATTAAACATCAATAACTTATATGTACACATTAAATGCCATAGGTGTGTGCACACCAATTCAGTAACATAAGTTTCCAAATACATCAGATACAAGTTTAATTCATAGGCATGGTGCCTGAAACAAGTCTAGTGCATAAACAGTAACAGATCTACGCTTAGTGAACTAAGAACAGTGCACAGATATAACATATAACATATAGTTATGACAGGTTAATTCATTTGAAATACCTGCAGTGTCTTGCTGGCCAATCTGTTCTCTGGTTGTATAAGCCTTCATACATAGTTTCCTATCAGTTTTTCTGCTGCTAATAGCCCCATTATGAGGCAGGAGGTGTGTTCAATGAGGAGCATTCCTGCTGCTTCTGTTTAGTTACATGTAATTCTGCCATTAGTAGCTATAAAATAGCAAATAAATTACTGAGAAAAGACTACGTGAGCACAATATAGGAGATCAAGAGATACTGGACTGCAAATCCAGGTTGTAGCGCAGCTAAAAGATACCTGACACAGAAAAAAGAAATTTATCAGCACAGTCAGGAAAGCTGCTTGCTGTTTGTGACTAACATCCCATCTGAAATAACACATGCAGCCAGATATAGATACAAGTATATAATTAAACTTTTTTTTTTTACATTGTAGGATCTTGCATAATGCTGTCAGTCTAGTGTAGAGCCAGGGAAAGCTGTTGCAGACATGTGAAGACTATGTGGGGCAAATCATCCACTCCCGTCTCCATTCACTGAGTGAAGAAAACCAGTCCCTCTTCCCACCACTCACTGTGAAAATACCTTGCTTTTAAAGGTACCTAAGGATGGAACTTCCCTAGTAACAGCACAACAGGAAGTTTAGAGAGGTTTTCAGGCAGAAAACAGCAACAATTGTAAATAAAGGGCAAAACTTTTTATTTCAGAATCAGATGTTGTATGAAATGACACCAAGTTGTTTCAATAGTTAGTGACCATTTAATTCCACTGTTGATCCTAGTGGTTGCATGACTGCTAACAGAATGGCAGGTATCCAGTAACCAGTACCCATTATGAATTAGGCACAAACTTCCCAGTGCACAGGGTTCAAGACTGGCATATAAGGAAGTCTTGATGAATTCTGAAAGAAATAAAACACAACAAAAATTATATTGATGGCCCAAATAATAAAGAAGCTACATGTGATAAAAAAAAAAACTAAATTGTGTCTAGTCCTAGAGGACCAAAATATCCCAGACCTAAATCAGCTTTAAAAAATTCTTATGATTTTTTTAGATCATTCAGTTATGTGACTCTTATAGACCCAAACAATAATACACCTTATATTTCTATGGTTTAGATCAGGCAACAATAGAGCAATAGGAAATTATTGTTAACCTAGAAAAATAATGATTGTATAGAATATTAAAATGTAAATGAATAATGATGATTAGTATATATAAGACAGTAACCATATTCACTACCAGTTAAAGGGACTGGGAAGCTTCGCCAGAGCTCAGTAGGGAAGTAGAAGACAACAAAAGCATTTTCATCCTTTAGCTGTTTCATCAAAGTACTTGTACTGTAAGGAAGTGACTGGTGTAGTCATATGTGGTTATAATTGCATGTATGTAGTCCCAGCACGTTCACGTGCCCCTCATTGCTCTATTTTATAGAATACCTTCATTTTAAATATCAATACATTCCCTACTGTTTGTCAAGCAGTTTTCCTGCACTTTATCAGTTACTTTAGTGTTAACAGTTGTGACCCTTTTTAATAGTTTAATGTTCACATTTACAGTTTTACATTATAGTCTAACAAGGAAGATGTCAATGAAGTGCATAAGAATATTATAGTATAAGTGATAGAAATTTTCTGTGTGACTGAAATATGCACAGTTGTAGTAAAGCCAATAGTTTTAATCTGTCAGAAACAATTGTGAAATGCTTGAAATGTGACTAAAGTTTAATATTCTGTATATTTTGGATGGGGGGATTTTGGACTATATATATGAAAATAAATTACTTTCCATAAAAATTTTTTTAAAGTAAATATATATTTATTTTTTCATAAATTGATAGTGCAGATGAAGGGAACAAACTTTCTAACATATTAAGGAAAAGTGCCTGTGTCTTTAAGTATTACTCCCGTCTTCACTTCTTATCTGAGTGATTTTAGTCCGTACTCCATACACAAGCAGATTAGTTTACAATGTAATCTATAAAGAGGGGATGGGAGAGGGGGATAATGAGAGAGACAGAAATATCAAGTAGTCTACAGCATTAAATGAGTCAATTCTATCAGGAGATAGTGGGAAAGAAAACAGTCACTTTATAGTACAGGTGTCTCTCTGCTTTGAAGAGCTTTCCTCCTCCCCACTTCCCTCTCCATAGATTCTTAAGGATCAGATGAATAACTAACTAACAACTTACTTAATTGAACTAAGAGTTGTCTAGTAAAACTAGAGGTGATTGAGCTATCTTTAACCCCTAGGCAACACGCGCCATAATAGTTTGGTGCGTCCACTTAGGTCTAAAGGAAAACCACTGTACTATTACTTCCGGAATGAGTGTTAGCTGTAACTTATAGATAACACCATGTTTGAGCACCCCCGATCAGAGCTCAACTCCAGAAAAAAACAAGACAAAAACCAAATAGGGCTCCTTTCCTTTGGTGCCTGGCTGTGTGCCCAAACAGCAGTTTATTCCCACATATGCGATTGTTATCCTGGGTACAGCATTATAATGTTGTACCGTGTTAGCCATTGAAAGTAGTGGAAGAGTGAAGAAATCAGGCGATACCTTTTAGAGGCTAACTGAGTATATTTATAAGTAAGCTTTCAGGAGTACTCGCTCCCTTCATCAGACATGGTGTGATACAAGAACTGAAAATCAACAGATTTTTATACACATGGTTTTCAAAGCATTTTAGAGTCCTTAAAAAAAATTGCAATCTAAGTAGAGAAGTTATTTACAACAGGTCAAAAAAAACAGTCTGGAAACTTGTGGTGCGTGACGGAGGGATCAGTAATTCTTGCTGTTATCTGTTTGCTATCAGGAGGTGATTTGTGACCCTCACAGGTCACACATAGTGTGATTTGAAGCTGGCATGAATATTGAGTTCAGTTCATGGTTCAAACATAGTGTGACATGAAGCTGGCATGAATATTAAGTCCAAATTGCAGAGTTTGAAATTTTTGCATAAATTTATACTCCATTTCTTTCCTTTTCTCCTGTGTCTTAAAATGTCCCATTAAAACCACAACCCGCAAATCTTCAATAGACTTAATATTCATGCCAGCTTCATGTCACACTATGTTTGAACCATGAACTGAACTCAATATTCATGCCAGCTTCAAATCACACTATGTGTGACCTGTGAGGGTCACAAATCACCTCCTGATAGCAAACAGATAACAGCAAGAATTACTGATCCCTCCGTCACGCACCACAAGTTTCCAGACTGTTTTTTTTGACCTGTTGTAAATAACTTCTCTACTTAGATTGCAATTTTTTTTTAAGGACTCTAAAATGCTTTGAAAACCATGTGTATAAAAATCTGTTAATTTTCAGTCCTTGTATCACACCATGTCTGATGAAGGGAGCGAGTACTCCTGAAAGCTTACTTATAAATATACTCAGTTAGCCTCTAAAAGGTATCGCCTGATTTCTTCACTCTTCCACTGGGTACAGCATTGTCATACATGTGGACATAAACTGCTATTTGGGCACATAGCAGGGTATACATGTGAAGGAGCACTAAGTGGCTTCTGGAGCACAGATTTAGATTTTTTGGTTTTTGGAAGCCATATCACATTTGCATAAAAGGGCCCCTACAAAATGGGGTCACTTCTTGGGGAATTCTAATTTACTTGCACCTCTGGTGCTTTGCAAAACAATATGGTGTCCAGAAACCAGACTATCTAAATCTATACTTTAAAAGCTAAAAACACACTGTCACTTCTAAGCCCCGCTGTGTGCCCAAACAGCATTTCATGCCCGCATATAAAACTTTTTTGTACCCAAGATAACACACTTAAAAGTTATAGGAGTGTTTGTCTCTGTTGACACAAATTAGGCACAACATATTGGGCACTGAAATGGCATATTTCTTTAAAAATGTAAATTTTCATTTTGGGCTCAAAATGATAATAACCCTTAATAAATTATGTGAGGGGTGTCGTTTCCAAAATGGGATCACTTTTAGGCGGTTTTCATTGTACTGGTACTGGTGTGACATGTCACCAGAAAACATTTCATCAAACTCTGCCTTCCAAATGCCAAATAGCACCCTTTCCATTCCGAGCCCCACCATACCCATATAGCAGTTTCCGACCACATATGGGGTATTGCCATATTCAGGAGAAATTGTGTAACAAACTCTGGGTGTTTTTTCTCCTTTAACTCCTTGTGAAAGTGAAAGATGTGAGTCTAAATTGACGGCTTATTGGAAAAAAAAAAGTTATTTTTCAATTTCACGTCCCAATGTTAATAAAATCTGTGAAACAGCTGTAGGATCAAAATGTGTACTATACCCTTTGATAAATTCTGTGAGGGGTGTAGTTTCCAAAATGGGGTCACTTTTTGGGGGTTTCCATTGTACTGGTAATTTATGGGCTCTACAAATGCGACATGACACCCAAAAACTATTCCAGCAAAATGTGCCCTCCAAAAGCCAAACAGCGCTCTTTCCATTCTGAGCCCCCCGTGTAACCATACAGGAGAGTACAACCACATATAGGTTATTGAAGTGTTCATGAGAAATTGTGTAACAAATTCAGGGGTGCTTTTTCTCCTTTAACTGCTTGTGAAAATGAAAACTTTGGGGACATTTTAGTCATTTTTCATTTTCACATCCCAATGTTCATAAAATTTGTGAAACAACTGTGAAGTCAAAATGCTCACTATACCCCTTCATAAAGTCTGTGAAGGATTTAGTTAACAAAATGGAGTCACTTTTGGAGGATTTTCACTGTACTGGTACTTTAGGGGCTCTACAAATGAGACATGGCATCTGAAAACTATTCCAATATAATCTGCTTTTCAAATGCCCAGTGGCGCTCCTTCCCTTTGGTGCGCTGCCATGTGCATCATTTTCCATCAACATGTGGGGTATTTCTGTGCTTGGGAGAAATTGCATAACAAACTGTAAGATGAATTTTCCCTTTCACACCTTGTGAATGTGTAAATTTTAGGGCTGAATGAACTGTCTAAATTTCACTTCCATATTGTTTTAATTCAGTGAACTGCATGAAGGGTTCACAAACTTCCCAAATGTAGTTTTGAATTATTTGCGGTGTGCAGTTTTGAAAATGGGATGATTTATAGGAAATTTCTAATATAGTCTTTTAAAATCCAAAATAAATTAAAGGACACTTAAAAGATTATGCAAATATAAAGTAAAGATATGGTAGATAATATTTATTAATATATTTGGGTGGTATGACTATCTGTCTGAAAAGCAGAGCACTTCACATTTTGAAAATTGCTAATTTTTCTAAATTTCCATCAAATTTCCTATTTACTTAAATAAATGTAAAAAATGTTGATCAATGTTTACCACTAACATGAAGTACAATGTGTCACGAAAAAACATTCTCAAAATCACTAGGGTAATTTAAAGCATCTCAAAGTTAATGCCCTATACAGCTTTGAAACTTGGTCCTTAAGGCCAGGGCTCCACGCTGTGTTTTGCCCACGGAGAAAGGCCACAGAAAAAAAAAGCTCCCATTTTACAGTACCTGCAAAGTGGATGGGATTCTGACTACTCCCATCCACACATTGCAGAAAAAAATCTGCATCAGAAATGCTGCGATTTCAAAAACGCTTCTGTTTTTGAAAAACAGAACGCTGGCGTTTTCCATATAGGTATAATAGGGGCAGAAAGTCACTGAAAACTCTGTGGACCCTATGTGAAAAACACTGCTGAGAAAAATGCGATGCGTTTCCACCATGGTCTTTTCTGTAGCGTTTTTTTTTTTTCAGCGATTTGTTGTGTGGTTGTGTGTTTGTAAGGGATTTGCCAGTTGAGAAATTCCCCAGTGCTGCTGCAGAAACCTGAGAGGAAGGGAGTGACAGAGACAATGTGCCCTAAACTCGACCCAGCCCCTATCCCTGCCTATTTGCCACACTATCCTAGTGACAGAAGCAACTCAGCGGCAAACCCTTCTAGAATAAGTATCACACAGAACAGGACAAGACTAAACAACACAGAAGCAGAATCGGAAAGCCAAGGGTCGGTAACAGTTGGGCAATGCAGTACCAAAACAAAATCCAAGAGCGTAGTCACAGGGGAAGCCAAAGGTCAGAAGTCAGAAATACAATAATAGCAGAAAAGGAGCTAGCAGGGACAAAGTCACAGGACAGAGTACAATAGCCAGCAAACCTGTGTGGACTGATGACCTGTTTATAGGAAGTCCAGAACCCGCCCCAGACTTGATTGGTAGACAGGCTATCAATCACACAGGCAAGGCTAAGATTAACTATTTGAGGAGCAGAAGAAACAAGGTGCAGGAGACGGGTGTGGCTAAAATTCAATTACAAAGTCTAAGACATTGTTCAGACTGAGCAACAAGAACCTTAAGCAAGGAATCAAACTGAACACGCCTCCTTCGCCGCAGCGTGCGAGCAGAGGGTGGCGCAGAGACCTGAACAGGCAGAGACGTTACAGTGTTGTTGTTAACCTAACGCAGTTTTTGGTCTTAGCGGGTTAAAATGTACCTAACTTTAATGTTTTTTTAAAATGTATTTATTTATTTATTTATTTAATAAATCAATAGTTTAATTGAAGGAAATAATCTTTGTAATATGTAATGTTTCTTTAACTATTTTCTTCCTCTTGTTCCTGCTCTTATCACTGTTTTCATTCAGTGACCTTGTCTGTACACAAACAAAAACAGAAAGGAAATAAACAGGCAATTTCTCTAAAAAAAAATATATAGTACAAAGTTTCCATTATCACCTGCACTATTGATGTATGAAATAAAAAAAATGTTTTAAAAGCTTTAAGCTAACAGCTAGACTTCATACATTAATACGCTCACCTGAAAAAACACAAAGAGGTCAGAATACCATGTGAGCAATCTTTATTGGGCCAAGCATAAATACCAGCGACATTTTGGCTTCACCTAAAGACTTACTGAAGTCAACAATGCTTTAGATATTGGTGTTTGGTTCAATGAAGGTTACTTACATGATATGCTGACATTTTCTGATTTATTATATGATTTCTTTGTGGGTGGACTAGCCCCTATGGAGTGGCCATAGTGTTACCATCTTTGGCTGTAGAGTAAGACTCTGTGTTGTTTTCTGTTTGATCTTTTGGGTTTCTATGAGTATTCTATTTTAACGCGGACAGCTAGTACAGCCAGACAAGCTTGTAAGTTTTTATGTCACGGGAGAGTTAAGTGGCCATCAGACACATCTGCTAGAAATCAATTTGTTGAAGGAGCATCAGTCATAACCCATACATTTCTCATTCACACTGACATTGAATATGGACGTACTCCTTCCCTCTCTCTCATCAATAACTAACAGTAAAGGACAAATCAGAGCTGCAATAAAAATACACCGATATTAGGTTCTGACACACGGATGTAGCAGTGTTAACACAAACTTATGCAATTGAATAAACTGCTGCAGTGTGATATCTTATCATAGAAGAATACAGAAACCAATGAAAAGCCATTGTAAAGAAATTTTCATAGTTTTTAGTTATTTTCTGTGCGAAGATATCACACTGTAGCAGTCCAACCAATTGCAGAAGTTCATCTTAACTCTGCTATATCTGTAGTTACATGGTTAGAGTTGAAAAGGTTGAAAATAGAGGTCAATCAAGTCCAACCTTTACTTGTATTGTGTTAATCCAGAGAAAGGCAAAAATTCCATGAGGTAGGTGCCGGTATCCCCATATTAGGGTCAAAATTCCTTCTGGCAATCAGAATAAATCACTGGGTCAGCATCACTTTTCCAAAATTCTTATACAGTACATATAACTTGTGATTTTGATAGTATATTTTTCCAGTCCACTCTTGAACTTTTTCAATGAATCAACTATGACACCATGTTGTAGCAGAGAGCTCCATTGTCTCCCTGATCTTACAGTAAAGAATCCCTGCTTATAGTGATGGTGAATCAATTTATCCTTTAGCCATAGAAAATGCCCCTTTTTCATGGTCACGGCCTCGATGTAAAAAGACACATGGCACATTGCATAGCCATTGCACAAAGTCATGTCCGAACATTATGTTCATATACTTTGTTTGGTTTGCCGCACTGTAGCTGCTGTTTGGTCATACTTTTCATTAAACAGAGTCTGTCAGCTGTAAATTGGTTATAAACCTAATCCCAGTACCTTGTAAGGCCAGGGCCCCATGTGGCGTAAACACCGCAGTTTGGCCGCAACAAAAACCGTGGTGTTTTACAGTCCCCGCAAAGTGGATGGAAATCTAGTGATTCCCATCTACACATTGCAGAAAAATACCCGCAATGGAAATGATGCGATTTCCAAAACCATTGCGCTTTGGAAATGGCAGCATGTCAATTATACCTACGGAAACACTGACGGTTTACCTATAGGTATAATTGAAGCAGAAAATCCGCAGAGGAAAACTCTGAGGACTTTCTATGAAAAGCACTGCAGGAAAAACTGTGATGCGTTTCCACCGCGTTTTTCCATCAGCTCTTTTTGGCTGTGGCCCACTACTTGGGGCCTTAGCCTAAAGATGATTCTACAGTTTCCAAATCTGCCTCTCGCATTTATATATATATATATATATATATATATATATATACAGTACAGACCAAAAGTTTGGACACACCTTCTCATTCCAAGAGTTTTCTGTATCTTCATGACTATAAAAATTGTAGATTCACACTGAAGGCATCAAAACTATGAATTAACACATGTGGAATTATATACTTAACAAAAAAGTGTGAAACAACTGAAAATATGTCTTATATTCTAGGTTCTTCAAAGTAGCCACCTTTTGCTTTGATTACTGCTTTGCACACTCTTGGCATTCTCTTGATGAGCTTCAAGAGGTAGTCACCTGAAATGGTCTTCCAACAGTCTTGAAGGAGTTCACAGAGATGCTTAGCACTTGTTGGCCCTTTTGCCTTCACTCTGCGGTCCAGCTCACCCCAAACCATCTCGATTGGGTTCAGGTCTGGTGACTGTGGAGGCCAGGTCATCTGGCGTAGCACCCCATCACTCTCCTTCTTGGTCAAATAACCCTTACACAGTCTGGAGGTGTGTTTGGGGTCATTGTCCTGTTGAGAAATAAATGATGGTCCAACTAAACGCAAACCGGATGGAATAGCATGCCGCTGCAAGATGCTGTGGTAACCATGCTGGTTCAGTATTCCTTCAATTTTGAATAAATCCCCAACAGTGTCACCAGCAAAGCACCCCCACACCATCACACCTCCTCCTCCATGCTTCACAGTGGGAACCAGGCATGTAGAGTCCATTCGTTCACCTTTCTGCGTCACACAAAGACACGGTAGTTGGAACCAAAGATCTCAAATTTGGACTCATCAGACCAAAGCACAGATTTCCACAGGTCTAATGTCCATTCCTTGTGTTCTTTAGCCCAAACAAGTCTCTTCTGCTTGTTGCCTGTCCTTAGCAGTGGTTTCCTAGCAGCTATTTTACCATGAAGGCCTGCTGCACACAATCTCCTCTTAACAGTTGTTGTAGAGATGTGTCTGCTGCTAGAACTCTGTGTGGCATTGACCTGGTCTCTAATCTGAGCTGCTGTTAACCTGCGATTTCTGAGGCTGGTGACTCGGATGAACTTATCCTCCGCAGCAGAGGTGACTCTTGGTCTTCCTTTCCTGGGGCGGTCCTCATGTGAGCCAGTTTCTTTGTAGTGCTTGATGGTTTTGGCCACTGCACTTGGGGACACTTTCAAAGTTTTCCCAATTTTTCGGACTGACTGACCTTCATTTCTTAAAGTAATGATGGCCACTCGTTTTTCTTTACTTAGCTCCTTTTTTCTTGCCATAATACAAATTCTAACACTCCATTCAGTAGGACTATCAGCTGTGTATCCACCTGACTTCTGAACCACACAACTGATGGTCCCAACCCCATTTATAAGGCAAGAAATCCCACTTATTAAACCTGACAGGGCACACCTGTGAAGTGAAAACCATTTCAGGCGACTACCTCTTGAAGCTCATCAAGAGAATGCCAAGAGTGTGCAAAGCAGTAATCAAAGCAAAAGGTGGCTACTTTGAAGAACCTAGAATATAAGACATATTTTCAGTTGTTTCACACTTTTTTGTTAAGTATATAATTCCACATGTGTTAATTCATAGTTTTGATGCCTTCAGTGTGAATCTACAATTTTTATAGTCATGAAAATACAGAAAACTCTTGGAATGAGAAGGTGTGTCCAAACTTTTGGTCTGTACTATATATATATATATATATATATATATATATATATATATATATATTGCCATTTATTTCATATGCTAAAGGGGGAAAGTGCTTTGGGGGCATGTCTATGCTTGTCCAGGCTTCAGACTCAGCTCTAGATTCCCAGACAAAGCACTTTCCTCATCATTTGGATATGAATAAACGGTGATTTACATGAAAATGGGTTCCGACTAACAGAAACCTCTACAAGGACTGTGATTAGGTTTATAACCAATTTACTGCTGATTGACTCCCTTTAAACAGAGAGGATTATTTCCAAGAAACTTCTACAGAAAACCACATTGCACACTGTACTCTGTGTAAATCCATAATTATAGTTTTTGCCATTTTTTCATTGCTATGTTGTTAGCTGAAATAAAAACACAAAAGGGAAAGCTAAAACAGAATTTAAAAAACTCATCAATGAGATTTCTCTGAATCCTATTTACATGGGTGGAGCAACTGGACACTTTGAATCTGTTGTTCTCGTATTTTTACCTACACATTGCAATTTCATAGATTTCTTTGACGTTTGTTGAGTGCCATTTACGCTGTGGTCACAATGTGCATTTTTGCAGTCTTATAGAAAACAGCACAAAATAATGACTACCATCAGTATCCAGTTAACAAATGCTGGAGAAAGTCTCCATTATGGTGCGTCACACATAACACATTAGATCTAAGTAATATACATATAATGTATATGCTTGTTCCATTGAAGTCAGTCAGAAATAATCTAAATGCTTAGTTACCCACCTTTTCTTTTATCCATTTCTTTTAGCTCTGAGAACATGTATATGTACCTCTCCGTCACATAATATAGTAGACTTATTGGCTTATTATAATTGTGGTTATATTATATATTTTCATGGGAACGCAATCGTTCCATTGGTTATTTTACATTTGTATAAGATAGCTGCCAATGACACAAGTTCTAAATCACAGTAACTTATTATAGTGTGCAGGGGAATAACAAGTAACCATCAGGCTCCTTAGCATGGGGCTCTAATGTACCATGAGGACTTTAGGCAGCAAGTTCCGAACTTGAAAAGTATACCTTTATTTTGGTCTCCTTCACACACATGGATAATGCACATAGTGACGTCACAGTACATGATTAATTGACACAGTGATGTCACAGTACATGAATAATAAACACAGTGATGTCACAATACAGGGATAATGTCCACTATAACATAATACTTGTAGAACAGGGATAATGCACCCACAAAAGATCACTGTGTGTACAGCATATGAAGAAAGTAAATATAATGATGTCACATGCAGAGATTATGATGTTCCAATAAAGTAATGGAGGTCCATTCATTCCGTTTTCAACAGCCCCATAGCCATTGCTATGTATGCTACCCTGCTAATTACACCCACATATGCGGGTGTTATAAACTTACATAGGTAGGTTTTGTTCCCACCTTTGCTAATGATGAATAAGCCAAACTGGGATCAATCAGATATACTGAGACTGCAACCACCACTTGTGTTGGCAGCAGAGAGAGGTGGTCCATGATGATGCTATAGACATTTCACTTGACTCCTAGGAAGTCTTAGTTAACAAGAGTGCCACATTCTCTACATTCACCTCGTCCAATATGATCAAAAGTACCCAAAAGTTCATGGGTATACTCAAAATATGGCAAAGATTTGCTAGGCATGATTCATATATCCATTGTGAAAGTGCTGCTACTGACTAATGTGTAAATGCTACATATACCAAGTGACTTTCAAGATGGTTATGCATAAAAGTTCTCCAAATCCACCAGTTTTTGTGGACTGGCCATCTATCTTAAAGGTATGGGGCTTTTGGACTCTTCCCCAACAGATGATGTGAGGGGAAGGAATAATGAATCTTATCATGCTAGATCTTTTGATACTTCAAGGGAGAAAACATAGATGCCTGTGCATGGGGGAGTTGGGAGATATGGCTGTAGGCTGAACCATTGTTTGGAGAGCTATATAAAGTGTGTGTGGACACTGTAACTCAGCAAACACATACAGTCATGGCCAAAAGTTTTGAGAATGATACAAATATTAATTTTTACAAAGTCTACTGCTTCAGTTTTTCTAATGGCAATTTGCATATACTCCAGAATGTTATAAAGAGTGATCAGCTTAACAGCAATTACTTGCAAAGTCAATATTTGCCTAGAAAATGAACTTTATCCCCCAAAACACATTTCAACATCATTGCAGCCCTGCCTTAAAAGGACCACCTAACATCGTTTCAGTGATTGCTCCATTAACACAGGTGTGGGTGTTGATGAGGACAGGGCTGGAAATCAATCTGTCATGATTAAGTAAGAATGACACCACTGGACACTTTAAAAGGAGGCTGGTGCTTGCCATCATTGTTTCTCTTCTGTTAACCATGGTTATCTCTAAAGAAACACGTGCAGTCATCATTGCACTGCACAAAAATGGCCTAACTGGGAAGAGTATTGCAGCTAGAAAGATTGCACCTCAGTAAACAATCTATCGCATCATCAAGAACTTCAAGGAGAGAGGTTCCATTGGTGCCAAAAAGGCTCCAGGGCGCCCAAGAAAGACCAGCAAGCGGCAGGACCGTCTCTTAAAAGTGTTTCAGCTGCGGGATCGGGCTACCAGCAGTGCAGAGCTTGCTGAGGAATGGCAGCAGGCAGGTGTGAGTGCATCTGCACGCACTGTGAGGCGGAGACTCTTGGAGCAAGGCCTGGTCTCAAGGAGGGCAGCAAAGAAGCCACTTCTCTCCAGAAAAAACATCAGGGACAGACTGATATTCTGCAAAAGGTACAGGGAGTGGACTGCTGAGGACTGGGGTAAAGTAATTTTCTCTGATGAATCCCCTTTTCGATTGTTTGGAACATCTGGAAAACAGCTTATTCGGAGAAGAAGAGGTGAGCGCTACCACCAGTCTTGTCTCATGCCAACTGTAAAGCATCCTGAAACCATTCATGTGTGGGGTTGCGTCTCAGCCAAGGGAATCGGCTCTCTCACAGTCTTGCCTAAAAACACAGCCATGAATAAAGAATGGTACCAGAATGTCCTCCAAGACCAACTTCTCCCAACCGTCCAAGAGCAGTTTGGCGCTCAACAATGCCTTTTCCAGCATGATGGAGCACCTTGCCATAAAGCAAAGGTGATAACTAAATGGCTCAGGGAACAAAACATAGAGATTTTGGGTCCATGGCCTGGAAACTCCCCAGATCTTAATCCCATTGAGAACTTGTGGTCAATCATCAAGAGACGGGTGGACAAACAAAACCAACAAATTCAGACAAAATTAAAGCATTGATTCTGCAAGAATGGACTGCTATCAGTCAGGATTTGGTCCAGAAGTTGATTGAGAGCATGCCAGGGAGAATTGCAGAGGTCCTGAAGAAGAAGGGTCAACACTGCAAATATTGACTTGCTGCATTAACTCATTCTAACTGTCAATATAAGCTTCTGTTACTCATAATATGAATGCAATTATATTTCTGTATGTGATAAAAACATCTGACAAACACACATAAAAACCAGAGGGCAGCAGATCATGTGAAAATATAATATTTGTGTAATTCTCAAAACTTTTGGCCATGACTGTACAGTCATGGCCAAAAGTTTTGAGAATGATACAAATATTAATTTTTACAAAGTCTACTGCTTCAGTTTTTCTAATGGCAATTTGCATATACTCCAGAATGTTATAAAGAGTGATCAGCTTAACAGCAATTACTTGCAAAGTCAATATTTGCCTAGAAAATGAACTTTATCCCCCAAAACACATTTCAACATCATTGCAGCCCTGCCTTAAAAGGACCACCTAACATCGTTTCAGTGATTGCTCCATTAACACAGGTGTGGGTGTTGATGAGGACAGGGCTGGAGATCAATTTGTCATGATTAAGTAAGAATGACACCACTGGACACTTTAAAAGGAGGCTGGTGCTTGCCATCATTGTTTCTCTTCTGTTAACCATGGTTATCTCTAAAGAAACACGTGCAGTCATCATTGCACTGCACAAAAATGGCCTAACTCTGAAGAGTATTGCAGCTAGAAAGATTGCACCTCAGTCAACAATCTATCGCATCATCAAGAACTTCAAGGAGAGAGGTTCCATTGGTGCCAAAAAGGCTCCAGGGCGCACAAGAAAGACCAGCAAGCGGCAGGACCGTCTCTTAAAAGTGTTTCAGCTGCGGGATCGGGCTACCAGCAGTGCAGAGCTTGCTGAGGAATGGCAGCAGGCAGGTGTGAGTGCATCTGCACGCACTGTGAGGCGGAGACTCTTGGAGCAAGGCCTGGTCTCAAGGAGGGCAGCAAAGAAGCCACTTCTCTCCAGAAAAAACATCAGGGACAGACTGATATTCTGCAAAAGGTACAGGGAGTGGACTGCTGAGGACTTGGGTAAAGTCATTTTCTCTGATGAATCCCCTTTTCGATTGTTTGGAACATCTGGAAAACAGCTTATTCGGAGAAGAAGAGGTGAGCGCTACCACCAGTCTTGTCTCATGCCAACTGTAAAGCATCCTGAAACCATTCATGTGTGGGGTTGCTTCTCAGCCAAGGGAATCGGCTCTCTCACAGTCTTGCCTAAAAACACAGCCATGAATAAAGAATGGTACCAGAATGTCCTCCAAGACCAACTTCTCCCAACCGTCCAAGAGCAGTTTGGCGCTCAACAATGCCTTTTCCAGCATGATGGAGCACCTTGCCATAAAGCAAAGGTGATAACTAAATGGCTCAGGGAACAAAACATAGAGATTTTGGGTCCATGGCCTGGAAACTCCCCAGATCTTAATCCCATTGAGAACTTGTGGTCAATCATCAAGAGACGGGTGGACAAACAAAAACCAACAAATTCAGACAAAATTAAAGCATTGATTCTGCAAGAATGGACTGCTATCAGTCAGGATTTGGTCCAGAAGTTGATTGAGAGCATGCCAGGGAGAATTGCAGAGGTCCTGAAGAAGAAGAGTCAACACTGCAAATATTGACTTGGTGCATTAACTCATTCTAACTGTCAATATAAGCTTCTGTTACTCATAATATGAATGCAATTATATTTCTGTATGTGATAAAAAACATCTGACAAACACATATAAAAACCAGAGGGCAGCAGATCATGTGAAAATATAATATTTGTGTCATTCTCAAAACTTTTGGCCATGACTGTACACTCTGAGCATACATGTGTTTTTATTGGGGAGAGGGGAGTAGGCAACTGCCAGATAAAGGAACAAAGGATCAGGTGTTAAAATTCACCATGCCGGTTCTTTTTAACCCCAAAGTCATCTGCCAGCAGACAGTTGTGAGAACCCCATACACATTAGATGGTTGACCAGTCCTGTTGGAGGGTTCAGCCGACATTCAGTCTAATTTGTATGGTTGCCTTTAGTCTGTTAGAAAATACAGACAGACTTGCAATATGTAATGCACCTGAGATAAGGGCAGATTTCCAGGGGAAACTGAAAGGCCATATCAGTTTTTCACTCTTGAGTTGCAATTTAAAAATAATAAAACAATATACCATCAAGGAGATAAGGTTATTTTATTGTATGTACAATTGCTGAAACTTTCATTCCCCAAACCTCTTATAAAGGTTCTTTAGAGAAGACAATGCTTCTGAAGTGTTCAGAGGAGAAAAGAGTGATGATTAGTCTAGCAAGTGAAAACCTAGTAAGATGAGACAGCTGTGACTAAGTAAGACTGAAGGCAATAAATACAGAATAGATTGCAAAGTCTGTAGTAAGTGCACTTGTTATATTCACAGAATTAATAATACAGACTTTTAAAGGAGCCAGACTGAGAGCAAACTTGTTTGTTACATTCTTTCCTGATGACAGAAGAGAAATGGCCACCGTCTTGTGTAGAGTTGGCCTCTTTTACAGAAGAATGTATTTCACACAATACACAATTGCTGAATGAAATATCCAGTGTATGACATTTTCCAACAATCTTCAAAAGTTCTCATAACTATAAGCTGAATTCTCAGTGCGTGATTCAAGTAAACTGGTTATACCTGGATCACCGACTTCACTGTGCAACTAAAATGCTGGCAATATTTGCAATAGATCAGTAGTCCCAAAAAAGATCCACAGAGGGAAGTTTTCTTATACTATATACATCAGTAGTCATCACTTTGGCTACATGCACACAACAAAGAAAAAAAAATGGACATAAAAAATGGGTGAAAATGTGTTTTATCAGTTTTCTGGTTTTTAATGTCCATTTTGCATCAGTTTAACTGCATTGGTCTATTTCTTTTGACTCAGCCCATTCACCCCTTTTTGATGGAGGTCACACAGATACAAATCTTTTTTGACAGACATTAAAAACAGACCCATTGGCTTGTATTGGTCTGTCTTTCTGTGAAAATGGACAAAAATAGGAAATGTCCGGTAAAAAGGACATGTGTATCCATTGACTCACATTGTCCTAAAAAAAATTGTGTAATGGACGTTAAGAAAATGTCTGTTACATGTCCATTTGTGCATGGGGCCTTACTGTGGATATACATAGATACAGTGCCTTGCAAAAGTATTCGGCCCCCTTGAACTTTTCAACCTTTTGCCACATTTCAGGCTTCAAACATAAGGATATAACATTTTAATTTTTTGGTGAAGAATCAACAACAAGTGGGACACAATCGTGAAGTGGAACGAAATTTATTGGATATTTTAAACTTTTGTAAAAAATAAAAAACTGAAAAGTGGGGCGTGCCAAATTATTCGGCCCCCTTAAGTTAATACTTTGTTAGGCTACCTTTTGCTGAGATTACAGCTGCATGTCACTTGAGGTATGTCTCTATCAGTTTTGCACATCGAGAGACTGAAATTCTTGCCCATTCTTCCTTGGAAAACAGCTGGAGCTCAGTGAGGTTGGATGGAGAGCGTTTGTGAACAGCAGTTTTCAGCTCTTTCCACAGATTGTCGATTGGATTCAGGTCTGGACTTTGACTTGGCCATTCTAACACCTGGATACGTTTATTTGTGAACCATTCCATTGTAGATTTTGCTTTATGTTTGGGATCATTGTCTTGTTGGAAGATAAATCTCCGTCCCAGTCTCAGGTCTTTTGCAGACTCCAACAGGTTTTCTTCCAGAATGGTCCTGTATTTGGCTCCATCCATCTTCCCATCAATTTTAACCATCTTCCCTGTCCCTGCTGAAGAAAAGCAGGCCCAAACCATGATGCTGCCACCACCATGTTTGACAGTGGGGATGGTGTGTTCAGGGTGATGAGCTGTGTTGCTTTTACGCCAAACATATCGTTTTGTATTTGGCCAAGAAGTTCGATTTTGGTTTCATCTGACCAGAGCACCTTCTTCCACATGTTTGGTGTGTCTCCCAGGTGGCTTGTGGCAAACTTTAAAAAAGACTTTTTATGGATATCTTTGAGAAATGGCTTTCTTCTTGCCACTCTTCCATAAAGGCCAGATTTGTACAGTGTACGAATGATTGTTGTCCTATGGACAGACTCTCCCACCTCAGCTGTAGATCTCTGCAGTTCATCCAGAGTGATCCTGGGCCTCTTGGCTGCATCTCTGATCAGTCTTCTCCTTGTTTGAGATGAAAGTTTAGAGGGACGGCCGGGTCTTGGTAGATTTGCAGTGGTCTGATACTCCTTCCATTTCAATATGATCGCTTGCACAGTGCTCCTTGGGATGTTTAAAGTTTGGGAAATCTTTTTGTATCCAAATCTGGCTTTAAACTTCGCCCCAACAGTATCACAGACCTGCCTGGTGTGTTCCTTGGTCTTTATGATTGAAGCCTGAAATGTGGGTAAAGGTTGAACAGTTCAAGGGGGCCGAATACTTTCGCAAGGCACTTGTATATTAAAACTAATCAAGTTTATGAAACAAAAGATGTTTAAAGTAATCTTCCAGGAATTGTCCAAAAAATAAAAAGATTAGGGTTACCTGCCTTACTACCCACCCGTGTCCTTTTAATAAGATGCAGGAGACTGCTTTGCTTCTAGTGTTATGATTGTAAAAAAAATGGCCTCTACTGCTCTTCTCTATGTAAACCCAATCCAGAAAGGGTTTGTTCCTGCTAGAGGGACCTGGAGTCGGGGTCAGGTCCTAGAAATGTGGAGGTGACTATGGCTGTTCTAATACCAGACAATGGTAAAACAGCTGTGAAGAGAGGTTGTGCTGCTCCACTGTGCAACCATGATCCGTGCCTTAGAAATCACGTCAGGCTGATACACAGTATGAATAGAGACTAACATTACTAAAGAGGTTATCCAGCTTCCAAATATTATCTGCAAATACATCCACAGCAGTGCTAAAATCCTTACTGTTCCCTTATGTACCATTTGCTTGGCTTTATTTTTCTTGCTGCTCCTTGTATCACTGTTATGTACATGCAGTGAATATGTGAACAAACTACATTTCCCATGATTCATCTGGCTGCTCTCACTCTCTGTGTTTGCTGCTCACAGGAGGGGGTAGGGAGTGAGCTTGTAAATGAAACATCACAGCATCATGTGACCTCAGATGTGGGAGTGATTTATTAATTGTGATTTCATTGACAAGGGAGAGGTACACAGAGTGAGAGCAGGAAGATGAATACTGGGAAATGTAGTTTGTCCACAGATTCACTGCATGTAAATAACAGTGATACAAGGAGCAGCAAATAAAATAAAGCCAAGCAAAGGCTGTACAAGGTAAAAGTGAGTAGTTAACACTGCTGTGGATGTGTTTGCAGATATTTTTGGAAGCTGGATAACCCCTTTAAGCCCTTTCCCTTACTCTGCCCAGCCTCACCTCTGTCCCTGACTTTGGCCCTCCAGCAGCAGGAAACCTGTCCAGGATGGATTTTACACAGAGAAGATCTGCTGAGGCCATTATGTTTCACAATCATACCCCGAGAAGCAAAACAAGTTCCTGCATCTTACAAAACGGATACAGGTAGGTATCAGGGTAGTAGCCTAATGTTTTTTATTTTTTTTTACAATTCCTAGGGAACCCCTTTAAGTATGCGTTTATATGTTTCATTAAAATGTATTAACCAGGAAAACATCAGTATATTTTTTTTGTGTTGTGTTCATATCATGCACTTTTTTCTACTATCCCATCACTATCTGAGGTTATGTAGTATTTATACTGTCTCTCTACCACAATACACATCAAAGACCACCGGCTACTCACATCGATATACCACAAACCCACAGACAGAACGGCCTACCTGAGAAACGACAGCTTCCACCCCAAGCACACAAGACAATCTATTATCTACATCCAGGCTATACGATACAATCGTATTTGCTCCGACAAAGCAGACCTGGACAAGCACCTCCTGGATCTGAGGACGAAATTTCTCCGATTGGGATACAAACCAAAAGTGATGGACAATCAACTAAACAAAGCGGCAGCCATTAACAGAGACAATCTGCTCACCTATAGAGAGACCCAGAAAGATGCCCGAGTGCCCCTAGTTGTCACCTACAACCCACAGCTGGAAATCCTACGAAGGATTGCCAAGGAACTCCAACCGGTGCTACATAGGGACAACAGACTCAAGGACATATTTCCAGTCCCCCCTCTCCTTTCCTTTCGACAACCACCAAACCTGAGGCGTATTATTGTCTGGAGTGCCCTGAAGGCCCCAACTGAAAATGGCACCTCACCTTGCCTACAAAAAAGGTGCATGACCTGCAAGATCATCCACACCGCTGACAGTGTACCTGTCCCACAGTCACAACAGGTGCACAGAATTAGGGGGACATTTTCCTGCAGGTCTTCCAATGTGGTGTACTATCATAATGTGTGTGCAATGTCCCACCACAGGCCTCTATGTGGGGGAAACAGGGCAGAGACTTAGTGAACGAATGAACTCACATAGATCAAATATTAATGACAGCAGAACAGATCTCCCAGTGGCCGCACATTTCTCCGGAGAAGACCACTCTATTGAAGATTTTGGGGTTGTGGTTTTAATGGGACAGTTTAAGACGCAAGAAAAGAGGAAAGAATGGGAGTACAAGTTTATGCAAAAATTTAAAACTCTGCAATTTGGACTTAATATTCATGCCAGCTTCATGTCACACTATGTATGAACTGTGAGGGTCACAAATCACCTCCTGATAGCAAACAGATAACAGATCCCTCTGTCATGCACCACAACTTTCCAGATTGTTTTTTTTTGACCTGTTGTAAATAACTTCTCTACTTAGATTGCATTTTTTTTTTTTTTTTTTTAAGGACTCTAAAATCCTTTGAAGATCATGTGTATAGGGTATAAAAATCTGTGAATTTTCAGTTCTTGTATAACACCATGTCTGATGAAGGGAGCTTGTACTTCTGAAAGCTTACTTATCAAATATATTCAGTTAGCCTCTAAAAGTGATCGCCTGATTTCTTCACTCTTCCAATACTGTCTCTCTAGACAGCTTGAGTTTTACTCTCTATTACAGTATATTAACTGGCTATCTTGCCCCTAAATATTGTAGTCACAGCTATAAGCTTCTATCTTCATTAATATTGCATTGCTACTATGTAAGTATTATATTCATATATTCCTGTGAGATTACTGATCCACTATTATTGGTGGATCATGCTGGTAGTTTTATAGTTCAGACAGAACAGTTCCTATTTCTACAAGAAGTATTGAGGCTGGCTCTTGTTCCTAGTCTGGTTTGTTAATAGGAGGAGAGCCTGAGCTTTCTGCTCTCTCCCATACAGGAGGGGATAGCGATATGCTTAGTCTCTGCTATACAATAAAGGAGTATTCCCACAACAATCATATTTCATATAAAAATACTTTTAAAGCATCATTTTCACCCATTGAAACTAATAAGCCATACTATATATGTCACTAGAAAAAGCCCACTGAACTCCCCCATTCCCTACCACTCAATCCAGGTCAAGCAGGCTCAGCTCCTCTTTTTCTTCCCTGTAGCTTTTTAATAGCTCAATACTACAGAACATTGCATGTGCGATCTTAAAAGATGAGGCATGGTCAGTGAATGCATAGATAATTTCTGATATGGAGTCAAATGCTACATAGTACAGGACGACCCACTGTGTCCAATGTAGACCGAAAATGTAGTGGAGCTATGAATGTGCAGATCTTGGAAGAGAAGGCACAATGAGGTGGGTTAAGTCACAATTATTGTGCAGATGGTTTATCCACGTGGTTCAGCTAGGTTCACATCTGCATCAGAGCCTCCATTTGCTGCAGATTCTACGGAAAATTGGTAAAGAGAAAAGTCCTACATGGAGGACTTTTCTCTCCACCAGTTTCAGTATAAAAACGTTGGAAACGCGATGGATATCCGGTGGACCCCATTATAGTCTAGGGTGTCTGCAGGTACCTGCTGTTTTAGCTGACAGGCTTTCTGGCCCCTGGTGGACCAGAACGACGGAGAGCCTGACGCAAGTGTGAACCCTAGCCTTACTCAGTTTTTTTTTTTTTTTTTTTTTTTAAACTTGCGTGTTGTTTCCTGACGTATAGTGAATTAAAATCCACACTCTATATACAACCTCCCTACGTGTTTTACCATAAGAACAGCATCTTCAGGGAGGTTTCAGGGATAGTTGTACAAAAAATGGTGAACACATCACAAAAAACTCTGGAGCTGAGTGGCCGCCATAGCTGCAGATTTTCTGTATTATACAGCAGACACCCAGAGCTAATGTCTGCAATTAGTGCCCTCACTGATCACAGGCATTAACACCCCCTAGCGCTGCCATTTTGCCGGGGATTGCCGGCACCCGCAGCAGCCGGGAGCTTTTTGAAGGCTCCCAAGCGTATCTCTTATTATCTTCTATTGCAGACTGCTCTATGCAACCTGCAAAAGAAGTATCGTTATTTTGAAATGCATTGCAATGTATTAGCATTGTAATGCATTGCATCAGTGAACAGACCCTAGGGGATCTAATAATTGCAAAAAAAAAAGTAAAAAAAAAAAATCAAAATCACCCCCCCCCCCTTTCCCTAGAACACATATAAAAGTACTTACATACTGTGAAACACATTAGGTATCCCTGTGTCCAAAAATGCCTGGTCTCTCTTTAAAAATATTTTTCCCATATGGTAAACGCCATAGCGGGGGAAAAAAAAACCCACAGTTTTTTTCACTGTTTTGCCTCTGATAAAAATTTGAACAAAAAGTGATCACAGAAGTATAAAAAAGTTATGGGGGTCAGAATATGGCGACTTTTAGAAAAAACATTTTTTTGCACAGTTTTAGATTTTTGTTAAGGGGTTAAAATGTGAATAAAACCATATAAATTTGGTATCCCCGGAATCATACCGAAACAGAATACAGTTGACATGTCATTTTGGCTGCAGAGTGAACACCACAAAAATGAAGTCCCGTAAGAAAGTCGCACAAATGCACTTTTTCTTCAATTCCACCCCATTCTGATTTTTTTTCCAGCTTCCCAGTACATTGTACAGAATAATAAATGGTAGCATCATGAAGAAAAATTTGTCCCACAAATTTAGACCTCATATGGCTCTGAGAATGGAAAAATAAAAAAAGTTATGGGGTTTGGAAGGGGTGGGAGTCAAATACTAAGAACTATATCAAAAAATGCCTCCGGCGGGAAGGGGTTAAAGTGTACCTCCAAATATAAAACAACCTTTCATAAATGAATAGTACAGGTGAATGTAAGAATTTTTGTAATATATCTTATTAAGGAGATCTGTTTGTTTCTCCCCTTATCGGGCTGCTCTGCTCCCCCATATCGCCTGTTCAGCCTGTTTGTTTACATAGAATCAGTAGCCGTATCCTGCTCACACACAGAACTCTATGGAGAGAGGAGGGAGAGAAAGAGACTGATAACTGATTTATTGCACATTCTGTGCACTAGTAGCCAGTTATCTCTAGCATAGCAGTATTAAAAGAGGTACCTGACTCACAGAATAGCAGAGTGCAGCAGCAGCACCCCCTCCCTTCTTGGTATCAGTGTGTCTTCCTTGGTTTTCACTGATCCCTACATTCAAATGAATTGACAAAGCTGGACACAGAGCCGCAAAAACTATGGATGTGTGTATGGGCCCAATGAAATATATGGATCCATACTTTTATGACCTGCAATTGTGGCTAAAAATCCATGTGCATGAGACCTAAAACATAACAAGTAACTAAGCTTGATAATGGTGAAGGAAACATATTTCTTAAATAAGATATATTACAAAGATTCTTCTATTCATCTATATTATTCACTTATGAAAAGGGTTTTTTCTATAATTGGAAGTAGGCTTTAATGAAATATGTTAACAAACTTCAACATCCTTTTTCAAGTGTTAACGAAGTTGATTCATTTTATCATATATATCCACAGTAAGTGGGAACTATTACATGGGGCTCTATCAATACAGTTCCGGTGTATATGTATAAAATGATATTTGCTACCTGATGTGAACCAAGTTAAAGAGGACTTATCAACTCATTTGATAGGACTGTCATCCTGAGCATTTTGGTGCTTATCCAAATGCATTAAGCTATTCCAAATATATAAGCCCTTTTAATACTGATGAAAATTAGGTTGTTCTAGTCAGGTGTTTTCTCTAGGGGTTGGGCCTCTGGGAGCTGTATGTCATGAAGTTTTACCACCCACTTGACTAGTATACCCTAATTTGCATTAACACTAAATGGTCTTATATCTTTGGAATGGCTGAGCCACAAGGCTCAGGGTGACAGCACCTATCAAATGATTTATGTCACTGGGTATTTCAGACCTGGTGATGGATCTTCTTTAAATTGGCATGTGGTTGACAATGCTCATGAGGTATATGACTTGCACTTTTAGGGCTTGTATTATAATTGGGATGTAGTTTACATTGTTTAGAAATAATTGAGACTATAATCATATTCATCAGATTTCTATGACTGGTAATCAGTTACATTCAGCTAGATGGGGTTGTTTTGGCGGCAAGCACATGGCAGAATGTTTATACATGTACATTTCTTGAATTTATTTTTGATTTACCAGATCAATACAGCGCACTAAGAAAATTGCACGTAAGTGATCCCTGTTTTCCAGTAACTTGCTGCCAACTAATAATGGCAAGCCTTCTAAGGGTTCATCTTAACTAGCAGTTGGACTATACGCAATGGAGCAATTAAGTAACCCATATTTAGCACCTTTGTCCAAACCATAGAAATGGGACATGATTCCACTAGATTAGCAAACAATTATATGCTCCGAGCTGATCAATTCAGTCAATTTACTTTGCAGAGTAAATTTATTCTATTGAACAAAGCAGTAAGTCAGCGGGGTGTTACCTGAGAAAACAGCATGTCTGTGTACACTGAACTGTCCCTGCTCCTGTGTGGAGTGGCCCCACGCCATATGGTGCCACTATGAACTTATTAGCTGACAGATTAACTGATCCCAGCATTTGGGATCCCCAGTTTCCAGCTGTGAGAATGATTGATGTTCTAACCACTGCTCCAGTCTTGAAAGTTATTTCCTCCATTTAACAGAGTCAAGAAGACAGAAAATTGCCACCTATTGTAAATGCTAATCTCACCCCCCTTGTAAAACCCAACATAGCAATTTATTCAAGCCATAGTCTTAAAATTGGTATAGTGAACATCAAATGCATACTAATTGGCCATTTCTTTTGAAGACCCCCATCCCTACTTGAAGTTCTCCTCTTCCATATGTTCATCATGCCCTACTTCACCCTTTGATTACAAAACAGGACTTTCTGTTAATTATGGAAAAGGTATACGGAGCGTAGAAATATTATTAAGAATTTCTACTTCCTGAAGCATAATTTAATCAGGGCAAGGGACAGAAGAAAAAAATACATTCATCTTGTCTTATTGAAACAACAATATGTTGCCAAGACCAAATGCAACATGAGCATTGATTACAATCACTGTATTCACATTCCATTGTGTGCACTGGTTTCAGAGATTTAGATATGGATGTCACTGCGTGTCAGATCAATATCCTTAAAGGGGTTTTCCTGGACTATGATATTGATTACCTTACCTTAGGATAGACCTTTATTATTAGATCAGTGAAGTCTGAAATTTGAGACCCCTGCCGATCAGTTGTTTGAAGGGCTTGTGGCACTTCGGTGACCTCCACTTCTTCTTTTCAGGACACCTCATCCTTTGGTCACATGGTACAACTGCAGCTTAGTTCTTTTCAAATGAATGGGGTTGAGCTGCAATACCAAGGAGAACCACTACAATGTATGATACTGTGCTTGGTAAGAAGTGAAGAGACCACAGCACTTGTCCAACTGCCGCAGTCCCTTCAATCTGCTGATATGTGGAGTTTCAGGTGTTGGACCTCACTGATCTGATGAACTATATTAAGGACTGGTGACCAATATCATAGTCTCAGAGAACCCTTTAACCTAATTATGTAAATATATCTTAGGTATTTAAAGCTTCTGCAATCTATCAAGAGTAGCTTGGGTGTCCAGCTGTCAGAGACAGCTTTGGACTATGAGCAGATCACAGATCTGACAGATGTTCCCCTTGTATCACAAAGCCTTTACTTCTTAGCAGACCTATCAAATAAAAAAGATGATAACCTATCACCTATGCAAAAACACTAAAAAGCATCTGGTTATTAAGAGGGTTTCTCATCACAGGGTTTCACCTTCTAACCTGTCTCCTCTTCCCTCCGCTTCTTGGTTTAAGTGACAAGTTTGTGGGCCAGCTTAGCCTGTGTGGTGTATAGTTCAGGCCATCAGCATGATCTAAGGCTCAGCAGCTAAGTGCACTTTGCAGAGCTGACAGAGACTGCATTAGCCATCAGTTACAGTAACAAGAAGAGAGCAATGGTGGACAGGACCAGTCTGCGCTGCTGCTAGATAGCTGAGGTCTGAAGCCTAGGCAATGAGCTGTAAAAACCAAGGAGAAATATTTAGCTGTATTTAGCAAACAGAGCATGATAAAGTAATGCATTGGGTAAAACACTTCAGGTAGCTTAAGCATTTAAATATCATCCTGCTGAATATAACTGCTGAATGTAAATCGGGGATTTTTCACATCTTTATGGTCAGTTTGTGATTTGTTCAACTCAACTTTTATGTATAGCTTGCAAAAAAAAAAATCACATGAATCAATTTCCAGTGTGCCATAGGAAATCCTATTAATATGCTTGAATACTGTTTATATTCTGTTGCACATATTCTTAGCATTCAGGAAATTATTTCTGGTTGATACTGTACCACTTTTAACACATATAAGCTTGAGGAGCAAAGGGGACTCTTCAGTCAGATGAATTTACAAATTCCATTTGCACATTCTTCTGATGAATGGATCTCAGTGCACTTGGTTCTAGGTAAGGCATTACATTACTTTTTGTAACATATGATCTTTAAACTGTCTATCACCGAAAAATTATCTCTTCTGCTACTTCAGGATGTAAAATGTTCAAACCTTGTATTGACTTTGGAATTTGAAACTAAAAGTACAAAACCCAGAACATTTACCACTCTATTCATATTTCACATAAGAATGGTAATAAAAACATAAAATGTAAAATCAGCCTTAATTTTCAGCTATATTTTACAATAAACATTAGGTTAGTAGATTGATATAAGGTGTCCACGTTAAGGAAATAGGATCAATTTATGGTAAAATGAACACACTGAGAGGAAAGGTATACAGTAGATGAATAATATAGATTGGGCTGAATCTAGACTAATATATATGAATATTTCTTACGCGTTAAAAAGATACAATATATGTATGCCAATTCTCTACTCCTGTACTCTATATATTATTGTCAGAAGACTGAAAAATGGATTTTGATCATACATAAAAAATAATTCTAAATTCATTAGAATTCATTAGAAGCAGAAGTGTAACAGGTAACTACAGGACAGGTTTGGGGATATCTCAATTTTTTTTAGATAGACAATCCAACATGCACAGAACATACAGTAAAAAAAAAAAATACTGGATGCTTTGGGATGCTCATCTGAATGATTTCAGGAATTATCTATATGAATTCTTTCAGTATGTTTTAAAGGGGCTATGAGAAGAGAATAAAGCACTGGAAAAAGCTATATTACTAATATATATGCAGGTCCCCCACAGCCCCAGTTACATTTGCAGAGCACAGCTAGGGAAGCCAGAAGTCTCTCCTGAGTGTAATGCTCGCAGCAAGTGCAGCTCCTTCTGGCAGCCACTGCCATCAGTTTACTCCTTTGTAGCATCCTCTCCCCCATGCCATGCTAGCGCGGACAGATTCTGATCTTCTCTGGTCAATCCTTGTTGCCCAGAACATATATAGCCCCATGTAGCCCCATGTTGCAGAAATGTAGCTTTTCCATAATGTGGGGGCTTCAGCTTTAAAGTACCTCCGTTATGCACCATACATCTGAGCAATATAGGTTCCTAGCATGCTAGTTCCTGGTTCATGGTGTTCAGCGTCTGCATTTTTTGGTATTTTAACTTTTGGCATTTTTCTGACTTCCTCTTCGACTCTGCTCTTGTTCTGCTGATCTCCCGTATCTGACTTAGGCCTGCCTCTGGCTTCTGATTGTTTCACATTCCCCTGACCTTTTGCCTGTTTACAACTCAACAACAGATTCCCTCAGTTTACTAGCCTGGCCTGTATTTGATCACTTTCTCACCTTCTCACCTGTCCCCTGGTACTTTGCAGGTGAAGGGTGAATACTGGTTAGGTTACTTAGACAACACCCTTAGGAGTGGTCCAAAGCCAAGCCAGTTACCTGGCATGGTGGGTCCACAACACACTGCTCATCAGCCTCCCTTGCTGTAGCTTAGGGATGTCACTGAAGTGGCAGTAGAGAAGGCAGTATACAGAGACTTCGGCACCCTGCAATGCTCTGCAAATGTAATCATCGGGCTCTGAGGAACCAGTGCATATATTAGTAAGAACATTTTTCCAGTGCAGGAAATGCACTGGTAAGCTTTATATTTCCCTGCATAACCTCTTTAAAGCTAAACTATATTAGAAGTTGTATGCTTCCAATCCAGTGAATAGAGTCCTAATCATAAGTGAAAAAAAATCTGTACAGGACATGTAATTCTGTAATTATAGGAGTTATAATCAGCACCATACATTGTATAACCTATCCTAAACATAGATCAACAATATCATAGTCCCAGAAAGCCCCTTTAAATCTGATGCAAGGCAAACATGACAAACGCTTCCCTCAAAGTTCAGGGAGCAGTGCTATTGGCTGCCATTCTGGCACTCATCCCCAACACCCAATTTATCTATCAGTTTATTTTTGGCCTGTGGGAGGAAACTCACACAAACACATAGAGAACATACAAACTCTATACAGATGTTGCCCTTGGCCTGATTTGAACCAGGACCCCAGCAATGCCCACTGAGCCAACACTAACCATTGAGCTACTGTGCTGCCCATCACATCACCTTGCCTCTTCTATACACATTTCCTTGTATTCCTCCCCTTTATTTCATTTCTGTCATTCCTTTTCCCTCTTCTTTTACAATTTCCTTTTTTATCTATTTTGATTTCTTTTATCGCCAAATGTTCTATCTATAAAAAATGCCTCTTTGTCTACAGATTTTCAGATCAGACATTAGCCTGCTGTATTTGAATATTTCTCGGAATTGTAAGAATATATATTTTTGAACACGCTGAATTAGTATTAGTGTGCTCTGGTAGTTCTTGTATTTTCACTAAATCTGTGTAGTATTATTTTAGTATGTTTGTTTTCATTGCTGTTTTGCATAGAAAAATGCAGAATCCAGTTATTTACTATTTAGTTTTTTATTATCATACTAACAAAGTACATCAAATATAATATGCCTATACAGTAGATCAAATTTAGTAATAGTTATATATTATTTCATATTATAATATAATTCAAATGCGGTTTTGTTGTTCCGGTTATTCTATATTTCACAATACAACATTTATTATAACTATAAATCTTATATTCTAGTGCACAAATCATGAAGCTACAAAAGATTTCTCAAGAATTCTCTACCTATAGCATGGATGTTGGTGCACCTAGGTAAAATAACATTTACACAAAACATAAAGTTTCTCACAGAAATAAACCTTAAAAAACCCATTCCTTACCTTATCAATGCAGTCATCTTAGTCATTCCTGACTCCCAGGGGTCTTCATCATTTCCAGAAAAAAATTAATGATTTCAGTCAGTAGATGACATTCAAAATATGAAAAATTTCTGCTAACCCATATGACACTTGTAAAACTTTTCTTAGGAATCAAAGTCAATGGATGACATTTAAATTGTCAGCTTAATTTATCTTTAAGCTTAAGAAATAAATTAAGTTTTGTGGTAGCAATCAGTCCATTTGGTAACTTGGTATATTTCAACTTTAATAATGTCCTCATTGTAGAAGTCTATTGTTAGGGTGAATGGTAAAATGTAGCGATCCAGACAGGAAAGCTGGTAAATTACATTCACTATGATATTCTGTTCCCCTTGTACATCATGTAATTAATAACAAATAAAATATGTTTTCCACCTTATTATTTTATGAGATGTGTTGGTGGATATTATGGGGGTTTGAATTGATAGGTTTGTGGTTCATTCTTTTTTCTTAGGAAGACTGCTAAGGTTATGTTCACATTGAGTTTTTTGCCATTAAGCCTCCACTGCTTTTGTGAAGAACAGAATAAGAATAACAGAGGTTAAAAAAAATGGATCTGGGATCTGAATGGATCATCATTAATAGATCTATGAAACTGATCTTAAGGCCGGGGCACCACGTTGCAGATGCGCAAAAACCGCTGCATATTACAGTACCTGCAAAGTGGATGAGATTCTGGCTAATCCCATCCACACATTACACAAAAAAATCTGCAGCAGAAATTCTTGTCAATTACACCTTTGGACTTTCTGTGAAAAACACTGTGGAAAAGACCGTGGCGGAAACGCATCACTTTTTTTTCCAGAGCATTTTTTGGCTGCGGTTTGCTACGTGGGGCCTTAGCCTAAAATAGTTTCCCAGTTGAACACTAACTGGGGCTTTGAGTTCAATACAATAAAAAAAAGTAATTATACTCACCTCCCCACGTTACTATGATTGGGTGGTGCGTAGAGGTGCAGGAGCTCAGGTCACCCCGACTGCTGAGGCCAGTGATAGGTCATCTGACAGTGATCACCTCAGTCCCTGCACTTCCAGCTGGAGCAGTCCAAGGAACGTTGGGAGGGGACACACACACCGTCCGAATTAAGGATTGTTGGTACTTTAATTTCTTTTTGTATTTTACCCCAGTTAGTTTAAATTATCCTGGAAAATCATTTTACTGTTTGTCCATATGCAGCTATTAGCAATGGTTTATACGGCAATGAATAAGCTTTTTATACATATTCTTCAAATAAGCTAAAAACCAGGACTGTGCTGAGCTTCCTAGATACATAAGTAAATGGATATATAAATCCTGTGAAAATGGAAGCTATGACATCAGTGGAAGAAAAGCCTTTACGTCAGAGGCCAGGCTTTATAATAGAGACAGTGCTAGATCTACACTGTATGACCCATTGACTAATGGTTGGGTTTGGTTTGCTGGGGCCTCCAAGGCATGCATGAACTAAGCCTTCACTTAGACTGTCTGTTTTAAACATTTTTTGAAGCAGCGCCATTCGCCTGGAAGTTAAGGATCAGTAAGCCAATAGGAACTTGCAATTCTTCCCAAGTTGCTCTTTATTCCTATGCAAATAAGCAAAGTGCATCGGGAACGTGTTCTGGGGTGGCTGAGCATTGTGGCAAAATCTTCTTCTAACTCACTACCTCTCCAAGGAACACTGATGTAATCGGAGCTTTACCCCAACTCCCCTCAAGCAAGAGGAAGACCATGCTGCGATGCTCAGCTGCCCCAAAACACGGCCCCAATGCACTCCTAGCTTATTTACATATGAATAATAAGCAGCTTTTCGTCAAAATTAAGCAACCAAACAAATAATAAATACAAACAAATAACAGCCCTGTGCTCACGGCTCTGATAATGTACTTTGGATGGTTTAATAACATTTTTTTGTGCTGACAGACTCCCCGTAAACTGGGGTTGTATTTGGACATATAAATTATGGCTGATTATCTGAAATTGTGACATTAGCACATGTATGATGACCAAATGTTGTGTGAATATTTATTTACCAATTCTAGAACACATTCCCAGGCTTGTTAGTAATTAGATGTAGAATTGTGGCAAGGCCAGGGTAAGGTTCAATTCACATGTGCAGTTTCAGCTCTTTCCTACATTACAAATTGTGAATCTGAACTATAGCCCTAATGTTATTCTTTAAAAATATTTCTTACAACATTTTGTGGTGTGAAGGGAAAGAAACACAATCTCAGATTTGGAATTTGGGTCATTTAGATAATAACAAAAGTCAGCACTCTGGATTTTATTTTAATCTGTGACGTGGACAGGCCTAGCATCCAACAGATAGTTATTGAGCCATCCATAGTATTCCAGGCTTTTATTATCATCCACAACAGCACCAAACCCATTGCAAGTGTAATCTGGGTGCACTGTGTTACCATTTGTGATGAGGCAGAGTGCACTGAGCAATAGTTTTATTTTGGTATACTGTACTATGAGTATTTCAAAGTTTATTAGATGTATAACAGAGGAGAATGTTACAAAAATAAGTAATTTAAATCAATTGTAGGTAAAATATTCCATTTTGTTTATCTCTTTGTATATCTTAGTGCATTTCAAATGTCTTTTTTTGTAACATTCCAGGTTTATTTTTATAATTTATGATACAATAAAATTGGAAAGCCATTAAAGAGCTTTTCAGGGCCCAAATGATAACCTCACCACAGGACAGGCCATCAGTATGTGATCTGTGGGGGTCTGACACCTGAACCCCACACGGATCAGTCGTTCCGGCAAAGCAATGTATATGGTATACTTTATATCTATTTCTGACTATAGGATATTGATTTCTGTTATATCAATATGTGAATGAAAGTTAAATAACTTTTTCATCCAGTACCTAAGGCCCCATGCACACAACCAGGTGTGCTTCCAGTGTGGGGCTGATTTTGCCGCAGAATGCACATGGATGACACTCGGAATGGCTTCCAATCCACTCTGTTCCGATGACATAAAGCAGGATCGGAATTGAATGGATTGGAAGCCCCCATAGACTTGAACGCATGACAGAATTCAGTCGGCTGTTACACCAAGTCACTCCAAACTCAGCCCCTCATCGGAAGCATACTCGGTCGTGTGTATGGGGTCTAAGAATGTAATTGGTGGATGACCTCTACTGATCAGATAGGTATGGCATATCCAAAGAATTATCAATCTGAATACTCCTTTTACTGTACATCAGACACTTGGAAGCCTGGTTGCTGTTCCCATTGTAAATGGAAATCCCAGACTACCTCTACCAAAATCACTTTTAAACCACATATATGCTGTTGTTTGGATGGTTAGTGACAACTTAGTGAACGGTCCTATTTTGTGTCAAAGTGCCGCGAAGAAAATCAACTTTTAATGTGTATGCAAATCAGCTGTTCAGTGTGCCCAGGGAATGGCTGTGTCTACCAGAGCACTTGTTTTTGCCTCTAGTCACTGCACATCAGGACCTGTCAATCTTTAGATGGCAGCATTAGTTGCAGACCACAGGTGGGGAGGGGTTAATAACTAAAAGCATTTTTCAATTTCAAGTAAAAAAGAATCATCAAAAAGATTTGTCATATTCTGATAAGTGGTAAAAAAAAATATGCAGCTGTTTCTAGGCAGGCTGTGTGTCAAAAATATGGCAATAATCTGGAATGGAACGACAATAAAAACAGTAACATTTGCTCTCAATTATGGATGTGTCCTCCCTATACATTCTGAAATTTCACATAGGATTTCAATTTTGCTTGATACAATTCTAATATATGCTAGCAAAAGCCTTGACAGTCTGCAGTTCCCAACACAAACACTAGGAGGCCATAACTAGACAAATATAGCATATGCATTAAAGATGAGCGAACCAATTCGTCACGACCGTTTCACCCTGATATTCCAAATTGTCCGGTTTTTAAAAAAAACTGAACAAATGGAGATTCATCTCGGACAAATTAAAATGGCTGCCGCCACATGTATTGCGCGGAAACAATATAGAATAGACATGCGTGTTGTGAATCACTGTGACATCAGCTGTCAGCATTGCAGCCAATATTCAGTGGTAGGTGGACACCTTACAGTGCGGATATCATACACACTATATAAGGTGCTGTGGGCATGAACACAATGCATTGCAGTGATAGTGGATATAGGGATGGATCTGTTGTTCATCTCACTGAATAGTACAGAAAAAGCATTGAATGCTTAACAGCTTACAAATTGCAATAGAGCTAGTGAATCTTAGGAATAGGAGAGTTTAGTCAAATTTAATCAATCACAGGCAGATTACGCTGGGTTCACACATGCGCTACATTCGGGGATTCCGTTCCCCTCTCCACATGAAAAATGCGGAGAGAAAAGCACTGCAAGCAGAACTTTTCTCTCCGCATTTTTCCACCCTTTTTGGGCGGAAACCGCACGGACCCCATTATAGTCTATAGGGTCCGCGGTTTTCCAAAGTAACCGCTTTTTTTATGCAGATTAGATTTCCGTTCGGAGGGTCCCCAAGCGAACCCCCCAAACGCAGATGTGAACCTAGCCTTAGTGATAGAAATCATAGCTAGGACAGAGTGAGGGAACATATACAGTATGTGCTGTTATGAGACTGATTGTAACAGTAATAAAAACAGACCAAGGACAGTTAACCCCTTTATTGGCAATAATCTAATTTTGTCTAAGTCTGTTGTGCAGTAGAGCACTTTCAAATGGGGTTAGAGTGTTATGTGTTATGTTTTAAGCCAAGTTAAGTTGTGGTTTGTACTGAAATCATAAACAAATCGGGGATCCGAGCCACCCTTATCTGAAACCCTATACAGTATGTACATTTTTTCTATACACAATTTTTAAACTAAGCAGTAGTTACCATTATGGTTTTTATTAGTGACTTTTATTGTTACCCTTTTATAAAACTTAAATAAAAATAATAAAATTCAAATTTCTCAAACATCACAGAAATGTTCACTTTTGAACACACATGCAACTCATCGTGTGGCAGCCGTCCATAAACTATGCACATTTCGACAATTTGTTTTCCCTTATGGTACATTAACTAATACAAAACAAATATAAATATATATTTTGCTAGAGAGGACCATTTTAATATCATACAATTTTTTAAATAAAGTTTTACTAATAATTGTGACAGAACATTATCAAATAGGCTAAAGAAGCATACTATTATTACACTAAGTGACTATAGGGCCTACTGTGTATCAATTTATGTCTGTATATCATCAATCATTGAAAGATTGTAAACTTTTATATTTCTACTTCAGCTAGCCACGTTGTATGATATGGTAGTCTAAACTAAGTTATATAATTAATCGGTCTGATATTTACTGACTGCCAGATGTTTAGTACACCGTATTACTACTCTACTCCTCCTCTTTGTGAAATGTCCCCATTGTGTTAAATGAGAAAGGTCAAAATGTAGATCCACAGAAAAATCTACAGTTGAGTCTTGTTTTATTTTAAATAAAATAATTAAAAAAAAAATCTGTATACTAACACACCAATCCCATCTTCCTCCCATCCTAAAATTTACTTGTTGTAGATTCTTTTTTTTTTGGTACCAACAAAGATGATGTGACCACTGGAACATGCCATCCCTGAAGGCTGACAGGGGACAATGGTAACGTCACCAAGGGAGCATGAAGGGATTCTATTTATTTGTTTCTAGAAAATTCCACAACGCTTTACAAATATTGTAGGGTCACAATCTAAATTCCCCATCAAGTATGTCTTTGGACTTGGTAATTGAGAATACCTTTTTTTGTTGTTTTGTTCCCTAGAATAGGGAAATCTGCACAAATTTCTGCAATTTACTTCAGATTGTATCAGATTTGCTGCAGAAAATTTACATAGCAAATTTCAACCCTTAGGGTATATTCACATAGAGGAATTTAGAGCTGATTATGAGGCAGATTCTGCAGGTTTTTTCTGCCCGACCAAATTCCTTCATGTGAACATTACAGTTCACACACCAAATATGCATTTTGCAGCAGATTTTCATGTGGTTCTACAGAAAAATTGTTGAGAAACATGACTTTTCATATGTGTGTTTAGTGTGTAATATCTGCAGTGGTTCTCAAGTTGGAATCCTCCGCAAGACACACAAAGTAGTGCATGCTGGAATTTTTTTTGTATAAGTGAGCCTATTTGGAAAAAAGGCTGTGTGCATTGCAGCATATACTACCATATATTTGCTATCCATCTGCACATCAAAAATGTGCCTGCAGGGTGGATTCACATGGGGCAGATTTGATGGAGAAGTTTCTGTGACTGTCACTTTCATTTGACTGGGTTTGCATTAAATGATTGGAACTTATTATTGAAATATTAAAATTATAATTTTTTTTTTTTTTGAAAAAATCTGCTACATGTGAATAAATCCTGTGAATAGTAATAGAAAAGTATTCACTACTAATCAAAAAACTGTCTCTAAAACGTCTCATTCCGAGTGCTGACCTTAGTTTAAAATGATATATTTTAAGAACTAAAACCAATTTGCATCTTGACTTTGCACCAGCCAGTCTAGGCATTTGTAGGTCACAAACGATCATCTAAGTATAATTGCTGTGAATTAGGTCGTTCCGTGACTTCATATTGGTGGTTGATATAATGGAGATCGCAGTTGCTTTTGTTATGCCAGAATGAACCCATCTGTACATGTGTGGTTAACTGAAGAATTGGCTTAGTCAGTACAGATTCCTTTGTAAACAACCGGTTTTATATCTAAGCCAGAGAGGGTTGTCCATTTATCTCCTAATCTGTGGTCATAAAGTTGTACTTCCATTGCATTGTTAGTGTGTAAACTGGTTTTATGGCTGCTATGCAGTTGTTGCCAGTTCTCCCACAAGTTTTCCCTTCCTGTAAGGAGTACTCTTTGCAGATGCAAAAGAACTGTGTGGGATCTTTCTCTACGGAGGACAAAGACTCCTAAGCCTTTTGAGCGGTCAATTTTTCATTTCTGAGTTATGAATATTGATTCGAGACATAATCTTTGTTTTTTTGAATTAATATTTACATAAAAGATATTCACAGTCTACCCCCTAAGTCTAGAGGTCCTACACCAGTGTCAGGGAGCTGTCTGGGTATTTTTTCCCACGATTTGCTCTGCTATTCTGTTAACAATAGAGGCTCATTAACGTTTGGCCCTCCAAGTTAGAGCAGCCCAAGCCTGAGTCGCAGGACGTCTGCCCAATATGTAAAATAAGAGAATGAATAGGTTCCTTGGAAACAATGATAACAAGGGCTGGTTGAGCTAACTTTGACAGCGTGTGGTAATTTTCCAGCCCACTGCTCCTGTAAAGAGTACTGGCACTCGAAGCAAAGACTACCAGGCTAAGTGCTGTGAATAGCTACAAACAAGTGTAGACTATCTGATGATGTCATACCCGCAACGTGACAGATTGAGCTCCCTTCTTTCATGTGATTCAGGGGCCCACATTTAACTCTTTCTAGGCACAGTATAAAAGAGACATGCTGACGAATAATCCAATAATTGGACGACAGAGTGGCAAGGAAATCCCAGGTGAGGTCTCATTACAGGACTTCTCGTAAAGTGGTTAATCAATCATTATGCTTCGAGGATCACGTCTAAATCCCACACCACACGACCAGCCCTAGGGATACTTCAATTACGGATTTTTTTTTTTTTTGAAGAAATATTAGAAATTTGAACAAATGTGATATGTAATAAGCACTACATTTTAGCATTAGACCCAGTAAAGTATCAATGATTAAAATACAATGTTGGGAAAAAAAAAAAAGGTCAAGTTGCTGGTATAAAGGTCATTGTGTTATTGTATAGCAAATTCACTAGGAAATGACATTTTTTACACGGTTAATGGTTTGGGGCTGTAACACTGTTACAGCTATGTGGTCGTGAGGAGTTAAAAATCCTTAATGATGCTGTGTCAAATTACAAATGTACACTAGGGGCATAGTTGGGGGGCAACTGAGGAGGTGAGTGGCACAAAAAACAGTTATGTGCATTTAGATACAGAATAAGAGTAGTAAACTAAGCCTTTGAAGGAAAGCCTAGCTGCAGTTCTGTGTACTGGTACAGTTTCCATACGTAGGTTTTTCTTCAGTGTGAATTCATTCAGTTTGCTTTGCACACCATGATGATCATAATGAGATGCAACTCAGATGCAAGCATGGGTGTTCCTGCAGAAAATGCAGTTAATGCGGCTGTTTTCTCTGTTACACTGTGGTGGGACAGTTAAAGGAGTTTGGCCATTATGGACACTTATTCCCTATCCACAGGACAAGGAATAAGTGTCTGATCGCTGGGGGCCCAAACACTGGGTCCTCCAGTAATCAGGAGGGCCTCTTCGTGAATGGAGGACCAGTGCATTTGCGTGACCGTTGCTCCATTTACTTCAAATGGGCTGCCAAGACTGTAATCTCTGGCAGTGCCCACAGTTCCAAAGAAGTGAATGGAGCAGCAGTCACGCAAATCCATTGGTACTCCAGAAGAATGGTGGACTGAAAGTCCCCCCCAAAGCCTCCTTGTGAATGATCACTGGGGGACCCAGTGTTCAGGCCCCCCAGCAATCAAACACTTATCCCCTATCCACAGGACAGGGGGAAAGTGTCCAAAACAGCACAACCCCTTTAAGTCACGTTAACTAAAATGCAGTCTGTTTTATGGATGTGCTACTTGTTTGTTCAGTGTCTCATAGGAATACCTCCTATGGAAAGTATTGTTGTTTACTGCTACTGGAGATATGTTCTACTCTGTTTACTAGTATTTAGACTGTTTTACAGTTATGTTCAATGCACCTTTAAGAGAGGATTATGCAATTTAGGATGCTTTAATGTCTGTAAATGAAAGTGGCATTCTCTGTATTCTATCTAGAATACAACCTCTAGAATACATCTAGCTAGTATTCTATCTAAAAAATAGGTGGACCTAAGTTAAAGGGGATTTCTGGGCTAAAATTATTGATGACCTATTCTAAAGATAGGTCATCAATATCAGATCAGTGAGGGTCTGAAACCCAGCACCCCCAGTGATCAGCTGTTCTCAGCACCTGATACACAGAGAATAGAGCAGGAAGCAGACAGCTAACAGAGCTATCTGTCTCCTACTCCATTCTCTGTGTATCAGCAGCTGAGAACAGCTGATCACTGGGGGTGCTGGGAGCTGGTTAATTACTCCAATTTCTCATGAAACCAGTTCAATACAATATCTCAACATGCAAAACTGTAAACAGGCTGAAGTCCATAAACCATCCACTGGGTGGCTGCACATAGTAATATATAGGAAAACATCTCATGGTAGGGTATTTCAATGTTTTGGAAAGCTTATGATCTCATAACACATATATATGGACATGTCTCATCAAAGCAAAATGGTAAGAAGAAACTGTATGTATTGTGCACCAGCAAAGTGAACTCCAAGTCAAATAACTAGTCTGAGCTAATAAGTTGTCTTTTCAGATTCCATATACTTAGATAAGACAAAAATTCTGAATTCTTGTGGCTGCTCACCCACTCCAGCTTCAGACACTGTCAATTTTATGGTAGTGTATAGTTATAGCATCATTAGCATGGCTGAACGGGCCCAGCAAGTGGACCCTCCAGTGGGCCCAGGCTCTAACACAACCATCACTATGTTCAAATATTATGTCATAAAACATATGCTCTGGACCCTCAAAATAGAGACTCTAAGAATAAATTGGTGGGTTCAAAACCCCTGTCCAATACTGCCAATGAGGTAGTTTTATTCAACTGATACATTGCATATGGTTTTTCACCATGTTTATTTTAGCAGAAAACAATGCAGAAGTGGCGGCTCACTTTGATTTTCCATAGAGGACATGTTTTTGATATTGTTTTTCCTTTGTGGCTGGGGTGAAATTTTTCCCCACGTCACCATGTAAAAATAAAAGGCAACTTTTTTAGTAAGAGAAGACGATGCAATTACTGAGTCGCTATGGATGAGATAATACAAGGGCCATATTATGGAATGCAACTCTACAAGAGCTTTATTTAGCAGACACTGCAGATACATTTCACAGAATGATAGACATTTTCCTGCAAGAACATGTTGTATAAGAAATCTGGCATCAGTGACACACCATAGCATAGTAAGTCAAGTGACAAGAAGCCAACCTGAAGTTCTCAGGGCAGGAAAATATCTTATGTAACTCCACAATGAATAGCAACTGTCTATGACTATATCTGTATACAGTAGATAATTGTCCTATGCTTTATTAAATACTGTATATTTGGTCTTAATGCCCATTTTATGTTTATCAAGAATTTGCTCATTTTAGTGCCATTGATTTTCTAAAAATGTAATATTAGAGGTGGTAAGTGCAAGTATAGTGACAAGATAAAAGTTGATCATCTTGTCTCAATGGAGGAGGCTCAGCCTGGTTTTTACATAATATACAAGTCTTTACCATGAGGAAATTTTGCTGCAGGCAGAATATTTCCATATGTGCTTCCCCGAATCTTCTACAGAAAAGACAACAATGAACTGTTGAGGATCAGAAAAGCAATTGATGTCCTGGAGAATGGTAGAGAAAACAATCTGACATAGTTTTAAAATCAGAAGACTTTGACATTAAATCAAATCTGAAGATACATAAAGTCGCATAAATCATGAAAACCCTTCCAAGGTCTCAATAATTGTTGTTGGGACACCAAAAGACAATTCTCTTAAAAATAAAGCACAAAGACTCATATATGTTCTAAAATATTGTGCCTGGGGTTCTAACTAATGGCAGTGAGTGTTCTAGACTCAAAGGGTACATGCTTGTCTCTAGGGGTGTAGTCACATGCAGCACACTGTATGAGCACAGTTATGGTGGTACTTTGATATAATTTATGTAATTAGCAGGTTCATATTGTGGGAATAGTCAGAAAACAGAGTTGTAGGCTGCAGTTTATGGCCATGCTCTGCCTTCCTTGATCTGTGCATTGCCTATGATCTTTGCCTGCCATCAAACCAATTTCTCGTGTCCATTTCTCATTTCTGTGCCAGCCATTGTAGTTGTAGACTTACGCAGGTGGCAAAGTCCATAGCCCACTTCGGAAGATGAGGATGAATTCTACTTTCCTTCCTGTCTAAGCACTACACCAAAGTCCTTCGTGATCCAGTGAGTCCACATTTCCGGTAGGCCATTGTTACATTTACAAACTGGAGAAGGCTATTGGAAGTCTGTAAAATAATTGAAAAGTTCTACAGAATTCAGACAGTGGTAAATAATAAAGCATGGTAGACGTCATAGGAAATAGATTGATCATTAAGGTTATTCTTTTTTCCTTTAGCTGAAAAAATCTGAGGAAAAAAATGTGCTTCTGGCTCTGATTGAAATGAATGGGAGAGTTGTGAGGTGTTTTTGAGGCAGAATTTGAGGCAGATTCCACCTGAAAAATCTGCTTGCAAAAAACTCTGTGTGAACTTACCCTTAATGAGTGCAAGGGTCTGCCTGCATTTGTAAGTACTTTGCACATCTAAAACATCAGATCACAATACAGCAGCAGAGCTTACAAATGCACCCAGCCCCGTGCAGATGGACCAATGACAGAAGAGCTGCACCAGCCATTGAAATCAATAGCAGGCTCTGGCTTTTCTGTGATTGGGCCATTTGACTTTATCACCAAAGCAGGTGCTCTGGTGTTAAAATCATATGGACCAATTACAGAAGAGCTGCTGCCACTTCTGAATTCAATAGGGGCAGAAGGTCTTCTGTGATAGCGGGACCACCGCCAAGTATAGTGGCGGTGGTCCTGCTATGATATAGCCCTATGCTGTGACACTATGATGTCACAGTACAGGAATAGTAATATAAACATTGGTGGTAGTGCTTAAAAAAAAAATAAAGCTGCAGCCGCTACTGCCGGCGGTAGCCTCGCTATGAATCAGCCCTTTGGCTATTTGAGTTTGGCGCTAAATTCAAATGGACCAATCAGAGAAGAGCCAATGGCACTATAGAAACCAATAGCGGCCGGCTGCCGGCTCTTCTGTGACTGGCCCATTTGATTTTAGTGGTGCTTTGGCACTAAATTTAAAAGGCATATTCATAGCTGAGCTACTACCGGCAGCAGCTACACTTTTTTTTTCTGACTGTCACCAATGTCACAGGGATATATCATAGCGGGTCCAATGCCACTACATTACCAGTGATGGTCCTGCTGACCCTATTGAATTCATCTCTTCTGAGATTGGCAATTTGAATTTAGCGCCAAGGCTCCTGCTAAATTCAAATGGCCAAAGTTTCCATACATAGCTGGGCCCATTCTGGTAATAGCAGCGGCAGCGATTACCGGTGGTGGTCCCGTTATCACAGAAATACTGCTCTCCTGTGACTTGTCCAACTGAATTTAGATTGAGAGCACCTGCTTTGGTGCAAAATTAAAATGCCCAAATACAGCCAGTCCCTGTCCTGAGTCCACCTCCCACGGGAGACATCGTCAGCCTAAGGCTGAAACCCCTGCGGCAAAAAAACACTTCGTTTTACAGTACCTGCAAAGTGGATGGGATTCTGGCTAATCCCAGCCACACATTGCAGAAAAAAATTTGCTGTGGAAAAGCTGCGATTTCAAAAATACTTGTTTTTAAAAATTGCAGCATATCAATTATACCTATGGAAATGCTGGCATTTTCCATATAGGTATAATAGGGGCAGAAAGTCCATGGAGGAAAACTGTGAAAATGCCATGAAAATGGTTCAGAAAGAAACATGATGTGTTTCCGCCACGTTTTTTGCTGCATTTTGCCGAAGCTTTACGTAATGTAATCCTCAGACATAGGAACGGATTCTCATCCATCAGTCACCTCCAGCTTGACACCAAGCACCTAGTCGTATAGATAGATAGATAATCGTATAGGACTATCTTCAGTGAAAGGCAGAGCAAGGGTTTTTGAAACAGGTGTCCAAAACCAGATCTCAACATCATGAAATCTAGTATCACCTGGAGAGATAAAAGCTCCTAAATTACTCAGTACTTAGATTGTGCACCCTACTTGGGACAGTGTTGACAATATCTCTGTAAAGCGCTGTGGAATATGATGGTGCTATAAATGTAAGTAAAATAATAACTGAAGAATCTTGGAGGAATCTACTACTAGACAATTTTCTTATATAGTTTGACAGTGTATCTAAGAGAATGTACTTGCATGCAAAGGAATATGACAAAAAATATAGATAAGATTTTATTTTATACTGTTTTTATCCATAACTAGTTTGCAGCATTGTGAACATTTTGTATCAGCCTTGAATGCATTTTAACCTTATGGATGTTGTTGGCATGCACTTATGACTCGAGGCAAGAACACAATTTGCCCTCTTGGTGCAAAACCTACATAATTTCAGACTACAAAATTTCAACCATTTTTAGACTTTATAATCCATTTTACAGATATATCATAACTAGAATATAATCTTGTAGCCATGCCCCCCATGCCACACACAGTTTCAAGTTATAGCTCAATGCTCAGCTAACTGCTTGCTAGGTTTTTGGGTGGAACAGAATTATCTATGTATGATAAAATCTCTAAAGATTTCAGAAAATAACTGGAAAAAGAATTTTAACATTATCTAGCAGCTGCAGGGAACCTGAAAGATGTTTTCGATGCTAGGCAACCAAGGACACTGAGGTATGCTGCTTTTCTTTTTCCACCATACATCCTGGCATAAAGAGTACATTCTTTTGTATTCATTATGCCCTATGTAGGTTATATATAAGAGAACATTCTCTGCCCTAGATAAATGTGGTGCTGTCCTCCTTATCCCTTTCTGTGATCACTGAGAAAGTAATCACCTGGTCTTCTCCAATGAGAACAGTCTTAAAGCATTTCTGTAAGTGGTCTAGCAGTGTATAAAATGCAGTTAGGCTTATACAATCATGGCCAAAAGTTTTGAGAATGACACAAATATTATATTTTCACATGATCTGCTGCCCTCTGGTTTTTATGTGTGTTTGTCAGATGTTTTTATCACATACAGAAATATAATTGCATTCATATTATGAGTAACAGAAGCTTATATTGACAGTTAGAATGAGTTAATGCAGCAAGTCAATATTTGCAGTGTTGACCCTTCTTCTTCAGGACCTCTGCAATTCTCCCTGGCATGCTCTCAATCAACTTCTGGACCAAATCCTGACTGATAGCAGTCCATTCTTGCAGAATCAATGCTTTAATTTTGTCTGAATTTGTTGGTTTTTGTTTGTCCACCCGTCTCTTGATGATTGACCACAAGTTCTCAATGGGATTAAGATCTGGGGAGTTTCTAGGTCATGGACCCAAAATCTCTATGTTTTGTTCCCTGAGCCATTTAGTTATCACCTTTGCTTTATGGCAAGGTGCTCCATCATGCTGGAAAAGGCATTGTTGAGCGCCAAACTGCTCTTGGACGGTTGGGAGAAGTTGCTCTTGGAGGACATTCTGGTACCATTCTTTATTCATGGCTGTGTTTTTAGGCAAGACTGTGAGAGAGCCGATTCCCTTGGCTGAGAAGCAACCCCACACATGAATGGTTTCAGGATGCTTTACAGTTGGCATGAGACAAGACTGGTGGTAGCGCTCACCTCTTCTTCTCCGAATAAGCTGTTTTCCAGATGTTCCAAACAATCGAAAAGGGGATTCATCAGAGAAAATGACTTTACCCCAGTCCTCAGCAGTCCACTCCCTGTACCTTTTGCAGAATATCAGTCTGTCCCTGATGTTTTTTCTGGAGAGAAGTGGCTTCTTTGCTGCCCTCCTTGAGACCAGGCCTTGCTCCAAGAGTCTCCGCCTCACAGTGCGTGCAGATGCACTCACACCTGCCTGCTGCCATTCCTCAGCAAGCTCTGCACTGCTGGTAGCCCGATCCCGCAGCTAAAACACTTTTAAGAGACGGTCCTGCCGCTTGCTGGTCTTTCTTGGGCGCCCTGGAGCCTTTTTGGCACCAATGGAACCTCTCTCCTTGAAGTTCTTGATGATGCGATAGATTGTTGACTGAGGTGCAATCTTTCTAGCTGCAATACTTTTCCCAGTTAGGCCATTTTTGTGCAGTGCAATGATGACTGCACGTGTTTCTTTAGAGATAACCATGGTTAACAGAAGAGAAACAATGATGGCAAGCACCAGCCTCCTTTTAAAGTGTCCAGTGGTGTCATTCTTACTTAATCATGACAGATTGATCTCCAGCCCTGTCCTCATCAACACCCACACCTGTGTTAATGGAGCAATCACTGAAACGATGTTAGGTGGTCCTTTTAAGGCAGGGCTGCAATGATGTTGAAATGTGTTTTGGGGGATAAAGTTCATTTTCTAGGCAAATATTGACTTTGCAAGTAATTGCTGTTAAGCTGATCACTCTTTATAACATTCTGGAGTATATGCAAATTGCCATTAGAAAAACTGAAGCAGTAGACTTTGTAAAAATTAATATTTGTATCATTCTCAAAACTTTTGGCCATGACTGTACAGTAAATGTCAGCGTCACTGATCAATGCATACATGACTTAGAACTTCTTAAGGAAGTTTGTAATAATAATGAACAAATTGTATGAAATTTCTCATGAAACTAGAAAATATAGGGTTACAGAATTTACACCACTAATCCCATTTTGTCCAGAATGAAAGGTACGTCTGCATAGGAGATTCAGAATATTCTGAACACCCTTTTAAAGACATATCATTAAAGAAATTGTCCAGTTCTTTTCTACCCTCAGGATAGTTTATTAATAAGATGTCACTGGGGTCTAATACCCAGGAACCCCATTGATCAACTGTTTAAAGGGGACACAGCACTCAGATGACCGCTATGACCTCTTCATTGTTTACATTGCATGTTGTCTGTTTCATAGCAGCCAAAACACTTAGGCTGAGGCCCCACGTTGCGGAAACGCAGCTTTTTTTGTTGCAGATTTTGCAGCGGTTTTCTGAGCCAAAGCCAAAAATGGTTACAACAAGAATGGGAAATATATGGGAAACTCTTATACTTCTACCTTTTGCTCAACCCAATCTTGGCAAAAAAATTGCAACAAAAAAAAAAGCTGTGTTTCTGCAACGTGAGACTTCAGCCTTAGTAAGTTTTTTTTAACAGACAGATTGAAAAACCAAACACATGCCTAGAGGTCACATACTGATATGACCATATTAGTACATTTATGGTCTTCTTTAACATGCTAAAAATTACAATCATGATAACTGGTACAAGCTTCTCCAGATTCAAAAACAAATATGGAAACATGAGCTTTTTTTTATAGATACTGGAAAAAAAGTCTTCAATTTACAGAAATAATCATGTGGTAAATCTGATAGCAAAAACTGTAGCGAATGGTGGCAATATTTGTCACCACCATGCAATTTTATGTCTGTCCCACAACCCAAAAGGATCTAGCAGTAGCATGTTTTAGTATTTTTTGTAGTACATGTCTACATCCAAATGGAACCAAAGATGATGTCTTTATTTCTTTATATTTTTGACAAGAATTGGCCATAATATAAATCAGTAGTTATATTAATCAGTCATAATATAAATCAGTAGTAATAAGAGATGGGCAAACCTCTAAAGATTTGTTTTATATCGAGTTTGGTCCAAAGATTCGCTCCTGGGAACCTATCTATCCAATTTTTAGGCAAGCACAGCCAAAATTATGTCAAAGTGAAAGTGACATCTACAGTATGTCTATAGGAAAATGGACGGTAAGGCGAGGATGCAAACTCCTACTTTAACCATACTGCTGCCCATTGCTTTTGTTGGAGAAATGTGCTTGCCTGTGTTTTTTTATACAGGTGTATCTCAATAAATTAGAATATCTTTGAAACGTTTATTTATTTCAGTAATTAAATTAAAAAAGTGACCTCCTATATTTTCTAGATTCTTATAAGTGTTATTTCTGTAAATGTTGATTATGGATTACAGGTAATGAAAACCAAAATCTAAGCAAATTTGAATATTGTAAAAAAGTTCAGTATTATAATTTCAGTGTGTCACCTGCCAAGGTTTCCTAAGCCTTTAAATGGTCCCTCAGTCTGGTTCAGTAGGACACACAATCATGGAAGACGCTGATTATGAATTGAATTACTGAATTACTGAACTGAATGAACGTTTCAAAGATATTCTAATTTATTGAGATGCACCTCTACACCCATGGCGGTTATATTGCAAAAACCAATGGTGTATATAAAATTAGCCTGTTGTGATGACTTGGAAGTGCTACAGGCTTGTTGTTATTTGGGAAACAAATTCATGCCTGTAAGCCTAGCTGAAAAGTAATGAAGAAGAAGAAGCTTTCCAATAATTAATTATCATAATATTATGATCAGGCCACAGGAAATGTGTTGGCCATAGTGGTAGCTGTGGCAACATGAGTGGTAGTAAGGTACAGAATAATGTGATGGACTGGGCCTCAAGAGATGATGTTTGACTGTTTAGGAGTAACAGACAGCATCAGCAGTACAGTAAATGGACAGTGGCTGGAGGTATGTGAAAATTCTTACGGATCCATGCTTGATTCATTTTGACTAAAGTAATTTTTCCACACTAGCGGACAGTTTGGTCCTTCTAGGTTTTACAGGTGTTCAGTGTTTTGCCATTAGGCACTTGGTATATATTTAATGAAAAAAATAAACTCTTGCCCAAAAAAACCTTATTAAAAGATTTTTCACTAACAGGACTGTCAGTGAAAATAATGTAAGAGACTCTGTGGACAGTCATAGATCAAACTTCTCTATTGCTAAAAAGACTTAACAAAATTTATATTATTGGCAATGAAAGGGTTATCTGTCCAGTGTCTATAGAAGCTCACATCACAGTGCAGAAATGTTCCCTCCCTCCATTCCTATGATTTATATATCTGTCTGAAATTAAATTTAATTGTAATTGATTGGGATCAAGCAGTGATGAATGACAAGTCTGTTCCCTAGCATTCTTTATCATAAAATGGCTCTTCTCCTTCCTTGCAAAGAACATTATATTCTGACTGTGACATCAGCACTGTAAGGTATAATTCAGTAGCAACATAAATGAGTAGTAGTATAACTCAGTAGTATTGTAAGTCAGTAGTATAAATCAGTAGTAATGTAAGTCAATATCAGTGTAATTCAGTAGTAGTATAATTCAGTAATTGTATAAATCAGTGGATATATAAATCAGTAGTAGTATATATCAGCAGCCATATAAAGCAGTAGTAGTATATATCAGTGGCTATATAAATCAGTAATAATGTAAGTCAGTAGTAATATAAATCAGTAATAATGTAAGTCAGTACTAGTATAATTCAGTAGTTGTATAAATTAGTAGTAGTATAAATCAGTGGATATATAAATCAGTAGTAATGTATGCCAGTAGCTGTATAATTCATTAGACATATAAATCAGTAGTAGCATATATCAGCAATCATATTAACCAGCAGTTGTATAAAACAGTGGGAATATAAATCAGTAATATTGTAAGTCAGTAATAATATAAATCAGTAGTGACATTGTGTAAGGGAATCACTAGGGAGCAATTCCCTAGTAGCTGCTGGAGAACTTTGGGGGAAGGGGCACAACAAGACAGTGGACCCTAAGCTGAATCCCCCCACTGTCCCTGGCTAACTTGCCCGATCTGTCCTAGGCGACAGCCAGCAACCAGTCGACAGTCCCTGCTTACAATAAGTGATACACAGAACGCAGACAGGACGAAACAACAAAGGGAGGTCAGCTAGCCAAGGGGTCGGTAACAAACGAGCAATGCAGTACAAAATCACTATCCAAGAGAAGTCAAAGGTAAGCCAGTGGTCAGGAAATCAGAAGAACAGGTAACAAAGAACAAGGAGTATAGCCAGTAAGCGTTATGCAATAACCAGCGACTATGTGAGGGCTAACAACCAGTTTATAGAAAGACAGGACCTTCCCCAGACTGGATTGGTAGACAGACTGTCAATCACACAGGCAAGGCTGAGATTAACTATTAGAGGAGCAGAGAGAAACAAAGATGTAAGAGACGGGTGTGGCTGAAATTCAATTACAGACAGGAGGCATTAGGGCAGTGTTCAGACTGAGCAACAAGAAACCTACGCAAGAAATCAAACTGAACACACCTCCTTTGCCGAAGTATGCAAGCAGAGAGTAGCGCAGATACCCGAACAGGCAGAGACGTTACACATTGTCAGTAGTAGCATAACCTGCTAGCCCTCATTGAAACCTGGATTCAGCAGTCTGATACTGCCTCCCGTATTGCTGTGTCTCATGGTGGTCCACATTTCTCCCATTCTTCTAGGCTTGTCAGCCAGGGTTGAGGGGTAGGCATATTTATATCACCACAGTGCACTTTTGAGGTCATTTCCCAGTACCCTCACTTACCTTTCCCACATTTAAGGTCCACACCATCAGACTTCACTGCCCACTCTCCCTGTGTATAGCTGTGATCTACTATGCCCTGGTTTCCCCACTTTGCTTCTTGGCTTTCTCTCTTTCTATCCTGTGAAATTCCTACCCTTATTATGGGTAACTTTAACTTCCCAATTAGCTCTCCCCAGCAGACTTCCAGTTTCTGTCACTAACCACTTCTTTTGGTCTTTCACAAATTTCCTCTTCTCCCACACACAAAGACAGCAATACAACCAATCTGGGCTTCTTCTCTTTTCCCTTCACAAATTTACTAACTCTTCCCTTCCATTTTCTGACCATAACGTTCTATCTTTTACCATTAGTACTTTTTCTCTTTCTCAAAACACTCCAACCCATTATACATATAGGAATCTACATTCCATTAACACCCAGTACCTCTCAGACACTCTATCACTGTCCCCCATCTCTTCACTCTTCTGTCCCAACCACGCCACCAATCACTATAATGAAACCCCTAAAAGTGCACTGGTTCGACATAGATGGCACCAACCCTGGCTGGACATACCGCAAATGCATTTTCTCAGCGGTTCTCTAGGAGTGCTGAAAGTTTGTGGAGAAAATTACATACACACGCAGACTTTCTCCACTTCAAGTTAATGCTCAAAACAGCTCTGCCCTTCACTTCACCAAACAATACTACTTTATCACACCCATCATCTCTCTCCAATAACCCTAAATGACCCTTTGAAACTTTTCACTCCTTACTCACTCCCAAGGTAAAACCACCTAACACAGACCTTTGTGCCAAAGACCTTGCCACTTATATCCAAAATTGATAAGATCCTTCAGGAACTAATTGCCCAATCCCCAGGTAGCTTTGATTCTCTCACCTACCACAATTCATCCTGTTCACTCTCATCTTTTGATCCAGTTACAGAACAAGTCTCCCAGCTCCTTTCTTTTTTCTCTCAATTCTACTACCCTTTCCCCTCACACCTTCTTTGTTCTGGAATCTTTGCCTCCTCTTTCACTCCTCGCTTGGTCTAATCCACTTTCCGCTAACTCTCTTCTTGACCCCTTACAATCTGGCTCCTGCATTCTGCATTTTACTGAAACGGCTTTACAAGAGGCTCCAATGATCTTCTGACAGCTAAATCTAAAAGGCAACTATTCTCTTCTTCTTCTGGATCTCACAGCATGTGACTCCATAGACCACAAACTCCTCCTCAGTATGCTCCACTCTGTCGGCCTCTTAGACACTCATAGTTCTCCTCTTATCTCTCAGATCACACATTCAATGTATCATTTATGGGCTCCTCTTGCCCTTGCTTTTCAGTCCTAGCTCCCCTTCTCTTCTCACTCTACGAGGCCCCTATTGGACAAACCATGAGCAGATATGACATTCAATACCATCTTTATGCTGATGACACCTAACTATATCACTCCTCTCTTGACTTCACCCCTGCATTGCTACAGAACACCAGTGACTGTCTCTCTGCGGTCTCTAATATTTTTTGAAAATCTGAAACGGAATCTTTCAAAAACTGAAGTACTGCTGTTTTTATCATCTACTAACCGACCTAATGAGATTTCCATTTCAGTCTGACATCTTACCATAACACTGAGTTAACATGCCTGCTGCCTTGGATTTATGTTTGACTCAGTCCTTTTCATTCACCCCCTATATCCAATCTCGAACACTCATGTTACCTGCACCTCAAAAACATCTCCTGAATCCGCCTTTTCCTTACCATGAAAACCCTTATTGTCTCCCTGATTCACTCTTCACTTGACTACTACTACTCCTTACTAATCGGTCTTCCGCTCACTAAACTCTCCCCTCTACAATCTGTTCTGAATGCGGCAGCCAGACCCATCTATCAGTTTAAATGCTACACCAATGCTTCTTGTCTGTGCCAGTCACTGTACTGGCTACCTATTCACTATAGAATACAATATAAACTTTTCAACCTCATCCACAAAGCTCTCCATTCCGCGGCACCTCCCCACATTTCCTCTCTCACCTCTGTCTACCACCCAACCCGTGCTCTTTGTCCTCTATTATCAGAACCTCCCACTTCTGTCTCCAAGAAATTGCACCACTTCTCTGGAATGCGCTACCCTGAACTGATCAGATTAACTCCCAATTTCTACAGCTTCAAGCTCAACCTAATAATATTAATAATAACTTTATTTATAGTCCGTGGCACTTTACAAGTCAGGGGGTACATTAACAGACAGTATTTGACATTACAATGTGACAAAGAATTAATGTATCAAACAATAGGAGTGAGGGCCCTGTTCGCAAGAGCTTACACTCTATGAAGAAATAGGAAGACACAAGAGGTCAGAGGGCTTGTTTGGTATAATGGTCCAGCCATCTTTTATTAAATAAGGTCATATAACTGAAGCTGTATGAGCCGTCACCAGACAATATCTGTGAATATACAGATACAAAGTGCATGGAGTGCAGAGTAACTTCTAGAAGGAAGAGTCAGGTTCTGAAGACACAATTCTCCAGACAGGCCTATAACATTTCCTAAACTAACTAATTAAAATAACCTTTTTCATAAAAATGGCTGGTCTACTGTATAAGCACTTCTACCTCTTGTGCCACCCCCTCTACCTCATAGATTGTGACCAGGACCCTCACTCCTATTGTGTGATTTGATTTATTATACTGTAATGTCTCATTTTGTCTATACTATGGTTTGCAAAGTGCTGCGGACTAAGTTGGAGCTATATAAATAAAATGCATTATTATTATTATGTAAGTCAGTGGTAGTATAAATCATTAGTCATATAAACCAGTAGTAGTATAAATCAGTGGATATATAAACCAGTAGTAGTATAAATCAGTGGATATATAAACCAGTAGTAGTATAAATCAGTGGATATATAAGTCAGTAGCAGTTTAATTTAGTAGCATATATCAGCAGTAATAAAAAGCAGTAGTTGTATAAATCAGTGGGTTTATAATTTAGTAATAGTAAAAAACAGTAGTAATGAAAGTCAGTGGTAGTATAAATCAGTAGTAATATATCACTATATAAGGTAAAAAAGTGTTTCTTGCACCGAACAAATACAGTGAGTAAATAATAAGAAAATCATCTCAGATTAGTAAACACTTTCAGCTGGGTCCACACAGTGCTTTTTTGCTGAAGAACTTTGCACGGTTTTTAATTGTAGTAATTCGTAACAGATGTTACTATGCATTGTACCTGTATACTGCTGATCATTAAACTGAAAACCTCTGGTCTAATGTCCATTAACAGAGTTGTAGCTATAGGGGGTGCCCCTTTGTTACACAAAGCTAGATAGGGGCTTCATTACAGATTCTGTACTGGGGCCCAGGAGCTTCAAGTTATGCCTCTTATTCTATTAGCATACAGGTGAGATGCATAGTAATGTGCTACGAATTACTGCAATTAAAATTTGTGCACAGTTCTTCAGCAAAAATGCGCCGTGTGAACCCAGTCTTAGGCCCCTTGCTTACAACAGTGTGTGAGTTTAGTGTCCTATCCAGTTTTTCCCGGATAGCAAACTGACACATTCATTTCTGACGGCCCATGCACATGACGTATATTATACGGCTCAGTGTGTGGGCCGACAGACTGGGCTGCAAAACTCAGAATAAGCCCTATTCCTGTCTGGTTTTGTGGCTGTGCTCCCACGACCCTCATTCATGAATGAATGGGGCCACGGAAGCATGGCTCGTGCATCGGTCATGTTGCTTAAATACGGCCAGCGGCCCGCACACGGTCGAGTGCAATTAGCCATAGAGCATTTAAAAGAAAAGAAAAACAAAGTGATTCAATAAGTATATTAGGAGGAAAGGCATGAGCAGAACTCAGGACAAATAACAGCTCCGCTTCTTAACCAATGTAGCCACATTGCCTTTCATGAGAGATCAGAAGCTAACTGGAATGCTATTTGTGATGAGAAGAGGATTGCTGGAACTGAACAGGTATTTGTACCTTTTTTTTAAATTTAGCCCCTCCCTCCCATGGTAATTTATTTATTTACTTTATTTTTTTTACTTCATGTGATGTGCTGGGAAGCCAGAAAAAAAATTCTAAAACTCAGTTGACTCACCACACAATAAAAATGATGGATCATCTTTATTCTGCAGATCAGTACAGTCATGATGATACCAAATTTATATAGTTTTTACTGTAAAAAATGTTTTACCTTTATTAAAACAAAATTTTCTTTACATTGCTATGTTCTGATCCCCATACTTTTTTTTTTATCTAAATAAAAAAAACCTGTCTATGGTGGCACCCATGAAATACAACTTGGCCATGGCATCTGAGTTGTTAAAAGTTGTAATTGGTGCTGCCATTGACACCATCCATGACATACTATTACACCATGTGTTGGGTAGGGGTTAAAGAAGTGGAACAGTGAAAACTCTTTTTGATCACAGTACTCCTCATCTGATTGACTTCTTTTATATGTAATGCACTCATATTCCTGCAGTTCAGCATACCGTCTGCTTCTGATCAGGCATTTTGATTTATAGCTTACTTTTTTTCTATATTCTGCTATCAATCCCATGATTCCTCAGCACAGTATCACATGTCCAGCTAGACCCAATGCAATTTCTACCTGCTAGGAGAACAGTGTGACTATCCTTAAAGCATCTATATTATTTTACATCAACTAACAGACCATAAATATACAGTCAGGCAGGGTGTACAGTCATATTCTTCATTTCAACTGTGTTCCAGGAGCCTGTTTAATCATCAACAGTAACTGTGATAGGAGTTTATTCAAGCAAGCATGTAGGCAGGGGCGGTTTTACCCACCAATCAACCCAAGCAATTGCATGTAGCTCCAGAGATCAGCGAGCCAAATCACTGACACACATTCAGACCAGCAGTAGGTCTAAGGCGTCACTATAACATGTGTGAGGGCAATAAGGGGGAACCCCCAGACATACCATTGCTTGGGGCCCTAGAAAGTCCAAATCTCTCCATACATATAGACCCTTATGTTTTCTATATGAATCCAACAGAAAATAATTACAGCGTGCTCCACTGGATTTTGTATGATTGGAGGTATGACACTTGAATGAGTCTTTAAGGCAGGATATGACATAGACACTGACATATGGATTCCCCATTCTGTAGTGGATAAAATATATTCTGAAAATACTAAAGGGGTTGTGCCATTAAAAGTCACTTATCCTTTATCCATAGGAAAGGGGGTAAGTGTCAGATCTCTGTGGGTCTAACTGCTGAGACCCCCAGCGATTAGAAGAATGGGGGACTAAAAGCTCCCTTGCAGTCTCCCAGTGAATGAATCGCCAATGAACTTGCATGACCGGTGCTCCATTCACATGTCAAATATTTATGTAGAAATAAAACTGGATATATACCCATGTGAAATGACCACCGATAACCAAACAATCTACACTTTATGCAAAGGCATTGTTCTGGTATACTGTCGAACAGATTCTTCATAGACTATAGGTAGTAATGATAGTGTAGATTTCTGGAGATGGGACGTTAATCCAGGGATGTATTCTAACATTACAGGAATATAGGCGGGACTGGACAGATCTAGGCTAAGGCCCCATGTAACATGCTACAGCAAAAAAGTGCTGTGGGAATATCCGCGGCTGCAACGCATCGTGGTTTTTCCCACAGCGCTTTTCACAGAAAGTCTCCAGAGATTTCCTCTGCAGACTTTCTGCCTCCATTATACCTATAGGGAAACCGGCAGCGTTTCAGTATGTATAATTGACATACTGTGATTTCTAAAACTGTGCCGGTTTTGGAAATCGCAGCATGGCTGCGCGTATTTCTCCGCAATGTGTAGATGGGATTTGCTAGAATCCCATCCACCTTGCAGTGACTGTAAAACGCTGCTTTTTTTTCCGCGCCATTTCCCCTGCGGCCAACCTGCTGCATATACGCCACATCGGGATCCATCCTTACAAATGGTATGTTACCGATCTTAAAGCTCCATTCACATTTGCTGTGGTGGCTCCATTGCAAAGTTATCAGACTTTATGGTAAGAAATGTGCTGCATGCCATTCTTCAGATGTGACCAGAGCCTAGCTGGTATGGTCAGCTTATATCTAATGTCTGCTTCATCTTGTAGAGCTCTGTGTTAGTTATTAAATGCAAGGCAGATTAATAAAGAAAAAAAATGTTGCCAAGCAAAATCACGTCTTTAAGAATCTGCTGGAAGAGATCTGTCTGCTCACTGGAAAAAATATGTGCTACTTGTGTTACACCATTAACAAACATGAGTCAATACATCAACATAGCACATTTTAGGCCTGATAAATATGAAAACCTTTAATTCCAGAAGGGTCAGGGAAATATACATGAAACTAAAATTGGTGTATTATGCGTATGGTAGCAAACTACATGAGCAAATAAAGTATAATAAGCTATTTTAGTGGCACTGGAAAATAAAACATCACCATGACCCATCCATCATTATGTTGATACTGCTCTGAGGAAACTAAAGTAGAAAATGCAATCAGCTCTGTATTCCTATGAATGGAGCTGAAATCATAGAGGTTACTTGTACCAGATCTGTCTGCAGGGATGAACTCTAAACTAATGTACACTCCGCAGCCTTTTAAAGTTAGAACATTTGCTGTACACATCTTTTACCAAGGGTCATTTCTGAAATGTAAAACATCAATCTGTATATATATATATATATATATATATATATATAGTTTTATACAGTATGTTGCAGATATTCCAGAAGCCAGGCAGGGTTGAGCCGTCTAGGGAGCCATTGAGGGTAAGGGGTGGATTCATGACTTAAAAACTACACCTTGTCTTTAAAGAGGACATGTCACCAAGCCCAATGACAAAAATAATATGAAAGGCACTGTCACCCTGAGCATTTTGTTATTTTGTTTATCCTAATATATTAGGATTATCGTCTATTCTAAAGATATAAATCTTTTTAGTGTTGATGCAGATTAAGGTTTACTAGCCAAGTGGGCGGTAATGCTGTGGTTTATCTGTGTGCCGTATATCATGCATTGAAACACTCCTTCAGGTCATTGAGGTTTCTAGCCATTCATTTATACAAAGTTCTCTTAACCCTTTCCTGACACTTGCCGTACTATGTAGGGTGTTTAAATATGACTGTCACTCAGGATTAGTGTCCAAACTAATTGTGGGCATTAACCCTCTTGATGCCTTGGTCAAAGCAGACTGAGGCACCATTTTGCTGAAGGTGCATGGGTGCTATTTTGGCATGGATCATTGGCCTGGGAGTGAGATCCGGGACCAGCAATCCATTACTATAACACCTGGACGCTTATTGAAGGCTCCCAGGCTTGTCATTCAATTACTTCTATTACAGGCTATTCTAGGCAGTCTGTAATACAAGTATAGGGATCTTACAATGCATCGTATTAGTGATCAGGGGTTCAAGACCCCTAGGGGGTCTAAAGGTAAAATATATATATATATACATATATATATATATATATATATATATATTTATTAAAAGTTTAAATCTCCCCCACCATCCCTAGATCACATATAAAAATAAATAAAGTGAAACATATACACATTGGGTGTTTTCAGATGCAGGGATACCTAATCTACAAATGTATAAAAATATTTTTCCCATATGGGATCTGTTTTACCTCTCATTAAAATTTGAATAAAAAGTGATCAAAACATCAGACATTACCCAAAATGTTATATACATCTAGCCCTGCAAAAAGAAAAAAAAAATCCTTATGCAGTCTTGTTCAGGAAAATTTTTTTTATGGGGTTAAAATGTAAATAAAACTATATATATTTTGTATCCCTGTAATCATACTGATCCATAGAATACAGGTGCCATATCATTTTGGCTGCACAGTCAGTGCCATGAAAACAAAACCCATAAGAATGTTCTGCAAATACAATTTTTCTCTAATTCCACTCTATTCTGATTTTTTTCCAGCTTCCTAGCAATATGGAATATTACATGATACCATTATGAATTACAATTTGTCCTGCAAAAAGTAAGCGCCCATAGGCCTCTGTGAACAGAAAAATAAAAAATTTCTCCAAGGAGGAGAGTAAAAAGCAAAAATCGAAAAATAGCTGTGGTGGGAAGGGTTTACAGTCCCACCACAGCATTTCAATTGGGTTGAGGTTCGGCTTTGACTGGGCCATTGTAACATCATCTGTTGTAGATTTATTGGTGTGCTTAGGATTATTGTCCTGTTGCATGACCCAGTTTAAGCCAAAGTTTAGCTGTTGGATAGATGGCCTCACATTTGGTATACAGTGGAGTTAACGCAATGGCTACAAAGTGCTGAGGTCCTGTGTCTGCAAAATAAGCCCAAATCATCACCACTCCACCACTTTGCTTGGCGGTTGGTATGAGGTGTTTGTACTGATATGGAGTGTTAAGTTTTTGACAAACATGGCACTGTGCATAATGGTCAAACATCTCCATGTTTTGACTTTCCAAAGGGCATTATAATTCCATTGGTTTCCTCTTATGGTTTGTTCAGTTGCAAACACAGGTTGTACTGCCATATTGTTTTTCAAAAGAAGAGCTTTATATCCTGACAACCATTCTAAACAAGCCATGTTTGTTCATTCTGTTTCTAACTGTACTGTCCTGAATGAACATAAACATTTAACATGCTAACTGAGACCTGTACTGTCTGATATGTAGCTCTTGTTTTTTTTTCTTTTCAATTTCTCAGCATTGTGGAATGATGGTCATACAATTGTTTGGAACTGGCCCTATAACCCTTCACAAATTGATGGACAGCAACAACTGCTTCTCTAAGATCACTGCTGATGTATTTACTTCCTGTCATTGTGTTTACTCATACCTAAATACTTCTGACCAGCAAACTACCAAAACTTTATCAAGGGCCTTTGGCTTTTTGACCTAGTTTTTGTGTTTCGTTATGTTTGTTGTTAAATAAATAATGGCACAATGTAATTTGTTATGTGTTGTTGTTTTTCATCTGAGGCAATATTAACCTAATTTTAAGACCTTTTAAGGACTGTATGTTTTTTTTATATGTCCTGAATCAAACATGAATATGTAATCTTTTACATAACTTAATGTAAAAGTAGGATATTGTACATGTCATTTTTTTTTGTACTCTAGGGGTAAAAATAGGGACATATTTTTGAATATGTCAGTGTGCTGCTATTTCGATGCTAGGACTAAGGCGCGTTTCTAAGATCATTCATTCTGTTTAGAAACAGACTTCATTGTTCTGTTCTTGGCAAGGACGGAGTCACGGTACAGTGCTGTATGTCATTACACTGGAATTAGACACAGACCTCACATCGGGCTTCTCTCTGTGACCTCACATATAACACTTTACATGACTGCTTAATTTTCTATTTAAGAGCAATTAATTGTTGCATGCTTCTGGTAGACAAAGAGACATATATAGTGTCTGGGTGAGTCTGGAGGTCAATCAGAGTTTCTCTGGATTTATGGATCCTTGTTGTGGGACCTTTTAATGAACTTTGACTAAACTTTGCTCTGTGTGCATTGCAATAAGGTTACGACTGGACAGCACAGGCATTTTAATGGTTGTGTTAAACACGCAACAGCCCAGTTACCATTATAATAACAGAGCTTAGGTCATACTGCATGCAACATATCATTTTCAGTAAATATTTGCATAAATTTTCAGTTTTAACCGAGTTTGAAATTTTGATGCTATGTGAGCAGCTTAAATTTTTCTTTTAGAATTGTATCTTTTTGATACTATTACGATCATACTTCTGTGCATCCTATGAAAACTTGATATGTCATAAATCATTTTTGGCCGAAACTTTTTTTCATGGTGTGTCAATTTTTAAAAACATTTTTTTAAATGAAAGATAAAAGTACTCAGAGTGTCATGCAAAACTGTAATTGATAAGTCATATAATGAAAATCATAACCACAACAGATTATTTAGTGTATTAAACTTTTGTGTAGGATCAATGTGATGCTACTCTCGTGATAGGTTTGGATTTTGGCTGACGAAGGGACTCTGCAGTAATCTTCTGTAATGGTGGCAGAGGATGCCTGTCACAAAGCCCTGTCCTTTTGTTGAATAAATCCATACACTGTACTTTTGCACTTGCATCAATGTGCCAAAACTATTGCTATCCTCTGGGCTAGCTCATAGTTCGGTCACATAGGGTATCATGCCACACATTTTCCCCTGTAGTTCTTCCTCTTCTCAAACTATGTCCATAAGAGAGTAAGGAATCCACCTGCAGCAGCACTGCAGAGCAGAGAGAGCCCTGTGCCAGGTAAACTTGTCTTAGGTGCTGACCCCTGTCATAAACCCTGGAACATATAAAACCGGTTAGGATAGAGCCACAATTGGCTGGGGGGGGGGGAATTATCATGACCAAAGTTTTTAATGCCTATCTTCGTATCCTCTGTGCTGCTGGAGGATGTGCTAAGTCTTTGACAAGGTGCATGCCTTCAGCAGTCCATGTGCCTAGACTCCAAACTACACCAGCTACAAAGCTTCAATCATCATGTACACATTTACAAAAATAGGGTAACTGATGACAAATCTGCTGGGACAGATGGCCCTGGCCATGTCATGCCCCCACTTTTGGAAAGTGGAAAAGTCTTCCATAATATGGATCTACTGCTTGATTTGTTGTGATGTACAAGAACCATCACATTCTTGAGAATTGTTAGTTACAGTTTTTTAAAATAATGTTTGTTTCTTTAAAACCTTAAATGGTCACATTTTTTTCAGACAGCTTAGTCTCATTTAATAAAGCATGTGATTCTAGGTCAAAATGTAATGTACGTTATTTAAAAATTTTGCTGTTTTCTGCCTGAAAAACCTCTCTAAAGTTGCTGCTCCTAGGTGTATCTCTTCTATCTAATTTGCTTTTAGGGAGTAACATCAAGGTCTTACCCAACTTCAAAGGAAAGTAATGCAACTTTAAGACTACATGCACACAACCATTGTTGAGTATGGGTCATTGAAAATAGAATGGACAGTACATGATGGAATCCATGTACCATCCATTTTTTCCACTGACCCGTACACTTGGAGCAATGAGCCCAGTCCACAGCCCTCAGAAACACAAAAAAAATCATGTCTATGTGCATGGGGCCATAGAAATAAATGGGTCAGTGTGTGAAAAAAAAAATAGCAGACTATGAAAAAATGGTCATTTGCATTAGGCCGTGTAAACAAACAAATTTGAATATTTTATAAAATTCAGCATGTATATGTAACTTTTTATCAAAAGTCAGTAGAGAGATATGTCTAGTGGTCTATCCATATTTAGGGTGTAACTATGACAAGAGGGCATTTGATGGTGGGAATTTACTTTTCTCTCTATGACAGAATACCCAAAGTGGGTTGGGACAGGGATACCTTGACCCAACAAATTTACTATAACTCACACTAGAACATTGGTGTGAGTTATATAGGAATCTACACCAGTTCCTAGTGTAAATTTTTATTCTGACGCATAGGAGTGCACCTTTCCTGCCAGAGGAATTTTTCTATTTTCGTTTTTGACTCCCCTCCCCCCCCCCTTCCAAACCCAATAACTTTATTATTTTTTCTGCTCTCAGAACCATATGAGATCTCAATGTTTGCGGGACAAGTTTTTCTTCATGATGCTACCATTTATTATTCTGTACAATGTACTGGGAAGCTGGAAAAAAATTCAGAATGGGGTGGATTTGAAGAAAAAGTGCATTTGTATGCCTTTCTTACGGGCTTTGTTTTTACGGCATTTACTGCGCAGCCTCAATGACATGTCTCCTGTATTCTATGTTTCAGTACGATTCAGGGGATACCAAATTTATATGGTATTATTTACATTTTAACCCCTTAACAAAAATCCAAATCTGTGGAAAAAATTTTTTTTCTAAAAGTCGCCATATTTATTACGGACACCCGTAACTTTTTTATACTTCCGTGTACAGGGATGCATAGGGCGTCTTTTTTTTTGCGGGGCCAGGTGTACTTTTTAGTAATACCATTTTGGGGAATTGCTATTGCTTTGATCACTTTTTATTCAAATTTTTATCAGAGGCGGTTTGGCACTTTTGATTTTTTGCTACGGCATTTACCGTATGGGAAAAATATTTTTAGAGATTTGTAGACCAGCCATTTTTGGACACAGGGATACCTAATGTGTATGTGTTTCACAGTATTTAACTACTTTTATATGTGTTCTAGGGAAAGGGGGGTGATTTGAACTTTCAATATTTTTTATTTCTTTAATGTTTTTTTTTTTTTTTACTTTTTTTTGCATTTATTAGACCCCCTAGGGGTTTTGAACCCCAGGGGGTCTGATCACTAATGCAATGCATTACAAAAAACGGCGCTTCTTTTGCAGGCTCCATAGAGCAGCCTAAAATAGAAAGTACAATGGGGAAAAAAGTATTTAGTCAGCCACCAGATGTGCAAGTTCTCCTACTTAAACAGATGAGAGAGGCCTGTAACTGATATCATAGGTAGACCTCAACTATGAGAGACAAAATGAGAAAACAAATCCAGAAAATCACATTGTATGATTTTTTAAAGAATTTATTTGCAAATTATGGTGGAAAATAAGTATTTGGTCAATAACAAAAGTTCATCTCAATACTTTGTTATATATCCTTTGTTGGCAATGACAGAGGTCAAACGTTTTCTGTAAGTGTTCACAAGGTTGGCACACACTGTTACTGGTATGTTGGCCCATTCCTCCATGCAGATCTCCTCTAGAGCAGTGATGTTTTGGGGTTGTCGCTGGGCAACACGGACTTTCAACTCCCTCCAAAGGTTTTCTATGGGGTTGAGATCTGAAGACTGGCTAGGCCACTCCAGGACCTTGAAATGCTTCTTACGAAGCCATTCCTTCGTTGCCCTGGCGGTGTGCTTGGAATCATTGTCATGCTGAAAGACCCAGCCACGTTTCATCTTCAATGCCCTTGCTGATGGAAGGAGGTTTGCACTCAAAATCTCAAGATTCATGGCCATGGCCCATTCATTCTTTCATGTACACGGATCAGTCATCCTGGTCCCTTTACAGAGAAACAGCCCCAAAGCATGATGTTCCCACCCCCATGCTTCACAGTAGGTATGGAGTTCTTTGGATGCAACTCAGCATTCACTCTCCTCCAAACTAGACGAGTTGTGTTTCTACCAAACAGTTCTACTTTGGTTTCATCTGACCATATGACATTCTCACAATACTCTTCTGGAACATCCAAATGCTCTCTAGCAAACTTCAGATGGGCCCGGATATGTACTGGCTTAAGCAGGGGGACATGTCTGGCACTGCAGGATCTGAGTCCCTGGCAGCGCAGTGTGTTACTGATGGTAGCCTTTGTTACGTTAGTCCCAGCTTTCTGCAGGTCATTCACTAGGTCCCCCCGTGTGGTTCTGGGATTTTTACTCACCGTTCTTGTGATCATTTTGACCCAACGGGTTGAGATCTTGCGTGGAGCCCCTGATCGAGGGAGATTATCAGTGGTCTTGTATGTCTTCCATTTTCTAATTATTGCTCCCACAGTTGATTTCTTCACACCAAGCTGCTTGCCTATTGCAGATTCAGTCTTCCCAGCCTGGTGCAGGTCTACAATTTTGTTTCTGGTGTCCTTCCACAGCTCTTTGGTCTTCACCATAGTGGAGTTGGGAGTGTGACTGTTTGAGGTTGTGGACAGGTGTCTTTTATACTGATAATGTCAAACAGGAGCCATTACTAAAGGTAATGAGTGGAGGACAGAGGAGCCTCTTAAAGAAGAAGTTACAGGTCTGAGAGCCAGAAATTTTGCCTGTTTGTAGGTGACCAAATACTTATTTTCCACCATAATTTGCAAATAAATTCTTAAAAAAAAAAATCAGACAATGTGATTTTCTAGATATGTTTTCTCATTTTGTCTCTCATAGTTGAGGTCTACCTATGATGTCAATTACAGGCCTCTCTCTCATTTTAAGCAGGAGACCTTGCACAATTGGTGGCTGACTAAATACTTTTTTTCCCCACTGTAACTAAAGACAGGCCTGGGAACCTTCACAAGGCTCCCGGCTGTCATGCCAACGGGATGCCGGCAAAATGGCGGCGGCCGCGCGCCGCCAGTAAAGTGGCTCCTCGGTCAGCTTTGACTGAGGTGCCTCAGGGGTTAATGCCTGCGATCAGTGCAGGCACTGATCGCGGGCAATAGCGCCAGGTGTTCGCTGTATGAAACAGTAGAGACCCAGAGGCTATGGCGGCCGCCATATTTAAACACCCGACATCCACCGTACTATTACGGCGGATGTCAGGAAGGGGTTAAGAAGCTGCAGCCTATTGATGGCTCAGGCATAGTTTGTGCCAGTTGGGGATTTCATGAAGACTGGTATACAAAATGCCAGTCTTAATAAAATTTCCCCAGTATGTCTAGAATAAGGCAGCTAACTACACCTGCATGAATATGGTTTTGGTACTGTAAGGGCAGTGAGACTATGGGAATATGGTTTTTCACTGAAATGGGGGTTTGGATTTGTTTCTTCAAAAGATTGCAAGTTATGCATAGACTGCATTGCAATTTTGGATATGGAACATTAATAAAACTAAGGTTGTGCACACACAACCATCAATTTGATCACCTTGATTTCCAGACGGTTTGTACTTTTGGTGATGGTTGTGCTGCAACAGGAGGATTACTTTTACTATCATTAGTAAGACGACATTACAATCTTAATGTTGTGTGGTTATGGTCGTCATGTAGTCCTAGCATCACAGCAGTCAGAGTAATGGACACCGGTTATTGACCTAGTGATTTATTCTGATCGCCCTATTTGTTCTAATAGAATTTTCCCATTAGGGTGAATAAAAATTGCCTTCTGCCTTACGGGGAATTATTGTCTTTCTCTGGATGAACATTGTGGAAGACTAAGAACCGATTTTCTTTTTCTTTTTTCAACTTTACTATATTACTATCTCACAATGGTAATACGTTACAGTATCTGACTACGCAGGGTTTGTTTGTAGTCTGTAACCATAACCCTTGTTCACATATAGTATATCTGTACACACAAATGGAAGAATCAGTGGCTCATGGTGGTTGTTTTGCTTTCACCTAGGCCAATATCGTAGGATAATAGGATGAACTACAAGGACATCCATCTTTTTTTTTTTCAACCTTGCTAACATTATTTCTATCTTACATTGAGCTATCTCTTCTTTGAGAATTGACATCTTCTTGCTAGGGAAACCATAGTTTCTTGCCCTAAGGGTTCACAGTCTCTCACTGTGCATATACTGTTGACTTTTTAATTTAATCTCTTTAGCTTTTGCTGAATCCATGTTTATGTGTGCATTTGTATGTTACTATACCTGACAACAATAGTAAAGTAAAGAGTAGAAATAACTATGTATTATATATCGCGTATCAACCCAGGTCTTCTATTTTTCTTCAATTCTGTGCAGCTCGAAAACGATCCAGATCTTTTCTATCTCTCAGCAATTGCAAAACTGATCAAGATGTGAGTTGAAATGACAGCAGCCGGCATGTAGGAGAAAATCAGAGAGGGCAAAGGGGGACTAGCACCCCTAAGGTGTCAGCACAAAATAAGATAGTTCAAGACCTACGTCACGGGAGCTGTCTTATAACTATGGTATTCTTTCACAATCTTTGCTAAAGCTGCTCATTGACAACCTGCACAAAGCATCATACTGTATGACTGCAACAATACCAGCAAAAAAAACAAAACAAAAAACCTTAGGCACAAGTATAAATGGGAAAAAGATCCCAATACTTTCACCTCATTTTACCTTTTTCTTAATTTCTAATTTACAGTCATGTAAGGCTTCGAATACAGTAAGTATATAGTTTATCTCTAGTTACATTCATCTGCCTATATGGGAGCAAACATGGTATAAATGTAGCCTTATAAAAACAAATTCACTGTTTTGCGTTTACAATGATATGGCCATGTGTAATTATTTCTTCAATAAAGTAATGTTTTCACCATAAGTCTTAGAGATTATTTACATATTTCTTTTTACCAGTATTGCTCCTTCTTTGCCATGGTATAGCCCCTTCTTTGCCATGGTATAGCCATATACAGATGAAAAAAAAAAACCTCTGCGCTATTTTTTTGGTAAAATGGCAAATATCAAAATGGACCTGTCATTGTCATTTGTTATGTACCAATTAGGCTCTGTACTGTCCACTTTCTTATGCTGGAACAGGCAAGGGGAGTGATTCTGAGCTTTCTGACACTGATTGGACAGTGTCAGAGCACACCCCTTTGTCTTCTTAGACTACCCACATGACAGTACAGAGCATAATTGGCATATCAGGCACCAAAACTAACTGCACGGATTGTTCAGGAATGGTGGGAGTTAAAGATAAAATTCCAACTGTGACAGAATCAGTGCAGTGGGCACAGTTGGACTATAACAACCCATAATATAAACGTAGAACATTCTTTATCCACATAGTGAACACTGTAAATTATATATATAAATAATTATACTTTTTGGTCACGTTGCCTCCAAAAAACAAAAAAAAAAAAAACCCCATGATCAAAATGTCACATACAGGTGCATCTCAATAAATTAGAATATTTTTGAAACGTTAATTCATTTCAGTTATTCAAAATCATCATTTAAAGGCTTAGGAAACCTTGGCAGGTGACACACAGAATTTACAATACTGAACTTTTTTACAATATTCTAAATTTTCTTAGATTTGCGTTTTCATTACCTGTAATCCATAATCAACATTTACAGAAATAAAACACTTGAAATAGAACACTCTGTGTGTAAAGAATCTAGAAAATATAGGAGGTCACTTTTTTAATTTTATTACTGAAATAAATAAATGTTTCAAAGATATTCTATTCTAATGTTTCAAAGATAAATTTATTGAGATGCACTGGTATATCCCAAAATGGTACCAATAGAAACATAATATGGTGCCACTAAAACAAATTATTTTTGGAAATAAGTGATTTTATTGCACAAAAGTAGTACAACATAAAAACCCCAAAGTAAACTTGGTAATCACCGTAATCATACTGACAGGCAAATAAGAGTAATAAACCTTTTATAATGCCCAGTGCACCACAAAATTTAGAACATATAAAAAAAAGAATGGCAAAACTTCTAGCTTATTGATCATATTTTATTACATTTCTTAAAAGTTTCCCAAAAATGGTGCAATAGAAAAATATATAACAAGGAAGATGTGCTGCCGACAAACGATTATTTTTGTGGCTATGCAAAACATGTGATCAAACAACAAATGTGTTTTAACTCATTTGGAAACTAACTGGTGGACTGCTTACATAGGGCAGTGGTTGGGAGCTAGTTTGTTTGGCTACGTATCAGCACATGTAAAAGGCCGCTAAGTTGTTCCTAGGAGTCTCAAGCATTGGCTAATCTCCCATAGGAGCAAATAATTGGCCAGCATGCCTTATCCTTTTCACGACTGTCTGTCTTCAGGGGATAGTGGGAGTGGCCCCACACATCATCTGATTTTTGTCTAATGTATATAGGAAGCGAAGACATAAAAGCAGGGGGAAATACAAGTGATCCTTGTTCTGTGTACACTTACAAAGAAGCATTGACAACATGGACATAAGCACAACATTCCCTTTTGATCTATAATTAAGTGACCTTTGTGGAGAAGATGCAGACCTGGTGAATATAGTCACATCTGCTTAGAATTTCATGTATACTATTTGCTGAGAATATTGTATATTGCACTATTGTATTCCCACAGTCTGACTTGGGTGAATTTCTTTCTCTAAGATACTTGTGTCAAAAAAGACTTTGTTAAAGCGTATTCTGGTTTAGATGTGAGGAAAGGGAACAGATCAAAGAGAATTCCAGCATCTATTTTAAGCCGAACACAATAAAGACTTCTCTGACAGTATGTATCACTAACAGGACAAGCCCACCAAATATCTAACGTTAAATCAATCTGTCTGCGACCCCTCAACAAAGATATAATTGGAAAGGATTATTTGAGTTAGTCACTCAGGTGTAATGTGTCGTTTTCAACAGGCAATAGCTGACAACTTCTATTGGTTTAGTTGCTTAGTTTTTATGATATCTTCGCTGGTAAGAAAACTTGGCACTTATTCACAGCTACCGACTAAACCACGGCAGTACCACAAAATCTCAAATATATTTAACCTCCAAAAACAGCACAAATCTAACTATACAATAAAGAATATTGTCATAGTTGATAGGAAAGTTTTATATGATTACAAGGATCATCATCGCACCCTTGTCTAACACACTGGAAGTATGAAATTAGATTCACTGCATTTGATAATATAATGGGGAGGGGGAATTAAATAATCTGCCATATTAATTTGTGGCACATTTTGTCACGCAACCATTTAGAGCAAAAATTTTACAATTTGTCCAATTTCTGAGAAAAGTGGGGAAAGAAGGGAGAGAAACAAGGAATCCCAGGGATGCATCCACCCGACAAGTTTATTTTGTGAGTGATACCCAAAATCTATACCAGTCCCTTAATGGCATGGATTTAAATTCTGGCCCATTGGACCTTCCATGATGCACTAGAATATTAAAGAGGCCTGGGTCTTTTAATAAGTTTGTACTGCCAGCATGCTCAATAAATCCCCTTCTCCCAATCTTTGTAAAAAAACTACAAAATAAAATATATATATATATATATATATATATATATATATATATATATACACACACAGTACAGACCAAAAGTTTGGACACACCTTCTCATTCCAAGCGTTTTCTGTATTTTCATGACTATAAAAATTGTAGATTCACACTGAAGGCATCAAAACTATGAATTAACACATGCGGAATTATATACTTAACAAAAAAACAACTGAAAATAATGTCTTATATTCTAGGTTCTTCAAATTAGCCACCTTTTGCTTTGATTACTGCTTTGCACACTCTTGGCATTCTCTTAATGAGCTTCAAGAGGTAGTCACCTGAAATGGTCTTCCAACAGTCTTGAAGGAGTTCCCAGAGATGCTTAGCACTTGTTGGCCCTTTTGCCTTCACTCTGCGGTCCAGCTCACCCCAAACCATCTCGATTGGGTTCAGGTCTGGTGACTGTGTAGGCCAGGTCATCTGGCATAGCACCCCATCACTCTCCTTCTTGGTCAAATAGCCCTTACACAGTCTGGAGGTGTGTTTGGGGTCATTGTCCTGTTGAAAAATAAATGATGGTCCAACTAAACGCAAACCGGATGGAATAGCATGCCGCTGCAAGATGCTGTGGTAACCATGCTGGTTCAGTATTCCTGCAATTTTGAATAAATCCCCAACAGTGTCACCAGCAAAGCACCCCCACACCATCACACCTCCTCCTCCATGCTTCACGGTGGGAACCAGGCATGTAGAGTCCATTTGTTCACCTTTTCTGCGTCGCACAAAGACACAGTGGTTGAAACCAAAGATTTCAAATTTGGACTCATCAGACCAAAGCACAGATTTCCACAGGTCTAATGTCCATTCCTTGTGTTCTTTAACCCAAACAAGTCTCTTCTGCTTGTTGCCTGTCCTTAGCAGTGGTTTCCTAACAGCTATTTTACCATGAAGGCCTGCTGCACACAGTCTCCTCTTAACAGTTGTTGTAGAGATGTGTCTGCTGCTAGAACTCTGTGTGGCATTGACCTGGTCTCTAATCTGAGCTGCTGTTAACCTGCCATTTCTGAGGCTGGTGACTCGGATGAACTTATCCTCCGCAGCAGAGGTGACTCTTGGTCTTCCTTTCCTGGGGCGGTCCTCATGTGAGCCAGTTTCTTTGTAGCGCTTCATGGTTTTGGCCACTGCACTTGGCGACACTTTCAAAGTTTTCCCAATTTTTTGGACTGACTGACCTTCATTTCTTAAAGTAATGATGGTCACTCGTTTTTCTTTACTTAGCTGCTTTTTTCTTGCCATAATACGCATTCTAACACTCCATTCAGTAAGACTATCAGCTGTGTATCCACCTGACTTCTGAACAACACAAATGATGGTCCCAACCCCATTTATAAGGCAAGAAATCCCACTTATTAAACCTGACAGGGCACACCTGTGAAGTGAAAACCATTTCAGGTGACTACCTCTTGAAGCTCATCAAGAGAATGCCAAGAGTGTGCAAAGCAGTAATCAAAGCAAAAGGTGGCTTCTTTGAAGAACCTAGAATATAAAACAGTTTCAGTTGTTTCACATTTTTTTGTTAAGTATATAATTCCACATGTGTTAATTCATAGTTTTGATGCCTTCAGTGTGAATCTACAATTTTTATAGTCATGAAAATACAGAAAACTCTTGGAATGAGACTTTTGGTCTGTACTGTATATATATATATATATATATATATATATACACACACACACACACACACACACACACACACAGTGCCTTGCGAAAGTATTCGGCCCCCTTGAACTTTTCAACCTTTTGCCACATTTCAGGCTTCAAACATAAAGATATAAAATTTTAATTCTTTGGTGAAGAATCAACAAGTGGGACACAATTGTGAAGTGGAACGAAATTTATTGGTTATTTAAAATTTTTGTAAAAAATAAAAAAAACTGAAAAGTGGGGCGTGCAATATTATTCGGCCCCTTTACTTTCAGTGCAGCAAACTCACTCCAGAAGATCAGTGAGGATCTCTGAATGATCCAATGTTGTCCTAAATGACTGATGATGATAAATATAATCCAGCTGTGTGTAATCAAGTCTCCGTATAACTGCACCTGCTCTGCGATAGTCTCAGGGTTCTGTTTAAAGCGCAGAGAGCATCATGAAGATCAAGGAACACACCAGGCAGGTCCGTGATACTGTTGTGGAGAAGTTTAAAGCCGGATTTGGATACAAAAAGATTTCCCAAACTTTAAACATCCCAAGGAGCACTGTGCAAGCGATCATATCGAAATGGAAGGAGTATCAGACCACTGCAAATCTACCAAGACCCGGCCGTCCCTCTAAACTTTCATCTCAAACAAGGAGAAGACTGATCAGAGATGCAGCCAAGAGGCCCATGATCGCTCTGGATGAACTGCAGAGATCTACAGCTGAGGTGGGAGAGTCTGTCCATAGGACAACAATCAGTCGTACACTGCACAAATCTGGCCTTTATGGAAGAGTGGCAAGAAGAAAGCCATTTCTCAAAGATATCCATAAAAAGTCTCATTTAAAGTTTGCCACAAGCCACCTGGGAGACACACCAAGCATGTGGAAGAAGGTCCTCTGGTCAGATGAAACCAAAATCGAACTTTTTGGCCACAATGCAAAACGATATGTTTGGCGTCAAAGCAACATAGCTCATCACCCTGAACACACCATACCCACTGTCAAACATGGTGGTGGCAGCATCATGGTTTGGGCCTGCTTTTCTTCAGCAGGGACAGGGAAGATGGTTAAAATTGATGGGAAGATGGATGGAGCCAAATTCAGGACCATTGTGGAAGAAAACCTGTTGGAGTCTGCAAAAGACCTGAGACTGGGACGGAGATTTATCTTCCAACAAGACAATGATCCCAAACAAAGCAAAATCTACAATGGAATGGTTCACAAATAAACGTATCCAGGTGTTAGAATGGCCAAGTCATAGTCCAGACCTGAATCCAATCGAGAATCTGTGGAGAGAGCTGAAAACTGCTGGTCACAAACACTCTCCATCCAACCTCACTGAGCTCCAGCTGTTTTCCAAGGAAGAATGGGCAAGAATTTCAGTCTCTCGATGTGCAAAACTGATAGAGACATACCACAAGCGACTTGCAGCTGTAATCGCAGCAAAAGGGGGCGCTACAAAGTATTAACTTAAGGGGGCCGAATAATTTGGCACGCCCCACTTTTCAGTTTTTTACAAAAGTTTAAAATATCCAATAAATTTCATTCCACTTCACGATTGTGTCCCACTTGTTGATTCTTCACCAAAAAATTAAAATGTTATATCCTTATGTTTGAAGCCTGAAATGTGGCAAAAGGTTGAAAAGTTCAAGAGGGCCGAATACTTTCGCAAGGCACTGTGTGTGTGTGTATGTATATATATATTATATATATATATATATATATATATATACACACACACACACACACACATACATACACACACACACAGATGCATCTCAATAAATTAGAATATCTTTGAAACCTTCATTCATTTCAGTAATACAATTCATAATCAGCGTCTTCCATGATTGTGTGTCCTACTGAACCAGACTGAGGGGCCATTTAAAGGCTTAGGAAACCTTGGCAGGTGACACACTGAATTTACAATACTGAACTTTTTTTACAATATTCTACAATTACAGAAATAAAACACTTGAAATAGAACACTCTGTGTGTAAAGAATCTACAAAATATAGGTCACTTTTTTTAAATTTAATTACTGAAATAAATAATTGTTTCAAAGATATTATTGAGATACTTCCCAGGGCCACTACACAATACAGTGGGGGAAAAAAAGTATTTAGTCAGCCACCAATTGTGCAAGTTCTCACACTTAAAAAGATGAGGCCGGCCTTTAATTGACATCATAGGTAGACCTCAACTATGAGAGACAAAATGAGAAAACAAATCCAGAATATACATTTACTACAAATCCATTTTCTAATTATTGCTCCCACAGTTGATTTATTCACACCAAGCTGCTTGCCTATTGCAGATTCAGTCTTCCCAGCCTGGTGCAGGTCTACAATTTTGTTTCTGGTGTCCTTCCACAGCTCTTTGGTCTTCACCATAGTGGAGTTTGGAGTGTGACTGTTTGAGGTTGTGGACAGGTGTCTTTTATACTGATAACAATGTCAAACAGGAGCCATTACTACAGGTAATGAGTGGAGAACAGAGGAGCCTCTTAAAGAAGTTACAGGTCTGTGAGAGCCAGAAATCTTGCTTGTTTGTAGGTGACCAAATATTTATTTTCCACCATAATTTGCAAATAAATTCTTAAAAAAAAAAAAAATCAGACAATGTGATTTTCTGGATTTGTCTTCTCATTTTGTCTCTCATAGTTGAGGTCTACCTATGATGACAATTACAGACCTGTTTCATCTTTTTAAGTGGGAGAACTTGCACAATTGGTGGTTGAATAAATACTTTTTTCCCCACTGTATATGGAGATGTGCCTTCTTCTGGACCACTGTAGCCTTCAAATAGCTGATGGTGGTAGGGGCATCAGTAGTTGTACTCCCAGCTATTCTGATATTGATAATTTATCCCAAGAATAGGTCATCAATATTGAAGTCCCAGAAAACCTCTTTAATGGTTTAAAGCAATGTCTTTCTATGTAACAATAATGGAGGCTTTATTTTACTTTACAGATTGCCTCTCTTTCCTCGTGCCTTTTCTGGTAATGATTAGCAGATGCTGGTTTAACATGTCAAAATATGACATCAACAAATGACATCCCATCATAGAGACTCACTCAACGACAAGTGCGCCAACTCTCACCTGCCATGTATTTTAAAGGCATAGTCCCATCTCAAGGATGTGTCACAATTTTAGCCCGTTAACTGAAGTGTTTTACCGCATACATTGATATATCTATCTTGTTCTGTTTGTCAGATACTGCTAAATATCTCTCCTCAGAACAACAAAATAGTCCCTGTTCACGGCCACATATTCTCTTCCTTCCCTCTCTCTGCATACTGCTTTCAGTTTTTGAGCTCTTGTAAATGCTAGTAAAGTTTCTTGAGAAGTGCATGTGCATGTAAATCTAGAGATAATGTTTTACCACAAGTACAAGCACCAGCACAGTTGAAAACCAGGGAGGGGAGGGGAGAGGAGACAGAATGGCAGCTGAAATCCTGAGATGAGAACCCCTTTAATCATTGATGTTTGCAATAGCTAACGAGTGTGAATATTTCACACAATATCCCCCCCCCCCCGTGTAAAGAACGCTTTATCTTACTTTGCCAACTTATTCTCTACTTTTGTTTGAGTCTTCTTTTAAAATCATTATATTGTCATGTGATAACCTGCAGTATCCTAGGGCTCTGTTCAGGACTCACTGCCTCCTACAGACAAACTTAACATCTAAGAATTCTCATTTGGTATCAGACATCTAGGAGTGGGAACCTGTAAAGATACCTAGGTTGTCCAAGTATTTGGTAATGAACCACAGCCTTCCGTGTTCTTTCTTTTGAGATATGGTAATATTGTCGGTTTCAAATGCTATGAAGTAAATAGTGCCTTATCAAAGTTTGCATGTCTTCCTTCACCTTTTTATAGAATTTTTCCCAGAAAGTGTTTTTTTTTTTTTTTTTTTTTTAAATATTTATGACCTATCGCATATTTTCTTACCCACACAACATCATCCAATACACTCAAGCTTAAGACACAGTGAGTGGAGGGAGAGAGGCAGTTCTCTCTTCACAGCCTATGCATGTTTCTACAAAGCTTTCCCTGCTAGTACACTACTCAGAGATAAGTATACAGCTTACAGAAAGTGTAAGGAGAGTCCATCTACTTCTAGGTACTTGTGACTAGTTGATCGTGTAAAGAATCCAGTGGGAGAGGGATGGTGGAGTGGGGGCAGACTACTCCTTATTATACATGGCCCCTGCTTCATAGGACATACAGATGTAGTATGCATTAAAAAGAATTTTGAAATTTTTGTTTCATACTACCAAATGTTCATTAGCGGTTTATAACAGACAAAACTGTTGCAACAAACGTTCATTTAGTGACTGCTATATCTGTATATAATCTCTATCTGCACAGTTCATCAGCAATTAGGACACATATTATAAGTGTGTGTATATATATTTATTATGTATTTTACTAGTTACATTAAACTACATAAGGGGCCTCCGATCTTCTTTTAATTACCTATCCTAAGGATGGGTCATTAATAGTATACTACTGGATAAACCCTTTGAATAGTTTAACAGATTTGTAGAACAGGTAGTTACATTTTAGTAATGTCGAATGTCTGTATATTTTGTTGCTTTGTAACTTCCATAATAAAATTAATTCTATGCAAAATATTGTAATAATGGTATTTTTATTAAATTTACACAGTAATGTATCAAATATACCCTTATAGCAGCTATGCTGAACAGACAGCCCTAGGGTCCTTCAATGGATCCTGGGCTGTCTACCCCACACAAGATACAAGTATAAGTCACATGACAGAGATTCTGATCTCTGTAGTCATATCATCTGCAATCCTGCTCCTGACTGCACAAGCAGAGCAGCAGTATAGATATGATCAGAGCTCAATCATCGTATGATTTTTACCTGTGCTATCCTAATACAGTAAAGTTCAAAGGGTTAAAGGAATACCAAACCAAAAAAAAAAAAAAAATGAGCAGCAGCAAACATACCCACAATATCAGCCTACATGATTTTCTGCATGTACCTGTAACAAAACATCTTGCACAAACCCTGAAAACAACACAGAGGTCGATTTCCGGCTGATCTGTTCCTTTATTGCTAGTGAGTGACTGAAATTTGAAGCTTAGCCAAGAGGTAGGCCATAAAAAGGGTATTCTAATCTCAGCTGTTCAAGGCCAAGATGAAAATACCTTACTCTGTGGTCACAACAGAAAGAAACAGGAGCTGCGGAAACAGTGTAGCTCGCCCTGCTACATTGTGTCCTCAAGTCCTCATTCAGTTCCTTTAGGCTTAACAACACAGCGTGAAATAGTCCTCTTGGGTGTTTCCATAATGCCCCTTTATTATTAACAACCTACGATAAGGATAGGTCATCAATATTAAAGTCCTAGACTACTACTTTAGGCTAAGGCTATATAATTAAAAAAAAAAAAAAAAAAAAAAATAATGCAGCATAAACACATCACAGTTTTTTCCATTGCGATTTCACAAAGTTTCCTCTGCGGACTTTCCGACCCTATTATACCTATACAGAAAACGTCCACCCTCTACTTAATTGGCACGCTGAATTAGCCAGAATCCCATCCACTTGGCAGGTCTGCTGTGGCAAAACGCAGCGTTTTCACAACATGGGGCTTCATCCTTAAGTTTTGTGTGACAGTGTGGTCAAGGCAGAGGGGGAGGCTCCTGCTGCAGCAGCAGGAAATAACAGCAAAGAGAAGGCAGGGCCTGGCTGAGCACCTGGGACACAGATTTCCTTATACATTTATGAGCTTTAATAAGTAATAGGAGACAAAACTAACAAATGTAAAGTAATACAAATGGAAAGGCCGGATCATTTTCTATTTATTTTCTGTGAATTTTCTCTGTATAGTGTTCCTTTATAAGCTTTAGCTCTTAATGCATTGCGGCTTAGACTTGTAGTTCATGCAGTAGGCAGCGATTGCAAATTTGTACAGTCTCACTCCTCTTAGCCACAATGACAGATAATAAAAGGGAGTGAGGTAGACAACTGAGAAACCCAAGTGTATTGACAACACCTTGCTTGCATTGAATGCTGGTACTGATGGAATCCACTTAGCGGTCATTCCAAACGTATACTATAGGTGAACAGGACTTAATAAAACAGGCTAAACATAAATTATACAGATTGTCTTGGGGTCCAGTGACTTTATACATAAAACATATACATTTTTTTTCTTCATATAATACCAAAGCCATATTTTAATGGTCCCCATACATGAAAAATACTATTATTGTGCAAGCTAACTTCAACCAAATTTTGTTAATATGCTCCAGTCAAATTAACCATTTAATGCATAGAATTGTAACATTTGTCAGCAAAATGCATGCAACAGACAACACATTTTCTTTAGTATCACAGTCAGTGTCCTGCGCTCTATAAGCCTTCTATACATTTAAAGGCATTTATCATGAGGATTCTTAAACTTATTTTTAATCACCATACTAAGATAAGCCAAAATAATTTTTATGTGAAATAAAGAATCTACTTCAAATCGATATAACAGGAGAAGACTAAGTCCATTCTCCATATGGCCCTTATAGGAAGTTGATCAATGGTCTGGGCCCCGTATCTGCATAAGCACCATACAGCAAAATACAGTTTTAAACACTATATGAAATTAAAGGGTCAGCTTTAAAGAGGATTTATCTTGACATATCTTTTTTAGTACATAAAAGTGTTCCCCATAATAGAACAATTCTGGTTCTGGAGTCTTAGAAATATGTTCTGTGCCATTCCTATACAATTCCTACTAGAAGTTATTGAATAAACTGTCAACAGGGTGTTACCAAGGGGGCTCTACACATTCTCAAGTTGTCCAAACAGGTTTTGACTGTATAGGGACACATAATCACTGTGTACAGGGCTGTGGAGTCAGTAGGCCAAGGCACTGACTTCAATTCCTGCTGAGACTCCTCCATAAATCACTGGTAGCCATGGTCAGATAGAAGCAGGACAGATCCTCTAATTCACAAAAAAAAAAAAAAAAATCTATTGATAGAATTCCCATGAAAGTAAATGTGAAAAACTATGTATCCAACTCTACAGTATTAACAATTGTATAATTACAAATTATTAAGAATTTTATTATGAAGCCAGAGTCTAACTTTTCCTCCCCCCCAGTGCATAGTCCATCCAAACCCTGGCCCTGACGCCACAGTCCTGCTTTGACAAAGGGTATGGTAACACCTAGTTGTCAAATTAGTCATTTATAGACTGAATAAAACAGAAACAGTACAGAATTATGTGAAAATGGTTGTTGTCTGATGGAGACAGCAGGTATATGGTAAAACACACAAGCCAGGACTAATAACAGGTCGTCTGTAAAGGTGTTGCCCTGGGTTATAGAAGTGTCAGGTTTTCTTCCCACAAACATGCTCCAGAATTATTATTCTATTGGCAATACAACCATTTACTAAAGCAGACATGTTATTGTTAGCCAAAGGAATATTATTATAAAAAGTGCAGGAAGTTTTGTTCCCACGCATTCCTTACAGACCTGTCAGCAGACAACAATATTCATATTGCTGATAGCCTATAGGAAACTACAGGAATTAAAAATTTCTCCCTCAAAACTTAAAATGTTGAAGAATTTCTATTTGAGGAGTGCCTTGATATATTCCTGGCCTAAAAGGTAGCTGGGCTAGGCAGAAAGTAAGATCACAGAGCAATTAAAAAAAAAAAAAAAAAAATGTAAGCAAAAAACACCATTAGATCTAATAAGTATAAATTATATCAAGCTTTTCTTCTAAACATTTGCATATAAATATGTTTGATCTGAAATATATATTTATATAAGTTTACAGCTGTGTGAGAATGATATTTAGTATTAAAGCGAATCAGTCAGCAGTTTTGACCCTGCAAAACTGCTGCCAGTGCCAAATACAGAAGCAGAAAACCAGTTTAAAGAGAACCTTTCACCAGCTCTTTGCATCTGTTAATAAGCACTGCTCCACTGATTCTGGCACAGTTGGAATTTATTCTCTAGCCCTCACCATTCCGAGAAATAAATGCTGTTATTTTTGGTGCCTGATATGCTATTTAGATTCTGTCAGGAGGGCGGGGTCAGACAGGAGCAGACACTGCGTGTGAATCTGAGCTCTGACACTGGCTGCCTCTGATTGGATTGCTGAATCCTGTCCCCCTGCCTGACACTGCCCTTTTAACATTACAGAGCTTAAACAGCACATCAGGCACCAAAATTAACTGTGCTTGTTACTCTGGAACAGTGGCGGCTAGACAAAGTTCCAACTGTGCTGGAATCAGTGGAGAAGCCTATTAACATATACTAAGAACTTGAATTGGTGGAGGTGGTGAAAGGTCCTCTTTAAACATACCTAGTCAGTGAATCTTCTTATGAGTGTGACTGGGGAATAGTAGTCTGTCATGCACCACTATGCCAAGGGTCCGGTGGGAGTTTCCTAACAGTTGAGTGCCCTGGAATCTCTGCAGTAAATGCTCCCTAACCCCTCCCCTCTACCCTTGAGTGACTACTCTAGAATGCACACAAGAGACTGCTAGAGCGGTCAGTCATGAGGGGATGGTTGGGGAATGTTGACTGCAGAGAATCCAGGACACTTTAATGTTAGGGAATAATCGGTAGACACTTGGCACCGAGATTAGTGACAGATAAAAATATATTCTTCCCAGTCATAGCCCTACTAAGAACAACAACATAGGTATCCTTAAACTGGTTTGCAGGTCACTTAGCGCTGTCAGCAGTTTTGAAGGTGGTCAAAACTGCTGACAGATTCCCTTTAAACCCCATATAGAGCAATCAAAAAATAAATAAAGTGGGGTAACAAATTTTACACATCTCTTCTGCAAATAGGTCTCATTACCTAAAAGACAACCCATCTCATATATATATATATATATATATATATATATATATAATATACATCTGACACTACAATCTTCCTTTTATATGCGATTTTGGAGTGATATTTAGATTAAGTTTTAGTAAAAATGATGCATAAATTCTGCAAAACTAACCGCCACCCACCTCATCCATGTACATACACACAGTTCTATATCTGGCAGTACAAGCACCAACACTGGTCAAGTGTTTACATGGTCAGTGACTGAAGAACCATTGTATACAACAGGATTATTTTTTTTTGTTACCTGCCCTCAAGCACAATTGGCGGTCAGGCATAGAAAAGTCACCAGATACTACACAGTTGTTCACATACATTTACTGTAATATACAGCAGCATTACATTCTGTCCTGCTGGAACTTGTGTCACTAAAAATGGACAGACCCAGCAGAAATAAATTAGTCATCTTCAAGCCTCAACTTTCTTGTATGGCTCAGATCTCTACAGAAAAATGCAAGGGATATTCTCGTACAGTAAGCTCCATTGAGTTGCCATCCATTTTTTTGGAAGTAAAAACCAAAAACTAAGAATAATGTGAGTGTAATACCAGCTAATCAAAGATGACTAGGTTATTTTACAATCAGTCCATTATTGTTATCGGAACAAAACAAATTCTAGGTACGTGAATCAGCAGTTAAGTTTTCTTCGTCCTCTGAGGTAATGAAGATTAAGCTCACAACAGTGATTTGATACAATATTTACCCTGAGAATACAGAGGAAACATTGATACAAGACATGAAGCTGCCGATAGCTATGTGCTCTTGCCAGTGCAGCTTCTTGTCTTATACTTGGTCCTTTTAGTATAAATGTTATCAAGTTGATCATGCCACTATTAAATACTGATGATAAAACAAACCAAAGAGGCTTGTAGAGAAAAGGCAAGCTGCTATCCACCAGGTAAGAAAGGATAAGAGTCCCCGGAAGAGAAGAGGGGTGAAAATGTTCTTTAACCCCCCAAGTGCCATTGTGATTTGTGTAACAGTTGCCTTAATTTTTTCTTCCGGACATGGCACTTCAGAGAAAGCTGGGCTAGTTCCTTGTACTGCATCAGAAGCATTTGAGTCGTAGATGCCCCAAGAATGATTACCTAAAATTTTAGGAAAAAAAAAAAAAAAAAAGTTAACACAAAAAAAAACGTTTATGTACTTGGTGCATTTACTGATGTACACATATTCAAGTACCATATTCATGCCTACCTAATGTCTTCAAAAGCAGGGTTGTGTGCAGGAGCATAACCATAGGTGCAACATACTGAAGTGCAATAACACAAAGGTAATAAAACACTCGAGCCACCTAAAAGCAAGGGAGAATCCATCAGTGTGCTGCGGGTATGAACAATCGACACAACATACTCTCCACACTACTAAAGCACTCATTTCTGAACGAATAAAAGAAGCAAGACATTCCGAACTATATCAGAAGGAAACAAAAAACAATTCTGCAGTAAAAACGGACAAGCACAGTGTGTCATGCTAAAAGAGTCACTATTCAATGAATGAAATAAAAATGCAATGAGGCCTTTACGGTGTTAGAAGTTAAAAAAAAAAAAAAAAAAAAACCACACACCCAAACACTACACTTACTAGTATTCCATTCCTTCACAGCCCTGTCCCTGCTGGTTTCAATCCTTGCTGTAAGTGGTCAGCCACTGGTCTCAGATGACTTGTACACATATAGCATACTGGCTCCAGCAGTCATAGGTTATTGTGTACAGGTCATAGTAAATGTTTTATAGATCACAAAAGTTGATGCTACATCATATCCCATAAGGCTAGCATTTTTTCATAGGGTTAAAAAGTAAGGGTCCTTACGCCAAGGCCTATTGAGGCGAAAGGCCTTAACCAACACCCTAAAATATTTCTTTTTCTGAGAAGCGTCAAAAGATCAGTTTTAATAAAATATCACTCTTCTCAAAGTCTATGAATTCCACAGTTTGGAGGTGGATGATAAATGTGCATTTCCAATTATATGCAGCTTTTTTTTAAATTAAAGGAAAATGCTTCTTTCTCCACTTAAACTTCTTTCCTCCCCCTCCCTTCAAACTCTATCATTAATGCAACCCCGATATGGCAAAGTTATTTCTAACAAAAAAGTCTATAGATAGGGGAGGGGGAGAAAGAGGCTGCAAAAGGGAGAGACAGACACTTTGAGACTGCCCAAAGGGAGGGGAAAGAAGACAGCCTGATGAATGGAGATCAAAGAATTTTTCTTTAATAAAATATATTACAAATTATCATCATCATTTATGACAAGCTGTTTTATAATTGCAGGCATGCTTTATTTTTTTTGCATAGCTGAACCAATAATGTCCTGCATAAGGAGTCAGCCAAGAATGATACATAACATGATCAGGCCAGGTAGATTTACCATTTTCTGTAGTTCCATGGTACTTATCCTCCCAGCTTCCTTCTTCATTTGATCCACACATTTCTGAGCCAGATTTAGGTACGCCTGTAGATGGTACCTCATCATCATTAACCGTAAACCACACAGGACTATGATGATCCAAAGTCGCACTGTGTCAAAGGTATCCTCGGTCATTCTGCCATCATAGGGGGGGGGGAAAAAAAAAAAAAAAAAAAGGGAAAAACCTTTCAAAGATTTGCCAAATATGTCTTACAGGTGAGATCTCGACCTATTGTGATCATATGAATCCAGAGTCTTATGCTACACACGTGGACAAAAATTGTTCGTACCCCTCGTTTAATGAAAGAAAAACCCACAATGGTCACAGAAATAATTTGAATCTGACAAAAGTAATATATAAAAAATTCTATGAAAATGAACAAATGAAAGTCAGACATTGCTTTTCAACCATGCTTCAACAGAATTTTTAAAAAAAAGAAGACTCATGGACAGAAATGATGGTTCCCTTAACTTAATGTTTTGTTGCACAACCTTTTGAGGCAATCAAACGATTCCTGTAACTGTCAATTAGACTTCTGCACCTCTCAACAGGTATTTTGGCCACTCCTCATGAACAAACTGCTCCAGTTGTCTTGGCTTTCAAGGGTGCCTTTTCCAGACGGCATGTTTCAGCTCCTTCCAAAGATGCTCAAAAGGATTTAGGTCAGGCCACTTCAGAATAGTTCAATGTTTTCCTCTTAGCCATTCTTGGGTGTTTTTAGCTGTGTGTTTTGGGTCATTATCCTGTTGCAAGACCCATGACCTGTGACTGAGACCAAGCTTTCCAACACTGGGCAGCACATTTCTCTCTAGAATCCCTTGATAGTCTTGAGATTTCATTGTACCCTGCACAGATTCAAGACACCCTGTGCCAAATGCAGCAAAGCCGCCCCAGAACAGAACAGAGTCTCCTCCATGTTTCACAGTAGGGACAGTGTTCTTTTCAATATATGCTTCATTTTTCTGTCTGTGAACATAGAGCTGATGTGCCTTGCCAAAAATTTTGATTTTTGTCTCATCTGTTCATAGGACATTCTCCCAGAAGCTTTGTGGCTTGTCAACATGTAGTTTGGCAAATTACTTTTTTGTCAGATTCAAGTTATTTCTGTGACCATTGTGGGTTTTTCCTTTCATTAAACGAGGGGTACCAACAATTTTGTCCACGTGTGTATGTTTTTCATATGGCAGTAAAGGGCAGAAGTTTCTATTACAGTCTACGCAAATTTATGATCATATCCAATGACCATATGGTGAAGCTGACCTTTTTAAATCATGTTTCTCCATTTGTAACATCTTCTACAAGTGCTCCTGATAGACTTCACTCCTTAAAGGGGTTATCCAACTTCCAAAAATTATCTGCATTAACACCCACAGCAGTGCTAAATACTCACTATTCCCTTGTACGACCTTTGCCTGGCTATATTTTACTTGCTGCTTCTGGTATCACTTATGTACATGCAGTGAATCTGTGGACAAACTACATGTCCCATGATTCATCTGCCTACTCTCACGCTCTCTGTTTGCTGCTCACAGGAGGGAGGGAAAGGAGTGAGCTTGCAAACGAAACATCACAGCAGCATGTGGGGAGAGTGGAGAAGGGAGGGGTACATAGAAAGTGAGAGCAGGCAGATAAATCCTTGGAAATGTAGGTTGTCCACATATTCACTGCATGTAAATAACAGTGATACAAGGAGCAGCAAGTCAAAAAAAGCCAAGCAGAGACTGCACAAGGGGAAAGTGAGTATTTAGCACTGCTGTGGATGTATTGGCAGATAATTTTTTGGAAACTGGATAACCCCTTTAATGAAGTTTGTTCTGTGGGATAACTAACGTATTTGCTATTTTTATTTTGCTTTTTCTCCTCATCTTACTGAGAAAACAGGTGCAAAGCAGCAGAGCCAAATAATGTGCGTTTAATAAGGAATGGACACAAAGATCTGTTAAAAAAAAAAATGAATGTGTGCGCATTTCTCCAGACTGGACTAGTTCAGTGTTCTATGAAAAGGACAGAGAGAATGTAAAAACGGATGTTTGCATGAGTCCTTTGGAAGGATGATCACACAGAGTATTCTTAGTACAAGTCTGTTCAGAGCAGGCAATGCACTATATATTAAGTACACACTTACAGAGGAACACTTTCCTTGCCCAGTGGTGGATTCAGAATGTAATCCTTGGTTATAGGTTTCACCCACAGCAGCACCATCAACAGAGGCGATAAAAAATTTATATGGAGCAGGAACCTACAAGTTAAGCAAATAACGTAAAGATCAGGATACAAGATAGTTAAGTTATAATGTTCATAGTCCAATGACAAAGCCTAAAACAGGTAAAAATGCCCCAAAATATCCCTATAGAATGTAAAAAAAAAAAAAAAAAAGAAACCTAAGCATAAAATATGTCATGAGCAAAATGTGCGCCTTGTACAGCTGAATCAAGCCAAAAACTAAATGAAGAGATTGCCGCTTATGTGCTACGGTCTCCATAATTCCCACAGACTTGAATGTAGCAATGCAATATGTCGCCAACTCTTTAATTTAGTCTGTGGTTGCATGTGGGCTCTTTACTAACAGAATGTAATAGGTAGGAAACCCACATATCAGACAACTATAGCATAGTCGATGAATATGCCAAAAATGTCAGATGCGAATACCCACAATAAAGAGACTTTTTTTTTTTTTGATTGGAAAGAACAAAGAATGCTATGATTTTGAGAACTTCTTCGAAATTGGTCAGGTATGAATGGACCATATATCGACTGTAGAAAACCGCCACGTACAGCACTAGTTCACCTTTGGCAGTCACATGAGTGACAGAGTAGGGACCCCTAGTGCATTTTCATATCATAACTGGAAAACTCATCCTCAGACTGATACATGATCCCCAATAAAATCCTTACTGTGTCAGGGTTTCTCTTGTTTGATTTAGAGCATCGAGGTGCATCTGTGCCAAACGCAGGCCCGGGAATGTTAGGAAGGCTCCAATGAGAGAGCACAATACTGCCAGGAATAATTTAAAGGTAAGTTTGGAAACGGGACCTCTGCAGGAGAAAAAAAAAATAAAAATTGCTCCACAGTTATTAATGTAAGTTAATGTGCAACTTATTAATAAATTCTACTGCAGGGAAAACAGGTTAGCTTCTAAGGGAGGATGTGTCACTTGTTTCAGTAAATACTTGAGTTCTTCAGGAAACAATCTGAGAGCCTTCTGTTAATTTATTCATAAATGTATAGGATGAATAACAAAAGAACAGTACAATGCAGAGTTCTAAGAAAAGCTGATCCAGAATTGATATTTTATGAAGAATATAATTATTTAGTAAAAGGCATGTCCAGAGAAATTACTGATTCTCCTTAAAAGCAGTTTTTCAAGACTTCAACATTAATGGCTTAACCTTCGGATGCAATAGAGCACAGGTGTCAAACACAAGGCCTGCGGGCCGAATCCGGCCCGCTGCCTTCTGTTATCCGGCCCGGCACTTATCTGGCCCCGGGCGGCATTTTTTATTGTCTATGTAATGTAAACCAGCCCAGGACAGGCCGCTTTAAAAAAAAACAAAGCTGCGCGATACCTGTCCTGGGCTGGTTTACAAGACCTCTGCATGTCAGCGCAGGCGGCGATACAGTGACGTCATCGCGCATCCTACGCTGACACGCAGACGTCGCGGACAAGAAGAGGAGGCGGCGGCTGCATGAAGGCATCGCAGGTAGGTGAAATAATTTTTTTTTTATATATATAAATAAGCCGTTGCCTGCTGGAGTATCCCCGGCACGTAACGGCCTATTTACTTACCGATCCCCGCTGCTGGTCGTGGGCGCCCCCGCTTCTCCTTCTGCTATGGGACGCAGAAGCGGCTGTGTGCAGGAGCGGGGATGGTAAGTGAGGCCGCGGCCCGCGAACCCCATCAAATACTACTATTATTATACTCCGGGGTCTTTTCAGACCCCGGAGTATAATAATCGGAGACCCAGGGGAGGTGATAAACATAAAAACCTGTGTTACTCACCTCTCCAGCGATCCGATGATACTCCCAGCAGGCTTCGGCCTTCTTTGGTGACGTCGCAGGCGTCACGTGAGCCGGGCCGACGTCATTATGTCGCGACGCCGGTCTGTGCGACATTGAAGAAGGCCGAACGCAGGGAGCGCATCGGAGCCCAGGTAAGTAACACTGGTTTTTATGTTTGTCACCACCTGGGTCTCCGATTATTATACTCTGGGGTCTGAAAAGACCCCAGAGTATAATAATAGTTCATGGGTGGGGGGTCACTATGGGACATAATACCATGTGCAGAGGCCACTATGGAGCATAATACCGTGTGCAGGGGCCACTATGGGGCATAATACCGTGTGCAGGGGCCACTATGGAGCATAATACCGTGTGCAGGGGCCACTATGGAGCATAATACCATGTGCAGGGGCCACTATGGAGCATAATACAGTGTGCAGGGGCAACTATGGAGCATAATACCGTGTGCAGGGGCCGCTGTGGGGCATAATACCGTGTGCAGAGGCAACTATAGAGCAGAATACCATTTGCAGGGTTAAACGGTATTTGTATATTGCTTAATTTTTGATATATTCAGAAAAGGATGAGGATAGTATGTAACATGCCAATGTCTTAGGTTTTAACAATACATTATGTTCTTCCTGGTTGCCCTTAAAGGGCTGATTGTAACAGTAGTAATGTACAAATGTAACTACTCCTTAATAGCTCGCTTAACTGTTAAGGAGAAGTTACTTTTATACATGTGTAAAATAATCTTGGCCCTTCAAGGTACCCCGTGAGGCTGAAGTGGCCCCTGGTGAAAATGAGTTTGACACTCCTGCAATAGAGGGTCACCGGCTGGGTGTGCCATGAGAGAAAAGTGTGATTATCATTCCCTCAATATTCTTCCAAAGAGATTGTGTATAGATAGGTAGAACGAACCAATAAAAGAAAGGTCGGCGAAAATGTGATCATTATATAAGTGACAGCAGTCTAGCTCATTAAATAGGTTGTCCCATTAAAGACACTTATCCCCTATCCATAGGATAGGGAATAAGTGTCATATCGTTGGGAGGTCCAGCCGCTGGGTCTCCCCGCAACAAGGTGAACAGGAGATTGAAAGTCGCCCATGCACCTTTATGCTTGTATGACCAGTGCTAGTACATTCACGGCTACGAGGCTGCTGGGACTAATCTCCAGCAGCCCTACTGCAGTAAGTAGAGCGCTGGCACTTCATTCACTTGAGGGAGGCATGGGGGGGACTTTCAGTCTCTACCACCTCTAATAGGAGTATGTGTGCCCCATGTAGAAAGTTTATGTGCAACAGCCTATGTAATTTTATCACACCAGAAGGTCTGGTACCTATGGTGACTCAGAGTGTAGTCCTACGGTTGTGTTTGATCCCAGATGTTTAACCCTTTAGCTGCTTTTGTCAAAACAACTTTCAGAGCTCTCTCCTTTACTGACCATTAGATCAGTAACTGCTGTCAGTCTCCACCAGGCTCCTGCTGCGATTATGTAGGCACAGCTCCCGTCCTTGTACTATCAAAATGATATACATGAATCGTACCACCTGCTGATGATGTGCATATATGTAAAGGGGTTGCAAATTACTGTAATATAAATAGCTAAAATCCATTTCCAACAAAGATAAGCCACTCACAATAGTATGGATGCTTCCGTTCAAAATCTTTTCCCCTATCATATGAAACAGCGTTAGCATACTGCACCTCCAATTATAAGCTATCCTTTTATAAACGATAGGACATGTGAATATAAGAAACTTTGTGACATATTAAGGAGATCTGTTTCCTTTTCCACTTATGCTGCTCTCCTCCTCTTGATCAACCAGTTTTCATAGAATCTGCAGCCATTTCCAGAACTCTATGGAGAGGGGAGTGGATGAGAAGGCTGTTGATTTATTGCCTCATTCTTTGCACTGGTAGCCTGTTATCTCTAGCATAGCAGTCATAAAAGAGCTTCCTCAATCACAGAACAGCAGTGTATAGCAGAAGCAGCAGTTCTCAGTGTGTTTTCCAGTAGTCTCCTTCTCCTCTTTCTCCACAGACTAATACAAAAGCTTCATAAATGAAAAGGAAACATACTTCTAAAATAATACCGTATATATTACAAGGTTTCACATGTACTATTCAACAAGTTGTTTTATAATTGGAGGTACGCTTTAAATAAATCACACTGCCTGGAAGAGAACAACAATTTCTGAAAAGTCCTTTCCATACTGGAAATACTTACTGAGACTCCAAGCCTTGTTTCTGAAGAAATTGTACAGCACTTTCCGAAAAGTTAGTGAAGCCTAAAACAAAAACACATTTCAGTAAATGAAACATATAATTGAATTCCTTCGAGAAATTTATCAAAACATTGACAACTAGGTGTAACCAGTTTCCATAAGGGCTCCTGAACCGGGTGAATATAGGCTGGTATATCCAGTCCATACATTGATTGGTTTTCCTGGCCTAAACCTAGTCACGAGACCATGACTCCTTGTATCAAAGCGACTATATAAAGTACAGGAAAATGGAGCCATGAGAAAGCAGGGACACCTGGCATCTTATATCAACTAGGATTAAAAGAGTTACTGTCTCTAGACACATACAAGTCCTGGCAACGTAGGTAATATATGGACCAGATTCTCTAAAGCATATTTGTCCATGTGAATGGAGCCCTAAGTACTCTCACCAAAGAAGCGGAAATACAGGGGTCACCTGCACTTACTTGTCATGATTTGAGTAGAAAGACTTAAAATACAGGGAAACTTCTTCAAAATGCCACCTCTTTGAGAAAACTGCCCTCCTAACCCAGTCCACATTTTCTGTGACTGATTTTCAGGTTCCCATATTAACCATCTTCATTGGGAAGACCACTCTCCATTTTTCAATGCATTTTTGGGTGGTCTTCTCAAAGAGATTTCACTGTATTCAGGATGGAGGCAACATTGTATTGGGCTTGCCTCACTGTGGGTGCAGTTTAAACATGGCAGCCATTAAGTGCCGCCACCATCGATATACAGATAATCTTCAATGTATCACATCACTGCTGTCTAAATAGCAACAATGCCAGTCAGTGACTAAGTTGGTAGTTGTCTATGTAAACCGGAACAGAGTGTGATTTATTCCATTTATACATTCAATGTATGTGAATTTCTCACCAGTCTCAAGTCCAAACTCCAAGTAGTTTTCTGTCACAATAAGGATTGCCATGGCTTTGACAAAGAAAAAGAACCCAAATGTGACGCAAACAGATCTCTCACCACCGTCTTCAACTTTAAAGTAATGGGTTGTTAGAGAGAACAGCACTTTGCTGGACATGAACAGTCAAGGAAAGCTAGGATTTTATACTGCGGTTTAGCTGCCATCATTCAGGTGTGGATATGATAAGAAGTGCCACTTTTTTATAGAAATAACTTCATCATGTGGACTGACTGATGCAAAGTTATAGCTACGAGGCCTAATGACATGGGGATATGTCCCATGTATGTATGTTTTACACTATACATACATAAGTCAGGGGGTTGGACCAAGATAGCAAGTTGTCACATATCCACAGGTTCTGGATAGTGGGGGTCCACCTGATCCTGAGAACAGGAAGCCAAATGAAGCAGCAGGTCGTACAGGTGTATTGCCTCTGTATTCATCTGCTGGACATAGTCGATTGCCTCTGCTATCTCCAGTGCCAACAGAGATGAATGGAACAGCAATATGCCTGTACAGTCATGGCCAAAAGTTTTGAGAATGATACAAATATTAATTTTTACAAAGTCTACTGCTTCAGTTTTTCTAATGGCAATTTGCATATACTCCATAATGTTATAAAGAGTGATCAGCTTAACAGCAATTACTTGCAAAGTCAATATTTGCCTAGAAAATGAACTTTATCCCCCAAAACACATTTCAACATCATTGTAGCCCTGCCTTAAAAGGACCACCTAACATCGTTTCAGTGATTGCTCCATTAACACAGGTGTGGGTGTTGATGAGGACAGGGCTGGAGATCAATCTGTCATGATTAAGTAAGAATGACACCACTGGACACTTTAACCCCTTAAGGACACAACCCAAAAGTGCGTTAAGGACCAGGCCTTGTTTTTCAAAACTGACATGTGTCTCTTTGTGGCAAGAACTTTGAGACGCTTTAACTTACTCAAGTGATTTTGAGATTGTTTTCTCGTGACACATTGTACTTCATGTTAGTGGTAAACACTAATCAATATTTTTGTATTTATTTATAAAAAAAAATAGGATAGTTGATGGGGGAAAAAAAAAAAAAAAAAAAAAAAAAAAAAAAATCGCAATTTTCAAAATGTGAAAGTCTCTGCTTTTCAGACAGATAGTCATACCACCCAAATACATTAATAAATATTATCTACCATATCTCTGCTTTATATTGACATCATCTTTTAATCGTCCTTTAATTTATTTTGGATGTTAGAAGGCTTACAAGTGTAACAGCGATTTTCCAGATTTACAAGAAAATTTCCCAAACTAATTTTTTAGGGACCACTTCAGTTCTGAAGGGGATTATAAAGGCCTATATATTAGAAACCCCCCATAAATCACCCCATTTTCATAACTGCACCCCTGAAATAATTCAAAACAGCATTTGGGAAGTTTGTTAACCCTTTAAGCATTTCACAAGAATTAAAACGATATCGAGGTGAAATTTAGACATTTCATTTTTTTCCACTAATCCCTTCATTTAGCCCTAAATTTAACACATTCACAAAGGGTTAAATTAGAAAATGCATCTCCCAGTTTATTATACAATTTCTCCCGAGCACAGAAATACCCCACATGTGGGTGTAAATTGATGTTTGGGCATTCGGCAGTGCACAGAAGGGAAGGAGCGACACTGGACGTTTGAAAAGCAGATTTTGCTGGAATAGTTTTCAGGTGCCATGTTGCATTTGAAGAGCCCCCAAAGTACCAAAACAATGGAAACCCCCTAAAAGTGACCCCATTTTGGAAACTACACCCCTCACAGAACTCATCAATGGGTATAGTGAGCATTTTGACCCCACAGCTGTTTCACAGATTTTACTAACACTGGGATGTATAAATGAAAAATTACTAAAACGTCACTTTATCCCCAAAGTTTTCATTTTCACAAGGGGTTAAAAGGAGAAAAAGGACCCCACAGTTTGTTAAACAATTTCTCCTGAACACAGCAATGCCCCATATGTGGTCATAAACTGCTGAATGGGTACATGGTGGGGCTCAGAATGGAAAGAGCGCTATTTTGCTTTTGTAGGGCAGATTTTGCTGGAATAGTTTTCAGATGCCATGTTGCATTTGCAGAGCCCCCAAAGTACCAAAACAGTGGAAACCCCCTAAAAGTGACCCCATTTTGGAAACCACACCCCTCACAGAATATGTCAAGGGGTATAGTGAGCATTTTGAACCCACAGCTGTTTCACAGATTTTATTAACATTGGGACATGAAAATGAAAAATTTCTTTTTTTCCAATAAACTGTCAATTTAGCCCCAAATTTTTCATTTTCACAAGAGGACAAAGGAGAAAAAGCTCCCCAAAGTTTGTTACACAATTTCTCCTGAACACAGCAATGCCCCATATGTGGTTATAATCTGCTGAATGGGTACATGGTGGGGCTCAGAATGGAAAGAGCGCTATTTGGCTTTTGGAGGGCAGAATTTGCTGGAATAGTTTTCAGGTGCCATGTCGCATTTGCAGAGCCCCTAAAGTACCAATACAATGGAAACCCCTCAAAAGGGACCCCATTTTGGAAATTACACCCCTCATAGAATTTATCTAGGGGTATAGTGAGCATTTTGACCTCACAGCTGTTTCACAGATTTTATTAACATTGGGACGTAAACATGAAAAATTACTTTTTTTTCCAATAAACCGTCCATTTAGCGACATATTTTTCATTTTTGCAAGTAGTTGAAGAAAAAACACCCCACAGTTTGTTACACAATTTCTTCTGAACACAGAAATGCCCCATATGTGGTTGTAATCTGCTGTATGGGTACATGGTGGGGCTCAGAATGGAAAGAGCGCTATTTAGCTTTAGGAGGGCAGATGTGGCTGGAATAGTTTTCAGGTGCCATGTCGCATTTGCAGAGCCCCTAAAGTACCAATACAATGGAAACCCCTCAAAAGGGACCCCATTTTAGAAACTACACCCCCCAAGGAATGTATCAAGGGGTATTATCATTTTGAGCCTAAAAATGCTTCCCAAAAATTAATGTACAAAGTGAAAATTGAAGTTTTTGAAGAAATATCCAATTTCAGAATATGTTGCAGCCACTTTGTGGCATCAGAGAAACGCATTCCTAAAACTATTAAGTGGGCTATCCCGGGGGGAAAAAAAATTATATATGTGGGTATAAACTGCTGCTTGGGCACACAGCAGGGCTCAGAAGGGAAGGAGCACTGTGTTTTTTTAGCTTTTGGAGTACAGATTTAGAGGGACTTTCTGGTCGCCATGTTGTTTTTGCAGAGCCCTGGAGGTGCCAGTAAACTGGAATTCCCCAAGAAGTGACCCCCATTTTGTAGGGGCGATTTTAGGGTCTCTGCAAATGTGACATGGTGTCCAAAAACCAACAATCTAAATCTGCGCTCCAAAAGTACATAGCGCTCCTTCACATCTGCCCCCTGCTGTTTGCCCAAATGACAGTTTATGCCCACATGTATGACACTGGTGTACCCAGGATAACGTACTTAATGCCATATGTGGGTATAAACTGCTGTTTGGGCACAGCCGAGCACAGAAGGGAAGGAGCGCTATTTTGGTTTTTAGAGCACAGTTTGGTTTATGGACACCATGCCACTTTTGCAGAGCCCAAGAATTGCCAGTAAAGTGGAATCCACAGACTTGTGACCCCATTTTGGAAACTACACCCTTCAAGGGATTTATCAAGTGGTGTAGCGAGCATTATTAACCCTTAAGTGTTGCATTCTTTTAATTTCCAGAAATGAATGCACAGATGATAATGAAAAGTTAAAAATAACATTTTTCCATAGATACGCCATTTCAGTGCCCAATATGTTGTGCCCAGCTTATGTCTGCAGAGACACACACTCCAAAAACTGTGAAGCGGGAATCCCGGGCACAACAGCTTTTGGAGCGTTCATCTCTGATACAAGCCGGGCACAACATATTACATACTGAAATGTCGTATTCCTGGAAAAATTGTCATTTTCACCGAATTTCACAATCAGCTGCGTATTCATTTATGGATAATAAATTACAGCAACACTTGGGGGTTAAAAATGTTCACTGTACCCCTGGATAAATTCCTTCAGGGGTGTAGTTTCCAAAATGGGGTAACATGTCAGGGGATTCCACTTTACTGGCGTTTCAGCTCTGCAAAAGTGCAATGGCGTCCAAAAACCAAACCGTCCAAGCCTGTGCTCCAAAAACCAAATAGCGCTCCTTCCACTCTGTGCCCAGCTGTGTCCATACAGCAGTTTATACCCACATATGACATTAAGTACGTTATTCTGGGTACGACAAGTGTAATACATGTGGGCATAAACTGCGGTTTGGGCACACAGTAGGGCGCAGAAGAGAAGGAGTGCTATGTGGCTTTTGGAGCGCAGATTCAGATGTTTGGGATCTGGACGCCATGTCATGTTTGCAGAGCCTGTAAGGTACCAGAAAAATGGATTCCCCAAAGGAGTGACGCCATTTTGAAAACTGCACCCCTCAAAGAATTTATTAAGGGGTGTAGTAAGCATTAGTATCCCAGACGTGAATACACAGCGGATGGGGAAAAGTGAATATGTAAGCTGTGCGGAGTGCATTGGGAACACCAAATTCCCTACTATTTCCCCAGTAGTTCCTATTATTGGGGAGGTCACTCTGGGGGTCACTTCTGGTTTATTTTCCCTCATAAGCTCTAAATCTGGGGTGTCCCCTGATATCTGCTCACACAGCTTATACATTCCCTTCCTGACGCAGCCAGTTATGTTCTAAAGATTTGGCGATTTTTGGGGTTTTTGTCTTCACATTGTACGAGCTATATTTTCTTTATTTCTCTGGTGATGTAGCCATATGAGGGCTTGTTTTTTGCGGGGTGAGATGTATTTTGTAATGACATCATCTTTGGGCGCCTATAACCTATTGAATACATTTTATTAACTCTTTCTTGTTGGATTAAAAAATACCCCATCAATTCTGGCACTGCGTTTTACCTTTGAAATTTTTCACCATGCAGCATAAAGCATAAGTAACGTTATCTTTTTTCTACGGGTCGGTACGATTACGGAGATACCTCATTTATACTGTTTTTTTTTTTTTATGCGATACTAATTTTGCAGAACAAAAACCCATTTGGGGACATAAATTAATTGTTTTTGCATCGCCATCTTCTGAGATGCGTAACGTTTTTATTTTACGGTTTACAGAGTTGGTTTAGGGCTTATTTTTTTGCGGGACAACCTGTGCTTTTTATTGGTACTGTTTTGGGGTACATATGACTTTTTGATCACTTTTTATGGCATATTTTGTAAGGTGAGATGGCAAAAAATCATTACTTTTGGCGAGTTTTTTCCGTTTTTTTTTCTCCGACGTTCACCGTGTACATTTAATATTGTTTCAGTTTTATTGTACAGGTTGTTACGGACGCGGCGATACCAAATATGCATTGTTTTTATTAATTTTTAGTTTTTTTTTTTTATATAATTCATTTTATATAGCAAAAGGGAATTTTTGGGGCTTTATTCTTTTATTCATTTTTTTAGAACACTATTTTTTTTCACTTTTTTTTACTTTTTCATGTGCCCCATTAGGACACCTGAGCCAGCAATGCTTTGATTGCTGGCTCAGCACTGTAGACTGCAAGACACGAGCTTACAAGTGTCTTGCAGTCTATACAGGAAGTGAGGCTATGCAGACGCATAGCCTCACTTCCGCAGGTCTCGGCAGGATCAACCAGGTAGTGGGGTCTCCAGGCAGCCTGGGGTCACTGAGCAGACCCCGGGCTGCAGGTTATAGGTATCGGCACCCCCCGATCTCGCCGCGGGGGGGTGCCGATTGGAGCGGCAACATAGCGGAACCCCTTGGATGCATGTTTGACCGCGGCATCCAAGGGGTTAAAACCTCGGATCGGAACTCAGTTCCGACCGGGGGATATGGAGCAGGGTGTTAGCTGTCAGTTACAGCTAACACCCGGTTCCGATGCCGCCCGCTCAGATAGTGAGCGGGCGGCCGCCCCAGGGCGTATTAGTACGCCCTGTTGCGCTAAGTACCAAGCGCACAGGACGTAATAGTACGTCCAATGTCGTTAAGGGGTTAAAAGGAGGCTGGTGCTTGCCATCATTGTTTCTCTTCTGTTGACCATAGTTATCTCTAAAGAAACACGTGCAGTCATCATTGCACTGCACAAAAATGGCCTAACTGGGAAGAGTATTGCAGCTAGACAGATTGCACCTCAGTCAACAATCTATCGCATCATCAAGAACTTCAAGGAGAGAGGTTCCATTGGTGCCAAAAAGGCTCCAGGGCGCCCAAGAAAGACCAGCAAGCGGCAGGACCGTCTCTTAAAAGTGTTTCAGCTGCGGGATCGGGCTACCAGCAGTGCAGAGCTTGCTGAGGAATGGCAGCAGGCAGGTGTGAGTGCATCTGCACGCACTGTGAGGCGGAGACTCTTGGAGCAAGGCCTGGTCTCAAGGAGGGCAGCAAAGAAGCCACTTCTCCCCAGAAAAAACATCAGGGACAGACTGATATTCTGCAAAAGGTACAGGGAGTGGACTGCTGAGGACTGGGGTAAAGTCATTTTCTCTGATGAATCCCCTTTTCGATTGTTTGGAACATCTGGAAAACAGCTTATTCGGAGAAGAAGAGGTGAGCGCTACCACCAGTCTTGTCTCATGCCAACTTTAAAGCATCCTGAAACCATTCATGTGTGGGGTTGCTTCTCAGCCAAGGGAATCGGCTCTCTCACAGTCTTGCCTAAAAACACAGCCATGAATAAAGAATGGTACCAGAATGTCCTCCAAGAGCAACTTCTCCCAACCGTCCAAGAGCAGTTTGGCGCTCAACAATGCCTTTTCCAGCATGATGGAGCACCTTGCCATAAAGCAAAGGTGATAACTAAATGGCTCAGGGAACAAAACATAGAGATTTTGGGTCCATGGCCTGGAAACTCCCCAGATCTTAATCCCATTGAGAACTTGTGGTCAATCATCAAGAGACGGGTGGACAAACAAAAACCAACAAATTCAGACAAAATTAAAGCATTGATTCTGCAAGAATGGACTGCTATCAGTCAGGATTTGGTCCAGAAGTTGATTGAGAGCATGCCAGGGAGAATTGCAGAGGTCCTGAAGAAGAAGGGTCAACACTGCAAATATTGACTTGCTGCATTAACTCATTCTAACTGTCAATATAAGCTTCTGTTACTCATAATATGAATGCAATTCTATTTCTGTATGTGATAAAAACATCTGACAAACACACATAAAAACCAGAGGGCAGCAGATCATGTGAAAATATAATATTTGTGTCATTCTCAAAACTTTTGGCCATGACTGTATGATCTGCAGATCTATTCATACAGGGAAAACAGGACTTCATTCATGGGATCTGTGAGGTTTCCCTGATAACTTGCCAGCTTGATCAAATTTCTTTATGGGGGAAAAAAAAAAAAAAAGTTTGAAAAAGGAGTCGTCGAGGACTGTAATAAAAAGCTCCTCTTCTCACATGCTGTAGGTCAGTCCTATTTAACCTTCGTCAGGCTGCATAATTTTACAACATTACAGGCTGCATAGGAATAGGTACAATTGTACCTACTCAGCCGGACGAGGGTTAAAACAATGGGGCTGAGCTGCAATACAAAGAACAGCGACTATAACATGTATGGTGCTGTGCTTGGTTAGTAGTAAAGAGGCCACAACAATCAATACCGTAGTCCCAAACAAGCCCTTTAAGAGGATCGTACTCATGAATGTATATTAGTACATGAAAGAAGCCAAATTTGAGTAAGACTAGCCATACATATTAGATAAAAATTGGTCAATGATGTGGTGGATTGTAAAGATGGTGTGAACATTTATATTAATCTCACTATCAATATAAAAAAACTAAATTGCCTGATAAGGAAGGGCGGTTTAGAAAGCGCATCGGCATACCATCACTGCTAGACCGCTGCAGAATATGGAGGTGGAAAATGAAGAGGAATTTACCCTAACAGTATATTTTTATAAACTATTATCAACCAAAGTGGCCAAAAAAGATCACTTAAACCAACTAAAGTCTAGAGTGCATTATTAAATATGGCAGGGAAAACACAGCGAAAAATTGATAACTGATAAATATAAAGGATACATGGCAAATGCCAGAACAAGCATGCACCACACTATGCTGATATTCATCTCCTGGGACGGATCCACTAAACTGTAATAAGCTTCAGTTATCAGATACACGATAGTAGCAGCAACAGTGAAGTCTACGAGCCACTGATATTCAGGAAAATAATGGAGTGCTGGAACAAAAGAAACCCTTTACAATCACTGAATACATAGAAGTTCAGTGTATTATATGAATTGACATTAAATATAGCTACATTTTATTACAATAGTTGGCAATAACCTGGAAACCACATAACTGTCCACATGGTTTAATCCGAAATACAGGAAAACTAATGAAACCACAAAAGTAAAGGCTGTATTAGACAGCCAGAATCTCTTTCCCCATTTTACATATAAAAAACAAAAAATCACATCCAAAAATTCCCAAAGTATTAAAATTTAAAATAAATTTATTCCATACAACAAATGCTACAGTGGGGAAAAAAAAAGTCACAATTTCAGAATTGCTATTTTCTTGTCTCTTCTTCCCCCCCCCCCCCCCAAAAAAAAATTACAAACAAGTAAGAAGTGATTGAAATGGTATAAAAAAAAAAAAAAAAAAAAAAAATTTATATATATATATCATAAAGCATAAAACAAACCAGAGAATCACTTTTTTCCCCATCCCAACAATTTTTTTTCCCACAGTTTCTCATTACATTATGTAAGACTTGAATAGTGCCATTAAAAATTACAACCTGTCCTACAAAAAAAACAAAGAAACAAGTCCGCATATGGTTATGTTAGCAGAAAACAATGTACACTGTGTTCCAAATTATTATGCAAAAAGTGTTTAGGAGTGATAAGGTAAGAATTTTTTTGTTTGTCAGTTAAACTCATTGATGGTTATGTGTGTCAGGGCTCTTTATATCACTGAAAGCAATTGCAGACACCTGTGCTAATTAGTTTGGCAGGTGTGTCCAATTAAAGGCAAGACTACTTAAGAAGGCTGTCCCACATTATTAAGCAGCCTACATTTTCAGCCAAAATGGGAAAGAAAAAGGATGTGTCGGCTGCTGAGAAGCAACAAATTGTGGAGTGTTTAGGTCAAGGCATGACTACAATCAACATTGCCAAGACACTTCATCGTGATCATCGCACAATCAAGAAGTATGTAGCTGATTCACAGCACACACGTGTGCGTGCTGATAAGGGAAAATTGAGGACTCTTTCCAACAGGCAATTACGTCAGGTTAAAAGAGCAGCTTCAAAAATGCCTTGTCATAGCAGCAGACAAGTTTTTGACGCTGCTGCTGCCTCCAACGTCCCCCGAACAACAAGATGCAGGGTCCTTCAGAGGTTTGCAGCTGTGCGTAAGCCATCCTGTCGACCTCCTCTATCCACTGCACACAAGCAGAAACGGCTCCAGCGGGCCAAACAATACATGAAGACTGACTTCAAAACTGTTTTGTTCACCGATGAGTGCCGTGCAATGCTCGATGGTCCAGATGGATGGAGTGGAGGATGGCTTGTTGATGGACACCCCATGCAAACACGGTTACGGCGCCAACAAGGAGGAGGTGGAGTAATGTTTTGGGCTGGAATCATGGGGAGAGAGATTGTCGGCCCCTTTAGGATCCCTGAAGAGGTAAAGATGAACTCCATAATGTATGTGGAGTTTCTCAAACAGCATTTCCTGCCATGGTTCAAGAAGAAGAACCATGCATTCCGCAGAAAGATCATTTTCATGCATGATAATGCACCGTCTCATGCTGCAAATAACACATCTGCATCTCTGGCTGCTATGGGCATAAAAGGGGACAAACTTATGGTGTGGCCCCCATGCTCCCCTGACCTCAACCCCATTGAGAACCTCAGGAGCATCATCAAAAGGAGTGTCTATGATGGCGGGAGGCAGTTCACATCTAAGCAACAGCTCTGGGAGGGTATTCTGTCCTCATGCAAAACAATTGAAGCAGAAACCATCCAAAAACTGACAAATTCAATGGACGAGAGAGTTCAGAAGCTTCTTTCGAACAAGGGGTCCTATGTGCAAATGTAACATCACCTCGAATAAAGTTTTGGCTTGAAAACTATTTGATTTCAGTTTGTAATAACCTGCTAATGCTTATAATTTCACAATGACCATTTTTTTGTTCTTAATAAAAATGAAAAGGTTGCAAATTCTGCTGTGCATAATAATTTAGAACATGCATTTTGAGTGTTTATTTTTTTTTTTTTAAATATACTGTTATCATAGGCAGTTTGTTCAAAAACTTTTCAATTATACTCGAATAGTTGATGACTGGAAAATTACAATGACTGAAATTCATATAGGTAATTTTGGGAAATATGAGAAAATATTATTTGCATATTAATTTGGAACACAGTGTAATGCCTCTTGGAAAATTGCTGCATCTTGCATCCTGAAGAAGTCTGAAGGAGTTAAATGTACAGCTAGACAAATAATAAAAAAAAAATAATAATAATATCTTACCTAAAGTGTCAACTTCTGTAACAGTCTTTGTTTCCAAATGAAGGTCAATGTCTTTGGGAATGGTAAGAGGTTTATTCTCGATATGGCCATTATATTTTCTGCAAAAGAAAAAAGTAGTGCACAGGTCACAAACAGAAAAACCTGGTCTATACACTTTCCTTAAGAAGTAAGAGAAGTATTTGCATCTGGCAGCGGTTTATTGTACATGGGTCTACTGAAATGCCATAACAACTGTGTATGTAGGAGTCAGGGCCATATCATTGTTATGGGCAGGTTGGGACCTACAATAGGCCTCACATTCTGCTGTCACTGGCTAGGCTGCACAGTTAACAGTTAACAAATAAGTTATTCATTGGTATACAGAAATTGCTAGTTATACAGAGGTCTCTTGGCAATACACAAGAATGTGCAGAGGTTTCATCATGTGGATTTTATGCACTAAATACAGGATTTCCAGTGTACTATAGGAACTGGGTCCAACCTACACAAAGCAGAAGTTACCAGAAAAATCGATTTATTTACTAGACTTACGGTAGAAGTGCTCTCAACTGCTTCAATAGCAAATACTATACACACCTAAACAGACAATACAGTAGACAACGGTGGGCCCACAATAAGACATTACCTATCTTTTTTACCCTTTCCTTTAAGTTGTTGCTTTCCAGCAAGTGTTCGTAACTCGTCTTCTGTAGGATGTTGGTACCAATATAAGCTGTGTAATAGAATCATAGTCATAATATTAGGAAAATCGTTCAGTTTATGTACAGTCAGACAATTTTGGCAAGACTGGCCGACTATCTAATGTGTGTTACGCAGGACTTTTCTCTCCGCCGATTTTAGGCAGAAACTATGACAGAGTCTCCTACGGAGACTCCAACGTAGATGCGGATCTGGCCTGAAGTGTTTGGCAGATGTCGAGGAGGAAAGAGAATTGTTGGAATTTCAACATTCCAGATCCTTAGTTCTAATAGCAGAGAAGCTACTAAAAGATCTATCAGGCTGTGTTTTATTCCCTTCTACGCAAGTGGTCTGCCCACCTTTAAAGGGGTTTTCCACTTTCTAATAATGAAGGCCTGTCCTTAGGATAGGTTATCAATATTAGATCTGTGAAAGTCTGACACCCAGGACCCCTGCAGATCAGCTGTTCTGGGATAGCACAACTCCTAGTAATGCTTACATGTCGGGGGCAGTGCTGTTCCCTTGTACTGTTTAGCGGTAGCTTTAGCTTCTGCAACGCTGCTCCACTGAAGTCTATGGGGCAATATTGCAGGACATAAATCCACTGCTACACTTTGTACTACGAGTACATGTAAACATTACCAGGACTCACACTGTACCGGAGTAGCTGACCTGTGGGGGTCCTGGATGTTGGACACAGATTTAAATATTGATGTCCTATGACAAGGCCAGACCATCAATACCCTAAGGTTTTTCCTAAGGACAGTCCATTAACATTAGAAATTAGATAACACCGTTAAAGTACTACAGTATACAATAACTTCTTCGGTATCTGGACTAGTCTGTAATAAATAGTTACATTTTAACATTACCTGCCATTGCAAAGGAGCCAGCGAGCCAAAGAGTAGTGTGGTATGATCTTCTGTAGGACACTGGCCATCACCATAGTGACAACCAGCTGCACGCCTATCACACCCTGCAGAGAAGAGTGGACATAGAGTATGAGATGACGACAGAGATATACAACAAGGGTATGACTATCACTTTTGTAAAAACATTAATATTCTGTAACAAGTGCACATGTAGCATGCTGCAGGAGAGTTAAAGCTGTGCAAGATAGCAACATCCCACCAAATAACAGCGAATGTGGTTATCGAGGTAATACAGACTGTAGTGTGTGAGAGGCAAAAGTGCCCAATGTGGTCCCAGACTGGTAGTGAAACTCATGTAAGTTGCAGGCAGGAGCAGTGAGCGCAGGCACCCACAGTACAGCAGCACGTGTTGCGTTCCTATACATACACTACCGTTCAAAAGTTTAGGGTCACTTAGAAATTTCCTTATTTTTGAAATAAAAGCACAGTTTTTTTTTTCAACGAAGATAACATTAAATGAATCAGAAATACAATCTATACATTGTTAATGTGGTAAATGACTATTCTAGCTGCAAACGTCTGGTTTTTAATGCAATATCTACATAGGTGTATAGAGGCCCATTTCCAGCAACCATCACTCCAGTGTTCTAATGGTACATTGTGTTTGCTAACTGTGTAAGAAGGCTAATGGAGGTTTAGAAAACCCTTGTGCAAGTATGTTAGCACAGCTGAAAACAGTTTTGTTGGTTAGAGAAGCTATAAAACTGACCTTCCTTTGAGCTAGTTCAGAATCTGGAGCATTATATTTGTTGGTTCGATTAAACTCTCAAAATGGCCAGAAAAAGAGAACTTTCATGTGAAACTCGACAGTCTATTTTTGTTCTTAGAAATGAAGGCTATTCCATGTGAGAAATTGCCAAGGAACTGAAGATTTCCTACAACGGTGTGTACTACTCCCTTCAGAGGACAGCACAAACAGGCTCTAACCAGAGTAGAAAGAAGTGGGAGGCCCCGCTGCACAACCAAGCAACAAGACAAGTACATTAGAGTCTCTAGTTTGAGAAATCGACGCCTCACAGGTCCTCAACTGGCAGCTTCATTAAATAGTACCCGCAAAACGCCATTGTCAATGTCTACAGTGAAGAGGCGGCTCAGGGATGCTGGCCTTCAGGGCAGAGTGACCAAGAAAAAGCCATATCTGAGACTGGCTAATATAAAGGAAAAGATTAATATGGGCAAAAGAACACAGACATTGGACAGAGGAAGATTGGAAAAAAGTGTTATGGACAGACGAATGGAAGTTTGAGGTGTTTGGATCACACAGAAGAACATTTGTGAGACACAGAACAACTGAAAAGATGCTGGAAGAGTGCCTGACGCCATCTGTCAAGCATGGTGGAGGTAATGTGATGGTCTGGGGTTGCTTTGGTGCTGGTAAAGTGGGAGATTTGTACAAAGTAAAAGGTATTTTGAATAAGGAAGGCTATCACTCCATTTTGCAACGCCATGCCATACCCTGTGGACAGCGCTTGATTGGAGCCAATTTCATCCTACAACAGGACAATGACCCAAAGCACACCCCCAAATTATACAAGAACTATTTAGGGAAGAAGCAGGCAGCTGGTATTCTATCTGTAATGGAGTGGCCAGCACAGTCACCAGATCTCAACCCCATTGAGCTGTTGTGGGAGCAGCTTGACCGTATGGTACGCAAAAAGTGCCCATCAAGCCAATCCAAATTGTGGGAGGGGCTTCTGGAAGCATGGGGTGAAATTTCTCCAGATTACCTCAGCAAATTAACAGCTAGAATGCCAAAGGTCTGCAATGCTGGAATTGCTGCAAATGGAGCATTCTTTGACGAAAGCAAAGTTTGAAGGAGAAAATTATTATTTCAAATAAAAATCATTATTTCTATCCTTGTCAATGTCTTGACTATATTTTCTGTTCATTTTGCAACTCATTTGATAAATAAAAGTGAGAATTTTCATGGAAAACACAAAATCGTCTGGGTGACCCCAAACTTTTGAACGGTAGTGTAAGTAAACAGACACGTGCAACGTGTCATTTACATGATCCACTATACCCACCACCAAATACATGTCGGGTAAGCCACTATTTTATGCATTTTATCAGCTCTATGAGATATACATTTTAGATATCTATTTGACTACCATGTTATACTGTTTAACAATAACATAAATAAAGAGGGAGGGGGGGGAAGGGGATGGGGCTACCGCCCGTTTTTCGTTTGTTTTATGCCTTTAAATACCTGCATGTTTTGTATATGTGTTAGATGTCATTTTTAAACACTTGAAAAAGGATTTTTTGCTGCCCGAAACATGTAGCATATCTGATTTCAATAAAACTACTTGACTGGACCAGCGCTGGTACGCCTGTGTTTTTTTGGGTTACATACCCCGCCACTTTTGGATATGGAAAAAGAGGAGTCAGAGTTGTAGGTTTGGTCTGCCAACTCCACAACGCTGAACACAGTTTTTGAAGGAGCTTGGCAGGGAGTTTGTGCCTTGTGGCTATTAAACCAACAGGACTTGCATGCAGGGAGAAAAAAAAAAAAAAAAGTTATAAAACTGCCATGTGCAGCTCACCCCTAGTCATCTGGGCGGGGCTGCAGTGGTCACTAGTTGGCAGCAATCATGGCCATTCTTCTTTGACTGACTTCCCTTTTGGAGTCTGGAATCGGCACTAGCTGTGCTGAGCAAACCATGAAACAAGAAAGAGTGGGTTTGATCGCAGCACAGACTGACTATAGCTCAGGGGTCTCAGGCTTGGCTGGGCAATTGAACTTGATAGGCCGTATTCTTTTCAAATTCTATCCAATACAAATGTATTGTTAAATAACCCCAGCAATGACGCTGAACAGTTTAATGTCCCCACCATCAGTGGCCCCACATTTTTGGTGGAGCAAAGGGCATGGTTTAACAATTGTTTTTGCTACTGCAGATGGAGTGAGGGAGGGGTGGAGGCTCCTGCTGCAGTCAGTTGTCTTACAGGCAGACATAACAGTGAAGAGAAAGTGTGACATGGTTGATAACCTGGGAGATGCAGAAGACTTATTCACTTACTTCTCTGTTTTAGAAGTAATGAGACAAAATAAGATCAGGATGAGATTAAAGGGGTTGTCCAGGCAAAAATTAACAATCCTTTTAACGGTTAAAGCTGAGGGCAGTGAAAATAAATAAATTGTATACTCCCCTGTCCCCGTTGCTCTGGTGTCCTCCAGCACCTCCCAGTTCATCTGCTCTGGCGGGTCTCTTCCGGAGTTGTGCTGAAGCCGCTGATTAGCCAATCACTGAAGGGCCTGAATGTCACTACCTGTGACATCACGGGTCCTCTTCCTGAGGCCTGCTGAGGCCACTGATTGGCCTCAGCGGTCATGTGATCTGACTGTAATCAGTGGCTTCAGCACAAGAAACCCGCCAGAGCAGAAGAACCGGGAGGTGCTAGAGGTCACCGGAGCAATGGGGGCAGGTGAGTATGCATTTTTTTTTCTCTGCCCCCAGCTTATTTAAATGTTAAAAGGGTTGTCCATTTTTGCCTGGACAACCCCTTTAAGAAAGTACATGGTTTTTTTTGTTAATGTACATTCTCTACCAGACAAAAAAAAAAAAAAAAAAAAGGAGTGGTGGAGTCAGAATCAGAGTAGGAGTCAGGGATGGACCAGTTTTAGCTGCTGACTCCAGCTTCAAACCTTAAATTTATTTCTTTCACTAAAACCCACATATGCAGTAGTGCAATTTCTGATTCCCACAGAAGCTTTTTCTAGAGCTGCTTCCTGGAGTAAAGCTGGCCATATACATTACATCTAGGTTGGCTGAACTGGACCATCTGTTTCACCATGGTGCCCCCAACAAGAACAACAAATATCTACATAAACATTCAAAAACTCCACATCTGACAGGCCTAATAAAAACGCATGTACATGTAGCATTTTTTTTTATTTATTTATTTTTTTTATTTCATAATACAATTTGTTCCCCTTGCTAAAGGTTTAAAAAAAAAAAAGTACCTTTATTGTCATGGTGTATATAGTCACAGCAGAAAATATCACAGCATCCAATGTGATCAATAATCCTAATAACTATAATAACCCCAAATCAATAGAAACCCTATGTGTGACTGTGGTCTTGTACAGCTTGCAGAGTATAGCCTGCTGTATACAGCCAGCAGCTCCGGTGTCACGAGGAGTTGCACACTTCTCAGATATTACATGCCGTCAATAGTAAGAGAACGTTTCCATCTACTAACCAACAATGAAACATCTTAAGGAGCATGTCCCCTACAGTAATGCAAATAAAGACTGATTACTTAAGGACAAGATTACTTCTATCAACACAAGGCCTGGCCAACTGCAGAAGTTTATCAGTCACACAAAAGAAGGAAGGTGGCAAGTTTGAGGTCAGGGAGAACAGCTTTCCTTGTTTGTCTTTGCTACCAATGATTGAGCAAAAAAAAAAAAAAAAAAAAAAAAAATCTGACTTTCTTTTTATACTGCCCTATGTTCTCATTCACTTCTGTATTACAAACTGTTACACAAATTATATTCCTTGTTCTAGATCACTATATAACCCTACACAGGCCTTGCATAGTGACCATCCGCCCCACTCATATGGGGAACATGAGCCCCCTGTTCTTGTGAATAGTGAGGGTCCCATCAGTCAGAACCCCACTGATCAGTTATCACCTATCCTGCGGATAGAGAACCAACAGGGGCATTAAAATGGGGTTAAAATAAATAAAATCTCCCGAATGTTCATTTGCACCCATATATTTGCCTGTGTTAATATTTGCAGTAACACAAAATAATGAATCAAAAAGCATAAGAAAGTTTTATTAGGACATAAAAAAAAAAATCACTGGCCCAGATTTCCTAATACTTACACTATGTAGACAGCCTGAGTATCAGCCAGATTTATCAGTGACTTCTGCTAGTTGATAAATCTGGTGCATCTCTAGATTGTCTAGTCTAAATTAATATATCATCTAATATCCAGCTTACTTTGAGACATAAAGCGAATTTTAAGCAAAAATTCTGGCATAATTTCTTGCACCTAAATCACGCCCCCTTTCCTGTGAAGCTGCACCTACTTGTTGAGTGAGACAATATTTTGACCTCAGAAAACACCAAAAAAAAAAAAAAATAGTGCACAAATGAGCAATGCTTGCTACAGTCATATGAAAAAGTTTGGGCACCCCTATTAATCTTAATAATTTTTAGTTCTAAATATTTGTGTGTTTGCAACAGCCATTTCAATTTGATATATCTAATAACTGATGGACACAGTAATATTTTAGGATTGAAATGAGGTTTATTGTACTAACAGAAAATGTGCAATATGCATTAAACCAAAATTTGACCAGTGCAAAAGTATGGGCACCTCAACAGAAAAGTGACATTAATATTTAGTAGATCCTCCTTTTGCAAAAATAACAGCCTCTAGTTGCTTCCTGTAGCTTTTAATCAGTTTCTGGATCCTGGATGAAGGTATTTTTGACCATTCCTCTTTACAAAACAATTCCAGTTCAGTTAAGTTTGATGGTCGCCGAGCATGGACAGCCCGCTTCAAATTATCCCACAGATGTTCAATGATATTCAGGTCTGGGGACTGGGATGGCCATTCCAGAACATTGTAATTGTTCCTCTGCATGAATGCCTGAGTAGATTTGGAGCTGTGTTTTGGATCATTGTCTTGCTGAAATATCCATCCCCGGCGTAACTTCAAATTCGTCACTGATTCTTGTACATTATTCTCAAGAATCTGCTGATACTGAGTTGAATCCATGCGACCCTCAACTTTAACAAGATTCCCGATGCCGGCATTGGCCACACAGCCCCAAAGCATGATGGACCCTCCACCAAATTTTACAGTGGGTAGCAAGTGTTTTTCTTGGAATGCTGTGTTTTTTTGACGCCATGCATAACGCCTTTTTGTATGACCAAACAACTCAATCTTTGTTTCATCAGTCCACAGGACCTTCTTCCAAAATGAAGCTGGCTTGTCCAAATGTGCTTTTGCATACCTCAGGCGACTCTGTTTGTGGCGTGCTTTCAGAAACGGCTTCTTTGGCATCACTCTCCCATACAGCTTCTCCTTGTGCAAAGTGTGCTGTATTGTTGACCGATGCACAGTGACACCATCTGCAGCAAGATGATGCTGCAGCTCTTTGGAGGTGGTCTGTGGATTGTCCTTGACTGTTCTCACCCTTCTTCTTCTCTGCCTTTCTGATATTTTTCTTGGCCTGCCACTTCTGGGCTTAACAAGAACTGTCCCTGTGGTCTTCCATTTCCTTACTATGTTCCTCACAGTGGAAATTGACAGGTTAAATCTCTGAGACAACTTTTTGTATCCTTCCCCTGAACAACTATGTTGAACAATCTTTGTTTTCAGATCATTTGAGAGTTGTTTTGAGGAGCCCATGATGCCACTCTTCAGAGGAGATTCAAATAGGAGAACAACTTGCAATTGGCCACCTTAAATACCTTTTCTCATGATTGGATACACCTGGCTATGAAGTTCAAAGCTCAGTGAGGTTAGAAAACCAATTTTGTGCTTCAGTAAGTCAGTAAAAAGTAGTTAGGAGTATTCAAATCAATAAAATGATAAGGGTACCCAAATTTTTGCACCGGTCAAATTTTGGTTTAATGCATATTGCATATTTTCTGTTAGTACAATAAACCTCATTTCAATCCTGAAATATTACTGTGTCCATCAGTTATTAGATATATCAAATTGAAATGGCTGTTGCAAACACCCAAATATTTAGAACTAAAAATTATTAAGATTAATAGGGGTGCCCAAACTTTTTCATATGACTGTATATCGTCAAATTGGTTCTTGTTGCAGGTGATTTGCCAATGTAGAAGGACCCTTTAGCCCCAAAAGTCAGGGTTATCTCCTGGTTCACTCACTAGGCATACACTGATAGGAGAGGCGTTCCAATAACATGTCTTCTGGACACATAATATTGTATCTGTACTTACATAATGTTAGGCAGGGTTCACACTACTGTTGGATATCCGTTACGATCGTATCTGTTAAAAAAAAAAAAAAAAAAAACCACAACAAACACGGACACCTATTATGAAAGTAACTGACACTAGACAGTTACTGACATGGTAGGTGTCCTTTTTTTAAGTTTTTGGTTTCTGCTTTCTGAGCATGCGCATAGACTTTAATGTTGAAAAATAACGGATGCTTGATGTCCATCATGAAACAGTTTATTTAACGGACACAAAAGTCCTGCATGTAGGATTTTTTGTCTGTGAAAAAACGGACATGTGACGGATTGGGTGTATAACGGACACTAACAGACACCAGATAAAATCCCACTGAAATGAATGGAAATTTTAATGGATTTGCGACGGTTCTGCTAGTGTCCGTTGCTAAAATCTTGTAACGGACAATAGCAACGGACACTACTGACGGGCAACAGCGGTAGTGTGAACGCCCCCTTACACATGGCTGGGACTGATTTACTCATCTGCAGTATTATTTCTGTTGGGGGTACTTTTGGTTTTGTTGAAGCAAAATTTGGAAAATCTAAAAATAAAAAAAAAAAAAAAATAAAAAACTCGAGGGCCAGAAATGACAATCATTAGGTGTATTGAGCAGATAGATTATGGTGGTTACAGGACACAACCTATAATACAGAGATATTGGCTTTTTGATATATTAAAGGAGCCTGGTTATAAATGCTACCACTGTTTTGCTTTTGTTTTGATTTTTTTGGAAGGGGAGATTTTTTTTTTTTTTGTCGTATGCTACTGTATGCGGCATATATTGGCATATTAAAAATAGGATTCTGCATGAACGTTAAATAAAAAAAAACAAAAAACACCACATGCTAAACATTGTTTTACTATTTTTTCCATACAGAATAGCTTAGTCTATTATGACCTAAATTAAAATCACGACTAATTGAATGTTTTACCTCAATTATGATTAATGAACGAGTATATTAGGCCATGAAATGCCACAGAATTTTCGTTATTCACATATCAGCAATCCTGGTTGGACAGCGTACAGTTAGTGATATATCCTTTAGCCAATGGCAGTATGACGCTAAATTCACACTAGTGTTTGGCTCTGTGTCCGCTAAAATAGCGGTTACCTGTGGACACCAGAGATTATAATGGGGTCTGCCGGGATTCTGCTCTTTTTATACTGAAACTGGCGGAGAAAAGTCTTCTGTGCAGGACTTCGCTCTCCACCGATTTTAGATGGAGACTCCAACGCAGATAAGAACGTAGCCTAAGACAGGACTATTCCACAAGGATTAGGTGAGCGATTATTTTTCCATTAATTGCCTAGCCCTAGTCTAATATACTATTCTAAAAAGCATTCAGCTCTATAACTGATGCCCGACGAAGGGTTTTTACCCGAAGAATTGCACTGAATATTAATATGTGGCAGTGAAACTGTACACAACATGTACTGAAAGTCCATACCTAGGCTTTTATTGTTTCATCACCTACCACATATCTAAGAAGCAAACCCAAAAATGATTTGCTGTTCTACTTTTTCTTCCTGGAGGTGGAGGAGTGACCTGGGGTCGGAACCAGCCTGGAACCCCCAGGTTCAGTTTGAAAAAATGCCTGGCAGAAGCAAGTTAAATTAAAGAGTCCTTGGACAACCCCTTTAAGTGATATGTAAAACCATGCATGCTGCACATTCCTATTGGTTGAATTGTTAATGTTTCTGAAGAAGTGGTGTCTGGTATTGTCTGTACATGTACCCTCTGATCTCCAGAGATAATACTGTATGGCAAGTATTAACAGTAAATAATAGAAAGGAGAAGCTTCAGAGTCTCGGGACTCCATAACCATCAGGAAGGGCCGCATTCTATGCAGACCTGGCCATTTTATTCATTGTCAGCTACACATGTCAATGGCAGCTCCACATACCGAATGACCTGTTCTACTACTTCTCCTTTCATCCCTATAAAGTGTTATCAGTGTGAAGTACAAATTTTAAGTAACTATTTAGACACCAACTTGTAGCTGTTCAGGCTGGATATCTGCTACAGTAACCTGACTAACAAAACTGTCTGCTTCGTCTGTATATTAAGGGTTAACAAAGTCACACGACATCCAGGTATTTGGAGTTAGAAAACGGACCTGTTAAGATCTTGCACATTAGATAGATCAGACTAGATGAATCTTGCCAGGACCAGCCAACTAGTGGCTGCACTACATTTTTTTAGCTGACTAAAATTACCCCTCTTAGCATTATTGAGGGATATTTTTAGCCAAGGAGGAGTGCAAAATTTGCAGCAATGCAAGTAAGCATATACAATGATAAAAGGAATATATTTTTCATGAGCATGGGGCAGATAAAACTGCACGCTGAATATATTTGTCATAGTGATCGTGCAGGCACTGCCAGTGTACCCGCAGCACACGTAACGCAGAGTGTTGAGTGGTTGCAACGGTAACCACAGGCTTGGCCGCTGCCCTGTCATGTATGGAAGCTTATTAGGTCCAGCCAGAGGTTGGGTCTAATAGACAATGTCAGTGTTATACTGACATGAATAATACCCTGCAATATAGAAGTATTGCAGGGCATTATAAAAGCAATCAATAGATCACAGGTTCAAGTCCCCTAGTGAGACTGAAGGTGAAAGAATGAAAAAAAAATATATATTTTATATATCTGAAAGGAATGATGGTCTAGCATTCAAATAGAGGCACAAAATACATTCATTCTCATGGTCATTCCAGATCAGCCGCTCCATTTAAGCAAGGGTGCAAAACACCCCAGTTCTTGTGATCTGTGGGGATCCCTATTTATCAGCAGGTTACCATACACCCACTGACCAAACACTTATTACCTATCCTGTGCCAGACAAATTTGTTTGTTCCATATAAAAATATAAATGGTAAACTGATACGATATGTAATAAAGTAAGGCCTCATTCAGACTAGGATCAGATTGGGGGTTCACCGCACACAAATCTTAAAGAGGATCCTTAATGTTTTCGTAGATAGGGCATGTCATACACCATTGTAAAGCTTGCCGTGTGCTGAAGTCAGTGTTTTGTACCCCAGCTTAAATGGAATGACTGATCTGAAATGAACACCCCTTCTTCATTCAATACAATGGAAACTATACATATAGGTGAAGTACAGAGCTCATGCTATCTCCGATGGCTTCCATTGACATCAATGGGTCGGGCATATTTCTAACCTGATGCTCAACTCAAACTGTAGTGCAAAACACCCCAATACCTGTGATTGGAAGGGGTCCCAGCAGTTGGACCCACCACCAAACAGTCACCCTTTATGCTATGGATAGAGGGTAATTTTGTTTTACTGGAATAAATCTGAATGAGCCCTAAAATCCAATGCCTTGTGTTACTAAACTGCCCCTATAGTAAACTATAGGTTCAGTTCCCCCTCCAGCATTTTTGTACTAAGCCATAGGGTAATACAAATAAAACATTAGCAATGGTAATACTTAGGATACGCTCACACAAAAAGTATTGACCAGGTCTGTCTCATGTGCTAGTTCAAGAAGATACAGAGAACAAAACTAAACAGATACCAAAACAAATACAGAAAGAAAAAAATACAAACAAAAAAACAAAAAAAAACAAAACGCACGACTACATTATGGACTCTTTACATTCAACTACTGTACAATAGTGATCAATCACCAATGGAAAATATTTCATACTAAACCAAAAGTAAAACATTACAATACATTATAAAATAAAATATACTATAAACGCAAACAAATTAATCTAAACCATCAAATCCATAAAAGTAAAGAAAATATTCTAGAATTAGGACCATGACACACAAACCTGGTTTGCACTAAATGACTGATTATATTAAGTCCGATGAAACAAAGCAGCTATTTCTATAAAAAGAAAATATCCTGACACAGTACAACATTGTTAAAGCTTAGTAAACACATGAACAGAGGACATGAAGGACACATTACCATTTTTGTACTTGAGGCTTGTTCTTCAAGATTCTAAAAAGCGAGGAACTTTGTTCGGATATCATATATAGGCACTAGAACAGAAAGAAACAGAGCGATTAGTCACACGACCACAAGCACTCACAGACACTACGAAGGTAAGCAGAGGTGAGTCTCTGAAGGGCACCCGAGGCAGGAAAGTGTGGGAATGTGATGAACAGGGATATCCCACATACAGTGAGCACACCCCCTGCTGGAATAGGATCCAAGGTGTGCAAGGAAACAATAGTGGGAGGAATGGTCTGATCAGTGTAAGATCAATGTATAGATCTATGCAAAACTTTAGTGTTAAGTTGATTAGCTCAATACACCCCACAAACGGTAAGGAAGACTGATATCGATTGTAAAACTACCCCCGGTACAAGCATTCCTCCTACAGAATCCAATTCCTTGTAGCCGATTAGATGCCACATACATAGCACTTAACGGTTATTCCTATCACTTGAAGATCCCGGTTGCCCAATTTACGGGAAAAAAATTGGTCAATGAAATTAAGGTTCTTCAGAGTTGCTGTAGTGCATCCCTCCCCAGCAGAGTGTGGGAAACTGCAGTCAGTCCCTTGTACCTGTATACAGTCAGCTGCAGCTCTGTGCACAGTGGATGGCCAAGTTACAGGTGAAAAGGAGTGAAGGGGATGCAATGTTGGAACTGAAACTCCTTCATTCTTAGGATTGGTGGTGGTCCTGGGACTCCCAGCAAGTCTACCAACATGTCATCACTTTATAAGATGGGAACACCCCTTTAATGACTGAATAAATAAGTGCACCTCCAGTTATGACTATGGTTAGGGCTACATGGCAGTGTGTGTATTGCAACAAAAATTTCAATGCATTGAAACCACATCTCTAAAGAAGACATTAAAAGGGTTGGGCCATTAAAGACACCTATCCTCTATTCACATGACAGGGGATAAGGGTCACATCGCTAGAGGTTCGACCGCTGGGTCCCACAGAGATTAGGAGAGCGGGGCCCCAGAAGATCCAATGACTACTCCCTGTCAATGAAGGTCCAGTGTGCTTATATGACCAGCGATCCATTCACTTTTATGGAGCGGTTGAGACTGCAATATCCACCAATATCTCTATAGCAGTGAATTAAGCACTGCTCACGCAAGCACACTGGACCTTCATTCACATGTATGATACAGTGGGACTTTTGGGATCCCACACTCCCGATCTCTGGGGGCCCCAGACAAATCCCTTGAGATCCTGGGGGTCTGACTGCTGGATAGGGAGATAAAGTGTCTATAATGGCACAACCTCTTTAATTCGCAACTGTTTTAGTCACAAAAGTTTGTCACAGTGTAGCCCTAGCCTAAAGGTAGCTGATAGTTAGGTTGCTTAGGAAACGGTTTAACCAAGCACACTTTAATGCATGTTACATACCCCGAGCAAAGGAACACATTTCTACCAGTGGGAAGCAAATGTTTTAGTCACAATTGTTAATGCGTGGTTTACAAGACCCTGGCTAACCATCACAGTAACAAATCATCTTATCTGATCATGCCACCTTTTCTTAGACTCCACACCCAAAGATGTTCCAAGTTTACACCAGTGTCTAGCTGTACCCACAATAATAAATCTGGGCCAGAGATTTTACTTGGTAGCCGCACACTGACATGATCAGGCAGGCTCCATGCCACCACTTACTGAAGTGTATGGGCGGCCATGTAATATATGTTCATATTGAGTTCACCACAACAAGTGCTATTTGTTTCACTTGGTTTTCCTGTTTGTATTATATAATAAGTAAATCCCTTTACTCCCACCGCAGTCCAGTCCTATTGCCCCCGAGTCTTATCTTGGTGGAAGTCCTCACTGCGCGTGACCGCTGAGGTCAATCAGCGGCCCAAGTAAAGAAACTGGGTCCTCACTCGCATACATCACCTGCGACGTCCGGTGTCCTTTCCTTAGGTTACTGACTGGCCTCAGCAGTCACGTGTGGCGAGGACTTCCACCAACACAAGACTCAGGACCAGACCAAAGTGGGAGACAAGTTTTTTTTTTTTTTTTCTCCCCACCTTCCCCAGCCTCCTGGCAAAATACAGGTTATCCTGGACAACCCCTTTAAGTTTACCAAAATGTATTGGAACCCCTCTGGACACACTTCCTAGTAATGGACGATGAAGGGGAATCAGTTTTGCAAATTGTCAAACCTTGAATGTATATGTATATAATAAAGTGTCACCCAAGACATGTATGACAGCACACATGGATGACACGTGATCACATGATGGTAAAGCACTGAGCACATACATGTTCAGGCTAGTGCATCATGTTGCTGACCTCAGTCATGCCAGGTTTCCTCATTCACACAGGTGATAGCTGTCTGTACACACCAGCAGCAGGTCAGTGACCAGCTGTATGACTGTGAAGCTGCTGTCTACTCTCATGCAATGCTGCCTGTACTCAGCACCTAGCACATTAGGCCGGTCTCCCCCCACATACATTCTCCTCACATAGTGAGCCCAGCTTCCATTTGTCCCCAGTACACACCGTTCTCTCCAGTCACCGGCAACACAACACTTCTTGTGCTGGAGGTCATGCTAGGACCCCATCATACAGCAACATGGCGGCGCACTCGGCTCCACCGTGGCTCTGGCACTCACACCTGGCGCGTTTTCACTGATGTTTATACTGCTAAACACAATCGGAAAATATCTAAAGACCCGCGGAATATTCAAACCACAAATCAGCATCCGTCAGAAATAAAAGTAAATTGATACAATTACAAACAGGCAGTGATAAGACGGCACAAAACCAAAAGGACCCCGTCCTGTTCCAAGCATGCGCACTGAGTACAGTAAGCCATCGCGTTAGCAAAGATGGGGGAGTTGCCTCACATAGACATCTCTTGTAATGAGTGGTTGTGGATGTAATGTGTTTGTACCGGTAGGGTAAAGCCTAGTTTGTATGGGCGTGCAGGAGGTCACGTGATACGGCATAGGACGAATCACCTGTGATCAGCCATGTTTTTTGAGGGCGGAAGCTGGGAGATTTTATTGGCGTGTGCTGTGTTGCCTAAACAGAACGACGTATGCCATGAGTTGCTGATGTCCATGCTACTCTGGATCATTCCTAAATTAAATAACTGGTTATTTATGAGTACAGACAGGGATGCCATCATGACAGAGTTCTTCCAAGGCTGAACATGTAGTAGGAGAGGCTTGCTTGAGAATAGGTGTGGTTTGTACAGTGAAGCAAGTGTACAGTTTGATTACTGTATATTGCAGGAAAAGCCCCCACTGAGCTGCCCCCTCTCAATCATCTAGTGGAGGCCAAAGAGTTTACTTGAACATCAAAACACTATGGGACAGATAAACTAATAAATATGCATCTGAATTCTGGGGAAATTTTCACCCAAAAAACTGGTGTACAGTACATGTGTTACACCTCGTTTTCTATATGTTTTAGACACTTTCTAACAGTTTGTGCTCCTTGTATGACATGTGGGTATGCCTTGTTGAAAAGGGGATGTGACTTAACATGCTAAACTATGAGCCAGAAATTGTGTCAAAATTTGGGCCATTGCACCAAATTTTTGTGCCAAAAATTTTGTCGTAAAATAAGCCAACTAATAAGTGGTGTAATGTAAGACCAGGCAGTCTAAACGTTCATCAGACACTTAAATCTGGTGTAGCTTAAGACTGTCTGGTTTAACATTGCACTGTCTAAAAGTTAGACAGTTTTCGTTTATCTGCCTCAATAGACACTTGTAGAGATGGCGTGGGAGATGGTAGCCGCTCATTTCTTCTCTGGTCATCGCCAGTATTTGTTCCCAAATCTTCTTACGGGGCCTGAAGCAGCACAGTGATGAGGGGAGACCCTTGAGACACTCCCTATTCTGTGGTTGACAGGAGTCAGGGTTATAAAGACAATGCTTTTAAATGGTAAGTTTACTTACCAGGTTTCTTCCAGCAACATGGAAGAACAATTTATCTACTATCTGCGGCAAGCAGAATCCACACATGTGGCGCATTTCAAACAGGACAGGAGTGGCGTCTGTTTTTCACTCTGTCCTCTAGTCCTCCGACCCTTTTCGTAGCAGCAATCTGGACCAACCCCTTGGGCATAGCCTTCTCCTTCCAACCACTTTTGGGCAGTTTGGCAGGGCCCATTTCAGCCACAGGCACCAAAGTTTCCTCAGTGGTAGAGCACAAAAGTAGTTCAGCACAAGAAGGCTTAAAGGGTATCTGAGTTTTCAAAAGCTGAAATATCTGCAGGATCTGGTCTCTGACTGTATAAGCCTTCATACATGATGTTCTATCAGATTTTTTGCTGATAATAGCCCTATTATGACTGCAGCACATTTTACATTTCTCCCTGAAGCAGTAGGCAGGTACATTACAGAGCACTCTGCCACTCCATCCTTTATTACTTCTACAGGTTTCTTTACATGTAATTCTACTATAGGTAATTGTAAAATAGAAAACAAATTGCTTAGAAAAGCCCAAGAGACCATAATATAGGAGATCTAGGGATACTGGACTCCAAGTTCAAGTTATGATCCCTGACACAGAAAAGGGGAAATCTGAACACAATAAGGAAACCTGATGTCTATGACTAAGATCTCAGAAATAACACAAGCAACTACTGTAGTCACAGGTATATAGACTCTCCTTACTCTTAGTGTCAGCTGTGAGAAGCTGCAGACTCCTATTTGTATATAGTACAGGTAGGGAGCACAGATCAGTAAAACTGTTTGTAAACATACAGAGGCTGTGAAGAGAGACCTGCTCCTACCCCTCCTCTTATAATAATAATAAAAAAAATGTATATATATAGAGCCAACATATTCCACAGCACTTTACAAAATGTAGGGTTCAAGTACAGAGAAAAGGTAAATTACAGAGAAATAGTCAATTCACACAATGGGACTGAGGGCCCTGGTCGCAAGAATTTACAATCTATGAGGTAAAAGGGGACACAGGAGGTAGCAGGGGTGACATAGGAGGTAGCAGGGGCGGCATCGGAGGTAGCATTGCTTATACAGTGGTCCAGAGGTTACTTTCATTACACATAAAAAAGCTGTATCAGCCGTCACCAGTCGTGTCCTTTAATGTGCAGTTGGTGCCTGGACATATAAAGTTACAGTCCGATACGGCATCATATTCTGTGGGGTAATGCAGGAGCGTAACCAGAGGAGGGTTAGTTTTAGGGATTCTAACTGCAGAAGGGTTTACATTAGAAATTGTGATAATAGAGGATGTTAGTCTTAGGTCATTGAGTGAACGGAGAGCACGGGTTTGGCGATAGAGATGAGGGAGGAAATGTAGGGAGGTGCAGCATTATGGAGAGCCTTGTGGATGAGAGTGATACCACTTCTTGTGTTACATCTTGAGTCTGTTGGTTTCTAATAACAGGGAGTTAAAGAGGTTGTCCGGGGAGTGTAATTGTACTTACATGGCCAGAGTCCTCTTGATGCGAGACCTGGGAATGTAGGTACAATTACACTCCCTGGACAACCCCTGTAACAGCAAATTAGCAAGCAGGAAGACATCTAGTGGCAGCAACTTTAGAGAAGATTTTGAGGCATAAAACTCTAAAGTAAATAAAGTACATTACATACTGGTCCATAATCATATACTTTAATAAATGAGCCTGTTGTCCAAAATTGATCACCACCAAACCAACCATTTAAGTCATACCAAATGCAGTATTTTATTTATATGTATATATGTCTTCAAACTATAGAAATATAGTTGACATTTTAGTGTGCTGTTTGCATAGTGATGCTCACATGGTAGTTCCCCAAATATTCTGCCAGATAGCAAAGTAAGCCTCAAATTGGCAGCTATGTGAGGTTTTGTGCTAGCTCCTACCAATTGTAGTTTAAATATTGGGGGATATGCCCCCCATTATAGTATGGGTAGTTATGGCTGCTTCTGCTCCTGTATTTGCACACATAATGTTAACTGCATAGTAAAATGCTGATAGCTATGGCAGATAGTGCCAAGTGGTTAAGGTCTCCACTTTCAGGCTAAAAATAATGATGACTTATGCTAACGATAATCAGTATCAGATCATTGGGGGTCAGACACCTGGTATGAAGCAAAAAGTAGACAGCTTTGTTCTTTGTGTAGTGGTGAGACCAAGATACTGCAGCTATTCACTTCAATGGGAGCTAAGCTGCTGTGACTTGGTTCAGCCACTGCACAGCTGTATGCTTCCTGCTTCTCTGTCTGAATGTCGTGTGCTGAGAACATCCATAGGGGTGCCAAGTGTCTGACCCCCACCAATTTTTAAGATAGTTCAACTCTATCATTTTAGGACGGAAAATCATTTTAACATTGCTACATTACAAGTAATGTTTAATACTTGTAAGGTGTATTCCCCTGTATCTGCCCCAGTGCTGCTCAATGGATGTCTTTGCCTCCCCTATTTCTACCATGTCTGGCCATCACTTTCGGCATCCAGTCGGTAGGCTATCTGCTTCACCTACCTCCCTCTTATCAGGAAGCTCCGTCCTGGCTCTCCTTTATTGTGAAATTGGGATGACAAGACATCTGGTGCCCAAACTTTATATTACAGACACTCCATTTATATCCTGCAGATAGTCACTGCCTGAAAATGAGTTATCTTACTAGTTGGCTGCTTCACATTATCTGCTGCTGTTGCTGACCATGAATTCCTCCCTGATGTTTCTCCTGTATTGACCTTTGAGCTTCTGGCTAGTAGTTCAGTGTTTCTTTTCCTTCTGGATACCTGTAGCCACTTTCTACATGGTTCTGGATTATACCTCTGCTACTGCTACACTGCTGCTACTACATTGAGTGTATTTAACCTGGGGTTTTCTTCGGGAATAATAAGAGGCTATAAAAATTAGGCTTGTTCAGCTTAGAAAAAAAAGACATCTTAGAGGCGATCTGATTTAAAAGGAAGAAATTTATGTGTGGTCAGTACAAAGAACTGATACATAATTTATTCTGTCCAAGAAGTGTACAAAGGACCAGGGGGCATTCTTTACTTGAGGAAGAAAGACGGTTTAGGCATACCTGTACAGGCCTTCCATTCTTTTCTAGATTGCAGTGTGTTACTCTAGGAAATCATATGATAAAGTAAACTTCTGAATATTTTGCAGACTCAACTTAAAATTACAACTGAATGGATTTGTGGAGAACATCAATGATCTCATTGAATCAATGTAGTCATCCATTAGTTGGAAGCGGAAAGGATATATTATGCAGACATAAATAAGTTCTCAGATATAGGAAATATGTCAAAGATGTGTTCTCATTTTACAATATTTTATAGTTACATCTTGATGATTTGCACATGATGACTCAGACATGTGTACGGCTCATTTATTATCCCTTTTACACATTTACCCAATATACGGGTAAATATATACGGGTCTTAAAAATAAACATGCAATGAAAGCATAATTGGTGAAAATGGGCAAATGTGTAACATAAGTGAGTTAAACTGAAGATCTCTAATAAAACTTACTAATCTTACCTACCACACAGCATGCACCTTTCCCACAACTTCAGCTAGGGTTACTCAGTACTCAGCAGACTCCAGGTCTTCAGTGCCTCTAGATAGTCCAGCAGTTAAAGGGGTTTTTCCATTAACATAATCATATTTAAATTTAAAGACAATTTAAAAATACGTCAAAGACAAAAGATATTTTGCAAATATAAGTATTTAAATTTTTTTTAGAATTTTACAATTTTCTCTAACCATGTTAGTGATGACAGTCTTTTGTCTTCATAGGTTGCCAATGGATATGAGCATGAATGCAGAAACTTTCTATGGTCTGGGACCCAACCATGATTTCCTTATTGTGCACAGGTCATCGGGCAGGGTCACTGCATACATGAGAAGATAACCTGAACACAATAACTGAGTTTCTAAAATAAACTGGGCAAAGAAAATGGCCTAAATGATAGAAAACAAGGGAAAGTATAGACAAAAATAGTTAATGCTATACACAGATGTGATCAAAGAGCTCCACTGGAGAGAAATAATATTGTAAGTTGCGGCTGAGAATCACTGCAAAAAAACGTAAAAATCAAAATACAGGATTCTTTCACAAAAAAACCCTGTCCATATACTCTGTTAGTACATATAGGCATCATACAGAGAGTCTCCTACTTGGGACCCTCTCTATAAGCTACACTGGATGGTGATTCTGTTAAGTTGTCCATACACATAAGTTGTCCATAAGACTGGATGAACAGGGAGTCAATTTTTCAATCCTAGGGTTTGTGCACAGCATCATATGAATTTAGCTGATCATGTAATACACTTCTACTTTTAGATGACAACATTATTCAGCTTGACGGATCAGATTTTTGGCACACAGAAGTCAGTTATGCTAAATTTTGATGGGCCATAATGGCCAATATTGGAAATTTAAGCTGACTTATGTCATCTTATGTGCATCTTTCAATCATCCTTATACAGTATTACATGGATGGCTTTTCATCTGAATGACCACCATGTAGCACAACATTTTCTATGTGGCTTTCCCCGGGCAAAGTTGACTGTGTGCCAGAACAAGGTAGCAGCAGTAAGGTAGTCCATAAAGGAGTTATCCCGGGAGTAATAAAGCATAGCAGTGCATTCCTTGCACTAGTTAAGCTTTATGTCAAATGTATACCCCAGTCCCCTGCAGATGTCACTGACTCTTACTGACTGTGCCATTCAGTAGTATGGAGTCAGTCATATCACTCAGATTCCGAATAGCTGGACGGGAGATGAACAAGAGTTCTGGCCTCACCCTACAGTCCTCCGTAAAGAGGACTGAGGTGTATATTAATAAAACTTACTATTTATAGGAAGTAACGGTTATTGCTTTATCCCGTGGTGCAGAAATGTCACATTCGGTGGGGAAGGTAGTGATGGCAAGAGTCAGAATGCAGCAAGTTGTTGGTTCACTGCTTAGGACTTACCAATGACTTCCTCATATTGGCAACAACATTCATCCATTCACTTCTTAGATGTGATCTGTGGACATGAGGAGAAGGGCACAGAGCAAACCATTCAAGCATCTATTCCTTGACTTGTCAAGTCATGCCCCCCATGATGCTTCAACCATAATCTCTTTATACTCAATGGATTTCCATTTTTTCATTCTCAGTCGAATAAACTTATATCAGCTGCCCAGAATTTGAACAAAAATTTTATTTTGTAAATTTAAGTTAAGACTTTTCCAATCGTAAAATACTTGTATACAGTTTATTCCCTGGAGATAAACCTTTTGAGGGTTGCATTATTCTTTACTCTGTCATACTTTTATCCTCCTATGGCTCCAGTGTATGCCCTGGAAACCTGATTGCTCATACATTCACTACACTGATACATTATAATATATTTACATATTAACTGGCATCAGAAGCACTGTTCGCAATGATGCGCTGTGGCTTTCATTTCTGTATAGAAGATAACGTACAGCAGGATAATTGTAATATACATTGTGAAGCTCTACTGTACACACTAATCTAGTTAGCGTTGCTTCATGAATGATTAAGATGGGAGTGACTGTGTGTTTTCCATAAACGAGGGTTATCATTCTAGGTTTGAAGTACCCTGTGATGTTTTGTGATGTATATGAAAAAAAAGTCGATCAAAATCATTATTTACATATAGAATGTAACTGTTTGATGTGAATGACATTATTTATTTATTTCATTTTACGTTGTTTTGATCAAATACCATATGTAAAAAAATGTTTTGCAAATATCTCTTAGGCCTTTTTTATGCACCCAGCCTTTGATCTTACTCTTTGATGCATGGCAGCTCATCTTGAGAACTATTGTAATTTGCATTTGAATGACCTTTATTTGAGACCATTACCTCAAGAGGAAACCTAAGCTACTAACATATAACTTCAAACCTTGCCTATATTATTTGTCAGTTGGGAGATGTGAAACAACAAGGCAAGGATAAAGGATACAGATGGCCAAGTTCATTGCAAAATGGCAAGTGATGACATTATTGCAGCATATTGTTTACCATACAGACTCCACTAGTGCTTAGCCATATTTTTTCTAAGACCTTAAATTGGTTTTCCCAAGAAGACTTTTATGACACGCCAATCAAACATATTATATCCAATGTATCAGTGGAGGTCCGGCAGCTGGAACAAGCACCAATTCCAAGAAGGAGAAACTCCCACATCTGAACTTCAGTGGGGAGGCAGTTGCTCATGTAGAATTAGTCTCTGTTGACATAAATGGGAATAAAGCTAACCATACAAAGTAAAGTAATGTAAGCGTAACCCTGCAATTTTTTTAAGGACTGGTGACAACAGTCGATGTTGTGGAGAAAACAAATTGGAGAGATAAACTGTCAGGATTCTCAGTTTAGTTTCTATTGCTTTAAGTTTACTGTGCCAACCTGTGAAGCTTCTGCAGTTTTCAGGGCTCTCCTAAGCTAATCCAATTAGCAGTTGAGAAGGGATATTTAAACCCTGTTCCTGCTTATCCAGGTGCCTGCTGTTTGGTTGCACTAATTGTTTGTGCTGGACTGCTCTAATTTTGACCTTTGGCTTATTACTGGAAATCCGTTTGTCTTATAATTTTGGCTCTGATGTTACCTCTCAGACTGACTTTTGGCTTGGACATGTTCACTCTTCTGATTCGTCCCCCTTGTGAGTTTATCATGGTTTCTAGTTAGACATCTTTGGACAAAACCATGACACTAGCTATTAGACTGGCGTTTACGTGAACAGAAGAAGGAACGATCTTTGATCTCCTCCACCTCCACTTGAGTCCACTCCAAAGACACGCCCAGAATCTATGCAGCTAGAATCTACTATGTAGATTTGTTACAGGAGATTATTCCGGATACAGCAGGGTCTGTGTTTCTACTATGGAGATGCTGGTCATGTTCTTAAAAACTGTCTCAAAGTGTTCGTTTCCAGAAAACTTCAGTGCCTAGATGGTTTTCAGGAAGACCACCTAGGCAGTCAGGTATTTCCCATCATCTACAAAAAGAAATTATCTTATGTATTATCTTACCAGTAGAAATGTAATTTCTGGTAACACTTTTGTTGACTGTGGTTCAGTGGCCAACTTTCTGGACTCGCATGTTGCTCAGATGTTAGTTATACCGTTGATGCCTCTCTCGAGTCCAGACAGCGTGCTCGCAATTGATAACACACTTCCAGTACCAGTGTACAGTTTACTACACCTATTGTACAGTGGGGAAAAAAAAGTATTTAGTCAGCCACCAATTGTGCAAGTTCTCCCACTTAAAAAGATGAGAGAGGCCTGTAATTGACATCATAGGTAGACCTCAACTATGAGCAACAAAATGAGAAAACAAATCCAGAAAATCACATTGTCTGATTTTTAAAGAATTTATTTGCAAATTATGGTGGAAAATAAGTATTTGGTCAATAACAAAAGTTCATCTCAATACTTTGTTATATATCCTTTGTTGGCAATGACAGAGGTCAAACGTTTTCTGTAAGTCTTCACAAGGTTGGCACACACTGTTGCTGATATGTTGGCCCATTCCTCCATGCAGATCTCCTCTAGAGCAGTGATGTTTTGGGGCTGTCGCTGGGCAACATGGACTTTCAACTTCCTCCAAAGGTTTTCTATGGGGATGAGATCTGGAGACTGGCTAGGCCACTCCAGGACCTTGAAATGCTTCTTATGAAGCCACTCCTTCGTTGCCCTGGCGGTGTGCTTGGGATCATTGTTATGCTGAAAGACCCAGCCACGTTTCATCTTCAGTGCCCTTGCTGATGGAAGGAGGTTTGCACTCAAAATCTCACGATACATGACCCCATTCATTCTTTCATGTACACGAAGCAGTCGTCCTGGTCCCTTTGCAGAGAAACAGCCCCAAAGCATGATGTTGCCACCCCCATGCTTTACAGTAGGTATGGTGTTGTTTGGATGCAGCTCAGCATTCACTCTCCAAACACAATGAGTTGCGTTTCTACCAAACAGTTCTACTTTGGTTTCATCTGACCATATGAAATTCTCCCAATTCTCTTCTAGATCATCCAAATGCTCTCTAGCAGACTTCAGTCGGGCCCGGATATGTACTGGCTTAAGCAGGGGTACATGTCTGGCACTGCAGGATCTGAGTCCCTGGAGGCGTAGTGTGTTACTAACGGTAGCCTTTGTTATGTTAGTCCCAGCTTTCTGCAGGTCATTCACCGTGTGGTTCTGGGATTTTTCCTCACTGTTCTTGTGATTACTTTGATCCCAAGGGAGCCCCAGATCGAGGAAGATTATCAGTGGTCTTGTATGTTTTCCATTTTCTAATTATTGCTCCCATAGTTGATTTCTTCACACCAAGCTGCTTGCCTATTGCAGATTCAGTCTTCCCAGCCTCGTGCAGGTCTACAATTTTGTTTCTGGTGTCCTTCCACAGCTCTTTGGTCTTCACCATAGTGGAGTTTGGAGTGTGACTGTTTGAGGTTGTGGACAGGTGTCTTTTATACTGATAACAATGTCAAACAGGAGCCATTACTACAGGTAATGAGTGGAGGACAGAGGCGCCTCTTAAAGAAGAAGTTACAGGTCTGTGAGAGCCAGAAATCTTGCTTGTTTGTAAGTGACAAAATACTTATTTTCCACCATAATTTGCAAAAAAATTCTTAAAAAATAAGACAATGTGATTTTCTGGATTTGTTCTCTCATTTTGTCTCTCATAGTTGAGGTCTACCTATGATGACAATTACAGGCCTGCCTCATCTTTTTAAGTGGGAGAACTTGCTCAATTGGTGGCTGACTAAATACTTTTTTTCTCAATTGTAGGTATTATACAGAGTCCATTTCCTTTTTTTGTACTTGAGAATTTACCTACAGAATTTGTTTTGTGGTTTCCTTGGTTACAGACCCATAATCCTATTATTGCTTGGAGACAGGGGGATGTGGTTAAATAGAATTCTTAATGTTTCAAATTAGGGCTAGGTTATTAATCGATAAATGACCGAAACCGTACATAAACCAGGATAACTGACTTGATTTTGTTTATGTTGGTTATTTTGCTTCGTTTATTATAATATTTGTAGTTTTGTTCAGACTGAACACGTTCAAACTAAAACTGATATTATTATAATGTTATATTATATTATATTTCTTCAGACCCCAGAGTATAATAAGGAGAGGCCCAGAGAAGGTGATGAAACATAAAAAAACATGGTTACGTACCTCTTTTGGGCTCCGACACGACTCCCTGTTCTCTTTGGCACATCTGCTTGAAGTCAGTGACCGCTGAGGTCTGTGATTGAGCACCAAAGACAGTAGGGTGTCACCCAGGAGAGGTGAGTAACACTGTTCTTTATGTACCTCTTCTGGGCCTCTGCTTATTATATTCTGGGGTCTGAAGAGACCCAGAGTATAATAGTAGTTTCGGTTTGGCCATATCATGCATATCTCTGGCCATTGCTTCTGCTACTCTGTCTTTGCCTGATTGTATTCAAGATTAGATTTTGCTGATTTTTCCTTTGAGACTGGAGCTGATTTGCTTACATTTCATAGATCATATGATTGTGCTATTGATCTTTTTCCTGACTCTAAACTCCCTAAAGGACGGTTATACCATCTTTTTGGTCCAAAGAGACAGGCCATGAAGGATTATATTAAAGATAGTGTTTGCAAAGTTCATATCGGTCCTTCTACATCTCTGGTGGGTGCGCGGTTTCTCTTTGTTAAGAAAAAAAGACAGAGGGTTGAGACCATGTATTAACTACTGTAATTTAAGCAAAATTACAGTTAAATAACAGTACCTCTCATTCCAGCACTTCCTCTCATCCATGACTTTCTAAATCAGATCTCTGGAGCAAGGTGGTTCTCCAAGCTTGATCTCAAGCTAATTACTATAGGAAATGTATTCATAATTTTTCTTCTATAGCAAAACCTCTAACTGACCTCACTAAAAAGGGAGCTGATATAGTTCATTGGAATTCTCATCCTTTGAGTCTCGTAAGTTTTATGGAATCTCCAGTCCTTGTTCAACCTTGACCGTTCATGTCACTTGTTGTTGAAGTTGACAGGTGTTGTAGGTGTTGGGGCAGTTTTATCCCAAGGCTCTGTCTCCTTGACTTACTTATGTCCTTGTGCCTTCTTCTATTGTAAATTCTCACCTTCTGAGAAGAATTATGATATAGGTAATCGTGAACTATTAGCTATTAATTGGGCCTTTGAAGAATGGCATAATTTTTTAGGAGGGAGCTAAACAACATCACATTAGGGCCACATTTTATTCACTCCCCAAGATCCATGAGGGCCTATCTCCCCTAAAAGGCTGACCAATTGTGGCTGGGATCGACAGCGCCACCCAGAATGGAAGTCTCCATATTGCAATTGTATGTGCGAGATAGAATGGACGTTTTCAAGAGGCTGGAGGATCTGCCTGTATATACTGAATACAACTGAATACTTTGCTGGCCGGGTGCTTGGGATCATTGTCATGCTGAAAGACCCAGCCACATTTCATCTTCAATGCCCTTCCTGATGTAAGGAGGTTTGCACTCAAAATCTCACGATACATGGCCCCATTCATTCTTTCATGTACACGGATCAGTCGTCCTGGTCCCTTTGCAGAAAAACAGTCCCAAAGCATGATGTTGCCACCCAAATGCTTCACAGTAGGTATGGTGTTCTTTGGATGCAACTCCGCATTCACTCTCCTCCAAACACGACCAGTTTTGTTTCTACCAAACAGTTCTACTTTGGTTTCATCTGACCATATGATATTCTCCCAATACTCTTCTGGAACATCCAAATGCTCTCTAGAAAACTTCAGACGGGCCCGGATATGTACTGGCTTAAGCAGGGGGACACGTCTGGCACTGCAGGATCTGAGTCCCTGGCGGCGTAGTGTGTTACTGACAGTAGCCTTTACGTAGGTCCCAGCTTTCTGCAGGTCATTTATTAGGTCCCCCGTGTGGTTCTGGGATTTTTTCTCACCGTTCTTGTGATCTTTTTGACCTCACGGGGTGAGATCTTGCGTGGAGCCCCTGATCGAGGGAGATTATCAGTGGTCTTGTATGTCTTCCATTTTCTAATTATTGCTCCCACAGTTGATTTATTCACACCAAGCTGCTTGCCTATTGCAGATTCAGTCTTCCCAGCCTGGTGCAGGTCTACAATTTTGTTTCTGGTGTCCTTCCACAGCTCTTTGGTCTTCACCATAGTGGAGTTTGGAGTGTGACTGTTTGAGGTTGTGGACAGGTGTCTTTTATACTGATAACAATGTCAAACAGGAGCCATTACTACAGGTAATGAGTGGAGGACAGAGGAGCCTCTTAAAGAAGAAGTTACAGGTCTATGAGAGACAGAAATCTTGCTTGTTTGTAGGTGACCAAATATTTATTTTCCACCATAATTTGCAAATAAATTCTTAAAAAATCAGACAATGTGATTTTCTGGATATGTTTTCTCATTTTGTCTCTCATAGTTGAGGTCTACCTATGATGACAATTACAGGCCGGCCTCATCTTTTTAAGTGGGAGAACTTGCATATACAGTATATATATATATCATAAATTAGATGTATACTTTGTTATATATTTACTTTCATAGGAACTTTTTTTTATAAAGTAGAGAATCTTTACTGCATCTGACTGACTGTGGCTGTCAGCTTTTTGCAAAGGAGTTGGAGTCGATTCAGAAGTCAAAGTAGAAAAATGACTCCACAGCCCTGGCTTCCCTACACCGCCACAAAGGGGTAATAAAACACTACAAATTCATGGTCATATACTAAAACAGAGAAATAATAGCTTCATTTTTTATGTATAAATAGCAAAACAATACTTGCTGTTGACGGCTGTCATTAATGAGATCTCAGCTTTTCTATGTGATCTTAGATAATGAGGCACACTGAGAAGAAATAAAGCCAGGACATAATAATTCTTAGATAAACTCAGTAGTTCTGACATTCAGGAAGAGAGGCATATAGTTCCACTTTAACTGTCTGTATAAATTTTTCTAGCTATGATGTCACTGATGCCAAAATCAATACCGTATAAATCAGTTCTCACAGATTGGTTCTCAGTTCTCCTTCATGTGTCCCCTTAAATGCTAAACTTTCTTTTCTCTGATTTTATTGTCTGATGCCTCATACCAAGAGAATGTAAATTCACCTATAGCAACCTCCTTTCCAACAATTTTTGTCCTATTAGTTTTCATCTTTATGCTCAGAGAACATGGTGGGCAAAAATATTAGGAGGCCATCCATTGATACTATATTTTCTGTGGGTCATACAGCCATTTATTTTGTGACCCCTGAATCTGATCTGACCTATTTTGACTCTTCTAGTTGGTTATTAGAGATGAGCGAATAGAAGCTGCAGAAGTGGAATTCGATCCGAATTTCAGGATATCTTCGATTTGCATGGAATCCGGATTTCCTGATGCTTCGCGGTAACAAATATTTAGTAAGGACCTTTGTGACATCAGACGGTCACAAGATATTCTCTAGTGATGTGATTGGGTAGGCGTGCCCACCCACCCACTCCAGCACTCTGCAGACAGGAAATAGTTGTTTATTCGCCGCAAATTAATTCGGATCGAAGAAAATCGTATCGGAAAATACGGCGAAGTTGCCGAATCGAATATTTGAAAACTTCGCTCATCTCTATTGGTTACATCTCTGCCTAATGACTGTATATTTTGACATTAGTGAAATTTTCCAGATTTATTATTTCACTTCTGTCTACTTAAACTGCTTGATCCAGTGAGTCTGAATCTCAACTGTGGTACATAGTTTTAAGATGGCCGTTCAGCTTCAATAGCTATTGGCCCAACAGCTATTCCTCCTGACCAGGCCATACACATGCATGCTCAGCTCAACCAAGCATGCATGTTTGCTAAATGAGGATAGGTCTGTAAACTGCCACCAGACACCTCTGGTGGCATCTTATCTCTCCTGAGAACAAAATATATGTTGTTGAAATTCATTGTTCCAAATCCTTATTTCCCCTAACATGTTACATAAGATAAGTGGCCAGCCATGTCAACATTATAAAGCTCAGATGACTTCACTCTGTGTATGGGGGCCATTAGTTTTTTCAGGGAATAAACTTGGGGCTAACATAGTATCTATGTATCTCTTTGACCACAGTCATTACATGGTTCTCCCATTTAAGGGTGCTGTCAGCACAATATACCTCAATAGATTATATGAAACGGCAATGACTGAAATAACTTCTTTAATGCATAAATACCATTTAGAATATTCATGTACATAATAACAATGTAACATGTTCAAAATCATAAATTCTACATTTTGATGAATGCTGTCAAAATGACATTTGATATATACATTACATTCCTGTCACAGTTCTCGATCATGACACTTGTCTTGTATTTGTCACTAGATATATTAGTAATTTACGAATTCTGACAGTTTATATGGGATCTGGATGGCATCACCAGTGCAAAGGATTCTACCAACAAGTTCAAGCAAAGAACCTATACTTATTGTTAGGCAATGTTGAAAGCTTTTCAGAAAAAGAAGTTATTTCTAAGCTAAGATTCATTTACATCTAGATATTTCATTGTATTGTATAGTGAACAACCTTTGAATCTGAGAAATGTTAAAAAATCACATACATCACAGTGTATCTATTTAAAGATAGGAATTTTTAAATTTAATTTTATTGCTCTAAAGCATCAAAATGAACAATGAAGCAACTTTGCAAATAACCAGCATTGAAAAAAAAAATTCTTTGAATGTCCTGTTCCAATGCAAACCTATATGTCTCCACGGTTACAGACTACAAACAAACCCTTTGTAGCCTGACCCTGCAGTCATAATGTCTTCTGTTTGTAGTCTCTTACCATGGAAATGCATATGCCTGCATAGGTTCTGTAGACAACAAAATGGTATATTTTGAACCAAGAGTATTTGCAATGCTTTTTTATGTGTATGGCTAGGTTCATACTAGCACTCAGTCTCCATTCAGGGATTCCATTCCCTAGTCTGCTTGAAATATGCGGAGTGAAAAGTCCTGCAAGGAGGATTTTCTCTCTGCAACGTTAGTGTGACCATATTTATGTGAAGGTGTGTATACCATTTAATTTGGACTCAATGAGACAAAATTATCAGATATTCTGCATTATCTGATAGTCATACAAAAGTATATAAATTCACTTGTAAAAAAAAAAAAATATATATATATATATATATATATATATGAAAAACAGCCCAGAATAAATTGATAGCCAAACTACTTATAAGTAGTCTGAAACGGATTGTCTAATAAGGATTTATGAATTGATAATATTCGTTCTGGATACTATCATTTGGGAAGAAGCACTCAGTCTGCTGTTTTTGTATTTGAAGCCAATCCTACTTCCATGAAACTACCTATAAGGGCACTTATTTTTTTTCTTTTTCTCCTTTTTTTTCCCCCTCCTTCGTTACCCCCTCTTCTTTCTCCATTTCCTCTCTTTTGCACCGGGATGACTGGGTGGATTAGGTTGGTAAACCTCTTCCATACTAAATGCTTTACCCACCTTCCAGACCAGACTCATTTTCGGGTTTTTTTTGTATGTGCGGATTTGAGGGCTGTAACATTTTTATCATTTGCGGTTTTTTTTTTCGATGACACATAGGGCATTGTTTTTATGTTGTTTTTATTTTTGCATGTGTTTTCATTTTTTTTATATCCGGGAAAATATAAACAATAGAGGAAGGAAAACATGTATGTTTTTCACTTTTAATTTTTTTTAAATTTAATAACATAAAGTGCTACTAAAAAACTTTATAAAATAATTTTTATTCTCCGTTACAGTAATTTTTATTTTGTATGGTGTCGTCGGGGGGTGGGGCTATAACCTTTAATCACGGCGTTTTATTGACATATTATTTTATTTATTTATTTTATTATTTTATTTACTTTTTTTAACTTTTCTATTAATTTTTTTTATTATTATTATTATTATTTTTTTTACATTATTCCCCCATAAGGTCATAATAGACCTTTGGAGATATCTAATTACTTTTTTTGTGGGGGAGGTTGATTTTCCCTGTAACTGAGACTAGTACATTTAGCCCCAGTTGCAGGAGGAATACAGCCTCATGCACATTACTACAGAGCTGATCTGGGTCCTGTAAGACCCAGCAGCTCTTACAGATGGTCAGAGGGGAGCCACAAGATGGTGGCGCCCATAGCTGTGTATACAGCGCTCATTGAGAAATGTATGCACAGCGATCGGGAAGGCAGGGAAAGTAATAAACCTTCCCTGTCTTCTCTCTGGGAACTCCGGCTGAAGTTACAGCCGGCTCCCCGTTTCAGCAGCTGCTCGATTTTGGGCAGCTGCTGAGTTCTGCTTGGACGTAATGGTATGTCCTTGCAGAACTAGACAACCACCTTCCAGACGTACAGTACAGACCAAAAGTTTGGACACACCTTCTCATTCCAAGAGTTTTCTGTATTTTCATGACTATAAAAATTGTAGATTCACACTAAAGGCATCAAAACTATGAATTAACACATGTGGAATTATATACTTAACAAAAAAAGTGTGAAACAACTGAAAATATGTCTTATATTCTAGGTTTTTCAAAGTAGCCACCTTTTGCTTTGATTACTGCTTTGCACACTCTTGGCATTCTCTTGATGAGCTTCAAGAGGTAGTCACCTGAAATGGTTTTCACTTCACAGGTGTGCCCTGTCAGGTTTAATAAGTGGGATTTCTTGCCTTATAAATGGGGTTGGGACCATCAGTTGTGTTGTTCAAAAGTCAGGTGGACCCACAGCTGATAGTCCTACTGAATGGAGTGTTCGAATTTGTATTATGGCAAGAAAAAACAGCTAAGTAAAGAAAAACGAGTGGCCATCATTACTTTAAGAAATGAAGGTCAGTCAGTCCGAAAAATTGGGAAAACTTTGAAAATGTCCCCAAGTGCAGTGGCCAAAACCATCAAGCGCTACAAAGAAACTGGCTCACATGAGGACCGCCCCAGGAAAGGAAGACCAAGAGTCACCTCTGCTGCGGAGGATAAGTTCATCCGAGTCACCAGCCTCAGAAATTGCAGGTTAACAGCAGCTCAGATTAGAGACCAGGTCAATGCCACACAGAGTTCTAGCAGCAGATGCATCTCTTCAACAACTGTTAAGAGGAGACTGTGTGCAGCAGGCCTTCATGGTAAAATAGCTGCTAGGAAATCACTGCTAAGGACAGCCAACAAGCAGAAGAGACTTGTTTGGGCTAAAGAACACAAGGAATGGACATTAGACCTGTGGAAATCTGTGCTTTGGTCTGATGAGTCCAAATTTGAGATCTTTGGTTCCAACCACCGTGTCTTTGTGCGACGCAGAAAAAGTGAACGAATGGACTCTACATGCCTAGTTCTCACCGTGAAGCATGGAGGAGGAGGTGTGATGGTGTGGGGGTGCTTTGCTGGTGACACTGTTGGGAATTTATTCCAAATTGAAGGAATACTGAACCAGCATAGTTACCACAGCATCTTGCAGCGGCATGCTATTCCATCCGGTTTGCGTTTAGTTGGACCATCATTTATTTTTCAACAGGACAGTGACCCCAAACACACCTCCAGACTGTGTAAGGGCTATTTGACCAAGAAGGAGAGTGATGGGGTGCTACGCCAGATGACCTGGCCTCCACAGTCACCAGACCTGAACCCAATCGAGATGGTTTGGGGTGAGCTGGACCGCAGAGTGAAGGCAAAAGGGCCAACAAGTGCTAAGCATCTCTGGGAACTCCTTCAAGACTGTTGGAAGACCATTTCAAGTGACTACCTCTTGAAGCTCATCAAGAGAATGCCAAGAGTGTGCAAAGCAGTAATCAAAGCAAAAGGTGGCTACTTTGAAGAACCTAGAATATAAGACATATTTTCAGTTTTTTCACACTTTTTTGTTAAGTATATAATTCCACATGTGTTAATTCATAGTTTTGATGCCTTCAGTGTGAATCTACAATTTTTATAGTCATGAAAATACAGAAAACTCTTGGAATGAGAAGGTGTGTCCAAGCTTATGGTCTGTACTGTATATACCCAATGGGCGGTCCAGAAGTGGTTAAATAGACGTCTTTAGTATGGGCTAGGTGGGGACTTCACGGCTTATAACATTTTTTTTGTTCTTTTATCTAGATTAGAGAAATTCCACCATATGGTAAAGTTTTATATAAGTTTACATTTCTGCATTGATTAGTAATCGCTAATAAAATGTGGTGTCCTAATTATAGACAAACACAACCTAAGTAAACTAAACCCTTGTACTAAACTCTTGTGCACATTAAGTAAACATTCATAGTGCAGGAAGACAAAGTAAGTGAACCTCTGTGTTCTTGCCTTTTCCAACAGCTAACTGGCAAAAGGTGTTTTAGTTAACTGGGTTGCCCAGGATTTAAGTTTTTAAGGAAGTACATCACAAAGCCATTGCTGTTCAAAAAAAACCTTTGCAAACCGTCCCAAGAGATTCCTGAAACCGCCTAGATTTTTTAAAGAGCTTATTGAAAAATATTCTTGGGACAGTGGAACTTTCTAGCACAAATGCACAAGGCTGTATTCAGAGGAAAAAGAACACTATATCATGCTTTGGGGCTTCTTTGCTGCCTCAGGACATGAACATCTTGTGAACATTGAGGAATCAATTAAAAAGGACCATTCACCAACTCCATTTCTTTGCTTCCTTTAATAGGCGCTGCTCCACTGATTCCAACACAGTTAGCTTCAGTGCAATTTTTTCTCTAGCAACAGTGCAGGGGATATCAAGACAGCTTGTGATTGTGTTGTTGTAATGGTTCACCTTTTCTATGATTTTTTGTATTATGTGATGCATTAATAAATTATTATTTTTCATGTTATATAAAATCTTTTCGGCTCTTGGTGAGTGTTTATATAATTCTGGTACAAGGAGCTATATCATATTTATATGTTATTAAGGTATTTGTTGTTTTAATAAGATATCAAGACCACTATAGAAATTGTCTATCTTGAAAAATCTGCCCTAATGTGCTCAATAAAAGACATGAATGGTTACACCTGTTTGTTTGTTATTGGTTTAGTTTGATTGTGTTCTTCTATGACTGTAATTTAGATAACAATCAGACCTACAGATACAGATATAACACTGATTAACTTGACTTTCTGCAGTGTGATAACTATTTGCACCATGATATCCTATCTCAGAAGACAACAAAGCCATTGAAAACCCATTGAAAGAGATGAGTTAACACTCTGTACCCCAGTGTTGTTAATGGGTTATATTAACCTTTTCTACATCTGTACCTGCCGAAATCCAGGTAGTTCCAAAGGGTTCACCTACCTTTTCTTGCAACTATATCTATCTATCTTGCCTGTGTGTTTGTAAATGCTAAGTACATTAGAAGTGGCATTAGAAGGAGAGAACATTGATTTGTATTTGTCTTTCCAGAGGGCCAGAATCTTCATATATAACACAGGAAATGTACACTAATAACAAAAATTGAAAATCCGTGCATTTGTTTTATCCTTGGCGCACACACTGGCCAGAAAAGAGAATTCCATTAAATACGACAGAAAAAGCATGTTTTATTGGCATGGCTGGCACATTAAGACAGTGTAATTCTTACAGGTTTACAATAAAAGCTGCACATGAAATGTCAAACACATTTCACTGCTATGTGTTCATTATATCCAAATGTATAATAAATTAGTACTAGATGTGGAGTTATGTAGAAGGCAGACCCCTATCTGAAACACACAATATGTTAACCACACAAACAGCACTAGAAATAAAACACGTCTATAGGCATGCTTCTGTGAAAAGGCTTTATCACTTATCGGTGCACATTAAATATAATAACTCGAGTCCTTTCGTGAGATGTAAAATTGTATAGTTAATTTCCGACTACCTGTGTCTTCCCAAAGTCTTTATATGACCACAGGCAATGAAATATATTTATAATAGCATACAATATAATATTCAATTAGAATTGTATAATCCATGTCATTTACTTCTCCCTGCAAAGTAAGAATGCCTTCAAAAACAGAAGTGTTAATAGTTTATTTTTGTCAAAGTGGAGTGAATGAACAAAAGAGAAATGTAATTCATATTGATATATGTTGTGACCTCTGTTTGGAGGTCACACCAAATATTGATTAGATTTAGATCAATGTTTCTCAGCCTTTTAAAGCCAAGTATCTCCTTGAGAAAAAAGCTCCAAACGAGTACCCTAAATGAACACTGTGGTGTCTCTCATGTGATAGATCTTGCTTCCAATCCCAAGTGCTTGTGGGGGCACCTGTGGCAGGCAAACATTAAAAGTCCCTGGGGTCTTTTTGCTACCTAACACCTTTTCACTTATCAGGTCATAGATCAGAAGCTGTCTGTATATTTAGCACAAGCCACTTCTGCTGTATAGGAGAACTGCTCCTTTATAACCCTGAACCAGCAGTATCCACTCAGGAGTCCGGAAACTGAGCACTCACTAAATCTGCCACTTCCAGAACAGTAGATCTCATCCATGGTTTGTACAACCCAGAGACTGCTTTGCGTACCCCCTGGGATACAAATACCACAGGTTGAGAACCCCTGATTTAGATTTCTTTTTTAACTAGGTCAGAGAAACACCAAAGTGATGGGCTTTATAGGGAGTTCCCAGAATGCATTGGTTAGTACTTACTAAAGTGGTTCAGAGAAGGAAACCTGATGACATGGCCATGGGCACCCAAGTCTCACTGATGCACATGGAGGCTAAGACTAACCAATTTGGTCCAATTCCACAGACGATTTACTGTAGCAAAAATTGCTGAGAAGTAAATGCTTGCTATGATGGAAAGATGGTTGAACTCACAGGGCATCACAACTTGCTGAACATGGAGCTGCAGAACGATCAGACTGCCCATAATGACTCCTGTCCATCATATCTTCATAAGGCACATGAGCATCCAAACTGGTCCATGGAGCAATGGAAATAGGATACCTGGTCTCATGAATGATGCTTCTTTTACATTCTGTGGATGACCAGTTGCTTGTGTGTCGCTTCCCTGGGGAAGAGATAGCTTCAGTGTGCCTTATTGCAGTGTATTATATCTGCGGCATTATCCTTATAGGAATACTACTCTCACAAAGTCCCGCACTGCCATGATAACCACTCTGAAATTGTGTTGTGTTTGTACAGGGGGATTATGATTACTGGACTACAGTGTATGTCACTCAGGGGTTAATGGGAAACTTTGTTGTTTAATAATCTTCATTTTTCAAAAATATACAGTGGGGAAAAAAGTATTTAGTCAGCCACCAATTGTTCAAGTTCTCCCACTTAAAAAAATGAGAGAGGCCTGTAATTGTCATCATAGGCAGACCTCAACTATGAGAGACAAAATGAGAAAACATGTCTGGAAAATCATGTTGTCTGATTTTTTAAGAATTTATTTGCAAATTATGGTGGAAAATAAGTATTTGGTCACCTACAAACAAGCAAGATTTCTGGCCCTCACAGACCTGTAACTTCTTCTTTAAGAGGCTCCTCTGTCCTTCACTCATTACCTGTAGTAATGGCTCCTGTTTGAAATTGTTATCAGTATAAAAGACACCTGTCCACAACCTCAAACAGTCACACTCCAAACTCCACTATGGTGAAGACCAAAGAACTGTGGAAGGACACCAGAAACAAAATTGTAGACCTGCACCAGGCTGGGAAGACTGAATCTGCAATAGGCAAGCAGCTTGGTGTGAAGAAATCAACTGTGGGAGCAATAATTAGAAAATGGAAGACATACAAGACCACTGATAATCTCCCTCGATCAGGGGCTCCACGCAAGATCTCACCCCATGGAGTCAAAATGATCACAAGAACGGTGAGCAAAAATCCCAGAACCACACGGGGGGACCTAGTGAATGACCTGCAGAAAGCTGGGACTAACGTAACAAAGGCTACTGTCAGTAACACACTACGCCGCCAGGGACTCAGATCCTGCAGTGCCAGACGTGTCCCCCTGCTTAAGCCAGTACATATCCGGGCCCGTCTGAAGTTTGCTAGAGAGCATTTGGATGTTCCAGAAGAGTATTGGGAGAATGTAATATGGTCAGATGAAACCAAAGTAGAACTGTTTGGTAAAAACACAACTCGTCGTGTTTGGAGGAGAGTGAATGCTGAGTTGCATCCAAAAAACACCATACCTACTGTGAAGCATGGGGGTGGCAACATCATGCTTTGGGGCTGTTTCTCTGCAAAGGGACCAGGACGACTGATCCGTGTACATGAAAGAATGAATGGGGTTATGTATCGTGAGATTTTAAGTGCAAACTTCCTTCCATCAGCAAGGGCATTGAAGATGAAACGTGGCTGGGTCTTTCAGCATGACAATGATCCCAAGCACACCGCCAGGGCAACGAAGGAGTGGCTTCGTAAGAAGCATTTCAAGGTCCTGGAGTGGCCTAGCCAGTCTCCAGATCTCAACCCCATAGAAAACCTTTGGAGGGAGTTGAAAGTCCGTGTTGCCCAGCGACAGCACCAAAACATCACTGCTCTTGAGGAGATCTGCATGGAGGAATGGGCCAACATACCAGCAACAGTGTGTGCCAACCTTGTGAAGACTTACAGAAAACGTTTGACCTCTGTCATTGCCAACAAGGGATATATAACAAAGTATTGAGATGAACTTTTGTTATTGACCAAATACTTATTTTCCACCATAATTTGCAAATAAATTCTTAAAAAATCAGACAATGTGATTTTCTGGATTTGTTTTCTCATTTTGTCTCTCATAGTTGAGGTCTACCTATGATGACAATTACAGGCTGGCCTCATCTTTTTAAGTGGGAGAACTTGCACAATTAGTGGCTGACTAAATACTTTTTTTCCCCACTATATATAGGTCATGTCCTAATTTTGTCCATTTTCACAGATCTCTCCATACATTGTATGTACACATTCCTGAATTCCCCCTAGGGTTTATAACCTGCAGCACATGTCATTTTGCACTACAGGTTTTTGTTCCAGTATCGCTAGGTTCACATTAGCGTTCAATTCTCCGTACGAGACTCTGTCCCACATTCTACTTAAAATTGGTGGAGAGTAAAAGTCCTGCAAGGAGGACTTTTCTCTCCGCCATTTTCAGTATAAAAAAGGTGGAAACTGGGCAGAAACCCAGTGGACCCCATTATAGTCTATAGAGTCTGCGGGTTTCCATGTGTAACCGCTTTTTAAGTGGATAGGGTTTCCATCTTTCCGGTGCCCATGCGGACTCGAAGAACGGAAAAACTAATGCTAGTGTGAACCTAGCGTACGTGAATGAGATTTGTTTCAATATACTATCTCCAACTAGATTGCTGCTGGATAGCTTCCTGTGATTTTGTGGTGGCATAACCTGATGTGATCTCTCCCCATGTGTTCCTAGCATTAAATGGCTTTTCTATGATTATAAAATCTGCACTGGGGATCCAAATATAAAAACTACCAGAGTGATTTTTTGCCTTGCCAATGGGTCATCGCTATGAATGGTACTACAGTGTGTATGGAGGAAAAACAGGAGTAGCAGTTCGACTGGTTTCAGTCTCATGAAATTAATAGGATCCATTGATGGATCTGTCATGAATGATCTGGTGTTTTTTTTAATGTATCCAAAAATGTAAACAATGATCGAAGTGTGAACCAATCTAAACACACATGGTCATAGAAATGTCACTGTCAGGATTACGTATAGGATTAAATGTAGACAAGATTTAAAGACTCATATTGAAATTAAAGGCAAAAAGGTTTTTGCAGATTCTAATCTTCACATAAACATGAGTAATGAAGAACGGAGGAGAAATAAAAACAAATCAAGAGTAAAAAATAGGAAAGACTCATGTCTTGTTTAGTTGTATAAACAATTTTTGGCCACCAGAGGGCTCTGGATATCAAAGACAGTTTTACTCCCATGAGTAACACAGCAGCCTCACCTAGAGTTAGGGTTCTGCCTTAGATTATGTCTTCCTATTCACATTTGCTGCCCGCTATGTCTCCACTTTTTGGATTAAAAGTTCTCAGGTCATTTGAATATTGAATAAAAAGCTGCATATAAGATTTAAAGGTTTTCAGGAACTGAGGGTTTTTTTGGTGACAGTTACCTTAAAATTGGAAGCTCCAAGTATAAAATGTGCTCTCAGTCTTTGCTCTTAAAAATTTGTCGTTCTTGTGATGTTCCATGTATGTGGTCAGGCAACATAACTACTTGACAGCATTATCTCTTGCTTTGCACATCAGATACACTGAAGTACGAGCGATCATGTGACCACATTGGCATGTCACCCATGTGACTTTTGAAGCGGAAACTGGGGCAGATTTAATATGAACTATTTTTTTTTTATTTAAGGTCTTTTCAGCTAAAATAAAAGTCTTCAGTCCCAGAAAACCCCTTTATCTAATAATTCTGGTAAGAAATTAGGAGGTCGGATCAGTTTGCTGAATGATTCCAAAAAATAGCTAAAGGGGATGTTCAAGATTTTTTTTTTATGACCTCAGGATAGGCAATAATATTTGATAGACAGCCAGCCCCCACACAGATCAGCCAATATCAATGAGAGCTGAAATGCTGTACAAGTGCTGAGCCACTATACAGGCCCAGAGCTATCTGCTTCTGGCTCCATACACTGTATAGAGCTAGGATCAGAGGTACCCAGGAACAGATGATCTATGCTGGGGTCGGCTGTCGGCCCCCCACCAGTCTAAGGACAGGACATGAAATAAAATATCATGAACATCTCATTTAAATATAATACTACTTTACCTACAGGGGATCAAAGGCTAGCTAGTAAAGGGCTACTGTACAAATTGTCACATACTACCCACCTATTCATTGCAAAAGGCCAAGTACACCTTTATGACAATGGTATTCCTTACTGGCAGTGGCCTATTTCTGCAGGATAAGGCACCCTTTCACACTGCAAAAACTGTTTAGGAATGGTTTGAAGAACATGATGAAGCTCATGATATTGGTCTCCACATTGTCATGCTGCCAGATAGCACAGACATGTTTAGAGGAATGCTTGCCAATATTGGCCGGCCGCTGTCTGGGAGATTTCCATTTGTGGGACCATGCCTCTTTGGTATGTGTAACATGCTAATGTGAAATAATGTGAATAACATGTGAAATAATGGAAAGCTTGACCTAGGAGTCAAGCTTTCCACCAGTCTTTGGATATTTGCTAGATATTCTGGGACTCTGGGAGGTTACCCCTTTTTTTAGGCTGTTCGGGGAGAATTAGAAAGTATGCTTTAGAGGTCCATGTATTCATGTGGGACACAACTGTTTTGGCAGCACAAGGGGGACCTACATAGGTAGTTTTATTGTTATGGCATCATATACGTACCCTGGGATATATTTGTGACACTGTATGGGGAAATGCTATACTGTATATGAGCATCTACGTCACTGTATAAAGACCTCTGAGCTGTAAAATTATACATGTATTGTATAGGGATAAGGAATCAGTGTATACAGTAAGTGTCAGGGGTTGGAACATGCACACACACAAGCAAAAAAGGCTGCGCTCCTCACTACTGTCACTTACATGAAGGGAGGCAAAGTACTACATATAGTGACTACTGTTTCAAGTTTCTAATGGCTGTTGGTATGTTAATATAAATTTGGTTCTATATTTTCTTGTTATTTTCCAATTGATAACTGATCCCTCAAAACTGACAAGGTCTCTGGTCACCTTATATTGTCTTGCCTTGATATCTACAATGTAGTTGTTCCCCCAAATGAAAAAGATTAATATTGTCAATTCATGGGCAAACTTACATGAAAATGTCTGGCCTCTATACATATCAAAACCTATTTTGTAATATGGAATATATAATGTCCACAAATATATAAAGCTATTCCAGATGAAGGGTATTTTAGTACAGTATTTCTTTAAGACATGAATAACAACACTTAAGTGCATGTATTGTAGAAATACATTTACCAAGAGAAATTTATAAGTCCAAAATCACTTTGCAATCTACGTATTTTTTCGGTATGTGTGACAAAATTGTTTACTATTGTAGTTATGCAGTTATTTCTGCTCAAATTTTCCATTTTATTGCTTGCTATTTTTCTTGGCTTTCTATTCAGCAGATGTGGAGAGGCAAAGCCTTCCAAAGGCATGTAGCAATTAATAAGATGTCCTGGTCGTGAAATGGCTCTACATTTGTTTTTTTATAGGAAATGCCTGAGACAGACATAAGCTATAGCGAATGGCTATAGTGAAGGATGAGGCTGTAGATGGAGGCAGTGAATGCGGATTGTGAAGAATATGCATTTGGGCCACAACTTACAGATTTTGATCTTTTGAAGATGACATCTTAGACTATGAAAAAATGTAAATATCATTATTTATGCGCCTGTTCTAGAATTAACAAATGCATTTGTCTTGAAAATGTGAAATATATTATGTAAGATGGCATCATGATTCAGGTAGATTTTCATTTTTTATTTTTTTTTTTTTTTTTAAGGATTTTTGATGATGTTAAAATCCAATGACCTTTACATGACACTACATTTTATTTACTTAATGTATTCACATAATAATTTATTTTTACTCTTCCGGTCGTGATATATGTAAATTAACCCTCCAGGTGCTTTCTCTCTTATTTCTTTCATATAGTTAAACAAGTGTCCCTGAATTGAATAATAATAATAATAATAATAATATAATAATAATAGTCCTTTAATAGTCCCACAGTGGGGAAATTCAGTGTGTTACAGCAGCAAAGATAAGATAAGATAAGCAGATACAAATACAAATACAACATGTACAGGAATGTTCCAAGGTGAGAGGCATTACATTAATTAATATTAATAATGAAATGATGGGCTGAATTAACATATGAGAGGTCATAACTAGTCACTAAGCAATACTTAAGTTCAAGTTAAAAACTACCGTATATCACATCTCTACGCAAGTATAACATTTATTCAGAAGAAGAAACTTCTCTAGGTGCTTTTTATGGTTTTAGTTAAAAAAAAACATGGAGGTGTGATATAGAGGGCATAGTTTGCTTACTCTGTGTCTGTCATCTGCATCTATACATTGTAATTTACATAAAAAATGCTGAATAATTATGTGTGGTCCATTAAAGTTTTGGGCATGAGATTTGGGAAATACTTAGTCAAATTTATACACGTGTTAGGTTTAAGGACCACAGACATGAATGTGGGACACAGTCCAATTTGGGAGAGTATAGACTCTGAGAAGTCGTTTGCAACAGTATGGGTATATTTACACACCAATGGTACAAAAAAGGCTGTGAAAAATGGATGGAGTGGTACCTTTGCCTCAGCCAGTTTTCATCCATAAGGGGAATTGGTTTTCAGGGATCCCTCATAGACTTGAGGGGTCTGGTAAAAAAAAAAAAAAAAAATAGAAATAGGACGTGTCAATAGGGCACAAAAGAAAAACAAACATGTGAATACCCCAAGAGACTGTTAAGGTTTTAAATATGGCAATGTTATGACTATTTTTCAGTGTGTGAATAAAATCTTATGCACGCTTCATTGGAAAAATTGATATATGGCTGCTGTTTTTTCAGAACAGTGGAAGTCAATGGGTGTATTCACACGTCCGTTTTTTTCTTTTTATGAACAGTTCATAAAAATATAGGACATAGTCTTTTTATATTTTTTAACAAACAGTGAATGTTTTCACAACCGGACAGACGCAATACAAGTCATTGGATCCATTTTCAATATCAGTCAAAGTGTCCATCATTTCCTGCTTTCAGCACTTCATTAGTATTGATTGACTTTCATCTGTTTATTTTCCAAGTGTCTGGGGTAGTTGGATGCTCATTGGAAGGTTTGTGGTTATTCATGTGTTTAGCACAGTTGGCCATTCGACCAACCAACCATAGTTCATTTCAGACAAGCGATGGCAGTCTAAGATCTAATGTGTAGGCCATCTTTACTCTCTAGACTCTCTTTAGACTCTATATAGAATCTCTTTACAGCGCGCTGGCAAGGGGTCATGGTTTAGAAGGAAATGGAGTGTGCGGTTTTGTAGAATGGGACATGAATTAGTATATGCCACAAATCTTAGTATTAACAGTTGTATATGAAGTGAAAGAGACTGTTCTATACAGATAAATTACAACTGCACCTATAGACAGTGTAATACCATTTATCATATTTTCTTTTTAATATTGCAGGCACATAAAGCAAAAAATCTAATGGTTTTATGCTTTTTTACTTTACAGACCAAATCATTATTTCTAAGCAAGATGACTTTAAGTTCTTATGGAAGTATACCGCCATTATAGAAGCTGTGATGGGTTGCACAAATGGCAATTCTATTGGCAATTTGTTTATAACCTATAGACCTCTAGCTGGTGAACCAATGACTTCATAGACGTGACAAATATTGTATTAGTGAAGGTCAAAACTAATAGCTTTGTTAGTGGTACTTTACCCACTGGAGGATTAATATATTCTGCTCCATGGCTAAGGATAAGTCTGGCTCTGTACAGCTTAACATAAACGCCATGAACAGTGTTTGTCTTCCAGACATTCATAGCAGATGATTGATTCATTCCAATAAGTCCAAGATGCTACTTCAGCAACATTCACTTTCATCTATGTGAGAAAATTTTCAAGCAGAGGCTCTAGAAAACACCTGAAGACTGGCTAAAGGACTGAAGATCATTAGAGTATAACATCTGATGCCTGCTTTTAAGATCTGCCCTGCCCTCTGTATACCAAATACTATTTTGTAATGTTGAAACAGGGAGCAATTATTATACTGTAGATAGGGCTTGATGATCATAACATCACTTCTACTCTGGAGTGTTCAGGCCAGAATAACATCTGAGATGTCTGTATTAGCTTAGATATACAGAATGGCTTGCCATTCAAAAATAGTTGCCAAATGCTAGATATGGTGCCTCCAAATTGGCCAAGGGAAATTCCATAATTCCAGCCACAGCACTTGTATACCAAAAAATGTGGTACCTCTTAGCCAGTCAAGTACACGTCTGTCTGGTGGTAAATTCCTATTAAACTGCCACTTGTCAATTTTGGTGTCACGGTGAAGTGCTCCAACATGCACTCAATACCCTTGATGCATATATTGAATATGCAAGACTTTGCCATTACAAGCCCATTAAAAATAGTTTAGACAATGGTTGACTTTTCGATACAATTGTTCAGTATGAATTTTAGTGTCATATTTCTAAGCACAACACATATCTATTAAAGGGAGTCTATCACAACCAAAAACATTATTAAACCAGCCCCAGTACCTTATAGTGCTCAGAGTCCTGAGCACAGGGCTATAATCTGTTTGTAGAATGGCCGCTTATATTTGACGAAAAGCTGCTTTTTATTCCTATACAAAGGAATTAAGAGTACATCAGGGGAGTGTTTTGGGGTGGCTTAGCATCCAGGTAAGATCTTCTTCTTTCTCGGGTGAAGGTGATGAAAGCTCCAGTTACATCAGTGTTGCTTGTAGGGGTACTGACCAGCAGGAAGATCTTGCCGCGATGCTCAGCTGCCCCAGAACATGCCCTTCCTTTAGAGCAGAGAGACATTCTTAGGCTGTGTTCTCATAGTGAATACATCTACCCATACATATAATGTACCCTTTTTCAATCCTTTCAAGTGTATGGAATAGTGTAGCCAACTATGCTTTTCAAGACTAGAAATAAAATGTAGCATGGTTTTAAAGGGGTATTCCCATCACAAGTATTCTATATTGGCTGTGCTTCATATTGCAGCTCAGCGCCATCCACTTGAATGGAACTGAGCTGCAGCATGTGACCAATGAGCATGTACCACTGCCACTTCAAACATAGGATTAGTGGGGGTATTGAGTGACTGATATTGATGACCTATCCTAGAAATAGGTCATCAATATTATAACTTAGACAAACCCCTTTAAAGGGAGTCTGTCATCCCTTTAAACCACTTTCGGACCGCCCATAGACTATATACGTCCAGAAGGTGGTTGTCTAGTTCTGCAAGGATGTACCGGTACTGCATGAAATCGAATGAATGCTGTATACAGCGCTATGGGCGCCTCCATGTTGTTGCTCCCCTGTGACCGCCAGGATCAGCGTCTGTAAGAGCTGCTGAGTCCCCAGATCAGCTCTATAATAACAAGCTGGGGCTAAATGTACCAGTTACAAATGTACCAGTTACAGGTGAAATCAGCCTCCCCCCCCAAAAAAAACCTGTGATCAGATGTCCCCAAAGGTCTATTATAAGCTTATGGGGACACAATGTGAAAAGAAAAAAAAAATTAATAGAGAAGTTAAAAAAATGTAAATAAAATAATTTAAAAAATAAATAAAATAATATGTCAATAAAACGTTGTTGTTAAAGGTTATAGCCCCACCCCTGATGACACCATACAAAATAAAAATTACCGTAACGGAGAGGAAAAACTATTTTAGAAAGTTTTTTAGTAGCACTTTGTGCTATTAAATAAAAAAAATGAAAAGTGAAAAACAGACATGTTTTCCCTCCTTTTTTGTTTATAGTTTCCCAGATATAAAAAAAAACTAAAACACATGCAAAAATAAAAACAACATAAAAATAACGCCCTATGTGTCACCGAAAAAAGATGCAGAAATTAGTTGAATAACACAAATGATAAAAATGTTACAGTCCTCTAAACCGCACATACAAAAACACCCGGTACTAAAGTGGTTAAACCAGCAACACAGAAAAATAGGTCAGGCATTTTCCCCTTGAAAATATATGCCTCCGTTTCCAAGATATTAATTTATTTCACAATATTCACAATATGCAAATGAACAATTTGGACACTGGGGGCGGCTCTAAACTGCTACGCCCACACTGCTCTAATACAGCCTCCTTCCCAACTCTCTTCTTTGAGTGACAGAGCCAGGGAGCTATGGTGAAATCTCACCTGACCCTGCCGTATATGGGACTAGTGTAGGGCATAGTAGTTTGGAGCAAGGAAACCGCCCTCAGTGCTCCAGATTGATAATTTGCATATTGTGAAATAAAGTAGTAAGGCACGTATTTTCATGGGGAAAAAGGGTTATGTTCAGACCTATCTGCGTTGCTGGATTAGTATGCTTCACCCTGGTGACAGACTCCCTTTAAGAAAAGACTTAAACTCCTACCAAGCATAAGAATAACTTCTGTTGAATAGAAGGACACTGATATCCGCTTGAATAATAGGATGTAAAAATTAATTAGTATTATATGTACACACCCACTGAACATAGAGGAACAAAATGAAGAGTTGATTTAGTATTAGCAGGGGCTGTAAATACTGATATTTTGCAGGTTAGGAATGATTAGAAAGTGAAATCCTATGCGGTGCTCACAGTCTGCCCTTTGCAATCAGTCCTCAGGCTCATGAGGGTCTGATTGTAGGGTTTGGCTTATTTGCATTGATGAGGATGAGGCAGCTGCTGAAGCATACAGACCTGCACCTGACACAATCACGGCACTCTGGATTAGCACTGGGAATCCAGAGGACTCTGTGCTGTGTAGCAGGAAGTTCATCCATTTATTAGGCTCACTCATGCAAAATGACCCAAATTTCCTATCAACCCAATTAAGTATGCAAAGATGCATAGTAATTAAAATAAAATTCACCGTTTTTCCATATGAGCAAAATTGTGAGCTCTTTAATATATATTAGTCAATGCTTTCTTTCAGTACCTACCTGAATTATTTTTGTACCTTCTATTAGACTGTTTATAAATTGACATTACATTGGTGTTTTGCATTTGTGGTTCTTCAGTTTTTTTGGGAAATTAAAACCCCATATTTGTCATTATACAGTTTCTATGGCACCACTGATGGACCACTGATGTAAATCCACTGTATATGCATTCCCATTCATGGTGTCTTGTATTGGTACACTTTACACCTTACAAAACATAACGGGGACATTTTTTATGCAAAATGCTCCTGAATGCTGACTTAATTTGCACCAAATACTGGTGTATACACATTTTACCACACTTACATGTTTTGGATACCTTTGGCATCTTGCTCAACTTGGCAACATGGCCTAGGGGAAAATGGACATGGTATATAGTCAGAAAGAGATGTGACTATTGGTGCAAACTAAGCCAACCAATAAGCAGTGTAAAGTCAGACACACAGACATCAAAAGATTGCCAAATTTATCCTCCATTCTGAGCCACTGTGATAATTTTGCCTGCTAAATCTTTAGCCTGCCTGATCTAAGTTTACACTCTCTAAATATTAGACATACTCATAATTAGGAAATCTTCTCCAATATCTGTTTACAATATACACAGTATATTAGCATTTTGTATATGTAAACTAATATTACATTACATGAGTGTACAATAATATTTTATTATGTGGCACTGGTTGGGTAGAACTATTTATAAAAGTACACCAGAATTCGGACTTCGATTGAGTCAGTATTTCTGTACATGTGCGGATAGCACCACATTTATTATGTTTTAGATACTTTTTGCACCTTGCTATAAACTGGTGTGGTTTAACTGTAAAAAAAGGTTTTGATTTGCTGAAAGAGTCATGACTTTAAATGCCTGCCTAGGATGTTAGGGCTACATTTTAGTAAAGCCAGAATATTTTAGGCTTCATTTTCTAGGTGAAATATTAAGGGTGCAGCATGAAAAGTTTCACTAACTGGTTTTGTTGTGTCTTCAAGAGAGGGAGTTAGATGGAGTATGCTGAAAGTGACATCAGAAAGCCTGTTACTGTCATCTCTCCCACTGCACAGCCATCCAGTAAGTCTAGGTAGAATACAAGAACCTTTCTTCACATTATCACCCCATTTTCCAACCAGGGAGTATATATGCTCTGAATTTAATGCTCATCCTTATTCACGTGCTGAACTGAAATACAAGACACTGGGACAGATATGGTACTGCTTCTAAAAAAAGAAATCAACTCTTTTTTTTTCTAGTCTCGGACAACCCCTTTAAGCATACTCTTTTATAAAACCCAGTTGATAAGACAATGTTTAATGTTTAACATTAATTAAGCACAACAGTGAATAATGGCCGCCTGAGGTGTGTTTTTTAATGGACATCACATGGCAGCATTAAATATAATTCAAGTGAATGGGGGATATTCACATTACCGTCATTTTGACGGTCCATCGTAATGGACTGTCAAAATATAGGTCATGTCCTATTTTGGTCCGTTTTTGACGCCCATTTTGCACCTCGGTCGTGTGACTATAGACTTAGACCTCTTGCAATACATTGAATTCAGTGTGTCTATACACGTCTGCTTTTTTAGCAGTCCGTTTTTCACGTCCATCAAAAAAACTGAACTGCATCTTTGTCTGTTTAAATAGCCCAACAGACTCAATGCAAGTCTATGGGCCCCGTGTTTAACAGACATTAAATGGATTGTCATCAGTTTCACCTCACGTCCGTTAAAAACAGATAAGTTGGTTGGCGTAAAAAAAAAAATAGACCAATGAAATTTATCAGTTTTTTAACTGACAGTTAAAAACTGATGCAAAACTGATGGCTGTCAAAACACTCGGCCATCAAAAATGGAAAAACAGAACAGAACAAATGCAAATTTGAGGCAAAACAGACATTAATGTACATCTTTAACGGACCTTAGATTTGTCAAAAACGTCACTGTCCTGTGCAACAGGCCTTACACAATACTGGCTTATAATGGGAGTTTCTGGCTTTGGTTAGCCTGAAGCTTTACTGAATTTACAATAAGTTATCTACTATGTAACATTATCAGTTAAAGGGATTTTCTGGATTAAAAAAAATCATGACCTAGCTTAAGGTAGGTCAATACCGGATCGTTGCGGGACACCAACACTCCCACTGAGTAGCTGTTCTTAGCAGCTAATACACAGAGAATGAAGCAGGAAGCAGATATCTCTGTTCTCCAGCAGTGGCCAGAGCAGGTACTGCAAATCAGGTCCCATAAAAAAATGAAAGCTAAGCTGCAGTGACTGAGTTCCACCACTACACAAAGATCAGAGCTGTCTGCTTCCTGCTCCATTCACTCTGTATCAGCTGCTGAGAACAGCTAATTGATGGGGGGGGGGGGGTGGATGTAAGACCCCCACAGATCTCATATTAGTGACCCATCTTGAGGTCAATATTTTTAACCTGGAAAACCTCTTTAATGTATAAAGTCATTATCCTAGAAATCTGTGTTTTTTTCTGTAATCAAATATATGGATCCCTGAAAGGTAGGATGGGGAGGAAGGTAGAGCCCACCCTAAGTAGGCCACACCGTGTGTACTTGACTTTTGCACATCTCCCATGGAGAAGAAAATATAGTGCCCAAGCATTTGTCTCATGTATGCTCTTCTCCTGCTTTATCACTTATAGTGAACATAGGAAACTGGATCCCCATTATAATTTTTTTCTGGATTCACAGTTCATTCATTCAGTCATTCAAATGTTTATAACATATATAACATGAACACTTGAATATATGTATGTGTATATATATATATATATATATATATATATATTATAATATTTATATAAAAATATAAAAGTGAGTTTGGAGTGTGGAAAGAGGACAGCCTTGCCATTTTGTCTTTATGTTGTCACAAGAGGTTGCTCGGGGAGCTTCTGAAGGTACATAGGCCACTAACTGATTAATAGGGACCATGAATATTTATAGCTTTTCATTAGATGAGTAACTGCATGTACATATGTAAAAGGGAGAACATAGAAGAAGAAACATGTTTGTTTATGCATTATTCACATACGGTATCTGTCTGATGTGCAGTTCTGTTAAGGTGACACTATTTAAAATGAAATATTTTTTTTTAATTCTTTACCACATTAGGGTTGAATGAAAAAGTAAGTGAACCTTTTGGAAATAACCAGGATTTCATTAATTATTACTAATATAATGTGGTCTAATTTTTACCTAAGCTACAAATATAGAAGAAAACAATCTAACTAAACTAATGACACACTTCACACACAACAAATGTTTGTGTCTTTTATTGAACACATTGAGTAAACATGCACAATGCAAAACGAAAAAGTAAGTGAACCCTTGAATTTAATAACCTTTACATCACTCTTTAGGTGCAATTCCACCCATCTAATGTATCCTGTAGCTGCAAATAAGGTATTCATAAAGGTGAGAAGGAATCTGGGACCATTCCTCCCTACAGATGTATTTCAGTTCATTAGTTTTTCTGGGATGTCTTGAGTGCACGGCCATATTCAGTTCATGCCACAGTATCACAATAGGGTAAAGGTCAGTGTTGTTACTTGTACTGTGAGCAGGACCTGGACCTTATTTAAAAATTTTGAAATCAGTAGGTGAGTCACTCCTAGTTGTCCTTGAAATCTCATAGGTTAGCCCCTTGCCAAATCAGAGCACTATTTTGTATTGCTTACAGAAGTTGCATGCTTAGAACCCGAAAGGTTCAAATCTGCAGCATGCCCTCGGCACTGTGGAAGAGTTGTGATTTTTCACCACAGATTTTATTGATATAAATGAATAAAATCTGCATCAATTCACACCAAAACTATAGCATGTAGGTTTTACACCTGTAGCATGTCAATAGTTGCTGCGGTTTCTACCAGCGGCTTTCAAATTTTGAGACAAAGACAAAGATTGAATGCAACTGGAGACCCATAGCAAATGAACTGCTGCAAAAAACACCCAAACATTTTTTACATGATGGAAATGTAGCAGAATGTCCATTGTGTGTGTCCTCAGCACACATGGAATTTCTACAAGGAATTTCTGCAGCAAGTTTTCAGGCAAACCCCCACAGCAAACAAATTGGGTGGTTTTTGCGCCGTATCACCTGCAGGTTTCTCTGCTTTGCAAAGGTTGAAATCTGTGGGTAAAATCTACATTAATAACTGATTTTGGGCTGTGGGTTTTAGTCGCAACATGTGGATGAGATTTGTTTAAACCTCATCCACGGTGTTGCTGCTGTAGATTGCTAACCCTCTGCAGTCTTGCATCTGCATGATGTAGCCTCAGGTTTAGGCCGGTTTCACAGGGGACATAAAGGTACTGTGTCTCCTTAAGGAGACACTGCTACATAGAGGCCGTTTTGCAGTATACAGGGACTTAATAGACCATGCATACCCTTTTGAGAATTCTGGGGAAAAAAACAATGCAAATGAGTCATCCTTGGTGGAAAATGGGGGCTTTGCTCTAGCACCACCTATTAAAAGGTAGTTACCTATAGATCAATCCCTGGATTTCCTGAAACTCAGTGGCATAATCTGGGAATAAAACCAAGCTAGAATATCTCCTCCAAAATGAAAAGAAACCCATCATGCAGACAGCTGTTTTGAGGTTATTGCCTCTCATTGGTGTGATGCAGGGTACTGGCTGGCCGGGTGAGAGACATATACATTGGTCAGAAGGGGTTCTATGTCTTCTTGAGATGTTGCCTTTACCAGGCCACTTTGTGGTGTACATGTTTTTATCAGACCATGCATGCCTTGCTAATTCTGGCAAAAGAATATGCAAATAATTCTTTGCAGCATATTTTTTACACAATATATAAAATAGCCTAAATGCCATTTGACTTTTCAACTCCTCTTACATAGAGATCATACCACTGAGTGTCCCTAAAGTTTGTAAAAGTTTTACATTCCTATAGTAACTTTTATTTTGTAAATATTCACGTCATTAAAATGTCTCTCGAGAAGGTCCACCACACTACTCATATCACCTTATACTCATGTACTGTGTTCCCAGTTCATGACGCTACAAAACGTTGAACCCATAACAAGAATCAATACCCAAAAATAAATAATAAGGAGCGCATACATCTGGTAATAAGGCATGGAAGTGAGTTTAACTGTAGTTGCAATCTCATCCTTTCCAATCGCCTTTTAATTGTTATTCCGTTGGCATTAAAGACAAATAAATTGCCGAGCATATGATTATTTGTGAACGTGTAAGCGTCTAGTTATAGGAAGGGAAAATACATATTTTTGTGAAAGTGAAGAGATAATTTGTACTAAAAGAATGCATATGCAGCCGGAACCCTCCCATTGGAGAAGGGAAAATTTAATGAGCTTTTAATGGAATGCAATGCTTGGAGTGGTAAATTATTTGTTAGTTCACGATGCAATCAGCATGCTGATTAAGGCTGCTTGGGTTTTTTTTTAACTAAACATTAACTGAATGAAGACAGTTAGTCCTTGTACTTCTGCTTGGGGGGCTTTTGTGAAACAAATGGACTTCAGAATCCAGATTGTCAATAAAGGTGAGTGCACTTCAAATGTCATTAAAATACTTGCGATAAATATTTAAAATCATATTTATATTTGCCTGGTGCTTTTCTTTAACCACGTTTAAAGGAACAGACCTCTTTAAAAGGCCTTCGAATAATGCATGTCATTTTATCTCTCTCCTCTCAGCCCTTTTTATTGTGACTTACAGCAGTTCCTTACATATAGAATACAATTTTACTTCATTACATCAGTGTTTGTTCGAGCCTCTGAATCTTACATTTTACTCCCATTAAGACAATCATGGGCAACCTGCAGAAAAGTAGTCAGCTATTAACATTTTTTCTCTTCCTTTGATTTATGTACCGATAAGGGTTGGAAAAATAAATGGCGAACACGTTGGATTAAATAAGGAAAACACATCTTTATACATTGCCACAGCATATATCAAATCCTTTTAAAACACTCCACCAAAAAAAAAAAAGTTGCATTAACATTAGAAAGGGAATGAAAATCTGCAGGCAGCTTTATTGTTCACTCGTGTCTGTTGACTGTAAATACCAAATCTTTACATGTTGCTTATTGTTACTGGGAAATACAAAAGCTTGGATCTTAATAAAGGGGTATTGTTGCTTTAAGATCTGTTATTACTTGGTGTTTTCTTCCCTATAGTTAACCATGCAGACATGTATTTCTGAAGACATGGGATGCTCATGATCACTGGTGATTACTGTGCAGTAGTTAGTAAGGACAGTAAATAGGCACCCTTTAAATCCCAATGAATAACTTGCTTTCCTTTTACTACATGTTCCTGTTTATGACCCAGGAGGTTAAAAGCCGCTGACTGGCATTTGACTTCTGACCTCCTATAAATGTTATGTTATCAGTCCCTGCTTGTTAACTTGTATTCACTGCATCTCCCCGATGGCTGTCAGATAAAAGATTTTATTATATTTCCTAATGGAGCTCCTCAGTCTTTTGCTTTTGTTTTAAGGTGTGCAGTGTCATCTCACATGTTAACCCCCGATCTTTTTTTTTCCCTATTAGGAATACATAATACATTTGAATATTATCATAGCCATCTTAAAATATAGTATACATTTTTTTCCTTAATATATATAGATAGAGAGAGAGTGAGAGAGAGGGCATCATTTTATTTTTTTATTGTATTACTCCTTCATATATACTGTACATATAAATTGTGTTTTTTATAATCCATAATCAAATTCTGACATTCAATGTTAGGGAATTTGATGTATAATATTATATCCTTAAAGTCATGTAGCAATTCCTCCATTAAGTAAAGTGTGGCATTATTACATTAGAATAAAAACAGCAGACACAAAATAATAATAAAATGTCTAAAATATAAAATTAAAATATATTAAGTTTTAAAATGTAAAAAAGTCTGGTAAATAGCTTTTTTTTGATAAAAAGGTTGATCTAATTTTAGCAATAGTGTATGCAGGGTACTTCTTTGTATGTCTTTATTGTATTATGACTTTACAGGCACAGGTTTTCTTCTTTGAATTAGCTGAGGCAGAAAGATCAGCAATTCAGATAGTGCTATGTAATATAAGTCTTGTGTATGCAAGAATTTCCGTTAATAATTAGCACATACAACTATAATCTGTTATAAAATTCTTACTTTTTAGTATTATTTATGAAAAAATATTTTATTTTCGCTGTTAATAAGGAATAGAAACTGCATAATGAACAGAAAATAATTAGTTTTGCTTTTGTGTATTGGTAGAAAAATGTAAAATTTTTACTGTTTTCACCTCAAGAAACCTATTACGAGCTATCCAAACAACAATTTTCAGGAAAAATAGAGAAATTGCGTAGAAAGCAATTAACACAATCATCAAAAATGTATCAAGTCTATTGTTGTATTCCAACCCAGAATGTATCATTTCTGTTACTTCTGTTAATGAACATTAATAACGTTTACTACATTTCTACATAGACCCTTCTCTGCTGTATACCATTGGTCTTTGTTTCATTTACATAGTTCATTCTTATGCTGAAATATGGAAGTAATTAAACAGCATCAAACAAGCAGTAATTCAGGAAGGATGAATGGTTTCAATGTCTTAATGTTCATTACTTGTGCTTCTAAATCCTAGCACATAGTACCTAGTACATAATACATGCTTAGTTTAGTTCATTTACTTTTGCTTTTTAAAGTGTATATTGTAATATGAATACTAAAGTTAAATGTAAATATAAGTTATATGTAAAATTGTTTTGTCAATTTACAAATTAAGGAAGCGGCCTTAAAATCTATTAATATTTTTAAGAATAATATATTTTATGTTTTCTATCTATCTATCTATCGAATATTAATAATTTTTATTTTATGAGATTTATCTATCTATGATGTATAGCTATATATAATTTATAGAATGCATAGATTTTATAATATTACTAAATATTACTATTCCTCTGATTATTATTATAGTAGTCTTTTTCTTCTTCACTGCTGAAATTGCATGCACATTATTGTTATTTCTCTCTGATGTCAGTGTTGGGGATTAATTAGTATGCCTCATCCTTTCATCTTTTCTTTTACTTACCCAGAATGAAAACAGCACTTTCTAATAGAGCAATTTATTTCTAGAAGTGTCTTTAACTCTTTCCTCTCTTTCCCTATGCATTCTTCACTTCCTAAGATTTCATAGACTTAAAGAAAACACATTCATTGACTAATATGCCTATTTAATGGCTTATTGTTACATTTATCTTGATGCGGATTTTATATTGATATGTTTTTATATACATTTTTAATTTAATTGCGTGTAGTTCTATTTGGATTTTAAAAGTTTTCTGCATCTTTTCTTCAATATGCAAATGTTGTAAATCGGAGGCATGGGAAAAAATATAGTCTAGACCTAGACGGGGTGCTGTCTAGATTGTGAATGACATTTTATGACCTCTCTTCCTCACAGGAGGGGCATGTTCTTTCTAAAACAAGAGCATCTCCCCTTCGCAAAAAAAATATATATATACCTTATTCCTTTAATTTTTTTTTTTAGATTTTATAAAAACCTGACTTTGTGGGAGTTTTGCTGTTAGGCATTTTTCCTTGAAATTGCTTTTGGAAGTAGAGATTTAATCAGCAGACTCCCAACGATGATAAAACAGGGCGTGCAATAAATGATCAGACTGTCCTGGTATTTGGAGAGGAAAAGTGACAACTTATTGGAAGTTCTCAAGGAATCATTTATATTTTACACTCCACTTGGCAGCTGATTTGAGATTGTCTGTTAGCATAACAAAGGCTCTGAGCATGTGAACTTCAGAAACCTTTTGACCTCTTTGCTGCTAGCATGAATAGCTCCCAGTCTTGCCTATACAGATTTCCCAAAGCTCCCCTGTTCGTGGCTAAATTGTTAATCAGGGTAATTTAATATAGTTTTCAATATGCCTCATCTCTTATTGGGAACGGTATTCAGAGCTTCTCTCCCTCCCCCCCCCAAAAACAGTCCCCCACTCCCTATTCAAATTGTAAGAGGGGCAGCTGCAGACAAACCCCCATGAACTGTATATGAAGACAGGGCAGGAGAGGAAATTCTCACAACTAACACTTTTTCTCCTTGTACTTCAAGGTAAACTCTGGATCCCAGACTATTTACTATAGCACAAAACAACGCAAACTGCATCTCAATGTCAAATAACACATATAATAGGCCAGGCTTCCTCAGACACTACATACACTACAACAGTATCTCCTCCTTTCCTTTACACACACATACACACACACATGCACACGCACAGTTTTTCCAGACATAAGGCCATCTTATTGTAATTTATCACACACAAAAACAACTTTGTATCAATTGAAATGCACATTAGTTGGCTGAAAAGAGACCTTTTTGCAAATATATTCATTTTAATCCAGTTAATACCTAAAAGCCCTCATAGGGAGACATTCAGTACGGTGAAAACATCTATAAGGTCCCGATTTGAGGAAAAATTGATTGATGACAAAGACGGTCAAACACGTATCTTTTCATTTTTTTTAATGCTGATATAAAGACGGCTGCAGGCAGCTGTTCTCTGAAATGTAGATCTTTAAGAAATGGATTTTAGGATAAATCAGGTTTACTCTTAATACAATCAATTTAGAGAAGCCATTTTAGAAAACAAAATTTCGAAATGACTGTTTGCATTGTATAAAAGTGGTAATCCAGGCTCCCAACTGTGTTGATGATCTGGAAACTAAACCGTATTCATAATGTTTGTTCACTTAGATGTTTTGGACGTAAGAGAGTTTAAGTGCCTATTTTTATACCTTTCTTCTTTTTAGCTCTGCAGTTTCCCATTTTGTCCCTTTGGATTAATTTAAAAGCCGCTTCTAGTTCCATTGGGTTGCATTAAAATGTGTACATTTTAAGTTTGCTTTCTTTGATATCTCACCATGTATAATAATTCGTGAGATTTGCCTAAGAAGGGAGAGATCTTAAAAGCTTAGGCAGCATATTGACATATTATTTTTTATGTTTGGCCTAACTTGAAATATTTTTAATTCCTCCAGGACTAACAAAATGACTACAGAATATCCCTCTGGAGAAATATGTTGCTAGAATTTTATTTCTACATGGTTATAATCAACAGCTTTGATGCATGACCAGCTAGAAACACAAACAGTTTCTCGGAAAGTTACTACATATATTAAAATTACTATTAGCATATTTATTTGGATCCAACATTTTCAATAGCCTTGTACATAGCGGAGGAAACGTTTATGGGCTTTGATATGAAGTTTTGGCTTACTTACTAGTTTTAACTAGTTTTAAGGAATGGCCATTATTCACAGTATCTGTCACTACATTAAGACAATACGTAATCCATAACTCAGAATTAAAAAGCTGCCTATAAAGGTTGAAGATTATACTGTAATGACTGGTGAATGTACATAATGTATATAGAACAAAAATAAAAGATATATGTTGAAGTAATTATTAACATTTAGAAAAAATAATAGAGGTTGTGTGCAACAGTTTTTAGCAGTCCGTACAATATTTCTAGCTTGGACATTGGGCATCCAACTGATTCCTCTTCAGTACTGTATGACTTAATTAAAGGATCAATAAACATAATGTTAAAGCAGCGCTGTACAAAAAGTTACGTGAGAAGAGAGGCCCCTGCTCAGAGCCAGCTAATATCAGCAAAGCAGCAAAATTTACTATCTATACATAAGTCAAGACTTGGCTTTGTAGCTCAGTGGCCTAGTGTAATTTTCTATGGACAAAAGTGTTATGCGTAGAGATAATGCAAGACAAAAACAGCAAAAACAAAAATGGATTGTGATTTGGTTCCTCAAAGAAACACGTTTTTAGGGCTCTCTTAAAGCTTTGTATACTGGTGGATAGTTTATGGAATTGGAAGAGCATTGCAAGGAAGAGGAGCAGCACAGGAGAAGTCATGGGGTATGGTCACACTGAGTTTTTTGCAGGCTGATTTTGAGGCAGAATCAAAATCTGCTACAAAAAAACGCCTCCCAACTCTCCCTTTCATTTGAATCAGTCAGTACTAGTAGATTTTTTTCCTTTAGCTGATTTTTCAGCAACAGAGAAAAGGAATATTCATGACCAATCTTCAGGTAGATTCTGCGTTGCTAAGCCCATTGAAACGAATGGGAGGGGGAGAAAACGCTAGCTTTTTTGCTGCGTTTTTTGCAAAAATCTGATGTGTTTTTTCTGTCTCCCATTCACTTCAACTTGCTTTGCAAGGCAGAATCAAGCCGAAGATAGATCCTGATGCTATTTTTCTCTCTAGGTGAAAAAAATCAGCTAGAGGAAAAAATCTGCCTGAAATGAATGGGAGAGTTAGGAGGTGTTTTTTGAGGCGGATTCTGCACTAAAAATCTACCTGCAAGAAAACTTTATGTGAAATTACCCTTGGAGTGGCAGGTAGTTCAGTGCGAAGACTGTAATTCAACCTTCGCAAAGCAGAGTGCTTGGTACATAAAAAAGAGAAATCAACACAAACAATTAACAGATCACACATGATAACAACAATGCATCCCAACGCAAACTTTAGGTTTGGTTCACACAGCGCTCTGTTTGTACTGACATTGACTCATACTCTAATCAGTGTCGACTGTGCTTTTTAAAAATTTTTAGCCCATATGTGTTATTAGACTAGCCCAAGAGGTCAGTTTGAGCAAGAGCTTAAATACAATATGTAATAATAATAATAATAAAAGTTGCACGTTTACTTTGAGTTTTTTTTAAGTTTGTCAATGCTGTAAAAATAAATTATATCCTCATACCACCCACATTAGCATTTCTTTATTTTAACAAGACCAAGTTATTTATGTCTTACAGTTTATGTGTTTACATGTTGGTTCATTAATTATTTTTTTGCATACATTGTTCTTTTGATTATCACTTTTTTTTAATTTGCTTTTCTAGATTAATCTTTCCATGATCTTCAAGTACACATTTTGGGTTGGGCCAAGTATATTCAAATAAAGGGATGTATATTTAAAATACTATTTCACAAAGAGAATGAGCACAGACACCAGAACAATTATATCATGATCCCTTTGGGAATGCCAGCACCAAATTTAGCCAGGCTGAGAGAGCACTGTCTAGACACTCTCTTTTGTGTATCAGCTGTGTCTTTCTTTTTTTATTGTCCCATCTGAATGTGACAGTTCAAACTGCATATGGATCCCAAGCATCACTATACTCGGAACCATATTTTACAGCCAAATTGAAAAAAAAAAGTTGTCAAGGTGATAATTAAAAGATGTCACTTTCAGGGTAATTTATTATAGTATCGTGGTAAGATCCAACTAAGGACAAGCATTGGGCACTTTTTGCTAATAATTATGGAGTAGAGGGGCTTCTTTTGAGCTTGCTTTGCATATCATACAAATTGAAAGATAATGTGCATCATATTTATTAGAAACTAATAAAATATATTTTATAACATCCAATAAATTGTGTGACGTAATTATTTCTATTAACTTATATTTGTAGTAACAGTAGTTTCTGTTACCCTTCCTTGACGTACACTTTTTGGGGGCTTGTAAAAAATGCTTTGAATTGTGGGTGTCTTCACAAGCATTTTTCTCTAGCATTTTTTACTCATACATTTGACATTAATTTTTTCATGTTTTTTTCCTATAGAGACGTCTATAGAAAAAAAAACAAGCAAAAGACATCATACCTAGACAATGTGGTGTTTTAAAAAAAACAACATTGACATAAAAGATGCACAAAAGTAAGGAAAAATGACATCTACTATATTGCTGGAATAAATAAACCAGAAACAGTAGGCAAGAAATTAGTGTTTTTTCCAAATCCATTTGTGCAAAACCAGCCTTAATGTTAATTTATTGCAATCTTTTTGTACCTTTGTTTCATTTATAAAGGCATGCTGGTAATTATAAATCTTGATCTAGTCTGACAGACAATAAATACTGTATTATATGGTTTGTTTTGTCAGTACAGTGACCTCTTGAAGATCAAAAATGAAAAGTTTTCAGATGTTCTAAAGGGGTAGTCTTCTCAAAGGGGGCCAGTATACCCACACATGATAATTTGTTGTAAAAATTTCTGTGACTGTTCCATATATCTTAATGGGGGTTGCAAATATTCATGCACTACTGCAGGGACAACACCATCAGATGATGGAAACAGATTTTCAACCTGAATCAAATATGATAAGTGTGAACATACCATAGGCAAACTGAAAAATCTGGTGAAGATTGGGGTGATCCTTTGGAGAGGATTTCCTTGTATGTATGTGCTTAAAAATTAAAAAGACATTTCAAATTATTATGCAAATTATATTTTTCTCAGATTTTCCTAAATGGTCAGTGCTAATGACAGTCAGTGTAATGTTCAAATTTTCAACCGTTGGATTATAAAGCAAATTTTATTGGACAAACCTCCCAATGATAAAAAAAAAAATTAAAAAATCACAATCCACTGTTCCAAATTATTATGCACAACAGAAGTTTCTAAACATTTTGTAGGTTGTAAATAACTGAAATTGTCATTTGTTGAATTTGCAGCATTAAGAGGTCACATTTACTAAAATCAAAAGCTGTTTCAATCAAAAAACATCTTAACTGGCTAAGTTACATGTTAACTTAGGACCCCTTTTTTGATAATCACTTTAGCAATTCTTGCACCCATTGAACTTGTGAGTTTTTGGATAGTATCTGTTTGAATTTCTTCATAGGATGTCAGAATAGCCTCCCAGAGCTGCTGTTCTGATGTGAAATGCTTCCATTCTCATAAATCTTTTGCTTGAGAATACTCCAAAGGTTCTCAATAGGGTTAAGGTCAGGGGAGAATGGTGGCCACACTGTGAGTTTCTCTCTTTTTATGCACATAGCAGCCTTTGCTGCATGAGATGGTGCATTGTCATGAATGAAGATGATTTTGCTACGGATGGCATGGTTCTTCTTTTTGTATTATGGAAGAAAGTGGTCAGTCAGAAACTCTATATACTTCGCAGAGGTAATTTTCACAACTTCAGGGATCCTAAAGGGGCCTACCAGCTCTCTCTCCATGATTCTGGCTCAAAACATTACTGTGCCACCTCCTTCCTGATGCCGCAGCCTTGTTCGGCCATGGTGGCCATTCACCAGCCATCCACTACTCCATCCATCTGCACCATCCAGGGTTGTACAGCACTCATCAATAAACAAAACTGTTTCCAAATGAGTCTTCATGTATGTCTGGGCCCCCTGCAGCCATTTCTGCATGTGAGCACTATTTAGGGGTGGCTGAATAGTAGTTTTGAGCACAACTGCAAGACTGGAGGATCTATACCTTGAAGTTCATGGGACTCCAGAGGCACCAGCAGCTTCAAATACCTGTTTGCACCTTAGTAATGGTATTTTAGCAGCTGCCCTCTTATGAATTTGTCTGGCAGAAACTTTCCTCATTAGGCCTTATCTGCATGAACTCATCTGTGCTCTGAGTAATCCACAAATCTCTTCACAGTATGATGATCACCCTTATGTTTTCATGAAATATCTAATGTTTTCATAACCTGTCCAAGGCATTGCCCTATTTGATATTTTTCAGCAGCAGAGAGATCCTTTTTCTTTTCCATATTGCTTGAAACCTGTGGCCTGCTTAATAATGTGGAACATCCTTCTTAAGGCCGGGGCCCCACATTGTGTAAACGCTGGCAAAAGCTGCGGCATTTTACAGTCCCTGCAGTCTACAGTCTAGCAAATCCCATCCACACATTGCAGAAAATTACCCGCAGAGGAAATGCTGCGATTTCCAAAACCATCATGTTTTTGGAAATCACAGCATATCAATTATACCTGTGGAAAAAAAAACACTGGTGGTTTCTGTATAGATATAATGGAAGCAGAAAGTCCAAAGAGGAAAACTCTGCTGGCTTTTTGTGAAAAACACTACTTGAAAAAAAACGCGATATTCGTCCACCACAGTTTTTCCCGCAGCGCTTAATGGCTGCAGCCCGCTACGTGGGGCCTTAACCTTAGTAAGTTTCCTTTAATTGTGCTCACCTGGCAAACTAATTATCACAGGTATTTGAGATTGGTTTCAGTGATCCATAAAACCCTGAGACACAATACCTTCCATGAGTTTAATTGAAAAACAAAAAATTTGATCTTTATGACACTTAAATCAATTTGCATAATAATTTGAAACACGGTGTAGTCCCGGCAGGATGTGCCCCTTTTGATAATAAACACATGGATCATGGCTTGCTTGCATCAGCATATTATATACATAGATGCAAAGTAAATGGGGGAGGGACGATCTCTACAGTATTTACCCCGCCATTCATTGTCCTGTGCAATATCGGCAGCATATTCCTGATTACACGGGACAATGTGCTGATGATAATCTGTATTTTATATACTACATAAAAGGTGCAATCACCCCACCAATGAGCATTTGGGTATTGGTCAGTTGATCGCCAGGACAACCAGAGCAATTATTAGCAATGAGCTTTCCTAGGAATGTTTGTTTCCAATAATTGTCCTGATCATTGGTTCTTCTGATAAGTCCAGGACAATTTTTACATGAAGCCAAACCCTTTGATATTTCAGTCTGAAGAATTCAAGGGTGTGGTCTATCTTTCTATGCACATTGATTTATAGTGGAGTATAGTCCAAGTTTGTTTGCACCATACAGTATGATGTTCATAGTTCAGACTGTATGGTGGTAACAAAAATCAAGAAGACCCCATATCCATTACCCAGTGATCTACAGACCTCTGTCAATATTTCACGACTCTGTCAACATAAAAAGACTAAGCAAGTATGGTTTTAATGTAAAATGTCAAAGTTATGTGTAACTTCATGGTTCCTTTGGACAGGTATGACCTAGGGACAAGTTAGTTGGTCTGAAACAAATTTCCGTAAACTTGACTTACTATAATATCCTTACTATAAAATTGAAGCCCAGTGGTGAAGTTGAACACATTTGTAAGCCACAGAGCCAAGATATCTTACAATTCCTTAAAGTCCTAGTACACAGGCTGACGATTGGGTTGTGTAAACATATTCCCGATCTGCTGACAACTTAGCAAATGCTTGTTTTTTTTGGCTAATCCGAAGTTTATTTTGGTATTAAAATGCTTAAAAAATGTGTAAACAAGGGATGTGCTGCAGACATAAAGGACCTGTAAGGAGTGGGAAACAATGACATGAGCGATCTTTCCTTCTCTGTGCAGTGTGTATCGGCTTGTGTAAGGTCCTTTCAAATGAGCGCCAATCGACATATAGTATTGTTGATTGGCACTTGTTTAACGCCAATATTTGACCCTTGTATTAAGGCCTTATGTCACTCTTCAGGCTAGTGCTACATATCGATGGACATGGTAAAATAATGGGTTTCTGTTTAATGATAATGTTTACCTATGGGAGAGAAAGCTGCAGATGTCTTGAAAGTCTTGTGTGGGAAATATTGATTTCTTTTCCGCGGCTGTCGTGTGATCAAAAGCGAGGCTTTGCCTTCTACCAAAAAGCGTTAGACAAATTATTCTGGAGTACTGACTTGGCTGTCACTTTCTAAATCCTGTGCTTTGGCAGGCATCATGGCATCAATGGCAGGATGCCAGTGATAGCACAATGCAGGTATAATATGCCAGGTGAAAATATATGTCTGTAATATGTCTAGTTTTTCATATGGCTTATTCATGTTGACTCTTCTTTTGGTGAGTGAATAGTAACAAAGCCAAAATGATTATGTGTTTCATTTGTAACATGACATAATATCATCCATGATCATATGATCCTGGCTTTTAAACCATTATTTCCTTTTTATGTTTTTGTGTTTTATGAGACTAACATTTTAACTTAAATGGTACTATATGAACGAGTACAATTGTGGTTATAGTCTGTAATATGATGAATTGGTGCCATAGTACAATAGGTCAAACTGTTTATTTTTTTTTCAGTGGACAGATCAATTTAATAAATCTCTTTGGGGCTGATTTATCATGACTTGTACATCAGAAAACTGGCGTTCAAGCCATGAAAACAGTTACAATTTTGTTTTGCACAAGTCAGAATTTTTGCACAAAATGTCTATTTTTAAGTTTTGTACCCAACGTGCCACTTTCCTCAAAGGGGATCTTTCGGGGAACACAATCACAGTCAGAAGTATCTGGTGGCTCAGTGGTTAGCACTGCAGCGCCGGAGTCCTAGGTTCGACTCCAACCAAGGACAACATCTGCCAGGAGTTTGTATGTTTTCCCCGTGTTTGTGTGGGTTTCCTCTCACACTCCAAAGAAATATTGATAGGGAATGTAGATTGCGAGCCCTATATGGGACAGACAGTGATTGTCAGTGTCTGTAAAAGCGCTGTGGAATATGTTGGTGCTATACAAGTAAGCAAAAATAAATAAATACTAGCTTTCGCCTCTACTCCAGGGTCACATTTTCAGAACCAGCATCTGGTCCCCAGGTTGCTCCAAGTCCTCCCTCCTCTCCTGTTTTCACAGGTATTGCTATAGGGGCTGGCAGACTGTGATAAAGCTAGTCCCCATAAAACGGGTAACTACTTGTGAAAATGGGAGAGGAAAGAGAATAGCGAGTGGGCCAGGGGCCGGGTGCTGGGTCTAATCACATGACCATAGGTCAGAACCAGTATTAAAAAAAACAGAGGACGTAAGTAAAATAACTCCCTGGCAATCCCTTGAATTTATGACAAGGCAGCAAACGCCTGCAGGGCAGAGATTATTAATCAGCCCCCTTGTGACAATATTTAGGGACTTCTTCTTTAGCTGTCCATTATATTTACATTGTCTGAACCCAACCATTTTTTGATTGCTTTGGGCATTGGAAGGTAATTTAGTCAGCAGGCAATGTGGCACACTATCAGTACCAGGAAGATTCAAGTTCAATTAAATTTCATAGAAAATTTAAAAAAAAAAATGTGACTGTACTATACAGACAGTGGCACTCTATCGCCATCCCAAGAATTTAGATATTATTTGAATTAAAATTTAGGTGATCTTATGTTTATAAATAATGATGGTAAAGAAAGTGTATTCCAAAGAAGACAGTCACATCAATTTTGTCTGGCTCTGTATACAATTAAATTTGTGACATGCATCAGACTAAATTGTCACACTTCAGAAGTGTGACTAACAGTGGTGTATAACTGTTGGTCTGGTGCAGACAATACTCCAATTTACTATAGAATTTATAACTAAACAGTGGTGTAATAACTGTTGCTGTGTTGCAATATGACAATTTACAGTACAGTTTTTTTGGAACTACAGTTGTGCTAAAAAGTTTACATACCCTGGCAGATTTTTTTTTTATTTTGGCCATTTTTCAGAGAATATCAATGATAACACACAAACTTTTTCTCCACTCATGGTTAGTGGTTGCTTGAAGCCATTTATTGTCAAACTTCTGTGTTTTCTCTTTTTAAATCATAATGACCCTGTTCAAAAGTTCACATACCCTGGTGATTTTGGCCTGATAACATGCCCAGAAACCAAACCACGGTCAGGTAGACCAACCAAAATTCCGGCCACAACTGCCTGGAAAATCGTTAGCGATGCAAAGAAAAACCCACACATAACATCAGCATAACATAACATACAGGACTCTCTGAAAACTATCAGTGTGGCTGTTTCAAGATGCACAATAAGGAGGCACTTGAAGAAAAATGGGCTGCATGGTCGAGTTGCCAGAAGAAAGCCATTACTGCGCAAATGCCACAAAGAATCTCGCCTTCAATACGTCAAACAGTACAGAGACAAGCCTCAAAACTTCTGGAACAAGGTAATTTGGAGTGATGAGACAAAAATCTAACTTTTTGGCCACAACCATAAATGTTACATTTGGAGAGGTGTCAACAAGGCCTATGATGAAAAGAACACCATTCCTACTGTAAAGCACGGAGGTGGATCACTGATGATGTGGGGATGTGTGAGCTTCAAAGGCGCAGGAAACTTGGTCAAAGTTGAAGGAAAGATGAATGCAGCACGTCATCAGCAAATCCTGGAGGCAAATTTGCACTCATCAGCCAGGAAGCTGCGCATGGGACGTACTTGGACGTTCCAACATGACAACGATCCAAAATGCAAGGCCAAGTCGACCTGTCATTGGCTACAGCAGAAGAAAGTGAAGGTTCTGGAGTGGCCATCTCAGTCTCCTGACCTTATTTATTATTTATTTATTATGCTTACTTATATAGCACCATCATATTCCGCAGCGCTTTACCTCAATATCATTGAGCCACTCTGGGGAGATCTCAAGCGTGCAGTACATGCAAGACAGCCCAGGAATTTACAGGAACTGGAGACTTTTTGCCAAGAACAATGGGCAGTTTTACCATCTGAGAAAATAAAGAGCCTCATCCACAACTACCACAAAAGACTTCAAGCTGTCATTGATGTTACAGGGGGAAATACACGATATTAAGAACTGGGGTATGTGAACTTTTGAACAGGGTCATTTTGATGTTTTTGGTTGTCATTATGATTTAAAAAGAGAAAACACAGAAGTTTGACAATAAATGGCTTCAACCAACCACTAACCATGAGTGGAGAAAAAGTTTTTGTGTTATCATTCATATTCTCTGAAAAAAGGCCAAAAAAAAATCTGCCGGGGGATATAAACTTTTTAGCACAACTGTATATTCTGAATTGCAGTATGTTTAATAACAAGAGTATAATAACTGTTGCTCTGGCACAACACATCAATTTACTGTTCGATTTTTAGTAATTAAACATGAAATTGCAATATAATTATTATTGGCATTATAGTAACTGTTGCTTTGGCGATATGGCAATTTGGGGTAATAATAAATTGTCACTTAACTTTGAGGCAGATTAAATGTGAGAATAGTGTGATGTAGAAAACAGACTGTAAGAGCTGCTGTCCCTAGTGCCTGACATTGACTCCTATCTCTCACTCTCTAAAATCTATCTCTTAATTAAATCTATCTGTTCTATTCTCCACATACACTACTGTATTGTCTATCTGAATCTGTATTTATTCTCTGATTTTTCACTCTCTCTGCTTGCTGAGTCCTGATCCCCTTCTCTCTTTTTTATCTATCCACATAAAATGGCAACTTTATGGTTGTGCGGTTATATAGTGGCAATGAGTCATCATTGATCTATTACTCACAGTCCATCATGATTGGCTGCTTGCAGTGCATTATGGGTAAGCCCACTTGATCCTCCAGGTTATGTGATTATTCTTCTCTCTGCGTTTCATTCACTGGTAGACATGTTAGAAGATTCATCTGAAACAAAACAGAAAAAAGTGATTACATATTTTAACAGGCAACACGTGGTTGCATTGCTATAACAAGAAAAAACAAGAAAATGTTTTCAATGTCCAAGTAATTTAGAAAAAGTATAAAAATTCTATTGAAATACCTCTCTATTTCAAGTTAAAAAAATAACTAAGACTCAACAGCTAAGATTAGTCATGTCAGTGGAAAAATCATATTTTTTTGAAATTTTTGTAGACTAAACAAAAAATTTAAAAGTGCCACAAACAGCCTCTATGAACACAGCTTTATTAGATAGGGTCTGCATAGCTTCTATAGAGCTCCTTTATGTGCTTATTGGGCTTCTACATTGGCACACATAGTGCCTGAGGCTTTTCATTACATAGGCATAGGATTCTGTATGTTGCCATGTTGTGCCATATTACAGCACTTGAGGGAACCTGAAATTTTTTGAAATCTCATATTCATATGTATGAAATTGGAGACATAAGTGTGGCCAATTGGGACCCAAGGTGCTTGCCTGTGATATTTTAGACACACATGGTGGCTATATTGCAAAAACCAATGGCTTCGTAGAAATATTAGCCCTTTTTGATGACTTGTAAATTCTACAGACTTCTTGTTATATGGGAAACAAATTTGTGGCTGTGTGCCTAGTTGAACATTTTCAAGAAAAATATGGGGCACACTATCAGCATGCCTGGCCTGCCATCTGAAAAAGCTTGAATATATTTTGAAATGGAAAGGATTGAGAACAGCACTTGGAAGCCAGAAAAGAATCTGGATTATTCTGATGGTTATCCCTGAATGGGACCAAATGCAACATCAACATTGTGATGGTGGAGTGGCAAATTTTCAAGGAAAATTTGTGGCATACCATCAGTGTGCCTGCCATTTTAAAAAGAAATAAAGAATTGACTGTACAAAAAAGTCACCAAAAAGATCCCTTTATGGTTGCACAGGCAGCACCTAGTAGTGACAATTTACATAATTTCAAGAAAAATTTGAGCTACACTATCAATGTGCCTACTGCCTGGTTTGCCAACTGAAAAAATCTTCCAAAAGTTATCATGATATAGGAGTTGTTCTTCTTCCTCTCACAGTTATCCACTCCATTCTGTCTGTGGTTTGCTTCATGCAGTAGTCATTCACCATATATTGCTTCTCAAATTGACGTTCCAGCATATGCAACAGTGCCACTAAATGTGCGCTTCACCTTAAAACCATGAGGGAGGTGAAATGTACGCAATGGCTTGCCCTGGTGAAATTGGGGCAGTGTATGGTCCAGTGTGGAGGAACTGGAGGAGATGGATGGGTCCTGCTTGATGTTGAAACTGTGCCTGCCCTGCATCAATGAGGTGATGTCAGTACTAGAAAGCACCTGGCTTCTAGACTGTGGCCTCTGATGCTCAAAACAATGGCTCAGTGGGCCATGAATGATATGTATTGTCCCTGCCCATAATTGCTGCTCCATGTATTGAAGGTGGCGTTCACCTTTCCCTACATTGACATTTACAAGGAGAGGCCCACACAGTGATATCAAGCAGGGACAGCTTTCCTTGAAAAATAATGGTGGCTAGGTATTCTCCCTAAAGACTGTGCACTGCCATAAGTTGGTGAAACGCATTGCATTCCACTAAGTGGCACAGCAGTGACTGCACTGCCAGTAACTTGACCAGGTGGAAGTTAAAGTTGTAGACCAGCCAGATGACTGTGTGCAGATTGCTGCTTACTAGACACACATTCCTTTATAGATGATGACTGACGTTGGATAAGGAGGAGAAGCAGATGGAGATGATAATAAATGATAATGATGACAATGACCTTGTAATAGGTGTGAATGTGGCATGCCTACAAAGACAGTCATGGGGAGAAGGAATAGAACAGTCTTGTCCACTTGGTTCCACTGTCAATTCAATTTTTCCAAATGAGCTGGTGACGCTATTTCATGTGAGTACAGAGAGATCGAGTTCCTACACATGTGCCTGCACACCCATGGCTAATTATCTGCTTGCAGATTTTGCACCTTGCCATCTATTTTTGTCATTTGGTAATGTACAAAAAAATATCATATGAGAGATGACTGCACGTAAAAACAAAACCAGCAGCAGTGGAAATGTGTCAGTTTCCAGTTCTACTACCACCCTAAATTGCCTTAGATCTACCCTAGGCAGGTCTTTTGGATGTTGGGGCTGCACATCAGGTGGAATTCTTACTATTGCAATTGCCACCACCCTCTTCCTGTGATGTCACCCTGACCCAGGTGTCAAGTCTTATCTGTAATAGAATCATCATTGGATTCAATAATGTCATCATCTTTTCCCTGTCCACTGCCCTGTACTTTTCCAGTCATTTTACTGCACACTGCTTAATTATAATAGTGATTGGCAGCAATTCTGACACAGTGTATTTTTTTTTTTTTTTTTTTTTTTACAAAAATCTATTTCAATTGTAGGTATATTGGGTAACAGAAAAAATTAAACCCTTAACAAACGGAGATTTCTTTTTTTAGCTCAGGGTGTATATAAGACCAACAAAAAAAACAAAACATTTAAGAACATTTTAGATTACCATACTCTGCTACACTGTGTATTGGGTGAACAGAACACACAAAAAAAATCTTAAATAACATTGATTTATTTCAGATTAGTGCAGGAAGAATCAGCATTTTGCTGTTAGAACAACAGTTTCTATGTTATGAAAAAAATATAAGCTTTTGTCTAAAAAAAAGCATAACAAAAGATATTTCACTAAAAGTACTGACTATCAGTAAAGATTATATTTAAACTCTCTGTATACAGATGAAACTGCTCTGTTGCCCAATAGGTTTACACTAAGTTCACACCTGTGCTGGGTTTCTGTTCTTTGGGTCCATTGAGGACCCGAAAAATGGAAACCCAATCCGATTAAAAAAAAAGACGATAATGGGGTCCACCAGGTTTCCTCCAGAAAAATGCTTGCAGGACTTTCCTCTCCTCATTTTTCAAGCGGATTTGGGGACGGAATCCCCAAACAGAGACTGAGTGCAGGTATGAACCTAGCCTTAGACAAAATTAGATTATTGGCAAAGAAAGTGTTAACTGTCCTTTGTTGCTATTACTGCAGGCTGCTGTCAGGCTCAGAACAGCAGCACAGATATTCTCCCTCACTCATTATGATTTCTGTCACTAATCTGCCTGTAATTGATTAACCACTTCCATACCAGATGCTTTACCCCCCATCCAGACCAGGCATATTTTCAAGTTTTTTGTATGTGCGGTTTTGAGGGCTATAAAATTTTTATCATTTTCGTTATTCAACTAATTTCTGCGTCTTTTTTCGGTGACACATAGGGCTTTATTTTTATGTTGTTTTTAATATTGCATGTGTTTTCATTTTTTTTATATCTGTTAAAATATAAACAAAAGAGGAGGGAAGAGGAGTGGACAGACTTACGAGGGACTGCTGTAAGCTCCCCCGCACAAGGGGTTGTAGCGCAACCTTCACTTTGAACCACCGGGTTCTTCCTCCACATTCCCCTGAGGAGCACCCGTTAAAGGGTGGTGAAACGCGTTGGAAAGGTGCATATTGAGCTTTTTTAGGGTAAGCTTCAGGACTGCCCTTGTCAGGGCGGGAGCTTTATACCTTTGGGTATTAGGGAAAGAGCTAGATATTCCTCCTATGATTCTATCAGTTCCCTATACCCATCCTTTGGTACAATCCCTGCCACATTTGGACCCACTACAGTCCACCGTTGAAATCGGTAAGATTTCCGATTATTTGTCTGTTTACATGCACATTAGGACCTTGTTGCATTTTTAACTATTATATAAAATGTTAAGTTTTATTTATCTTTTTGATATGTTATGGATCTATGCTTCTTGTAATGAATTAACTGATTCATGAGGAGCTAGTTATTTTGTTCTCCTTTTTTTCGTGTTTATAGTTTTATTAAAAACCAAACAATTTAGAATATTCAGGTCGAACCCAGCTTGTGATGAATTGGTTCGTCCATCTCTAATGCTCTAATGTTTACATGCATTAGGTCTATTGGTCAAAGCCTGTGCTATCAAATTGACTAGTTGATAAGGCAGTGTATTCTGCACATTAACTATTTAATACGTCATTTTAAAAAATTACATTTTAATGGGATTTTCGTGTGGTGATGGATTTTTTCTACTCTTTGGAAAATTCCTGGTATAAATGTCAAACAAGCACTAAAACCACTGTGTGAACAGAGCCTAAGGCTGATTTCACATAGCCATTTTCGGGCTGGGAAACTGGTGACATATTAATCCTATACAGTATTTACAAGGGGGAATATCTTCTACATTAATTTCACTGTCTGTGAATAGGACTATTCACATGACCGATATATTCACATAGTTACATAGCTACATAGTAGATGATATTGGATGAAAACAAAGGTCCATGAAGTCCAACCTATACCCCCAAAAGTGTTGATCCAGAGAAAGGCAAAAAACCCATGAGTGTGATGCCAATTGCCACATGTTCAGGGGGAAAAATATCTCCCCGACTCCAAATCAGACCGGCAATTAGTATAAAACCCTGGATCAACTTGTATTTACCAAAATCTAAAACCCATAACCCGTAATATTTTTCCGTTCAAGAAAGGCATCCAGGCCTTCCTTGAACTTGTACAATGTATCCACCATCACCACACCCTGTTGTAATGGACCGTCAAAATATAGGTCATGTTCTAATTTTGTCTGTTTTCATGAATCCCTCCATATACTGCAACATATGAGGGATCTGTAAAATCGGGCTCCCCTCAGGTGCAAAATGGCTGTAAAAAGGGATGTTATTTTATGGCTGTTTAAACTGTCAGTTGTCTGAATGTAGGCTTATTGGCCTGGATCTGGGTCAAGTGAACTGAATTCAATGGGGGTTATTTTTTTAGACTAGTTTTACTGTTGTGCTGATTTATGATGTAGGCGCACCTCTTTGTTAAATGTGCATGTGTAAGTTAGTTTAGATGCGCCTTTTTTGCACCATGTGAACTGCGCCTTTTTTGTGCAAAAAGGCACAAGTGTTGAAAAGCGGCTAAAACTCACTCAATGAAAGCCCAAGAGGGCTCACTTACAGTTCAGGCACCTGTTGTGCCTATCTCCAATTTCTTCTTCCTCCTGCGAGACAGCCGACAGTCTTCTGACAGTGATGCCGGTTCGGAGCCGGCCGGCACTCTCCCGTTCCCGTGCACTCCTCCGGCGCTGACACAGGACCTGCAGCCCGAGCTTTGCTGGCACAAGCAGCCACATCCAGCTGCCTCCATTGTGTACCTGTCTCAGTCCATTGCCAACACTGCTTTGGGGAGTGATACTATCCTCTCACGGGAGACTCCTCCATGCCGTGCTGTGCATAAAAGTGTCTCAAACCATACATACCACTACAGCTTACTAGTCTTATAATATGGGTATACTGTAGTTGTTGACTACCCAATTGCCTTTTTTTCAGGCACAGATATATAGTAATTGGCCCAAAGATTTTTTTTAAACATATCACAGTTCACATAAGAAAAAATATATATGCCCACACTGTAATACAGAAAATTTTGTCTACCCAACAATGCACCATTGATGGACACAAGCTTTCTTAAAAAGGAATGAAAGGAAATCAAGGTTACATGACTGAGGTTTGAGTGACATTTTTAGGATTTTTTTTTCATTTTCTGTAAATTAAACAATTCAGTTTTTATTTCTTTTCTTCCCATAGAGCAGCTGCCATTGCTCTTAACAAATAAGCAAACTAATATTATGATAATTAAATCTTTTAGCACAAAAGTAAAAGTGCTTTTCAAAATGAATATGGAAGGGTGCGTGGGTGAAAAAGAGCATGGTTATTGTGTACAGACTAGTATATGAAGCATTCCCAGAATCCATTGAAATGTTATATAGAGGGAGTAAATAAGTAGAAAACTGAGCTTTGTCCAGCTGGCTATGACTCAGGTGTATCCTTAATTAGCCTTTGATGTCTATCTATTTCTCTATTATTGGGGTATGCCTGATAAGTTTATATGCATTCATATTGCTATATTTCTGTATGGTCATTATGCAAGCATTTATTATTATAAATATGTATCTCTTCCATGTTACTGCAAAATAATAGTATTAACAATAATCTTCTAAGGGTACATTCATACACTGGAAGGGAAGAGGAAGAGACTTCCACTTCAAAGTTCTGTCTACTTTTTGCCCCTGTGGCTTTCTGCTGTGGCTTTCATCCATTGAATAGGCTCAGATGAATGGGCCTGGTCTGTGAAGTGGCTCATGCCACAGTTTCTGTAGCTGAATTAGCCATGGAATCCATAGCAAGATTTAGCACAATGTTTGTTTTACTTGCATCCTACGTTAATCTTTGCCTACCATTGAATACAATGGGAGGCAGAATCAGGGCCAAATCTGGCACTGATTTTGACTCAAAATTGGCCTCAAAATCAGCACCAAATTTTGCCATGTACACATACCCTTAGGCTAAGGCCCATGTTGCGTAAATGCAGCATTTTTTGTTGCATATTTTACTGCGTTTTTTTGAGCCAAAGTCAGGAGTGACTTGAAAAGGAATTAAAATGTAAAGGAAGCTTTTAGATGTTTCCCTTCTGTTTAATCCACTCCTGACTGGCTCAAAAAAACTGCAGAAAAATCTGCAACAAAAAATGCTGCATTTCCGCAACGTGAAGCCTTAGCCTTAGGCTAGGTTCACATAGCGGAAAATAAAGAGAAATTCCTCTACATTTTCCACCGCCATATTCGGCCGCGGGATTGCTGCAACAGCTTTCCTCTGCTGATTAAGCAAAGATGAATGGGCCTAATTGGCAGGGATTTCCGAGCCACAGAGTCCGCAGCTGGATCCAGCACGATGCTGATTTTTTCTGTGTCCTGCTTTGATCTCTGCCTCTCATTAAAAACAATGGGAGGCAGATTTGGGGCAGAATCTGCTGTGGATTCCTACTTGGGAACTTACCCTTAGACTAAGTTCACTCAAAGGAATCTTCTACGGATTTGGGAGCGGATTCTGCCCCCGAATCCGTGGCAGATTTTGTCCGAAATTTTTTCTGTGTCCTGCTGCGATCTCTGCCTGCCATTGAAAGCATTGGGAGGCAGAGACGCAGCAGGACACAGAAAAAATCAACGCCAGCTTGGAAGTCCCTGCTGATTAGGACCATTCATCTTAGCCTAATCAGTAGAGGATAGTCGCAACAGAATGCCGATGCAAGGGCATTGGCATTCCATCGTGGCAATCCCGCGGCCAAATACAGCAGCGGAAAATGAAGAGGAATTTCTCTTCATTTTCCACCGTGTGAACTTAGCCTTAGAGTGTAAATACAGCTAAAGAAGTTGCATTTCCGCAATGTGGAGCCTTAGCCATTCACACATTTTTAAAGCATTTTTTTCCACAGAGTTTTAAAAAATATATTAATGCAAATTTTTAGCTGTGGAAATTCTGTGTTTTCCCATAGAGGCAAAAATAAAAAAATGCAGCAAAAAAGCAGTCAAAAACACAAATGTTATATTTTTACTGTGCTTTTCACATCATTTTTTAGCTGCATTTCCCTATGTGGGGCCTTAGCCCTCCCTGGTAAAGTAAGAGATAAACTGGAAAGCAAAATGTCTTGTCATTGAAGATGCTGTGTACCTTCCACATATTAGACTTTTTGGAACTTTTAAATCAAATTCTCTAAAAAATGCATTGCCTGGTTTGTGGATATTTAGAGAATTTATATGTTGTACCTTACTGATAAATTTTGAGTATATCCTTCATTTAATTTACATTTCCCATAGACATGCCATTTGTCAAAGAAGACACTTCTGAATTCATCTGTGATTGCAATAGTGCATACAATGTTATAGCCATTTGTCAAAAATGTTATGTGCATTGGTACTTAGCATGGCTACCCATATATATGTTATACACAAGCCACATTACTGGAAACTGGTAGTTTTATGTAATTAGCATTGTTACTTATAGCTGGTGTGCGCCATTATTGTGGAACGCCAATCTACCCAGTAACTACAATAGTAAACTATCTAGAAAACAGTTAAATGGTCAATTTAATGAGGTGTTAACCTGACTGAATGAGAAATTTGCATGATTTTTCATTTTTTAACATTAACAATTTCAGATTGCTTACTTTGCTTGGAACAAGATCAGAATATTGATTTATTTGAGTCTCCTGAGGCAAAATATACCTTGCAAATATTTATTCACTGCAGAACATTTACGCTAGAATTATACTACAGTACACAAGTGAAGATTTTAATTTTACTGCATTTGCTTTTATTTTCTTTTAGAACACCACAAACTTTCCAAATACAAATGGATGAAATCATTTTTTATATTTCACTATGAAGAGATTGGGGGTAATTCATCAAATGCGTTGAAAATTAATTTACCACTTAATGGAATATTACTTAGATGGTGCAAATTGCAATAAATTCATCAAATAGTCGCAAATTCTTAAATTTGGCATGATGTAAAAAAAATAAGATTTTGGAAATTGACTTAATTTATGCAATCAGTTACAGTGTGCATAACTCTAGAGGTGTGAAGGGATTAAAAACCTGTCATTTATCATATGGCACAAATCCTATGGTATTGCAACCTTTTAGGCACAATGTATGTATATAGCACTTTTTAAGAGGTGGTTGACACCTGAATGCAGATCCTTTGGAGTTGTGCCTTTTTTAGTTGTAATACTTGTATATTGCGTCTTTTAGGTCTGGCGCCCCGCATTGCGAAAACACAGTGTTTTACATTACCTGGCTAATCCCATCCACACATTACAGGAAAAAATCAGCAATGGAAATGCTACGATTTTAAAAACACAAGCGGTTTTGCAAATCGCAGCATGTCAATTATACCTTCAGAAATACTGGCTTTGTTTTTCGTATAGGTATAATAGAAGCAGAAAAATGCTGCATAAATATAATGCAATGCATTTCCACCACAGTCTTTTCCACAGCGTCTTTGCTATGTGGGGCCTTAGCCTTAAGAGGTTTATGCCAAGGTCAAGGTGGAGTTATTTTGTACGACATTTGGCGAATTTTACTAATTTCTCAACAACATGCAGGCCTCACCCACTTTTATGAAAAGCCAAAAATATTACTAGATAGGCACAAATCTGTCAAAAAATAATGTAAAGGGTTGATAAATATGGCTAATGTATATAAATTTACAATTTCTCCCACTGTGCCTGCCAGTATACAGCTAATGATGTATAATATACTGTATACCAGTATGTTTATGCATATAATATAGTGTACAATAGTATACAGATGGCATATTAACTCAGATGTTATCCTCTTTTAGGGTGAGGCCACACATTGCGGAAAAGCTGCGTTTTTTTCGTGTTGATTTGCTGTTATTTTTATCCAAAGCCATGAATGGATTTGGCAGAGAAGAAAACTAGCCCTTTTTATTTATTTATTTATTTATTATTATTAATTTATTTAGCTTACTTATATAGCGCCAGCATATTCCACAGCGCTTTACAGACATTGTCAATCACTCTCCCATATAGAGCTCACAAAGCTCATCCTTGCAGATGTTGTCCGTGGCAGGATTTGTACCCAGGATTCAGCACTGCTCTTCCTTCATTTATTACTTTCTGAAGCCACTCTTGACTTTAGCTCAAAAAACCCAACAAATTCTGCAACAAAACACACAGCTTTTACGCAATGTAAACTTAATTTAGTGTACAGAGAGCCCATCACATTGAACATGCAGTTTGCGCTGCAAGCAGTATGCTAGAAGGAGCAGAGCAGATTGATATATAGATTTGTGGAAAAAGATATGTCATACCCTAGAACTTAAGGACTGAAATCCTTGTTCATTCTGGGCTTAGGAGTCCAGTGGGTGGTCCTAATCAGTGACCAACATCTATCTTTATATGCATGCTCATTCAGGGAAGGTTATCAATCATATGGTCACTCCACCCATTTCTAATCTCTAAATCAGCAAGTTACAAGTTTAAAGTTATATTAAATCTATTTAATGGTGACAGGTTGGCTTTAAAAAGATTGTTTCATGAGCACCCCCTATCCACATGATATGATCTGTTAACACTTGGAAGAATAAATACGAAGTTTTCTACAGATAGCCCACATTATTTAATCTGTTTTATAACAATGTTTATGTTTTGAAAAGGAGCATCTATGGAGAAATATATGTCGGCTCATAGTCAGTGTAAAAATATTTTCATAATGCATAAAATTCAGAAAGGCCGCATTCTTTTAATAAATTTGAGGGAAATGTTAACAACTACCGTTGTCCTATTTGATGTAAAATATGCCGCTAATAGGTGTGTGGCTACATGTTTTTTTGTGCTTCATTTATTCTATGCATGCAGAATTATATCGGTTTGACGTTTTTGTAGGGGATTTTTGTTACATAAATCTAATTTTCTTAACATTTTAAGTTATTTTTATAAAAAAGAAAAAAATTGCAAGGCTAGATTTATATGCTGCATTTTGTATTATTTTTGTCAGAATCTTTAACAGCATTTTTTCTCAAAAATACTGTGGTCAGTAAATTATTGAAAAGTCTACATACACTTGGGAGAATTTAGTAAGACTGGCATTTTGTACACCAGTCTTTATCATATGTGCTCCAATTATTAAGAGGATAATTGAAATGTACACCATTGAATAACTGGCCTAGATTTCAGGTATAACTTACACCAGCTTTCTGGTATGAGTTGCAGTAAAATTGTTTAACCGAGTCTTCCCTGACCAGCCCACCTTGGTCTTGTTCTGCCCACTGTTGCAAGTGGGGCTTAGAAAGAACAATGGGGTGCATCTTTGGCACAAGAAAGGGTCAAGTTCCAAATATGTGCCACATTTTTACACATTTATCCCAGAAACTGAAACACACACAATTTTTTGTTTTTGACATAATGGTGACATTTTTGTGGTATTATATTTTTTCACATAGCTTCTCTGTAAGACTTAAAAATACTAGTAAAAATGGCATCAAAAATTCTTAGACTGCTAAGAAAAATGCTTTAGGCTAAGTCCCCACGCAGTGGTTCGCAGCAAAAAAGTTCTGTGGGAAAATCCGAGGCGGCAACGCTTCCTGGTTTTTCCCGCAGCGCTTTTCACAGAAATTTTCTGCTTCCATTATACCTATAGGGAAAATGCCAGCATTTCCATTGGTATAATTGACATGCTGCGATTTCCAAAACTGTGACAATTTGGGAAATTGCAGCGTTTCCGCTGCGCATAGTTTTCTGCATTGTGTGGATAGGATATGCTAGATGGGATTCGGTTTTTGCCACAACATTTATGCCACGTGGGGCCCCGGCCTTACAATGTTAAAAAAAAAAAAAAATTGTGTTCCTGAATACACAATGTTAAGCTACATTCAGATGACCGAGGTGCAGAACAGCCGTGAAAAATGTAAATTTTTCCCGCCCATCTTACACCCGAGGGGAACCTGTTTTCACGGTTCCCCCATACATTTGAGTTTACGGAGTGATTTGTGAAAACGGACAAAAATAGGACATGACCTATATTTTGACGGTCCGTTAAAAAAACTAACATCACGCGGCCATTAATCACTATCGTGTGAATGCAGTTTTATATTACTTGCTTGTATTTCCTTTCTAGATTATTCTGAAGTTTTCCCATTCTCTTTTTTATGGAATCTAGTCCAATTTGTGGAGAAAATATATTTTCTAATACAGACAGAAAAATGTAAGTGTAAGTATGCCATTAATCTTTTTGGTTTATTTATTTTGTTAATTTATTTGGTGTTAATATGGTTTTCAATATCATTTTTAAGGGTTGACATTTAGGTAACTACATACAATTCTAAGATTTATTTTAGATATAGTCTGTTGTTTTAAATAATGACTGTAATAAGGAAATATGTATTTTTTACGATAAAATGAAAAGAAGACACATGTTGTGAATAAAGTAAAAATAGAAAAGTAAACCATCTATATGCTAAAGAGCACAAAGAGCATTACCATTACCTGCTAAAATAGTTAGCCATGGTATTATACTCGTTTTGTGTTTTTGTTGTTGTTTTAGGGCAAGGTCTTCCCTCTCATTACTATCTAGATCAGTGGACGTTCAAAGCCTGGTGCCTACCAGGAGTTTCATATAATGAGGTTTTATAATGTGATCCTCCAAGTCAGATTTTAAATAAAGCACAATTGCTTGCATGCATTATCATATAGTTAGGTATTTGCAGTGATATTGGAAACAATTTATAAGAAATAAGTAGGAAGATTCATGAAAGATTCAAAGACATAATTGTAGAGATTACTGAAATTCAGTTTTTATTTTTCCCTATTTACCATGAATTTCAGTATTTTATTGTTCTTGCATGGGGAGTACTATTTATAACTGACTGTCACATTGTATGTTGGGCATCTACATCGAGAAAGAAAGTCTCTGATGTTTACCACTGTATGACATCAGGTGACCTATTCACACCCTACTCTACTGTATGAGATCCACGCTGTTGTTTTTGTTTTTTTCTATTTAACAAAAAGGTAGACTAATAATGAATACCAGCCATTTCTAAAGGACTTTGAGTGTCTTAGGACTCATACACATGTGTATGGACCCATACTGTAACCAAAAAGCAAAAAACAAAAAGAAAAAACATCAATTCATCAGATGCAGTATGACTCCAGAATATGGTGTTGTTTGAGAGTACTACTGAATGCCTACCGCCTCACATAACAAAATCATGCACACACAGCTTTGACATGTGTATAAAGCCTAAAAAGCAGAAAAAAATTCAGTATGAACAAAGGTATGCGTTCTTTTCATGGATCCTATCAAAAATGGATCTTGATTGAAAGGTGCAGTAGAATTTTTTTGTATGTACTGAATGAGTCCACTGCCTGAATTATGAATTTATTTCTAATCCATTTAAAGCCATATATAGAACTTTGCTTGAAGCTAATAATTTCCTTTTCTTGTCTACTTAGTAATTAATATCTTGTCATTGTCACAGCAGTCACAGTCTCATAATGAAATAAAACAAAGGCTTAATTCCACACATTTATTTATATACTACCAGTTATTATCTAGTATAGGTAAGAAACCGCTTTATACTATTAGTATTTGTGATTGTCTTCATATTCTTAGTAGATTTAAGTAATTTTTTTATAGTGTAAAATTGTAGCATTAAGTCATGGGCAACTTTTATCCTCATGGGGGAAATTGTCACAAGTGTCCTTTTAAACACTTAGACTAAGGCCCCATGTTGCGGAAATGCAGTATTTTTTGTTGCAAATTTTGCTGAGCCAAAGCCAGGAGTGGATTTCACAGAAGGAAAACATCTAAGAGCTTTCTTTATATATCCCATTCCTTTTGAAGTCACTCCTGACTTTGGGTCAAAAAAATGCAGCAAAATCTGCAACAAAAAACACTGCGTTTCCGCAACATGGGGCCTTAGGCCAGGGCTCCACAACGCGTAAACGTCACAACAAAGTGATCGTTGCGGTTTTGGAGATCGTAGCATGTCCATTATACCTAAGGAAACGCCAGCTGTTTCCCTATAGGTATAATTGAAGCAGAACCTCTGTGAACTTTCTGTGCATTGATCTAACCTATATGGATATAACCGAAATCCATTGCAAAAAGTATTACACACAAAATGTTACATTGGGTAAAAAACAATGGGTAAAACTGATATGGAAGAGGACTTAGGACAGTTGACAGTAAACTAAACTTTAGGTACCAGTGGCAGTAGTACCACTGCTTCTGAATCAAATAAGCTCATGGGGTGGGTCAACAGGGCGATGGAGGCACATCATGTGAACATAGCTCTGCCACTTGTCACTTGTCAGAGCACACATGGAATATTATGGACAGTTTTGAGCACCAGTACACAAAGACTCAGAAGAGCTTGAGTGGGTTCAAGTGCGGGAAACCAAAATAATAAATGGAATGTGTGGCTACAATACCCAGGGAAGTTATCAAAATTTAGTTTAGAAAAAAGACCACTGAATGGTGACCTAATAACAATATATAAATGCATCAAAGGTTAATACTGACATCCTTCCCATGATCTGTTCTTACCTAGGACTGTACTATAAATGTTCTACACCAACATAGAAAGGAGTTCTCTACTGTAAGAGTAGTGAGACTATGGAATGCTCTGCCAGAGTAGGTTATCATGAGAAATTCACTAAAACTGCAAGGACCTAAATGTCTTTATTGAGCATAACAATATTACTGGTTATAGTCTCCAGATTTCTAGAGCTGTGTCATTGATTCAGGAATTTATTCTCATTTAGAATATTTTTTCCACCTCACTGGGTTTTTACCTTTCTTAAGATCAATAATTATATGATAGCACATAGCGAAACGTAGCTAAAAAACACTGTGGAAAAAAATTTCCGCAGCATTTTTCATTCTGTTTTTACTGAGTTTTTCTCTGCAGATATTCTTCCCTTATTAAACATATAGAGAAAATGCTGGTATAATTGACATGATGTGATTTGCAAAAATGTGGATGTTTTTGAAAATGCGGCTTTTCCACAGCTGATTTCTTTTTTCTGCAATGTGTGGATGGGATTAGTCAGAATCTCATTCACTTTGCAGGTACTTTAAAACGCAGCATTCTTTTCTGCGGTGTCTTCGCAGCGGCAGAAATGCTGCGTTTTCGCAATGTGGGGATTTGGCCTCAGGAGCTGGTCGCAGCAGTAACAGCTGACAGCGTATGATAGCTTATTCTTGTTCCCCTCACCCTTTCCCTTTATCCAGGTCCTTGGCTGAACTGGATACACATATGTCTTTTTTTCAGCCTTATAAAAGATGTTACTATACTATACTATGGTACAAAAGACGGGAAGGATGGGCATGCAGCTATAGTATCTATTTCCAATTTTTAAAAAAAAAATTTTTAGGGGGGTAAAAAAATCAATTTTATGCTTTTATAACAAAGATATTTTAATCATTATTATGCCTATTGACTTTTTATTTAATTATTGTGTGTGTGTAAAATTACATTTTATAAAAATATATGTAAAGAAACCCTACTGTGAAGTTATATTTGCTTTTACTGTTGTCTGCTACTATTTTCATATACTACATTCTAGTTAGGGAGATTCAGAGTTGAGCCTTTGAATAGGTTAGTGAGGGGGATTATTTATTTATTTATTAATATTTTATGGTATTTATAATTTTTTTATTTTATCAATCAATCCTATATCTCAGCTAAACTAATCAGCAGCAGAAATGTCTCTCCAGGTAGCACTAGAGCTTGTAGTTCCAGCATGTTGATAGCTCCATTATCTTATATACTTTTTGCTTTCTCCTATGCTGCAGTTTTCTTATATCTCTTTCATGTGTTCCTCTGTGATACTGTTCAGACTGTAGAATAGCACTACAACCATCACAATTGATACAGGAATCCAGAGTAAATAGCTCCAGTACTTGCCTCCAAAAGTGGTGAGAAAATGGAGTTGACCATGAAGAGATTAATAGGATTCATTATAATAGATGGTCATACTCTCTAATTCAACTTGAACACATTTTCCAGATAACCATATCATACTGTGCGCAGTTTTGAGGTTATGGAAAAATTGCCATTTACGATCAAGTGACCCAGGTTTGGAACCAGCCCATTAACCCAAGGTTTGACCCAAATACAGCCCTGGAGGAGGTAAGTAGCTATGCCCTGGATAACCCCTTTAATGTATGGTGCTGTAATGGAGCTGGCAAAGAATCTGCACCCACTCCATAGCTGCTGGGTAACAACTATTTTATACAGCCTAAACCCAGCTCTCACTGCTGGAGTCAGAGATCTGACAGATCTGGACTCTGATTCTGACAGATTAGATATTGTGATCGATATCTATCATGTCAAAAAATAAAATAGTTATAGATCTCAGAATATGACACCTAAATGTCTTTTTCTTTAACCAAAATGATTTTTAATTTTGTAAAAGTGATAAAACATACCTAAACTTATATAAATTTGGTATTGCTGTTATCGATATTATCCGCTGAAAAAAAATATCACAATGTCATAAAAATTACAGAAGTCTAGGGATTTTTTTTCATACAGTCCCCTCAAATTACAACTCATCATGCACACAAATCCCTCACATGGCTATGTTGATAGAAAAGTTAAAAAAAAAAAATGTTTTTGGAAAAAAAAAAAGTTAAATTTCCTACATACTTAAGACTCAAACTTGGCTATGTCCTTAATACTGCTTGACTAGAGATTTACTAGATATAGTCCCTATTATTGCAATGTGAAATGTTTTTAGTCTTCTGTATGTTTTCCATTTGAAGATAATAGGAAGTCCTGATTATCAGGACAGTCATTGGGAGCTACCATTTCTAGGAATAGTTGTTCCAATAATTGGCTTGAATAAATGTGCTCCCAATCGACCAATAAACAAGCAATTGTTCATTTGTTGGCTGTTTGTGTCCTGCAGCATTAAAGATTGACAGCAGCATATTGTCCTTTGTTATCATGGATGTACTGCCAACAATTGCACCACTGCATGTGTTCAAACAATTGCACCACTGATCATTCAGGCACCTACATTCCCAACTAGTGCTTCATATGAATATAGCTAAAGGATCGCCAGTTAACATGCTATATTGTTGATTAGCACTTGTTAAACTCTTGTTCAACCCATCTGAATGAACGCTTACATATTGGCTAAAATGACTCCACTTTTTATACATTTGTCAATATATGTAGAAATTTTCATAGTTTACTATAAACCTTTAACTAACATTTAGCCGCATCACTTAAATGCCGTAAAACACAGTGAAAAGAGCCATCAAATATACTGCCAAATGCTGCCCGTGAAACCTAACAATGTGTCCAGAGTAAGTTTTAGGTTTGTTTTGTTAGAATTGTACAAATTATGATATTATAACGTATGACACATAATAAAATACATTTAAGCTTTTGTACTTCTTATGTCTCAATGGATCTCTTTTGAAGTCATGACTGCTTTACTATCTTTATTTTTGTTAGAGACTGTACTACAGTAGTGAAGTATATCTGGATTTTACCTTCGACAATTATGATCAACACTGTAATTATTAGGAATAATTTATGCTGTTCTTTTATTTATTCTTGCATCTGAAACGACATGGCATCTCTACAAAATGACCTTGTTTTTGGCATATATCACAATTACATGAGTTTTTATCAAATTATTATAACTATGTTCTGGTTTATGCTGTGTGATAATTACTGCTAATTTTTCTCTGTCATATTCCTCAAACATCATTTCAATGTTTTTTCTCCGTGCCTAGTTTCAGCTCATTATACAAAATCTGTTGTCACCGGTATTCTTCCTTTTTTTTTTTTTTTACACAACACATTGCTTTGTTTCGCTTTGTTCCATACTCTCTCCTCTGCTCCATCTCTACCTTTGTGAACTAATAAATACAATTATATGATTATGCTATGTGTGTATACAATAATTTTAACAAACCTCATGAAAACTCATAAATAATTTTAACAAAACTCAATGATTTATATGTATGTATCTGGACTGTAAAATAAATCAAAATATCTCACCACCTTTGGAGCAAAATATATTGGGCAAATACAGAATTTGCAACTAGATGTATAATAAAAATCCCCCTTTAGTTATGTGGTTTTCTAGGAAGTAAATACAAAAAGGCCCAAATGAAATAAAATTATGAAGCTCACTTCAGTATCTTCTTCCGCTACTGTCATTTGTCTCTACTTCCTGGTCTCTTTTGACAAATAGGAAATGATCACTCAAGCCAATTAGTGGCTGAGGCAGGTTACTGATTGATAGCATACTGTGTTATGTTAGAGTTCCAGGAGCAAATATTGTAAAATAGCAGGATATGACTGGTAACAGAGATAAGTAGAACAGCTGCTTAAATCTGATACTGTGCTAAGAGATGGGCCCAGACACTCAAACTGGCCAACTGCAAGGCCAGATGGACTTTACTGAATTTGGGGTCCGAGTTATCACCACCAGAAACCATACGAAAAATAAACCCACAATTAACTTACAGGGCAGCTCTGAAACAGGGGAATAAATGTCCAGGCAAAGGGTCAGAACCAGGAGGTAACGTCAGAGGTAGAATCAGGAAACAAATCTGATATCCAATATAAAGCAAAGGTTCAATTCCAAGAAGTAACATCAGAAGCAGCAGCGGGAGACAAATGAATAACCAGAAAAAAGTCTGAATAAAGCAATCCGACACACACATGATCAAAACCAAAGTAGAGTAATAATAATAATAATACATTTTATTTATATAGCACCAACATATTCTGCAGCACTTTACACATTGTAAGGGTACTAAATTAGCAGGCACCTGATTCACAGGGACATTTTTTTATATGCCTCCTCAGCTGCTGATTGGACAAGCCCAGGAATCTCTGCTACTGCAGAAGCTTCCCAGGTTGACACGGTAACCTTAAAGTAATAGCAGCTGAATTGAGAATCCTGACTTATAGACTGCCAAAAGTAAATTGCAATCTACAGAAAATCAACAACAGAAAGTTACTCTTAAGAACTTTTTTAAAAAAAAAAAGACTCATGTTACTAGAGAATTCTTTCAAAATTAATTTACAGTACTATGCAACAGTTTTCAGCTGGTTTGTAAAATGCTGCAAAGTAAGAATTCTTTCAAAAATAGAATTGTTAATATATTATTTTGTCAATTAAAAAAAAATTAAGTGAATGAAAGAAAACTGAATCAGATCAATATTTGGCGTGACTGCCCTTTAGAGGAGAACTTATGGTAGGGCCCCCATGGCCCCCACAGAGTCCATATCTCAACATCATCCAGTTTATCTGAAGAGACATGAAGAGATTTGAGCAAGCCTACATCCACAGAAGATCTGTGATTATTTCTCCAAGATGTCTGGAACAACTGTCCTGCCGAGTTCCTTCAAAAACTGTGTACACGTGTACCTAGAAGAGTTGATGGAAGGCAAAGTGGTCACACCAAATATTGATGTGATTTAGATGTCTGTTTTGTTCATTCATTTACCATTTTATTAAGTGACAGAATAAACACTTACTTCTATTTTTGAAAGCATTCTTAATTTTTTTCCACACCTGCCTAAAACTTTGCACAATACTGTACATTTAAGAGCTTGTTCCATTATGGAAGCCTCATTTCATAAGTTCTATTAGGTCTTGATACTGTCCTCTGTCCAGAGCATATGCCCTCTGCAAAGAGTGTGGCAATGAATGGGAGCCATATAACTCTAAATTTCTCCTACAGCAGCTTCTTCAAAATAAATGTGTATTTAACTGCATGGCATAACAACCAGTCACTAGAGGTTTAATTTGCCATCCCCATGGTGATCAGCAGGTCCTCCATTAGAAAAGAAGTTCTCCAGATGGGTCAGCCCTTCTAAAAAATCCCTTTATCAGCATTTCTCTAATGAGTTTTATTAAATGTATACCATGGCGGTGCTTCATGTTCCAATATTTGTAAAAAATATAGTTAATGGGGATTATGGAGATAGTTATTAGCAACAGAAATTCATTTTTCATAAGTTATGCCTTTTGATCTTTCTTTCCTGTGTTGCTTTTAGATTTGTGCTTGTGACATCATATTTTGTACTGGAAAGGACTGATTGAATTTTCAGCTTGTTCACCCCTATTTTTCAAATGGAAAATGGATATTTCTTATAGCTCTCTGAAAAAGGTTTGGTGATAGCAATTCAGAAGAATACTGTACAGAATTGGTTACCATACTATAAAAGCACATAAAAGACCAATAAAGAGCACAGAAATGAGCAGGAAATCAATTCAAGGCTTAAAATATAAGACATCTGGAAAAACATTTGAAGAACTTGATATTGTTTTTAGAGTAGACAATGAAGCATATGTAATCTGATGTACAAATATGTAAATATTACAAGTGAAACAAGTGTTTGGAATAAATGTCTTGAGGTACAAGAAAGCTGTAAGAAATGTATGTGAATGTAATAACACATGGACTTTTCATAATGTAGCAAGGTTTCCCTTTAAAGTTTTTTTTTTTAATATTAGGATATATAAGTGCAGAATAGGAAAAACAATTTGTTCACTTCAGTGGTTCGATTAGTTTATAAAGAACAAACCAGCACATATGTCCTTAAAGGGGTTGTCCGACACCAGAAAACATTCATAATTGTTTTTTAAATACAAAATAGATTAAATTGGTAGCAAGCTTTAATTTTCAGATCTGCACACATAATCCATTTTTAGTCCATTTCCGTGTGGTCCAGTAACTAAGGCTTCTTCTCAAAGTAGTGAGATTCCAACACGGACAGAGAGCTTCCTCCCCTTTACCCTCCCATACGGTGAATGGTTTAGTTCATTAGCTATACCAGTCCCCTTCACAGCTGGTGCAGAGACTGAGAAGGGCTGGTTTAGCTAATGACCTGAACCATATGGCCATTGCGTTACTGGCATATAGCAGCTCTCTGCCTGCGTTGGAATGTCACAGCTTTCATAAAAAGTATGTATTGTGCAATGGCTATTAATTCTTTTACTCAGGTCCTTCAAATACAAATTTACAAGGTGTCCTGTATTCTATAGATCTGTAAAATTACGCTGAATTTTTATTCTCTGGCCTGTTTTAAAAGGTACATAATGTAAATTGCAGTGAAGGTAATCATATTGGTGAATATATTTGTGAGTTATCTCCTCTCTTCTGGTCCTCAGCTGTGTCATGTGACTAGCAATAAGAATCTCCAACTGAGACAGCATCTTATGTGTGGACAGAAACTTAGTCCCTCTATCTCTTGCTATAACATCCTCAGTGTGAGTCTCATAGGAACAAATAGAGAAACTGATTTCCTTTCCACACATAAAAAGCTATGTCAGAGACGTGAAGTATTGGTTGCATGACATGGCTAAAATGTTACATTCACTTCTTTAGTACTACTCTAATGGGCCAGAGAATAAAAAAAAAATTGTGGGAGTTCTACTTTAACTTCACAAAATATAACAAAACTGATACGTGTTACTGGTCAGTACAAGACACATTGTCAAAAGGAAACCACTCTTCCAATCATAATTTCCTGTTCTTCAGATATTGTCATTTCTGTTACTGTATATATTACTTACATACAGTGCTGGCCAAAAGTATTTGCACCCCTGCAATTCTGTCAGATAATACTCAATTTCTTCCAGAAAATGATTGCAATCACAAATGCTTTGGTAATAATATCTTCATTTAATTTGTCTTCAATGGAAAACCACAAAAAGAATTGTCAAAAAGCCAAATTGGATATAACTCCACACCAAACATAAAAAAGGGGGTGGACAAAAGTATTGGCACCCTTTGAAAAATCAGGTGATGCTTCTCTAATTTGTGTAATTAACAGCACCTGTTACTTACCTGTGGCACATAACAGGTGGTGGCAATAACTAAATCACACTTGCAGCCAGTTGAAGTGGATTAAAGTTGACTCAACCTCTGTCCTGTGTCCTTGTGTGTACCACATTGAGCATGGAGAAAAGAAAGAAGACCAAAGAACTGTTTGAGGACTTGAGAAGCAAAATTGTGAGGAAGCATGAGAAATCTCAAGGCTACAAGTCCATCTCCAATATGAATGTTCCTGTGTCTACCGTGCGCAGTGTCATCAAAAAGTTTAAAGCCCATGGCACTGTGGCTAACCTCCCTAGATGTGGACGGAAAAGAAAAATTGACGAGAGATTTCAACGAAAGATTGTGCGGATGGTGGCTAAAGAACCTCGACTAACATCCAAACAAGTTCTAGCTGCCCTGCAGTCTGAGGGTACAACAGTGTCAACCCGTACTATCCGTCGGCGTCTGAATGAAAAGGGACTCTATGGTAGGATACCCAGGAAGACCCCACTTCTGACCCAGAGACATAAAAAAGCCAGGCTGGAGTTTGCCAAAACTTACCTGAGAAAGCCAAAAACTTTTTGGAAGAATGTTCTCTGGTCAGATGAGACAAAAGTAGAGCTTTTTGGGAAAAGGCATCAACATAGAGTTTACAGGGAAAAAAAAGAGTCCTTCAAAGAAAAGAACACGGTCCCTACAGTCAAACATGGCGGAGGTTCCCTGATGTTTTGGGGTTGCTTTGATACCTCTGGCACTGGACTGCTTGACCGTGTGCATGGTATTATGAAGTCTGAAGACTACCAACAAATTTTGCAGCATAATGTAGGGCCCAGTGTGAGAAAGCTGGGTCTCCCTCAGAGGTCATGGGTCTTCCAGCAGGACAATGACCCAAAACACACTTCAAAAAGCACTAGAAAATGGTTTGAGAGAAAGCACTGGAGACTTCTAAAGTGGCCAGCAATGAGTCCAGACCTGAATCCCATAGAACACCTGTGGAGAGATCTCAAAATGGCAGTTTGGAGAAGGCACCCTTCAAATCTCAGGGACCTGGAGAAATTTGCCAAAGAAGAATGGTCTAAAATTCCAGCAGAGCATTGTAAGAAACTCATTGATGGTTACCGGAAGCGGTTGTTCGCAGTTATTTTGTCTAAAGGTTGTGCTACCAAGTATTAGGCTGAGGGTGCCAATACTTTTGTCCGGCCCATTTTTGGAGTTTTGTGTAAAATGATCAATGATTTGACTTTTTTTTTCATTCTCTTTTGTGTTTTTTCATTGCAAGCAAAATAAATGAAGATATTATTACCAAAGCATTTGTGATTGCAATCATTTTCTGGAAGAAATTGAGTATTATCTGACAGAATTGCAGGGGTGCCGATACTTTTGGCCAGCACTGTATATGTATAAAGCAAGAAGCTGTATAGGTAAACACAATTGTGTAACAGGTCTGTATGTATGACAAATGTTATCCATCCTTCTATCCTAGAAGCTAAATGCAGGATACTACAGTTTGAGTTTTGGGTGTATATTGCCTACTTCAAATATTTATTAAATTGCACAGACATGGTCTAGACTTCTGTATCTGAACTCCATAAAAGTGACATTTTGTGGACTGACAGTAGGCAACAGATAATTATTCTGTTTTGTTTAATGCATCTTGTCTGCAGATTCCAATTCATGAGCTTTAGTTTGTTGGACATAGCCCATGGTGTTAATGGATTGGCGTTCCCCCAAGGGATGTGTGAGAAGACTATTAAAGATTGGTAACTACTTTTTTTTCAGGGGAAGTTGTTAAAATGTCACATTAATCTTAAAGGTTTAACATGAGATTTCACATAAAAAGCTTTTTGCGTGATAAGAAAACACCTTCCATGCCTTTGATTACCAACATTGAGCAACTGATACTATGGATGCAGTCAGATAAGCAATATATTTCTAATAATTCCCATTAACATATCTTCCACACATCAGGCTCATTGTTTAGCTATCCGTAAATGGTAGTGGACTGGTATCTGTTTAAATCCATTAGTTATGGTTCTTGTCATTCAGCGATCTTGATAATCTCTATAAAAGACTGTTTACATTATGTTGCCTAATACCTTGGCATTTCTTAAAAAAAAAAAAAATCCATATAGTGTCACCATGCCAGCGATTTTTATTATGTATTAGAAAAATGACTCTGATGATGATGATGAGCTACAGATAAAAAGCCTCTGTTACAGAAAAATTTGCATCTGTGTGTCTGTGCGCTTTCAGATAAGATGGTAAATGTTCTAAAATAATATTTTAGCTTATAAAAGTTAAATTAAGGCATATAAAACAATATAATCTGGACAATGATAGGATTATAAAATATCCATCCAAAATATGTATTTTATTAGTATTACTGGGCTGCTGTTGATACTACTATTATTATTATTAGAAACATTATCAGTTCATTTAATTGACTTTATTTCTCTTGCTTATAGAATATTATTTGATTTTTTTTTTCCTTTAGAAAGAAAACAGTTGGGAATTTACATATTTTATACAGCAGAATTAAAATGACAAGTGCATATACAGAATTATTTTAATAATATAAATTAATTTCTAATACAAAATAATATATTAATATAAAATTAATTAATAACAATCTTTTATTGTTAATATGTTTGAAGAAAAAACACACCAACGCAATAGAATTAAAACAACATAAAAGTGCATATACAGAATTAGTTTAATTGATAATCTAAATTAATTTCTAATACAAAATAATATATTAATGTTAAATAAATTTAAATGAAATATTTTTGTTTTAATTAGATTTATTCTTAATATTTTGAAGAAAACAAAACACACAAACATGGGACCTTTCCAAGTTCTACCATCATAGATGCATGCTTTCCAAGTCTTGGATTGATGGAAAAGCCTGAAATAGGTGGACGCAATGAGTCTGTTCTTTTCATGCTGTATTTGTGCTACACGTATACATTTGTGACAGGTCATGGTGTTAAACTTTCAGCCATGTTGCACTAAGCAGTTAGCATAACTCATACCACAATGCACTAAACTATTAACATAGTGTTCCATTCTTTTACAGTACAACTACAATGATGCTCTAAATTAATAGTCTTCTCTGTTGGCAATTAGGTTGACTCATGCTACATCTGTACACCAGCAGTTTTGGACATGGAGTTTGCCACCAAGAACATAAAGAAAAAAATTTGCAATGTCTCTATCCCTGATTTTATTTCATTGTTTCGTGGATATATACTGGAAGTGAACAGATACACACACACATTAAAAGCGCTCTTCTTTACAAGATGAGTTTAGACCCTTAAATGGGTTGTCCAGGCTGAAATTTTATTTATTAATTAGGCTGGGGGAGGTGAAAAAAACCCCAAAATATACACACCTGTCCCCGGTGCTCCGGTACCTCCCTGTACAGAGGCCATATCTTTTGGATGGGAAAGTGGATTTTAAAAAAGCAAATACCAAATTGTTCAGGGACACAGCAGTGACCAAGTCATGTATGGAATTTAGTATATTGCAATTGATGACAGGTTTTTTTTTTAAAGTGGGCCTTTCACTACCCCGCTTCTGTCAGCAGGTGTTCTTCCATTGATTCTAGTGCAGTAGGCATTTTTTCTCTAGCTCCCACCATTCCTGAGCAATCAGTGTCTGCTCTTGCCTGACACTGCCCTTTTGACAGTACAGAGAATAAATAGCATATCAGGCACCAGTATTAAGAGCACTTATTACTTGCAAACAGTGGGGGCTAGAGGAAAAATTCCAACTCTACTGGAACCAGTGCCACAGTACCTATTAAATGTTGCAAAGAACTGGACCTGGCGGAGGTTGTGAAAGGTCCTCTTTAAGCTTTTTGTTCATATGCAGACTAATGTAGGCACTATCTAAAAAGATTCAATAGTATTAGAAAATGTTTATCAGGAAGTTTGACTGTTACACACATACAGTTGAACTTTCTGTCTTCCCACACACATTTTAGGGTGAAAGAAAGAATTGCATCAAGCAAAAGTGTGATAATAAATCATGTCAAGTAACTACACTTTTCTATTCAACTGTATGCAAAAAATTTATTCAGCACTGCACAGCATATCTTTGTTTTGACCAGGAGTCAGTAGCAAATCTAAATCTATGAAGTAATAAAACATGAATGTTTCCTGTAATAAAATGTGTAAAAAATAGTACAAGATTACTCCCACTCCCAAGTGGACAAGCAAATATCTGAGTATTTTACATATACAGCATGCTCTTTAGACAAATGTTAAGCTCTAATACTGTAAATAATTAAAGGAGTTATCTCACAAAAAAGAATCGGGGGTGTTTTACCTTCATATTGAATTTAGCTGAATGGTCGATGCACGTGCACCACCATTCAATTTATTTCAATGTTAGTGCTGAAGATATCTAAAGTAAAGCACTCAACTATCCCTGGTACTTCCATTGAAATGAATGTAGTGGCCTTTGTCCACTACGACTACATTGTCAGTGGTGGTAACACACCCTGCTATTCTCAGGATCGTTGGGGATGCCAGTGGTCAGATCTCTACCGATCAGCAATTTATCTGCTATCTTCCAGATAAAGGATTAATATTTTTTGTGGCATAACTTCTTGAATTATTATTATTAACCAAATAAAAACTGACCTTGTCCAATTTTAATGGTAGGGAACCACTATCCAACCTACTACTCTTGCCTCGACCAGGGCTAATTTACATACCTAAGGAGCATTGCCTGGCATATAAGACTCCCTACACCAACTGATAATCTCCACATGGAGAAACAATTGCCCCAGGCCTGCAGAATTCTACTGTCTCTTTAAGTTAAGAACAGCTTGTGAAGCAAAATATTCATAAAACAAAAAAAGCACAATCCTTATTTACTTTACTTATTTGTGCCACACAGTTTAACTATTAGACAGCAACAAATATGGAAATGGAAAATATATCAGTTAGCCATAAAAACAAATCAGAATTAATTCATGCTTATAACAGTTTGTCAGCCGTATGACGGAACGTTGCTCCACTGAGAGTCGGTAGTGTAAGCAGTCATATTTATTTTGGTTTATTGTCACATTTTACAAATACCATAGTAACTAAACCCTTGTCAGCAGGATCACCATTACATGGTATAATTTGCTAATAAACATTTGAAAACTGAATTAAATAATACCAATGCTAATTTATTCTGTGTGTTTTCTTATTTTTTGCTGTGGACCTCAATTTCTTATGTGATTCTTCTTTCAAAATATGTTTCTAAATGATGTTGTTTTAGATTAGAGGTATTTATATTACTGACTCTTTTTACCACTATATTAAACTGCCATTGTACTGAAATGGAAAAAGATAATAAATGTTATTAAACATGATTACAACTGAGTCTTTTATTATTCTCCTACAACATATATAATGTATGCAGGGAAATAAAGCATTTGACTTTAAAATTTCATTATAAATTTTAAAAAATTATAAATAAATTGTCATACCCCGCTGGATCCAAATTGCAATATTTAGTGGTATCATGACTTACTATTCAGGGTCCTGTTAATATCATATATATATATATATATATATATATACTGTGTGTATATATATATATATATATATATATATATATATATATACTGTATATACAGTGCCTTGCAAAAGTATTCGGCCCCCTTGAACTTTTCAACCTTTTGCCACATTTCAGGCTTCAAACATAAGGATATAAAATTAAAATTTTTTGGTGAAGAATCAACAACAAGTGAGACACAATTGTGAAGTGGAACGAAATTTATTGGATATTTTAGACTTTTGTAAAAAATAAAAAACTGAAAAGTGGGGCATGCCAAATTATTCAGCCCCCTTAAGTTAATACTTTGTAGCTCCACCTTTTGCTGCGATTACAGCTACAAGTCGCTTGGGGTACGTCTCTATCAGTTTTGCACATCGAGAAACTGAAATTCTTGCCCATTCTTCCTTGGAAAACAGCTCGAGCTCAGTGAGGTTGGATGCAGAGCGTTTGTGAACAGCAGTTTTCAGCTCTTTCCACAGATTCTCGATTGGATTCAGGTCTGGACTTTGACTTGGCCATTTTAACACATGGATACGTTTATTTGTGAACCATTCCATTGTAGATTTTGCTTTATGTTTGGGATCATTGTCTTGTTGGAAGATAAATCTCCGTCCCAGTCTCAGGTCTTTTGCAGACTCCAACAGGTTTTCTTCCAGAATGGTCCTGTATTTGGCTCCATCCATCTTCCCATCAATTTTAACCATCTTCCCATCAATTTTAACCATCTTCCCTGTCCCTGCTGAAGAAAAGCAGGCCCAAACCATGATGCTGCCACCACCATGTTTGACAGTGGGGGTGGTGTGTTCAGGGTGATGAGCTGTGTTGCTTTTACGCCAAACATATCGTTTTGCATTGTGTCCAAAAAGTTCGATTTTGGTTTCATCTGACCAGAGCACCTTCTTCCACATGTTTGGTGTGTCTCCCAGGTGGCTTGTGGCAAACTTTAAACGAGACTTTTTATGGATATCTTTGAGAAATGGCTTTCTTCTTGCCACTCTTCCATAAAGGCTAGATTTGTGCAGTGTACGACTGATTGTTGTCCTATGGACAGACTCTCCCACCTCAGCTGTAGATCTCTGCAGTTCATCCAGAGTGATCATGGGCCTCTTGGCTGCATCTCTGATCAGTCTTCTCCTTGTTTGAGATGAAAGTTTAGAGGGAGGGCCGGGTCTTGGTAGGTTTGCAGTGGTCTGATACTCCTTCCATTTCAATATGATCGCTTGCACAGTGCTCCTTGGGATGTTTAAAGTTTGGGAAATCTTTTTGTATCCAAATCCGGCTTTAAACCTCTCCACAACAGTATCATGGACCTGCCTGGTCTGTTCCTTGGTCTTCATGATGCTCTCTGCGCTTTAAACAGAACCCTGAGACTATCACAGAGCAGGTGCATTTATCCAAAAAATCATAAATTGTTGTAGCACTCTAGTAGTTTTTCAAGGAGCATGCCTTGTCATAAATCAGGCGCATGTTCCAGTGGGCACTGGACTTACACTGAAATCTGCACCAGCTAGAAGAAAAAAAAAAGCCAGAAAATGTCTTAAAAAATGTCTACATGATAAAGGGGCCTTATTGTGCTAAGTTCATATTTGTTCTTGTCTCATGTTAAAAGGTATATGCCAGGAAAAAAGGAGGAAAAGGGTAGTACGCTATGCTTTTCTATTCTGTGAAGGCCAGTAAAAATGATATGGGTAAAACATATACTTTCTTTGCAATAGAACCATACAGTAACGCTTTGCACTGTATGTCATCCATGTATGTTATAGGCATATACGTCCTGCATAAACATGAATTAAAAATGAGTTGTGAATGTAGCCTAAGGTGGTTGTCAAGTAAATTGATTTTTTTTATTCTAGAACCTGAGAACCAGACCAGAACCAGAGAACCAGAGATCAGGAAAGCAGATGAATAGGACAGGAACAACCCCTTTAATTATGAGCTACTAGCCTGGGAATTTTTATACTATTTCCTCTACTATTATAGGATCAGTGGCTAAACAATTTAGCCTTCTGTTAGAGTGGTTTTTCAGGACTGTAACCTCCTCACTACTTACCGAACATAGTGCTGTACATTGTATAGTGGCCATGCTTGGTATTGCATGTGACCAATGTTGTGATGTCACTGGCCTAAGAAGAAGGAATAGAGCTCAATAACCATAGTCCCAGACAACTCCTTTAATGTGTGCTCACTGGGCAATTATGTGGCTCGGTGGCCATCTTTCCTGAGAAGTTGTATGTGTGTGAGGGGAGAAGTGTAGAAAGTGCCAAGAAAGGGAAATAAATCCAGAAAGTGAAAAAAAAAGAAGAGATGGATGACTGATAATTTTGTATAAAATTTCATGGCAAATTGATACACTTTGGTCCTTAAAATGTAAATGTTCCATTATGTGTGCATGACCTTACAAGGTTGTCGTAGATGTAATGCTAGTTTGCCTATATGATAAATAGTTCCTTGTCTAATACACAACTAGCACCACAATGGAAAGTAATGGTATACAAAGTGCATGAAAAAGTATGCTTTTGCTTGCAGAGACATACGTCATCTGTACTAATAGTGCCATTAAACACATCAATGGCTGCCTAAAATGCTGCATTTTCATTTGTTGAGCAGCTTGATATGCAATTATAAGAGTTTGAGATTCATACTTTGAATATCACATTGAACTAGCAAGAAAAGGTCTGATAACTCCTGGGCATGCTATTGTGTTGTCATGGAAACGTAAGTGCAGCACATTGCCTGTATTGGAGAATAAACAACATTTCAGATTGACTGTTAGAATTTAGCCTTGTTGTATTAGGAAAAATTGCCTTGACAGACTGGATTGTTTAAAAGTGCAAAATATATCATGCTGACATATTATACACAACCTTACCAATGGTTTCCTTTTCATGGCATATAATAATATTATTACTTTTTGCAATAGCCTGAGTTGGCTAAGCCTATACATTTTTATGTGCATTATAAATAGGGTTGAAAGTAATATACATACACTATATGTACAATGGTATTTGGACATATACACATTACACCTACAGGAGCTTTTATGACATCTAATTCTAAATCTATAGGTATCAGTATGGGGCTAGTCACCTCTTTGCAGCTTAAACAGCTTCCACTCTTCTGGGAAGGCTTTCTACAAGATTTTGGAGTGTGTCATGGGAATTTTTGCCCATTCAACCAGAAGAGCATTTGTGGGAATCAACTTTTCTATCCAAGTGCTATCCGTGAAAAAATGGACAGCACACAAGCAGAAAACGGATCCATTATAGTGAATGGAGCCATTCAACATTCTTATTTTCAGACCTCCAAAAAATGTGGATGGCATACAGATGGCTGCCTGGTATTACAGAAAAAGTCATATGTAGCTGTTCTGTGCTGTTTCTGTAAGATTCATAGATGCAACAGATTCCGTAACTCACATTCACTTATATTATATTTTCTTATAGAAACAGCGTAGCACAGTTGTGTGTCTATTTTTGTAATTCCCGGTGTGGGTTGGGACTTCGAGGCAAGTGTTATCATGTCAGCTGTGACTGGATAAGACAGGAATACCCCTTCCAATTGAAAAAGGAACCCATAGAGTACATATAGCCCCTGATTGATATATAGGGTGATAACATATAGGAAAGTTTCTGTAACCTCTCTCCTTTGTTTAATTGGGAGTTTGTTCAAAGGGGAAGATGACAATACCAGACTGCAATCTTTCTTCCTGCTGTCACTTGAATCTATCCTGACAAGTTATATATGTCATTGGCAGTGCTGAACAGCTGAAATATCATTTAAAAAACTTGAATTATTGCAGTTTATACTCTGACATGTGGTGTATACTGTCCACAGTCATTAATATTTCTAGTGGGTAAAACTATAAAAAGAAAAATTTAACTAGGGCAGTACGGTGGCTCAGTGGTTAGCACTGCAGTCTTGCAGCGCTGGAGTCCTGGGTTTGAATTCTTCCAAGGACAACATCTGCAAGGAGTTTGTATGTTCTACCAGTGTTTGTGTGGGTTTCCTCCCACACTCCAAAGACATACTGATAGGGAATGTAGATTGTGAGCCCTATATGGGACAGTGACTGACAATGTTTGTAAAGTGCTGAGGAATATGATGGTGCTATTTAAGTAACATAAATAAATAATAAATAAACTAGCAAAATGTCCGCCACACATCCGTTTTTTACAGGCCATGTGAAAAATCCTTAACACCTGAGGCAGGAGGCAGATAACACATGATCACATTGATAATAGTTTTCTTCAGTCGTAAACAAACAGTAATTAATTCCTTTACCATATCTCCAGATCCTCAAGTGTAATGTCTGTGTGAAGTCATTCTGTTCAAAGCTCAGTGTTTTACTATACAGACTGCTCCTGCATGCTAATACACAAGCTGACTGTATTTTTCATATTAATAATTGTGATGGAGCATATGCTTGACACTTTCTACTGCCGCAACTCTCTGCCAGTCACAGTATGAGATGCTTCTGACTGTCACACCCCAGAGCTAATGAATTGCTAACTTCTGACATCACTGTGTGAAAGGTCCAGGAAGGACTATAGAGAAACCTCTTCTATTGCAGAAACTGCAAAAAAGTTTGTATTACAATTATTGTACATGATCATCTTAACTCTGCTGCTATAAAGAGAAAAAGTGTCCCCTGATGTAAGATTTTTTTGTGTACTGGTTATAGTCTATTTTACATGACACATTACCAGCCATACTGCGATACAATGTGCTATACTACAGGTCTATATAGAAGCAAAGATTATTTGTCTAAATTTATTTTTTATGTATATAGAATCTCCGTTATAATAATTTAAGTTTATATATGCAATATAAATACAGTATATATTAAAATATATTTGTGTGAATACAATAAGCAGTTTATGGCTATGCTTTTGTGACCCCACAATCATAGTTTAGGTCACAGCTTGGGGACCAAAGATTTAATATATGGAGTCAACCCATTATTAATTCTATATTAGTTTATCCGTCATATAATCCCTTTAAAAAAATATATAGAGTGAGGTATGTTTGTCTGGATACCACATCTCCCAACAATGCAGAGTTGTAATGTTCCTTATGCAGCATGTGAAGTTAGTGCGAGCAGTCGGGGCTACCTTTCTGTAATCTTTCCCCTACTAATAAAACAGCACTTTTCAAATTTCATTTTTATTTCAGCCATAGACCCCCTCTACCTTTGTTTACAACCCTATTTACATAAATATATGAGTCCTGAAAATATACCGTGTGGTGATTCATGGTAAGGCACACATTATACAGAATATTGTACCTATTACTACTGTCTTTCTAATTACTATGAAACTGATCATTAGCTCTTAGCCTGGACCAGTCACACAATGCACTTGGTGGTCCATATATAAATGTAGTCAATGCTTAACGTCAGTGTAATTTTATGTTCTTCAAACGCTTGTGAATATTTCTGCTTAGTGAACTGGTCAGTAGAGATATCAGTTCTTATGCAATTATTAAATACATTGTTGAAATATAAAAACAAGTTGCAATATCTTCACATTTAGCATCTCTGTATCATTGCCTCCTGTGCATATTAATAATCCAGGCATATTTCCTCTTCTCTCCAATCATTGTGTCTATTGTGTATTGCTTAGACATTTCTTTTTTTCCCCCTTTTTCCCATTACTGTAACAGTTTCCCTGGTACACCCCGGTATCTGCATGATTGTGTGTGCAGTAAAGCATTCAGCCATGCCATGAAGGGATTCCTCTTATTACAGTCACACGGCATATATTAATTACAAAATAATGTAACCAAAAGTATGGAACTAGAATGATTTCTGTAGAGTGTATCTAACTAAAATGTATAGAATTATCTTCACGTCCCATGTTAGAATCCCTTTTACAATTTCACCGGAGGGAAAGGTATTTTCTGGAAATACAAAACTGTTAATATTGCCCAAAATGCAAAATTAATACAATTCTTAAACCCCTCTGCCCCATTTTACTGTACACAAAAGAGACCAATAATTTTGGCAGAAGTATCTAACCATAGTATAGGGACCGTCTGAGTCTGTTTTAACAGGTGATGTAAGGGGAAGGAATGATCATACATGTAGAATTTTCCACATCGAATATTTTTGTTCTCACAGAAAATATAGTGGCAACGACTTATTCTCCCCTCCCCATGGAAAGCGCATATACGTATGTATGAGGGAATTGGGGGTAATAGCTGTAGGTCAAATAAGAGCTATTGAAGGTATACAGGCACTTTTAATGTACGTGCAATTTTTATTATCACCTTGCTACCAATGTTTGTGTCCCCAGTAGAGATGAACCAAGTTATAACAAGCTGGGTTTGTTACAAATTTCACAAGAATTTCAGTTTGGGCTAAGCCAGTATATTTGGGGGTTCACCACCCACAGGTCATTATTTTTCTCTGGAATCTCTTCAGACTCCAGAGTATATTAAGTAGAGGTTCAGGAGAGGTGCAGACAAGATAAAAAAAACACTGACACTTACCTCTCCTCGCCTCTCCTGGTTGTCATATTTTCTATCCTGGAATCTGGTCTTCATCTGTGGTCTCTGGTGGCCTCTTCTGGCGTCTTCACCATCATCAATGTGATTGGGTGTCACGTGGAGCATGCTGAAGTCATGATGCTGGTGGGTAAGCCTTGCTAATAATCATGAAATTAATCTTGTGAGGTCTCCAACTACATCTGATTGCATGCCCATACGCTGACCATCACATGATCAGACTGACCAATCCCAGGTCTCAGGAGTGAAACATGAGTGGGCCGTGACTAACCTGTTATCATACAGGTACATAAAAAGAAATACAGCACAACACACCAACAGCAACAGTGAACAGAGGGGGTTCTAAAGTGAAATATTTTCAGTGTCAGGCTAAAGTTCCTTGAACCCCACATTGGAGGGTGTACAGTTTATCTTTACAGAACATGTGCACACCCACTTTTGCTTGCATAATAAATGTTATTCTAATTGTTCACATAGGACATATCATAAATAAGGTCTAAAAGGCCATATTTGTATTAACCTAAAATAAATAGATCTTGGTGGCATGTGATTCACCCCCCCCCCCCCTCCGCCAACTGGGATAATATTTGTAATGAAGCAATGCTATATAATAAAAAGGATCTGTTCTTGTTTTGGTTATTTTGTTTGGGGGAGGTGGTAGACTCCTTTAAAGGGAGTCTGTCTGCAGGAAAATCGGTATCAACTGATGACAGTACTTTGTAGGGTGGCTTCTACACTTTCAAAAATTCTGCATTGCAGTTCAATGTTCAGGAAAATAAGGATTTTATTCTTATTCAAATTCACTTAAAAGGGCTTTAGGGGTGTTTCTTCTCCTGCTGCAACTCTATTCTCTGCTCTAGATAATGGCCCCTAACCGCCTCCCATTGCTTGAGTGACATCTTCCACTTTGTCACACTTTGCAGTTATCTAGAGCAGAGAGTGAAGCCCGGGCAGGAGAAGAAATGCCCCTAAAGCCCTTTTCAATTAATTTTTTTAGAATAAAATGCTGATTTTCATGAAAATGGAGCTTCAATGCAGAATAAGAAAGGCATCTTTGGAAAGTGTAGAAGCCGATCTACAAGGTACTGTCATTAGTTTAATACCAATTTTCCTGCTGCCAGAATCCCTTTAAGAACCGCAAGTTTGCCATTCAGAAGACTGTTAGACCTGCCTGGATGATGGGAAGCCCTGTTTTGAAATGTTAGATTTTGCATTTATTTAGCCATTCTCGTGCGAATGCTGTCTATCTTTTGTATTTAAACTTCTGGAGTCTTGCATTATGGTATAGGCCAAATACTGTAGATTTCAATCACATACTAAATACTGTAGATTTCAATCACATACTAATGTTAATGGCAGGTCATTATTATTAGGTTCCACACAATTCTTTGTAGAAAAAAAAAATATGAATGTCGCTTCTATAACACACAATGGTAGAATAAAGATTTCATCTAGGTTTTCCTATGTTTAAAACTATTGCTTCTGTTTGTTGTCAAGCAAGTTATTATTTATTTTTCACGTATCATCCTGAACAAAGACACCAACAATGGGTTAACCAGCTGAAGCTATTACATTATTTCTCCAAAATGGCTGCTTTGTCTTTGTTGCCCATGCTAGCAAATGTCCTTCTGTTTTTGAACAGGCAATTTGATATGCCAAGTATTCGTATGCTAATAGTGGTACAGTTTTCCTCTTTTTCTCAAATAAATTGTAAAGATTGCCGCAGACAGTAAAACACAGAAACGAGGAGCTTTTATTTTAGAGACGATAAATTACTTCCCATTCAAATACAATACGACACATGCTGCTGACCATTTTATTTCTCTTCTAAAGAATCTTCTGTGTATTGTAAGAGGATATTTGCAGAAATATGCTGCCTTCCAATAATTTATATAAAAGCAATGACATATTAAGGTCATAAAATCCATTGGAAGAAATATGTAAATACACTTACTGTATAGAGTGATACAACATTCAGAAAGTAGCGACTGAACAAAACAGCAGTATAAATAACATTGTCTGGAATCCGCTAAACATATTAAAATGTTCAGTCATTAGAAACCTAAAAATCCTAATAATGAACAAATGATCTAAAATCCTAATATTGAACAAAGAAGCTTAACTCTTGTCATATAGCCAGTTATAATTGATGTTTAACCATTTCATTGACGAGAATCTGCAACACAAAAAAGATTTTTAATAACTCCCATTATTGTATATGTTTATAACATAACTAATACACATCAAAATAGTGGCAATGGACAAATTTTAACCCTTAAGGACGGTCGTATTTCAGGTCTTAATGACACCAATTTTTGTGACCATTACATTTGAAAGCCTTATCTTTTTATCTTTTTGGAACTGTGTGGGTGCTTATTTTTGGAGGGTGATTAGACATTTTGATTGGTAGCTTTTTTTGGTAACAAGACTTTTTTATTGCTTTTTGTTGTTGCTTTGAGAAAAAAGCAATTCTATAATTTTGCATTATTCACTGTGTGGGTTAAATAACTTATGTACAGTATTCTTTTATTTTGTACATAGAAAGCATTTTGTAAAGACAAAAATATTTTTCTTGTGCTTTTACATTTTTTATATTTTTTTCCTTTTTATTTAACTTTTTTTTTTTTTTACATTTTTTTTTATTCCACTATGGGAATTTACAATGCAATTATATTCCTGTTACTCATATCTACTTTAAAGACAAGTAATTATATTTTTTGTAATACCATCATAACATGGGACAAAGATTGTTATATAATATACTTTCTATGTGTATATCAAGTAATATCAAGATATCGGCACAATATCTCCCCACTGTCAGAAGGGTGGCCTTACAGCCTAGCGTCACACTGGGCAGTAAGGAATGCACCCCCTGACAGTACTCTACCATAGACTTGTACTGTGAGGGGGCATTCCTTACTGCCCAGTGATGACGCTAGGCTCTAAGGCCCCGCCTTTCTGACAGTGGAGAGATATCTCCTGCATCAGGGCACATAACAGAAAAGTCGACAGTGAGCTGAATTCAGCACACTGTCAACTTTCTAGCAGTATATAATACCACACATCGATGAGGATGTGAAAGGTCCTCTTTAAAGGGAGTTTACCACCTTCCCAAGCATACGCAACTGCTATCATCACATTACAGAGCACGTTATAGTGATAAACAGCACACCTTTGTTATGTATCTCACTTTTGTATATTTGGAGAAAAACTACTTTGAAGTGATATGCAAATGAGTCAGTTTGTGCACTGGAGGTGGACCTTCAGTTTCAGTTCTGCTTTGTAACACAGTGGTGGTAATTGAATATATTTGGGAGAGGAGGTATTCTCCCTTAAAAGGTGCCTCCCAGATTCCAAAAATGGTCAAAAGCAGTCAGCTGTAAATTTGTTATAAACCTAATAACAATACCTTGTAAAGGTGATTCTACAGTTTATAAATATGCCTCTGTTATTCAGTCTTGGAGCCCCATTTTCATGATAATTGAAGTTTTATGTTTATGCAAATGAGGGAAAAGTGCTTTGGGGGTGTGTCTTCACTTGTCTGGGCTTCTTTTGAAGCTCTAGATTCCTGGGAAAAACACTTTTCTCATCATTTGGATATGGATAAAACAATGACTTATATGAAAATGGACTCCAAGACTGAATAACAGAGGCCTATTTGGAAACTATAGAATCACATCTACACGTTACTGTGATAAGGTTTATAACCAATTTACTACTGACAGACTCCTTCTAAATATATTTTGTTTTTGTTGATTTTTTTTATTTTCCATGTTATTTTCTATATTAAAAAAAGCAAAAAAAAAATTCCTGCAGTTCTGACTCTGGCCATTGCGCCAAATAATATCCTAAGACTTCCTGTTTTCTGTAGGAGATTTATTTGCAGCAGCCACCTCACTTATCAGCACACTGATGTCACTATACACTGATCACAGCTATCATAAGGCACAGAATCCACGAGTCACAATGGGTGAGTTCTCAACTTATTTACTCCCCTCTTTGGACAATGACCTTAGTATAGGTCACAGAACATGTCTAGAAAACTCTCCCTTAAAAGTCAATTCCTTTTCCCATTCCTTTGGTTGAAATTGATAGACACACGTCTTTTTGTTAATCATACTATGCAATGCTTCAGTCTATTGTGTCCGTGGTCCATGGTCCATCTCCAGGAAATGTTAGACTATTTTAGGCTTACTGGCAAGAGTTGAAATTACAGGATATTGGGATTTTTAAAAATATAGATGATAATATGGAACATTAAAAAAAAATCACCAAAAATTCTTGAAAAATATGTTTAACATAAAAAACCTGATTAAAACAATAGGTCATTTTATCATGGTACATCCCTTTAAGTTTGTAGCACATATCTTTTTTACATTATAGACTGAGTTATAAATGTTAAACTTGACAAATTTCTAATATTAGAAAAAAAAGACCCAGCATTTCCTTTCTGAATCTCCCTCTTTGTCATTGTTGTACTTTTACTGTGTCTGACTGTAAGACATTGGGTGAACCAGCATCATCCCACTGTAATGGCTCCCAGCAGCACACCCTTTCCTAAGCCTCTGCAGGTAGTCACCTGTAAGAGACAGTAAGAGACATTCACACAAATGTGTGCATATAGAGATCAGTGAGAGAATACCACAAATGGCACATGGATGATTCCCATGTGCCACCCATTACCTCCACAGACCCATAGGTTTCATTTATAAGCCCGAGCTGCAAAACAGACAGGAATAGGAACTGCCCTGTGTTTTGCCCCTGGGCTCACTTGGGCTATGATAATACATGGTTGTAAGAAAATAATGGGTCAGTGTACTAGCCATTAAAAACATGACAAAACACATGGTCATGTGCATGGGGGCTAAGTAAGTCCAGCTATATTACAAGCGAATGGAAGGTGAGAGTGATGCTACTTTCTCTTAATAAGATATGTTAAAATACAGTCATATGAAAAAGTTTGGGCACCCCTATTAATCTTAATCATTTTTAGTTCTAAATATTTGGGTGTTTGCAACAGCCATTTCAATTTGATATATCTAATAACTGATGGACACAGTAATATTTCAGGATTGAAATGAGGTTTATTGTACTAACGGAAAATGTCCAATATGCATTAAACCAAAATTTGACCGGTGCAAAAGTATGGGCACCTCAACAGAAAAGTGACATTAATATTTAGTAGATCCTCCTTTTGCAAAAATAACAGCCTCTAGTCGCTTCCTGTAGCTTTTAATCAGTTCCTGGATCCTGGATGAAGGTATTTTTGACCATTCCTCTTTACAAAACAATTCCAGTTCAGTTAAGTTTGATGGTCGCCGAGCATGGACAGCCCGCTTCAAATTATCCCACAGATGTTCAATGATATTCAGGTCTGGGGACTGGGATGGCCATTGCAGAACATTGTAATTGTTCCTCTGCATGAATGCCTGAGTAGATTTGGAGCTGTGTTTTGGATCATTGTCTTGCTGAAATATCCATCCCCGGCGTAACTTCAAATTCGTCACTGATTCTTGTACATTATTCTCAAGAATCTGCTGATACTGAGTTGAATCCATGCGACCCTCAACTTTAACAAGATTCCCGGTGCCGGCATTGGCCCCACAGCCCCAAAGCATGATGGAACCTCCACCAAATTTTACAGTGGGTAGCAAGTGTTTTTCTTGGAATGCTGTGTTTTTTTGACGCCATGCATAACGCCTTTTTGTATGACCAAACAACTCAATCTTTGTTTCATCAGTCCACAGGACCTTCTTCCAAAATGAAGCTGGCTTGTCCAAATGTGCTTTTGCATACCTCAGGCGACTCTGTTTGTCGTGTGCTTTCAGAAACGGCTTCTTTCGCATCACTCTCCCATACAACTTCTCCTTGTGCAAAGTGTGATATATTGTTGACCGATGCACAGTGACACCATCTGCAGCAAGATGATGCTGCAGCTCTTTGGAGGTGGTCTGTGGATTGTCCTTGACTGTTCTCACCATTCTTCTTCTCTGCCTTTCTGATATTTTTCTTGGCCTGCCACTTCTGGGCTTAACAAGAACTGTCCCTGTGGTCTTCCATTTTCTTACTATGTTCCTCACAGTGGAAACTGACAGGTTAAATCTCTGAGACAACTTTTTGTATCCTTCCCCTGAACAACTATGTTGAACAATCTTTGTTTTCAGATCATTTGAGAGTTGTTTTGAGGAGCCCATGATGCCACTCTTCAGAGGAGATTCAAATAGGAGAACAACTTGCAATTGGCCACCTTAAATACCTTTTCTCATGATTGGATACACCTGGCTATGAAGTTCAAAGCTCAGTGAGGTTACAAAACCAATTTTGTGCTTCAGTAAGTCAGTAAAAAGTAGTTAGGAGTATTCAAATCAATAAAATGATAAGGGTACCCAAATTTTTGCACCGGTCAAATTTTGGTTTAATGCATATTGCACATTTTCTGTTAGTACAATAAACCTCATTTCAATCCTGAAATATTACTGTGTCCATCAGTTATTAGATATATCAAATTGAAATGGCTGTTGCAAACACCCAAATATTTAGAACTAAAAATGATTAAGATTAATAGGGGTGCCCAAACTTTTTCATATGACTGTATGTCATATAGTCATACCCTTTGTGGAAAGGATATCTTCATGATGAACTTAGAGGTTTTTTTTTATACAATGATGAAGATTGAGTAAACAGAATATAGCATTTAGTACTTTAGGACTCAGAAAACAGCATTTAGTGGGTCTGCTGTCAGAGCAGTTGAGATCAAAAAGCTCAATTGAATAAGATGTGAAAGGCTGAAGTTTGTAATCAAAGCTGTTGGACAAGTTTTCACTTTTAGGCAACTGCAGTGAATGCTATGTCATTTATCATCATCATTATTGTGAGTGCATGCTTCTTGCCTTGACGCGTCAGTAAAAGGTCATAAAATCTTTTCAGAATAGCAGTAGGTTCTAGTTTACACAACATAAAATGACAGCAAATAAGTAATTTTTTGGTTCTGAAATTGACATCCCGGTACTCATAATGCCTTAATAGTGTCATGAGGAAATTTAACCCTGAAGGTGTGTGCTAAGGTAATCTGCTGGATGGACTGTAAAACTGGGGAACAACCACAGGACCAGATGTATCAAATGGGAACACAAAATCAATGTACAATATTCTACTACAAATGACTCTCAGGCCCTGTTCAGATATGTGTTGTGGCATCTATACATCTATTCCTAACAATGTCCATTGTGAAGGGTTATGTTGTGTGGTTATTTTTTAATTTAATTTATAAAATTTTTTAAAACATTATACATTCAGTATAACAGGTGAAAAAAGGGACATACAGTATATAGAATCCAAAAAAATAAAAAAAAACATAAGGGCAGACAGGCAGGTCTCATGTAAGAAATGAAAGATTATGTACACTTAGTGTATTGGACTATATATATCTGAAAACAGGAATATATCTAAGATATATCTAGAACAAAATACATAGTTTCACCAGCATCCTGTTCAATGTTGGAGACTCTTTATTGGAACCAGAACACACCATATACAGTGCCTTGCGAAAGTTTTCGGCCCCCTTGAACTTTTCAACCTTTTGCCACATTTCAGACTTCAAACATAAGGATATAAAATTTTAATTTTTTTGGTGAAGAATCAACAACAAGTGGGACACAATTGTGAAGTGGAACAAAATGTATTGGTTATTTTAAACTTTTGTAAAAAATAAAAAACTGAAAAGTGGGGCGTGCAATATTATTCGGCCCCTTTACTTTCAGTGCAGCAAACTCACTCCAGAAGTTCAGTGAGGATCTCTGAATGATCCAATGTTGTCCTAAATGACTGATGATGATAAATATAATCCATCTGTGTATAATCAAGTCTCCGTATAAATGCACCTGCTCTGTGATAGTCTCAGGGTTCTGTTTAAAGCGCAGAGAGCATCATGAAGACCAAGGAACACACCAGGCAGGTCCGTGATACTGTTGTGGAGAAGTTTAAAGCCGGATTAGGATACAAAAAGAGTTCCCAAACTTTAAACTTCCCAAGGAGCACTGTGCAAGCGATCATATTGAAATGGAAGGAGTATCAGACCACTGCAAATCTACCAAGACCCCGCCGTCCCTCTAAACTTTCATCTCAAACAAGGAGAAGACTGATCAGAGATTCAGCCAAGAGGCCCATGATCACTCTGGATGAACTGCAGAGATCTACAGCTGAGGTGGGAGAGTCTGTCCATAGGACAACAATCAGTCGTACACTGCACAAATCTGGCCTTTATGGAAGAGTGGCAAGAAGAAAGCCATTTCTCAAAGATATCCATAAAAATTCTCGTTTAAAGTTTTCCACAAGCCACCTGGGAGACACACCAAACATGTGGAAGAAGGTGCTCTGGTCAGATGAAACCAAAATCGAACTTTTTGGCCACAATGCAAAACGATATGTTTGGCGTAAAAGCAACACAGCTCATCACCCTGAACACACCATCCCCACTGTCAAACATGGTGGTGGCAGCATCATGGTTTGGGCCTGCTTTTCATCAGCAGGGACAGGGAAGATGGTTAAAATTGATGGGAAGATGGATGGAGCCAAATACAGGACCATTCTGGAAGAAAACCTGTTGGAGTCTGCAAAAGACCTGAGACTGGGACGGAGATTTATCTTCCAACAAGACAATGATCCCAAACATAAAGCAAAATCTACCATGGAATGGTTCACAAATAAATGTATCCAGGTGTTAAAATGGCCAAGTCAAAGTCCAGACCTGAATCCAATCAAGAATCTGTGGAAAGAGCTGAAAACTGCTGTTCACAAACGCTCTCCATCCAACCTCACTGAGCTCGAGCTGTTTTCCAAGGAAGAATGGGCAAGAATTTCAGTCTCTCGATGTGCAAAACTGATAGAGACATACCCCAAGCGACTTGCAGCTGTAATCGCAGCAAAAGGTGGCGCTACAAAGTATTAACTTAAGGGGGCCGAATTATATTGCACACCCCACTTTTCAGTTTTTTATTTTTTACAAAAGTTTAAAATGTCCAATAAATTTCATTCCACTTCACGAAGTGGTGTATATTGGTTCCAGAAAAGATTCTCTAACGTTGAACAGGATGCTGGCAAAACAATGTTTTTTGGTTTTATTCATACATCCAATGATGGTATTGGGATTATTATTATTATTATTATTATTATTATTATTATTATTATTATTATTATTGTTTATTTATATAGCACCATTAATTCCATGGTGCTTTACATTTGCGGATTTACATACAGTACACCAGATATACAAAACAGATAATGCTAACAGAGACCAACTGGCACAGTGGGATAGAGGGCCCTGCCCGCAAGGGCTTACAATCTATGAGGTAAGAGGGAGAGAGACAGAAGGTGGGGGTAGAGGCTGTTCAGGTGGTGGTGTGGTGACAGTAGCGTTATTGGAGGTTGTAGGCCTTCCTGAATAGGGATTGTTGCCGCACATTCAGTGTGGAGGGCTCTTAAATGTTGATGGTGTCATTTTTTTTAAATTTTTTTTTTTAAGATATGTATAGGATATAACTATCAATCAATAAAAAGGGGGAAAACAATAGAGAACTATCAATATGATAACTCGGGTAGAGGAGTTTTTCTTTTTGTATTTAGTGAGGTTCTAGTTGAGAGACAGGTAGGCATGGGGTTGAGTGTAAAAGTCTATTACAGAACTCCAATTTTGTGGGGTTTAAACCTTCCAGTTGCTGTTCAACCTTGTATTGGTGAATAATAGTGGGTTCTTGAGGATGGGGAATTGGTAAGGGAACTAAGAGTTTGGTTGCAGTGATTAGCCAAATTGGAAGATAGTATTTGTTATTTCTAAGGCAGTTAGTGCACTAGAGGTGGGCCTTCATCTCCCTGTTATGTCACACCCCCTTTGATAGAATGTCATCAGTAACATAGCTATCTGAAAAATGAATGAGGTACCAATCACATCAAGGAAGAAGAACCTGTAGATAAGAGAACACAAATTGTCATATGGAGATACATTATAAATGGTTTTAAGATTCCATGCCTAGAGCGATACATCTGTGTGTAAAAGACCATGGGTACACATATCTGGTACACAATACCAGTGATTCCAATGTTCTAAAATATTAACTAGATCCAGAAATCCCCCTCTCAAGCAAAAGAAACAACTTTTCTTAAATTAATAGTGCGAGTGAATATGAGAAACTTTGTTATATGTCTTATTAAAGATAGATGTTTTCTTCACTTCATTTCTAATATTGAAGTCTATGGAGAGAGAAGGGGGAGGAGGAGGCTTCTGAAAAGACACACAAAGTTCTGCTGCGATTAGTAACTAAAATAGCTCTTTGGACTGTACTATATCTAGTAAGGTAATGCTCTGCCACTGCTTATCCTCCAACCCCTTTCCTTCTCCACAGACTTCTGTGTGAGGCTGAACATGGATCCTGTACTGGTGCTATTAGAGATAAGAGCATGAATGAAGGATAGGAGGAGGATAACAGCCTGTTAAGTGGAGAAAGAAGCATTATTCTTTAATAAGATAGCTGCAATACTAAGCACAGCCAGCGCTGTACAGTACAAAGATACAGAGCTGATCCTAAGGCTAAGACCCCATGTTGTGGAAATGCAGCATTTTTTGTTGCAGATTTTGCTGCGTTTTTTTGAGCCAAAGTCAGGAGTTTATTTAACATAAAGGAAACATATAAGTGCTTCCTTTATATTTTCCACTCCTTTTCAAGCCACTCCTGACTTGAATGCAACAAATGCAACAAAATCTGTAACAAAAAATGCTGTGTTTCTGCAATGTGGAGTCTTAGCCCAAATTACATCATTTTTCTCATCCCCATTCCCAGAGCTCTGTCTGGCTGATTTAAACAACCAATACCCATACTGGAAGCAGGAGCCACTTTACACTGTCGGAGGGGGGGGAGGTTGGTTGGGTAAGAGGCGATGACATAAAATAATATAAAGACATAATTTTTAAGAAAGATAAACAAAATCCATGGCCAAGACACTGAAAAAAGTAATCCTGGAAAACATCTTTTATCTCATGTATCTGAAATATCTGACAAGTATAACATTATTCAAATAGCACACAGTGTATCACATAGATACATGAAATCAAAATATATTTCATAGCTTTTGTCAGATCCATGCAGTGGAAAAAAGTTTTTTCTAAGTCATAACCGTTCAACATCAACCAGGTTCTTTCTTGTATATTTCATCTATAATTCCTTTTATGTCTGGTACATTCAATGAGTTCTACTGAATGTGTGTTCAAAACATGTGTGCACCTGGCATAGATCAAACACTACAGAAATAACATTGGTATCGCAGTATTGTCTATATCCCTAGTTACAACAGTAACCAATGTGGGTTACAGATTGCCTGTTGTCTGATGTGTGTTACATCACAGCTTAATTACAGCTCAGGCTGGGTTCACACTTGAGTTGTGGCCTCAGTTTCTGTGATCCGTATAAAGATCATAAAAACTGATTTGGAAGAGGTTGTTAAAAGGCCCATTGATTTCAATGGGTTTTTAAAACAATTCGAAGTTGTGTGTTTTAAGCATTTCTGTCATGTATCCGCTCCTTTGGACAGCGACGAAAGTCGGACATGCATTACTTTGCTGTCCAAAAAATAAGGATATACAATGGACAGCAACAAATCAGTTTTTTTTAACATTGAGGTCTATGCAAGGCGAACGCAAATGGAATACTAGTGGATAGTAATCTGTTTGTGCCCGTTTTGCAATCCGTTTCTCCTTCTTCATTCTTCTCTGTGCATGTCAAAAACTGACACCAATGGACAGTTTTATTTTTATGGACTTCCATTGACTAATCCATCAAAAAAGACAGACTATGGTATGCACTGTGTAACCATTTGAATCCGTTTTATGACCAATCCATTATTTTTTAATACAGATTAGCAGCGGATGCATACCAGGAGCGCGCTTGATCCTAGCCTCATATTGTCAGTTTATATGTGTTTGCGGAGCATCATTGTATCACAGAAGTGTGTGCTACTAAAGACATTTTTTTACACTTGGCAATTTAATAGGAAACTCTGAAAAGACAACATAAGGATAGTTTCACATTTCTGTTAATCCAGCCCGTTGCTCTCATCCTTCAGATCACCGGGCTTACATCGGGGGTCCAGAACACTGAACACATGGACCACTAAAATTTCAGACAGCAACGGTGCCTGACAGACCCCATTGACTATAATGGGATCTGTTGGGTGTCCATTCTCTTAACCCCTTCATGCTGGTGACATGTTTAGATTTTCGTTTTTGACTCCTCGCCTTCCAAACCCCATAAGTTTTTTTTATAGACAAAAAAGTAGGACTTGAAGCACTTTTTTGTCCAGTGATTTTCAATGGTCGCTGTGATGGAGTCTCTGAATGGAGACTTGGCACAGATGTGAACCCAGCCTTAAACGGCGCTGGAATAACTGATATAGACATTGGCCTCACCATCTGCATTTACTTCAGTGTAAAAAGAAACATGAGGGAAGCTTTCTTCTGCCAAATTAGTTTTCTCTTTAGGTAGCAGAAAAAGTCCTACATGCAAGACTTTTTTTTTTGGTCTGAAAGGTAAACAAACATCTGTCATAGGTTGAGTGCAACGGCCTGTATTAATGAAAATGTGAACTTAGCCTCATTCGCACTGTACGTAAGAACTACTATGTAAAGATTTTCCATATATATCCTAATATAATATGTTGTGGAAATATTTATCTTATAGATACAGTATAAGTAGTCTACACATTTTATAAACTCCCTGCAATCTCTCGTCCATCTGATATTTAAAGATACTACACAAATATATTGGTTTGTGCAAACATTTGGGCACCACTTGGAAAATGTTCTGTTCTGCAGAGAAGAGCTATAAATATGACGTTGTTCAGATTTTTTTCTTGATGCACTATTACTCATCTGAGAGACCAATCTCTCCATATCATGAATTAGTAGAGATTGTAATTGTGTGATGTGAAGGCTCCATCATAGATGGATATAATAAGTCAACTTCATGATGCTTTGACCCAGCAGGGACCCCAGGGTGACCTCAGCCAAAGGGAGAAAGAAGTCTGAAGAGGATGCCGGAGTCTGAGGAGACCCCAGAGTATAATAGTGTTTCATGGGGAACAAATCCCAAACAGTTTTGGTTTCAGGTTTAATTCTGTTCTATCTGAATCGATTCACTCATCCCTAGTTGTAACCTGTTTTTAAACTTTGCAAGTGACTATGCAGTTTCCACCACAGCGCCACCACAAGGTAAATTCAATTTTACAAAGATCACACTAGTATCAAAGGCCTGTCCGTGTAATGCATGTACATGCTGTGTTCTCCAGGGGCAGAGATGCTTTTTGTAGCCGCTTTCCTGAAAATGGTGGTCCTTGTAAGTTGCTGGAAACCACCACCTTCCGCAAGTATAGACTTGGATGGTAGACTCTGACTAGGGGCTTTGTGTGCTGTTCTGTACATTACAATTGTGAGATATTGTGCTATGTATACTGTGTATTGTATTGCTTCCTTTAACTGTGATGACTCTGATGAGTATTTTGTGCTATTGTAATTAAGTATTTGCAGCTTCTTCGATCTAGAAATTTCCAGAAATAGGCTGGCACAATGATTTTTTCAAATAGATGGAGCACGATTGCACCCAGTTGCCATGTAACGTGTATGTATGATTTTCATGGCGCTCGGAGTACAGATTTTGAACACTGCAGCCTGACACCTTGTAGTCTTGCTGGGCAGGAAAATCTCCAATAAAAGGTAGTTTTCCAGCTCCTTTCAGGTCTTCCATCTAGATCTTTGTTCCAATCGTTGTGGCCACCCTTCAGTGTGGAGAGTTTGTGTCAGTCCATGCTTTACCTGAAAGCTAGCATAGCGAACTTCCTTGACTTGCAACCACAGAAGTGAAACCTGTGTGAGCTGAGCATGAACAAGGAGACTGCTGGGAGTTGCCATGAGGCTGCTTCTCAATGGAGCAAATTTATTATACCAGTTTTCTAGTGGAGAAGGCATAAAAGGACAGTTTTTGTGTGTGAGGCTAAGGCCTCACATTGCGGAAACACAGCTTTTTTTGTTGCAGATTTTTTTTGTGGTTTTTTGAGCCAAAGCCAACAATGGCTATAAAAGGAATGGGAAATATATAGGAAGTTCTTATACTTCTATCTTCTGCTGAATCCACTCCTGGCTTTGGCACAAAAAAACACAAAATCTGCAACAAAAAAAGCTGCTTTTCCACAACGTGGGGCCTCAAGCTAAATTGGGTTTTTGGGCAAAAACATTGACCAATTGTTTAGTTTTTGTGCCACCACCGCCATTTTCCAAAAGAGGAGGCATAAGAAAGGATGTGAAGAGGACAGTGCCATCAGCCTCGCCAGAGAAATCTGGTGTAATTAATGCAGGAAATCTAATCTGGTGTAGATTTCACTCCGTAAATATGACCCTCATTTATGAGTAGGAGTGTGCCTTATTATAAATGAGATGCGCCCTCCAATGGCCATAGGGTTCTGAAGACTGGCATCTATCATTCCAGTCTTTATAAATCTCCCCCAATAATGCCTGCTGTGTCTGAGCCATTGCTGTTAACCACAACTATGCTGAGCATCTACTTCAAGTACTGACAATAACCATACTTACAAGTGAATGTGAGTGCTTTCGTCACCTGACCATAGCAAGCACCAGAGTAAGCCACGGCTTGGTTACTTAGACCAGTGTCTAAGTGGAAATGATTTTCTATGAGCCATTGAAATTCCTGACACATAAACTACCCCCATATATTTGTGTTTGGCTTTATATTTGATTAGCCGTGAGTTGTACATTTATAAAAGTGAGAAGTTAAATATACAACTCCTTAAGTACTATATAATATTGAGAAATAGACAAGGAGACAGATCAATCATTTATAAACATGATTTACATGATTTATTAAAAACAATTTATTCCTAAACCTAAGCTGATAGTCCAGAAGAAGGCAAAAAACCTAGACACTTTGGGCCAATTTTGTGTCACAGGGGAAAAATTCCTTCTTGACCCCAAGAAAAGGCGATCAGTTCAAGAACCCTGGACCAAAGCTATTACAAGTATAACTATCTAATGTATATACAATACAGTGAATATGAACGACAGTTGTTTTCTTCATTTTATCCTGGCAGCAGCACCTCCTCTTCACAGACTGGACTCTGGAGCTTGCTTCATGATTGCATTCATCTTCTCTGTTGCGTTCTTCTTCTCCACTGTTGACTATGTTTCATGTCCTCGTTGACTGCCTTCATCTCCATCATTGATCGCGCTCATCTCAACTGTTGAAAGAGAAAACAAACACTATCCCTATGGCACAGGCTCTGGCCAGTTGTAATATGGCAGGTTCCTTCAGTACATATATAGGCCAGTTGTTTTCTTTTCTTCGCTCTGTCCTGGCAGCATGCACCACGCCTTTCCTTTATGGTCTGAACTCTGGAGCTTATTTCTCGATTGTATTCATTTCTACCATTAACTGCGTTCCCCTCCATGGTTGATGAATTCCTCTCCACCATTGACTGTGTTAATCTCTGCCGTTGACTACATTCATCTCACTGTTGAAAGAGAAAACAAACACTACCCACTATGGCCCCGCGCACAGGCCAGTTGTATTATACCAGGTCACTTATGTGGCATAGAACAACTGGTCAACAGTAGAACTGGAATTAGACCTATAGCTCTGCAGATCTTGGAGCCAGGTGACATGGACTGAGGATATAGCACCTCAAGCTTATGTAAAGAGATACCAAGAAATGGTCTCCAGTTCTTTATAGACATTTGTAAAACTTTTGGCTTGTAAATAGGCTCTGGAAGTTATTTATAGACCAAGAATTTTTGCTCCTCAAATATAGAGTTTCCGTTTGGCAAAACAGAAACTTCTACTATTGCTACATTATATAGTTACAATGTAGTACAGTACAATATAATGGTATTTTATATTGCACATTGCAAATAAACCATTGACCTTCCATTCTAGCATTCCCTCTCTCCTCACTTCCCTTCAACCCATTACCCAGTTTAGGAGCCACTGATAACCTTTTGGCCTCTATGTAGACCAAGCAAGACCCAGGGACTCGAAATAGACATCCTCAATGTGCCATGTTATTTTTATTATAGTCAATGAAATTCAAATGACTCTCAGTTGACGTCTTCCTTCTTAGTTTATTTCTCCTACTTCTAGGCCAGATGTAACATGCATTTACTTCCTTCCCTCCTGGGGCTCTTCTCGCTGGAGTTTGCAGCATGGATGTCAGGGAAACCATCTTTCCCTGTTAACCCACATTAGGCCACCGCCTGTACAGACCACTACAGCCTGTTCAGCCTCTATGCAGACTAAACAAGGCCCAGGATCTTACACAACACAAGCAAGACACAAGCAAGAAGCCATGGGATAACATGCAGATTAAACTCTCAGCATTCTTAGGATCTTAGCATGTCTGGCATGGGAGAGTTAAACATGAGACGTAATATCTGTCTGTATAAGGAGATATATATATTTATGAGAGATTCATATGAATTTTGTAAATGATTTTCAGGTCTCTATTTTTTTGCCTAAATAAAACTATGTTCACATTTCTGGCAACCGTTCTGTTTTGGACAGATCTATTTAAATATATACAGTACAGACCAAAAGTTTGGACACACCTTCTCATTCCAAGAGTTTTCTGTATTTTCATGACTATAAAAATTGTAGATTCACACTGAAGGCATCAAAACTATGAATTAACACATGTGGAATTATATACTTAACAAAAAAGTGTGAAACAACTGAAAATATGTCTTATATTCTAGGTTCTTCAAAGTAGCCACCTCTTGCTTTGATTACTGCTTTGCACACTCTTGGCATTCTCTTGATGAGCTTCAAGAGGTAGTCACCTGAAATGGTATTCCAACAGTCTTGAAGGAGTTCCCAGAGATGCTTAGCACTTGTTGGCCCTTTTGCCTTCACTCTGCGGTCCAGCTCACCCCAAACCATCTCGATTGGGTTCAGGTCTGGTGACTGTGGAGGCCAGGTCATCTGGCGTAGCACCCCATCACTCTCCTTCTTGGTCAAATAGCCCTTACACAGTCTGGAGGTGTGTTTGGGGTCATTGTCCTGTTGAAAAATAAATGATGGTCCAACTAAACGCAAACCGGATGGAATAGCATGCCGCTGCAAGATGCTGTGGTAACCATGCTGGTTCAGTATTCCTTCAATTTTGAATAAATCCCCAACAGTGTCACCAGCAAAGCACACCCACACCATCACACCTCCTCCTCCATGCTTCACGGAGGGAACCAGGCATGTAGAGTCCATTCGTTCACCTTTTCTGCATCACACAAAGACACAGTGGTTGGAACCAAAGATCTCAAATTTGGACTCATAAGACCAAAGCACAGATTTCCACAGGTCTAATGTCCATTCCTTGTGTTCTTTAGCCCAAACAAGTCTCTTCTGCTTGTTGCCTGTCCTTTGCAGTGGTTTCCTAGCAGCTATTTTACCATGAAGGCCTGCTGCACACAGTCTCCTCTTAACAGTTGTTGTAGAGATGTGTCTGCTGCTAGAACTCTGTGTGGCATTGACCTGGTCTCTAATCTGAGCTGCTGTTAACCTGCCATTTCTGAGGCTGGTGACTCGGATGAACTTATCCTCCGCAGCAGAGGTGACTCTTGGTCTTCCTTTCCTGGGGCGGTCCTCATGTCAGCCAGTTTCTTTGTAGCGCTTGATGGTTTTGGCCACTGCACTTGGGGACACTTTCAAAGTTTTCCCAATTTTTCGGACTGACTGACCTTCATTTCTTAAAGTAATGATGGCCACTCGTTTTTCTTTACTTAGCTGCTTTTTTCTTGCCATAATACAAATTCTAACACTCCATTCAGTAGGACTATCAGCTGTGTATCCACATGACTTCTGAACAACACAACTGATGGTCCCAACCCCATTTATAAGGCAAGTAATCCCACTTATTAAACCTGACAGGGCACTCCTGTGAAGTGAAAACCATTTCAGGTGACTACCTCTTGAAGCTCATCAAGAGAATACCAAGAGTGTGCAAAGCAGTAATCAAAGCAAAAGGTGGCTACTTTGAAGAACCTAGAATATAAGACATATTTTCAGTTGTTTCACACTTTTTTGTTAAGTATATAATTCCACATGTGTTAATTCATAGTTTTGATGCCTTCAGTGTGAATCTACAATTTTTATAGTCATGAAAATACAGAAAACTCTTGGAATGAGAAGGTGTGTCCAAACTTTTGGTCTGTACTGTATATATTAGTATTAGTTAAGATTAAAGACGCTCACAGCCCTTGTCAAATTCTTCGGCCCTCGCGTCCTTCCATGGTCCAGGTGTCCTCCCTGCAATAAAAAAATTAAAACAATCAGGAAAGAAAGTTTTCATGAATCTCCCCACAATGTATAGTAACCTCCATTTGCGCTGCCTCTTTAATATCCCCAACAAGTGTTCACCTTAGGCTTTTGGAAGTCCCCATGTTTGGTATATGAGGCTTTCTCTGCTTCCAACATTCCATCTTGTGACCTCACATTCAGCTTTCATTCCAAATCTACAGACTTGGAGGGTAGTCATCTGTGTTTGTACTTATCTATGCTACATGGTGATGGATGAACCTTGCAGGATTTATTCTGTGAATATTTGCAAGGTTCGCTCCCCAAGTTTAGTTTTCAAAAAGAACTCTTATTAAACATTGTGGTCTTTTTAGACATCATAGTATAAGAAGCAGATGCCCAAGGAAGGGAATAAACAGTCGTTATCAGCTTCCATCACCTCTAATGGGTTCCTCACAATGCCCATTGTGTCTTCCACACAAACTTCAGTACTCTTTAGGCCTCCTCCAACCTCTTTTGTGAGGTCATGGACTATGGGCACAAGCATGGTGACATTGGTGAACCCCCTGTGATTGCTGAGGCCTAATCAAAGGTCTAAGTGGTGACTTCAAGGACCTTAGAGTATAATAATGATACGTGGGTGGCGAACCACAAAATTTGAGGGTCAGCTGTCCCTGAAATTTTTGGAAAATTTGTAAACAAACCCGTCTTGTTACAAACCAGTTCACTCACCCCTCGGGACATCAATTGTCGCCCTGCTTTGTCACCCTGCAACATCACAACTAAATTCGCCATGATAATAAAACCAAAAAAGTTCCTCATTTACCTGTATCCTTGATCCTAGATCCTCCCGCTCCTCTTCATCTCTTGAAATGAGCATTTGCCTGTGAACACCAGTTTACATAGAACCACAGTCATTGTGACATCATGCTGAGGAAACAATGGCCTCCTGCATCTGATGATGTCACTGTTGTCATAGGAACAGTGTTCTCATTATTTTTTTTTTATAGTGTTTACCATATGAGATGTATAACATTATTTTTAAATATTTCCATATTATATGCACATAGCGATACCTGACATGTTTGTTTATTTTTGTTTACATTATTTATTTTTTATATTGTAAAGATTTTTTAAAATGTTTAAAAAATTTTTATACATTTTCTCAGACTTTTCACATTTTTCTTTTTCTTTACTGCCTACAAGGTGACTTTAAGCTGGATATGTGTGATCCCCTGTACCGTGTACTGCAATACTTCTGTTTTACAGTACATCGTACATAGGTTGCAATTGGATTGAAAACTGGTTAACCCCTTCCCGCTGGTGACATTTTTCGATTTTTTATTTTCGTTTTTGACTCCCCACCTTCCAAACCCCATAACTTTTTTATTTTTCCATTCTCATAGGATATGAATGCTGTCAATCACTGTGTGTGACTGGGCAGTCAGGACTCTCACTGTCTCTCTGCTTACTCTGTTTTTTATTTCTACGTATATCAAGGAGGTTACAAATAAAGTGAGCACCTACTTTCAGTCTGAATTCTGGTTGCATTGACAGATGTAGTTGAAGACATATAGCTTCATAAGTAAACCAAAGTCAGATATCCATTATACCACTGTTCCCAAACTGGGTAAACACCTCCGGGAAAGAGGGTATCGCGAACCAAGTTTAGAAATTTCTTCCACACTGCAGGACTGCAAACTGCTAGCAATAATAATTGCCAGTATTTTGCAGTCCTGCAATAGGAACTTTGATGATGTCACAGTTTTATGGCCAGCCACATGCAGGAGGAGAGCTTGTATAATAGTTCCTTGTTTCAAAGCTGTCCTGGGCTGCCTGTAGGGGAAGAACATGGAGATAGAAGTTCTGATTGTGTGTGTGTGTGGGGGGGGGGGGATGGATATAGAAGAGTTATGTGTGTGGGGGAAAGTGGATGTTTCTAGTGCTGAATGTGTGGCTGGAAAGTGAAGAAAGGAGAGTCGAGTGTGTGGAAGGAAATTTGGATGTAACCAAACTCAGTGTGTGGGGGAATGAGAAGGCAGAAGAGCTGAACATATAGAGTGAGCAGGCTGTGTGCAGGGAGGAAACAAGAAAGTATCAGAATTGTGGTTATGGGGAAAGCACAGAGGTAGCAGAACTGTGTGCAGTATTCTGTGTGGAGTGGGAAACATGGAGGTCATACAGCTAGCTGTATATGCATGGAACATGGAGGTAGCAGAGCTGTGCTTGAGGAATAACATGGAGGTACCAGAGCTGTGTGTGTATAACAGCTGCATGTGAAGGAAAAATAAGAAAAATAGAGGTGGTGCACAGCTGAAAAGCATAATAGAAGTGAATATAGCTGTTTTTTTCAGATGAAACTAAGTAAGGTACTGCAGGGCCCTGAAAGAAAGTCTCGTCTGAAAGGAGGTTCCGCTTTCAGAAAGTTTGGGATCCACTGCATTATACCAGTAGTTCTCATTTTTCATCTGTTTCTCATTTTTTCTGTCCTACTATGTTCTGGTGATTGTGAGAATTGGGTTGGTAAGAGAAATGTTCATTTAAATAATACATGTATTATCAGCAAATTTTTATACTTGACTCAAAAAATATATTAATTATATTTAATGCAATTAACCCTTAAATGCTTCTTATAGCCAGCTAACAATATTTAGGCATTTCTCCACATGATGATTTTCGCCAAAGTTTATATTCTTGTTTCATTACACTACCACAGGACTTGATTCCAAAATTCTTCTGGTTTATTAATGTGGTGGGAGGCACATTTGAGATGTTCATGTTTGTTAACAGACTGAACGTAGTAATTTCCTCTGATGAATTGCATGCAGGGTAAACAAGAAAAAATTTACTGACGAAATACTAGAGCACCTAAAAATAAAAGATATTTTAAGTTTTTACTACAATATACAAAAAAAAGAATAAAAAGGAAGGTTAAAAATACAATTCATATGGTTGAAAAACTGTTTTGTGTAGCTTTATGTAGCTGTGTAGAGGTAATATTACAAGTAATATTGTGTAACATCCTTGCCTGTCCGGGCTTTAGCACCATCCTCCGGGCGCAGACTGCGGCGCAGGAGGCGTGTCCAGTTGTGATTCCTTCCTTTGGGTTTTTCTTGTATTGTCTAAACACTGTCCTATTCCCTCACCTCCTTAATTGATTTTCCACCACACTCTTCTCCTTCACCTTGCTTTCCCCGTGCTCCACTAAGAGTTAACTTTAGTCCTACCTTTGTGATTGACAGCCTATCCTCCTATCAAGTCTGGGGCGGGTTCTTCCTCCCTATTTATTGTTTGCTCACTTTCCCATTGGCGCTTGCTATTGCATTACGCTTACTGGCTATACTCCTTGTTCTTTGTTACCTGTTCTTCTGATTTCCTGATCACTGGCTTACCTTTGACTTTTCTCTTGGATTGTGATTTTGTACTGCATTGCTCGTTTGTTACCGACCCCTTGGCTAGCTGACCTCCCTTTGTTGTGTTTGTCCTGTCTGCGTTCTGTGTATCACTTATTGTAAGCAGGGACTGTCGACTGGTTGCTGGCTGTCACCTAGGACAGATCGGGCAAGTTAGCCAGGGACAGTGGGGGAGGGATTCAGCTTAGGGTCCACTGTCTTATTGTGCCCCTCCCCCCAAAGTTCTCCAGCAGCTATTGGGGAAACGCTCCTCTAGCGATTCCCTTACATATTGATTACCGTATTTTTCGGATTATAAGATGCACCTAGGTTTTAGAGGAGGAAAATAGGGGAAAAAAAATTTGAAGCAAAAAAATGGTAAAATATTTAATATATGGGAGTTGTAGCTTTGCAACAGCTGCAAGGCCACATTGACAGGTGGTCCTGCGGCTGTATGGGGATAAATAGAGCATCTTTTTTTGTGGAGCCAGATGTTCTTTTTAGTTATACCATTTTGGGGAATGTCTATTGCTTAGATCACTTTTTATTCAAATCAAAGCTGAAACAGTGAAAAAAATGGTGGTTTGGTACTTTTGATTTTTTTTTCCCGCTATGACGTTCAACCTACGGGAAAAATATTTTTATAAGTTTGTAGACTGCGTGTTTTCGGACACAGGGATACCTAATGTGTATGTGTTTCACAGTAATTTTCTACTTTTATATGTACTCTAGGAAAAGGGGATGATTTAGAACTTTTTGGTTTTTATTTTTATTTTTTAACTATTTTATAAGCCCCTCTAGGGGGCTTGAACCTGCAATCATTTGATTGCAAGTCCCATAGACTACAATACAACTGTATTGCAGTCTATGGGAGATTCACTACATTGCTATTGCGGCTGCACATATACCAGCCGCAATAGTAGTATTCCTATGACAGGCCTGAGAGCCTTCATAAGGCTCCCGGCTGTCACAGGAACAGGTCGGCTCCCGCGATCTCGCCACACGGGAGCCGACCTGCAACAACAAGGTACCCACCGGGCCCAGGGATAGTTTGGGGGACCTAAAAGTAGTAATGCCTGCGGTCAGAGTGGACTCTGATCGTGGGCATTAGCTCCCGGTCTCCGCTGTACATTACAGAGGAGACTGGTAGCTATGGCGACCACTCTGCAGCAGAGTGGCCGCCATTATCTTTACAGACCCGGCATCCACCGTAATAGCACGGCGGATGTCGGGGAGGGTTCCGCACCACCGAGAACACCGTGAACACCCTGTCCTGCAAGCGCAGGGCCCGCAGCATCGCCCCCACTCCTACAGCTACAGGAAGTCCCGCTGCAGGAAGCCATCCCCGGCAGGAGTGGGGCGATGCATTCGGATTATAAAATGCACCCCCCATTTTCCTCCCAAATTTGGGGGGAAAAAAGTGCGTCTTATAATCCGAAAAATACGGTACTTTGAATAAGTAACTTTGTAACTTTACGCTACTTTAGTTCAATTCTGGTATCAATAATATTATTTTTTATAAGAAATAGATCTTAAATAGACATAGGTTGCATTTATAATACTAATTGAAGGTAATAAACACCTTTGCAACCAATTTACTTATTGCTTATCTAACAAAGGTATTTTAGTGAAAATTAGGAGTACTTATGGAATGAAAAAAAACACAGGATCCAACTACACAGGGTTTGTTTGATGTCTGTTACCATAGAAATATAAGATTATATAGAAGTTATAAATACAAAATAATGGGATATTTTTAATTAAGACAATTTGCAAAGGTGATTTTTTTTTTTTTCATTTTTGGATTTAAATAATAAAAATGGTTGAAAACGCAGAAATATATTTTAAGTACCATTCCAATATTTTTTTGTAGTTCTGGAATTCCTTTGGACTTATGGTTTCTTTTTCTTTTTTTTTTCACTGAAGTAAAAAAAAACCGTGGTAATAGGAATCATAATCAGTATTATTTGCCCTCAGAATATGTAAATTTTTTCTTGACCTAGAAATTGTATTGTAATTTGCATAATTTATTGGCTACAGTTTTGGAAATATTACTATGTAGGTAAAAGTAACTAATTTTCTGTCTGTGCGAGCAAAGATTGATAAACTTTTGGTTTAGATTTAAATATATATGTGATAATAATATAGTATAACTAAATTCCCTTAAACTTTGCTGGGAATAATGATGTCTAGCAATGTTTTACAACTTCCTATTCTCAAATATAAAATATTCAGACTGATAGTTCAATTCCAGGCATTCATGAATAACTTTCATTTGGAATTACGTGAAAAATTGAACGTTTTCCTCTTATCAAAAATGACAGTTTTTGAAGATGTGGAACATGTCTTATTGTATTTTTATGTATAACTAAAAACTCTTTTTTATCTAATATGGGTTGTTGCACACACAGATTAAAGAGATTGACTCTGAGGATTTTACTATGACTTATTTTTACTTTATTTTTAGTTATTCCCATGGCTTGTTCTTCGTTAATTTTTCTTTTAAGAAAGATACCTTGAAGAGATAACATTTGTTTTCATGAACTGGGAACTAAAGTGGAAAGCTTGCCTTGACATTAGAATAAAATAAAAATAGAGCTTTTCGTTACATTGACATCACAATTGGAACAATCATAATCACATGATGAGAAAAGATCCATAAAGGAAATCCTATGCTATACAATAGTATGCAGATATATTTAGGTTTGAAACCAATGTAACATTCAGCATTCACCATAGTGATAAAATGATTCATGAATCTTTATTCCATTAAGATAAAGACATTAGTAGCATGGAACAGGAGATGAGACGCGTAGGCATTTTACAAGAAACATATTGTCCTTACTCATAGCTTAGACTCCCTTAGCCTGGATGGAAACCTAGACTATGAGAAATGACCATATGTGTGATATGAAACTAATACACATTACACCTTCTCCTGTTTCTACTTAATAGAATAATATTTCAGTGTTTTATCATTATATTGACTGCTGGGTATTCCAAATGTTTTCAAGATCAAACAGTAACCCATAGCGACTCAGAATTTCCATGTTCCTGCACCATTTTTAATTGGAGTGTGTAACTTGATTTAGAGTGGTAAATAAGCAATCACTTGTAGTTCTTGCTTCATGAGATATATTTAGGTGCAGGAATTGTCTAGAATTAGAAAAAAGGATCTGCAACCCACCCCTTTCCAGAAAAGTGTCCCTTTTGTCCCTGTGTTGACTGGTATCCAAGCTCAGCTTAATTTGATGAAATGCTGCTGAGCTGCAATTCCAGGCACATTGTATATGCAAGATTATTGCCAGTAGAGATAAGCAAACTGATTTTGCTACAAATTTTCCAAAAAATCTCTGGTTTGGCGAAACTGGAGATTTTTGGTGGTCACCATTCATAAATCATTATTATGGTACTATAGCAGGAAGCTCAGGGGAAGTACAGAAAAATAATGGGGAATTAAAAATGCTACATTGTACAATGATGTAGGGGGGAATAAGATATTTTACATGCTGTATACTTTGCTTTCATACATGATAAGCTGCCACCACATACGCCTTCTATAAGCTTTCTCTGTTCTCTTCATTGAAATCACATGCCCTAACAGCTGATTTGAGCATTCATGTGGATGAGAAAGTTGGGAGGGATACCTTCCATAGTCAGATGATTGATGAGACTGTGTTTGAGCTTGATCTAAGAGATAAAGCATAGATAAAAAAAAAAGGATTGCAATGTACATACAATTACAAGTCTTGTCAAATTGGTAAAGAGTAGTAGTTTTTATGAAGAATTTTTACTTTAAAGAGTACCTTTCACTATCTCCACAAATCCAAATCTTTGCATCCTTCAATAAGCACTACTCCACTGATTCTGATGCAGTTGGAATATTTTCTCTAGATTATACAATTTCAGAGCAATTAATGAAGTTAGTTTCAACATATAACATACTAATTAGGCTCTGTACTGTCAAGAGGGTGGGCCTTGGCTGCAGCAGACACATCTGGGCCACCCATCTGACAGTAGAGAGCTGGATGCTGAACTAGCTGCACCCATTGCTCAGGAAAGGTGAAAGCTAGAGAAAAAGTTGCAGCTATATTGGAATCAGTAATATGTCAGCTATTGAAGGGTGCAAAGATTTAAACTTAAATTAAAAATAATCTAAAATGTAGCAGATGTAAATGCGCAAATCATCATTAAAATTTATTTAATAGGCAACTCAATCACTCAAAAGATATTTTTTCAATTACATAAAATTGTTGTATTTTTCAAATATTGTCTTTCTGTATCCAAAGGGTTGAAAGCTCAAACTTGAATACACATACAAATAAAGAAAATCCAAAATATAATTTTATGTGCTTCAAATACAGTTATAAAAAGACTTTGAAGAAAATGCAGGGTATATTTTGAGGACAAATTAATTTATAATAATCAGAAATAAAAAAAAGATGACAGAACCATGAATAAACTCTGTAGGATAAGAAAAGTAAGTGAAATACCACCTACTTTTATTAAAAATAAACAAAAGCGTTATAATAGTGCCTACATGAGTTAAATCTGAGATATTGCTGCTGGCAGCGAAAACTGTCAGAGCAAATAAGTACATGTCTGGAACTAAATGTAAAGGCTATTTAATTCTAAAGACAAAATTGACATGAATTTATATTATTGATGTATGCAGCCCAAAACAGCAGCATCCAATTTTCTTTTGACTTGTTGTATAATTATATATTTTAGATAAGAAAAAGGCATATACGCTTTAATGTGTACAGGAAATAAAGAGAGCTCTTTAATTTTTTTTTTTTTTCTTATAAGCTTTTCTGTCTTTTATGCCCTTTTAATGTCCTTCTTGTGAATTGTTTATGATCTTCTTGTTGGAAGTCTGACATAGGTCAGGGACAACAGGACTTAATGACTGTACTGAAAGCTTGGAGTCTGCACTGTAATAACCATTGAAGACTGTTTATTCCAAGCTTAGGAATTATTAGAATGATTGTGCAATGTGGGATTTACTTTCTATTAAAGATCATAAGTTCAGATCCAGATTTCCAGGACTTCCTTTTATAAAATAAAATCAGAACTCGCATTTATTTATCTAGCCAAAGGGATGTAGACCTTCTCCTACAACAAGATCTGTATTACAATACAACAAACCAATATAAACAAGACATTCATTTACAACAATTATTAATATTTTTATTTTTCCCATAAAGTTATAAGACAAATGACCAAGAGTAGAGATAGTTTTGCCTGAACTTTTAATCCCAATGTGGGATGTAGAAAATGACCACATGTGGGGCTTGAATGGGAAGATGCTAAGGACTTCTGGTAAGCAGAAGCTATCTTTTGTGCTTTGTTCCCATCTTAGAAAACCTATTTGAGAAAAGCTCATCCTTTCTGACTTTCATAAACATAAAAGCTGTTTCATCAAACATTGTTTGTGACACCGTTTCCTATTCATGGCAGGCTTAAGGCTAGCCATCTAATGTGCAGTTTTTCCATAATATTAGAGGATTTGGTATTGTCACAGCATCAGGAGTTGGGATCAGAGGTCTGAAATTTGATTATTATAACATAGTGCAGTGGAAGATTACTTTTACATGTCTGCTGTCCACAAAGGAGAAACAATTGTATGCAATGGGCATAGGTGTGAAGCAAGCATCCATCATAATTATTCTCTAACATGTTAAAGGAATCTTCTAATAAACCTCTGGATGGGTTAAAAACCAGCACCACTCATAAAATAGTACATTTATAGCTAATGTTCATCAAACCTTTATTTATGATTTATATGTAAGAATCAAAGTTGGATGAAGTATGGAATTTCTAACCACTCTGTTGCAAAACCAAGTTGATTTCTTTAATGAGATTTGACTCCCTTGGGATACATATTGAATACTACAGCAGTATTAAAGGGAACCTCTCAGGTGTTTTTTTTCCACCCTGACCCTAGCATACGTACCATCAAGCAATGCCCTTTCCTTTGCTGCTACTCAGTAAGATTTCTGTTGATGAAAAGATAAGTTGTAAGCTTTTAAAACTTTAGATCACAAATGTACCTAGTCACAGGGAGGAGGGGGGGGTAGCAGCTTCATCTAGTCATGCAGTCATTGCACTAAATTATACCCTGGGAGGCTGATCAGTACAGTATCAGGCTGTGGTCTAACAGTAAGGGACATGTTAGTCACGCCGCACAGGGTGTGATTTAGTATGGTAAAGGGAATCTTTTACCAGAACAGTCCCTAGATAACTGGGGTTCATGTGAATGTAATGTTGTTTTCTGCTTCCCAGTCGATGCCTCTATCATTGAGAAATTACCTTTTTTCTGATATGCTAATGAGCTGTTTGGTGCAATGATGATGTCAACATTACTGTCTTTGCACCAAAAAGCTACTGCCCTGCTCTGATTGACAGGGCCAGGCTACATGTGGACAGATAAAGGGGTTAGGCACTGGAAAGCATAGCTCTTTGATGTATTGAGAGCACCAAACAGTTCAGTAGCATATCAAGAAAAAGACTAATATCTCAGCAATGGACGCATCGATTGGGATGTTGAAAAAGTGTTTTATTCACATGAACCCCGACTATTTGATTGGGCTTATAGTTCAATAGGGTCTATTCTGGTGACAGACTCCCTATAATACCTCTCTATTTTGCAAACAGAATATGTGATTTTAAACATGAGCTTCCATGTACCTCATCTATGTAGGGTATGCTCTTCCATTGTTCAACCACAAGATCTTAAATCCAAGTTTACTCCCTTTCCTTCATGTTGCCTCCATCCCAGTTTTGTTTTGTCTCTCCCGTGTCTTGCTACCTACACTTGTAAGTATATTTGGTTTGTTGTTTGTTTTAAGGTGATGGCATTATGCAGACAATTGATAAAACATATATGTTTCCAAATACTATTTTCTATTGCATTTTGCCATTTTTAGTATACTATTGTTGGTGTTGATCACGGTAAGATTGTTGCTTTCTCTACATTAAGTATTGTTTTAATCTAAACATCAATTGTTCTAGTTAGGGAATAAGTCTATAACTAGTAGGGTCACTGCTGTTACAACTGTACTTTTTCCCTAGCTACATTTACTCTAGTTGGTTTTAAACTTTACTCATTCATTCATTTTTTAGAGTGTCAAAGGAATCTGGAGTAACAAAAAGGAAACCCATGGAAAGAGAGCAAGAACATGGGAAGCTAACCTTTGCACCATGTGCTGTTTTATTTTTTCCATGTAACTTAAAAAGATTTCAGATTTTTTTAAATACATTAATATAATGCATTTTGTTAACATTCATAGATGTGATGCCAGATTCTCTTTGGTCTGCATATAAATGTAAAAATATACAATTTACCTTTATGCTATGTTGAATGCATTGAATGTTCTGCAGAACAGTTATTCTCTAAGTCGACAGTTTGACTTTCTGAAGCTGTGGGTTATGTAACTTAAAGGTCACTCAACTTTTCCAGTTTGTTTGAGAAATGGCAAAATTTCTTGAAACGTTGATATAAAGTCTTAGAAAGAAAAATGAAAAAAGAACGTATTTTAAGACATAACTTTCCAAACTGGTTGTAGATTAATATTTTTTTAAATAAAATCAAGTCATATTTTTAAGATTAGATGAAGTAGATGTGAAGGAAGATGCATATGAAATGTTTTCAGCGTAACTACAGTGGGGAAAAAAAGTATTTAGTTAGCCACTAATTGTGGAAGTTCTCCCACTTAAAAAGATGATAGAGCCCTGTAATTGTCATCATAGGTAGACCTCAACTATGAGAGACAAAATGAGAAAACAAATCCAGAAAATCACATTGTCTGATTTTTAAAGAATTTATTTGCAAATTATGGTGGAAAATAAGTATTTGGTCAATAACAAAAGTTCATCACAATACTTTGTTATATATCCTTTGTAGGCAATGACAGAGGTCAAATGTTTTCTGTAAGTCTTCACAAGGTTGACACACACTGTTGCTGGTATGTTGGCCCATTCCTCCATGCAGATCTCCTCTAGAGCAGTGATGTTTTGGGGCTGTCGCTGGGCAACACGGAATTCAACTCCCTCCAAAGGTTTTCTATGGGGTTGAGATCTGGAGACTGGCTAGGCCACTCCAGAACCTTGAAATGCTTCTTACGAAGCCACTCCTTAATAAATCTTAATAAATAGAACCTTAGGTCCAACAACAATATCACAGATTATCTAACTGAGAAGATCAGGTATGATGAAATCTAACATGACCAAACCCTTTCTTTCTCAACATCTGCTGTTGGGAAAATGTCAGGCCACATTGGGTGGCTGACCGGTTCATCTCAAATCATCAGGCCAGCTTTATGGCCAACTTAACTCCATCAACTGAGGACCTTTCACCATTTGTCCCAACTCCAGTTCTTAGCATCTGTTAATAGGTGCTGCTCCACTGATTCGGGCACAGTTGGAACATTATTTCTACTTCCCACCAATCCCAAGTAGAGGTGGGCGAACCTCTCAGAATTCGTTTCCGGTTCAGGTGGCTCAGGTCCAAGATTTGTTTCAGGTGGAACAAGTTTTATATGAAACTCACCTTAAAATGGCATAAAACATAGTGTAGAACACTTTCAGGGCTACTAGAAACATAACTATCCAATTTCTAACTCTCAGGCAAACACAGCCAAAACGAAGTGAAAGTGCAATTATTATACTCTGGGATCTCTTCAGACCCCAGAGTTTAAAAGGTGGAGGCCAAATTGGAGATGTAAAAAAAAAAAAAAAAATCATTCATACTCACCTTCTGTTTCCGCTTTTGGTGCTCCATGCAGTGATGTAATACACCTGGGGTCTATGCTGAGGCATGTGATTGGGCTTCAGTGGTGACATGGGCATGCCGAGGGTCATGATCTCATGATGCTCAGTGTGTCCGTGTGAATGCTGGTGGCCAATCACAAGCCTCAGCGGTGAACCTGGATGCATTATGTCACAAGGAGAGTGCTTTACACTATGAGGAGGCCCATAAAAGGTAACAGAAGGTGAGTATGAATGTGTTTTTTTATTTTTGCCACCTCCCCTTGGACCTCCACCTATTATAATCTGGAGTCTGAAGAGACCCCAGATTATAATGTGGCAGCCATTTTAGTTCACCCAAGAGGAATCTCAATTTGTTTGGTTCTGTAAAAAAAAAAAAAAACAATTTAGAATATTTGGATGGAACCTGGTTCAGTACGAGTCGGTTCACACATCTCTTTATTTACCCATCTCTAATCCCAAGAAGTTAGTGCAGTTAGTTTTGGTGCCTGATATGGTGCTTAGGCTCTGTACTGTCAGGTGGACAGTGTCAGGCAGGAGCAGGCAATTGGGCATGATCACCCCTTTCCTGCTCCTGCCTGATACAACCCACCTGGCAGTAGAGAGCCTAAACAGCATATCAGGCACCAAAACTAATAGCACTTATTGGTAGGGAAAGGTGAGAGCTAGAGTAAAATTCCAACTGTGCCAGAATCCGTGGAGTGGCACCTATTAAATGATGCAAAAAGCGGTACTTGCGGGAGACCATGAAAGGTCCTCTTTAAGCAATATTCTTGAGAAGTATCATAAAAAAAAAAACCAAAAAAACCTTTAGATTTCCTTTACTTTTGGTCTCCATAGTGAAGTTTGAACCAATGTGGATAAATATTTCAGTTTATAAAACTGAAACTTGACAAAAAATTATGAAAGGTTTTTGAGTATATTTTTTCATTCAGCTTATTTTCCACCTATATGTTATTAATTGATTAACCCTATTTCATCACTGTACTGAAAAGTCACTTGCGATGTCTTAGCTATCAAGTCCCAGACAGCAGGACGTCTGGCCATTTCCAGAAGACATAATTCAAGAGCCGCATACATTAAAAGAGACTTATGTTTCCACCATAACGGGGCCATATTAAAGCTAAAGCTATAATATTCCATAGTGATGTGATTACAATAAAGAATGTGACTTGAATCATAATCAATAATTTGAGCATATAAAATATTTGGTTCTGCTCTAGAGATGGAATCCGAAATCAGCCCAGAGAATAGCAGACGTTTAAGTATGGTTTGTCATTACATAATGTTATGCATCGTGCACAGCATTACACTGCTTGTATGTTTTCTATTACATTTATATGATGACTTTCTGCCACTCTCAATTTATGACAATTGTATTACTTTCTGACATATATATATATCTTTCATAAAAAAGCTCATGTTAAAAGATTTTTTTTTTTAAATTCATCATAGTTAGATATGATGTTTTTTCATTAATATTGGCAGTCAGTTATTCAATTAAAACATATATTGAGGGTAATGTAAAGATATCAAAATGTTGAATTGCTTAAATATAATTATTAAAAGTAATGTATAGTAACAACTGCAGAGATTGAAGCGGAGGGTGGAGTGAAAATGCCCAATATATTCCAATGGATCATCTGTTACCAGCTCTTCATTATTCTAGGGTTGATCTGAAATGATATGATTTAAGTTGGTCACAGACATGAGGCCGTCATTGACCAGTCATTAACTGAGGATCGGAGCTTCTTCCCTGCAAGCACCAAGGATCATACAAATTCTCCATGCCTAATTCCATTTTTTCACCTGAAAGCAATTCTGCCAAAATCAGTAGATTTAGCTAATTTTTTTTATCTCTATCTGTTATATAGCCAACATTGCAACTCGTCCGATTTAAATTATGTTCCTGAAGTTAATCCTCAGAGGTGACCAAGTGTAAGTTTGTCAAGATACAGTACTGAGATGCTGAAAGGGATTATTGGTATGGGTGTGAACTAACAAGGAAAGATGTATTAAACATTCAACTACATAGACTTCTGTTATATTGGACATTATTTAAATTAGGATGTAACAATGAATCCAATGTAATGTAATAGTTATCTATTCTTATTTATATCGTGATATCTTGTGATAACTTGTTAAGGTGGCTATATATATAACTCTAACTATATTATATAGTTGTTGGCTGAATGTTAGTTTGTATCTGACTCCCTTGTACACGTGGACATTTATATCAGCCAACCATGTAATACATGAACAAGCTTGCCCTTACAGAATGGTTCTCTGTTGTGGCTCACAGAAGAGGACCCCAAACAAGGGACTTTCTTCTATCCCATCCATATCACTAAAAATGTCAAAACTTAATAAATATAGCTATACATAAATATTTTACAAATACAAATACTTTAACCACTTCCGGACCGCCCATTGGGTATATACGTCCGGAAGGTGGTTACCTTGTTCTGAAAGGACGTACCGAAATGGGGAGCCGGCTGTAACTTCAGCCGGAGCTCCCCTAGAGAAGGCAGGGAAGGTTTATTTACCCCTGCCTTCCCGATAGCTGTGTACACAATTCTCAATGAGCGCTGTATACACAGCTATGGGTGCCGCCATGTTGCGGCCGCCCTCTGACCCGGCGGTCACGTGATCGGCCAGGATCAGAGTGTGTTAGAGCTGCTGGGTCCTACAGACCCAGATCAGCTCTATAGTAACAGTCAGGAGGCTGAATTTCTCCTGAAAGCTTATAGCAACACCCCCGACGAAACCATACAAAATAAAAATTACTGTAACGGAGAGTAAAAACTATTTTAAAAAGTTTTTTAATAGCACTTCGTGTTATTAAATAAAAAAGAAAAATGAAAAGTGAAAAACGGACACTTTTTCCTCCTCTTTTGTTTATATTTTCCCAGATATAAAAAAAATTAAAACACACGCAAAAATAAAAACAACATAAATATAAAGCCCTATGTGTAACCGAAAAAAGATGCAGAAATTAGTTGAATAACCCAAATGATAAATATGTTATAGCCCTCAAAACTGCACATGCAAAAAACCCGAAAATGTGTCTGTCCTGAACCACAAATTGACCCGTTACTGAAGTGCTTAAAGGGGTTTTCCAGGCTAGGATAAGTCATCAATTGATTAGTAGGAGTCCAACTGGGACTCCAGTGGATCAGCTGTTTGAAGCAACAGTGGTGCTCTGTGAGTGGGCTTCCACTTCATGCCATGTGAAGTCATGTTCATTGGTCACATGACCTGTTTGCAGCTCAGTTCCATTCAAGTAAACATTGCTGAGTTGCAATAACAAGCATAGACTCTGTATTATGAATAACACTGTGCTTGGTTTTCACTGAAGAGTCTGCAGGCTTCAGCTAAACACTGCAATCTCAAATAGCTGATCACCAGCGGCTTTGGATGTCGGACCTCTGCATGAACGTGTGCATGTGCCATGTCTGTGGTAAAATAGCACATATGGAACATGGATAACCCATTAATTTGATTCAGTGATCCCGGGCCGCAAAATGGACAGGTATATAACCTGTCTGAATTTTGCTAACAAAGTACGTTGGTGTGCATGGAGCCTTATAAGTTCAGAAAACTTATTGTGTCTGGTAGCCAAAATGTATGAAGCAGGGTAATGACAGGAGAACCCAACCAATGTAACCCATATAAGAAAGTTCAGAATGGGCATTAAATGATAAAATAATAACTCCAAGTCCTTAATATCTACACTGTCTGATACAGTAGAGTATTGCTTGGAAAAAGGAATCTCTCTGTGCCCCATTTTCATTTTTAGCCTAACACCCTCCTTCACAGCATAGGGCACTGACCTCAGTGCTATGAGTGTGTTATGCTGATCTGAGCACTTCTGATTTTACACCATTGGGCATTGATATTAGCAAAAGTGAGGTGATGCTTATCTAAGCATCTACAGTCATTTGTGGCTTGTTACTTTGGCTTAAGCCTTATTGACATGACAGTGAAAAAACAGATATGCGATGGCTGTTTTTTTTAATAGGACATGCTCTGTCTTGTCCATTTTGATGGATGCAAAAATAGATATGTGAATATACCGATAGACTTTCATGGGTTTTCAAATGGTGGTTCAAAAAAAACGGGACCCACGCGGCTGTTTCTTACTGTTACCATAATTATAACAAAAAACAGACCAACACATTGGTTTTTTACAGACATTAGGTTCATCTAAAACGGTACTGTTATGTACATAAAGCCATAGAATATATGGGTCATATCTGTTACTTTATCAATCTATTGTTGACCCTCTCATTTATACATATCCCTGATGAACCATAACTGGACAAATGTGTCAAGACAGACTTTTTTTGGGACGGTTGCTATTACTGCAAGGCAAACTTGGGTTTGGCTCGATGAGACAGTGCCCTCCTTTCTGGGGCTATTTCTCTACTATCAAAGAGTGTAGATTTCTAAGGATTACCTCATCAATATATATTCCAACTATACTCTGTTATCATGGTTATTTGGGTTTGGTTCTGCTTGTCATTACCTTGACTTGCCGTTGGTTCCTATCTGCAATTATATTTGCTGTGTTACTTTTCTATGCAACATTGACAGTATTTGAGTTTTAAAAATATCTATTAAAAAGTTTTAAGTTTTGACATTTTCTATGGTCTTCTACAAATTGTTTTTTGTTAGTACTATGGTTATGATACCCTAATAGGGCATATGGACCAGGATTATCTTCACGAGACAACCACTTTAGTGTAATATAAGTATTCCAAGAGACCGACTTTCACCCATTACTTATTGTGTCCCTACAAGGCTTATTTAACAGTATTCATCATTTTCAATAAAGGTGTACAAGTTTTGTAAAATGACATGCACACACCTTACTGTGACAACGTAAATCCTGAACTATTACCTTTTAGCATGAAATGATTGTCCACTAACATTTTGGCACATTATTATGTATTCTGTGGAAAATGAAACTGTTGATAGTTCTTTTGAATGGATATGCTCCATGCATAGAGAAATGAGATCTCTTCAGAAGACAGCCAGTGCTTTTAAAACATGCATGACATTTCACCGCAGGGTAAAACAGCCAAACAGAAATCACAGCTCAAAACTAAATCCTTGTCTAAAATAGTTACTGAAATCTTACATGACAATTGAGTTATCTTAAAGCTTTAGACAAAGAGACGGGAACGTTTGTGATACAACCTTTTGTATTGTTTTGATAAGATATAAGTATAAGTATTGTTCATTCCGCCAATAAATTCTTACCTGTAAATGTCATATGTAACAATCATAACTATTCTCAATAGACCATTCAGATGGTGAAAGTCAAAATCAAGAAAAACTAAATGGGTCTACATACAGGTAAAAAAAAAAATAATAACCAAAAAAATGTCAAATGCAGGAGCTCATTTTGCCAGTAGGGGTATGATTGTGGAAAAAATGGCTGCCACTGCTATTCTCTATGTAAAAACTATCCTGGAGGGTAGGAGGTGGAATTGGAGGTGGAGCTGGGTGGAATTTAACACAGTGGTTTCTTTTCAGGCTGTGAACAGGCTGACAGGATTTCTGATGCAGCAGCTATGGTTCCAGTAATACCATAAGGTGGGGGAGCAACTGAGAAGAGAGGTTGTGCTGCTCCACCATCTTCTGGTATTGGTGCAGATATGGTCACTGCCTCAGAAATCAGGTCAGACTGATACACCATCTGAACAGAAACCACAGTGTTAAAGAGGATGTCCGGGCAATCAATTATTAAAATAGACCGGGGGAGGTAAAAAAAAAAAAAAAAATCAAACTCACCTCTCCTCAGTCTCCGATGTCCTCCCAGGGAGGTCCTGCAGCTTGGCTGTCTTCTTGCTGTGGAATTTCTTGCCAGCTGTGACATCCTGGTTTCCTTCCACTGAGGCCACTGATTAGCCTCAGCGGTCACATTTGGCTGGGATTTCCGCCGGAAGACAACAATGGAGCTGCAGGACCGGACTGCATGGGGAGGCACCTGAACACTGGGGAAAGGTGACTATTATTTTTTTTTACTGCCCCTGGCTAATTTAAAAAATAATTTGGGTGTCCATTATTGCCTGGACAACCCCTTTAAGCCCCAACCCTGTCTCTACCCAGCTCTGCCGCTCACGCCACCTTTCTCCTCCAGCAGCAGGGCACCCATCCAGGATGGGTTTTACCCAGAGAAATGCAGTGACAGACATTTTTTTACACAATCATACTCTAGTGGTAACACAAGCATCTGCATCTTACTAAGAGGGTGAAGATGGGTATTTTTTCCTTTTTATTTTTTGGCCTATTCAAAGAGATTTAAGGAATCTTTGTTATATGTTGATTTGGTTTTGTCCATAATATATTCTAAATACTATATGTTATGTTACACAATAAAGCCCTCTCCAGCAGCAGTTCGACAGATGTACAATATTTTTGAAGAATTTGCAGTACATCCTTTAAATAGTTACGAAGATTGAAATAAGGCTAGATTCATATCTGCGTTCGGGTTTTCATGCCAGGGGTCTGCTTGGGGACCCCCGGAATGGAAACGTAACCCGCATAAAAAAGTGGTTACCTTAGGAAACTTGCGGACCCCATAGACTATAATGGGGTCCGTGTGGTTTCTGCCCGAAAAGGGTGGAAAAATGCCGAGAGAAAGTCCTGCTTGCAGCACTTTTCTCTCCGCATTTTTCATGCGGAGAGGGGAACGGAATCCCCGAACATAATGCAAGCGCAGATGTGAACCCAGCTTTAGACATACAGCCATCTAGTTCAACCTATTCTACTGCAATGTTGATCCAGAGGAAGAAAAATAAATCCCTTGAAGCAGAAGCCATTGTTCCTCATCTTAGGGGAATCCCTCTTTCTAGACTACAAATATACAACTCATCTCCATTAATTTAGTATCCATAACTTTAATACTATTACACTCCTGAAAGGGGATCAGGAATCTTTTAAGCTGAGACCACAAGTTGCAGAAAAGCTGCTGTTCTTTTCCTGCGTTTTTTTTTTTTTTTTTAGCCAAAGCCAGGAGTGAGGAAGGAGAAATATAAGTGCTTCTTTTATATTTTCCATTCCCTTTGAAGTCACTCTTAGCTTTGGCTAAAAAAAAACAAAAAAACAAAAAAAAAAAGCAACAAAATCTGTATATATATATATATATATATATATATACATAGAGCTATAAGGTCACTCAGTTGTCTAACTTTATAGTCTTAATTTATTTCTTCCCAGTCTCTGGCTAGATTAACAAGTTGATTTGTCTGTGTAGATTCATGAATAAGTAAAATGTTGCTTGGAGGCAATGGAACCTGGTTCCCAAGGCTCCTGAACCCCTTATAGCCAGACAGGGCACCCAAAACCCAGTCTGTCAAAATCTATACAGGACAGATGGCAAATCCAAAGGAGATCACTATGCATTAGGAACTCCCCAATTCACCCATTTTTGTAACATCTCCCTGACCAAAAGCCATTAGCTTTGAATACAGACCTATATGCACATGGACAATGACAGCTGCTTGATGGCACAGCACAAAAATAACAGCGAGGCTACCACACATGCATTATTCTACAAAATGACTAAATATTAGGTCTGTACCACCCTCTTTCATTGTTAAAGCTTCTGTTTTTGGTTTACAACAATTTTGTGAAAATGTCAATATTGTAGACCCCGTGAAGAATGTGTGAATATGATGAGTATATGTCATTGTATCCCAGCTGTAAATAGCAAATCAGGTAGCTGAGAAAGTTGGATAAGCAAGGCTGGCAAACTTACACTCTGTGGAATCTATTTAAATAAATTTACATTGCATTTGCCACTTCACCCCGCATGGGAATCATAGACTAGAACTTAGACTAGAATGAAACAATGCTTGTGTTCATGGGGCCTTGGCTTTTACTTTACAATGGAAAAGCCTACTCTCCAGGTCAGTCATTGCCCATGTTGACAGCACACTTTTCTCATAGCTTCACCCTCTCTTAGCCCTCAGTTGCTTTCAAGCTCAATTTAGTACAATAAAGTTGTTATGCATGACAGTTTGAAGATCAAAATTGGTAGTGTCTGAGCCTACTGTGTTGCTACAAAGTGGGTTCATTCTCTACAGGCCAGCTCAGTTACTAAAGCCTTGCTGGTGGGACACTGCATTGGACTTCAGACATTCTCATCCTGACGAAAACAATTAGCTTCAAACTGCAAGAAGCTGCAGGGTCACCGTTCCTTTCAAAGAGACTGCGCTGTTTAATATTCTACTGAGGATTTCAGGCCCATGTTGATATATCTCTTCCTTTCTTCTGCTATAAGACTTATTTACAAAGGTATTTATGAAATGTTTATGACTAACTTCAATGTAGGTAAAGCTTGACATTCTGATTTTTACCAGAGATTATGTTCTAAAAGGTTTAGAAAAAGTGGGCAAATATTTCAGACTTGTTGATAACAAATTATGCAATGTGGTGATCTCTTTTTATGTAAACTAGTCCTTTTAGATTAAAAGATGGAAAAGATATGAAAATGCCACCTTTTCTAATAAATGGTTCTGAAAAGAGCCAATCTGAGGGCCAAAAAATAGCTCCTCACATATTTTATTGAGGACAAATATATGTTAACCCTCCCCTTAGGAGTCCTTTGAGGTTCTTAGTTGCACATACAGTCATGGCCAAAAGTTTTGAGAATGATACAAATATTAATTTTTACAAAGTCTACTGCTTCAGTTTTTCTAATGGCAATTTGCATGTACTCCAGAATGTTATAAAGAGTGATCAGCTTAACAGCAATTACTTGCAAAGTCAATATTTGCCTATAAAATGAACTTTATCCTCCAAAACACATTTCAACATCATTGCAGCCCTGCCTTAAAAGGACCACCTAACATCGTTTCAGTGATTGCTCCATTAACACAGGTGTGGGTGTTGATGAGGACAGGGCTGGAGATCAATCTGTCATGATTAAGTAAGAATGACACCACTGGACACTTTAAAAGGAGGCTGGTGCTTGCCATCATTGTTTCTCTTCTGTTAACCATGGTTATCTCTAAAGAAACACGTACAGTCATCATTGCACTGCACAAAAATGGCCTAACTTGGAAGAGTATTGCAGCTAGAAAGATTGCACCTCAGTCAACAATCTATCGCATCATCAAGAACTTCAAGGAGAGAGGTTCCATTGGTGCCAAAAAGGCTCCAGGGCGCCCAAGAAAGACCAGCAAGCGGCAGGACCGTCTCTTAAAAGTGTTTCAGCTGCGGGATCGGGCTACCAGCAGTGCAGAGCTTGCTGAGGAATGGCAGCAGGCAGGTGTGAGTGCATCTGCACGCACTGTGAGGCGGAGACTCTTGGAGCAAGGCCTGGTCTCAAGGAGGGCAGCAAAGAAGCCACTTCTCTCCAGAAAAAACATCAGGGACAGACTGATATTCTGCAAAAGGTACAGGGAGTGGACTGCTGAGGACTGGGGTAAAGTCATTTTCTCTGATGAATCCCCTTTTCGATTGTTTGAAACATCTGGAAAACAGCTTATTCGGAGAAGAAGAGGTGAGCGCTACCACCAGTCTTGTCTCATGCCAACTGTAAAGCATCCTGAAACCATTCATGTGTGGGGTTGCTTCTCAGCCAAGGGAATCGGCTCTCTCACAGTCTTGCCTAAAAACACAGCCATGAATAAAGAATGGTACCAGAATGTCCTCCAAGAGCAACTTCTCCCAACCGTCCAAGAGCAGTTTGGCGCTCAACAATGCCTTTTCCAGCATGATGGAGCACCTTGCCATAAAGCAAAGGTGATAAATAAATGGCTCAGGGAACAAAACATAGAGATTTTGGGTCCATGGCCTGGAAACTCCCCAGATCTTAATCCCATTGAGAACTTGTGGTCAATCATCAAGAGACAGGTGGACAAACAAAAACCAACAAATTCAGACAAAATTAAAGCATTGATTCTGCAAGAATGGACTGCTATCAGTCAGGATTTGGTCCAGAAGTTGATTGAGAGCATGCCAGGGAGAATTGCAGAGGTCCTGAAGAAGAAGGGTCAACACTGCAAATATTGACTTGCTGCATTAACTCATTCTAACTGTCAATATAAGCTTCTGTTACTCATAATATGAATGCAATTATATTTCTGTATGTGATAAAAACATCTGACAAACACACATAAAAACCAGAGGGCAGCAGATCATGTGAAAATATAATATTTGTGTCATTCTCAAAACTTTTGGCCATGACTGTACAGTAGATGCCTCATATAGGCATGTCTACATAGGGTTCCAGTTTAAAAAAAATCACTTGGGTGCCTTTGGCTCCTAAGTCTGAAAAATTAGGGGGCACATGATATTTTTTTGGATCACCACAATAACATCAATATTGAAAAATATTTTTTTTAGCCACAGTAGTGATCTCTTTATTTGCTATCTGGTCTAGAAGAATGTCCAGAAAAATTTAATGTATTTTTATGGGGACCCATATTCTAAAGCCAAGATGCATAAGGTGAGCATAAGGTTAAATATTGCCTAAAATGGTACAATCACTTTTTCCTTTCTCCTGTATGACTACAGCACAATCCCAGTGTTAATCATATCAATTGATAAGATCACAATTTTTATACTGCTTTTATTTTTAATTGTTAATTTATAAAAGTATATATATAATATATTATATAAGTATATATAATAACAGGAACAAGGTCTCAAAGACGTGGTAAGGAAAATTAAAGATGAATATGCAGAGATGGAAGCAAAAGAAATAAAAGAATAAAGAAAAGAGAAGAAAGAAAGAGAAAAGAGAAGAAGAGAGAAAAAAGGAAGAAAGAAAAGGAAATTGGTAGATGGGAATTTCAGAGCTGACTATAAACTCCCATCCTTGAATCCCCTCCCTCAGGACACTCTTCCACAAGGGGTTTCAGGCCTGAAGGACTTAGTATACAAGCCAGTAAAACCAGAATTTGTGAAAAGTCTCAGCTATGTCATGCAACTGAGTGGTCAGATCTTCCATCTATCAAATGTCTTCCAACTTTTGTATCCATAATTTGAGCAAGAGGGTTTGAAGGTCTCCACAGCACTGGGATGCAGGCCCTGGCCACATTGACAAGGTGTCTAACCACTGAAATGTCATTCAGATGAAGAAGAAAGAAGCCCAGGCAAAAGCTATAGAAAAATCTGTAAAAGGAACAGGTGATTCTGTATACCACTCTCCAAATTGTCCAAGCACAGCAGCAACAAACTGAGGGCACCAAGGGTGTGTGGGAATGTGGTGTCATGTCTAGAGGAACTTGTACTTGGCTTGCAGGTGGCTAGAAATCAAGGAGGTACCCAAGTCCTGGTCCCAGTTCTTGAGCAAGGAGAGGAAGGCAGGTTCAAGGGAAATCTCAACATGGCATACACAAGAGAAGGAGTGTCTGAGAGGCTTCACTTTGGAGAAAACAGATTCAAAATCCATCATGGTCTGGTAGAACTCAGTAGCGTGAGGAGAGACTAGAAAATAGGAAAGTTACTTAGCTTTCCAGAAGCCCAAAGGACAGGGGTCGTTGAAATACCACAGAGACTCAACTAAGACCGAAGAACCCTCCTGGAATACCCCCATAAATATGACTGCCTCAAACCAGCCCCTAAATATCAGAAACTCTGCACCTGTCATGCAGCTTGGGTTCCAAGGACTGGAATGATGGTGAATGGGAATGAAATTGTTTTGTATGCAGTCTTAAGGGTAGCTGCAATGGGATGAGATATTATATTACTTCCTTCTAACTTCTTTTTAGCTCTTTTTTAAGCGATTGCAGCCCTGAAAATATCCAAATAGCTGTATAAAGTCTAGTGTATAGGTTTTGCATATTGAATATTAGTAGTAGTAGAATATTAATAGTAGTTTTAGTGCTGCCTAGATGGAATGTTTTACTGTTTACATTAATAATATAGCAGCTATATATTTTTTCTCTTTAAATCATGTTTTCTGAAATAAGCTGTGGTTCTTTGCTTCGGGAAGATTAATTTAATGTACTCAATTCCACATAGTAAATGAAGTCCTTCCTAGAACAAGACATCTAGCAACATGAAGTACTTGTTTTCTGTTAATCACACACAAGGATTTAATAGTAAAATGCATGAAAATTACCAACACAAGACTGAAAATATCTTTGGTTGTGTTGACTTTTTTTTATTTTAATGATTTTCTTAAATATTTTTCCTGTAAACAAGTTTACAGTTTTGGTGGTTGATTACAGACCTCATGTACATATCAGACCAAGATAACCTCAAATTCTTTTTGCAGTGGACAGTATAATAGTGAGGTATCTCTATATATAGGGGCATAACTTGAGGAGGTTTAGAGGGTGCGGTCACAACCAGGCCCAGGAACCGTAGGGGGGCACATAGGGGGCAATATGTGGAGACCAGTGATATAAACAAGACATTGTAGTTCGTTGGGTGATAAATATTATGCATTGGGGCCAAGTAGCTTCATTTCATGCCTTTGACAAAATACAATATACAGAACATCATACACTGGCAAAGTGATTCCATGTGACATTGTAAAGCCTCCTGCATATGACTCTCATAGTGTATTATTTTTATAGTGGTTTCCAGAAGTTAATACATACACATAATTGGGCTTATAATGGGCATGCTAACATAAAATTATGGTACTCACCTCTTACTGCCCCCCCCCCCCCACACACACACACACTGCTTTGATTCCAGGACTTTCCAGGTCCCCAATGCTCTTCACTTGGAAATTCCTAATCAGCCAATCACTGGCTGAGTTTGAACGGTGTTGCAACCAGCGATTGGATAAAATAGACACCAGGAAGTAGAAAGCTGCAGGACCCAGGCAGTTTTGGAACAAAATTGGTGGTGTATTAGTCACTTTTTTTATATTAGCATGCCTATTCTCAGCCCTATTATATATGTTTATTATTCACTGGACATTCCTTAAAGCAGTTGAAAATACATAAATGTTTACCTAAAAGTGTAATAGCACATACAGTGAAACCTCCCAAGAAGACATCCCCTTTGAGAAGACCACCCCCCTTTAAAAAACGATTTTTTCATTGAACGTTTTTCCACCTATTATACTCTATTAATGCTGCATCTCCATAAGTACACTGTACTCTTATCCAACCAAATTTCAGTTTCAGTAGAAACTCCTTTGAAAAGTAGACACATTGGATTTACATATCTGTGAGGCCAATGTGGATACAGAACAAGCAGGAGCATCAGCATCAAGGAAGAATGCATGACAGCTGAACAGTGGAGATTGCAATCTGCCACTGAGGACTGAAGCATAAATGATAGCAGTAACAAGTTTTCTAGGACAATTTCAGGGACTGGACCACAAAATGAGCAGGTTTTATGTAAACACCACCAAAAAGGGCATTCTTGGGGCATTCCTGGGCAGGCTGTAAAGGTCAGATTTTGGATATGAAATGTCAGCAAGTATGGTCAAAATTAGCAGAGAAGAAGGAAAATAGATAGGGTAGCCATGTTAGAAACCATGAATGAGAAAGGGAGCCATACTGGAGTGCTGGAGGACCAAGATTTAAAGGGATACCATGCTAGAGATTAGGGATGTGAGGGAAATCATGCTGAGGTCAAACATTTAGAAAGATCCCATGCTTGGGGCCAAGAATGATGGGGCTCTCTTGAAGTAGAAAATGTATAGCTCACCAGGGGACTAATGAAGAGTTAGAACCCACTAGAGTTATGTGTGTGGGCCAGGGTGACTTGTACTATGGCTGTTTTATTAGTCCCAGTCTAGTCCTGGTTCTGTATTACAGTGGGTACGGAAAGTATTTAGACCCCTTTAAATTTTTCACTCTTTGTTTCATTGCAGTAATTTGCTAAAAGCAAAAAAAGTTCATTTTATTTCTCATTAATGTACACTCAGCACCCCATCTTGACAGAAAAAAACCTGAAATGTAGATATTTTTGCAAATTTATTAAAAAAAGAAAAACTGAAATTTCACATGATCATAAGTATTCAGACCCTTTGCTGTGACACTCATATTTAACTCAAATGCTGTCCATTTCCTTCTGATCCTTCTACTCCTTCATTGGAGTCCAGCTGTGTTTAATTAAACTGATTGGACTTGATTAGGAAAGGCACACACCTGTCTATATAAGACCTCACATCTCACAGTGCATGTCAGATCAAATGAGAATCATGAGGTCAAAGGAACTGCCCAAGGAGCTCAGAGACAGAACTGTAGCAAGGCACAGATCTGGCCAAGGTTACAAAAGAATTTCTGCAGTGGCCTCCATAATCCTTAAATGGAAGACGTTTGGGACACCCAGAACTCTTCGTAGACCTGGCCGTCCAGCCAAACTGAGCAATCGTGAGAGAAGAGCATTGGTGAGAGAGGTAAAGAACAACCCAAAGATCACTTTGGCTGAGCTCCAGAGATGCAGTAGGGAGATGGGAGAAAGTTCCACAAAGTCAACAATCACTGCAGCCCTTCACCATTCGGGGCTTTATGGCAGAGTGGCCCGAAGGAAGCCTCTCCTCAGTGCAAGACATATGAAAACCCGCATAGAGTTTGCCAAAAAACACATGAAGGACTCCCAGACTATGAGAAATAAGATTCTCTGGTCTGATGAGATGAAGATTGAACTTTTTGGCGTTAATTCTAAGCGACCTGAAAATGGCTGTCCACCAACGTTCACCATCCAACCTGACGGAACTGGAGAGGATCTGCAAGGAAGAATGGCAGAGGATCTCCAAATCCAGATGTAAAAAACTTGTTGAATCATTCCCAAGAAGACTCATGGCTGTACTAGCTCAAAAGGAAGGGGCTTCTACTCAATACTGAGCAAAGGGTCTGAATACTTACGACCATGTGATATTTCAGTTTTTCTTTTTTAATAAATTTACAAAAATATCTACATTTCTGTTTTCTTTCTGTCAAGATGGGGTGCTGAGTGTACATTAATGAGAAATAAAATTAACTTTTTTGCTTTTATTAAATGGCTGCAATGAAACAAAGAGTGAAAAATTTAAAGGGGTCTGAATACTTTCCGTACCCACTGTATATGCTGATGTAATTTTGAGCTCTCTCATCATGATTTGGGTTTTTTGAAGGCTGTACATGAGGCTGACTTAGATACTTTGACCCTCATTAGCTATACTTTTCTCTTTGAGACAACCCCCTCATTAGAAAGAAAAAAAATAAGACATTTGTAATAACAAAAACATTGAATTACATTGAATGCAATTTTTGTACAAATTTTGTGCAATTTTTGTATAAATTGATTTATTTTACATAAAAATTAATAAGGGCTATCTTGCAGACAATTGACGCTAGGTTCACACTAGGGACCCAAACGCTGCAGAGCCAGACCACTAAAACAGCGGTTAAACACAACTGCCGAGTGTCTGTCGGGTGTCTGTCTGTCGAGAGAAAAGTCTAGCTTTAAAGTGAATACCCAAGAAAAAGAGTGAGAACGAAGTCAGGAGCATAGAAAATACATAAATGTCATAAAAAATAAGTTTATTAAATCCACAAAAGAACATACAAAATGCAATCAATCGAAAGGTGAAGACAAGCAATAAAAACATATGGGGGAGCAACCATAATAAATTGTCTAAACCCTTCCTACCCTATTGTACAAAAGGGTAACGCCTCTGCCACCAGTGATAAATAATAAATACACTAATACAAAAAATGAAAAATAATAATTTTTTATATACTGTACAAACCACAAAGAAAGTAACTAAAACATTAAATATATAGCACAAAACGATTCTCTTCAATTGCATATAATATACAAGTGTTACAAAAAGGACATGTTTTTGTTTATTTTTTATGGATCTCATTTGCTGATTTTTTTTATATATGTGGGCAATACTATACATGTAGTTAGAAGGATTGCACGTTCATTCTGTTTTGATGACATTGGAGCCAGTTGATAAAAAGATCAGTCTTTTGTCAGGGAGGTTTGTAGGCAAGTCTTTATATAGGCTGTGTCTTTTTGACAATGCATTGTCACCCTGATATTAGTTCACTGCAGAGTATATCCCTCTGTTGGGCTCCTCAGTAATCATATGTAATCTGTGGGGAACCTGAAAACAAATATTCAGTTCCCCTCAAAGCCACCAAAGGTTAAATGAAGTGTGACATGGTGCTTATTGTAGCTGCCATAAGTGGACAGGTGGCCATGCAGGCATATTTTTTTTTCACTCATTTTAGCCTCTATGGCTATTTTTTATAACTCACATAGAAATAAATGGAGAGAGCAGCTCATGTTCAATCACCTCTACAATCACAGCAGCAGCGAAGCAGGGTCCAGATGAACCCCCATGTCTACATAAGTGTATTTCCCACAAGTTGGATCTGCTTCAGACATTTATAGCATATCCTGTGGATATTGCAGCTGGACATACAAAAATGGACACACTTATCCATTTCTTGTTTTTTTCCAATTATTCAATGTTTGTATTCTGCAAGACATTGTGCACCTATTGTATCCATAAAAAACTTCCTGAATCGCTGAATGCAGGACACATTTATGTAAACTGGCCTAAACTGAAGTGAAGTGAATGGAAACATAATTTCTCTCAAGGGAAATGCCCCAAATACAGCAGAATCTGGAATACGGATGAAGAGGACCTTTCACCACCACATTTTAGTTCTTAGGCACTGATTAACTGATTCCAGTGCAGTTGATATTTTTTTTTCTAGCCTACACCATTCCCGAACAATAAGTGCAGTTAATTGTAGTGTCTGATGACCTATATAAGCTCTATAATGACAGAAGGGCGGTGTCAGGCAGGGGCGTGATTCAGAGCTCTAATCAGAGGCAGCCAGTGTCAGAGCTCAGAATCACACACCTTGCTTGCTCCTGCCTGACACCGCCCTCCTGACAGTACAAAGTCTAAATGCTCAGCAATGGTGGGGGCTATAGAAAAAAATTCTAACTGGTAGCTTTTATGCTTAGAGATGGGCAAATCTTGCAAGATTAATTTCATGAATATTTGTGAGATTGATCCACCAGTTTAGATGATCTTATACAGCCAAAATCCAAAGTGCTATTGTTGTGCTGTGGGTTCTCACAAGACTGTGAACCGAGAGCAAGGCAGGTGGTTTGGACTCCGCAACCAGAAATGAACGCACACGCGGTAGTTCAAGAAAAAAATATATATTTACTATAAGTTAATAAAGGCTAGTTAAAGGTAAAATGACAGGGCTAAAGACAAGCAAAATATACAATATAGCATGAACAATTTCAAGGCAAATTCTGCAATGGTTTCTACTTTTACTCTGTCCACTTCTGCAGTATGGACACTGAATGAACAATATACTCAAAACTATCCCTAACTGACCCTGACTTCACATTTGGGTGCACCCCCTTTTCCCCAGTGGTCCAGGTGGACCGCTTACAGTCCGTAGAAGCGCGCGGTGGGGCCCAAAGTGGGTCCTTTCTTTTATAGTGAAGCGTCCTCTCCTCACGGTTATCAGGATCTTGGGAGAAATGAAGTCCTCTTTAACAGACAGGGAAACCAACTGAATGCAATGTAATCCAACAGCAGATTCCACTCAGCACACTGACAGTCCTGCCGAATCCATACACTGAGCTGGGATGTAAACCGGGATTTAGCAGGTGCTGTCCAGTACATCAACAGCACTGCGAGTCTCTATCTGTGGTATCCAAATACACAGTCACAATGTCAGTCTCACTGATCAGCCACTGAGCACAGTTCCTTTCACGTGGGCTCACTAGTCCTGTTGTCTCTTTACACTCTGTTTGTCTCTGGACCAAGATACAGCTTAGCTGTACAGAAAAATCTCCACACCAGTTCAATACAACACTTGCCAAGATGGCTGCTGCTCTCTGTCTCGTCACTTCCTGCTTCTCTGCTCACACTCTGTCTGCAGAACAGGCAGGCTGACATAAAAGGGGGGGAGGGGGGGGTCTCACTCCAGCATCATGTCACAATTACAATGGCTGCTGTCTTAAAGGAACAGAATCACAGAAATACATTCAACATTAACAGTTTATACAGACAAATAAAGTTTAGGACAACATTGGCTGTCTCTTACAAGACCACCATAGCTATAGATGAAAGAAACAGATGAGTTACCTTGGTTCATTATGAATTTTCCTAAAAAATTCAGGTTCAGCCGAACCTGAAATTTTGGGGGTTTGCCACTGATGAATCATTATTATACTCTGGGGTCTCTTCAAACCCCAGAGTATAATAATTATAGACTTGGGGATGAGTGGAAAAATAATGAACAGTCATAATCACCTTCCTTCACCTCCTGGCCTATTCTGTCCTCCTGGGTGAGATCAATGGCCGAAGTGGAACACTGATGCCTGTGACTGGCCGGCAGATGCCCAGGAACAAACAATGGATGCTGTGAAGGAGCCCAGGAAAGGTGAGTATATTAATGATTCGGAAACTCATCCTTTTCACTTATTTCTAGTTATGGTGTCTGTCATTTGCTGAATGATATATTCTTGCCATGTAGGACTTTTTTGGTCATGATTTTGTATGGAATCTGCAACAGATGATCTTAAGGGAACCTCAAAAACGTACTCATTTATTACAACAAAAGAAAATTAAGACATCAGTGTCATTCAAGGCATCAGTGGTGTCTTTATTAAGCTATGTAGTACCCAGATCAAAACAAGCAAACATTGCCTTTTGAACAGTAATGTACATCAAGACTATTAGTAAATATGACCTAAAGTCCAGAGATAATGATCATTCCTTTTTGTATGTTACATTGTGAACGGCACAGTTTGAATCATTAAATTAAATATTGTATCAGAGAGCTGGGCCATAGAGATTAAACACAGCTTTCACTCATTTCACAAAGAACTAAAGCTGTCTTTCCTTTAGAATAATGTGTCAACCATAATGCTCCATAAAGACTATTTTTTAATATAATGTGTAGTTCATAGAAGCTCACTGTGTGATATTCCACACAAATCAAAAATGAAACAAAGCTTTTATATATTCCTTTAAAAAAACATTACGAACCATATTATAGACCAAGTCAACCAAATGGGGACTTTAAGAAATGTGGAAATAATATCTTTTGTACAGAGTAATGATTTCTAGAAGGAAGCCGCAGATAAATATTTTCACAGGTGTAATGTTATTATAGGAATTCTGTGTAATGATTATTATTGTTTCAAACATCCAGAAAGCTCATATATTAACCAAATGATAACCAGGCTTTTCATGTAATAACAATTAAATCTGGCACTCCGGCTTTTGTAGCAGGGACTGCCATGCCTGTGCATTCAACTGAAAAATGGCAAAATAATTTATAATATAAAAGATCTGCAATGTGATTATCTTCTGAGTACACTCCAAAGCAATTTATTTAAATGCTTCTCATACCAAGAGAGTTGAGTAGCAAGTCACATTGAAAGCAAGTGGAAGACATGGTTTGTGTTAGTGCTTTACCAAAGAAACATTGCAAAGAGTCTCAATGTAACAATACTGTCATCTAAATGTGTATATAGAAGCAATATCAATGAAAGAGAATATAGCAATATCTATGAAAGAGAATATCTAGCAATCTATCTATCTATATCTCTATTACATATCTACCTCGTCTATCTATTTACCTAACTTTCTATCAAGTTGTATATCAATCTATCTACAGGTGCATCTCAATAAATTAGAAAATCTTTTATTTCAGTAATTAAATTAAAAAAGTGACCTCCTATATTTTCTAGATTCTTTACACACAGAGTGTTCTATTTCAAGTGTTTTATTTCTGTAACTGTTGATTATGGATTACAGGTAATGAAAACCCAAATCTAAGAAAATTTGAATATTGTAAAAAAGTTCAGTATTCTAAATTCACTGTGTCACCTGCCAAGGTTTCCTAAGCCTTTAAATTACTGAATTACTGAAATGAATGAACGTTTCAAAGATATTCTAATTTATTGAGATGCACCTGTATCTATCTATCTATCTATCTATCTATCTATCTATCTATCTATCAATCATAAATCTACCTTATATCTATCTGATGTCCTATGTGTAAATCACACCCCTTGCTTTATTGCTACACTATGTGGAATTGCTACCTGTTTCTTGTCTCTCTCTCTCTCTCTCTCTCTCTCTCTATCTTTATATATATATATATATATATATATATATATATATATATATATAAACCTTGATCTGAGCCTGGAGGCACTGCACCCATACTTTGAGGACCGTGTGACTATCTAATTCTATATTAAACTATTTTTTTTTTCTGCACTGTTAAATTAGTCCATGGTTGCAATTTTCCTGAGTTGGGTTAGTATAGTAAATGTTTATTGGTCTGACATATATACAGTACTATCTAGTCTTCAAGTAAGAATACTGTCATCTAAATGTGTATGGAGAGGTGATACTAAAGAAAGATCAGCTGTCTAGATAAATATTAAATGTCTACCATCTACTGTATCTATCTATCTATCTATCTATCTACTATTTATCTATCTATTATCTATCTATCTGGCTATCTATCTATCTATCTATCTATCTATCTATCTATCTATCTATCTCTTCGACTTAATAATTACATTCAGTTCTGTGTTATTCCAGGGTGGCTTAGCTGCTCCCCAACTTCAGAATTATTTTCTCATTGTATCCGATTATTTGAAACTTACTGTATGACCCTCATCCATAAAGCTGATGTCAGTCACCTGGGGTCACCACTGAGGCCTGTGACCCAGCATTGTGACATTGACGTTCCCCATGTAACCCGCCTCAGCGGTGATCCCTGGGTTCCTCACCGCCCCAGGGCCTCCACTTATTATACTCTGAGGCCTAAGGAGACCTCAGACATCCCTAAAAAAAATGACACTGATGTTATTTAGCTAAATAGCAGTATATCTTGTAACAGCATTAGACCACAACAATTCTGTCCCGGTTATAGCTTATTTCTATTTTTATAGTAGGAAACAGGTAAGGATTTTCTAACTAACATTTGCCATACACATTAGATAACGGATGGCCAAACTCAATGATTTTATTGGGAACGGCTGTCCACTTATTGTATATTTGAGATCATCCGTCTGTCTGGCATTTTGTGAGGCCGATTTTAAGGAAAACTATTTCTGGACATATTGATTTTCAACATGCCCAATCCTTTATTCTCAAGGAAGAGATGTCAGGCAGTGGCTCACTCCTCTCTCCGTAATCAGAACACATGCATACTTGGCTGAATTCACCTTATACAGTGCCTTGCGAAAGTATTCGGCCCCTTGAACTTTTCAACCTTTTGTAACATTTCAGGCTTCAAACATAAAGATATAAAATTTTAATTTTTTGGTGAAGAATCAACAACAAGTGGGACACAATTGTGAAGTGGAAAGAAATTTATTGGCTATTTTAAACTTTTGTAAAAACTAAAAAACTAAAAAGTGGGGCGTGCAATATTATTCGGCCCCTTTACTTTCAGTGCAGCAAACTCACTCCAAAAGTTCAGTGAGGATCTCTGAATGATCCAATGTTGTCCTAAATGACTGATGATGATAAATATAATCCACCTGTGTGTAATCAAGTCTCTGTATAAATGCGCCTGCTCTGTGATAGTCTCAAGGTTCTGATTAAAGCGCAGAGAGCATCATGAAGACCAAGGAACACACCAGGCAGGTCCGTGATACTCTTGTGGAGATGTTTAAAGCCGGATTAGGATACAAAAAGATTTCCCAAACTTTAAACATCCCAAGGAGCACTGTGCAAGCGATCATATTGAAATAGAAGGAGTATCAGACCACTGCAAATCTACCAAGACCCAGCCGTCCCTCTAAACTTTCGTCTCAAACAAGGAGAAGACTGAGCAGAGATGCAGCCTAGAGGCCCATGATCACTCTGGATGAACTGCAGAGATCTACAGCTGAGGTGGGAGAGTCTGTCCATAGGACAACAATCAGTCGTACACTGCACAAATCTGGCCTTTATGGAAGAGTGGCAAGAAGAAAGCCATTTCTCAAAGATATCCATAAAAAGTCTTGTTTAAAGTTTGCCACAAGCCACCTGGGAGACACACCAAACATGTGGAAGATGGTGCTCTGGTCAGATGAAACCAAAATTGAACTTTTTGGCCACAATGCAAAACAATTTGTTTGGCGTAAAAGCAACACTGCTCATCACCCTGAACACACCATCCCCACTGTCAAACATGGTGGTGGCAACATCATGGTTTGGGCCTGCTTTTCTTCAGCAGGGACAGGGAAGATGGTTAAAATTAATGGGAAGATGGATGGAGCCAAATACAGGACCATTCTGGAAGAAAACCTGTTGGAGTCTACAAAAGACCTGAGACTGGGACGGAGACAATGATCCCAAACATAAAGCAAAATCTACAATGGAATGGTTCACAAATAAACGTATCCAAGTGTTAGAATGGCTAAGTCAAAGTCCAGACCTGAATCCAATTGAGAATCTGTGGAAAGAGCTGAAAACTGCTGGTCACAAACGCTCTCCATCCAACCTCACTGAGCTCGAGCTGTTTTCCAAGGAAGAATGGGCAAGAATTTCAGTCTCTCGATGTGCAAAACTGATAGAGACATATCCCAAGCGACTTGCAGCTGTAATCGCAGCAAAAGGGGGCGCTACAAAGTATTAACTTAAGGGGGCCGAATAATTTGGCACACCCCACTTTTCAGCTTTTTATTTTTTTACAAAAGTTTAAAATATCCAATAAATTTCGTTCCACTTCACGATTGTGTCCCACTTGTTATTGATTCTTCACCAAAAAAATCAAAATTTGATATCCTTATGTTTGAAGCCTGAAATGTGGCAAAAGGTTGAAAAGTTCAAGGGGGCCGAATACTTTCGCAAGGCACTGTATTTAAAGCTAGTCAGAATTAATAGTTGTCAACCGAATAAGCAGAAGTATACAAGTATATGCTTATAAGCTATATATACATAATGTCCATCCAAAAGATGGAGTAAACCTAACCTAGCATCCAATTCGCTGCTGCTGTTGCCTATTCTGTCATAATTAAACTTTCTACTAAATTTTGCCTATGTTATCTAGAATTCAGAAAATCTAATGTTTATGGCAAGTACCAAGATCTGTGCAGGAGTGAGTGGTTGAACATTCATGATGGAACGGAGAGTCAAGCAATGCACATGTGCTCATGTCCTGTGACATGTAGCTTTCTAACATTATTACACAGATTCCTGTGTAAATACCACTGTACATGTTTGATGGTGAGCAAAGAACATACAAAGGGTTACCTGTCAGTAACATGCATTGTGGATGTGCTTTGTGGCACTCAGCATCTTGTTGCCTGGCAACGTCAGCATCTCTTGTGTGTTTCCCTTTGAAGCCATAGAGGCTTAGCTTAAACACCCACAGTCATCCGTCACATATACAAGGTTGACCATAAAGCTGGGTTTAGCCTTTACTTGGCCAGGCAATGTGCCAAGCAAGAATACATTTCCCTTCGGAATGAGAAATCCTCATGCAATGAATTTAGCAAAGCCTTTGTCTGGGTTAGCCAAAGGGCATGCAAATATAATAGTAGTGTAAAATTAAAAAAAAAAAACACAGTGGGAAAACTCACATGTTGAATAAAATGCTTCTTACGTTTGTATTATCAGTCTTCTCAAACACCATGTGAAGGTTAAAATAACAATCCAAAGACCCTGTATGCAAACTGATCTCATATTGGGCGTACATTTCATACTGACCTTACTGGAGCGCTCTGGAGCAAAATAATGATTCTTTATTTCAAGATATCACTAATGACTAGGAGGGTAGAAAAATGAAGGATGGCTATATGAACTGTATAAAATTGTGCCACCAAATATGGAGCTCCTTTCTAGTCTTCTTGTATGTTGACTTATATGGATTTTACCTACAATAATAGGGGAGATTAATAATGGTACACCATGTAAAGGTGCACTAATATCTCCCTTAGTGGAACATACATCAGCTTCATCAACAAGGCATTCTTCTGACCATAAGCTAAACACGGAAATCTGGACCTGCTGCTATTTTCCCATTCTTTTTTAAGGTACATACACATTAACTTTTTTACATTTGTTTAGCAGATCCATTTAACAGATGCAAAAAAATGGATGCAAATGAATGGCTATCCATTTGGATAGAGACCAATGTAAAAAAAAAAAAAGATTCAGTTTTTGATGGATAAGAAATTATGATATACTGCATTTTTGTGTCCTGGAATAATGGACAAAACAATCAGTTTTTCTTATGCTGCCCTAGTAGAAAAGGGGCAAGATAAGGTTGCATTAACATCATGTTTTTTACATACATTTAGCAGATACATCTAATGGATGCAAAAAACGATTGCAAAAAAAGTGCAAGTAGATGCAAACAGTTTACATACTGTACATATCAATGTTAAGAAAAAAAACAAAAAAAAAATGTTTCTGTTTATTTTCAATGACACAAATGTATGGTATTTTTTTTTTTGTAAAAAATAAAAAACAGATCCATTTTTGTACCTTGAGCTCCAAGTAAATGGATGCCTATTTGTTTTCATCTAGTTTTGTATCCGTCTTTTGTATCCATTAAACAGATCAGCTAAATGGTGTAAAAATACATGATGTGAATGTATTCTAATTTTGATAATAAGTATTGCTTTGCATCGCTGATAACCTACCCACTTTGGTGAACACAGTGTGGGCAGCATTATGCCTCAGTGGTTAGCACTATTGCTTTGCAGTCCTGGGTTAGAATCCAACCAAGGACAAGGATCTGCAAAGTTTATGTGTTCTCCCAATGTATGCCTAAATTTCCATGTACTCCGGGTTCCTCCCACACATCATAAGTCATACAGATAGGGAATTTAGATTGTGAGCTTTACTTGGGACAGTGAGTGATGACAATATCTGTGAAAGTGTTACAAAATATGTTGGCACTATATAAGCAAGTAAAGTAAAGAAATTAATAAAACTAGATTTTATTACCCATAATGGGTATTCTACTACCCTTAAAGGAGTTGTTCACTTTTGCTTGAAACAATCCTTATGTTAGGAGGGTTTTCCTAACAATACATTAATTACAGCATGTTCCTCTGTAAAGACCCCACAATATAAGGTATATTCTGCTGGAGATACTGCCAAAAAAAAGAGTTAAAGGATTATCCAGTTCCTTAGGATAAACCATCAATATTAGATCTCAAAGGGTCTGACATCCGAGAACCCTGCACATCTACTCTTTCAGGGACAGCACAGCTCCCAATAATGTTTACATGCCAGGAGCCTCACTGCTCCCTTGCCATACGATTTGTAGTGGTGGGTTTTGATACTATACCTCTACCCCGTAGACTAAAATGTGTCTGCATTTTCAGTACCATAACTACCAGTCAAGTATAGGCCATCCATCAAGAATAGGCCATCAATAAAACTGGATAAAACCCTATAATTAAACTACAGTGCCCTCTTCCTTTCCACAGGAAAAAGTAAATTATTACACAGTTGTGTTTCAAAGGCTACAATGAAAATATTTTTCTCTCTCCAACTGTCCTCAACTAGCCACCCAATCAACTGATTTGAATATCATATTCATCTATCCGTTGGTTCAGATTCCGGTTGGGTGCTGGTCCCATGGGCAAAAAAATCTATTGTGTTACACCCCCCCTTCCCTTTTTTACTATAAGCTTCTAGAAACAGGAACCTGTTCTGCAGAAGTGGAATTCGATCCGAATTTCAGGAAATCTTCGATTCTCCACGATTCCGGATTTCCTGATGCTTCATGGTAACGAATATTTAGTAAGGACCTTTGTGACATCAGACGGTCACAAGATATTCTCTAGTGATGTGATTGGGTAGGCGTGTCTTTGCTTGTTAGCAGATCCTTCCACATGAATAAAAGTTGTCCGTGCTAAAGAGAGAGAGAGAGAGAAACATGACCGTGGCATCCAAGGGCTTCCGCCATTTTGCCACCCACCCGCCCACCCTGGCTCTCTGTAGCCTGGAAATAGCTGTTTATTCTCCGCGAAGTAATTCACATCGAAGAGAATTTTTTGGAACTTCGAATCGAACTGCCGAATTGAACTTTTGAGAAATTCGCTCATCTCTAGTAACCAGTGAAAAATAGTAGACACAAGTAGACCTTAGAAAAGATTCTTATTGTTTAAGGTTTCACTTGTTTTCGTCACTTCACTACTTGTCATTCTATTTGTTTGCTATCTTCCCAGTTATACAATACTATCCTTGTCTGGTTGGATTATTCATAAGACATTAAAATGTATTTTGAAGTTTTACAACTTGAATTAATCCTTTATTCTTCCTGTCTCTTTGCTGCAGGAACAGGGGGTCACAGTCATCTCAGTTAGACAGCAACCCAAAGGAAGAAGAAGTTAACACTAAGTCACATTTCAATAAAATACCTTTCAGTGGCTGAAATCAGATAGAAGAATGAAGCATGGTGGATTACCAACATGAAAAATGTTCATTTGTTTTTAACAGTGCACATTTATAAATTGGACTGGAGAACACAGGGCTACATGCAAATATTACCTGACTCTCATTCTCAAATTCCTAAAATGTCACATGCATCATTTTTTTTCTAGTAGTAGTTTTCTGCCTAGCCCTTGCCTGTGATTGTTTCTGTCCTAGGTCATGTTAGTAGCCTGCCCTTTTAGCCCCGTGAACTGGGGATATGTGCCCACACAGCAGCAGCACACCTCAGGAAGTAGCAAGACACTGCAAGATGATTGGTGATTGGGGGCCCTGTCATGTTATTGAGAAGATGAGGGCTAGGAAGCAAGGATTAGGTTGGCCTAACTCTGCACATAGATGTCATGTCAGCCTCCCAATGTATCTACAGCATATAACAATAAGCTGGGTAGTTGTAAGGGAATTGCTAGTTGTGCTATTCCCTAGTGCTGCTGCTGAAACAAGGAAAGAAGGGAAAGACAGAGACAGTGAGTCCTAAGCTCGACCCTGCCCCTGTCCCTACCTAATTGCCACAACTGTCCTAAAGATAGGGCAACTGGGCGACAGTCCCTTCTTTGAATAAGTGTGCACAGAACAGGACAAGACAACAACACATAAGAAGAGTCAGCAAGCCGAGATCAAACCGGATAGACAAACAGTACTAAATCAAAATCTGAGAGAATAGTCAAAGGGTAAGCCAGAGGTCAGGAATATGAATACAGGTAACAAAACAGCAAGAGAAGCGCTTAGCGAGGGACAAGTCTCAATAGCCAGCAAACATGTGTGAGCAGAAGTCCAGAATCTGTCCCAGACTTGATTGGTAGACAGGCTGTCAATCATACAGGCAAGGCTAAGATTAACTATTTGAGGAGCAGAGGGAAACAAAGGTGCAGGAGATGGGTGTGGCGGAAATTCAATTACTGAGAAGAGGTAATAGAGCAGTGTTCAGACACAGCAACGAGAACCCTAAGCAAGGAATCAAAACTGAGCATGCGAGCGGAGGGTGGCGCAGAAACCCAAACAGGCAGAGACGTTACAGTAGTTTCTTAAATAGTTTACCCAGTATGTTAAACTGACACATAACATGTTTGAGATACTGTATGATGAGCATCTGTATTAAGTACAATAAGTTTACTGTGCCATACGTATCTTAGGGGTTCATCAAGGAATTCACTCATTCACCTGTGAGCCAGTCTGAGTCTAAGTTATTGCTTGTGTATCTTCAAGTTCAGTGCTCAACTGGAATTGAGTTAAACATGCCCTTTTCTCTTCCCTCTCAATGCTCTAGCCTCTTGCTTATTTTCTCACTTTGTTTTTGTAATCTCAGAAGCCTCATCGGGTACATATAACAAGATTCTTCAAACAAAGATGTCCTCCTGGAGACACTTTATGATCTTGTATTAGCTTCTCAAACTAACAAGTTCTACAGCATATGATTTGATTTGTTTTACTTACCTGACAACAAAGAAAGCCTCTTGTCCATGCAACCTCCCTGTCCTGTATTGCTTTTTACCTTTCATTATGTTGAACATAGCTTTGTTATTATTTCTTTTGTTCCAGTGGTGGGATTTTGTTTTTGGAAGTTTTTTTTTTTTTTGCTTTTATCTCTCTAATTATTATGCATTGAAGTTTCTCTATTTCTTGAGCCTGATCAAAGCAAATTGTTATTTTTACATGCATGTGTGAACCACCATTATTTCACTATATAAAATAAAAGCACCAGGGTCACAAATAGATTCATTTGAAGGTAGTTCTGAATTTGTGTGGGGTACATTGGGGCTGAACTACTGCTAAGAAAATCTCAAACTGCTTCTCAGGAAAGCCTCTTCTGTCTGCTAAACTTTTATCCTACAACTGATTTTTTTTTAATGCAAAAATGTCAATCCATGTATTTCAAATTCATCTTTTGTGTGGTTGCTTTCTCTTTATGCCCAGCTGCCACTTGTATTGAAGCTAGTGCAGAAGAGGCATGCCTTTTCAGGTAATCGTCCATTTCACACAAATGGCTAGCCATTAAAATGCAGATGCTGTTATCTCAATTAAAGCTTTCTATGGAAACCTATTAGCGGACGTAGCTAAATGTTTGGACTAAGGAAGTTAGCCCATGTTATTTAGAAAGAAATTGGGTGTCTTGCTTCCTCAATAGATCTTTCAAAGAAAGATGTTAGACTGTTTCAACAGTTGTGAACAGGACTGTAGTCTCTGTGTTCATGAAGTGTAATGGTATCAATTGACTATTTCTTTGTCATTACTATAAAGTACTCTTGAATGTTTAAATGGAAAGAAGTTCTGGAGACAAAGAAGACATGACAGCTGAATGTCAGCTGTAGCCCTGAAACGCAACTCGTTTCACGTTTCCCATGATTGTGTGAATAGTGGAAATATGCACTGAACCTTGGACCAGCTTATTAAAATGGAGAGTCTAAACAGAAAGGCGAAGTAAAACATATTCATATGTACTACTGCTTTTTAATTACTTCTAAACCAATATATTATAAAAGGATTTAAAAAATCCAATTAACACAAGGATATATGTAAAAGAGGCTTATCTCATAGCTTATTTGGGGACACAGCTTTATAATGGAGCCTCTACATCTTAGTGCCAAAGCAAAAGGCCTGTCCTTAGTAAAAATGAGTTGCTTTGTGAGCTTGGTTTTATTGGGACACGTACAAGAGGATATCATGCTTTCAATTGTCCTTTTAGCGTTATATATATATATATTTGTTTGTTTTAATAAAAATATTCCTTTTTAGATTGAGTTACAATTTGTCTGTCTTTTAATGCTTGATGCCATTTAATAAAAAGGAAAAAAGGAGGCAAATAAATATAACTCTAATTGTTTTAAAAAGAAAAGACAAATTCCACGTTGCGGAAACACAGCTTTTTTTCTTGCAGATTTTACTGCAGTTTTTTGAGCCAAAGCCAAGAATGGCTACAAATGGAATGGTAAAAATAAAGGAAGCTCTTATACATGTACCATCTGCTCAATCCAGTCCTGGCATTGGTTCAAAAACACGCAGCAAAATCTGCAACACAAAAAGCTGTGTTTTCACAATGTGGGGCCTGAGCACATTTGGTGCATATGTTCAATTTCAAAGCTAAAGTGGTCCATAGATAACTACAGACACAACAGCAGCCAAAAAGTATCCTTTTGGTATCCGTTAGCAGCGTTGCTCATGCAATCACACGTGGCAGCTGTGAATAACAGCCCCAATCTAGAAGTAAAGGCTGAAATTGAAGATATAACCAATCCTAGGCTTTTAGCCGTAAGCACCAGAGTAAATAATGATAGAGACAAAGTTAGTGGACTCCTATTCTGCAGATGTTTAACTATATGTGGGCATCCTGGGCCAAACTAAGGTACTCATGGTTGTCCTGTAACAATGTGTGTAAAAACCAAGGATAGTATCAAACTGGGCAAATGCCTGGAACCTCCATTTCTTAGGGGGCCCACATGGACTTGACCTCCAGTAGCAATCTGACAGTGAAGCATGTAAACAATGACTGCCTTAGACCTCCAGGGCTAATTAAGCTATTTTCCAGAATTAAGATATTGATGGACTCTTCTATATAGCCTTACACATCCTTCTATATTTTTATGTTTTAGTAATTTTGCACAATAAAAGCATATTTTAGGGAAAAATGTACTGCTGCATTCGAAGAGCAGTGTTCTTTTAATGTGTTCATTGACATAGCTGTATAAGGGTGTGTTTTTTGGAAGTGGAGTTGTAATTTTTATCAATACTACTATTGGATACATATAATGCATTACTAATTTAATAGACTATCTAAATCTAAATGTAGTACTGATAAAATCTTTACTAAGGCTCGGTTCATACTAGTGTCGGGTTTCCATCCTTAAGGTCTGCATGAGGACCCAAAGATGAAAACGCTGTCTGCCTTGAAAAGCAGTGACCCACGGAAACTTGACTATAATGGGGTCCGCCGGGTTTCCGTCCAGTTTCTGCCAATTTTATACTGAAAGCAGGACTATTCTCTTCGCTGATTTAAGTGGAATCTTGGACGGAGACGAGCAAACGCTAGTGTAAAACTAGTGTTAAGTTTATTAAACTTTATTTCACTTTCTTTTAACTCCCACTGGGGGACTTGTAATGGAAATCATTTGCTCACATGCATAATACTTTGGAATACTTTGAATGGGTGTTTCATGAATGACCTATTTATTTATTATCAATGCATAATAAATGTATTTTCTGGCTCAATCTATAGGGCTAACAAAATCATTATATCTTCATTATTATGTCTTAAAGTAGTTCTGCATGTCTCCAAAAACATGTGGATTTGTTTGACAGATTTGATCTAAATGCAAAAGAAAATTTTTTTGTTGTGCTTTGTTGGATGCCATTTTATTGAGATACTCTCCAATAATAATGTTTTTAAGGGAGAGTTTCTCCCGAATATATTGCCATAGAGATACATTCAGATTAAGGAAGTCTGTCACTCAATACCAAATCAGCTACAGTGCACAGTAGGGGACATTATAATGAAAATCATCTTTAGTCCTTAGATACTCTGGCATGTCCCCATTGCCCTTGAACCTCATTTGCATATTTCTAAACAAAAAAATGTTGCATCTATTGGTCTCTCTAAAGGTATGATGGTGCTCAGCTTAATGTCCCCTACAATGCAGTCTAACTGGTTTGATACTGAGTTTCCTGGTGACAAATTCACTTTAACCCTTTCCTGCTTAAGCTATTTTTAGTTTTGTTTTGGTTTTTTAATTATGTTTTTGATTTACTTCCTGCCTTCCAAAAACCATGTTTTTTATTTTTGCATTCACAGAGCTGTATGAAGGCTTATTTTTTTGGGGACAAATTTTATTAAATGGTACAATGTACTGAAAAGCTGTAAAAACATTGGGGTGGCATTAGGAAAAACTGCATTTGTACCAATTATGTGTTTTTACAGTCTTAACTGTGTAGCCAAAATTACATGTTACCTATATTCTGCAGTTCATTAAGATTACAGCGATACCAAATTTATATACTTTTATTATGTTTTAAGTCTTCAATAAAAATCCCAAAAATTGAAAAGTAAAAAAAAATGTTTGGAGTCGCTATATTCTGACATTCTGATAACTTTATTTTTCCATTCCATTCTGTGAGGTCAGTTGTACTTTTTATTTATACAATTTCTGGGGAATGTCTGACATTTTGATTGCTTTTTAGTAAATTTTTTTGGGGAGATGAAATGGTGAAAAAAATGCGGTTTGGCCCAAAAAATTGTTTTATATGTTTGTAGCTCAGTCATTTTTGGATGCAGGGTTATCTCACAGGTATATTTCTTTATGTTTATGTCATTTTATTTCTGATCTAAAAGGGGGTGATTTTAAATGTTATATTTTTTATATATCATTTAATTTTTTTTAGTTCTTTATACTTTTTTTTAGATTCCCAGAGTATTTAAACTCTAAGGGGTCTGATCACCTCTACAATATACTACAAAACTAATGTATTGCAGTATATTATAAAATCAATTGATTTCTATAACATGTTGCCTTCAATAGGCTCCCAGCTGACATGGATACAGTATACAGGTACATCTCAATAAATTATAATATCTTTGAAACGTTTATTTATTTCAGTAATTAAATTTAAAAAGTGACCTCCTATATTTTCTAGATTCTTTACACACAGAGTGTTCTATTTCAAGTGTTTTATTTCTGTAAATGTTGATTATGGATTACAGGTAATGAAAACCCAATTCTAAGAAAATTAGAATATTGTAAAAAAGTTCAGTATTGTAAATTCAGTGTGTCACCTGCCAAGGTTTCCTAAGCCTTTAAATGGTCCCTCAGTCTGGTTCAGTAGGACACACAATCATGGAAGATGCTGATTATGAATTGTATTACTGAATTACTGAAATGAATGAACACTTCAAAGATATTCTAATTTATTGAGATGCATCTGTAAATAACCAATTTGTAGACAAACAAGCAAAGAGAGCCAAAAAATATCGCAACCCTGTAACCTTCCCCCATCACATCTCATGGTTTATAGGATCTTAAATATAACAGAAAAATTCCCTGTCCACTCAGCATAACAAAAGGTTAGTATACAGGTTGCCACCCCCCCGATCTCAGTCTGGAAATGGCAATGCTATTAAACATAGCAGGGCCCATGCATACCAGTCACATTTCAATAAGGCATCAAAAGGCTTAATGCCCATGAAAAGGTCAATGCCAATGAATAGAGGGGACTCTGATCATGGGCATTGCCAGCTGTGTGGACACCATCTTTAAAGTTCGGACATCAGCCCTAATACTACAATAGATGTCGGCAAGGGGTTAAATATATGGCATGATATATGTTATTAGTGGTAGTAACCATTTCTTAGTGTTCAGTACGTTCTCTTCATTTCACAAACTGAAGATGTGAGATGGGACTTTTTGGGAACCAGTTATACATGCATGATTTCACTCAGTGCTTTGTATTTTTGTATATGGTCAAACTTGGACCCCAAATTTTATTTTTTATTTTCTTACTAAAACGCCCAGATGTTGCTTCCTTTCCTCTTGATGCAGTCATATATATTGCACAAAGTAAGAAATACACATTATGAGAGAAACAATATTCTATTACTTATCTTACCGCATCATAGCGCTGCTCCAGAACTGAACATTACACCAAGTGTTCTTTTATATATTATATCTACATATACTATATTTTTTTATTCATTTTAAACTTTTAAACCTTCAATTTGAAATGTTTTCTTTTGCTTAATTTTTACATTTCGCCTTTATGCATTACAATATGTATATGGACGTTTCAGTTTACATAATGTTTAAATGTATTGTGCATCCTTGTGCATATATTTCTACCATAAGTATATATCGCATGCAATTGTTTTTCGTCAATCTCCAATTTTAAACATTCATAAAAGCTTTTTTGTGCTAATAAAGAAAACTTTTAAAAGCGCAAACCACTCAAAACTGAATGAAAGGGCAGCCATTTGGAACAACACATTCTTGAACAAATATTGTTATTCCATTTTTATTTAAATTAAACAATTTGAGTAGATGCTTAATGAATCTTGTTCTATACATATTACAATGTGTTAGCTAATGCAGAAATTGGTGACCACATATTTTTCATTAGAAACTGATCATCCATTTCATAATGCATCATTTACTAAAATAATATAAAAGAATTTCTAAAAAAAAAAAAATTGAAAAACAAATAATGTAAAAGCTTCCAATAAAATTAAGAAATAAAATAGAGAAATATGCAGGAAAGAAATAAGGTAGTAAAAATGGGCAGCTATGTCAACATCTCAGTACATATTTCTTTGTGCACATTTGTTGGTCTATTAAGTGATGACCCTGAAAATGTGCGGTTGAAAGGAACTTAACAAATGTGTAAGCTTTTAAAGAAACTACCATGTATAACATTTAATAGCTGAGAATAAAAATTTCCAACAACTGAATGAAAAGTAGACTTTTTTGAAATATGAACTTGAATTGCAGAATTTCTATATAATGCAGGTCTCTTTTTTGCTTTAAGGACAGCGTGAACCTAAGCTATGATAGGTCCCACAATCCTGATGATTAATCTTTTCTCAGCAAGAAAGTGTTCCAAAGGATGTCTTGGGACAGGGTCAGCATTAGCACATGGCAAACCCTGGTAGATGCTGAGACCCATAAGAATCTGGGTAAACATGCGCAATAGTTGTTCAGCAGTGATTGGGCAGGGGGACACACTTTGACTGTCCCCAAAAGCCCACATATACCTGGATCTGACTTGCTTTCCTTGCTCTTCAATTACCCCATAAATGTTGGATAAAGTTGAGTTCAGGAGAATGCGGAGGGAAATGTTTGACAATCAATCACTTAATGCTTTGTGATCTTTAAGTAAACTTTGTGAAGTTTTTTTATATGGTATTCTTACTCTTTTTACTATTAATAGATTTCAACACAGTGATCTCCAGATCCAAGCCAGGCAAAGTCTGAAGAAGTACTGTCAATTTTACAGGGTGTGGTCAATTTAGTGCAGTTCATATAGTTCATAGTGCATATCCAAAATAGGCAAACCACCTGCAAACTTGATTATATCCAACACAGTGATTTACCATATTTTTCAGATGATAAGACGCATCTAACTATAAGGCTCATGCCAGGTTTAAGCAAGAAAAATTAGGAAAAAATATTTCAGACTAGTTTAAGCTTCCCTGGTAGAGAAATTGAGTGGAGGGATCAATGTCACTAACTGGTATGCTCACAAAATGCACATACACAAAAAGCCACATTGCTCCTCATGATATAATGGCATATAGGTACCTCTACACAGTATAATGGGGAATTATACTGTGTGGGGGCACTAATGGGACATTATACTGTGTGTTGGTCACTAAGGACCATTTTATTGTGTGGGGAAACTAATGGGTTATTAGACTGTGAGGTGTGCACTAATGGGGCATTATACTGTGTGGTGGGCAATGAGAGCCATTGTATGATGTGGGGGGCACTAATGGGTAACTGGGTCACTGCTCTTTTAGCACAAATACATTTCAATAGCGGTAGCAATTGTCCCTGGTGCCTGACAAGTAATGTGTCATGTACCAATTATTGATCCCTGCTGCGACTGCTGTAATGTATCAGGGCTAAAGAGGTAGCAGTCAGGAGATGAGTGTTTCTTCCAGCCACTGTCATTATTAAGAGCCAGGAAGTAGGGGTCTGGACAGATGACAGCCACAGTCCATGTTCTGACCATGGTCCGCCAGCTGCATTATGAAGAGGGCAGTTTTCTCTCACCTGCCCTGATCTGACAGATCGGTATATGAGGCAGGGGAGAGATTGCTGTGCAAATGTAAATTTCTCCCGATCATTGAGAAAGTGGTAAGGGGGTGTCTGGCACTGTTGGAGCCCCTTGGACTATAAGACAAAGGGACTTTTTAGTAAGTTTGTCTTGTAGGCCAAAATATACGGTATTTTGCAGTATCAATCTATCACATAAATCCATAAATCCACCTTATATAATAATGCACTTGGACTTGTTTGCTTGAAAATGAAGTTTGTACTAAGTGACTGGAGTTTTATATATACTACATGTAAATAGATATACTGTATCAAACATATTCTATTAGTTCTGTATTTATGTATGACAGACCATTCCCATTATCTAATCTTTAGTACAGTTTTCTTTTCCCAAATAACATGATCAGCATTGGAAATAATATAAACCATGTTTACCTCTAATACCAGAATATTGTATGATACTGGCATCTGTAAAATAGCATTTCATAGAGATATATCCTTGTTTGACTTTTGTTGAAAGCACCAAAGGACTTTGATGTGAAATTTAGGTTAACAGGTCACCTCAAATCCTTGAGCTGTTACTCTTGTTTCGCTGGCCTACATACAGGCAAACTACAAATCCATGTGGTCATATCTCAGAATGTATCAAGCTTCATAAAATCTTAATATTTACAGCACATTTTTCATGTGCATCTATAATAAAATCAAGGAAGTAGTTTTTTAAAGAGAAAGTACTGCATATTTCTTAGATTGTTTTGTGAGATACCTAGACAATGAGCAATATTAATTCATTACATTTAACTGTTCATGGATAATAAGAGAGTCCGACCTAGAAGAATAGATTTATTGCAGTGTGTCCTTCATCAAATACGTCTGAGTTAGGGTTCTCATGGATCCTGACCGTGGATCTACTGACCCCAACTCAGTGCTTTATAGATCCATATGATGTTGTAAGTTCAGGTCAACAGGCCTATGGTCAGGCCCAGATACATCTTTAATACAGACACTTAGATGCAGAAGTAAGTAACCCAAATATAACATTTGTAAAATTGTTATGTGAGATATAAAAGAGAATACATATAAAATGGAATGAATACATGTAACTCCAATTGAGTTGTGCTATTACTGTCCAATCACTTTTTACTGAAAAGTTACAGCAATTTTCAAAATTTCAAAAAGGATTCAATTGTCAATGATTGATAACTACTTACAATAACTTACAAACTGGATTAAAAAGTCTTTAGAATCTCTTCTTGCTTGCCCTAAGACTAGAAAATCTAGTAATAAATAAATCATCCAAAATCATACCTTTTTCGGGCCAGATGTCTGTCAGTTTATATACACACTGTGGTATTGAAAGAAGCAATGACTTTTTGACACAATGGTCCAAAACGTATCCCTTTTTGGGAAGCAATTTCAGGCTTCTTATATTTACCCTGGATATAATGGGTTCCCAGCAGCAGCACTATGGAACATGATGCACAAGGTAGGAGATGTATGGCTGTGTAGAGGTAGTAGCAGCAACAACAGTACTATATTGAACACAATGGACAAAGCAAGAGATGTGCAGCTGTGTATGTGTAGTCGTAGCGGCAGCAGAGGTACAGTATGAAACATGATGAACAGTGGCCCAGTGATAAATAGCCAGTCAACACTGTGAGCAATGACAGATCTATTTATTGGCATCTGGCAGAGTTGTGTGAAAATGCTCATGGATACAGTGCCTTGCGAAAGTATTCGGCCCCCTTGAACTTTTCAACCTTTTGCCACATTTCAGGCTTCAAACATAAGGATATAAAATTTTAATTTTTGGGGGAAGAATCAACAAGTGGGACACAATTGTGAAGTAGAACGAAATTTATTGGATATTTTAAACTTTTGTAAAAAATAAAAAACTGAAAAGTGGGGCGTGCCAAATTATTCGGCCCCCTTAAGTTAATACTTTGTAGCGCCACCTTTTGCTGCGATTACAGCTGTAAGTCGCTTGGGGTATATCTCTATCAGTTTTGCACATCGAGAGACTGAAATTCTTGCCCATTCTTCCTTGGAAAACAGCTCGAGCTCAGTGAGGTTGGATGGAGAGCGTTTGTGAACAGCAGTTTTCAGCTCTTTCCACAGATTTTCGATTGGATTCAGGTCTGGACTTTGACTTGGCCATTCTAACACCTGGATACGTTTATTTGTGAACCATTCCATTGTAGTTTTTGCTTTATGTTTGGGATCATTGTCTTGTTGGAAGATAAATCTCCGTCCCAGTCTCAGGTCTTTTGCAGGCTCCAACAGGTTTTCTTCCAGAATGGTCCTATATTTGGCTCCATCCATCTTCCCATCAATTTTAACCATCTTCCCTGTCCCTGCTGAAGAAAAGCAGGCCCAAACCATGATGCTGCCACCACCATGTTTGACAGTGGGGATGGTGTGTTCAGGGTGATGAGCTGTGTTGCTTTTACGCCAAACATATCGTTTTGCATTGTGGCCAAAAAGTTGGATTTTGGTTTCATCTGACCAGAGCACCTTCTTCCACATGTTTGGTGTGTCTCCCAGGTGGCTTGTGGCAAACTTTAAGCGAGACTTTTTAGGGATATCTTTGAGAAATGGCTTTCTTCTTGCCACTCTTCCATAAAGGCTAGATTTGTGCAGTGTACGACTGATTGTTGTCCTATGGACAGACTCTGCCACCTTAGCTGTAGATCTCTGCAGTTCATCCAGAGTGCTCATGGGCCTCTTGGCTGCATCTCTGATCAGTCTTCTCCTTGTTTGAGATGAAAGTTTAGAGGGACGGCCGGGTCTTGGTAGATTTGCAGTGGTCTGATACTCCTTCCATTTCAATATGATCGCTTGCACAGTGCTCCTTGGGAGGTTTAAAGTTTGGGAAATCTTTTTGTATCCAAATCTGACTTTAAACTTCTCCACAACAGTATCACGGACCTGCCTGGTGTGTTCCTTGGTCTTCATGATGCTCTCTGCGCTTTAAACAGAACCCTGAGACTGTCACAGAGCAGGTGCATTTATACGGAGACTTGATTACACACAGGTGGATTATATTTATTATCATCATCAGTCATTTAGGACAACATTGGATCATTCAGAGATCCTCACTGAACTTCTGGAGTGAGTTTGCTGCACTGAAAGTAAAGGGGCCGAATAATATTGTACGCCCCACTTTTCAGTTTTTTATTTTTTACAAAAGTTTAAAATAACCAATAAATTTCGTTCCACTTCACAATTGTGTCCCACTTGTTGATTCTTCACCAAAAAATTTAAATTTTATATCCTTATGTTTCAAGCCTGAAATGTGGCAAAAGGTTGAAAAGTTCAAGGGGGCCGAATACTTTCACAAGGCACTGTATGTGGGTTTGGCTTTGGCTTGGCCAAAGCTGCAACTATCTGAGTACAGGGCTTATCCTGGTAATACGCCAATTTTGCCTTGCTCTCGGGAACAGGAAAAAAATTTCCCCATGTTGCTTTTATAGTTAGAGTCTAAAAGCATGGCTAACAAATAGCATGGATACCAAATAGTTATCTCTTTACTAACAATACATTTAACTAACTTTTTCAGCACATAAGTAACTAAGCATGCAGCATGCAATGCTCAGCGCTCTGTCCGAGAACACAGTTGTTTTGATTTTCACCTGCACTGTGAAGTTGCGATGATGCACATTACTGTACTTTCAATACTTTTAGGAATTTCAGTCTGTTCTGAATCAATTTGCTCATCTCTTCCTTTTTTGGATAGTTTATAGGGGTTGTTCAGCATAATTTTTTTTTTTTCTAAATTAGGCCGGGGGAGGTGAAAAAAACAAAACAAAAAACACACACTCACCTGTACCCCGTGCTTCATTGTCACCCAGTGAGGTTCGATCCTGCAGCTCGGTGTTGTCTTCCAGCAGAAGTCCCTGCCACAAGTAACCACTGAGGCCAAGCATAAGGAATAGATAGAACTGCCACTGTGGGACGTCACAGTGCAGCGGGGACTTCTGGCACAACAAGACAGCGAAGCATCAGGACCAGATTGAGATTTTTTTTTTTTTTCTCCTTTCCCGGACTAATATTAATTTTTTTTTTTTTTGTCTTGGACAACTTCTTTAAGGGTATATTGAAACAGCAAGGATTCTAGTGTGTTTTACGCATTGGGATCACCATGGAAGAACACCTACTATGTTACCCTTACAGTCTACCATTGTTTCCAGTGGGAGACAATGAGCGGCCTACAATGCAGATTTTCCACACACAAATTAGCCACAATGAATGCAGCTACAGCAATGTACAAAAAATTTAGGTTGTGGTCATTGTCCTAATGCAGAATAAATATTAATAAATTATTAACACTTTTAGTTTTGAAAGTATTCTTACTTTGCAGTCTTTCCCCTCACCTCTGCATAAAAATTTTGCACATTACTGTGTAGTGTAGTGTATATTTGAACTCTGTGAACTGAGTTTAACTTTGAAAATCCCCAGTATATCCACATTGAGATGTACTGTAGGTCATAGAGATAGAGGAGGGAGAAGGAGTGAGCAGGAGCTGAAGTATACTAGACATGAACGAACCTCTCAGGATTAATTTTGCTTCAGGTTCAGGTGGTTCGGTCCAAAGATTTGTTTCGGATTGACTAAATTTGGTACGACCCAGAGCTTAAATTGGCTTAAAATAGAGTATAGGACACTGTTAGGACTCCTAGGACGTTATCTATCCAATTTGTAGCGAAGGTGAAGTTTTGTCAAAGTGAAAGTGACAAGTGCTACAGCCTTGTTATTTTGGACAAATGTTTGTGGTTGTGAGTAGAGATGAGTGAATCGATTCTGCAGAAGTGGAATTCGATCCGAATTTCAGAAAATCTTCGATTCGCCACAATTCTGGATTTCCTGATGCTTCGCGGTAACGAATATTTAGTAAGGACCTTTGTGACATCAGACGGTCACATGATGTTCTCTCGTGATGTGATTGGGTAGGCATGTCTTTGCTTGGTTGGAGAGAGAGAGAGACATGACCGCAGCATCCAAGGGCTTCCGCCATTTTGCCGCCCACCCCGGCTCTCTGAAGCCCGGAAATAGCTGTTTATTCGCCGCAAAGTAATTCGGATCTAAGCAAATTTTTTTGGAACTTTGAATCGAACTGCCGAGTCAATCTTTTGAGAAATTCGCTCATCTCTAGTTGTGAGACTAGTTGAAAAGTGATGAAGAAGTGGTGGCTTTCCAAAACAAAAAGCCATCAAAAATGATCCATTCATGGAAGCAGGTGTGAAATCAAAATGGCATGGGCATTGAAAGAAGCAATGGCACAGGCTTTCTTGACATGGGGACCTTTTTCAATTTAACTTTTTTTTATGCCAACACTGTGGCTCCAACAGTATGGTATAGTAGAATGTGATGGACCAGGCTGCAGGACATGCCTGACTGAGTGGCGGAAATGGTAGCTGTGGCAGTATGTGTGGAAGGCAGTACAGTATGGATTAATATGATGGACCAGGCTGCAGGACATGTCTGGTTGAGTGGTGGCAGTGGTGGTAGCTGTTGCAACAAGAGTGTCAGTACAGTGCCTAATAATGTGATGGACTGAACCACAAGAGACAATGTCCAGCTGTTTTGGAGTAGCAGGCAGTATCAGTAGTACAGTAAATGAAACATGATACAGGGAGACAGTGGCAGCTCTATTTAGAGCCATCAGCCAGAGGTGTGGGCAAATCCTCATGGATCCATGCCTGATTCATTTTAATGAAAGTAATTTTTTCCACACTAGCGATGAACAGTTTGTCCTTACAAGTCATGATGTGTTAAAGTTGAGACGCCAAGATATTTTGGGTGACACACATTGTGCCATCTTCGAACCAAGTGGCAGCCGCAGGGGTGCACCTTCCATGAGGCGACCTGAGGCAATGACCTCAGGTGGCGCCACATGGAATAAACTGGGGGACAGCATTTTTTTAAAATCGGCAGCTGCTTAGCTATTATTGCAATAAGCAGCTGATGATATTTTTTTCTCACCTTTCCACGCTCTTATGCTGGCTGCCCTCCACTGCCTCCTCTAGGCAGCACTACACTTATATCATGGCACTAAAAAACGCTGGAACACTGTACGTAGCGTCCCGGCGTTCTTCAGCGTCAGCTACAGCACACCCTGGAGGAGCAGCGTATGGTGGCCAGGTTTGGAGGGTGAACAGGTGAGTAAAAATTATCAGACTCTACTCTGTGTGGGGATGAGGGGAATAAAAGGGGGTCATATGCTGTGGGTGGGCTTTAAAAAGTGGTCATATACTGTGTTGGGTGTATAAAAGGGGATCATAAACTGTGCAGGACCATAAATAGGGGAATCATATGCTGTGTGGGAGGATAAAAAAAGGGGGTCATATACTGTGTAGGTGCCATAAAAAGGGGTCAGATACTGTGTGGCGGCCATAAAAGGATGTTACACAGCACCTGAGTTAAGCTAGGTTTTTTTTTGTTTATTTGTTTTTTTTACAAATCTTGACACATTGAGCTCAAAAGGTTAGCCATCACTGGATACCACTGAACACCCTCTCAGCCATTACAGCTTGGACAAGATAAAATTCCCATATCAAACTATCCCAGCTCCTTCCACTGTTCTAACCAATTCCTATAGCATTTTGTATAGGAATTCTGCAGAGTTTTCATCTGCTGACTTTCTGCTTCCATTATACTTATACGGAAAATACCAGCGTATCAGTAGGTATAATTGACATGTCCAGTGTCCAGTGTCTGTGGATATGCAATGACAGGCTCGTAGCACAGTGCAGAAATTCTCCTTCCCTCCACTCCTATGATTTCTCTGACTATCTGCCTGTAATAGAGTAAATCTAAACATTGCTTTACTTCTCCTCCTATTATTCTGTAATTTTACTGCAGTTGTTTTGCAGACAGTGCAGACAGCTGAGTTCAGCATACAATGCAACCTTTCCCCTCTTCACAGCTGTATAAGTCAACTGATATTTGAGAGGATAGGTAATGGAGGCAACCCTAAGTCCCAAAATGCCTGGGACAATAGGGTATGTATCAGTTTTTCTCCTCTCTATATTCCAACTCTGCTTTTTCTCATAATGTCGTCAGCCAAAACCGTTATCACCAGGTTTCTTGCTCACAATATAAATAGCATGAACACCATGAGGGGGGGTGAAGTTCTTGGCTGGTGCCCATGCACCAGAACAGAAGTCTATGCCAGTGTAAGTATAGTATATTTGAGTTCTGTTGTGAGCATCGTAATTTTGTTGGGCTAAGGCATCCTGTCCTGGCTTGCCATGGATTATACCTTTTAAATATACCATCTGGTTATTGACTTTGTTATCCACCTTTGTAATATTTATGACCTATGCCTAGGACAGGAAGCAACTTAGTGGCTTAAGGCTGGAGTCTCCTAGCAACTTCTTAACTTCTCCCACTATCTGGAAACCTCAGAACATAAGTCATTCCTGTCTAAACAGCAGCAGAGAAATGGCTTTGTTAACTCCAGAATAAAGCTGGAATGAGCAAAAAGCCAGCATTAAATAGTATAAAACATTATAAAGCATTAATATGCATTTTGTATTAATAAAGCAGTTAACTTTTTAGCAGTGGTCCTTTTGGGGGCACTACACTTATATTGACAAATTTTGACATTGTACCAAAGGCAGAAAATCAAGTGCAGTTTACATGAGTCTCAGTTCACATCTGTGCTGTATCTTCCATTTGAAAAAGAAGGAGAGAGGCTTTGGCTCCAAAGCACAATGGATCCCACTGACACCCAATGGATTTTACCTTAATTTAAAGGGGTTGGCCATTTTCAGACCAATACTGAGAGACAAATGTTATTACTTATATCATAAAAAGTTATACAATTTTCCAATATACTTTCTGTATGAATTCCTTACAGTTTTCTAGATCTCTGCTTGCTGCCATTCATTCTGCTTACTCCCAGTGGATAAAAATCAGTCAATGGTCATGTGATGGGCGCACAGGTGAACAGCTCATCAACTAGGCTGAAGTTTAACTGTGCTGTGACTATAATGATTTGTGCACCTGTGTGTTCATCACGTGACCGTGGACTGTATATCACATGACCATGGACTTATTTTTATCCACTGGGAGTAAGTATAGTGAATGATAGCAAGGAAAGACAGCAAGGATTTTTTTTATATCTCTTTAGAAGGAGCTATATATGCAACCATAATTATATCTGAAAATGCACATACTGAGGGCAATATACTGGCTATTTTTTCAGCCTTGACTCCCTTTCCATATCAAGAGAGATATAGCTCATTATAGACAGAACACCTCAAGATGGCAAAATAATCCAACAATGCACATGGACTTTTTTATAGGATACGGTTCTAGAGTCTAGACACTCTCCATTTTTTAAGTACACTTGAACTGCTACTCACTACTATTCACCCTCAAACCTCTGTATTACCATCTTTTATCAACCACCAGGCCTTGCCACCACTTTTTTGACTACTACCTGGTTCTACACTTCTCCTCAACTGACATGCCCAACATTATCGTGGTGACGTCAAAATTCCGATTGACACATCCCATTCAGTTGCCTCAAAACTCCTTACATCCTCATTCTGTAGTATTGGGAGAATGTGGAGAATATGGTTGCAATATGTTGTTGAAACGGGTTGAGCTGCAATACTAACCATAGGCCCTATACAACGTGCAGCAGTGTGCTCAGTACTCAGTGAAGAGGTTGCAGCACTCACCTGAAGACAGCAGCCTGCCTTCTATCAATTAATATGTGGGTGTTCGTGTTCTGGGTGTCAGACCCCCACCAATCACATATTGATATCCTAAGGATAGGTCTTCAATATGTAAGTCCCAGAAAGCCCCTTTAATATCTTTATAATATATGATAGGGTTTTCCACTGTTTAGTACTTTGGTAGTATTTAATACTGTGCATTTAGGACAGGAATATGCCATTTCATTCTGCTGTGTTATCTGTCAAACGGTAGGGGCATTTACTAGACTTGTTCTAGAAGGTCGGTTGAGTTTAGGTAATAGCTTAGCAATTCCATTAGGTAGTTAGATCAGTCTAGGCCACTTAAGTGTGCCGTAGAAAGGGGATATTCACAAAAGAGGGAAAGTTCAGAGGAGAAGAAGAGAGAGGAGCTGCGTGTGAAAAACATGCAAGTGGATTCAGTTTATAAGAAATTGTACCTCCATGTTGTATAAATGGAAGTATAGACATTTGGTTGTTAAAGAAAAGAGTAACGGCATGTTCACACAGTGGAATTTGCCTTGGATTTGATGACAGATTTCGCCCCCCGAATCCGCCTCCCAGTGTTTTTAATGAGAGGCAGAGATCGCAGCAGTACGCGGAAAAAAGAAGCGCCCTGCTCGATCTTGCCGCGGATTCCATGACTGATTCAGCTGCGGATTCCATGGCTCGAGACTCCCTGTTAATTAGTCCCATTCATTTGGGCCTAAACAGCAGGGGGAAGCTGTGGCAGAATGCCGATGCACTGCCCTAGCATCCCGCCGTGGCTAGACTGCGGCGAAAATACCTGCAGTGAAAAATGAAGAGGAATTCTTCTTCATTTTTCAGCGTGTGAACATACCCTAAAAGAGTGTTTCACGCTACACCTGTTAAACTGCCACAGGTATCCTACCTCAATAGTACACCTAATACCAAGAGTACCCCAACTTCCACCAGCCAGGAGACAGCCCCGAGGGTGTTATTTGGGAAAACTACTACAATCATCTTCCACACCAGTGATATTTGCACAAAAGATCTTTTCTCCACAAATGATCTTTTCTTGAAAGAATTTTCACAGACAGATCACTGAAAGATTGTGTTTCTATTACCTGTATGGTCATTTGGCCATATTACCTGTATCAATAGTACACCTAACACCAAGAGTAACCCATGGCTTTCCACACATACCTATGAAATTGACAGCAGGAGTACAACCAATATCCACCAAATAATACCATATACACATACGACAGCAATATTAGAATATAAATAAGGGAAGGTATAAAAATAAATGATCACATAATGATCGATAAGTGCATAACTGTTACCCAAAATTAAATAACTAATCAACCCAACAATGTGGGTAATAAAGACCCCACACACCTCTATACTTGATTCGTCAAGGGTCATCTCCTTGGCACATTTGTCTATACCTAAAAACTGGACATCATGGAAAAGTCATGACAAAAAAAAATAATGCACCCAAAAGGAGTTGTTGGAATTGTTTGAAACATTCTATGTGTGAATGTGATGATGAAATGTGTAAGTGGTTACAATATTATAGGGAAAGGATAAGTTTATTGGGGGAACCGTACAATTGAAATGAAGCTCTAGCACCGTTTGGCCAATCTGTTAGAAAAGTTTATTATCTATTCATCACTGAAAAGGCACATTTGCGTTGTTTGATTTTATTTTTTGTACTTGAACATCAGGTTTTAGGCACAAGTTCTTGCTCATGCAATATATATTAGCACACATGAACTGTATTTCTTATTATAGACATTAGAATAATGAATGTGCATGATTATAGATCCTGCCGAAGTTGGCTTCCCAGTTGGTTCCATAAATGCTTGTTACAATTTGGCAGAAACTTTCCGAGGAAACCTTTGCTGTGTGTGTACGCGAGTATTATCCTGCTGAAAAAGTGAAAAAGAGCAGAAGGAAGTTTTGCACAGGGTGTAATGCACATATCGCTGAGCTGTTAGGGTCCCTTAGAGGTGACCCACTGTCATATGCAATGGCTTCCCAGATCATCACATCACCAGGTGGAGCAGTGTGTTGTTCCAGAGCAAAGGCAGGATTGAAGCACTCACCACAAGGCCCCCATATTTGAAACCAACTATTGTTGCTTCCCAAACAGAAATCTGGATTCTTTGCTAAAGACAATATGCCTCCAGTCTGAAGCAGTTCAGGTTACTCATTCACAACACCACCTCAGCTGAAGGCAACAGTGGCTGGTTGTCAATGGCAGGACTTGCTAAGCACCTGGAAATTGTCTGGGCAGAGAGAGGATTGTATAATGAAGGTGCCAACTATGTCTGGAAGCTCCTCATGTTTGCATCAAATGATCCTTTCTATTGGTGGTGTGTCTGGTCTGTCTGGAGCCTCTTCATTGTGTGTGCATGGCCTCATGTAACCACTGCTCCTAACAGCTTGGTCAGAACAGCCTTGGCGGGCAGTTTATCGAAATAACAATCCTGCTTCTTTAAGTCCAATGACACATCTCCTCTCAAAGTCTGTCAACTTGACAAAATATCTCACGTGTGTCATAGAGGCATGTCTAGAAATCAGCCATTTCTCACTAGTGTTAAGCAAACTTCTTGAGATTCACCTACCAGTTTTGCTTTTGTCTAACCAGAACTAACAGTGTTATTCAGCTCTCCTGGACTCTGCCATGGCATCTGATGCAAGTCCCCATCTTTTTCAGGCCTCCTACACCCTCTTAAATTGGGTAACCAGAGGACGACTGAGAATTGTGATTGAGCTTTAGTCGTTACGTCAGGCATACTAACACCATGGTGCTTAGATACAAGTATCATGGCATCGGCGCACCCCATGTGACTGCTGAGGCCTGTGATTGGGCCCTTGGGGCAGATGATGTCCCACGCTGGACACCACAACAGAGCCCAGAAGAGATAACACTATTATGTTTACTCACCTGTGCTTCTGCTTATTATACTCTGAAGAGACTCCAGAATATAATAGTGGTTTGTGGGTGGCGAACTGTCAAAATTTTGAGTCCGATGAAATCCCTACATTTTTGTAAATTTTTTTATGAACCTGGTTCATTATAAAGCAGTTTGCTTGTCACTGTCTCTCACCAAGAGGTACACTACCCAAAAGTAGCTTCTTAAGAGCCTGCAATTATTTGCATATCTGAGACTGCATGCTAAGTTCTGTAGCAATCCGACAGTTCTATTTGGAAGCATTATTTTTTTGTTAATAAGTATATGTATAGCATTTTCAACTACTCCCCATTTTTGTTGGTTACCAAGTTATTAAGTTTCCTCTTAAACCTCAAAAATCAAAAACATAGGGGTAGGTTAATTGGCATTTTCTGAAAATGTCCATTATTTGTGTTTGTGGTGGAGATAAGAATAAAGGGTAAATTAGATTGTAAGTCTCACTGGAGATAAGGAAAGGTGGGAATGGTGAAAATCTATGTGCAGTGCTACAAAATATGTCAATACAGTAAGTAACAATAAATTCATTTCATGTAAAAAAAATAGAGAGAAAATGTTAGAATAATGTACATGGGTTTGTTTTTTAGAGCCAAAGACACAAACTCTCTCATAGTCAGTTGGTTCACTTCTAGTGTCCTCATTGCGCTCACTAGATTAGAAATTGAATGGGCAAGTTCTCAGCTCTCAGCGAAGAGTGTGACAGTATAGCAATCACTGAAGTATATGTCAGTGAAGTGATAATGACTCAAGAATGGTAATTTTTGGGATTCTGAAAAGGTTCCTTATAAAGAGAGACCTTTAGGCAGCAGATTCTGGAGGAAAATGAAGTGCAAGGTGTGTAGAAACAAAACAGAGAAACTGTATTTTGGTGGTTGTGTGTGTAATATAGTGTGTTGATGAACAGTAGATCGACTGGTTGCAAATAAATTTCAACTAATCAGCAATTTAAATATAGATATATATAAAGACTCTGCGTAGATAATGCTGGTAGTACTATGTATGGGTATAATGAACTTAACCCCTAAAATCAGTTGCATTAACTCAGTCTCTCTCATACAACCATAATAGCACAGTTTCTGTATGGTTACTGTCAGTACACCAGGTACTCTTTACTGCTGACCCTATCACTTCCTAGATGCCCGAAGCTGCCTCCTTTGAGTGTTTTCACTGTATTGCTCTGCTACCTTTGGTTTTGGTTCCAGGGACCCATATCTCACGGTCCACCAATTTTATGGTCGCCCAATACTCTGTTTCTACTCTGTGAACGTGACTTTGTGCTGTCTGATGTTTCTCTCTTTCTCCTTCTAGTGCAGGTTCTGCCTCAGTTTCCCTTGACTCACTGCTAACCACTTTCTGCATTTCTCAGAATGCTTTTCCAGAAACTTGTTTCTTACCAAGCATGCCCTCTATCCCTAATGAATCTACTGCAAAGTTAATGTGGATGATCACGAGTCATAGATGATTTCATTCTTGAATGTAGAGTGTTGCGAGCCAGTGCAAAAAATGTCAGACTATTGGAAGTAGATTTGGTAAGCAGCCTCTATTCTACAAAAAGGTCAGGGTCGTACTGGACCACCAGAGTAAGAAAGGATCCTCTAGTGGGCCTAGGTTTGACTCAATAATGGACCACAAAGTTCCAGTAGAGGACAACCCCATTTGGAGCTGACTTTGGTAACAATAACTTGCCATTAGGTTGTATTTTTGTTGGTTGTATGACCTTATTAATAATATATTCTATGTGTTTTAATGATCTCAACAAAGATTATAATGGAATTAAAAGTAGACATGCTTATGTTCTATATAGATGGTGGCTTGCAGAATAATCTCGTCCGGTGGGCGCAAGGAACCCCAGTATTACTGCAATGTGAATGCGATTTGGGATGTGTACATTTCTAAGATAAAACCTATTATTCTGTATAGTTAACATTATTTTGTGTATAGACACTTGGTCTTGTGTATGACTAGAACAGACAGTAAAAAGGAATTGTAGATTTGCCCGTTTCAAATCTGGCTCATTGAGAACAACTTTTAATAATTCATTTTTCTGTTATGATAAACTTTATATTTGAAAGTTTTAAAGGAGGGAGAAATTGCCACGGGCAAGCCTAAGAGTCATACATATTTTAGCTTTGAAAGTGTATCTTTGATAATAGGGTTAAAGTGAAATTTAACGATCCCACCAAATAGTCACTGGTGATAGTGCCCTACAGACGTTCTAATATACAGTACCGATTCACTTCGATTTGTTTGTGTTATTTTAAGAAATAGACCATAATACAAAATACTTTGAAAACTCAGTATACACAGGAAAGTAATTTTCTGCTTGCATTTTGCCGGTAATCATTTGGAGCACTCTAGATAATTATCATATTTATATGTAATGAATATAACATACTATTTGGGTCAAGCAAGGAAGCTAAATGTAGCCTGCATAAAGTAAAAGAGGAGTTTCAAGTACACATTTCTTGTATTTAGTACATGGCAGAGTTTTAAAGTGCACGCTGTGAGACAAATATATTCTGCCACAATAACAGCTGCACAACATGTTCTATTGAATATTCCCCTTTAAGAACTGCTTAAATCCTAAATGATTGTAGGGACCACTAATAGGCCCCATTTTCTTATGACTTCAGATGTCAATGCTGCTTTAGAAGAGATCGTAAGGGTAGGGCAAATGGATGCACAGTGTCATGGTAGACTCAGCACCAGCTCTTTTTGCTGCCATGGAAATGGAGTTGTACCTCCTATAATAGCCCCAGGCAACAATTATTAAACTGTAAATTCTCCAGAAAGTAAATCACAATTTAAACTCATACCAGCAGTGGACAAAGTAGCGTGAAAACTAGGGAAAAAGGCCAAAAAAACATTCATTTGTACAGCTTTAAAATTATTTAGTGTCATATTTGAAAAAAAAAAGTATACAATAAATTCAAAAAGATAACTAATCATATAATAAAATACAGTAACTATATACAACACAATTTTGTAAAATACCGTGAAAAATACAGGAAAACAAACAAGTGTAATTTTAGAATGCAAACTGAATCTTAGTAAAAAGAACAAAACAAGTAATAATAATAATAAAAATAAAATAGCATAATGATAAAAATAAATTGTGTAACCAGTCCCTTAAACATAGCTTGTCATTTGTAATATCTTGGTAATGTATACCTTTATTTCACTGATTATTTCATTCATTATTTAATTCAATGTCTCCATTTCATTCACTGGGATCTGTGCTGCAACTGCTGTGGTGCGACATGAAATCTACATAAATGTAAATATGTAAATATATTTCCTGTATGAAAGCTCAAGCGGTGCCACCCACTAGAATTAACATACGATGAGCACAAAAGAAAATCTGAATTGCAGATTTCATCTGTAACCAATCTCGCTTGGTGCAGCATCATCATGTCAATAAATAAAGCGAACGCAACAATTAAAAGCTATGATCGTTATTATTTTATTTTATTTTCCTATTCATGTGCGCAATATAGACAGCTGCTGCATTTTTTCCCCCCCTAAGCTATAATTCATTACGCTGAGGTAAAAACAGCATTCTTTGAAAATATTGGAATGGAATGAAATGGTGTGAGGCCCGGCTGCATCAAAATGAACTCGCTATTTGCATAACCTGCATATGCCATTTGCATAAAGCATGTCTTATTTGTGTCATTAGGAGTCAGCAATGTGGCAGTGCAGTATAATGAATGCAAGGAAATGCTATTTCCTGAAGCCAGAAAGGTATGTATTTTAGAGGTATGCATTCATTTTGCTGGTTAGTTCTGTCTACTATGGTAAGGGATTTTTTACTTACTGAATGAATCTGAAGTGTCTCTTTACAGAAATAATGCCAGCTTAGACTAAGCCATTACAACCATCCGCAAGAAGGCATATAATGGTAAAACAAAAAGCATGCATTATACAGCATAGTGCTAATCTATAGTGTACAATGTATTTGTCTTCATTATTTAGAGAAAAAATCTTAACAGCGCCTTCTCTCTGATAAAACACAGGCATTTGTCATGAAAAATACAATACATTTATATGCAAAGTAGAATATTTTAGCTCTGGTGCACCAGTGGAATGATAGTGTTTAGACATAATAAGTAGTATTTGCATATTGCTGCATGACGCACCCCATAAATGGGCTGTGCTAGGTGCTGCTACAATACATTCCATTGTTCGGTACGGGCGCTGACGACTGATTGCAAATAAAATTAATACCTGCATGTGTAAAACGCCTGAGTGAGAACAGACACAATCCGAGAAATAATTCTTCTAATACCAGTTATTAATAGGGTTTTATTAAACTGAATGCGACTTAACATACAGTAACCATAGTGCGGTGCTATAGTCTGGGCTCTCATTAGGGTAATAATAACCCTTGCCTATATGCGTGGCTGTTTACATCTTGGTAGACCGATCAGCCTATGGATCTACGTATATGTGAACTTGCCTTGTACGTGTTTTGTTTTGCTTGTGTTCTTCTCTATGTGGCCATTTTGCTTCTAAAGTCTAACAAGGAACTAAGTGGTGCAGGCTTTCTATTGGGAAATGAATGCAAGTGTTAACAAGGCCTAATCGTCCCTTTTGTATTTGTTTCTTCATTAAGCCTTAACTATGCTCTTGTCTGTGGACACAGAGAGATTTGATGTGAAGATGGTATGACAGGCTTGGCTTCTCCCGATGCAGCTGGCATTACTGATGCCCAAAGCCAGAGCCCGTTGTAGTGGGATCATGAGAGATTCGTTCAGAACACAGTTTGCCTGTCAGTTTCCCATGCGCCTCAGAGTGCTCAGCTCTGTCCCTGAATCCCCTTAATGAGAAGTGGAGGACAATGCCAGTATTGTTGTTTCTTTTGGAAATCTTGTGGAAAGAACAATCGCTGTTTACCCAAGCATTTGTGCTACCCAAACTCTGCTGATAATTACTTCTAGAGCCCTGATTAACTCTGCTCTCCGCTTCAGCACAAAAGCCCATTGAAGTAGACACAGGACAGAGCCTTCTCTACCTCGTGGTCTTTTCACAGTTTACATGGCTATGTTTGAGGACTTATATTTACTGCAGAAACAAGAACATACCACCCTGATTTGCACACGGCACATCAAAAGATTACAAGTACACACTAAATCTCTTCGTTTTCTCCTAGCCGAGCAATTCTCAAGGTGTTCAGCGGCTGTTATATTATTTTAACATACACCTTCCTGACTGACAGATCACGCAGTCAAAAATAATTGTGAAAAAAAAAAAAAAAGAAATATTCGGTCAAACGATCCTTATTTTACTTGTTCCTTTGTACGCCATGCTAGGCCATGCAGCGGTTTTTTTTTTCTAAGCACAAATCATTTAGGTTTTTTTCTTTCTTTCCTTTTTTTTCTATGATTTGGGTAATAATTTCAGTCTGTCAAATCTCTGGCAATAGTCCCCTCCCCCATGCAGTTTGCTTGCAGCTCTATGCAAAATAGCATCATGAATATGCGTAATTATGGAGATTCATGGTAATTTTTCAGGGTTATCCAATGTGACGTTTATAGGACAGCAGCATATATCAATTTAAATGGGAGTGACAAATACTGTAGCTTTCTTCTTTCTATAGTGTTTTCAATATCCTTTTGGTTTCTCAGGGGAGCACCAAGAACTGGCAGAATTTTAGATCACACCATTAAAAATCAAATGTACAATTGTACTCCAGAACACATATAATGCCCGTGGAAGGTACATGTATAGGATATATGTGTGTGTGTATATTTATGTACACACATATATATATATATATATATATATATATATCCTGGCTCTTTGTCTAAATGTGTATCTTCTGTGTGACCATAAATATATAGTTTCCTTTGGTGCATTGTTATAGTGTGTGTATGTAGGTATGTACATATATAAGATCAACTGTGCACTGTCTGTATCCCATATTTGGACATAAGGTTTACCCTACTATATATATATATAGAGAGAGAGAGAGAGAGAGAGAGAGAGAGAGTATACATATATAGATATACTCTATTTATTATATATATTTATATATACATATATATATATATATATATATATATATATACAGAGAGAGAGAGAGAGACAGTATACATGTATATGTATATATTTATTTACATATATATACATATATACATGTAACACATCTATCTATCTATCTATGTATCTATCTATCTATGTCCATATATGTGCACGTGCATATTATAGAATGCTATAATTCATATATATATATATATATATATGTGTGTGTGTGTTTCTGTTTGTACAGTAGTATAATACAATGCACGCATCTCATACGTGTACTTATTTATCAGAACAGTTCCATTTGCCATTGCTCTTTATTTAAGAGCCCGCCACCCAGGCTAGAACACTCTCCAAATAATTAGTGGTGCCTGCTGCGGAAGATAGTAGCAAGGGAAATAATGAATAATGACACCGTGCATATCTATGTGATATTTAAAAAGCCTAGCTGCATAGCAAATTAACAATATGGCAGGGTATACTGAAAAGAGACTGGCATATGAATTTTACAATAATCACAAAATAAACATTGCGCATCATTTACATGATCTCGCTGCTGCTGATTCAAACACATACTAAGCCACTACAATCGGCTGCCGGCGCTTACCTATGCATTAAAATAAAGAAGACACATTAAAAATGGAAATTATTTTAACCCATTCAGTCTGCAGCACGTGATAGCAGAACTGCTAGCGCTTAGGTACTGTCTGGGCTTTCAGATGTAATTTATTTATCTCATTTATTGGCCTAGAGCTCTTTTGTGCATACAAATGAACTTTTATGTGTACTCGTGTCAAACCGGAATTCCTGAAAATGAATATATATATTTATAATTATCATATGGCGATGCTTATATTTTAGACATTAAAAAAATTCCCCACCCCAAATTAAAAAAAAACAAAAAAACACCATGCTTTTACCATTGGCAATTTCAAACCAAAAAAGTGGACTTTCGTAAAGCTGAAAAAAATTTTCAAAAAATTTACTGGTGTTATGGGATTGGGCATGTTTTTGAGCTATCTGATGAGCAAATTTGCTCATATTGCTAAATTATTTTTCTGTTCACATTCAGAAAGATCTCAATATGTATTATATTTTTGCCAGTGGTTTCTGAAAATGCGCTCATCACATCATTTTTTTAAACATGGGTAAATGGGTGTTTCTATTTTCCTCCTAAGTGATGGACTATAGTCAGGCCTCCCAAAAAACCTAAATAAAATGGGTAATGTTAGTTTTCAGTCATTTCCAATCATATGATATTTTCTGTTTCCAAACACCATTCTTCACATAGCATAGTGTGTATCATTACCCAGCAATCCTTTCTGCTAATTGAAGAGTGATATTGTATTTACCCAAGCAGACTATCATTGTAAGACGTCTATCTCTAGAGCGCCCAAATATAATTGCATGTAAACTTTTGGAGATAAATGAATGCAAAAATAAATGAATGAAAGAACACGACACATCCAAAGCCTTTTTGTTTCATATTCGTGTCTAATATCATTCATATGTAAGAAGCAAAGTTTCCCTCTAAGAGATCCGTGAAACGCATGTTAAATGGACGCTCTAAATCCTGTAAGAAAATCAGTTTAATTTAATCCCAGATATTCTTCAGCATGCAAATGAATGCTCGAGGTTTCCCTCAACCCGCTGTCACATAGGCAGCCAATTTACACACACTGGCATACTGTATGTGCTATGGGTCCTCTGATCACCCCTCCCCCTCTATCTCAAGACTTGGTCTCAGCTGCCTGCCCTTCACAGAAAACCACAAACCAAGGAAACATATCAGTGGTAGCGCCCTGTAAATTAACTTGACATTTGATGCAGAAAAAAACCTAAAAGCTTACAAAAGACATTGAAAACAAAAGCCACTCAGGACCTACAGTACATATATTGCGGATTTAAGAGCTCTACATTGTGGTGATATTCTTGTAGCCATAGCCAGTAGATGCACACATCAGTTTCTTTGTTAAGATAATTCATTCGTTCACCGTTAAAGGCATATGCATCAGTTAATAAACACTGACCATATTCTGTATGATGGAAAAAAGGGCTGCTAGTCCGCGTAATAAGACTAACAGCCGCCTCATAATGCACATACGTAATGAACGGAAGGGTACATTGCTGATTATTACCGAATAGACGTAATGTGTGGGAAGAATGCATGGCATCCCCAATACTGTAGTTCCACTACATGCCATAAAATCTGTAGATTGCCATGTGCTTCATATGTTTTCTGAATAGAAACCGCAAATGCATTAGGCCATTATACCTGCTTTGAAGATGAGCTATGGAAGACGTAATTACTCCATATCAGAAGCTATATTCACCAAAGGTGAGACACCGTGTATTTAGGCTATTAGACATGCAGGAATGTTAACATTGCATTATTAAGCGTTATTGTGACTGCCGTGTCCCTCTGCCTCCTCCCTTCCTCTCCCCCTTTCTCTGGCAGTCTGTGCAGAACTAGCACTACAGCATCAAACCAGTGCCTGGCCCTATGGTTTCAAGCATACGACATAAATGCACTGTCTTTTAGGCAAATATATGGAGGTCCTTTTTAAAAAAAAAAAAAAAATTATTATGTGGTGTAAAGGTATAATAAATGTATATGCCAAAAAACATAAAACGTTGAGTAAATTATACTTCTTACTATTGTTCTATCATATACGACATTGCCTGATGGGTGTTTGTATACGTAGGATTGGTTCATATAGAAATATGTAAAATGATCAATAAATATTTCAGTAATTTAAAGTGTGTTTTATATTATATCAAGAACCTATTATATTAAGCACTCATTTTTGTATTTTTTTGCGTATGTGTAGTATGACTATTGTATTATATGTTTTCAAGTATATTTGTATATCTCTGGTTAGAGGTATGATATACTTGGGGTTCAAATGACTTCCTTGGTTCAGAGACCGAGATAAAGAAATTAGACTATTCGCTCTTGCTATTATATATGTACATCTATCTGCCCCAAATTAATATTTTGCTGTAACAGCACATGTAACAGCAATAGTACACAAATAAAATGATACGGAACGGGAGAAGGGATATCATCAATAGTAAAGCAATTTATAGTCACAGCTATTTTTAGGAGATGTTCGTTTTATCGAGAGTCAATAAAAGCTTTTGCTGTACGATCTATTTGCAATTCATATTGTAGCAGCTTTCATTGTATTGTGATTCCCTTTCATTGCTGAGAGATGGGAGGATGGCACATAGTGCAGTCGGGCAAAAGGAGATGATCAGCAAAAACACAGCCTCTTATTAGTAGCATGGCATTTGTCAGTGAAATAGAACAAAATACACACACTCAGTCCATGGAAAAGAATAGTCGTCATATACATAAAATATTACCTCTACTAATGATAACAAAAAGCTCATTGGTGAAAAAATAGAAAAAAGGAAATAAAAAAATAAAAAGGGAAATGTTTTCATTTTGGCCTTTATTGAACCTTGGTATGAAGCCATCTAAAGACGTTTCAGAGATGAAATATACACAGACATGAAATATTTAAATTCAGAATTCCCTCATCTTTCTAGTTCTGCTAGGTTTCAGAACGCCCTCACGTACAATGCCATGGCTGATTTCACTTCATTTGCATACGTTCAGTATGCATACGCTCTTTGTTCTCCTGAAATGGAACACAGTATGGTGACAAAGCAAAAGCTAAATGCAGCAAGCGTTCTCCTGTGCTTTTTACATAAAGCTATCCTATTGCGATTGAAATACTTTCTTCATGGCCTTGCTTGCATTTCTTAGATAGGGGAAGCAGGATCTTTAGCAATCACTAATGATTAGGACCCTTGTAGAAATGGAGATGTTTAATACATCCAGGCCACAGTAGAAATGCAATCTAGAATCCTTGCCTTACAAAACAAAAAATTTTTCACAATCTCTCTGCATTTTATTCTTTTCCCATGTGATTCCATTGAAGTGTTTCATATGACATTCTGAATGCAGTTTTTGCTTTAAAGAAATATAGAAATATAAAAAATATACCGGATTAAATTTTTACATGGGTTTTATTTCAGGTACAAATTTAACCTTTTTTTCTTTTCATAGGCTGTTTCAGAATATCTAATGGACAGTGAAAAATAGCAAAAGCTTGACATGATGTTATCATTTATTAACCATCAACTGCACAGTATAGGCCACATTTATAGGCATTCTGAAAGTGGTTAATAGATCTGGCTTAATGCCAGCCCATTTATTTGCCCAAGGGCAACGTCATTTGAATAAAGGATCTTTTTTTTTCGGATAGATATTAAATGGGAGCTAGATAGAAAGATAGATATATGATAGGTAGACAGATAGGTAGATAGATAGATGTGGATTAATACACAAATATATTAAATATATAAACAGATACAGTAGATACAAAGATAGATAGATAGATAGATAGATAGATAGATAGATAGATAGATAGATACTGTAGATAGATATTAGCAGAAAAAAATAAAAACAGAATATGTAGTAAAATAATACTGACTCATTGTGGTCATGACAGTATTACATAGAACCATGGATTCAATCTCAGTAGCTGTTTTTAGCGTCAAAAGTTTTTATTAAAGAAAAACCTTAAAATATGGCACAGTCAACCAACAATCAACATAAAGGGGGTTTTCAGATCAAAATAACTAACAATATAGATTATTGGTATAACACAAAGAACTAAAGTGGAAAAGAGAAATAGAAAGGAAGAAAAAGAAAGCTGGTACAAGGAACATAGGAAAAAAGGGAAAACAAGGGAATCAGTCTGTATTGGCTCCACTGAAGGGATAAAAAAAAATTCTAAGCATGATATTAACATGATATTAGGCTAGCAAAAGGAAATGACTCCTTCTCATGGCATGAGAGAGACATGCATACCTGGGACATGTAAATAATTGACCAAGGATTACCAAATTTTAGAGAAGCTTTCATAGAGTTTCCACGGATCTCTAAGATTTTTTTTTAAAGGTCTAGTCCAGGATATTTGAGTACTGGTCCAGGAGGCCAGGGAAGGTGAAAAAAAAAATACTCACCTGTCCCCGACGTATGTCACCTGGGACGTCCTCACATTTGTCACCGGTGATGTCCCGGGTCCTTTCCTGACCTTCCTTGATTGGGCTCACATGTGGCGAGGACTTCTTCCGGAACAATCCCCCGGTGGCAGACACCTGAACCCTGGGAACAGGTGAGTATAGTTTTTTTAGGTTTCACCTTCCCCGGGCTCCTGGTCCAGTATTGAAATATCCTGGACAACCCCTTTAAGTCATCATATTGTTGACCCTGGCCTTGTCCTGGTCCACTGAAAGATGTGAGGTTGGGCGAGTTTATGTAGTTTGGTGTGTTTAGGGGGTTTGTCTGCCAATAACAGTATGGAAGTTTTGTTGGGGAAAGATAGCAAGGTGACTCTTGAAATTACAGTACAAAAGCAATTTGAGACGATTTGGCATCATGTGAGTTCTATATAATATTTTATTAGAGGTTTCAGCCAGGGTCACTTGATGCCTTTCCTTCACTATTCTAATGCATCAGATCTGCATACCAAGATCTTACTTCAATTTGAGCATGAAACGCAGTTTGGTGGCTAGGATGCCATGTTTTGATAACTGACCTATGTCTGATTTTTAGGCTTCTGCTGTGCTACTGGTTTCCTGTGTATTCCATATCTGACTTCAGGAATTTGACGTCAATGAGAGCTGAGATGCAGTAACACTGCCCTGCCATTATATAGTGCTTCTGGCTCCATGCACTGTATATTATGGAGATTGGAAGCATCGACAAACATCTGATCTGTGCAGGGACTGGCTATTGGCTCCCCACTGATTATATATTTATGGCCTATCTGAGAATATGCAATAAAAAATATTAGGGACATCCCCTTTAATCTTGTAGGATAATTATTTTTACCAAATCAAAAGGCCTATTAAACTGCTATATTATTCTCCCAATTTTTGGGAACAAGTGTTTATAAGAATGTTTATTCCCGATAATTGGCCCATGACATTATGCTGCTGATCAGCCAACAAATGAGCAAACACATTCACACTAGAGAATGTTCCTCCCCCATGTAATATGCATCTGGCAGTGTAATAGGTCGAGGGAAACAAGCACTGATCAACTTGTTTGTCTTTGGCAGTGTATTACTACCCATAAGCTCTGTTCACATCATGTTTCATGCATATGTTTGGTGCATGTGCCAAGAAAATTTCTCAATGCATGTGCCAAAGATAAGGCTCCAGCATATGCAACTGTATCTCATATAGTTGAATACATCGCCTAAAGGCTCCTATGTTAAAGAAATGTATATTTTATTCTTCTAACTGTAACTGTTGTTATCATTAAGTGATAAATACTAAAAATAAAATTAATATACAGTACACACCAAAAGTTTGGACACACCTTCTCATTCCAAGAGTTTTCTGTATTTTCATGACTATAAAAATTGTAGATTCACACTGAAGGCATCAAAACTATGAATTAACACATGTGGAATTATATACTTAACAAAAAAGTGTGAAACAACTGAAAATATGTCTTATATTCTAGGTTCTTCAAAGTAGCCACCTTTTGCTTTGATTACTGCTTTGCACACTCTTGGCATTCTCTTGATGAGTTTCAAGAGGTAGTCACCTGAAATGGTTTTCACTTCATAGCTATGTCCTGTCAGGTTTAATAAGTGGGATTTCTTGCCTTATAAATGGGGTTGGGACCATCAGTTGTGTTGTTCAGAAGTCAGGTGGATACACAGCTGATAGTCCTACTGAATGGAGTGTTAGAATTTGTATTATGGCAAGAAAAAAAGCAGCTAAGTAAAGAAAAATGAGTGGCCATCATTACTTTAAGAAATAAAGGTCAGTCAGTCCGAAAAATTGGGAAAACTTTGAAAGTGTCCCCAAGTGCAGTGGTCAAAACCATCAAGCGCTACAAAGAAACTGGCTCACATGAGGACCGCCCCAGGAAAGGAAGACCAAGAGTCACCTCTGCTGCGGAGGATAAGTTCATCTGAGTCACCAGCCTCAGAAATGACAGGTTAACAGCAGCTCAGATTAGAGACCAGGTCAATGCCACACAGAGTTCTAGCAGCAGACACATCTCTACAACTGTTAAGAGGAGACTTTGTGCAGCAGGCCTTCATGGTAAAATAGCTGCTAGGAAACCACTGCAAAGGACAGGCAACAAGCAGAAGATACTTGTTTGGGCTAAAGAACACAAGGAATGGACATTCGACCTGTGGAAATCTGTGCTTTGGTCTTATGAGTCCAAATTTGAGATCTTTGGTTCCAGCCACTGTGTCTTTGTGCGACGCAGAAAAGTTGAACGAATGGACTCTACATGCCTGGTTCCCACTGTGAAGCATGGAGGAGGAGGTGTGATGGTGTGGGGGTGCTTTGCTGGTGACACTGTTGGGGATTTATTCAAAATTGAAGGAATACTGAACCAACATGGTTACCACAGCATCTTGCAGCGGCATGCTATTCCATCCGATTTGCGTTTAGTTGGACCATCATTGATTTTTCAACAGGACAATGACCCCAAACACACCTCCAGACTCTGTAAGGGCTATTTGACCAAGAAGGAGAGTGATGGGGTGCTACGCCAGATGACCTGGCCTCCACAGTCACCAGACCTGAATCCAATCGAGATGGTTTGGGGTGAGCTGGACCGCAGAGTGAAAGCAAAAGGGCCAACAAGTGCTAAGCATCTCTGGGAACTCCTTCAAGACTGTTGGAAGACCATTTCAGGTGACTACTAGCTCATCAAGAGAATGCCAAAAGTGTGCAAAGCAGTAATCAAAGCAAAATGTGGCTACTTTGAAGAACCTAGAATATAAGACATATTTTCAGTTGTTTCACACTTTTTTGTTAAGTATATAATTCCACATGTGTTAATTCATAGTTTTGATGCCTTCAGTGTGAATCTACAGTTTTTATAGTCATGAAAATACAGAAAACTCTTGGAATGAGAAGGTGTGTCCAAACTTTTGGTCTCTACTGTATATTATCAAGAAGGTTTATAGATTTGGTGATTGCCACATCTGATGATAAATGCAGCTGATATCACTACAATTTTAGTACATTTTTAGATCATGTGTCTAACTTCAGTTTAGCTGAAGTTTGTACTGGATTGAAGTAAAGATGAATAGTGTTTTTTTTTTTGTTTTTTTTGTAACTTTTGCATTTTATTGTTCAGCTTTAAGAACAAGACACCCTTTTGCTCCCACCATATTGCTTCTAATCTACTGCCTATATACTGTTGTAGGGCCATTGTTATCATGATGAACATACCTATTTTTTGTGAAAGTGCAATCTTGCTGCCAAGAAAATCAACTTTAAGTCTAAGGCCCCACGTGGCATCCCACAGCAAAAAAGCACTGCTGGAAAAGCCACAGCGGCAACGCGCTCTGCGGACTTTCTGCTTCAATTATATCTATAGGGAAACTGCTGGCATTTACGTAGATATAATTGACATGCTGTGATTTCCAAAACAGCGACGGTTTTGGAAATCGCCGGGTGTCCATGCTTCATATTTTACAGCAAAGTGGTCATGGGATTCACTAGAATCCTATCCACTTTGCTGTGACTGTAAAACGCCTCATTTTTTTCTGCAGCATTCTACGCCACACGGGGCCCCGGCCTTAATCAGTTGCCAAATGATCCGGTGCATTCAGAACACACCTGCTAGAGCATCAATTTTCACCTGTAGTCACCACCCTGCCAGGGAAACCACTGGCGTTTCCGTAGGTATAATTGACATCCTGTTATTTCCAAAACCGCACCAGTTTTGGAAATCGCCGCATGTCCGCAGCGCGGTTTTTACCACAAAGTGGGAATGGGATTCGCTAGAATCCCATCCACTTTGCTCTGACTGTAAAATGCCGCGATTATTTCTGCGGCGCTTCCGCCGCGGGCGAATCGCGCCATTTACGCCACGTGGGGCCCCAGCCTAAAGAGGATAGATTCAGTTATTTAGTCAAGGGATGCACACCGCACAATTTATTGATGTTTCCTCAACAAAAAGGCAACTCCTGTCCTTATCCTCTATTAGATCATACAGTTGTGCTAAAAAATTTACATACCCTGGCAGATTTTTTGGTTTTTTTGGCCTTTTTTCAGAGACTACTAACCATGAGTGGAGAAAAAGTTTTTGTGTTATCATTCATATTCTCTGAAAAAAAGGCCAAAAAAACAAAAAATCTGCCACGTTATGTAAACTTTTTAACACAACTGTATCTTACTGTTCTCTCGCTGTGCTTGATCCAATGCTGAGCAGGTCCCATGCCACTTTATACACTTCCTGGATTCTCTCAACACAGATGACCACTTGTCCAGTTAGTAGGGGTCCGTAAATAAACATTACCTCTTCTATTATTTTACATCATTCTGACTGAGTTTTTTTTTTTATTTATCTGGGTGGACAACCTCCTCAAGTTGAGGCCTACATAGAAGTGTCTGCTTATCTGTTATTGTAGTCCACATAAGCTACCAAGAAAGTTGGTTGGACGAGCTCTAATAATAATAATAATAACTTTATTTAATATAGCGCCAACATATTCTGTAGCACTTTACAAATCAGAGGACACATGAACAAACAATATGAGACAATACGATGTGACAAAGAAATAAACATATCAAACAATAGGAGTGAGGGCCCTGCTCACAAGAGCTTACATTCTATGAGGAGATAGGGGGACACAAGAGGTCAGAGGGCTTGTTTGCTACAATGGTCCAGCCATCTTTTAATAGAAAAGGTTGTGTAGCTGAAGCTGTATGAACCCGTCACCAGCCTGTATCTGTGAATAAACATATACTAAGTGCAAGGAGTGCAGTGTAACTTCCAGATGGAGAGGACAGGATCTGAGGAACAGAGGAAGAAGGATAAAAGGTGTTATTGTTCTCCACCTCCACATACAACACTGTGATCAGGTCACGTGATAAGCCTGACCATACAAATGTGATTTTAGGGCAGTTTTGAAGCTGCTGTAGTTGGGGATTAATCAGATTGTCTTGGGTAAAGCATTCCAGATCACCGCTGCAGCTCGAGAAAAGTCTTGGAGATGGGAATGGGATGATCGGATAACAGGGGATGCAAGTCTAAGGTCATTGGCAGAACGGAGAGGATGGTTAGGGCGGTAGACACTGATGAGAGAGGAGAATTAGGGGGGCGCAGCGCTATGGATGGATTTGTGGGTCAGTGTGATAATTTTATAGTGTATTCTGTGATGGATGGGCAACCAATACAGCGACTGACACAAGGTAGATGTGTCTGTATACCGATTTCACAGAAAGATGATTCTGGCGGCCACATTCAGGACAGATTGTAGTGGGGAGAGTTTAGTAAGAGGAAGCCCAATTAGAAGAGAATTGCAATAGTGAAGACGAAAGAGAATCAGAGTGATAATGAGGGTTTTTGATGTTTCCAAGGTTAGAAAAGGGCGAATTCTAGAGATGTTTTTAAGGTGCAGGTGGTAAGAGCGTGCAAGTGTCTGAATATGTGGGGTAAAGGTGAGATCTGAATCAAATACAACCCCCAGACAGCGGGCATGCCGCCTTGGGGTAATAGTAAGGCCACAGACAGAAATGGAGATATCAGGGTTAGGTCGGTTAGTAGATGGAGGGAACACAAGAAGTTCAGTTTTTGAAAGATTCAATTTCAGATAAAGAGAAGACATGATGTTAAAGGCAGCAGAGAGACAGTCACTGGTGTTCTGTAGTAGTGCAGGAGTGATGTCACGGGATGAGGTATATAGTTGGATATCATATGCATGAAGATGGTATTGAAAGCCAAATTTGCGAATGGTTTGTCCAACTGGGGCTGTGTACAGAGAGAAGAGGAGGGGACCTAGGACCGAGCCTTGAGGAACCCCAACGGCAAGGGGCAGAGGAGAATAAATAGCACCAGTGAATGATACACTAAATGAGTAGTCAGAGAGATAGGAAGAAAACCGAGAGAGAGCGTTATCCCTGAGGCCAGTAGAATGGAGCATAGTGAGGAGGAGTTTGTGGTCTACAGTGTCAAATGCTGCTGAGAGATCCAGAAGAATAAGTAGTGAATAGTTCCCTTTAGATTTAGCAGTCAAGAGATCGTTGGAGACCTTTGTGAGGGCTGTTTCTGTAGAGTGTAGTGCACGAGAACCTGATTGTAAGGGGTCCAAAAGAGAGTTAGCAGAGAGCTCTCTTACTATCCTATATCTTTATCTATCAATGTGATTAAGGGCAAAGAAAGAGGTTTGTTATCCCATCATTTGGCAATATCACATGCTTCTTATGCATATACCTACCTCTAAAAACACGCTTGTAATTGATTTGTATGTGAAAGCAGTTATCTTATAATTTGGTGCTAATCTGTTCTGGCATGTTTCAGCATATCCTGGATCTAGCTATGCACTATATCTAGAATTGAACTACATTGTTTGTTAGTATCTTCCCCACCAGCTAAATGAACTATGATATTTATCTGATGATATTTATCTGATCTTGATCTCAACCTTGTATTTTCCTAAAGGGGAAATCCAGTCAAAATTATCATCAGATATGCAGAGCTAATGCTGATAGTTCTACCATATAAGACAGTGGAGGCTAAATATGAATTCCTACATCACCATTTCATCATTTCAGCCTCTATTCTTGAAATACAACTCTGTAATAGGAAATTTACCTGTCAGAGAAATGCCAGCAAAGCACAATTTTACTGATTTGCTCATCTCTAGTCATGAGTGATGAATATAACGTATATAGTAAGGGGGAAAGAGGCATGCTATTTCTATGCCAACTTTTACTTTGAGTGATCACGGTAATGATATGGAGGGACTAATATTCAGTAAACACTAAATGTTTTTCTACCCAAAAAACTATAAAATAGCCAAAGATTTATAAATCTTATAGTAGCAGCCAATGACTGAGATTTTTTTTTTTACTTTTAATTATCTTTTGTGAATAAGGAATGGCCCATTTGATAACAAAGTCACAGTTTTACTGTCAGTTACTAAAATTGTAATTGAAAAGTATTGTCTCACTTTTCAAAAATGGCTTCCATAGCTTAATAGCTAATACATCACTAAATTATTATGCTGTAATGGTAAATTAGAAAGTAGGCAATATTATAAAATTGCAAATGAAAGAGATTTAGAGAAGTCACTTGAGTTTGCAAGATGGTAGTTAAACAGTATAGGGATAGATTTTGGCTACATTTTGGTAAGATTTGACTAATAACCTCAAACCGCCAATCAATTAGAACTGTATAACTGATGCTAGATTCACATTTTCATTCCGGGTTTTCATTCTTTTGGTCTTCTTGGGGACCCAAAAAACAGAATGCCTACCCGCTTAGAAAGCCTTTACCCGCGGAAACCCATAGAACCCATAGACTATAATGGGACTACTGGGTTTCCGCCAGTTTTGCACCTGAAATCATCAGAGAAAAAAGTCCTGCTTGCAGGACTTTTCTCTCCGCCTATTTTAAGCATAATGGGGGACAGAATCCCTGAACACACGTGTGAACCAACCCTGATATGTTAGCTGTTAGTTGTTTTAACCAATTTTATATCACTTGATGGTAACTCATAACATTATAATATTTAATCCATTGCTACAGAGAACACAAAAATTACAGATGAAGCAGAGTTAACCTTCACACTTAATGTTACAACACTGTGGCACAGAGCATTATCTCATGTTTGTCAGTAACTTTTCAATGATTTTGTTGTTAACTTTAAGATTTTGATTTTCTGACAGCATTTGTGACATTAATAAATATTGTAACATACTTTATGAATGGATTTTGGCTCCTGTACTGATATCAACTTCTGTGTTCTTTGTCTTCTTTCTCTCACTGGAGTATGGATGGATGGGTTCTAATAAAGCAAAGAAACTAAGTCTGGAGGAGTCACTTTAAACAGTTATATCTCAACCATGATAAACTGTAGAACAGTGTTTTGTAACATGAAAGATTGTAATTTTTTCTGTATTATTTCCAGAGATATCCACAGTTAAAAACACAGACAGTATTGGGATATTTATATGCAGCTGCAGCTGATCCCAATTCCTCACTGAGTTAGGCTAGGTTCATATCTGCGTTGGAGTCTCCATAGGAGACTCTGCTACAGATTTCATCTAAAATTGTCATGGATGACTCTTCTCTCCGCGGGGTTCAGTATAAAACTGACGGAAACCCGGCGGACCCTATTATAGGGTTCACGGGTAACTGCTTTTTTTAGCAGAGGGTCTCTCTGCCTTTCACATCCACATGTAGACCCAAATGAAGGAGAGATGGACGCTAGTGTGAACCTAGCGTTAGCCAGTAATATACTCCCATTTTTACCTTGATATCCACTGACACCAGAAGTACCTGTAGGAACCAGGAAGCATCCAGTTCTCAACCATCTGAAATGATGCCTGGGCACTAGAATGGCTACAGGCTGGGAAGGGCTAAAAACCAAGGATCTTCCCACCTTGGTAGTGCTAGGCTGTTGCCAGTTCTAACTGGCTGGTTATGATAATGGTGAGAACCACATATAGTTTTATAAAATTATTTTAAAAAAACCTGAAATGGAGTCTCCCCTTTTCATAACTAGTTACATACAACAGCCTGGTTTTGGCTCTTCTCAGCCTGATAATGCCAGCCCATGACCATCTCAGTACCTGACCATCACTTCAGATGATCTGGTACTGTATGGTACCTAATGCATCCTTGTACCCCTGGTGGTGGTGAGTAACTCTTTACCGGCTAACACTAATGCTACCCCCTCCACCCCCATCTTCATAATGGTTGATGTCAATCATATAGTGGTCTCTACTAAGACAGTAATATTAAAATAAAAAAACATAAATACATAAGAAAAAAAAGATTTTATTGGAATAAAACTCACCACACAACCCTCATTGATATTTATTATAAAAACAAGTTAATTGTCAATGTGGTTCAACTAATCTGGCATAGTCCAAACACTTTTGGAACCCTGTAGAAAACACCAGAAACACATTAATGAACATAATATGAATAAATAATTCAAATATCATAGTTACCTCTCCTGGTCCAGCACTGCTTCTTCCTTGCTGTAAACCAGCCAATGACATCCCATTGGTTGTCTTAGATCAAACAGTCACAGTTACTAGCTTTTGTTGGCCTGCTTGGTGAATGAACTCTAGTAACCCTGTTTTGGTGCATGCAGCTCCTGAGATGTGGACCAATTATGTCACATCTTTGAGGCTCTGCACACCAGAATGCATGGACTCCTTCAGCTACAAAGGAGACCCTGCAGTCAAGTTTGCAGTGATGTCAAAACTGTCAGTAACTCCTTGTAAACCACAGTACAGACAATCCCAGCACTTTAACCAGCTTAAAGGTTATTCTTGGTTATGCCATGACTGAGGGGTTACTCAGGTTTTGCAAAACTCAAAAAGTTTGTAAAATTTCGGTCAAATTTATTTACTCATTTCTAGTCACTAAGGTTTTAACAAGCTTTGCCTACATCAATTGGATAATTCTGCTTCCCTGTTCCCCCTCCCCTCTGCTAAATTGAATTTCACACAAAAATTCTGCAATATTCAACTGGAGGTGGACTACAGGTTACATGATTTAGTTAAGACATACTATATTAAAAGTCTATGGACTATGGGGAAAGAGTGAGCAGAGGGAAAGAGAGAGAGAAGCAGAAGTAGAGTCTTTGCTTGATGCAGGAGCTAAATATGAGCTTATCTATCACAAGTAAATTACTGTATGCATATCAGTACAAGTCAGTACTTCTCTTTTTGCTGTATGGTCCTGGAGCTGTTTCTGAATTAGAGATAGTTATGGAGCAGATTCTGCTCTATTTAATGTTTGAATAGCTCCACCCAGCATCTCAGAGTGGATGCAAATTAGGGATAGAGACTGTAATGAGGAAAACAGCTAAAATTAGCTAACGGCTAAAATTTCAGAATACAAGTCATAGAGGGGCATGTACACCCACTATATTATTGATTTATGCAAAGTTTGGTTAAAATTGACATGGTACTGGGATATAAATTAAAATGTTCCTATCAAGATTTGAATATTGTGAAGTTTACTTCTTATTAAGAAACATCTACAGAAATTCTATTATTGAATAAGATTCCTTATAGAATGCAAAGTTATGCTACGCATCTGTGAAGATAAGACTCTTTACTTAAGTATAATATGTTCTTGGCACTGCAATACTTTCTCCTGGTCATGAGCCTCTTTACAGTGTGTCATATTTCCCTCGTGTCATCTTTCCAATTCTGAAAACTGAGTTAGAGAATTAAAACTGTATGCAAGATACAAAAATAATACCCAAATCTATACACATTTATTAAGAATATATATAGTAGCTGTACTGGATAGGAGCATGCCCATAATATAACCATTAAAACCTTGCATGATTAGTATGCCTTAGACCCTGTACTATATATTTTAGATAGACTATTCATATATCCTGGAGCAGCTACCATACAAAGAGTGGCTTCCTCTCTGTGGAACTTGCTTGCATTGCACAGACATCTTATCAATTTGAATGGCCACTGAGCAATTCTTAAAGTTACAGCAAGTCTTAAATTGCTAATCGATGGGGGTCCAACCACTGGGACCTCCACTGATCATGAGAACTGGGGAGGGCTTTTAATGGAGCAGCTGGGCGAACAGCATGTACTGCTCCATCCTTTTTAATGGAACCACTGGTGATAGCCAAGAACAGTGTTTTTGATATCTCTGTCCGTCTTGCTACTCCATTCAAAACTGGCATGCAAAGATCCCCAGTTCTCATAATTGGTGGGAGTCTCAGTGATCCAACCCTTACAGATAGCTTGTTGTGATTGAAATATCCCTTTAAAGCAGACCTCCAATTATAAAATAACTTTTCATAAATAAATAGCACAAGTGACTATAAGAAACGTATTTAATTTAATTTAGAGAAAAAAGTTTATTTTTCTACTTATTGGGCTGATTTCCCCCTCCTTTCCTTCACTCAGTCTTATCAGTATTAGAATCTGTACTAGTATGTTGCCTTATATACAGAAGTCTTTGGTGAATGGAAGGATGGAGAAGATACTGCTGCCAGTTAATAAGTGACCTATTGCCTCATTCTACAATTTATTTATCTACTTTCTTATTTACTAAGCATAGCAAAGCTAAAAGTAGTGTGTATGTGTGTGTGTGCATGTGCGTGTGCATGTGTGTCTTCCTTTTGTCCCATCTCCCCTTTCCATAGAATCCTGTGTTGAAAGTAATTCTTAAAGCAGGAGTGGAAAACAGCCTATTTTATGGGGAAAAAAGCATTTTTCTTTATTAATATATATTTCAAAATTTCTTACATTCACTAGTACTATTCATTTATGAAAAATTATTTTATAATTGGAGATATACCTTACCTTTTCCTGAGGCGCTGCTGTAGGAAACATAGATTACAGCTAACTACAGGGATCCAAGTAAAGGGACACTTTGTGATCATCTTATTGTCAATGGACCTTTTTAAGAATTTGGGATTATCTAAAGCAGATACCAATATTATAGTAGTTGTCTTATTTAGATAAGTCATGTACATATGAATACAGTGGCTGCCAGAGCTTTCCTCAGCACTACCTGCTCACGAGATTTAGAACAAAGACAACAGGTCTGTGTATTGCTGGAGCATAATGGCCAATTATTACAACCCCTTTAACTGTATCCCCAGAATAGGTGTTGAGGCCTGATTATTGGGACCCCACTGTTGCACCCCTATAATCACTAGAACAGGGCCTCAAGCCACACCATCTCACCTTTTCTCTTTCATTTGTTCTTTAGATATCTCCATCAGTCCCAAAAATGTTTAATTGAGTGGCAGGTTACATGCTCACCTGACACTCCATTGAAACCATCCCTAACTGTAGTTGTACAGTGAGAAGGTAAAGAGGGGCTTCTAGTGATCGGTTGACGTCTCAGTGGTTGGGCCACCCCAAGGATCAGACATTTATCTTCTAAGTTGATAGATGATAATTGTATTTCCTGGGAAAATACCTTTAAAACTGATACTTGAAATGAGTCTGTCACATCAAAAATGCCTTCCAAACCAACAATAGTGCCAGGTAGTGCCCTTTAATAGGGGTAGATACATGCCTTTGTGGCCACAAACAAATGAAGCAGAGACAATCATCTTTTATGGATAAGCAAATCAATGTGCATATACTTCAGAGGCAGCCCTTGATTTGCTTGCCTACCAACAACTATGATACACAGAGAGGCTGAAAATGTCAATCAGTGCTAAAAGGGAGACATATCACACAAATTTCAGAGGTGGGATACAGCATTTGCAACTGCCTGTAAGGAAATTTGTCAAAAGAGGTCCTGCCCTCAAAGTACTTGAAAGCAGATTTGCATAGCCATGAAGAGATAATAAGTTTGCATTGTTTCATTGGTTTGTGGCCACAGAGGTGTTTCTACTCCTATTAAAGGCATCTACATGGCACTATTATTGGTTTGGGATATGATAGACTCCCTTTAAAAACAGGTCAACAACATTCTATGCTTCTCAAATTAATTTAAAAGTGGGAAGAAGGTATTAGGTAGGTCAAGGAACATAATATTTTCATTTTCTTAAAATTTGTGGCTGTATTATTTCTTCATCGCATCTAATTTTCGCAATGTAAAATCTTTTGGCCTATGTAAAACCCATTTTCTGTTAGTAAGATAAATGTCTCAAATAGGTGTGATCTTCTGATATGTCAGTTTATGAAGTAATAATTGATGCAAATTTCTGCAGCCAAAACTGTAACTAAATCAATATCAGCTACCGCAATGCAACATTTAGTCCATATTAAACCTGTGATAACACATAATCTCAAGTCTGAGAGATAATGGTTATTCAACAGAAAATATGTAAACTCTGTTTTATCAAAATTGGGTGTTTGATGTTTAGTAGACATTTGCTGTGGATCTGCTGTCTTGCATTTCCCATATCTTTCAATACTTTAATTGGTAAATTTGAGGAAATAGCAGAAAAATGGATATCATCAGCAAACTTCACATAGCAGAGACCAAAAGATTACGTGACCTTGAACCAGTGAAACCTTTCATTATAAATAGAAATACGCTAACAAAATAAATTAATCTGTGCACTAAAATTATTATTAGAATGAGAATTAATTACCTAAAGAAATGGAAAGCTTACATAGTGGATGTTTCATTTTACTTATGATAAAATTGTAACTTGTGGATGAAGACGTGCACATGAATTTTGTTGTGAGAAGCTCAAATCAATACTGGTTAATGTAACATAATGTGTATAATACACTGATAAAATATCACTTATTTCTGCTGTTTTCCAGTCTCTTTTCCATAATTAATAGTGGTAGTTAGCATTAGACCTAATGCAGGTAGACTATACACAGGAAACATGAAACATCTCTAGTTTATATGTGCACTGGTTAAATGAGGCCCATATTAGGTATGACCTAACACATCTTTGCGTGTATAAGATAATGTGTAGGCAAAATGTACTGGTATAAAGAGGTAAATTGGTATGTAAAAAATAATGATTAAACGTTCTCTAATGGGCTAATAAAAGCAAAAATAAAAGAAACATACTCGACCAATCAAAGACTGAAATCTTCAAAAAAAATATCAGATCTATCTATAACTTATTCACAACATAAATAATATTTTTTTTCCTTCATACATATTTACCTATGTAAGAATGCCTAACATTATCTGTGAATTTCCTGGGGAAGTATTATACAACTACAACATTTCATTCTGAGACCTTGAAGTCATTTACCATGAATTTACAATTTTTTTTATTTTTTCTTAAGGAAGACTCTCAAGTGGCAATATTTGTCTTATACCTGTGAGTCAATCTTATTTCTCATGAAGGATAAGTCAAACAAGATTTTCTTTAATAATGATGAAATACATGACAACAATGAATGTATATATTTTACCATAGAATTTCATGTATTTTTCTTTTAATTAAGCTTTGACTTCAGTTACTTGCATGTATTACAGTTCATAGCAAGATGCAGAATGCCAATCTGTGCTAAATCTGTCAATCTGACAAGCACTCTGATCTCTCCTGAAGCTAATCTATGCTGAAATGCTATTGGATTTATGTTTATTTTTTTAGATTTGAGCTTAGATTCTCAGAATAAGTCTCAGAAGTGGAGAAAGTGGTGCTGCAAAAAGGGCCATTAGCTTGTCTGACAGATTTAGTGTAGACTGTCATTCTGCAACTTGCTATGTAGTGTAATACAGGCAAACTACTAAAGCCAAGCAAAATGTTATTTAGGCTGCTTTCACACTACTGGACGTGTGACCAGTGGCGTAAATACCAGGGTAGCAGCGGTAGCGGCTGACACAGGGCCTGGGACATTAGGGGGCCTGGCAGGCCCCTGATGTTTTTTTGTTTTTTTTTTAATAGGTCATTACCTGCTGGAGTAACCACAGCAGGTAACAGGCCCTATTTACTTACCGATCCCCGCTCCTGCTTATGGCCGCCTGAGCTTCCCCTTCTGTGAGGCGGCTGTGAGCAGAAGCGGGAATCAGTAAGTAAGGCCGCGGGCCCACGATCCCCACAAACACTGCTATCATTATACTCTGGGGTCTTTTCAGACCCCATAGTATAATGATTGGAGGCCCAGGGGAGATGAGGGAACATAAAAAACAACGTTACTTACATCTCCTGCGCTCCGGCAGTTTTCGGGCCTCTTTGGTGACGTCCCAGATGTCACGTGGGCCAGACTGGCGTCATTATGCATCGCGACGCCGGCCTGGCTCATGCGACATCTGGTCCAACATTGAAGAGGGCCGAAAGTAGCGGGAAGTGCGCCGGAGCCAGGGAGAGGTAAGTAATATTGTTTTTTTATGTTTGTATCCTCCCCTGGGTCTCCGATCATTTTACTCTAGGGTCTGAAAAGACCCTAGAGTATAATAATTGTTCATGGGTGGTCCACAATGGCGCATAATGTGGGAAATGTGGTTTGTGCGTGGGGTGGGGTCGGGGGGGGGGCCATGTCAAATGTTCCCCTTGGGGCCCAGCCATTCCTAGTTATGACACTGCTTGTGACTCAGTCCTTGTGAGCGCCAGATTTCCTGACCTGTACTGTACATTATGCCGAGAGAAGGACTCTTAGTATTATGGTTATATATGATACCAAGATTCTCTGCCTTCCCACGAAATACTGCCCCATACTATAATCACTATAGGCAGTATGTTGCTGGAGGGCAGGGACTACATGGCATCATGCATAACTATAATGCTAGTAGTCCTTCTCCTGGCATCCAGTGCTCACACAGACTGAGTCTTCATTGGTAGTGCCTTAAGCCCAATAAAATTTTATCCATAAGGAAAATCATTGCAAAAGTGTCAATAACAATAGCATTCTTTGCTTTTACTAGTATATGTACATTTTTAAAATGTAGATGCACTTATGAAGCATGCTTAAAGTTAAAAATAATGACAGGGACAATGCTGGAAAAGTTGGGTTGGCCAAAGGCAAACATCAGCTGGCAAGCCTCATCTACATAGGTCAGGTTTCAAAGTGAAATGGTCTGATGAGTAGAGCTATGCTTTGACCACCCACATTCAGACTGTGTAGAAATGACCAAATTTTGCACGGAAAATTACTGGCATCCATACATGTACATGGGGTTTTCAAAAACCATATGTACATGTAATGGGAAATATCCAAAATATGGATTTCAGCATACTTAGTATGTTGTAAAATTGAGGAAAACTGCAGCAAAACTGAAATAAAATCTGCATGTACCATAAATCTGCTACATCAAGATATGCCTTTAATATGCAGCAAAATGTTTCTGTTTCTGATATATTACGCATACCATATCAATCAACCATGAATTTCAATAATCATCTTCATCCATCAATAGTAGTAATATTATTCAGTGATGCTGAATGATTATTTGCTTCTCTATCTCACATTATACTAAACATTGATCTTAAAGAATAACCGCTGTAAGTTATGTATATGTTATTCCATTAGATATTTCTTAAGTTTTCACGCATGGTGTCTCCTACAAGGTGCTGAGAAAAAGTGACACTATAACATATTGATGGTTTGAAATTGTCATTTTTCATACTATGACGGATACTACGTATTCCAGGGTGTATTGTTTCATGGTGCTTGACTATAGACTCTGAAAGAATGATTACAGTGGTTAGACTATCAAATAGGTAATTGCATGAAAGCATTGTGTGTCCAGAAACAAAGCCCTTTAAATGCTGCCCCCATAAGCAGCGCAGTAGAGATGGTTGATAAATGTGATTAAGATTTCCACTATGATAATCAATGCTTTCCGTACTGTGTGGTTTTCTTTTTTATGTCAGTGGGTTTTCTGAGGTTTTCCAAAACATGTTCCTATCAGAGCATTTAAGAATTACTGACCACACTATATTATGGACATGTCTGTAAAACGTCTGTAAATTGTAATATTCGCGAGCGCAGAACTATTAAGGGCAGTTTGTAATTGTAGCCGTTGAATTGTGCCATTTTTGTAAAGATAATTATTCTCTGATAGACTGTCTGCTAAGCCAGTGAATATACAAGGTTTCTACTCAAAATAAGAGTTATTAAATCCATGCTGGCTATGTAATAACACATGCCATGATAATTAGGGGGAACATATCCTATTACTTGCCTAATGCATATGAATGTACCTTTAAACACGTGTGGGTATAGGTCAATGACTGCAAATGTTAATGCACTTAAAACTTGTATTCGTTTTAAAGACAAATGGAAAGAATTCTACATTGTCATGTTTTCTTTGTAGGGGAAGATTAATTTCTCCTGACTTTAAAAGAAACAAATATATTCAGCATTTATAGGCAAAATATATCTTCTCTATTGTTTTATACCTTTTAAAGGGCTGCTTTCTGAATCCAGGCAGCTATGTAGACAACTGATGTATTTCATCGTTGTTGCCATTGGTTTGCCTAAGGAAAATGTATAGATCTGTATTATAACTGTGTTTAAAGAGTAAATTCTTTTCCTTTGAACTTTTAACATATCAAAGGAACATGTCAGATGTTTCGATTGATTGATGGGCTCTGGTGCTGAGGCGAAGGGAACTAGTGCTGTGCCACTTTGGCTGTCATCACCACCCACTGAAACAAAGCAGCAAAAGTGCACAGCAAGATCTGTACCCCTACTGCAGTGATCGACTCTGCTCAGAGTAAGCTAAAGATAGACTCATAGACTTCAACTACTAACCCTCTAACCAAGGGACACCAAGCTGAGCCAACTGCAGGTTGGATGCCACAGGGGCATTCAATTCGACTGTGTACCTATGCCTCTTCATTTCAGTGATCTGTGGGTGTCTCAGCAATTTGAACCCTACCGACTAGAACTTTTGACATGTGACTGTGGCATGGTGGACCTGGCTCTTCCATGGCTTACATAGTGAGTCATTTATTTGAATGGCCGGATGGTAATACTACTACAATTGTAAGGCTCCATTCAGATCATATTTTCACATCCACTTAGCTGATTGATTTAATGTATGCGAAAAACAGATGCAATAAAATTTACACAAATGAATACAAACGGATGGCCATCCATTTACAGAGATCACAGTTTAAAAAAAAATGGATCCGTATGGTATATTATGTTTTTGTGTCTATCCAAAAAAAATGGACAGAAACTGATCCATTTTTCAAAAACACAGATTGCTCTGTAAACAGGTGGCCATGATGATTTTTGCATCCAGTAAACAGACCAGCTAAATAGATGTACAAAATGTGATCTTAATGGAGCCTTAGGTTGGTCGTTGGTCTCCATAGGTTTCTGAAGCTGAGGCTTTGGCATTTACCTGACTTTTTAAATATGTGCATTCTCAATTTTACAGGTATAATATGTTTTATTCACTATGTTATAGAGTATATGTAGTATGGTCAAATGTAGTATAAGAATTTTACACCTAAGGTGCATTTACATAACCATATTATAGGAATTTTCCTATGTGCAAAGTATCACCCAACAAAGTAGCAAAAAATTGTTAGTTGGGTGATCATGCAACATTGCTAAACTGTTTATACAGGGCGATATGCTGTCGACAAATGCAAATTGTGTGGAGATGTACAATTTGTTCATCACCAGACAGTAGTAATGATCTGCTGCATTAAAAAAGGAGTGGACAAAGATCAGGAATGGATGCTACTAGGAATATCTGTTCACAATTGGTTGCAAAGGTCGTCCATATAAAAGTGTACATGTCCCTGTAAAAAACCTTGGCGACCTGCATGAAAACACCTATGCTTTAAATTGTTGCCTACTTTCAGGAAAACAGAATATAATAAGCACTTTGGTGCACAACTGCTGTCAACAATAACATGAATTTATATCATGCAGTCTACACATTCTTTAACAAGTATAAGTTACATATTGCAATTCTGTTGGAGCAGCTATATTGCAGTTTAAGGCTGGGGCCCCACGTGGCATAAACGGCGTGGTTTGGCTGTGGTGTAAACGCTGCAGAAAAAAACACAGCATTTTACCGTCCCTGCAAAGTGGGATCTAGCGAATCCCATCCACATATTGCAGGAAAAATATGTGCAGCGGAAATGCTGCGATTTCCAAAAACGTCAATTATACCTACGGTAATGCCAGTGGTTTCCCTATAGATATAGTGGAAGCAAAAAATCCTCAGACAGTATTAGTAAACCTGTGTCGATGTTTCAAAATTTGTCTAACATTTGTCTATGCAAGTCTGATGGAAATGCATCAGACATTTCTAGTGTATAGATAAAACTTGGATAGATAGCATATCTTTTCATGTAAATAAATTAATGTTATATTCTCTTGGTAATTTTGCACCATTCTTTTTAAAACAGCTTATATTTTCACCCCAATTCCATCCCATGAGGTTTCTGTATCTTGGATGTCAATTTTGAACAAAATTTAATGCAGAGAAAAGGAAATAGAATTTAAGATGAATAACAGTAAATCATATTGCATAGTAGAAAATATAACAATTCATCCAGTTAATATCATTACTGCATACACAGTGGAATATTTACCTACAGTTTAAATAGACTGTACGTGGAGCATGTCACAGCATTGGCCTTTATCTTGCCATTTTAGTTGTCATATGTCGGAGGTAGTTTGTAAGGTAGAAACATCCTTCTATATCTCTGAAAGAGTTCTCCACTGAACCTATTATTTGGTGCTAGCACAATAACTTAATGGGATTTATTGCATGATTCTTTCTTCTTTTTTGACAATAGAGAGGATCAGATAGAGGGCAAAAGGGAATGAGAATACTCCAGTCTATAGTGGTTAGGAAAGTAAGCTGATGAAATATAAGCCATGATGAGTGCCAATAGGACTGACTCACAAAGTCCATTACCTTGTAACAAGACCATTCTTGACATGCTTTCCATTCAAGTCATTGGCAGTTACATCTCAAACAACACATTGAAAGGTAGAAGACCTTTATGAATCACCCCTCCTTTCCTGGAGCATCATTAATACATGTAAAATGTGTTACTGCACTAGTAGTTGTAGTATCAAAGAGTCTCTAGAAAGAAGGGCGCAACCTCGAAGTATAGGGTATCAATACATGTGACAGGATGAAACATATCTTTATTGAATTTTAGAAAGGTTGAAAGAACAATGAGAAGGAGTCCATCAAATAAATAGAGTAGATGAACGAACATTTAAGAAAGCTGGTATGTATTAGAAGGTTCTAGGTTGGTTCATTGGAATGGATGAAGTACTGTATGTAAGAAGAGAGTCAACAAAGCATGGAACCATTTGTAAGATAGGAAAATAAAGAAAACAAATCTTGTAAAGTAAAAAAAAAAAAAACAACAGTCTGTAGATGTGACTGAAACAAATATTGACTTATAATATTATATATTCTCTTATGAGTATAAAAAAAATTAAGTAAAATAAATAAAAATGTTACTACCACACCCACATCATAGGTTCTAGCCTACCTTTGGCAATACAAAACTATGTGTCACCTACATGACAATTACCATAACGGAGAGGGAAAACTATTTTAAATAATTAAAAAAAAATATTTCTTGATGTTGCTGTACATTTACTTATTATGATGATGAAACTAACAAATTGTAGTGATTTTTTTATTATTTAAATTTCACTATCTAGCAAACATGGCGCCAAAAAATATACTGATAGGTAATTTCTGTAAAAAACAACTGACCCTTGAAGGTGTTGGGGATAAGCGCCTGTATGTCAGCCACTAACTCCCCTACTTCACAACATTCTCTGTGCTTTGAGTCTGTGAGAAAAGCATTTTACAAATGTTTGTCATTGTCATAATATAGAATTCTAAAATCTTGCAGCTTTTACTCTGGCTACTAAGCCTCATAACTGTCTAATATTTCACGTTCTGTATAATACATATACTGTATATTTTTCCCAGTAAGTATCTTATTATCTGCACACATGGGATTACAATGAATGGTTACACCTCTATTATGAAGCTGGAGGCAGATAACACAGGAGTCAGGGTGTGTGAAAGTGAAGTCTGTCCACCAATGACAAATAGGAGGTGGACATAATTCACTTCCAGACACGACTCACCAATCACACCACTCACACTCCTGTACCATGCCTTCACCACCAGTCATAGAACATATTTAGAACACTCTCCCTAAGAGGCAATGAATCAACTATGGACACCATTTTACTATGACCATGTGGGTGCTGTTAAGTAAATCTCTAAATTGAAAAGCAGCAGCTCAGGCAACTTGGCTTCTCCCATAATCAGGTACATAAAAATAAATGTAAAAATCAGAAAATAAAGTTGAAGGAAATAATATGTTCAAGTAACTGGTATTAATTGGTAAAAAATGAAATAAAATGTTCTACATTCCCATACAGGAAAAGGCAGAATTTATAACAAACTGTCATCAAGAATAGATCTACTCCGATTAAGATCGCAAAAATGGATAAGGGACTATCTAAGCCTAATGAACAAAGCCCAAACGCACGGTCAAGTATATTGGTAGCCGATTTCATGACTCCCACTTAGAACCATACTATGAAATGCTAGAGTAACATCAGGGGCCTATGTAATCAGTGTGTATGCTTGTAAGCATTAATAATGAATCTGGTCTTGCCACGTACTTTATCTTGTGTTGTACTTAGTCAATTAGTGCACATCCACAATCTGCTCACAGCTTTTTTGTCAACACTTCATGTCTTTTATAGACTTGTATATGAAAGAAAATTAAATCATAAATGTTTTTATACATCAAATATTATCAGTTTATGTATTTATTTATTTTATTTCGCTTACTTATTTAGCGCCATCATATTCCGCAGCGCTTTACAGAGATATTGTTAATATATTAAAACTACTATTATTTCTCATACAGGTAACATTTTCTATATAACCTTTTAGGACATGTATAAATCATAGTATGGGGGTCACCTAAAGACTGGCAATATTTTAGTTTTCATAGCTAAGCATTTTTTGTCTTTTTTATTATTGACTTCCTATTATTAACTTTTTAATTTTTTTGTCGATATAGTAGACTGAAGACTTGTTTTTGTGGGATGAGTTGTATTTTTCAGTGGCACCATTGTGGTGTGCATATAACATGTTGATTAACTTGACAGTTTATGGGAAGGAATGCAAAAAATGCAATGCAGCAATGATTTACTGGTGTTATAAATTATGTGCCGCTGACCGTGCAGTTTATGTTACATGCTAAGTGAATTCTACTGTACAATTATGGCAGTGCAAAATATTTGGAGGTTTCTAACGTTTTTTCTAGTTTTTCTGAAAACAACTCTGTTTATAAAATATTTGTTTTTACATAGACATCCTCTAAGAGCCATAACTCCCTTATGTGAGAACTATGAAGCGGTGTGAGGGCGTTTTTTTTGTTTTTTTGTGAAATGAGGTTACATTTTCATTGGTACCATTTTGAAGTGCCAGTAACATTTTGATTGCTTTTTATCACTTTTCTGAGAGGTGGGATAAGTGAAAAAAGTGATTTTGATGCTATTTCTAAAAAAAAATTTATGGCATTTACCCTACGGGTAAAAAAACATTGTCATTTTGTAAATAGGGTTGTGACAGACATGACAATACCAACTATATGTATGTTTTGCTTTATTTTCATTTTTGGGACACAAAACAGTTTATGATGGGAAAATTTGTCACAAAATGTTTTTTTTCCCCTTTTTTAAACATTTGTGAGAAGGTGACAGGCAGAGTGCTGGAGTCCGGCTATATCAGCCCCAGATTTCTGACTTATGTGTGGTCCAGGGCGGGTCTGTCCTGCTGTACTGAGTCTGGTGAGACCTAACTCTGCTGTTTTGTTTATCCGTGTAGCCGGAGGTAAGCTACACATGTAGTTAGCCGCATTTTGTACTAGTTAGTACTCGGAAGAGCAGGAATTTTGTTTTGCCTTTTGCCTGAAGTTAAGGCTGTATTTTATTTTGCTCATTTTTTGTACCTGACGTGAAAGTTTATTTATTTTGAAGTTTTATTTTAAATAAACCTATTTGCACCAGAGCTTTGTGTCCCTGTCTCTGACTGGTTGGGTCCTCACCTTTGCTGCTACCGAACTACCTCCCCCACACATTGTATTATTTTTTAAATCCCTGAAATAGTACACGGTAATACTTATGTATTGCAGTGTCCTAGATCACTGTAACGGGTTTATAAGCTCACAGGTGGACCAAGATGGTAGACATGGGGCCTTTGTAAGGCCCCAGCTGCCATAATAACCCATTGGTCTGCATGATCAGGGGCCGATGGCAGAGAAGATGAGGATATAAAGCTCCTATCACCATCCATGGGCACTGCAAAAAGAGCCCGGATGTCAGTTACAGCCAGACTCCTGCTGCAGTCGTGCCAGCACGAATAGAATGATGTACATGTATGTCATTCTGTTCTAACTACTCCTCACAGATGTACATTATTCTCTGTTAAGGGGTTAAATAGGTGTTCACTTAATGAGACATCCCTTGTCCATATTTCCTTATATGAGCCAGAACAGTGAGCTGTTCTGTAAGAATGGTTACCACACTGGAAGACTCGGTTTCTCTAGGTACTACATTGTGAATTATTTGCTTGATCATAATATAATTCTACATTTCCTCTGCAGTGGTAGAGGCAAAGGAAATTTCCAGACTTCCTGGACTAGTAACAGTGGACAGGGGTGGGGGAGGGCAATAAAACTTCAGAGCCAATTTAGATGTCATTTGAACCCAGAAGAACTTTCAAACTAGGATTTGTCACTTTTAGACACCATCCTATTTTGCTGCAAGTCTATTTATAGGTAAAATTTTTGGATTGTAGATACAGTGGGGGAAAAAAGTATTTAGTCAGCCACCAATTGTACAAGTTCTCCCACTTAAAAAGATGAGCCGGCCTGTAATTGTCATCATAGGTAGACCTCAACTATAAGAGACAAAATGAGAAAACAAATCTAGAAAATCACATTGTCTGATTTTTTAAGAATTTATTTGCAAATTATGGTGGAAAATAAGTATTTGGTCACCTACAAACAAGCAAGATTTCTGGCTCTCACAGACCTGTAACTTCTTCTTTAAGAGGCTCCTCTGTCCTCCACTTATTACCTGTAGTAATGGCACCTGTTTGAAATTGTTATCGGTATAAAAGACACCTGTCCACAACCTCAAATAGTCACACTCCAAACCCCACTATGGTGAAGACCAAAGAGCTGTGGAAGGACACCAGAAACAAAATTGTAGACCTGCACCAGGCTGGGAAGACTGAATCTGCAATAGGCAAGCAGCTTGGTGTGAAGAAATCAACTGTGGGAGCAATAATTAGAAAATGGAAGACATACAACACCACTGATAATCTCCGTCGATCAGGGGCTCCACGCAAGATCTCAAAATGATCACAAGAACGGTGAGCAAAAATCCCAGAACAACACGGAGGGACCTAGTGAATGACCTGCAGAAAGCTGGGACTAACGTAACAAAGGCTACCGTCAGTAACACACTACGCCGCCAGGGACTCAGATCCTGCAGTGCCAGACGTGTCCCCCTGCTTAAGTCAGTACATATCTGGGCCTGTCTGAAGTTTGCTAGAGAGCATTTGGATGTTCCAGAAGAGTATTGGGAGAATGTCATATGGTCAGATGAAACCAAATTAGAACTATTTGGTAGAAACACAACTTGTCGTGTTTGGAGGAGAGTGAATGCTGAGTTGCATCCAAAGAACACCATATCTACTGTGAAGCATGGGGGTGGCAACATCATGCTTTGGGGCTGTTTCTCTGCAAAGGGACCAGGACGACTGATCCGCGTACATGAAAGAATGAATGGGGCCATGTATCGTGAGATTTTGAGTGCAAACCTCCTTCCATCAGCAAGGGCATTGAAGATAAAACATGGCTGGGTCTTTCAGCATGACAATGATCCCAAGCACACCGCCAGGACAATGAAGGAGTGGCTTTGTAAAAAGCATTTCAAGGTCCTGGAGTGGCCTAGCCAGTCTCCAGATCTCAACCCCATAGAAAACCTTTGGAGGGAGTTGAAAGTCTGTGTTGCCCAGTGACAGCCCCAAAACATCACTGCTCTAGAGGAGATCTGCATGGAGGAATGGGCCAACATACCAGCAACAGTGTGTGCCAACCTTGTGAAGACTTACAGAACATTTGACCTCTGTCATTGCCAACAAAGGATATATAACAAAGTATTGAGATGAACTTTTGTTATTGACCAAATACTTATTTTCCACCATAATTTGCAAATAAATTCTTTAAAAATCAGACAATGTGATTTTCTGGATTTGGTTTCTCATTTTGTCTCTCATAGATGAGGTCTACCTATGATGTCACTTACAGGCCTCTCTCATCTTTTTAAGTGGGAGAACTTGCACAATTGTTGGCTGACTAAATACTTTTTTTTTCCCACTGTACTTGTAGTGCCTTCTGTGGTAAAAATGGTGCCAGTAGTGTTGTATTCGCATGTGGTTTGTATAAAGTACTATTGTAACACAACACTTGGTTTTTCTGTTTTATCTTTTTTTTAAAGGGTACCTGAGTTTTCACGAAAAGTTGAAATATCTGCAGGATTTTGCTGGGCAATCTGACTGTATAAGCCTTAATACTTGGTGCCTAATATCCCCATTATGGGTGCAGCACATTTTACATTTGCCTCTGAGACTGTGAGCTTATACAATAAGGAGCAGCCTGTCCCCCTTCCATATCCATTGCTACTACTACTGGTTTATTTACATGTAACTCTGCCAGGAGCAACTGTATAATAGCAAACAAATAGAGAACAGCCCAAGTGACATTAATATAGAATATCCAGAAACACTGAACTGCAAATACAGAACAAATACATGCAGGCATGATGCAGCTAAAAAGATCTCTGACACAGCAAAAGAGCAATTTATGAGCACAGTAAGGAAAGCTGCTTGCTATATGTGAATAATATCCTATCTATAATCTCACAAGCACTCAGAAGTAGATATAAGCACAAAAGGAGATATTTCATACAGTGTATGCTGTTAGATGTGGCAGAGTGTTCAATCCAGTGCACAGAGTTCAGTCCCTTGTCTCCACTCACTGTGAAACTACTTTGCTTTTTAATGGTATCTATGGATGGGACTACTCTAGTAACAGAGAGTGAACTTCAAACTAGTGGCAGAATTCATAATGAACAGTCACCAAGAATAGACCCACTTTGATTAAGAACCAACAAGGGATGGTGAACTATCTGATGAACAGCACAAACCCACTGTCAAATATTTTGGTATCTACATTTTAAAATGTTCACCTTTATATTATTTAATTCTGAACATAAAAATAATACATTCATAAGGTCAACAATAAAACATATGGAATAGGTCCTCTGTTATTTTAGGTATATTTGGTAAAATTGGCACAGATTGATATTCTACTCCAGTGTGACCTTAAATACTTTTTAGATTTTAACATCTGCAGGAAATATAGTGGTACAGTTAGTATACATGCTATACTAAAATGTATTATTACATTTTCAGAATTCTGGCCATATATAACTTAAAATGTAAATATACTTTTATTTTTCATAACACAAGCAGATTAGTCACTCTATGGTGCAAATGTCTCTCTGCTTTGAGGAGCTCTCCTCTTTCTTCCCCTCCCCTCTCCACAGTTTGTTTTCTTCACCTACACTATTGATATTTTCCCAAGTTCATGACCAGAAACATTTTCAGGCGTTTTCATACAACTTGTTTTGAGAGCTATAACATATATTTTTTTTTTGGAGGGTTCAAATAATGTTTGCATCTTTTTTTTCAGTGACACATAGGGCTTTGTTGTATGTTTTTTGCATGATTTTTTTTACATTAGTGCCAATTACAGGAGGAATACAGCCTCCTAAGCTACACTTTAGAGCTGATCTGGGTCCTATAGGAACCAGCAGCTCATACAGTTCCCAGCCCCTGGCCATGCCAGAAGTGGAGCTGCATGGCAACTCCCATAGCTATGTACACAACGCTCATTGAGTGTTGTGTACACAGTGATCGGGAAGGCATGGACTGTAAAAAACCATCCCTGCCTTCTCTATGGGAGATCCAGCAGTGGTAACACAAAATGGTGTAGGTGCTTAAGTTTAGATGTGTACATAAGTCCTTGCAGGGTTCAGACTGTACTGGATAGTCAATGGGCGGTCTGAGATTGGTTAAGTATATGAATTATGTTGCCATAATTTAAAAAAATAAAAATCTATTTTAAAAATTAGTGCTGAAAAAGTGTGAAAATGAGCATTAGTATTTCACATAAACATTATTGCTATATTTTTCTACAAAAACATATAGATTCAGTTGCATAGTGCTTTTCATTGGAAACCTCGATAAATGAACTTACTTATTTCTATTTTTGACACACTGTATCATATAATTTTACAAGAAATATATTTTATCTTAATAATATTATTCCATATATATAAAATACTATATATACTATGTGAGATTTTGTCTCTCTTTTATCCAGAAATGTTAGAAAGCTAAATGCATGATGACATTCTATATGAAGGTTACATGTATAATAAACTGAACACAAATCTGTCAAAATATTCCCAGAAAATTGCTTCTGTGTTTTGGACATTCATACATTATGCCCTTGAATGCCATGCTCATTTAATGTCTGGGGAGTTATCTCTCACAGATAGACTAGCTCTACTTGTGATACAGTTGAATATGCAATATATCATAAGCAGACTAAAAAATATTTAAGAGACTGAAGGAAACACTGATATTTTCTCCATACACTATAAAATAATTCCTAAATTGTACAGATTTTTTTGGTGAATTATGGTGATTATAAACTAAGTAAATGTTTTAGATGTTTTCACTATCTACATTAATAAAACTCAAAAATTAGTAAGGATCACTATCTGGAATTTGAAAACTTCAATTTTAAACATTTTAGTGATTTGGCACCTTGCAAGTATTTTCTTGGATCACACTGAAATAATAAGTTCAATATAAAGAAACAAAAGAATCCACCAAAAATTCAAAATTCTTAAAACCCAAAAGTTTAATTTAAGGTAATAGGTTACAAATATCCCTTTCCTATAGTTTGTACTCTTGGTAAATATGCAAGTTGATAAATTTCAAACTATTTCCATCTTGTTTGATCAAGACAAAGATAATTCATTTAACTTTTCTTTTAACATTACCTTTAAGGAACAAACTCGTATTTTTTACTTTAATGATGGCCATTATTTTATAATTTGTGGGTGACGTTAAGAATTTTAAAAAGTATAATGGATATATTAAGGCTAATACATTATCCCTTTTTTCAAATGTATTTTTAAAATGTTCATGACATCTTGACTATTACTACAGTAAAGAAAATCATTTCTATTCTAAACTTCTTTATCTGTTTTTTAAATCTTAATTATACTACTGATATTTGAAGTGCAAGTTAACCTGTAGACAAATTGGGGCCAAATACAAAAATATACCCCTTGAATGCACAGTACTGTGCAATTGTTTTAGGTATTTATGGAAGAAACATTGCAAAGTAAGAATGCTTTCAAAAATAGAACACTTAAAGGGAGTCTATGATTGATATTTTTTAATTTTATCTAAAACTATCTTCATGTAGCCTTTAGAAAGGCTATTGTAGGCATACCTTTTGTTTCAATTACTGTATGTTGCCAGCGTTTTCATGAAAAAGCCGGTTTCTTCTTATGCAAATTCGGCAGGTTGAGCGTACAGCGCATGCTTCGTGCGTCATCTTGGATTTCTTCTTACATGAGCAGGTGCAGTACGTGTAGACATTTGGTTTAGTTAAAATTAAAAAATACCAATGATAGACTCCCTTTAACACTTTATTTATGTCAATTAACAAATTAAGTGAATGGTCAAAAATCTGTAAAATATTTGGTGTTGTCTTTAAAACAGCATGAGTTCCTTTAGGTACACTTGCACAAAGTTTTTGAACACATGTTATCCTAGACAGACTCAATGATTCTTGCTTTGCAGCATTTTTTCCATACCTGCCTAAAACCCTTGCATAGTACTATATCTTAGCAACTTTAGCTATTTTTCTTAACTGCATCCTTATTTATTTATTTATTTTTATTATGCTTACTTGTATAGCGCCATCATATTCCGCAGAGCTTTACAGACATTGTGGTCACTGTACCATATAGGGCCCACAATCTACATTCCCTAGCAGTATGTCTTTGGAGTGTGGGAGGAAACCAGAGTACCCGGAGGAAACCCAAGCACGGGGAGAATATATAAACTCCTTGCAGATGTTGTCCTCGGCAGGATTCGAACCCAGGACTCTATATCACTCTTGGATATGTCTACTATTATTGTACAGAATATTTTGATTGACTAGTGAATTTTGATGAAACCTGTAGTCAGGTTTAGTAGAGGCTATATTTAGACCCCTATACGCATAACAGAAATGTCAGCCAGACATGCTGATTTGTCCAGGACTGGCCGACTATCTTACAGTGGGGAAAAAAGTATTTAGTCAGCCACCATTTGTGCAAGTTCTCCCACTTAAAAAGATGAGGCCAGCCTGTAATTGTCATCATAGGTAGACCTCAACTATGAGAGACAAAATGAGAAAACAAATCCAGAAAATCACATTGTCTGATTTTTAAAGAATTTATTCACAAATTATGGTGGAAAATAAGTATTTGGTCAATAATATAAGTTCATCTCTATACTTTGTTATACAGTGCCTTGCGAAAGTATTCGGCCCCCTTGAACTTTTCAACCTTTTGCCACATTTCAGGCTTCAAACATAAGGATATAAAATTTTAATTTTTTGGTGAAGAATCAACAACAAGTGGGACACAATCGTGAAGTGGAACAAAATTTATTGGATATTTTAAACTTTTTAATATTTTAAACTCAAATTATTCGGCCCCCTTAAGTTAATACTTTGTAGCGCCACCTTTTGCTGCGATTACAGCTGCAAGTTGCTTGGGGTATGTCTCTATCAGTTTTCCCCCACCAAACAACAAAACTCCCCCCCCCTTCTTCCTTAAAAAACAAACCCCCCCCAGGGGGGGTGGGGGGGGGGGGGGTGGGAACACAACTCCCCCCTTTTCCCCCCCCTTCCCCATTTTCTTAAGGGCTCGGGTTTGCCCTCCCCCTCCCACCCCCCCACACCTTTATTTTTTTATTTTTTTATTATTTTTTTTTTTTTTTTTTTTTTTGATTATTGTTTTTTTGGAAGATAAATCTCCCCCCCCCCCCCCGTCTCTGGGCTCCCCCCCCCCCCTTTTCTTCCCCCCCCCCCCTTTTTTTTTTTTTTTTCCCCCCCCCCCCTCTCCCCCCCTTTTTACCCCCCCCCCCCCCCCCCCCCCAAAAAAGCCCCCCCCCCCCCCCCCCCCCCCCCCCCCCATTTTTTTTTTTTTATATAACTGTAATTTTATTGAAAAATTTTTCATTAACAAGGAATAAAGAAAAAACAAAAAAACAATAATAATCAAACAAACAGGAAGCATTGAGGTAAATAGAGGCTATCTGCCTCCTCCCCCTAAGCAATATGCATTTAAATTAAGCAGTGAACAAGGGAGGGGGGAATGGAGGGATTAAGAAGACAAGGGTAGGACCAAAGGGAAGGGGGGGGAGGGAAGGAGAGGACTAGAGATCAGAGACCCTGTAATGTACAATACATGTCCCAGGGTGCCCAAATAGCCCCAAAGGCTTCCCGTGAATTATGTAGGCCAGCAGTCAGGTATTCAAGACTCCTCACATCCTTCATTCTAGCCACAAGCTCAAGACTAGATGGGGGACTCACCTTCTTCCAGTTTCTAGCTATGAGAGTTTTAGCTGCAGTACAAAGATGCAAGAAAAGCCTGGATGACTTATTGCTCAGGTGTCTGGGGGGAAGGTTCAGGAGATAAAGAAGAGGGTCAAGAGGAACCTCTTGCAAAAAGAGAGCAGTCGTCAGAGTCCTGACCTCCCTCCAAAAACCGAGGATGAGAGGGCACGTCCAAAAGATATGGTGCAGGGTACCCACCGCAGCTCCACAGCGCCAGCACCATGGGGGAACTAATGGGTTTAAAGTATGAAGGAGAGCCGGAGTATGATACCAATGCATCAACAGCTTATACTGCGTTTCCCTAAACGTAATGCACTGAGATGATTTCTGGGCCCGAGACCATACAATCCGCCACTGTTCCTGGGAGATGGGTTTACCCACCGCCTCCTCCCATTTAAACATATAGCGATGATTAACAGGAGAGCCTGTAGTTTGTGAGTTAAGAAGTTGGTAAATAGAGGATATAAAGCCCCTAGTGGACGTGCCTGCACGGCAAATCTTTTCAAAAGCGGTGGGAAGTGACACCTTAAGAGACCCATGGAGGGAGCGGACAAAGTGAACCACCTGCAAGTAATGGAACCATTCAGTACTTGGCAGGTTTTGATTAGCTGTAAGATAAGCAAAGGACCTGAGTTCCAAGGTTCCAGGGTCAACCATATCAGCAATCCGGTAAAGGCCAGCTTCAGACCACACTTTAGTCATGGCAGAAGTCAGGCTCTCTGGGAGAAGGGGGTTGTATAGTATGGAGACCATAGATGAGCGCGGGGACATCAGGGAGAATCTAGCACAACAGGTAGACCAGATAGATCTAGTAAACCGAATGGGGCCCAACAGGTACGAGGCAGGGGGGTGGGGGGGGGAGCTGACCCACAGAAGCGCGTTAGGATGCATGGGTGCCAGCCATAGCTTCTCTACCTGCACCCATCTGGTGTATGCTGGCATAGCCGCCCAGAATGGGATATGGCGTAAGTGGGCCGCCCAGTAATAATGTAACAGATGTGGGACAGCCATACCCCCAGACCCCCTATCCGCCAGCATAACAGATCTAGGTATTCGGTGTCGTTTTGCTTTCCAGATAAACTGGAAGATAGCTTTCTGTAGGTTCCGTAATTCTCCCCGAGGTATCGCGACTGGGAGAGTCTCGAAAAAATACAGTAGCTTCGGGAGGAGAGTCATCTTGACCGCAGCAATTCTCCCCAAAAGGGAGATAGGCAAGGGTTGCCATTTGTCCAATAGGGCTCTTAGCTCACAAAACAACCGCGGGTAGTTTGCCGAGTAGAGGGTCGCATAGGAAGTGGATATATGGACTCCCAGGTAGCGGATAGAGGACTCCCGCCACTGGAAATCGTAATTACTGCGGAGGAGAAGGAGAAGGTCCCGTGGGATGTTAAGTGGGAGTGCCTCAGTCTTCGCGGGGTTCACCTTATACCCTGAGAGATCACCATAGGTCTCTAGCGAGCGCAGCAAGTTTGGAAGGGTAGTATGAGGGGAGGTGAGAGTGAGGAGTACATCGTCCGCAAAGAGAGATATCTTAAATTCCTTATCTTGGACCATGATGCCCTTGATATTAGGGTCTCGCCTAATCTTGGCCGCTAGCGGTTCAATGCAGAGGGCAAATATGATGGGTGACAGGGGGCAACCCTGCCTAGTGCCATTTCGAATAGGGAAGGAGGGCGAAGATGCATGGGGAAGCTTGATTGCTGCTGAGGGTAAGGAGTAAAGGGCCTGGATAGCTGTGAGAAAAGGTCCCGTAAGCCCGAACGCCTTAAGCGTAGTATGCATAAACGACCAATTTATGCGGTCAAAAGCCTTTTCAGCGTCCAGGCTCAAGAGAAGGGCCGGGGGTAGAATAATGATTGGCCACCTCCACCAAATCCACAGTCCTCCTGGTGTTGTCACCACCCTGACGACAGGGGATGAATCCCACCTGGTCCTTATGGACAAGCAGAGGGAGCCAAGCATTCAGTCTATTGGCTAAGAGTTTGGTGAAAAGTTTCAGGTCCGTGTTCAGCAAAGCAATCGGTCGGTAGTTAGCACAATCCTGCAAGTCCTTACCCGGTTTAGGGACCAATGTGAGTAGTGAAGAGAGCATAGTCGGGGGTATAGGGGAACCTGAAAGGAAGGAATTGAAGAGGGACAATAGATGAGCAGAGAGTTCACCCTGGAAAACCTTATAATAATTGTAAGTGAACCCATCTGGGCCTGGGGCCTTCCCATTTGGGAGGTCCCTCAGGACCCCTTCTAGTTCCTCCCTGGTGATGGGGGTGTTCAGGGAGGTTAGGGCCTCAGGAGGAAGGCGTGGGAGACAACAATCCTTTAAATAGTCTTCCAGTAGTGTTGAGTCATCCCCAGGGAGTAGTGCTCGTGGGGGGGGTAAGTCATACAGCTTAGAGTAGTAAGAGTGGAACGCCAGCGCCACAGCATCAGGGTGATGTTGAAGAGTACCCGCGGGGTCACGGACAGAGTGTGGTGTGGAAGAGGCCCGATGATCCCTGAGGGTTCCTGCCAGGAGGGTATGAGATTTATTACCTCGTTCAAAAAACCGCTGACGGGTATAAAGGAGAAGTCGTTCCACATGGCGGGTCTCCAAATCACGGAGGTCCGCCCGGGCCAGGACCAAACGGCGAAGAACCCCCAGGGATGGATGCGCTGCCAAAGTCGTCGTAAGGGACCGAATACGGGCTTGGAGGAGCTGTTCCTGGGCCTGTCTGTCCCTTTTAAGCCTAGAAGCCAATGCGATACAGCATCCTCTCATGACCGCCTTATGGGCTTCCCAGAGAATGGCAAGAGAGTCTACCGAGCCTAAGTTGTCCCTAAAATAATCTATCAAGTGTGTGCGCAGGGTCTCGAGGGAGGTCGGCGAATTGAGCAGTGTTTCGTTAAGACGCCAATGACATTGGCGAGTAGGCACTGGAGTCGTAGATAAGGTAACCACGACTGGGGCATGATCAGACCAGGTGAGAGGGCCAATGTTCGTGTCCCTAAGCAAACGAAGAGCGGGAGCATTTCCAAAGAAGTAGTCAATGCGGGTGTGAGTGTTATGAGGGTGAGAAAAGAAGGTGTAGGAGCGCGCCGTAGGATTGTCCACTCGCCAAAGGTCATACAAAGAGTGGGCGCGGATCAGCCTGCGGAACTCCCTTGCAAGTTGGGCCAACCTATGGGGGGTTGGGCCCTGGGGTAACGCCAGACGATCCGCCCGTTCAGAGAAGACCATGTTAAAGTCTCCCCCCACCAGCCAAGCTGATGGTGGGAGAGCGCGCAGACGGGGAGAATACCCGGCGCAAGAACGGGATCTGTGCTGAATTGGGGGCATAGACATTGCATAAAACAATCGGGGCACCATAAAGGAGCCCCTCCAAGATAACAAACCGGCCACCTGGGTCTATGTGGGAAGTCGTCACTGTAATTGGGCAGGATCGAGAAAGAAGGATAGCCACCCCAGCTCTGCGTCGATTGTGGAAGGCTGAAAAAGCTACGGGAAAATAATGCTTAGCGAAGGCAAAAGTACCAGCGCGGTCAAAATGAGTCTCCTGAAGAAACGCCACATCCGCTCGTAAGGAGCGGAGTTCTCTAAGGACATGGCGCCTTTTAATGTTGGAACCCAGGCCCTTGACATTAATTGTCACGCACCTAACCATTGGGACCCAGGATTGGAGGACAGTGGCGGATTGCAATAAGCTCACCCATCTCACATGACGCTGGCAAGTTTCCCTCGGAGAGGCAAAAGGGCAATCCACAAACAGGAACCCAAAGTCGAGGCAGGGTCTCTAGATCAGGGAGGGGGGGGGAAAGAGAGGGAGGGAGGGAGGCAAAAGACATCATAAATGACAAAGTAAAAATAAAAACAGTTAAACAATACTTTGTGGGCGAGGCTAAGTCACTCGCCTGGGGACCAATGAGGGCAGCCAGAGGTCCAATCAGGATCAATGGCCGCACAGTCCAAGTATCCCCTTAGGGGGGAGAGCGTGGACAGGAGGTCGGAGGGGAGGCGGTGGATCCCCAACCACCAGTAAAAAGAAGGAAGGAAGGGGAGTCACCGGAACCCCACCCCGCCCCACTCCGCTAAAACAATCCAATAATAAGCATAATAGATGAGACCCGTAGACCTAAAAAAGAAAAAAAAAAGAAGCAAACATAACATTAAGGCATGCAGATTCCAAAGCACCACCGAGAAAAGGGAGAACGTCTCAAGGGGGGGCAGCCTCCTCAGGGATCAGTCTCCAGCCGGGGCCTCCGAGTGGTCACCACCGCGGAGGATGCATGACGTCGTCTGGGCTCCAATCGTTGCCAAACCGGTGGTGGGGGAGGGGGTGGAGAGAATAGCTCCCAGTCTGTTAAATCCGGCAGGGGAACATCCAATAGGTCACAGAAGAGAGGCAAATCCGCAAAGGAGCGAAGCGTAGCGGAGCGACCATCCCTACGAGCAATGAGAGCAAACGGAAATCCCCACCGGTAAGGAATTTGGTGCTCCTGAAGAATCTGGAGGAGGGGGTCGGAGATGGCGGCGTTTCTGGAGGGTGATTAGCGACAGATCCTGATAGAATTGTAGTGGAGCTCCCTGAAACTCGAAGTCTTTGCGTTTGCGCACTTTGCTCATTATAGCCTCTTTAAGGGTGAAGTCGTGGAGGCAGCAGATGACATCACGGGGTGTGGCGGAAGATCCTCTGGGTCGAAGGGCTCGATGTGCCCTATCAAACTTAATTTTGTGGGACGGGGGCTCCTGCAGTATAGTGTTGAAGACAGCCTCCAGCAGAACAGGCAGATCCTCAGATTGGTCAGCCTCTGGGAGTCCCTTGATGCGTATATTGTTGCGCCGGCCCCTGTTGTCAAGATCCTCCAAGTGGCGTTGCATGTCCCGTATAGCTGAACCCTGTTCAGTGGTAGTATCATGCAGTGAGGCAACATAGTCTCTGGTAGTGTCATGGTCATTCTCCAGCGTGTCCATTCGGTTAGCAATGGAGTGTAAATCAGTGCGGAGGGTAGCAATTTCAGATCGGAAGGACGCTGTGATTTCCGCAACCATACTTTTAAGGTCTTGTTTAGTAGGAAGTTGAAGAAGAAGGTCCGCCATGGATGATGGTGCTGAAGATGGGCCTGGAATGCAGCTCTGGGGGTGCAGGACTGGAGGGGGGGAGGCATAATCCTTGGGAGTGTGGGGCGGAGGAGCCCCTACGCCAGCGCCTTCCACCGCGCCATCCCCCCCTGAGCTATGGAGGGGAGGGGCGATGGGGGAAGATAGTAGATGGGGGGCCACAGAGACCAGCTCTGTGGCCACAGGCTGCAACTCATCAGCGGTGTAGGAGGGAGCAGAGCCACTGACCTCAGAACTCCTTGAGAAGCTGGAGACATCCGGGGTCCTCTCATGCCGCTCTGCCAGGAGTGCTGGTGAAGCAGAATGTAGTTGCTGGGACATCCCAGGGTGAGGAGACTGTGGGAGTACTCGTGCTGGGGAAACTCTGGGTTGCCCAGGCGCCGACAGGGATCTCTGTTGAAGCGGCGCTCCGCTGGCTGACAGGGGGAGCGCGGGAGGAGAGAAGCTGCGCTGCGACCCCTGTGCCTGGAGAGCGGAGGAAATCCAAGATGGCCGCCCCGCAGCAGCCTGGCCCGGTAGAGAAGGCCGCTGGGCCAGAAAGGCGTCCAGGGTGGCCCCCCCAGACCTCTCCACGGGCGCTGGGGTGCCCGGGGCCACCTTCCTCGGTAAGCGCTTGCCCTTACTGCGCCTGCTGAGGGGTCCACGGGTCTCAGTAGCGAGCGGAGGAGCGGAGAAGGACCTGCGCGCGTGCTACTCCATGCGCGTCCAGGCCACCCCCCCCCCCCCCCTCCCCCCCCGGCGGCGGCGCCGGGCGCGCGCCGCCGGGCCCCTCCTTTTCCCCCCCCCCCCCCCCCCCCCCTCTTCCCCCCCCCCCCCCCCGGCCCCTTTTTTTTTCCTCCCCCCCCCCCCCCCCCCCGTCCCCCGCCCCCCCCCTCCCCCCCCCCCGCCCCCCCCCCCCCCCCCCCCCCCCCCCCCCCCCCCCCCCCCGGGGCCCCCCCCCCCCCCCCCCCCCCCCCCTTTTTTTGTTGTGAGGGTTGGGGGGGGGGGCCGCCCCCCGGGTTTGGCCGGCGCCCGCCCCCCCCCCTCCCCTTTTCCCCCCCCCCCCCCCCCCCCCCCCGTTGTTTGGGTTTTTTCCCCCCAACCCCCCCCTCCCCCCCCCCCCCCCCCCTCCCCCGCCCCCCCCCCCTGTTCCTCCCCCCCCCTGCGGCCCCCCCCCCCCCAACCCCCCCCCCCCCCCCCCCCAGGGCGGGCGCTTTATACGGCGCCTTGTCACACACAGGTGGTTTATTTATCATCATCAGTCATTTAGGACAACATTGGATCATTCAAAGATCCTCATTGAACTTCTGGAGTGAGTTTGCTGCACTGAAAGTAAAGGGGCCGAATAATATTGCACGCCCCACTTTTCAGTTTTTTATTTTTTACAAAAGTTTAAAATAACCAATAAATTTCGTTCCACTTCACAATTGTGTCCCACTTGTTGTTGATTCTTCACCAATAGATTAAAATTTTATATCCTTAAGTTTGAAGCCTGAAATGTAGCAAAAGTTTGAAAAGTTCAAGGGGGCCAAATACTTTCGCAAGGCACTGTGTTCTGACTCAATAGCTTGGCTGCAAGTGTGAGGTTGTGAGAGTGTCCTGTAGTCTCTATGCTAACCAGCAATTTACACCAAGATATCTATCAGATAGTGTTCAACTCAACTGAGGAGGCGTAGATAAGATTTCAGATGCTTTAATCCAAGTAAATCTTGTAGAACCTCATACAGCAGTAGATGAAAAATGATGAAATACCAGGAGCTGAGCAGACATGTTGCTTTCAAAGAAGTGAAACTAAACTGAGAGAGAGAGAGGAGGAGCTACAGCATCACAGCTAAGGATACAGAGAGAGAAAAGGGACAAACTACAAAGACAAACAGTATCACAGATACATGTCAGTGAATTAAACCAAGTCCTGGGACATGACACTCCCCGCCTGAAATCTTTAGATTTCAATGAAAACAAACATTAATAATGTCCTGAAATGTCCATAAAGTCCTCTTCAAACCTGAAAAACAAAAAAGAAACATGCACAACAAACAATAATCAACAGTTAGTCCAACTAAACCAATCTTCAGATCGGGAAGCCGCAATTTGCCAACACCTCCACCGACCCACACTGTAATCCACAAGAACACGGTTTTAGTTCATGGAAGGAAGCTCCCCGCCATGAGCTGTGAATGGTGTCCTTATCTTCTTTTATGTGACGTCTCCTCTTCGAAGAAGAAGCACCAGTTCATTAATTGGGCGGAAGAAAACTCGCACTGAGCCTCCCTTGGTTACCTTGACCTCCACTTTCCGAGTCTTCCCATCATCACTAGGGACAACTTTAGTGATGAGACCCATAGGCCATTCATTCCGATGGACTTCTTTATCCCTTAGAAGGACGAGGTCACCCACCTGGAGATTAGGTTTTGAGGTCTGCCATTTGTGACGGCTCTGTAGCATGTGGAGGTACTCTGTTTTCCAGCGGTGCCAGAACACATTGGACAGGTGTTGAACTTGTTTCCATTGGCGTCTGTAAATGTCACTGTGATCTAAGGTACGTGGAGAGGTAGCAGCAGTACCAATTTTCTGAGTAAGAAGCGTTGCTGGGGTTAAGATAATTGGAGATTCAGGGTCTGAAGATACTGGGACAAGTGGCCTTGCATTGATTATCGCAGACACTTCAGCAAGAAAGGTTATTAACGTCTCATGGGTAAGCAGTGTCGACTTGTGGTCCATCAACATAGAGTCAAGGATTCTGCGTGTGATCCCAATCATACGTTCCCAGGAACCTCCCATATGGGATGAATGTGGAGGGTTAAACGTCCAAATGCACCCATTGTTGGATAAGAAGTTGTCTAACTGCAGTTCTTTGCAGGCTCCAACGAAGTTAGTGCCACAGTCAGACCTCAGTTGTTTCTCAGCAGGCAGTGGAGTGTCCCAGTCCATGTTCTCAGTGGTAAGCTGTCTTAGTAGTAGCTTGCCTTGAATGGTGATGGGAGCAATGAAACCAAGAGGATCATAAATGCTGTTCACAACAGATAAAACTCCTCGTTTGGTGAAAGGTTTGTCACAAGAAGACACTTGGAATGTGAATGTGTCTTGTTCAGTGTTCCATAGCAATCCTAGGCTGCGTTGCATAGGAGGAGTATCAGAACTGAGATCAAGATCCTTCAAGTTGATTGCATGATCATCAGAGGGAAATGCCTTCATTACCTCCATATTGTTGGAGATGATCTTGTGAAGTCTGAGGTTAGCTACAGACAGCATTTCCTGTGTTCTAGAGAGGAGATCAATCACTTCTTCACTTGCAGGTAAGGATTTAAGACCATCATCAACATAGAAGTTCCTCTCAACAAACTGACGAGCATCAGAGCCATACTCTTTCTCACCTTCTTGGGCGGTCCTTCTCAGTCCATAGATCGCTACTGCAGGAGATGGGCTATTGCCAAAGACATGTACCTTCATCCGGTAATCTATGACTTCATTGTTGACATCATTGTCCTTATGCCATAGGAACCTGAGATAGTTTCTGTCATCATCCTTAACAATGAAGCAATGAAACATCTGTTGGATGTCGGCCATCACTGCAACTGGTTCCTGTCTGAAACGAATTAAGACTCCTATGAGGCTGTTGTTTAGGTTAGGACCAGTGAGGAGCAGGTTGTTGAGAGAGACGCCTTCATACTGAGCACTAGAATCGAACACAACCCTGATTTGGTCAGGTTTGCGAGGGTGATACACGCCAAATGATGGAAGGTACCAGCATTCTTCTCCTTCCTTTAATGGAGGTGCAGGTTCTGCATGATCTCGCTCAAATACCTTCTGCATGAAACCTACAAAGTGTTTCTCCATCTCTGGTTTCCTCATGAGGGTACGTTTTAAAGAGGAAAATCTAGAAACTGCTTGCTTCAGATTGTTTGGTAGTTTTGATCTTGGGGAGCGGAAAGGTAAGGGTGCTACCCAACTGTTGGAGTCATCTTGAATGAATTCCTTGTCCATAAGTTTGAGAAATTCTTTATCAGCTATAGCCGGTGCCAGCTTGTTGTCATCACTTGTTGTATTGAACACTGTTAATCCAAGGGTGTCGTCCCCAGGCAGGAAAGTATTTACGTTGTCTCGGTGATTATGCAGCCACTTACTGTTGCTTATCTTCTCTTTCACTTGGTAGTGATGTGGACATGGCTGAAAACAAGTGCTGCGACCATTTGGTAACATATGCGTCTTAAATGAAGAAATATTGGTGGGCCTTTTCATCCTACCTATGCAGACGTTGCCAATGATTACCCATCCTAGATCGAGGCACTGGGCAAATGGTGCATCATGTGGTCCATTAATTTGCTGGCGTATTTTGTGCAGTCTGAGAATGTCTCTACCTAGTAGAACTAGAATGTCTGCATTTTTGTCAAGGGATGGTATTTCACTGGCTATAGCCCTTAGATGAGGGTGCTGGAAAGCCGCCTCTGGTGTGGGTATCTCCTCTCTGTTTGATGGTATCTGGTTGCACTCAACAAGTGTGGGCAAAGGTATCTCCAAATTGCCCTTGAGAGAAGCTATTACGAGACCGCTGGCCCTTCTTCCAGAAACCTCTGATATGCCACTACAAGTACCCAAGGTATATGGATAAGTATCACCCTTTAAGTTAAACAGATCAAAGAGTTCTGACCTTGCAAGTGAGTGGTTGCTCTGGTCGTCCAAAATGGCGTACACCCTCAGAGCCCTTTCTGGTTGGCCCTTGGGGTATATATCGACTAGGCATATCCTTGCACAGGACTTGTCACAAAGGTCTTCTCCGCAGACTTCTGTACATGAGGAAGATACTGTGGTAGTATTTGCTGCTTGATCTGTGTTCTCCCCGCCATGCTTAGTTGGGGAAGGGGAACCTCTAGGTGGTGTGGCACTAGGCTGGGATGGATGAAGAGCTTGTACATGGTTCTCACTGCCACACTCTATACACTTAATAGCAATTTTACAGTCTCTAGCAACATGTTCAGTAGAGGCACAACATTTGAAACATATCCCTAGTTTCTTAAGAAGCTCTCTACGTTCCTGGATTGGTTTCCTCCTGAAGCCAATACACTTCTTGAGGGGATGAGGCTTCTTGTGAATAGGACACAGACGGTTAGGATTTTCTACCTTTTCGTCTTGGTTGCTGTTGCAACTGCTTTCTTCTGGTGCTGATGTAGGTGTAGGAAGAATATCAGTCTTTTTCACCGAAACTGGGCCTCTGCGGTTTCTGTAGTTAGAATGTGAGCTGTCATACTTAATAGGAGGTGAACCAGGAACACTGGGATCCCCATAGGAAAAGCTTGGGTCATTCTTGGATTCTGCAATGTTCTTGATAAACTCACAGAAGTAGGAAAATGGAGGAAAGGAGACTCTATTCTCAGTTTTGTATCTTGACCCAACTGTGGTCCACCTTTCTTGAATATTATATGGCAACTTGGTGACTATCGGGTTTACCCCACGAGCAGTGTCCAGGTAACTGAGGCCCGGTAGGAGAGTGTCCGCCTTAGCCAGTAGGAGCTCCATGAGTAGGTCACTAAGTTCTTGAAATTTCTGATGATCCTTACCAGATATCTTTGGAAACCCTTGCAACCGTTTGAACAGAGCATTCTCTATTGCTTCAGGACTGCCATAGGTTTTCTCCAGTCTTTCCCAAGCAGCGGTAAGGCCTGCTATGGGGTTGTAAATGTGGACGGATCTGAGTCTTTTAGCACGTTCTGTGGAATGTGGGCCAAGCCACCGGATAAGCAAATCTAGTTCTTCAGCTGCAGTAATGCCAAGGTCACTAATTGCAGTTTTGAAGGCACATTTCCAGCCTCTGTAGATCTCAGGTTGGTCATCGAACCTTGTGAGTCCAGTCTTAGTAAGCTCACGGCGAACCATGTACCTTGAAACTCTGACATGTCTGTTCTCTCTGACTTTAAATATTGAGTTGCTGGCTGAGTAGCGGTGATTACGTTGTTAGTGGGGTTCTGGTTAACAGAGGTAGGTAGTGTAGGGGCTGCGTAGGCATTCAGCCTAGGAGCTAGCTTAAAGTCCATAGGTTTAGCCACATATGGATGTGAGACTGGACGGTTGTTTGCAGTCTGGTAGTATGGTGTCACATTGGTGTTTACCTGAGTATCAGTATATTGCATTTGCTGAGGTGCAAGGCTTTGGGAATCCATGAAGGAAGAAGAAACTGGATGCTGGACAGGCAGGGCATTGTACTGACCTTGAATGCGGTGTGCTTCAGAAGATACTGTGCCCTGTTGCACTGGAGAAATGTCGTCCCTGACAGGAACATTTGTGGCAAATAGGGATTCACTGCTTTGGCTTAGTACATAGTCTCTTGTGTGCTTGAGGGGATCCTCTGCTTCCACATCACACAAACTGGTGCTGTCACTTTCACTTCCACTGATGGCCTGTTCTAAAATGCTTAACCTTGCCATGGCTGCAGCGTGCTCATACTGTTTCTCTAGAGCTTCTAGTTCTGCCCTTTTTTGAGCTGCATTAGCTTCCATTTCTGCTTTCTGTTGTGCAAAGGCTGCCTGTATCTTAGTAGCTTCTGCCTCTGCACGTGCTTTTATAAGTTGCTCACTGAGTGTGGAAGATTTTGAGGAACGTGACTTAGATGTACGCTTTGAACGCTTGGTAGACTCAGAAACATGGGATGCCATTTCCTGCAGTTGCGCAATTCTTGCCTCTGTCCTTAACTTAGTTTCATGTACTAAGCTTTCTCGGTCTGAATTGAGATGCTGGAAGCTTTGTAATTCAGCTAAAGAATCGTCTGTATGAAGTTTCCTCAATATGCTTTCATACTCCTCAGCTTTCATTTTATAATGTCCATGCATAGCACAAAGCTGTCGCAGAGCTCCCTCTAGTGGTGATATATGGTATGCAGGCAAGCACATGGCAGATATCTTAGTCTGTATTTCCTGCCACAATTTTGAGAGTTCACAGGAAAGTTCATGCTTTAAACCTTCTAGATTGTCTCTAACCTGTTTAATTGAGCGTCTAGCCTTCTCACTGGGCTGCAGACTGAGGTCCATGCTACCTTGTGCTTCAGGGTGCCCTTCAGCCATGATGCAACACAAACAGGATAAATATAACTTTGCTGGAGTAAGATGGCTGCTTGCTAGAATCTTCTTATGCTGAGGGAGTCTGAGCTGCGAATGCAACTTACACAATGCTGATTCCTTCTGGCTTCAGGTAACTTGCTGTGACTGACAGAATGTATGTCAGAAGTTGGTGAACTGTCTTACAGCCGTATCTGGCAGTCTTTATGCATCATTTTTCACTGTTCTGACTCAATAGCTTGGCTGCAAGTGTGAGGTTGTGAGAGTGTCCTGTAGTCTCTATGCTAACCAGCAATTTACACCAAGATATCTATCAGATAGTGTTCAACTCAACTGAGGAGGCGTAGATAAGATTTCAGATGCTTTAATCCAAGTAAATCTTGTAGAACCTCATACAGCAGTAGATGAAAAATGATGAAATACCAGGAGCTGAGCAGACATGTTGCTTACAAAGAAGTGAAACTAAACTGAGAGAGAGAGAGGAGGAGCTACAGCATCACAGCTAAGGATACAGAGAGAGAAAAGGGACAAACTACAAAGACAAACAGTATCACAGATACATGTCAGTGAATTAAACCAAGTCCTGGGACATGACACACTGTATATCCTCTGTTGGCAATGACAGAGGTCAAACGTCTTCTGTAAGTCTTCACAAGGTTGGCACACACTGTTGCTGGTATGTTGGCCCATTCCTCCATGCAGATCTCCTCTAGAGCAGTGATGTTTTGGGGCTGTCGCTGGGCAACACTGACTTTCAACTCACTCCAAATGTTTTCTATTGGGTTGAGATCTGGAGACTGGCTAGGCCACTCCAGGACCTTGAAATGCTTCTTACGTAGCCACTTCTTCGTTGCCCTGGCGGTGTGATTGGGATCATTGTCATGCTGAAAGACCCAGCCACGTTTCATCTTCAATGCCCTTGCTGATGGAAGGAGGTTGGCACTCAAAATCTCACGATACATGGCCCCATTCATTCTTTCATGTACATGGATCAGTTGTCCTGGTCCCTTTGCAGAGAAACAGCCCCAAAGCATGATGTTGCCACCCGATGCTTCTCAGTAGGTATGGTGTTCTTTGGATGCAACTCAGCATTCACTCTCCTCCAAACGTGACGAGTTGTGTTTCTACCAAATAGTTCTACTTTGGTTTCATCTGACCATATGACATTCTCCCATTACTCTTCTGGAACATCCAAATGCTCTCTAGCAAACTTCAGACGGGCCCGGATCTGTAAAGCGCTGCGGAATATGATGGTGCTATATAAGTAAGCATAATAAATAAATAAATAAATAAATAATATATGTACTGGCTTAAGCAGAGGGACACGTCTGGCACTGCAGGATCTGAGTCCCTGGCGGCGTAGTGTGTTACTGACTGTAGCCTTTGTTACGTTAGTCCCAGCTTTCTGCAGGTCATTCACTAGGTCCTCCTGTGTGGTTCTGGGATTTTTGCTCACCGTTCTTGTGATCATTTTGACCCCATGGGGTGAGATCTTACGTGGAGCCCCTGATCGAGGGAGATTATCAGTGCTCTTATATGTCTTCCATTTTCTAATTATTGCTCCCATAGTTGATTTCTTCACACCAAGATACTTGCCTATTGCTGATTCAGTCTTCCCAGCCTGGTGCAGGTCTACAATTTTGTTTCTGGTGTCCTTCCACAGCTCTTTGGTCTTCACCATAGTGGAGTTTGGAGTGTGACTGTTTGAGGTTGTGGACAGGTGTCTTTTATACTGATAACAATGTCAAACAGGAGCCATTACTACAGGTAATGAGTGGAGGACAGAGGAGCCTCTTAAAGAAGAAGAAGTTACAGGTCTCTGAGAGCCAGAAATCTTGCTTGTATGTAGGTGACCAAATACTTATTTTTCACCATAATTTGTAAATAAATTCTTAAAAAATCAGACAATGTGATTTTCTAGATATGTTTTCTCATTTTGTCTCTTATAGTTGAGGTCTACCTATGATGACAATTACAGGCCTCTCTCATCTTTTTAAGTTTATAGAACTTGCACAATTGGTGGCTGACTAAATACTTAATACTTTTTTTCCCCACTGTATGTGTATGAGATTGGACGGAAGGAATTTCAACACCTGATGCTTTTGTTTTCAGGGGAGATAAGCCATCATCAGGGATATCTGGCAGCAGCTTATGTCCATATGTAAGGGGATAGCTAAAAGGAATGACAGAGGCAGCAATAGCCTAGAGGTATGGTTGGAAAAAATGAGTGGCCTCAGTGTAGGAGAAATTAAGCTTACGTGGCTGGTGAAAGTTGGTAATCCATGCCACAGTGTGGTTGGTTGTGAAGGGTTGGTGATCGCATAGCCGAAGGAGGGAAGTATTTGTGTCCTTTACCATCAAAATATATAATTTAAAGTTTCCACTATCAGTCTCCATACTACATTGCACCTAACTTCGTGGGTTACATTAGAATTGAGAGAGACAAAGGAAATGCATACACCAAGCTGGCTGAGTTATCGATAAGTAAAGTATAATAAACAAAATCAGAGTAAACTACAAACCACACTGGACATAACAATAAGCAATAGCAAAGACAATTAGAATCACAAAATACAAAACACTGATCATAGTAAAAACAGGATTACTTAGCTGTATTGTCTTGGAATTCTTTCACTAGGGAGTCCAGGCCAGTTAGGGACAGCAATGATAACGCACCTCGTCCACTCACATTCACTACACGTCATGGAATAACTCATTTTACAACTCTCCCTTGCAGATTACTGCTATTTTTATTTGCAGATATATATGAAAAATAGAGATATGATGATGATGATGATATATTATATGATGTTTTTCTACTGAAACATATTGTTATACCTTTCAGCATTGTATCTTTTAGTATTTGTATAAGAAATTCACAACCAAATATGGTTTCATTACAGGATTTTCCTTTATATGTTTATTATGACTTAAAAAATAAAATGTAAAAAAATATATACTGGGACATTGCCCGAATATCTTGCTGCTGTAAGGCAACACATTAAGAAAAGGCTATTTGACTTTCTCTTTGGTTTATTTCTCCCTTACATTAAAAGTGAAGCTTATCTAAAGACATTCTAGTAGGAAAATAGAAATTCAAACATCACAGCTGACAAGCAAAAAAAATAATATTCTAGTCATAAATGCTGTAGGTCGTCCAATACATTGAAATCTAAGATACCAGAATCTCCTCAGCTGGGCATTTTACAGATAGATGCCTGGACAAAAAAGGCAGATGTGGTTAAAACGCTTATGCTGCATTTCCTGCAATGCTGTGTATTTTATCATGTTGAATCACAAGTTATTATATGTCACATTTCAAGGTTGCTGTATATTTCCTCACTCAAACTGTATTATCTGCCATACTTTTCACAGGTTTTAATTTATATTAACTGCATGCTGCAAATTATATTTTTCCACCATTTCTCACCAGGTGTGTTTCATTTAAGTAGTTTGTTTTCCCACTTTAGTACATGTGAAATATAAGGATTTCTTTTGAAATGAGGACATTATATATAGCAAAAATTAAAGAGTTTGCAGAAATCTATTTTTTTTAAATAATCACATAGACTGGTATAAGATATATAAAAAATCCAGAAGATTACCTTACTGAATCCTTTTCAGATTTCTGTATTCTGGCTTTTAATGATGACATCTTGATGTGGACATGTGACCACTGCAGTCAGTGACTGGTGTAGCAGTGACCTGTTAACACCACTAAGATCACCATTGTGGCCAGTACTTGGCTGCAGTGGTGTCATGGCTATATTGTAATATCATCGTTTGAGTCCAGGATACAGAGACTGAAAGAGGACTGGCGAGCATTGGACATGGAGTGGCGGTAAGGTGAGTAATACTTCTTTTATTATTTTATACCATTTTTTCATCTTTCTTGGATGAGCAAACCTTTTCTAGAGTTATTTATGGTGGGGGAGTTTTAGATAAAAAAAAGTACTGATTGATGTAAGACTTTCCCAACAATGCTTGCCTTCTAAAACATTGCCCATAATACTGGTTGTCCTGAAACAATTGATAAGGTGGCATAACTTACAAAAATTTTCAAAATTGGCATCACAACCATCATTGCCAAGTGTCTTATTTTTGGTACAAGTCAGTCTTTTTGGTCTAGGTTTGATTCTAATCTTTTATATATCTTTTAATAATATACAGTATCATCTTCATTAAGAACTCTTAAGATATTTAGAATATTATTGCCACCATTTCGACATTGTAAGGCAATGTTTATGAGTTGATTTTTGTTGTTATAAAGCAATATCAGTAAAATGCAAGGACTTGACATGCAATGTACCAATATATAACAAGGAAGACATATTATCCTGTCAGGTAACTGTAGAGCAGTATAGTCTTTATAATTAGTAGATCCGCTTAAAATTTATTGTGACCAAAATCTCCAACTGCCATTATAGATCTATTGACATCCAAATGCATGAATATAAATGAACTTTCATAGCAATACAAAGCCTAATCGTATATATAAAAAATCTCATAAAAAGTGGACTATATTTAATATTTTACCATATCATTAATCTAATGTAAATGCATATGCTGCAATACTGTAATAAATCTCATGAAACTATCATTATTATATGACAAAGGGGCAATGAATATTTTAATATACATTTTTATTTTCATTATTATACGCTATGTATGTTCATTACTATGTGATAATAGGGAATCTGTAATCATCTTTCTAATGTAAGCATAGATTATATACTCAAATCTAGATTTTGCTGTAAGTGTATAACAATGTTCAAAGAGAAAAAGCTTTAATATAAGTCTACTCTGAATTTTTAACTCAATTTTTTATGCATAAGGCAAATTCTATGCTATAATGTATTTTGCTAAAATTTGACAGTAGTTCAAGATTCTTTCTAGGCTATATTCTATTATCCTACTACTTAGACTACAGTATTTTTAGAGTAACTGCTACTTATCATCCATGATTAAAGGGCATTACTTTCAGCTATATGAAATGCTGGTAATACTAAGGAATTTATTCACAAAATGTATTACAAATATAGTAAAATAATGTCAATTTTTGACCCTAGCGAATCATCAACAGGTGAAGGCCAAAGAGCAGATCTACATTATGCACAGGAGTGCTCCTAGATATATTCTTTTGGTAAGTATGTGGTGAATGAAGTAGATACATGTGACAGATATAGAATAAATGGCTAGTGTTCAGGTCAACTGCAAGCACAAGGTTGGGATGAGAACAAGGGATAATGGGGTGGCAGAGATTTCTAGTGGTGCTTCTTGATGTTGAGTACACGTTTTGTGTAACTCTTGACCAAAGATATCAATAAGTTGCAAGTCAGACCTTTGACTGATTTATTCTATACCTCTAATGGAGTCAATTTTGCAGTCTTGGTTCGAACCTTGAACATCCAAGCATTTATACTGAATGATGTTAGAAAAATTGACACAGTAAACCTCATCTATTCTCTGGTAAATGTAAAGCAGTAGATACACTCTAAGGTATAGTAAGGAAAAAAGGAAAATTGCCTGAGATAATCTATTGTTATTTGCAATTGAATTGATCACTCTTGTCCTCTACTATCTTTGTGTTGTAATCCCATGGGTAATATAGACATGTTTAGTGGACTTTCTAGGACCTCTCCCAATTTTTCCAGATACCATAAAAAAAAAAAATATAAACACCAATGCAGATGCTAAGTCTGTCGTTACTCACCACTGCCGAGCAGCTCTGGACATATTTAAGCAATTTGGCATGGTGATATTTCATCTTTGTGATGTTCTAGACATATCGATGGGGAAACCTTTTCCCTTCCAGGACCCTATGTTCCTGGAGGGGTAGAATACTTATTCCATATTTAAAAGTTCTAAGCCTTTGGAATGCTCCTATTGGAAGCATGGGATTTCCTACTCAAAGTCCTTCCTTTATTCATGTTCTGGTCATGTGATGATCACATAGGTACAAGTCTTGTTAGTATTAAGCTTGTTATACACTTTAGATAGCTATTGGACAAACACTTGTTCAGCTGACAGGCAGCTTATATGCCTGGAGAACAAAAAGGTCAGTATGTAAAGTTAAACGGAGTCTGTCACCAGAATCGAACATATCAGCCCAGCCCCAGAGATGGGTTAGAAGCACCCGAATCAAATGATGTTTTCCCCTTGTGAATCTGTTCCTCTGTTGTTGAGATATTGCTGTTTTTTATATATTAACTTATAAATTAACTCTTTGGAGCAATAAAGGCATTGCCATTGCTCCAAACAGATAAGCAGTAACCACCTCCTTCCTCCAAAGAACTAATTTCATATTGACAAGAACAGTGATATCATGGCAATTGAGTCACTGATTCACAAGGAGAAATCAGCTTATGATTCAGGTGACCCTAACCTATCTATCTGTGGGGCTGGGCTGATATACTGTGTTCTGGTAATAGACTTCCTTTAACCACTTCCATACCAGATGCTTTACCCCCCTTCCAGACCAGGCACATTTTCAAGTTTTTTGTATGTGCGGATTTGGAGGACTATTTTTACCATTTGCGTTATTCAACTAATTTCTGTGTCTTTTTTTGGTGACACATAAGGCTTTAATTTTATGTTGTTATTATTTTTTATTTTTTTTATATTTGGGAAAATAAAGACAAAAGAGGGAAAATGTGTCTGTTTCTCACTTTTCTTTTTTTATTTAATAATACAAAGTGCTACTAAAAAACTTTATAAAATAGTTTTTACAGTAATTTTTATTTTGTATGGTGTTGTTGGGGTGGGGCTGTAACCTTTAATAATGGTGTTTTATTGGCATATTATTATTATTTTTAAAATTATTTTATTTACTTTTTTTTTTTTTTTACTTTTCTATTAATTTTTTTTTTTTTTTTTTTTACATTGTGTCCCCATAAGGTCATAATAGACCTTTGGGGACATCTTATCACTTTTCTTTTGTCGGGGGGCATCTGATCACTTTTTTTTTTTTTGGGGAGGCTGATTTCCCCTGTAACTGGGACTGGTACATTTAGCCCCAGTTGCAGGAGGAATACAGCCTCCTGCACATTAATTTCACATTACTATAGAGCTGATCTGGGTCCTGTAGGACCCAGTAGCTCTAACAGACTCTGATCCTGGTGGATCACGTGACCGCCAGGTCAGAGGGAGCCGCAAGATGGCAGCACCCATAGCGCTGTATACACTGCAATCGGGAAGGCAGGGAAGGAAATAAACCTTCCCTGTCTTCTCTCTGGCAGCTCCGGCTGAAGTTACAGCCGGCTCCCAGTTTCAGCAGCTGCACAATTTTGTGCAGATGCTGAGTTCTGCTTGGACGTACCGATACAACCTTGCAGAACTAGACAACCACCTTCCGGATGTAAAAACCCAATGGGCGGTCAGAAAGTGGTTAAATAAATCCAACACCCCGATCCTTCAGAAGTGAAAAAATAAAGATTTCTATTGGATGACTACAATTTTTAAAACCATGAAGAACTGAAATTATATTACAAAACTGTCTAACTTTTCACTATACAGTAACTACACTTTATTTGCTGAAATACTGTCCTCTTATTACTAAGATACATTTTCAGATAAAAATATACCATTTAACTTTTTTTTTTCAGCTAAAATCATTATCCTAAGAAGAAGTTTAGCAAATAATTCTAATAGGAAATTTGACAAATTTTTCTGAATTCTGATTGATACTATAAGGGGTGTGCCATTACAGTGAAGGCTTGGCTCCCTATCGTTTAGAGGTAATCCTGTCTATTAAAATAAACGTACATGAACATTAAGAGGAGCAAGTATGGTGCCTCAAGATGGATTGTTAAATTAAAGTTACAGGGATAGATTATCCATCCTAAATATATTATGGAAGAGTAAAGGAGATTAATGAGAATAAATGATTTCCGTATATCAGTTATTAAAGGGGGAAGACAAAGTAGACCAATTACGTGTATTTGACTTGGTGATCACTATTAGGGCCAGGGGACAGGCTCTGAAATGTAGAAAGGATGGATGTACGTTTTTTGTAGAAACCCTATTTTTCACAATGACTGGTATCTCTACAGGGCTGTCTTTAAAAATTATTGCCAAAGGGAAAGGCCATTGACATATTAAAAATGCAGTTAGACATATTTTCTTAATCGAGCTAAGACAAGGATGTTCAGCCATAGTTTTTTTTTTACATATAATCCTATACAAATTAGAGTTTACTAAACAAGACAGTTATTGATATTGTTATGCTATCTATGCACAAGTTTCTATTTTTTTAGTATTTACTGTATTTTGATAGTTTACATATGCTGATGCTTTAACCTGTTATCTCTCCTGACATGTCTTTTTAGTAACTATATGTATTCCTTGTAAAATAACAACTCTAGAGCAGTTTTTATTAGAATGTTGTGCAGTTCCTCTATTATTCCTACTTGAAATTCAGTGGTATTTTGACAAATGGGAGTTACCATTCTCTGAGTGAATAGGATGTGTCCTTACACAGTCTGACACTATCAGCACTGATTAAACAGTATCAGACTGTGTAGTAATACACCAATTGACAAGGGTAATAGTACCACCCATTTGTCAATTTATGTATACATTTTCATGACCAATAACAGAGTAATGGAATATTACAGTATTTTAGGAATAGATGATCAAGCATCGCTTTTTTATGGTAATACAAATAGTTGCTAAAAAGTTGACAGTCTTCTCTAGGGATCCATTCACATGGGATAAGTACCAGTCTTAATGAGCAGTGATTGACTATTATGCATGTCGATCGATTCTTGTTTGAAAGACCTTTACACATACCAGTGCACACTGCATGGGGGAAGAACAATCATTCATGTGATCATTTGTCCCTCATGCATTGTGAATGTCAGCAATTACAACCCCAATTCCAATGAAGTTGGGACATTGTGTAAAACATAAATAAAAACAGAATACGATGATTTGCAAATCCTTTTCAACCTATATTCAATTGAATACACTTCAAAGACAATATATTTAGTGTTCAAACGGATAAATTTTATTTATTTTTTGCAAATATTCACTCTTTTTGAATTTGATGCTTGCAACACATTCCAAAAAAGCTGGGACAGGGGGCAACTAAAGACTGGGGCAGGGGCATGTTTACCACTGTGTTACATCACCTTTACGTTTAACAACACTCAATAAGCTTTTGTGAACTGAGGACATGAATTGTTGAAGCTTTGTAGGTGGAATTCTTTCCCATTCTTGCTTGATGTACAACTTTAGTTACTCAACAGTCTGGGGTCTCCATTGTCGTATTTTGCGCTTCATAATGCGCCACACATTTTCAAGCCACGCTATGAAGCCACACTGTTGTAACATGTGCAGAATGTAGCTTGGCATTGTCTTGCTGGAATAAGCAGGGACGTCCCTGAAAAAGACGTCACTTGGATGGCGACATATGTTGCTCCAAAACCTGTATGTACTTTTCAGCATTAATGGTACCTTCACAGATGTGCAAGTTACCCATGCCATGGGCACTAACACACCCCCATACCATCAGAGATGTGCCATGGGCACTAACATGCCCCCATACCATCAAAGATGTGCCATGGGCACTAACAGGCCCCCATACCATCAGAGGTGCTGGCTTTTGAGATTTGCGCTGATAACAATCCGGACAGTCCTTCTCCTCTTTGGCCCGGAGGACACTACGTCCATGATTTCCAAAAACAATGTGAAATGTGGACTGTTCAGACCACAGGACACTTTTCCACTTTGCGTCAGTCCATCTCAGATGAGTTCCTGCCCAGAGAAGCCGGTGGCGTTTCTGGGTCTTCTTGATATATGGCTTTCGCTTTGAATGGTAGAGTTTTATCTTGCACTTGTAGATGTAGCAATGAACTGTTTTCACTGACAATGGTTTTCTGAAGTGTTCCTGAGCCTATGTGGTAATATCCGTTACAGAATGATGTCGGTTTTTAAAGCAGTGCCGCCTGAGAGATCGAAGGTCACGGGCATTCAATGTTGGTTTTTGGCCTTGCCGCTTACTTGCAGAGATTTCTCCAGATTCTCTATATCTTTTGATGATATTATGGACTGTACATGATGAAGTCCCTAAATTTCTTGCAATTGTACATTGAGAAAATGTTCTTAAACTGTTGGACTATTTGCTCACACAGTTCAGAAAGTGGTGAACCTCGCCCCGTCCTTGCTTGTAAAGGACTGAGTCTTTCGGGGATGCTCCCTTTATAGCCAATCATGACACTCACCTGTTTCCAATTAACCTGTTCACCTCTGGAATGCTCCAAACAGGGGTTTTTTGAGCATTCCTCAACTTTCCCAGTCTTCTGTTGCCCCTGTCCCAGCTTTTTTGGAACATGTTGTAGGCATCAAATTCAAAATGAGGGAATATTTGCAAAAAAAACAATAAAGTTTATTCGTTTGAACATTAAATATCTTGTCTTTGTAGTGTATTCAATTGAATATAGGTCGAAAAGGATTTGCAAATCATCGTATTATGTTTTTATTTATGTTTTACAAAACATCCTAACTTCATTGGATTTGGGGTTGTATTTACATGGGATCAGTATCAACCATATTCAGGCCAGAGGCCATGAAGGCCATGGTTTTGTCATTTTAATTTTGTTGACCAAGAATAATTTAAAGATCATGATCATTGAAATAATTTACAGCTGTAATCCACTGGATTAATATGCTCAAGGTTACGCACAGTCATTGACCTACTTTTAAAAGTAAGTCAATAACTGTGAGACACCAGCCAATGACATGTGCAAGCTTAGATTCTCAGTTTAATGCTGTGATTGGCTTTTATTTTTTTGTCATTGGCTGGTTTAGATCACCTGTGGCCTGGGTTATTTTAAGTCATTGAGCATGAGTAACCCTAACCAAACCTTTAACTGGTGTACAGATAACCAGACATGCTATTAATAGTTGTGTCACATCTCAGATGATCTGTGCTCAAAAAATAGTCTAGGTAGGGTTACTCATGATCATTGGCCTGCTTTTGAAAGTAACTCAATGACCACAAGTAACCCATGCCAAGTGTTATCTAAACACTGCTTGTCACACCTGATTTTATCATGGGTTAGGTTACTCATGGCCATTGACCTACTCAAGTAGGTACTCAGTACCAAATGTGATTTAATTTGGACTGGGTTACTCGCAGTCAATGACATCAAGAAGTTCAGATCACGAGTGATCCAAAGCAGCCAATGACAGCTTACAGTAGTTACTGACTGGTTTAGAAGATCTCTCAGCCATTGAATGTAGGTCAATGACTGAGATTTAAGTGGTGGCCAGCTATGTAACTAGTAATATACTAGTTACAGACAATGTCTGTAAAGCGCTGCGGAATATGATGGCACTATACAAGTAACCATAAAATAAAATAATAAAAACAGTTCAATAGCCAGATACCATTTTCAGCAATTTATTAAATGTGTATGAAATGAAAACATATAAACCTACTGATATGCTTTCCAGTGTGTCAATTTCACTGCCAGTCAACTCCAGTTCTGTATTTGTTCCGACTGAAAAGGAGCTTACACCTTCTCTATGTTGGCACATGACAGGGCCCAGCAGTTAAATTCATTCTGGGGCCCATTATGCAGCTAAATGAAAATATTACATGATACTTGTTTGAAAATTCCTCAATTGTTGCTAACATAACTTATTTTTCAGTAATATCCTGCTGCCTAGCCCTTGCATCTGAGTCTTTCTGTCCTGGGGTCCTGTCAGTAGTCTGCTGCCTGGCTGTTGCATTGAACTAGGGTCCTCTTAGCCTTGTTAATCAGGAATATGATGCAAGATGATAAGTAATTAGCGCCCCTGTAGTGGGACTGAGTAGTTGAGGAAGGAAGGATACTGGTGACCAGATACTATGAGTATCTGTATGAAGTACAATGACAGTACTGTATCATGCCCAGGTGAGAGAGTGCCCATTTTGCTGAGAAGCCCCCCAGCGGATTTACCTCCGAGCCTGCTAGTGATGAGCTTAAAAAGAGCTGGCTGTTTGAGTCTGTTTAATAGCTAGGCTACCCCCTTTGATGTCAGCTGTCATAGAGAGGGGGCCTGGCTTAGCTAGTACATTCAGCCAAACAGTCAGGTCCCTTCAAATTTATCATGAATCCCAAGGAGGTTGGATGGGTGGTTGGGAGGGACAGAGGGATTGAACCCAGAAGTAGTGTGGGACAGACATTACATTTGGGATACAAGGACATAACTAAAGTATGTAAGAAAGTTTTATTAAAGTTTTATTAATCATTTCATACACATTTAAACAACTTCTTATCTGGATCGACAACCTCTTTAATATTTGTAATGTATATGTACAGTAAATTCTTTATAAAATAAATGAATATTTCCTTTACTTTCAGTCTCCTTCCCATTCCTTCTCCTTTCTATTTCCTTCCATTCATTTCCTTTCTTTTCTGGTTTATTCAGTATGATCTCTTATAGTAAACAACCAAGACAATGAGGAGCCATGGAAACTAGATATGAGAGCGCTTCTGTTGACCTAATAAGACCCATCATGAAAATACAAACTACTACGGTACATAGAATACATCCCGCTTTAAATTTTCTCTCCGCTTCCTTCCCATCATTACTCATGCATGTGGTGTCATGTCAATCACTGAATCATTTCCTGTCTCTACACATAACCTGTGCCATAAAAGAAATCAACTGTGAGGACCCACCAAGTAACACTGCTATCTGTGTAAATTCCATTCTTCTTTCTTTTCCAATATTTCTGTTTTCATGTGTAACCTATTTTGTAAAATATGTCTTCCTATCTTGACTTTTATAGTTTTGTTTTTAATTAACAGGATTTGTGGGGTTTTGAAAGGTAATTCACATATTTTTCAAATCTACAACTTAAGATTTTGTGTAAAACAACAAATATTGATTCCCCTTACGTCCGACAGCAGCACAATATGGGGTATCTCTGCCCCTGTGTGTTGTTTAGGACAGGTGGAACCTTTAATTAGCACCAAAAAGGTGCCTCCTACTAGACCTATAAGAGGGCACAAGAGACCTCCCTCCACTGTGTTTTTTTCTGTCCTGTGTGGAACAGGTGGACGGAGGTCTCTTGTGACCTCCCGTTGCTAGGGGTTTTAGTTACTCCTGGCTTACCTTTTTGGGGTACCTCGGTCCCAAAGAAAAAACCTCCGGTCCTTCGGGCCTTCGCACCGCAGCGCAGCGTTATCCGGCATCCATCTGCAGGCAGCGCGATCCCGGAAGTAAGCGGGGAACCTCCTCGGCCGGAACTTTTCTCCGGTCCCGTGTTCCCAGGGGAAGGAAGCCTTTGCGCACCACCGCGCCCTACTTCCGGTTTTCTCGGAAAAAGTGCGGTAAGTTTGGAAATTTTAAATTTAAAGGCAAAATATAGAATTGATTTTTGCTGCTTGTATTTTGAGCCTCTGGCTTAGGCTTATGCTCCTCTATGTTCCAGTATGGCGTTTGACTTGTTTTGGTGCTGTATAAATGTTTCTTTGTTGGCTTCCTCCCCTCGCTGCTGGATTACATTTAAAAGGTCTGAATTCAGTCCTTTATTTGTTGAGTGAGTGGTTTCTAGCTCCTCTGCTGCGGGTTGCGGTGGCTGTTTTTTTTTCTGACGGTTTTTTTCTCTCTTCAAGTGACCAATTCAAAAAAAAAAAGGGGTACCCCTTGGGTTTTTATGCGATGCTTGGTGATCTTCCCTGTTTCAGTGTCACGTGGCTGTTTGATGTTTCAGATGTCATCTTCTGCAGCACGTAATGACGATGCGCTTAGGAGGAAAAATTCCTCTAAACTTGAAACACCTAATGTGTTTGGATTGCAATACCCCTTTACCTGACAGCTATGATTTTACCCGCTGTCACCAGTGTCGCGGACCCTGCCGGAAGTACCTTCTATAAGAGGTTGTTACTTGGGTAAAGGACTATATGAGGAGTCTCTTAAAGGAGATTCGTTCTTCCATCGCCCAGATTGCCAAGAGACTGCAGATTGAGACACAATCTTCCTTACGGATCTCTGATGAAGATTATCAGATAGTGGACGAGACACTCTCATCTGACGATTCCACTGAAGATCCCAGCAGGCCGTGCTTCCACTCGAAAAATTAAGCCGGCTGCTGAAGTCCATCCGGTCTAAGGATCGTGATGTTGACGGGGGAAGCCTCCGCGTCCACCTATAGAGGGCCTAGGGTCTTCCAAGTGGACCAGACATTACAAAAATTAATGTCCTCAGAGTGGAGAAGTCCTGAAAAACCTCTTGTTGTTCCTAGGAGGTTCAGCGCTTTATTCCCAGTTGCTCAATGGGATCAATGGGGTCCTCCTCCCAAGGTGGATATGGCGGTGGCTAAACTGTCCTGCTGCACTAAGGTACCATCAGATGATGGAGCAAATCTGCATGACGCCATGGCAGGCGCTTCGACAATACCTTCAAGAAGGCTTATTCAGCTGCCTCGCCCAAGACCGCTGTGGCGGTTGCGTCCTGTGAAGTGTCAGCCAAATTATGTACTGACCTGGTCCACCTCGAAAGTGACCGACTCTGGAGTCTCCAGAGATGAGCTGCTAGGGTTTCTAGGCTCAGTTTCCCTAGCAGCTGAATATTTAACGGAAGCCTCCCACCATCAATTAAGGCTGGCAGCCAAATCCCTGGCACTTACCAAGAACACTGCAGCAGGAAGACCTCTATGGTTAAAACCTTGGAGAGCTGTGTTCCCCTTAAAGTATAATTTGTGCGCATTACCCTTTGAGCCGGGTAGAGTCTTTGGCTGTGCCCTAGACGAGATCCTAGAGGGCTTGGCCGACAAGAAGGGTAAAACTTTACCCCAGGCCTTCAGAGGTAGGTCTGGCTCTGGCCGTGGTAGAGGCTATCCGCCTCGTTGTGGAAGGCAGTCCAGAGAGGCTCTAGTTATTCCTCTAGAGGCGCCGGCCGGAGATTCCGAAGTCTGATGATAAAAAAGTCAAGCCTAGCTTTTGACATCAGAAGCAGTTTTCCTGTGGCCGAGATTCCTGTCGGAGGTCGTGTCTCCCACTTTCTCAACTGCGGGCAGGAAAAAATTCGAGACCCATGGGTCCGGTAGGTAATCCAAAGAGGTTATGCAATGAAGTTCCTCCGTCCTCCTCAGGATCGGTTTGTGTTAACTCGCAGCCTCCCTGGAATGCTTCATCCGAGAGTACATTCACAAGGGAGCCCTGGTGGAAGTCCCTTCTCTAGAAGAAGGATCCAGTGTCTATTCTCCCGTCTTCCTGATGCCAAAACCGGCAGACAAGTGGAGAATGATCATAGACTTAAGGTACCTCAACCGCTTCATCAAAAAGAAGCGCTTCCATAGGAAAACCATAAAGTCTGTCACCACCTTTCTCCTCTAAGGCGATGTTTTTTGTGACTTTGGATATAAAAGACGCCTATTTGCATATTTCTATTTACCTCCACACAGAAGGTTTTTTTCTAAGGATTGCCGTAGTAGTTTCCGGCCACAGGAAGCACTTTCAATTCACAGCACTACCCTTCGGGATCTCCTCTGCATCCCACACCTTTACAAAGGTAGTGGCCCCCATAACGGCCGCCCTCAGGCTTCAGGGGATATTCTTGGTGCCTTATCTAGACGACTGGTTGATAAAGGCCCAGTCAGAGTCTGTTCTGCTCCAGTACCTACAGACAGCCTTCAGAGTCTGTGATGGCTTATAAATTGGGAGAAGTCAAAAACGATCCCTTCAACTCGAAGGAAGTTCCTCTGAGAAAACTACTTTCTAGATTGAGTCCGCCTGCAAATCTCCTTGACACCAGCAAGGAAGGAGAAGCTGGTTGCGGCAGTCCGGCACCTCTTCAAAAAGCCGATAGCCTCCATCAGAACATTGATGAAGATCCTGGGCTTGATGTCTTCCTCAGTGGAGGCAGTCCCATGGGCCTTGTGGCACTTACGTCCCCTCCAGAAGGAGTTACTAGAGGCTTGGGATCGCTCCCTTCTTACATTCAGCAAGAAGATTCGACTCTCCCCCAGGACCCGTCTTTTCCCTCAAGTGGTGGTTGCACCTGAAAGACGGAAGGTCCACGGTCCAACCTTCTTGGACCCTGTTGACTACAGATGCATCCCTCTCGGGATGGGGAGCCCATTGGACGAAAACTCCATAAAGGGAGTCTGGAGCGCTCCTGAAAAAAGGACCTCATCCAACTGGAAGGAGCTCAGAGCCGTATATCGTGCCTTACTCTATTGCTTGCCTCTTTCCAGGGAAGAGCAGTCAAAATCCGGTCAGACAACATGACCACAGTGCTGTACGTGAACAGACAGGGAGGCACCAGATCACCAACCCTCCTTAGGGAGGCAGATCTGATATTTACATGGGCAGAGAAAAATCTAACCCATTTATCCGCAGTTCACATCAAGGGCTCCCTGAACATAGTAGCAGATCGGTTGAGTCGGGGTTATGCCGTATCAGGAGAATGGTCACTCAATCCAGAAGTCTTTCATCAGATTACCCTGAACAGGGGTCTTCCAGAAATAGACCTCATGGCAACCCGACTCAACGCCAAGGTGGAGAAGTTCTGTTCCCTTTACCAGGAGGACAATCCCTTGGCAGTGGATGCCCTGTCCATCCCTTGGAGGTCCAGGCTGGCATACATCTTCCCTCCAATTCCAATAATACCAAAGTTATTAATGAAAATCAGACAGGACCAAGTCTCTGAGATAGCCATCATTCCATTCTGGCCAAAAAGAGCTTGGTTTTTCCCAACTCATGGAGATGAGTCGAGGGATATATTGGAGGCTTCCCCCCATCCAGAACCTGGTTTCCCAAGGATCTCTGAAGTGCCAGGATCTCTGGAGATTCAACCTGACAGCCTGGAGGTTGAGCAGTCCCTACAGCAGGATAGAGGACTGTCAGAGGCCGTCCTGAAGACCCTTTATTCTGCAAGAGCAGAATCTACCAATAAGAACTACCAGAGGACAGCCAAGATTTTCATGGAGTGGTGCTCCAAGAAGGGTATTAATAATCTAGAACCTTCAACGGCTGATATTTTCTTCAGGACGGTTTGGATAAGGGCCTTGCCCCTGCCACTTTGAAAGTGCAGATTGCGGCCCTCTCCGCTCATTTGAACAAACGTCTGTCTCAGGATCCTCTGGTTGCAAGGTTCCTTAAAGGGGCAATGAGGCTAAAGCCCTCAGTATCATCCCCAGTGGGACCTTGCGGTAGTCATTACAGACCTGTGCGGTCCTCCATTTGGACCCTTGGAGACTACGGGGATAAAATATTTAGCCTACAAAACCACTTTTTTGTTGGCTATTATATCTGCCAAAGAGTAGGGGTACTCCAGGCCCTCTCTTCTAGAGAACCGTACATTTTGTTTTTGCAGATAGGGTGCACCTTAGGTTTGCCTGGGTTTATCCCTAAGGTCCCCTCATACTATAATAGCAATCAGCTAATTTCGTTACCTGTGTTTTTCCCCTCTCCAACCTCTGAGGAGGAAGAAAAGCTCAACACCTTAGATGTGGTAAGGTGTCTGTGGATTTACCTATTCCACACTCAACCGCTTAAGAAGGCCGAAAGCCTACTAATTGATATGCAGTGTAAAAACAGAGGCCTCAAGGCTTCCAAGCCTACTCTATCCACATGGATCAAGGAGACAATTAAGTCTTCCTTTCTTATTCAGGAGTTATTCCCTCCAGTCTTTCTACGGCCACTCGACCTGGGTTGTCGACTTCTTTGGCTGAGTATCGGTCCTTACCATTGGACCAGATTTGTGCGGCTGCATCATAGTCATCTCAGTTGACCTTTTGTTAAACATTATCATTGGACATCCGCAGTTTCCAGACAACTGCCTTTGGTCAGTCAGTCCTTGACGTTGTAAGGCGAGGAAACCCTCCCTAGGGGAATTACTTGCTATCTCCCCATATTGTGCTGCTGTCGGACGTAAGGGGAATCGTTGATTGTAATGTCAATCTGTATTCCCTTAGTCCAGACAGCAGCACAAGGCTCCCCTCCCTAGAAGCTTGTTTCCTGTTACTTTATAATTTATACGCGGGGGGGGGGGGGTTTTTGGGGCCTTTAAAAGGGGGAAGAGGGGGGACTTTTTTTGTGATTAAAATGAGGCACCACCCAAAAAAAAAAAAAAAGGGGGGAGGGACCACATATTGGGGCGCTGTCGGAAAAAGGGGAAAAAAGTTGGAATTAAAAAAAAAAGATTTTCTACAAAGAGGGGGGGGGGGAGGCAAAGGGAAAAAAAAAGGGGAGGGGAAAGGGGGCAAAACAGGGTTTACACAAAATTTTTTTGGATAATAACAAGCTTTTTTTAGGTTTATCAATAGATTTAAAAAAATAAAGTTTTTTTTCTTTTTGTGACCAAAAAGGTCAATATCAAAATGTAAAATGCTTATGGTTAAAGAACTGCAATTTCTTCACAAAGTTTGGAAATATTACTTCATTTTCCAAACTGTAAAATTATGGAGCATACATAATGGTAAAAAGTGTAACAGGCTTTAAAAAGGGTCTGATTGTCTTCCTTGTAAACTACAATATACAGGGCGATTGGTGTTAATATAGAAAAATGCTGTGGAAAAGACCGTGATGGAAACGCATTGCATTTTTATCCACAGCGTTTTTCACAGACAGTCCGCAGAGTTTTCCTCTGCTGACTTTATGTCTCTATTATACCTATATGGAAAACGGCAGCGGTATAATTGACATGCTGTGATTTACAAAAAGGTGTAGCATTTCAGCTACAGATTTTTTTTCTGCAGTGTGTGAGTGGGATTAGCCAGAATCCCATCCACTTTACAGGTACTGTAATATGCAGCGGCCTTATGGTGAATTGGGTCTATTCCATTAACATAGTGTTTTTTGCCTTTCTAATGGATCAACATGGGTTTACAAGTAAACGCTCCATTAAACTGGCTAATGCAGGATAAAAGATGTAGATTGTCTGCAGCACATAACCCAGTATGATCAGGGTTGTGCTGCTGATAATCCATTCAGCTGAATATGGGAGGAACACTTGCAGCAGAGATTGCACCGCCTCCATTTGTATAATTATACCAATGCAAACGAGTCCCGGTTAACGTTTCTTATTGATTGGCACTTCTAAAAATGCTGCAGAAATAAATGTCAAGAAAATGCAGTCCCAAAAACACCTCTGTATTTTATTGCTGCATTTTAGCCTTAGGGTGTGTTCATACTGAGGAATTTGCCACGGATTTAGCAGCGGAATTCGCCCCCCGAATCCGGAGCAAATTCCTCCGAAATCCGCCTCCCAATGTTTTCAATACAAGGCAGAGATCGCAGCAGGACGCGGAAAAAAAGAAGCTTGCCTCGGCTCGAGACACCCTCCTGATTAGACCCATTCATCGGGGCCTAATCAGGAGCGGGATGCTGTGACGGAATGCTGATGCACTGCACTGAAACTAAAAATTCCAGCAGCGGAAAATGAAGAAAAGTCCTCATTTTCCGCCGTGTGAACACAGCCTAAAAGAACATTTGGTGACTTCTTTTGATTTATTTATTTAGAGCTATCTTATTCTGCAGCTCTTTACAGATATAGTCAACACTGTCTCAAGTAGGGCTCACAATCTAAATTCCCTATCAGTATGTCTTTTTGGAGTGTGGGAGGAAACCGGAGAACCTAGAGGAAACCTGTAACGTCTCTGCCTGTTCGGGTCTGTGTGCCATCTTCCACTCACACGCTGCGGCGCAGGAGGCGTGTTCAGTTTGATTCCTTGCTTAGGGTTGTTGTTGCTCTGTCTGAACACTGCTCTATTACCTCTTCTCTGTAATTGATTTCCTACCACACCCATCTCCTTCTCCTTTTCTTTTCCTCCATTCCTCAAATAGTTAATCTTAGCCTTGCCTGTGTGACTGACAGCCTATATACCAATCAAATTTGGGTTAGATTCTGGACTTCCTATAAACAGGTCATCTGCTCACACATGGTTGCTGGCTATTGAGACTTGTCCTGGCTACGCTCTTCTTTCTGCTATTATTGTGTCACTGACTTGTGACCTCTGTTTACCCTTTGACTTTTCTCTTGGATTTCGATTCTGTACTGCGTTGCTCGACTGTTACCGATCCCTTGACTTGCTGACTCTACTTCTGTGTTGTTAGTCTTGTCTTGTTCTGTGTAACACTTATTCAGAGAAGGGATTGCCGCCCAGTTGCTCCTGTCATTAGAACAGTGTGGCAATTAGGTAGGGACAGGGGCTGGGTCAAGTTCAAAGCTCACTATCTCTGTCTTTCCCTTCTTCCATTGTTTCAGCAGCAGCACTAGGGGAATTGCACAACTAGCAATTCCCTTACAAAACCCATGCAAGCACAGGGAGAACAAGCAGTTGTTGTCTTTGACTGGATTCGAACCGAGGAATCCAATGCTGCAAGGCAATAGAGCGCTAACCATTGAGCCACTGTGCTGCTTTACCATGTCATTATATTCAAAAAATCCTGAATTCTTGTAGAATTACAATGAAAGGTAAAACCTCATTACAAAGTTGTATTTGTGGATAGTGTACTGTTTGTGGATGACTCATTTTTTACATCTGTCAAAACAAATCAATTTTATTAAACATTTATCTGTACTTAAATGTCTCTGGATCTGTAAAAAATGGATGAAACATGGATGCCATTTTTCATGGACCTATAGCCCAAAGATGTGATTAGAGATGAGCAAATTTTTCAAAAACTCGATTCAGCCAATTTGCCGAATTTTCAAAAATGATAAAACGATTCGATTAGATCTGAATTAATTCACGGCAAATCGCGTTAAAAAACAGCTATTTCCTGGCTGCAGAGAGCCTGTGTAGTGGTGTAGAACACTATGCCTTGCAGTAACATGCATAGGGAGTCTGCTGTGGTAGTGAAACAATACTGTGAGTCAATATGACACATGACAGGCATCACTCTTAGAACCACTGCAGACTTCACTTATGTGGCCATTTACGGGGCAAAAACTACCAACTAACTCAAGTATGACGTCAGCCTTACAGGTCCATGTTAGTGCCAAGTAGAAAGAAACGTGCAGAGGCCCAAGATCCTACTGTAGCGTGAAAGAGCGTTCCCCTTTTACACCGTTGTCTGCTGATTCCACATAGATATCTACAGAACCTGTTCTATTAAACGCTTATACAAGTAGAGCCCTCCTAACAGAGTGGAGAGGGTGTCAGCAGTAAGTTTGTGTTGACGTCACTGATTATTTTGCCCTTCCTCTGATCCGTCAGAACAATAACCCCCCCAAAAAAACGTATCCTGTCTGTTGCGCATCCGCCTTCACTCGGTCAGGATTTGGTCAGTAATCCATCAGTAAAAAACAGGAGTGGATCCAAAAAAGAGATGAATGGAATATTTGCATGTCTTCTGTGTTTTGTACCCACTCCTCCTTTTGGCTACCAAATCATAAGCCAATTCTGATGGGACCATATAGGCTTCACAGACAGGATCCGTTGTGCGTCTCATTTTTCCTTCCTTCTGACAGATCAGAAGAAGGGTCAAATAAATGATGATGTCAACCAGGCCAAAAAGGCAAAATAGTGGCCCAGTCATGGAGTGGGGAGGGTGGGAACAGCATGAGAAGTGACATAGTGTTGAGGTAGCAGCAGCATGAGGAGGCCACAGAGTGGCAAGGTGACATAATGGGCCTTGCTGGAGTGGACCACCACCTCTCCAACTGGATCCTAGACTACCTCACAAATCGACCTCAATACGTGAGAGCCCAAGACTGTGTGTCAGGTACCGTGATCTGTAATACGGGGGCACCTCAGGGTACAGTTCTCGCCCCTTTCCTCTTCACACTGTACACTGCAGATTTTAGGTGCAACTCATCCAGCTGCTACCTACAGAAGTATTCTGACGACTCTGCAATAGTGGGTCTCATCACAGACGATGATGACAAGGAGTACAGAGAACTGAACCGGTTTTTTGTGGACTGGTGCCACCAGAACCACCTGAAGATTAACGCGGGGAAGACCAAGGAGATGGTGGTGGACTTCCGTAAAGGCAGATGCCCTTCAAAACCAGTGGACATCCTGGGGACGGGCATCGAGATTGTGAACACCTATAAGTACCTGGGTCTGCTCCTTAATAATAAGCTGGACTGGGAAGATCATATGGAGGCCCTGTACAGGAAGGGCCACAGCAGGCTCTACCTGCTTAGGAAGCTGAGAGCCTTTGGAATCCGGGGGGCACTTCTTAGGACTTTCTTCAACTCGGTAGTGGCATCAGCCATCTTCTTTGGAGTGGCCTGCTGGGGGAGCAGTATATCAACCAGGGACAGAAATAAACTTGACAAGCTGATTAGAAGGGCCAGCTCTGTCCTGGGGAGCCCACTGGACCCAGTGCAGGTGGTGGGTGACAGAAGGATACTGTCCGTGGTGAGCTCCATGCGGGAGAATAACTCCCATCCCATGCATGAGACTGTGATTGCGCTGGGCAGTACTGTCAGTGACCGACTGCTCCACCCTAGGTGTGAGAAGGAGCGCTATCGGAAGTCTTTCCTCCCCACCGCGGTTAGGCTGTACAACCAACACCGACCTAAGCGGAGATCATTACATACAGAGAACTGAAATATCTCTCTGCCTGTTAAATCCCCCCCCCCTCCTCTGCTACTTCCTATCTGTCTGTCTACTATCAATGTAATGCCTCTCACCTTGGAACATTCCTGTACATGTTGTATTTGTATTTGTATCTGCTTATCTTATCTTTGCTGCTGTAACACACTGAATTTCCCCACTGTGGGACTATTAAAGGACTATTATTATTATTATTATTATTAATATGGAGGTGGCAGCAGCATGATCAGGCCACAGAGTGGCAAGGTGACATAATGTGGAGGTGGCAGCAGAATGAGGAGGCCATAGAGTGACCCGATGACAGAGTGGGGACGATGGTGGCTGTAAGAAGGAGCACTTGGTATCAGTTGCGTGGTATCAGCCAGGTGGCAGCATCAGAATAGTAGCTGAGGCAGATAGTCAGAAGAAACCGGTCTCTTTTGTCAAGGTTTGGGTGTGGCAGCATGGATGATTTAATCTGATACATCAGGCATTGGTGGGTGGAAATCTTGGCTGATCCACGCCTGATTCATCTTGACAATGGTCAGTCTCTCCACATTTTGGGTGGACAGGTGAGTTCTCCTTGGAGTAACTATGGCCCCGCCGCACTAAGCACCCGCTATGATGCCACACTACTGGCTGGGCAGGACAGCTTTTCCAGGGCCACAAATCCAGTTTGGCTGTCCAGTAGTCCAACGGATCTTCGATGACGGGTGGCAGGGTGCACTCCAAGTATGCTACCACCTGCTGGTTCAGGTTCTGCTCTATGTCTAGCTGCTAGTGAGTAATAGAACAAGTAAGTGATAAATCATAAGTTTTATTAAATATCATATAAAACAACAACCTGCTGGAGAAAACTCAAAAACCTCAATACCTGCACCAAATAGATAGATGTGTGGGGGATGCAGACTAGCTGACAAGTTCACCCCACTAACCCCTTTCAAAAAGATTACATCCACAAACCTACAGGGGGCACAATGCCCTGGCAGCAAAATTAAATAGAACAGTCTTACCAGATGTAAGGAGTTGTGCAGCTGGGGTCCAAGGAGCTCAGCATATACGATGGATCTCGCACTGTATCAGGTGCCTACCTCACCCTAAGAGATCTATGCTCTCCTTGGTCCCCAGAATGGATTCCCTTCCCGACAAGGACAGTCCCACAACTAGCCCTATTGCAAATATGCCCTAATTCACATTCACACTATCCAGAACAGAGCAATCGTGGCAGGTACTTCAGGAGTGGGGGTAGGGGGACTGTGAGTCTGATTATGATTTTTGCTAAATATTTCTTCAAGAAAGAATAATATATCTGTTTTATGTTAATGTGAGGTCAGGTTGGAAGGAACCTTAACAATGCTTCTCTGAATAATAAGGAATTCTTTGTCTCTTGCATGCATAGCTAAATATAGCCACAGTGGCTGCCTTCTATATAAATAATGCTATGTTTGCAACAATTGGATATTTCAAGCACAGCTGCTTAGTCACCAAATGTCATTAATTGTGCATCTACTTCTAGGCATTTTGTGTTCCCAGTTTTTAATTACATAGAAGAGCCTTAAAGAGAAGCGCGGCCACTTGGCATCTGAAAGAATTAATAATCAGTTTATTTAGTCTATGCTAGAGGTTCACAAATCTGAATAACACCTTTTTTTGCTGTGAACTGCTTAGTGCCTGCATACATATACCGTGATCGCCAGCTGATTTTTGCTTCTGCGGCTGCTTAAAACTATGCCTATTATATTAAAAATGAATTGTAGCTTTTATAGGAATAATCGCTAGACATGATGTATGTAAATGTGTTATTTTCCATGCATGACTGGAAGGGGTGATAATTAAATACTTGGCATTCATGCTTATGTTCATTCATTGTTTAATGATGGACAAATTCAGCGATGTGTTCAAGCAGACATTTTAAGCCGAATGCTTTCCCTTTGTCATAAAATGGTGGCAACATGAGGAGAGCACTGCTGCTCGTACAGCATAGAAAACATGTTCAAAGAATATTTTAACCATATAGTGGCTAACGCCAGGTTGTGTAATGAAACATTATTTCCCTTACCAGTCAGTTCTCACTGATGCATACTAGATTTACTTTGAACCATTTTATGACTAAATTTGCATAACATGGCTAAATGCTAATGTAGTAAATAGAGCTCACCAGTTAATGCAGTCAATAGGGGCTAAAACAAAAATTTTATTAAAATAAATAAATTACTGTAAATATGTATTAATATTTAATTGTGTGCTTATTTGTAACGCAACAAATGTAGTCATAAAATTCACATATGTTAATTGGTATCTTGGAAAAATTTGATTTTACGACATGATTTCTTGTAAAGTATAATAAAAAAATTAAATTTGTTTACTTGTGCTTTTTTCCCATATAAATGATTTGAATATCAAAATAAATTGAACAGGTTTAAACCTTTGAGAAATATTACATAATTAAATAATCGAGATAGAAATAATATCAACAATGACAGAGACCTAAACAGACAAAAGCAAATCTCCTAGCTTACATTTTATATATTACTAGTAGAAAAAGCTTATTTAAAAATAAATGCATGATTTGCCTTACAGTTATTTTCTATAAAGCCTGCTAAATAATTTAATAATATGTGATATATTATTTAGATTCCGAGGTTTTAAAATGTGTGTTGCATTTCAGCGACAATTATAGTAATTTATTTATCAGTGAGAAATTTACATAATCACACTTCAAAATCCAGCGGCTTGAGACTTATCAGAAATGCACCCATGAATGTGTTAACAACATTAACGAATAGCATTGTACCTTGATTAATATTATAATTTCTTATGTCATTCTAATGTTCAGTCAATTTGAATGCTTTGAGGGATAAATTTGTCTCATCACTTTCACTTACAAGCTTTTCTATGCTAGAGTAAAAATTAAAATATGTTAAAATATGGAAAATTTTAAAAATACAGAGAGTAAATACCAGTTGCATTTTATTTTTATATTATTTAGAATTTTTTTCATTTTAAAGTATATTAGCGTTTATTAAACATATACACTATATCTATGTATTTATTAGTGTAGTTTTAGTTATTAAAATATGTATTTCTATTCTTACTACCGCCATATATTTTTGTACATTTTTACATTGACAAACATTAAAAATATGCTAGCAACCAACTTAAAAACGACAATGCATACCAATTTTTACTTTTCTAAATATCAACATTTGAATTTGTACTCATGAAAAACAAGCTTCAAAGTTCTTCTCTTGACAAGGAGCCCTTCAATTATTTGCTGTAGTAATTTTCAAGCTGAAGAACAGTGCTCTTCAAGTTTTCACATGATAGGGTGTATGTGCTCTATAACAACATGCTTGCACACAGGGCGGTCCTGTAATGAGGCAGAAAAAGCTGGTTGTCTAAGACAGCAGGGTTTTTGTTGCATAATATTTTTACGAAATCAATATTAGGAATTCAAAATTCTTTTTGCCAGGTAAAAAAATTATAACCTTTTCCTCTTTAATAATGCCTGTTTATTATAGCTGAAAATGCTCAAATATATAATTATTTTTGTAATATTTTTGATGGCCAGCAGCTATTACTCTCAGCTTCTTCATTCACTTGCTTTAACCAAATGTGCATGTCTTCTCAATGGTGAGAGGGTCAGCCTCCCTTGTTGAAGCATGTTGAAATCCAATATGTCTGACTCTTCTTTCTTATATCTGTTGTCAGCAGGAATTGTGAGGCCCCCATACACAATAGATTGTTAAGCCCACCAAAATTACCAGACCCATCAGAAATGTATGTAATGTGTAAGGCCACACATGTTGACAGAACCCATCTATATTGTCTCTTGACAATCCGCCAAGAGTCAAACATGTTGGATTCCATTTTTTTTTTTGTACATGGAAATAAGCGACTGCCAGAATCATATGGCAGAAACTTTTCTCTTTCTCAAATGAGAACATGCAACCTAAGCCAAGCAATGCATATATGTTTATGGCGAGGTTGGGGAAAATGTGAATGGACAGTGTAACTGATGATTTATCTGGCTAGTTTGGTCATCCTACATATTATTGACTTTTATTGGCTGTTTCAAATGTATTACATTTGTTTCATTTCTCCTTATTAATGCAGGTTATAGAGCAATGGTTTATGTGTTGTTGGAGTTCTACAAATCCAAACAAGCCTTACACCGAGCCAATAATACAAACAATCTTGCTAGGCCCAACTGGTTTCCAAAGTTCACCACCTTTTGTCAAAATCCATACAAAACTTCAAGTTTAATATTAGGCTTATACCATGCTTTTTAAAACTAATGTCAACTACCCATGCGCCAATAGTCATCATATAGGGCCTATCCTTTACTGACATATTACCACAGCATATATCCACATTTTCAATAGAGACCACTGAATGCTGAAGCCTATCTCTCTCAGATACTCTGCATAATACAATCTACTGGGCCACCTCCTCCCAGCCTTATGAAGACAATGATCCGTAAAGGGCATTATATGTAGAAATGCTTACAGAGTAATCAATTTACAGAGTTTTAACTCGCTAAGCATGATAACTCACAACAAAAGTCATTAGAAAGTCAAGTTAAGCTTTGCTATATCTGTGCCTGCTACCTTAATTCATTAAAGGAAGTATATCATCAAAAAAACTTTTTATCAAACCTGTCACTGTGCAATGTAATGAACATTATGCTGAGTACCATCATAACTTTTGATTGTCCAGAAAATACATTATTACCTTAAAAAAAGTGTTTTTTCGAAATTTGGGTACGAGGTGCATGTGCAGGAATTCAACAAGTAGCACCATAGTTGTGGGACAGGAAGAGGCTTTGACACACTCCCATTATAAGAAAAGGCTTTGACATGTCCCCATTGCATATAAGTGATAGGCAAACCTCGCACAATGATGGCCGAACCTCTCAAGATTTGTTCTGTGAATATTTGTGTGTTTCCCTTGCAAGTTTCGTTTCAGACCCTCAAGTCCTAAGATCTAAGAGTATAATAATTATAAGCCCAGGGACCGTGCAGAAAATTAAAAAAAAGGTCATACTCACCTTCCCTCACCTTTCCAGGGCTATGCTGTGGTATCCAGTTTTCTTTCTCAGATGCCCCTGGTGTCTTCCTCTATGCGATGTGAAAGACCCTTGGTCACTGCTGAGCCCTGTGATTGTGCCTCAGTGGTCATGTGGGGACATCATTGTCATTATGCACAGCATCAAAGCGTCATGATATTGTTGCCCCCCATGTGACCACTGAAGCCCAATCACAGGCCTTCGTGATGACCAAGGGCTGCTGACATCACAGAGGAGGCCAGAAGATGCCAGGGACACCAGAAAAAAAAGAATACCAAATGTTGCAGAGCAGCCCAAGAAAGCGTTATGATATTACCACTTTAGAAAAGATCATAAATTGCAGGATCTGGCTTACAACAGAGAGTAGTAGAATAAGCTATCTAAATTTCATACAGCCCTGAGAAATAGATCTTGGGCACCCAAATGACTTCACCAGTACCAGCCATGAAGTCAGATGAATTTGTGCTGAATTTGGACCCAAGCTATCACCAAAGAAACTAGAATAAGAAATAAATGCTCTACAAACTGAATTCAAATCAGAACCGACAATAAATTCACAAGGCAGATCTAAACCAGAGGGATGAATCAGAAAGTGAACATATCCAAGCCAAAAGGTTAATCCGAGAGGTATCATCAGAGCCAAAACCAGAAGACAAGTGAATTTCAAGTAACAGGATAATGGTCAGAAATACCACAATCCAGCATAAAGCATCAGAGCCTCTCTACAGTACAAACTAATAGCAGGCAACTGGGTGGGCAGGACTAGAGTTTAAATATCCTTCTTTGGCTGCTGATTGTAGCTCCGAAAAATGAGGAAGCTTCATATGTTGGTACAGTAACTTTAAGGTTAAGCAACTAGCTTTTTAGCATTCTGAGATTCCTAACAGAAAGATGAATGTGAAAATTGAATGTGACCTTTTTTATTTTTTCCACACCTTCCCTGGGCCTCTGATTATTATCATTTCATATCCACAAGTATAATATAATATAATATAATATAATAATAAGCAAACCCTAAAAATCTCAGGTTTAGTCTAGGCCAAAATTTTTGGAAATTTCAGAACAAACCAGGTTTGTTATGAATTGGATCACTCATATCTAAACATGAGCCTCATACTATCAATACCAGATCAGTGGGGGTCTGATGACTGACACCCTTGCTGATCAGCTGTTTGAAGAGACAACCTCAGACACCTCTTCACAAGCAGTGACATTACCTTCATTGGTCACATAGCCATTCTGCAGTACTCAGTTTGGTATGCTATGAAAAGGTTGCTCATCTGTAGCCTCTTCAAATAGATGATCAGAAGGCGTATCAGTTGTAAAACACCACCCAACTGTCACCAATATCATTGTCCCAGAACACTCCTTTGGACTGAGGCCCCATGTTGCAGAAATGCAACTTTTTTTGTTGCAGATTTTGCTGTGTTTTTTTGAGACAAAGCCAAGAATGGATACAAAAGTAATGGAATATATAGAAAGTACTTCTACTTCTACCTTCTTCTTTTCTCCTGCAGCAAAATCTACAACAAAAAAGGTGCATTTCCACAACGTGGGGCCTCAGCCTTAATCGCTTTTCTTTCTCTTTAAATGGTCTGACCAGTGGGGCTTAGATCCTGGATCCTAGTCTCAGTTCTGCCTAAGCATGTATAGTTAGTCTGTTTCCTGATCTATTTCCTACCAGCTATTTCTTCAAGTCAAGAACCTGGAACTGCTCATTTTCCTATTACAATTGTGTTATGTACGTAACTGATAATATCATAAAACTGAAAAGTAGATTGGAGATTGTTAATCGTTCTTCCGCCAATCTTGGATCTTTAAGTTTCCTCGGCTTCTGTTTCTCCCACTATATGCACAACATACAGGTTGAGCACATATGGTAGGAGTATACAGACCTGATTCTTTTGCTTGTCTTGAAAAATCTGATTCTGTCCTTTTGATAAGTATGTGATATGAAAGCAGTAAGAATATCAGCTTTCTGAGGAATGTATTAAGCTTTTAATGTTACTATAACAAAAGCATAAGTAGGAAAATGAGTTTACAGTTTTCACCTTTGTATTTTATCAATGTACATTTTTTCCCCATCCTCAATAATAAATTGTTGCATAAACAACATTTAAAAATTCAGGAGTTCCATTGTGTTAATATACTGTGCGGTATATTATGGGTAGCCATAACTGACCCAGGGTAATGGATTGAATTGGTGCACTTCATTTGGATGGATTGATGAGGAAATGGCTCTATTTAGACAAATATGATGAAGGATACCCTGCCAGCCCAAGCCCAACACTGAGAAATGCACAAAGAGGTAAAAAGAAATTAAGGTATATGCACAGAAACATATATGTGGGTTGTCCTCTCATATATATGGGTTGTCCTCTCAAAGAATATAGAATGCAGATTAAAGTGTCCAATGAAATCAGTAAGCATATACAGTCCCCCAAATAATGCAAGAATCTGGAATTTTATACTTGGCATCACATCAGCATATTACACAGAAACAGGCCTAGACTGGGATTAATAAAACAACCATGGTACAATACACACATCTCTCCAACCCACACACATAACCATAGGGGGCACCAGCTCTTTCTTACTCCCCTGTAAACCTGCACATTTCCATGGTCAAGATAGCCCCATCAGTTTTGGTTTCCAGCATGGCATCTCTCTAAATTATGGTTCCCAGCATGGCTTTCCTCTCATTCCTAGTTGCCAATATGCCCCCCATACCTGATCCCCAGCATGGTATACCTTTAAATTGTGGTCCCCAGCATGGTTTTTCTCTTATTCCTAGTCCTCTGCACAATATCCCTTTAAATCTTGCTCATTTGGAAATGTCTTACTCTCATTACAAAGTCAGAACCAACTCACAGGCTGTAAAGTCCTGGTGAATGCGTGCTTGGACCTACCCAATATTGACTAAATTGTGGTAAATAAAATATTAATTATGCCCTTTCACTTCTGACTATAGTGTCCTGCTGTCTTGCCTCCTGCTTCTTCATGGTATTATATCTTTCTTGTCCGCATGAAGAAAGAACCATTGCTGGGAAAGGATGGCATAATACATAAATACACCCTGCTCATTATCCATCTACCTGTCATAAATTCTGAATGCCAAAAATAGCAATGGTGCATATTCAACTAAATCTTTTCTTACAAAAATGCTGAGTTACTCTTCTGTGACAATATTCCCATCACTTCCCATCATATTTGGTTGGTTATTTTCTTGCATGTAAAGCTTATATATTTAGTAATGCTGAGAACTGATTTGCAGATCTTGGTAAAGAACAACTGATCTTTATATTACAGCATTATATATTCTACTTCTAATTTTTATGTTGCTCAACTCTCCTCATTTTGCTTGTTTCTAACCACAACATCTCCTATCCGTATGAGAAAAATTTCTAGAGTCTTTCAAACTTGAAGTCGTCAGCGTGAAGACAATTTCTGTATAGAACTGTGTAATATGTGGTGCTATTTAATGGGGTTGTCTCATAAAGACAACTACTGTCCCCATGTCCTATGAAATGGGTTTTCTGAGCATATAAGATTCATGACCTATCCTTTGTGGTCCAACACAGGGTACCCCCAAGACTCAGTAGTTCGAACCAACAGTGGCTCTCCATGAGTGAATCTTCCACTTTACAGTCCATGAGACATCACAGTCATCCAGTCATCCATCACATGATCTGTTTGCAGCTCAGTCCCATGCAAGTGAGTAGCGCTGAGCTGAGCTGCAAAACCAACCACAGCCACTGTACCATGTACATTGCTTTGCTTGGTTTCAGTGAAGGGGCCACAGCTGATCAGTGGTGTTGAACTGATCTTCGATTGGTGACCTATCCAAAGAATAGGTCACCAATCTTACAAGCAAAATCAAGGCATATAGACATACTAAAGAAGCACACCCCTCTAGTAGTCAAAATTGAGAACTGGCTGTTCAACTGGCTCTCAGTCAGCCAGATTCCAGCTGTCCTTGTGGTTGTGGTTAGCCAATCATCTGAATGGCTAGCAAATAACATTACATTTGGATTCCCCTAGAAAAAAACAGCTGCTTGCCAATTTGCTGGCATGGGAATCTGAGGCAATCAGCTCATTACCTGGTGAATGCATTTAGACAGGGGATGTTTCTGATAAGACAACACCTTTAAGTGAGGGATCATTTACACCACCTGATGCTTTCTTTACACTGTCTAATGCAAACTATATGGAACTATCACTACTGCTTTTTTTTTTTTTTTTTTTTTTTTTTTTCCGCTTTTCTCTTTTTTTGGGGGTTTTTGGGGGGTTTTTTTGGGGGGGTTTTTTTTTTTTTTTTTTTTTTTTTTTTTTTTTTGTTTTTTTTTGGTTTGTGTTTTTTGTTTTTGTTTTTTTTTTTTTTTTTTTTTTTTTTTTTTTTTTTTTTTTGTTTGTTGTTTTTTTGGTGTTTTTTTTTTTTTTTGTGTGTTTTTTTTGTGGTGGTTGTGGTTTGGTGGTGTTGGGGGGGGGTTGTTTTTTTTTTTTTTTGTGGGGGTTTTTTTTTTTTTTTTTTAAACTGTAATTTTTATTAAAATATTTTGAAGATAACATAGATAACATACAATCCACCAAGTCAACAAATATAAAAACAACAACACTAAGACAAAATTTTGGGGAATACACAAAAACAGACAAAGGAAAGGAACAATGAGGAAAGAGACAAAGCCGGGGGTTAGACTTCAGAGACCTTGTGTGGCACAGTAGGTATCCCAGTGAGACCAAATTGCTTCAAATGCCTCCACCGTATGATTAAGGGAAGCAGTCAGATACTCCAGACTGCGGATGTCCTTCAGTCGGGCTATCAATTCTGAGATCGTTGGGGGAAGAGCCTCTCTCCAATGGCGAGCTATAAGCGTTTTAGCAGCAGTACACAAGTAAAGGAATAATTTCGATGTATTTTTACTGAGACCTTTTGGAGGGAGATTCAGCAAATAAACCATGGGGTCCAAGGGAACACCCTGGATGAAAAGAATATTAGTCAGCCTCCCAACCTCAATCCAAAAAGTGCGAACCAGGGGGCACTCCCAGAATATATGGAACAATGTTCCTGGTGTAGCCTGACACCGCCAGCAACTAGAAGGAATAGTGGGGTTGAGAGTATGCAGTAGAGCTGGAGTGTGATACCAATGCATAAGTATCTTGTATTGCGTTTCCCTGAACGTTACACAGGAAGAGGATTTAGCTGCTCGGGACCAAATAACCTGCCACTGACTGTGCGAGATGCGCTCGCCCAGGGCTCCAGACCACCGGGTCATATATCTGTGGACCACCGGGGCCTGCCCCCCCTGAGAGGACAAAAGCCCATAAATATTAGAAATCAGGCCTCTAGTAGAGGTACCCGCCCGACATAGTCGTTCAAAAGCTGTAGGGAGGGAGACCCGGGTGGATCCAAATTGGGAGACCACAAAATGAACTATTTGCTGATAGTGGAACCACTCTGAGGTAGGCAAGTGCTGTGTAGAGGTGAGGTAATCGAAGGGCCTGAGCTCCAAGGATGACGGGTCAACCAAGTCCGCTATGTGGAATAAACCCAGCTTCCCCCAGGGCTTGACCATAGCAGCAGTGAGTCCGCTTGGGAGACGTGGATTATATAAAAAGGAAATCATGGATGAGTGCGAGGAGGCCAATCGAAACAATCTAGAACAGGTGTTCCAGACAATCCGAGTAAAGCCAATAGGGCCAAGTAGCGAGGTCATGGGCAGAGGGGGGGAGGCGGACCACAAAAATGCATTGGGGTGAACAGGAGCCAGCCAAAGCTTCTCTATCTCCACCCATTTCGTATGCGCCTGGCGCGCTGCCCAGAACGGTATACTACGCAAATGGGCAGCCCAGTAGTAGTGCAATATGTGCGGAACCCCCATTCCCCCCTCCGACCTAGCCGCCAGCATCACCGATCGGGGAATGCGGTGGCGTTTGCCATTCCATATAAATTGGAATATTGCTTTCTGTAGGGATCTCAATTCGAATCTAGGGACTGCCACTGGAAGGGTTTCAAAAAAGTAAAGAAGTTTCGGGAGGAGGGTCATCTTAACCGCAGTTATACGGCCTATAAGAGAAATATGGAGTGGGCGCCACTTATCTAGAAGGGAACGGAGCTCATGAAACAAATGAGGATAATTGGCTGAGTAAAGCGTGTGGTATGAAGAGGATAGTTGAACGCCCAAATAGCGTAGGGAGCGGTCTCTCCATTGGAAGTCAAAGTTAGACTTGAGCAACTGCAAGGCTTCAGTTGTGATATTTAAAGGTAGGGCTTCCGTCTTACTAGGATTAACCTTATATCCCGACCGGTCTCCATAATCCTCTAAAACACGAAGAAGGTTTGGAAGGGAGGTATGGGGTTTAGTGAGGGTCAACAGGACATCATCTGCAAATAAACTAATCTTGAATTCTCTATCTCTCACAAATACACCAGAGACATCTGGGGCAGATCTAATTTGAGCCGCCAGGGGTTCAATACACAGTGCAAATATTAGTGGCGATAAGGGGCAACCCTGACGGGTGCCATTACGAATGGACAAGGGAAGGGAAGAAGCATTAGGAAGCTTAACAACTGCTGAGGGGTGAGAATAAAGAGCCCTTATAGCCGTGAGGAAGGCCCCCCGAGAACCCGTAGCTTTCAAGAGTGGCCATCATAAACGACCAATCAAGGCGGTCAAAGGCCTTCTCAGCGTCCAAACTTAGAAGCAAGGTGGGGGTAGAGTGACGGTTGGCCACGTCGATCAAATCCACTGCCCTTCTAGTGTTATCTCCCCCCTGACGACAGGCGACAAACCCCACCTGGTCCTTGTGGATGAGAGACGGAAGCCAAAGGCCAAGCCTATTTGCTAAGATTTTTGTAAAAAGTTTAAGGTCCGTATTCAGGAGGGCAATGGGACGATAATTAGAGCACTCCTGATGGTCCTTGTGAGGCTTTGGAACTAGGGAAATGTGAGAGTGCAGCATAGTGTGGGGGATCGGAGCTCCCTCCAAGAATGAGTTGAAAAGCTGACACATATAAGGGAGGAGATCAGAATGGAAAGTTTTATAGTAAGCATAGGTGAACCCATCAATGCCTGGTGCTTTACCATTTGGGAGAGCCTCCAGAACGGCAGCCAACTCCTCTCTCGATACCGGGGCATTAAGCGAAGAGAGGGCTGAGGACGGGAGGGCCGGGAGTCGACACGAGGCTAGGTAAGAGTGCAAGTCTGTCTCTACATTGGTGGGGCTTCTCCTAGTAGGCGAGGGAAGGTTATACAGTTTAGTATAATAATCCCTAAACAAGGTCGCTATGGCATCGGGATGGTGCTGAAGGGTGCCCTGGGAATCTCGAACGGCATGGGGTGTAGACGAAACCTGACGGTCCTTCAGAGTTCTAGCTAGAAGTGTGTGGGCCTTATTTCCCCTCTCATAGTATCTCTGGCGACTGTAGAGGAGGAGGCGTCGGGTAGCCTGGGTGGCGAGGTCGCGGAGGTCAGCCCTGGCCGCTACTAATTGACGCAGTAAAAATAACGAGGGTCGCGTCGTTAGTCGCTCAGTGAGGGATCTAATCTTGTCAGTCAAAGCCTCCTCTCTGGCCCTCCGGTTTCTCTTAGTCTGTGTTCCCAACACAATACAGTGACCTCTCATTACTGCCTTATGGGCTTCCCACAGTGTGGACACTGCGGAAACTGAGTTAGAATTAACTCGGAAGTATTCTTGGAGGTGAGCTCGAAGTTTACCCTGGGTCTCTCGTGAATGAAGGAGGGATTCGTTAAGTCGCCAGTGGCAGCGTTTAGTCGGAGAAGGGGTGGAGGACAGTGTAAGCTTCACAGGAGCATGGTCTGACCAGGATATGGGGCCTATGTCAGCCGACTTTAGTAAGCGAAGGGCTAACGTATTTCCAAAAAAGTAGTCTATTCTAGAGTGGGTTTTATGTGGGTGGGAGTAAAATGTAAAGGAGCGGGCAGAGGGATTATCCACTCGCCAAAGGTCATAAAGGGCAGCTGACCGTACAAGGCAGCGGAACTGTCTAGCTAGTTTCATCTGGGAGGGTCCAGGAGGTCCATTAGTGAGGGTGGATCTATCCATATTTTCCGAAAAGATCATATTAAAGTCTCCACCGAGTAATAATGCGGATCCCTCAAACTTTTGCAGTTTCCCCAGGACCTGTTTAAGGAAGGGGATCTGTGAAGAATTAGGGGCATATATATTGCATAAAATAATAGGTCGACCATATAAAAGCCCCTCCAAAATAATATATCGACCCTGGGGATCTAGATGAGAGGCCGAGACAGTGATAGGGCAGGTACGGGAAAGCAAAATAGCTACTCCTCCCTTCCTGCGACTACAATATGCAGAGTAAGCAGAGGGGAAGTAATGTCGGGCAAAATTAAACGTGCCAGTTTGGTCATAGTGAGTCTCCTGGAGAAAGGCTACCTCTGCCTGTAGGGAGCAACGCTCCCGTAGGACCATTCGCCGTTTTGTGTTGGAGCCCAGGCCCTTAACATTTAGTGTAATGCACCTAACCATTGGGAATACAAGGTGAGTGTATTGCTAATGTAGGAGAAAATGAGGTAGAGAAGATCTCACCCAGCCAACGATGTTCCGAATCCCCGAAAAAGTAAAGGTGGAGGGTCCGGGCCACTGTAGCCAGACGGGTCTCCGAACCTGAAGAAGGAAAGGAAGGGAAAGGGATAGAAGGGAAAGGGAAAGAGACAAAGGACATACACAAAGAACAAAGCATAACAAATAAAAAAACAAAACAAAAATATTGAAATAACACATCTAAACTAAATTTAGTGGTCAGGACTAAATCTCCTGGCCGGGGGCAAAAAAAAATTGTCCAAGGTAGGGCCACAAGTGACCCTACTAGGGCCCAACCAGTGGGTCCACAGCTGGACGAAGCCCCCATAGCAAAAAGGGGGGGCGGGTGGGAGACGGGGGGAGATCAGCAATAGGCAGATCCAAAGCATCAATTGGGGACCTAAAGAAAATAACATCTATCAGTCACTGGGGGGGGGGAAGTCTAACCCGCCCGACCGATAATACTAAAGCGTGAATATGATGCAGAACAGTTGTGGGACCATAAAAAACTGCATATAAATGTAAATAACAATAGGAACAGGACACCCCTAGTAATCAAAGTAGACGTATCCCTCCCAGGAACTAGGAGGTCCAAGAAAAAAGATACAATCACGGGGGTGGGGCCTCCACCCTCGATCTTCTGGAAGAACGTTGCTGACGTCTAGCTGGATTCTGGGCCGTCCAGACCGGAGGTGGAGGCGGTGGTGGGGCAACCAACTCCCAATTCTGAAGGTTGGGAGTAGGAATATCCATAGCAATGCAGAATGGTTCCAGATCTGCAAAGAACCGTAGGGTAGCAGAGCGTCCATTGTGCCTAGCCGTTAAAGAGAAGGGGAAGCCCCAGCGATACGGTATCTGTCGGTCGCACAGAAGCTGCAGCAGAGGGCGCAGGTATCTCCTCTTCTGTAGCGTAATCCAGGAGAGATCTTGGTAAAGCTGAATCTTGGCTCCTGCAAATTCAAAGTCTTTAAGACGACGGGCCTTGGAAAGGATAGTTTCTTTTAGTGCAAAGTCGTGCACACAGCAAATAACATCGCGTGGTGTGGGGCCCGATCCCCTGGGGCGCAGGGCCCTGTGCGCTCTATCCAGCTTAATTTTATGTGTAGCTGGTTCCTGTAAAATGAAGTTGAAAAACTCCTCCAAGGTAGCATGTAAATCCTCCTCTTGGTTAGCCTCAGGCAGCCCCCTGATTCTGATATTGTTGCGTCTGCCCCGGTTATCCAAATCCTCCAAATGGCGTTGCATGTCATTAACCACCTGGCATTGGGAGAGGACAGTGTCCTGGAGGTGAGACACATGAGATCGGGTCTGGTCATGATCGTCTTCAAGGGTATCAACCCGGTTAGCAATATGTTGGAGATCTTGCCGCAGGACAGCGATTTCTGTGCGTATCTCTGAACGACATGCCGTTGTGACTTTAGCAACCAAGGAATCAAAGTCCTCTTTTGACGGTAGGTGAGCAAGGTAATCAAGCCACGGTGGAGGATCAGAGGAGGCTGCCTGAGCAGAGTGTGGAGGAAGTCGGGGTAGCGGGGCAGACGGAGAAGGCAGCTGGGTGTGAATAGCATAGGGGGAGAGGGATGGAGTTGCCCCCAGGTCTGCTTCTTCATCTCTGAGAAGGAATGGAGGCTGCTGTGAGGACACAGGACTAAAAGGATGTGGAGGCAGCTGAGGGGTTAAATCCTCCTCCACAGGGTCAGGAGGGTGCTCAAGGCCAGAAGAAGGCTTGTGGAGCTGAGAGGCCGCCACTGATGCCTCCTGAGATGTTGGGTCCCCCTGATTCTGTGTGGGGGAACCCACTGACATAAGCGCCGGTCGGAGCAGCGGGGGAGGGGGGGCAGTCAGCGCTGCGGTGCGAGCAACCGCCGCGCCTGACTTACCCGGCGGTGAAGGGGTCCGCTGGAGCCCAGCGCTTGGACTCTGGAGCTCTGTCTCTGGCAGGGCTGGAGGCCTGGTAAGATGGCCTCTCTGCAGGGTGGATGCCGCTCGTGTCGCTAGCGGGGCCATCGCAGATGTCATAGCGGAGGCGGCCGGCGCGGCAGAGGAAGATGGCCTCGTGGAGGCCCGCGCTGTGGATGCTATCGGCTGCAGAAACGCGGACAAGGTAGGCTGAACGGACCTGTCCGCTGATGCACAGTCCCCTGTAGCAGGTGCCCGGGTGGTTTTCTTAGCCATGGGGGTCCTATTCAGGCTAGTGGTCCCACACTAAAAACGGTCAGGCAGGAGCTCCCCAAATGAGTGTCTCACCGCATCAAGTCCCTGGCCACCCCCCCCCCCCCCCCCCCCCCCCCCCCCCCCCCCACCCCCAAAACAAAAAAAAAAAAAAAAAAAAAAAAAAAAAAAAAAAAAAAAAAACAACAAAAAAAAAAAAAAATTATATAATATAAATACATAAAAATATAACTTACATCTAATCAAAAAAAAAAAAGGAAAACAAAAAAAAAAAAAAACACCCACAACAAAAAAAAAAAAAAAAAAAATTTTAACAAAAAGACCCAAAAAAAAAAAAAAAAATTTTTTAAATATTATAAATAAAAAAAAATTTTTTTTTAAAACACACAAAATTTTTTTAAAAATTTAAAAAAACCCCAAAAAAAAATTTTTTTGGCGCCACCCCCCCTTTATTTTAAAAAAAAAAAATTTTTTCCCCCCTACTTACTCACCCCTTTTTTTTTTCTCCTTTTCCCCCCCCAAAAAACCCCAATATTTTTTTAAACACTCCCCCCCACCCATTATACACCACTCCCACATCCCACGAGATTAAAAGGTTTTTCTTAGTATTAACCCCAAAATCAACCTCCAAGTAAAATGTTCCAAATTTGAAATGCATGACCAAAAGGTCTGATCCTGTCCTGCTGATCTTTTCCACTTTGCGTCTGGCCACAGGATGAATTATTGTGTATCTGTATTCATATAAAGCCAGTCATAAATAAACACAACAATTTTAGCTGTTGGCTGTAATGTTTCATGCAGCATTTTATTTTTGTGGCATTTAGTTTTATCTTTGTAAAGCTGGCTTGGAGTCCTGGGTCTGGGTGCTACATATCAGATTCACTGTCATTGGAAATTTACAGAGCTAATTCCTTCCTTGTCTCCCTGTGTGATCACATTTACATAGAAATCCTGAGACAGATTATGATCAAAGGAAAGCACTTGATTTACTGTACATACAATTACCAAAGCAATGAGCAATGAGGAGATTCCTTCTCATTCACTGGAGACAATAAGTAATGTTCTTTTGTCAAATTAGAATACAATAAAAAATAACAAACAACAGAAATGCATATCATTGTGTTACATAATAATACCAATAATCATAATAATTGTATGTCAGTTTACGATTTTAGGAACTGGCAAACATTAAAAATGACACAAAAAAGAGAGTGCCAGGGAAAGACCACAATAATGGAAGGTTAATGGATGCTGCTGGACCATAGAGAAAGATGAGTGATGGGGCAGAATTAAACTTTATTTGGAAAAGCGTTTAACCATCAGACCGCTGTCTACTTTAGGCCATAAGTGTTCAAACATTTACATAATCGAAACTTGTCAACCAAATACAGAGATAAAAAATCATTACAAATGGTAACAAAAGAATTAGCAGGTAAAAGATACACAATTACACTAGAAGTCTAAAATCAATATTGAAAGTCAGTTGGCAAATACTGTATATGTAGCAAAGAATAAAATAAAATACTAAAATAAAATAGGTTGCCCAGTAACACAGTTGAAACATAATGAACAAGGCATAACAAGTAATAAGTTTTAATAAATGAAAATCCATACCTGTTAATGGCTGTTACGTGGCTGTTCCAGGATACTTTTCCTTAATAAGTACAGAACAGGCTACTCTTTGGCTGAGTGGGAAGCATTTGATGGGGATCAATGAGGTACTTCTTTTCCTTAAGGAAAATGCCAGTGAAAAACAATACCCCATAGATTCCAATCAACTGTCTACTAATCGGCCAAATAGTGGTATGTTGAAATGTGTTCCCAAATAACGTTTAATTTTGCCCCACTATTGGGCTTTCTCTGCATGTGCCTATTAGCCTCTCATTACTGTGGTCTCTCCATGGCATCCTTATATGGCTGACAGTAGCTGGCGGACTCTGGCAAATCTTTTATTTGCCTTCCCACAGTGTTGTGGGACAGTGGAAGGCCATTGGGGACATCTGCACACTACTTGCACTACTTACCTTTGGCCCATGAGATACTGCACAATGGAGCACTGTTCTTCTTTTTTAGCATTAGTAAAGGTGCAAGTGATATTAGAGAATGAGTTGAAGAATTTCACACTATTTGTGCTAAGGGTACAAGGCCCTAATTGTTTTCTTCATGTTGTCTGCATAACATTTGGACCTATCTGCTTTGACTGGACCTATTGATGAGAATAAGTGAAGATAAGCCACTGGATATTTAGAGTTTTCTACATGGAAGAATCAGGAGGAATATTTTTCTGATATTAGAAATATATGGGCACCAGAGACAGGTGAACCAGGTGAGATTTGTTTCGCGAACATTTGCATGGTTTGCCCACCAGTTTGATTTGGGCTGAACCAGAAGTGCTATATTAACACACTGGGGTCTCTTCAGACCCGGAGTATAAGGCCCAGGGAAGCACAGAAAAATAATAAAGTCATACCCATCTTCCCTCACTTCTCCTGGGCTGTATCACTGTGTTTGCTGTTCTCTATTGGGTGTTTACCTTTGGCCCATAAAGGCCCTTGTACTTGGATTCTGGCATAAGTGCAATGTCCCAGGGAAAGCGGTATAGCAGTGGTGGGGTGGAATAGGTCCAATATGGTGGATGGCCTTCTCACATCGGTCATGGTGTCTTTCATGCCAAAACCTCACGCAGGCCATAGGGTGACATAGTGGTGAGGTGGATGCTCCAATAGAGAGGATGATAGTTTCTCTGATGAATATCATGGCGCAGGTCTCCTGCCAAAAGGAAGTTGAGGTGTCCTGAATGTAAGGTACAATAAATGAAGAAAGAGACTTGTGACAGTTTAGAAGGAGTCGCTCACAGTTCACTTTACTTAAGCAATCAAATAATTGTCCAGTTATACAACATCGAAGAACAGTCACGCTGCGGTCTTTTCTGCAGCGCTTTTTGGCTGTGGCTCGCTATGTGGGGGCTTAGTCTAAGGCTTCTGCCACACAGTGTTCCCAGATGCAGAATAGGAGCATTCCAGGGAGGAGTCGCTGGTACTTTCTAAGTAAAACACTGATTCATTCCAGGCTATTTCTTATTACTGGCCATACAGTTTTTCAGTTACTTTGCAGCCAGTAACAAGAAATAGCCTATAATTAATCAAAGTTTCACTTACTTATGTGATAGCATCAGCAGCCCCAGCCTGGAGTATAGCTGTGATGTGGTCAGAACACCATGTGGCAGCACACTTAGAATATATAATGCTTATATAAATTCCAAATATATATATTAAATGTGTCCAACATGTCATCTCCTGTATGTCTTACAACTGTTGGTAGAACCGTGGTAGAATTTCCCATTGTCTGCATAATTTACCATTTCTGAAATAGCCTCTATTTGATAAATCAGAGGTACATAATAATCCATATTGTGCTCAAAGATTTGTATGGTTCATCCTTATGAAATATGAACCATATGATTTCTATGGTTGATGCATACACAATATCATAGAAATATAGCATGGAATCATTGATTTATACTAACACCATATTGTAGAGATGTGTGCCTATGGATTTCTATGGGTACTATACTGTTGATCTGTACAACAAGGATCTGTAATGTAGTCATAGACATAAAACATCAGAATAACCCTGCTTGTAAATCAGGTCATGCTCATGATAACATTCATGGAAGTTTTGGGTTGGTAACACAACCAACTGGGTGTAGTATCAAGAGTTAAAAGTCTAATGTCTATTGACATCAAGCACTGCCTCAAACAATCATCCTTAATATGAAATGTATGTATGCAGACAATGTCTCCTGAGATATCGGCTATAAACTTCTATTCATTTAACAGAGTTAAATAATCTATATACTGAAAATAGATCCTGAAATGTAGAAGTGATATACTACTGACAGCAAATAAGGGAGCTAAAAAAAGATGTAGATGTATGCACATAATGATACAATTGTATTGCATTAGTACAACAGGTGAGTTGCACCTGCTCTGCATAGGAGGAAACTTCCTGTCTGACATGCCACCGCTCCAAGCCAGTAACAAATAAGTTCATTAGAGGTGTCAAAATAATGCAGCAATATTTAATGTGATACAGACAGGGGATGTAGCAGAGCAGGATATAGTGTGAGAAAGAGTATTTCATGTAACTTAATGTGAGAACCATAGAATTATTTCCCATTCTTCAAATAACCTGTTTGGCCAGATGTAGCCCTTCTTCCTTCTTTCACACTGGCTGTATTGCTCAGAATGCCAAAGAAAACTTGGAATAGGAGATAAGTCTATGGGCAGCTTAACTTTCAATGTAACCCAAGGTAAAACCACTGGAGGAGGAGTTACAGAAAATGATGTACACACCATATCCATTAATAAAAATACATTAATCATAGGCACTTTTTTGCCTTACAATGTTAAACCTTCCTATGATACAGCACTCTTTCAATTGAGATGGCCCATGCTTAAGGTGCGTCCTCCATCATGGGTAATATATGGTTGTGACATATTGAGGGCCTTGATGACATCACATCAGGGAAGATGGTTATCAAAGACATGGCTGGTAGTTTTCATGTAAGGTACTAATGCACGTGAGAATGTCAGAGATGATACCATAACAAGAAACTGCAACATCATTGACATTGCCTAAGAAGCCCAACAAACAGGTTTTGATGTCACTGATGATAATGTCCCTTTGAATAGCATGACAGGCAATAGCATCTCAAGGTATGATTCCATTATAATTTCACACATGCAGTTTTCAGATGTCAGAAAGAGTGTGTTTTGGTGCACCCTCTTTAAGACTACAATGTGGCTAATGCCACTGCAGTAACATCATCATCGTTGGAATATGGAAGTATCAGTGTCATGAACTGGTGGGTCCAGATGTTGTACCAATACATTAAACAATGTCAGAAATTGGAATATCAATAAACAATTGTGATAACCTGCGAAAACTCCAAATAATAATAAACTCAAATAATTCTAACTTTTTGTTTTGTTTTTATTTCTAGGTGTCCTTTTTTCATGTGTTTAATGCTACTGTATTTTATAGAAAAAAAAAGTGGTTCATAGTTTTGTACAGCAAGTGCATGTTACGCAACAAAAATCATGATCAGATGTGCATTAGATGCAAGAAGAAGAAAGAAATTGTATGCTAACCCTGTGTTGTTTGGGGTATTTTCCTTTCTTCTGCACGTCTTTTTGAAATGCATGAACATTATTTGATCTCTCTGTGTCTGCTAAGTGGGTGGGCTCTTCCTTTAGTGTTGATTTGGCTCATGAGAGTTACCAGAGGATCCTCCGGTCAGCCCATCCTTTAATACATACAAGACACCCCAAGTTGAAGGGTACTATGTACTATTTTCTAGAGATTGTTTGAGGGTGGACCCTGGAATCCTTTTATCTGGTGGGCCTAAGAAACCTCAGTCTGATTCTGGCTGTATTCTATGTTCTGAGAATCCTACTCCTGGTAAGTATCTGTTTATTTATTTGAATAACTTTTTTGCTATCCAAAAATAGCGAGTAATTAGGCAGCTGTTTACAAGATTCACAAAATTTGAAATACATGTGAATTTAAATATATAAATTTAAATACAGTGGGGAAAAAAGTATTTAGTCAGCCACCAATTGTGCAAGTTCTCCCACTTGAAAAGATGAGAGAGGCCTGTAATTGTCACCATAGGTAGACCTCAACTATGAGAGACAAAAGGAGAAAACATATCTAGAAAATCACATTGTCTGATTTTTTAAGAATTTATTTGCAAATTATGGTGGAAAATAAGTATTTGGTCAATAACAAAAGTTCATCTCAATACTTTGTTATATATCCTTTGTTGGCAATGACAGAGGTCAAACGTTTTCTGTAAGTCTTCGCAAGGTTGGCACACATTGTTGCTGGTATGTTGGCCCATTCCTCCACGCAGATCTCCTCTAGATGTTTTGGGGCTGTTGCTGGGCAACACGGACATTCAACTCCCTCCAAAGGTTTTCTATGGGGTTGAGATCTGGAGACTGGCTAGACCACTCCAGGACCTTGAAATGCTTCTTACGAAGCCACTCCTTCATTGCCTTGGCGGTGTGATTGGGATCATTGTCATGCTGAAAGACACAGCCACGTTTCATCTTCAAAGCTTTGCTGATGGAAGGAAGTTTGCACTCAAAATCCCACAATACATCGCCCCATTCATTCTTTCATGTACACGGATCAGGTGTACTGGTCCCTTTGCAGAGAAACAGTCCCAAAGCATGATGTTGTCACCCCCATGCTTCACAGTAGGTATGGTGTTCTTTGGATGCAACTCCGCATTCACTCTCCTACAAACACGATGAGTTGTGTTTCTACCAAACAGTTCTACTTTGGTTTCATCTGACCACATGACATTCTCCCAATACTCTTCTGGAACATCCAAATGCTCTCTAGCAAATTTCAGATGGGCCCGGATATGTACTGGCTTAAGCAGGGGGACAAGTCTGGCACTGCAGGATCTGAGTCCCTGGCGGCGTAGTGTGTTACTGACGGGAGCCTTTGTTACGTTAGTCCCAGCTTTCTGCAGGTCATTTATTAGGTTCCCCTGTGTGGTTCTGGGATTTTTGCTCACCGTTCTTGTGAACATTTTGACCCCACAGGGTGAGATCTTGCGTGGAGCCCCTGATCGAGGGAGATTATCAGTGGTCTTGTATGTCTTCCATTTTCTAATTATTGCTCCCACAGTTGATTTCTTCACACCAAGCTACTTGCCTATTGCAGATTCAGTCTTCCCAGCCTGGTGCAGGTCTACAATTTTGTTTCTGGTGTCCTTCCACAGCTCTTTGGTCTTCACCATAGTGGAGTTTGGAGTGTGACTGTTTGAGGTTGTGGACAGGTGTCTTTTATACTGATAACAATGTCAAACAGGAGCCATTACTACAGGTAATGAGTGGAGGACAGAGGAGCCTCTTAAAGAAGAAGTTACAGGTCTGTGAGAGCCAGAAATCTTGCTTGTTTGTAGGTGACCAAATACTTATTTTCCACCATAATTTGCAAATAAATTCTTTAAAAAAATCAGACAATGTGATTTTCTGGATTTGTTTTCTCATTCTGTCTCTCATAGTTGAGGTCTACCTATTATGTCAATTGCAGGCCTCTCTTATCTTTTACAGACCTGTAACTTCTTCTTTAAGAGGCTCCTCTGTCCTCCACTCATTACCTCTATTAATGGAAACTGTTTGAAATTGTTATCAGCCTGTCAAAATGTTCACAAGAACGGTGAGCAAAAATCCCAAAACCACACAGGGGAACCTAGTGAACGACCTGCAGAAAGCTGGGACTAACGTAACAAAGGCTACCGTCAGTAACACACTACGCCGACAGGGACTCAGATCCTGCAGTGCCAGACGTGTCCCCCTGCTTAAGCCTGTACATATCCGGGCCCGTCTGAAGTTTGCTAGAGAGCATTTGGATGTTCCAGAAGAGTATTGGGAGAATGTCATATGGTCAGATGAAACCAAAGTAGAACTGTTTGGTAGAAACACAACTCGTCGTGTTTGGAGGAGAACACCAAAGAACACCATACCTACTGTGAAGCATGGGGGTGGCAACATCATGATTTGGGGCTGTTTCTCTGCAAAGGGACCAGGACGATTGATCCGTATACATGAAAGAATAAATGAGGCCATGTATCGTGAGATTTTGAGTGCAAACTTCTTTCCATCAGCAAGGGCATTGAAGATGAAATGTGGCTGGGTCTTTTAGCATGACAATGATCCCAAGAATACAGCCAGAGCAACGAAGGAGTGGCTTCGTAAGAAGCATTTCAAGGTCCTGGAGTGGCCTAGCCAGTCTCCAGATCTCAACCCCATAGAAAACCTTTGGAGGGAGTTGAATGTCCGTGTTGCCCAGCGACAGCCCCAAAACACCACTGCTCTAGAGGAGATCTGCATGGAGGAATGGGCCAACATACCAGCAACAGTGTGTGTCAACCTTGTGAAGACTTACAGAAAACGTTTGACCTCTGTCATTGCCTACAAAGGATATATAACAAAGTATTGTGATGAACTTTTGTTATTGACCAAATACTTATTTTCCACCATAATTTGCAAATAAATTCTTTAAAAATCAGACAATGTGATTTTCTGGATTTGTTTTCTCATTTTGTCTTTCATAGTTGAGGTCTACCTATGATAACAATTACAGGCCTTTCTCATCTTTTTAAGTGGGAGAACTTGCACAATTGGTGGCTGACTAAATACTTTTTTTTCCCCACTGTATATAAATTGCCAGCTGTATGTAGAAAAAAACTGCAAGAGTTATTGCTTAAAAATAAATGCAAAAAAAGTACAATAATCTTAAATGTAAAATAACCTATACCTTTATAAAGTATGGTATTCTGTAATTTAATTTTCCTTATAGCATACAGTATTTATTTCTTTACATACTTCTATAAAAAATTCTTTGACTGTGAAGAAGATAATTCACTATATTCTGATAGTGTCAGCTAGGGCGCTATCTTGATGTCATAAATAATTTCCATACTTTGCCAAATCATTTTTCACTATGCCGGTGTGTTTTATGACTAGCCATCAATGGTTTACTCTGGTGTCCACTCTTTCTCACATATATCTTCCTGGCCTAGTATTTGCTTTTGTGTCCATAGATAGCATACAGTTGGTATCTCTGTGTATAAATATCTATTTTGTCATTTTATAATGTATTCTTCTTCAAAGAAGTCTGTTTTGTTTCTGTGTGTGTTAAGTGGTTTACATTAAAACGATTAGAAAATATTCTCATATGTAAAAAGGACCAGTCACTTCTCTGGTTATAGAAAAAAATATATTCCCATTTATGGTTATATGCACATGATATGCCATAAATGTCCACCTATGAGCCCCTCATCTATCTCAAGAATGGAGGTCCCATAAAGAGAGAGATGGCCAGGCATGTGCTGGTTCTCCATTCACTTGTACAGGAGTTCCAAAAACAACTGAGTAGGCAGCCTCAGCTAATTTTGAAAGACCCATACAAGTGAATTGAGAAATCTACATGTGCAGGGCCATCTCTCCCTTCAGTGTAGCCCCAAGATGGGGGTCAAGGGGCCCCCTTTCTCATGATAGATACATGTCCCAGAGGTGGGAGCTGCATCTATCATGCATATATGGCATAGTCTATGGATTTAGCCCTAAATGTCCAGATGGGATTAACGCTTTAAGTAAAGATATTTTCCATAATATTATAGATCATAGTTTCCTTTTGGCATATATTCAGATTATACCTGGAAAAACCTTTGACATTCTGAACAATTGCTAGTTTTGGAATACTTAACTTTATTATAATACATAACTGAAAACAGATATGCCATGTGATCTCCATAGTGAATTATTAATAGTAATATGCAATAGGCTACATGCTTATGACCATGTGCATGTGCTGGGTCTGTGGGTGAATGGCACATGGATGATATGTGTCACCTATGCCTCCAATGCCCCATTCACTACCTTCAGTGAGCCTGAGCCACAAATGCATAGTTATAGGACCTGTCCTAATTTTTGCCCTAGGATTAAGGCTGCATACATGCGCCCGTAATAATACATAGGCATGTGTGGGAGCCATAGAAACAAATTGGTCAGTGTTCTAGCTGTGAAAAACATGGCTAGCACACTAATAATGCATACAGTTGGGTTAATTATTTATTCTAACTTCTGCCATGCAAGAACTTCCTTGGTCAAATCAACACGGTGTTATTCTGCATTAAAACAACAAACTAACATTTATTTTTTAGTATTGACCCTTGCAATTTTTATCCACAAAAAGCTGGACAATTATCACTAGACCATAGAAGCCCATTGAGCTCAATTATGCTGCTGAGTGATAATGTAAGCATTATATAACAGTACATCCCCGAAAAAATATTTCACTAGAGTCTCAGTTTAATATAAAATTACAAAATGTCTTTATTTTATCTTTAACAATTAAAAATAATAACAGTAGATACATCCTAGAATAATTGGATCTAAAAATCAACAATGGGCTTTTCCCAACAGGACATCATAGCTTTATTTAAGTAACATTCTATTTCCCCTAGAATTTCATTAATCATATATCATTTGAAAATCATATATACTCAGCAACATATAATAATCATAGACCCTCCCCTCTATCACATCCGATCCAATAACATTGCATTACATTTACTCCAGTATATTTGTATGGACCCCCCTCCTGAGGAACCCTAACGAGAAACAGGTGTTGAGGTGGTACACGTGGGTGAACCCCTGGGACACTGATCATTGTAAGTACCCCTGATTTAATATTCTGGCATTTAGTTTAGAATAAATAAGATGCCTCAGAATGTCATTTAATCTCCATGCAAATATACTGGAGTAAATGTAATGTTATTGGATCGGATGCAATAGAGGGGAGGGTCTAAGATTATTATATGTTGCAGAATATCTCTACTAGAAATTCTATGGGAAATAGAATGTTAATTAAATGAAGCTATAGTGTCCGGTTGGGGAAAGTCCATTGTTGATTTTTGGATCCAATTATTCTGGGATGCATCTACTGTTATTAATTTTAATTGTTAAAGATGAAATAAAGAACTTTTGTAATTTTAAATGAAACTGAGACTCTAGTGATATATTTTTTCAGGGATGTATTTAAGGAGAGAGTTGTTTCTTAAAATATTTTTTTGCTGAAATATTGGGTTAAAATAAAATTATATAACAATAGTCTGTTATGGTCTGTTTCATTGCACATTTCCTACAGAATCACAGACTATCTTTGATAGTAACAACAGTACAGTAATAAGAGCTTCATTGTTTGAGTTTCCATGGCCAAGTAACCACATATAGTCCTAAGATCACCATGTGCAATGTCAACAGTTAGCTGAAGTATAGATGTGAAATTCTGATGAGTTATAAATTTAAGAAGATTTTTTTCAGCTTATTGTGAAGCCAATTAGTTCTACTTGACAATTGATGCCGTCTGTGTGAGTTCTCCCCCCTCCCTCCCCCAACAGATTCTGTAATGAGTCCCTACTTTTCCCGTGTCTCTTCCCTATATATAATGTACTCTGCTGTGTCCAAACTCTGTACTCAGTAAGTGTCCCCAAATACATCTCTAGTAGTGAGGAAAAGGAAGGGGGAACAGAACAGTGAAAAGAGGTCAGCACTGCAAATTAGCTCTCATACTAAAAAGGAAAGCTGTGCTTCTAGGACCACTTATTAGATGATAGCTATCCTATAAGTGAGTTCTCAACCCTTTAAACAGTCCTTGTAATATGGATATAAACCAGACTATACACTCAAAGCTATAATCTGCCATGTATGTTTAATGTACAGGTTATGCATAATCATAGGAAATTATTACAAAATTATTTACAAACCAAACTCCAAAAATGTTGGGACACTGTGTAAAATGTAAAGAAAACAAGAATGCAACAACTTGGAAATCTCATATAACCTTGATATATTCATAATAGAACATAGAACACATGTCAGAAGTTGAAAGTTGACATTTTTTTTCATATCATATGAAAAAATTAACTAATTTAGAAATTAATGTCAATATAGTTGGGACTGGACCATGTTTTTATGTTATTCCATTCTTGTCTGAAGTAGTATTCTAGATCAGGGGTGTCAAACTCATTTTCTCCGGGGGCCACTTCAGCCTCACGGGGTACCTTGAAGGGCCAAGATTATTTTACACATGTATAAAAGTAACTTCTCCTTAACAGATAAGCAAGCTATTAAGCAGTAGTTACATTTGTATATTACTACTGTTACAATCAGCCCTTTGAGGTCAACCAGGAAGAACATAATGTATTGTTAAAACCTAAGACATTGGCATGTTACATACTATCCTCATCCTTTTCTGAATATATAAAAAATTAAGCACTATACAAATACTGTTTACCCCTGCAAACGGTATTATGCTCTATAGTTGCCTCTGCACACGGTATTAATAATAGTCCTTTAATAGTCCCACAATGGGGAAATTCAGTGTGTTACAGCAGCAAAGATAAGCAGATACAAATACAAATACAACATGTACAGGAATGTTCTAAGGTGAGAGGCATTACATTAATAGCAGACAGACAGATAGGACGTAGCAGAGGAGGGGGGGGGGATTTAACAGGCAGAGAGATATTTCAGTTCTCTGTGTGTAATGATCTCCGCTTAGGTCGGTGTTGGTTGTACAGCCTAACCGCGGTGGGGAGGAAAGACTTCCGATAGCGCTCCTTCTCACACCTAGGGTGGAGCAGTCGGTCACTGACAGTACTGCTCAGCGCGATCACAGTCTCATGCATGGGATGGGACTTCTTCTTCTGCATGGAGCTCACCACGGACAGTATCCTTCTGTCACCCACCACCTGCACTGGGTCCAGTGGGCTCCCCAGGACAGAGCTGGCCTTTCTAATCAGCTTGTCAAGTTTATTTCTGTCCCTGGTTGATATACTGCTCCCCCAGCAGGCCACTCCAAAGAAGATGGCTGATGCCACTACCGAGTTGAAGAAAGTTCTAAGAAGTGCCCCCCGGATTCCAAAGGCTCTCAGTTTCCTAAGCAGGTAGAGCCTGCTGTGGCCCTTCCTGTACAGGGCCTCCATATGATCTGCCCAGTCCAGCTTATTATTAAGGAGCAAACCCAGGTACTTATAGGTGTTCACAATCTCGATGCCCGTCCCCAGGATGTCCACTGGTTTAGGAGGGCTTCTGCCTTTGCGGAAGTCCACCACCATCTCCTTGGTCTTCCCCGCGTTAATCTTCAGGTGGTTCCGGTGGCACCAGTCCACAAAGTCCTGGTTCAGTTCTCTGTACTCCCTGTCATCATCATCTGTGATGAGACCCACTATTGCAGAGTCGTCAGAATACTTCTGTAGGTAGCAGCTGGATGAGTTGCACCTAAAATCTGCAGTGTACAGTGTGAAGAGGAAAGGGGCGAGAACCGTACCCTGAGGTGCCCCCCCGTATTACAGATCACGGTACCTGACACACAGTCTCGGGCTCTCACGTATTGAGGTCGATTTGTGAGGTAGTCTAGGATCCAGTTGGAGAGGTGGTGGTCCACTCCAGCAAGGCCCAGCTTGTCCCTCAATAACCTGGGCTGTATGGTGTTAAAAGCACTGGAGAAGTCAAAGAACATTATTCTCACTGTGTTCCCTGGTTTCTCCAGGTGAGACAGAGCCCTGTGCAGAAGATGGATGATGGCATCATCTACCCCAATGCCCGGCCGATAAGCAAACTGGAGGGGGTCCATAGCGGGGCTCACTAGAGGGCGGAGATGTGTGAGAACCAATCTCTCTAAGATCTTCATCAAGTGGGATGTCAGTGCTACAGGTCTGTAGTCGTTGAGGTCCATAGGGTGGGGTTTCTTTGGAACTGGTACCACACAAGAAGATTTCCATAATTCAGGGACTATTTCCTGCCTCAGGCTCATATTATACATATATGTAATTATACCACACAGCTGGTCCCCGCAAGTCTTAATTAGCCTTGCACTGATGTCATCTGGCCCTGCGGCTTTCCTCGCCTTGATCTTTTTCATCTCCTTCCTCACCTGGGCCCGTGTGAAGGTCAGACTGTGGCCAGATAAAGACGGATTTCTGGATTTACTGGTCTGTTGGGAAGTGGCCGCATGGGGAGAAGTCATTGTGGTGGGGGAAGCTGAAGGACATACTGGGGTGGGAGGAGCTGGTGTGTGATCAAATCTGTTGAAGAATAGGTTTAGTTCATTAAGCCAATTAACATCTGCCTCAATCTGGCAGACAGACTGTTTATGACCCGAAATTGACTTAAGCCCCTCCCAGACCCCCCTTATGTCTTTTCTTTCCATTTGCTTTTCCATTTTTTCTTTATAACTGGCTTTTCCCTGCCTGATTTGATGCCTCAGCTCCTTTTGTACTTCCCTCAACCCCTCCTTATCTCTTGTCCTGAATGCCATCTTTTTCTCCTTAAGTAGTGTTTTTATATCAGAGTTAATCCATGGTTTGTTATTGGAGAAGCACCTCACCACTTTTGTGGGTACTGTGTTGGGTTACGCCCCACAGCGGCCCCTGCACACGGTATTATGCTCCATAGTTGCTCCTGCACACGGTATTATGCTCCATAGTTGCCCCTGCACACGGTATTATGCTCAATAGTTGCCCCTGCACACGGTATTATGCTCCATAGTGGCCACTGCACACGTTATTATGCTCCATAGTGGCCCCTGCACACGTTATTATGCTCCATAGTGGCCCCTGCAATCGGTATTATGCTCCTTAGTGGTCCCTGCATTGGTATTATGCCCCATAGTGGCCCCTGCAAACGGTATTATAGTCCATAGTGGCCCCTGCACATGGTATTATGCCCCATAGTGACCCCCCCACCCATGAACTATTATTATACTCTGGGGTCTTTTCAGACCCCAGAGTATAATGATCGGAGACCCAGGTGGTGACAAACATAAAAATCAGTGTTACTTACCTGGGCCCCGGTGCGCTCCCTGCGTTCGGCCTTCTTCAATGTCGCACAGACCGGCGTCGCGACATAATGACGTCGGCCTGGCTCACGTGACGCCTGGGACGTCACCAAAGAAGGCCGAAGCTGGCTGGGAGCAGCATTGGATCGCCGGAGAGGTGAGTAACTCTGGTTTTTATGTTTATCACCTCCCTGGGTCTCCGATTATTATACTCCGGGGTCTGAAAAGCCCCCGGAGTATAATAATAGTAGTATTTGATGGGGTTCACCGGCCGCGGCCTCACTTACCATCCCCGCACCTGCACACAGCCGCTTCTGCGTCCCATAGCAGAAGGGGAAGCGGGGGCGGCCACGACCAGCAGCGGGGATCGGTAAGTAAATAGGCCGTTACGTTTTGGGGATACTCCAGCAGGCAACGGCCTATTTGTATATATAAAAAAAAACTTATCTTCACTTACCTGCGATGCCTTGATGCAGCCGCCGCCTCCTCCTCTTCTTGTCTGCGTGTCAGCGTAGGAGGCGCGATGACGTCATTGTATCGCCGCCTGCGCTGACATGCAGAGGTCTTGTAAACCAGCCCAGGACAGGTATCGCGTAGCTTTGTTTTGTTTTTTTAAGCAGCCTGTCCTGGGCTGGTTTACATTACATAATGTACATAGACAATAAAAAATGCCGCGGCCCTGCGGGCCAGCTAAGTGCCGGGCCGGATAACAGAAGGCAGCGGGCCGGATTTGGCCCGCGGGCCTTGTGTTTGACACCTGTGTTCTAGATGCTCAACAGTCCTGGATCTTCTTTGCTGGATTTTTTATTTCATAGTGCACCAAAATCGGTAAAAGTTCTGGACTGCAGGCAGGTTAGTTCACCATCCAGACTTTTCTTCTGCGAAGCCATGCAGTTGTGATGGATGCATTATGTGGTTTAGCATTGTCTTGCAGAAATATGCAAGTCCTTCCCTTCTGGTATTGGGGTGGTAGAAAGTGTCTTGATTTTGCATTTAGGAAGATAATGAACTATGGGAAAATGGTGTAATAGTTTTTAAGGCCATAAATAATAAATCATACTCCAAAGATATACTGATAGGGAATGTAGATTGTGAGCCCTATATGAGATAGTGACTGACAATGTCTGTAAAGTGCTGCGGAATATGATGGCGCTATATAAGTAAGAGAAAGAAATAATAATGCTGTGTCCTGAGTGTAAACATTTTAGAGGTTTACAGAGCCAGACTTCAATCCATTGGAAGTAAGACTGCAATTAAATATTATCAACCTATGTGCTCTCTATTGTTATGGCACATTGTTTACAAAGCCCCCTAAGCCATGTTCTAGATTGTAAAGACAAGTCTCTCTAGATGAGGAATCAAATTCATATTAATGCCAATAGTTTTGCAATGTAACTTTTGACATGATGCAATATTTGGATCTTTGGATACTCTACTGTATGTAAAAAGTACATACTAAAAAGATAACAGCTCTACAATTCTTCTAAACTGTACAATCAATACAGAAAGCTCTGCCATCAAAAAGAAATATCAGTGGACTTTCCTGTGAGCACAATACATGACAACAAGTCTCAAATTTAGCCTACTTAAAATAAACCCAGAAATATATTAAAACTGGCATATTGGATTAAAAAAATGTAAACGTGAAAGTGAATTTATATTTATGAATTTTTGTTTTCTTAAATTCATCATTTTAAAGCATTTTCCTGCATCATCTATTTTCCTACAAGCGATTCAATAAGCATAATCACAAATATTAAATCTTATTGTGAATGTAGCCCTTGCCTCATTCTGATGAAAAAGGCGCCCATTATTATATTAAGTAACAACTCCCATTTGTATATGTGTTTGGACAGAAGCCTTCTTTTCTGTACATGTCTGAAAAAGTTAATATGAAAATTAAATAAGTTTGTTTATGCAAAGTTTCAACAATTTATGAAACAATATTTGCTAAAAAAAAAAAAAAAAAAAAGTATGTATGCAGATGGGAACAGGTAACTTTTCTGGAGTTAAAGTGGAATTGTAAAAGCTCAAGATACATTGTTGCTAATTCTATTCCTTGAAAAGTATCCTCTTGTCAATTTGGCCATGCATGATCGAATTTGCTGGATGAAAAATCAGGTGGCGGATGGGTGGATTTATTTTCCACTGAATGCACAGTTAAATTCCTGCATCTCCTTGAGACACCATTACAATTCATTTTCAATCTACTTCTTGTTAGAATTGCAGAATATGGCTTTGAAACTAAATATGTCACAAATTTTAACAAACTCAAGCTTTTTCTATAGACAAATGAGAGAAGACAGGACATCTAGTCAAAAGATGAAAAAGGCCAAGCTGTTCTACGTCAGGAATAACAATTGATAGGCTATATTTGCACCTACCAGCATAGTAAGCGTTTCAGCAGCAATGATGTTAGGATTGTAATTTGCATTTCTCTAGAACTGGCCTATCTAGGGGTCCGGAACTATGACAACAATGGAACTAGTCTTTTCTAGAAGCGATCGGTATATTTGTATCTATGGGGAAGCAGCTGAGTACACTCTGCATGGACCTGTCAGATGTAGAAATACTGCCAGCTAATCATTTCCCTTTGACTTCCCATATATTTCAAGGTCCCCGAGGGTCTGATATGTCTGCTACTGTGATCATGAGGTAAAATCATTTTTCAGACAAACATGCTTTTTTATCCACTTACCGGGCTCATTTCCTGCTCCCCCTGCTTTCTAACTATTTGTATTTAGTGAAGGCAGTTTAGCAGCTTGAAGACAGATCAGGTCACATAGATGTCTATGGAAAAGGAAGGGGCAGGAGGAGCAAAGTGAAGGAGTCAAAGACATAGGCATCCTGCTGTAGCTAACAGTAAGTTTTTAGCAGAATTTTAGCAGTATGTGTTTGTGGAGGGGTTGTGCCATTATGGACACTTATCCTGTATCCACAGGACAGGGGATAATTGTCTAATCATTGGAGGCCGAACCGCCAGGTTTCCCAGTGATTAGAAGGATGGGGGACTGAAAGTCCCCCTAAAGCCTCCTTGTGAATGGAATGACAGTCCACTTGCCTGACCAGCAGTGCATTCACTGCTATGGGGCTGCCAGGACTGTAATCTCCTGCAGTGCCCTCAGCCCCATAGAAGTGAATGGAGCACTGGTCACAGAGCACACACTGGCGCTCCATCCTGTGTTAATATAGTAGTCTGTGCATGTAGTAGGCTGGAGGGCATTTTATAGAAATTTACAAGGGATCAGTAATCAGAGGAGAACCAGGTATTTTAACTTTGTATTATATATTACACACTATTGTGAAATTTTAATTTTGAGTCAGAAGTTTTCTTTTGGCACTTTTTATCTTTCTTTAGCTTTGTGTATGGGAATCTAATGTAGTGCTATGGTAGGTTTAGGTTACATTCTCTTTAGCAGCTGAAGCACAGGAAATTGCTTAAAGGGTTTGTCCAGGACTGTTAATTTTCTTACCTACCTCAGGATATTGCAGCTTATGGACCTCGGGGTTCCAGCAACATCACAACCCCTGGGTCATGTGATCTGAAACTTCCTTCAGCCTCTGCGGTCGCTCCGCCCCCCTCCTCCTCTGATCTCACAGGTAGTTATGTGAGATCGGTGGAGGAGGGGGCAAAGCAACCCTGGAGACTGAAGGCTTTGGATCACATGACCTGGGGGTCATGACATGGCCGGAACCCTTGGGTCCATCAACTGCAATAACCTGGGACATGTAAGAATAATTTACAATCCTCAGACAACCCCTTTAATCTCTTAAACTTGTATTTAGGATGCAGCATAAAGCTCTTCTATTACTGTAATAGCATGTTATCTGATGTGACCACAGATTTATTTTTTTAGACTCTTTTTTTCATTAATTTATTTAGTAATGTCACAAAATTCATTTTCTCAGAAAAGCAGGGGGACAATGGATGTCCTTGCCATCATTGTGCCATGCAGTACATTTCTGTCTAAATTCTACACTAGTGTGCCTGTACCAAGCTGAATCTTTAGAATTCATGTATCCCTTAGAAATGATTTGGAAGGTTTTATAGTTTAAAGATGTCCTGTCACGTCCTCTGACTTCTTCAGTTCTACAAACTGCGCTGAATCTGCTATTATTTTTTGTTTAGCTTTGCCTTGTTCAGTGTTGTTGCTGTTGGCTAATTGAAGTATACTATTAAGTGGAAAGGGCAGAATGCTGGGCAGTGGAGGACCAAACAATTGATAGTACATTTGCAATGTCATGTAATGTCAATTGGATGGTCTTCACCGCTCACCATCATTACTGGGCAGTGGAGGACCAGTCACTTTACAAAACACTTTTATTGGTAACTGAAACCAACAGCACCAATATCTTTGGAACTGAGCAATCTACACAAAAACTATTAGCAGCAGCAAATTCAGTGCAGAGTTACCAGTCTATCTGTATATATATATGTTTTCATCACTGGTATTCATATCTTACATACCTCCATATAAATCAGGTGTAGCCTCTAACGGATCACACGCCTGCACTCCTTACAGCTGGCTTAGATTTTCCATAACATTTATACTAGTTTCCTGGCATTAATGATGATAACTCTGGTAGGGCCCGTTGGACCCACTCTCATCAAGCCCTCACCATGCCCCCTTTTCAGAAAAGTAGTGAGGGTGGTGTAAAAAATTGTTGCAACTGGCATGTAAAAAGTCATAAACCTGAAGATTGCAACTTTTTTCACACCATAAAAGTGGTTTACATAAATCTCCCCCAATGAGTTTGAGGAAATGACGACATTCTGATAAATCCTTCACTGGTGACACTTGTGCTTAATTTAGTTCACAGAATTGAAAACACAGTGTTGATAATGCACATAGAACCCTGTTTTATCGTATGTTTTGGCTTCCATTGTTATGAGTCATGATACTTATATGCCAAGGATCACTTTTGATTCATTTTGTAATGGATGCTGACTCATTCCATTGATTCCAATAAGTCTACCAGATTACTTTATTCATTTATTTATTTTGTAGTGAAATAGTGTTACATGCTGTGCTGTTTTGACCACGAGAAATGTAACCAGCCAGGTATCAAAGTGAGCTTGCTTCTTAGAGTCTGGAGTGTATTATAGTTTGTACATTGAGACTTGGTGCAGTAGTCTCTTTTCTATACTTAAATACATATGATGTTGTTGTAGTTGTTGAATGCTTACTATACAGGTTGTCGAGCGGAGATGATCAGCAAAAGTAACCTTGAAGGATAGTATTGTGAACTGAGAATAGTAGCAGTCCAAGCTTTCAGTTCCATTGGCATCCCACAAACATGCAGTGAAGTGACATATACAAGCCACGACTTCATCTGCATTGCGCATGCGCATCTTAGGACTTAGGGCATCCAGGACTGTTTGACTCCAGAGGAAAGCAGGACTGCCCCATGTCTCTTCACAGGTAAGGTACCCTATTTTATAACTTTATTTTTTCCTTTGAGCTCCAAGATCCTAGAGTCACATGTATGAAAAACTAGTAACACCATGGTAGTGGTTTAGGTATGGTACATTTGATAACAGATTTCCTTTAACTTTACATAGTATTGGTTTTGTCCCATGACAGTCCTTTTTTTCATCAAGCAGGCTATAAAAGTAAAGATGATGGCGATATGATCTCTGGGTCCCTGTTAGGATTCAGATGCAAGGCCACAATAACAGGCTAGAAAAGTACAAATCTTCAAAAGAGCAGAAGCAGAAATGGCCTGACAACTGCAGCAGTAGAAAAAGCTACCCAAACTTAATATACCTCTGCGAGCCAAGACCGGACTCACACGCCTTCACCAGAGCTCCTCACAAGAAGAGATGGACTTTAGCTGAATCTGAAGACTGGAATTGTCACCTAAACAGAAAAGTGTACTACAAATAAGTGCACTGCAGCAGAAACCAAACACCAAATCCACACAATTACTCACAGGAGCAGAGATCTCAGAATGGTTGTCTAATCATGGGTCAGCAGCTGAAGAGGGCAGTGAGAAACCAAATCATGAGACGACGTCGGGTCCGGAAAACAAGCCAAAGTCAAATCCAATCGGGAACGCCATAGCCAAATCGCAAGACAGAGGTGAATCCGGAGAAAAAGCCAGAGGTCAGTATAGGAGTAGTCAATGTAAAGTCAGGAGCAAAACTTGAGTAGCAAACCAACAGGTAGCAAACAAAGCTAATAGTCTGCACATGAGTCAGGAGGGCGTGGCCTTATATAGGCCTCCTCAGCTGCTAACTCGACCAAGCCAGGAAGCCTCTGAAAGTGCAAAAGCTTTCCAGGTTGGCATGGTAACGTCAGAGGTTCAGCAGCCGGATAGAGAATCCTGACAGTCCTACACTGTTGCCAAGAACAAGGGAGCCTCAGTCTCCATTTATGGCTGGTGAACATGGCGAACGTGTGTTGACCATAGACTTAACCGACAGCAGGAGTAACAGCTGAACTTGCTCATTTGGCTGCCTCTGACAGCCCTGTGTTGCTCTATGTTGCTTTTTTAGCATACGGTGTATTAACATCTTCTTTCACACTTCCTGTTTTATCAGCATACATGAATTAATCAGCTTTTATTTACCCTTAAAGTTATTTTACCTAATCTCTTTTTACGTATGGTAGAACTCAAGTGTCTATGATACGTCACATGTAGTACGATTGCACCATGATGATTTATGACTTATTATCCACATCTGCTGAGCCTTTCACTCTTCCTTTATGTAATGCCATAAAGCTCCAGCATGTATTTTTCAATGGAATGGAGACTTTCATATGAATATCTCTTAGAATCACAGCTTGCAACCTTAATTTGTAATAAGATGTCAAATTTATATTTATGACCTCATTACTGATGTTATCACAGCGCGCCACAAAAGTGGTATAAATTATCAATGACTCTACAATGCTGCAAAATAATTAAAAGATAACTAACTTAGACCCACAAACTGGAAGCATGATGTAGGGTCTACTCCAGCTATTCATCTATGACTAGGTCTAAGGATTGACACTTTTATTTATCGAGCCCTAAAATTACAACTATGTCTCAAGCTGAGTCTATATCCCCATGTATTACTCAACACTTACATCAAGTATCACATATATACTAATCTAGATCTCTAAATCAAATAGAATTAAAACTAGGCCATTTCCACATTCACTCTAGTTATTAGTTTTTTTTCCTATACACGGGAAGTATGTATGTATGTATGGGTAGTCATATATCTAGGATTTGGTCATATTTCATGTAGAACTATTTTTTTCACATGCTTTAAGAATTCCTAAAAAAAACATTTCTTTTTATAAAACAGTGACATCATCATTTGCCTTTTGGTGACTTTCAAGCTGAAATGATAATAACTCACCTTAAAATAAAATATGGGTTAAATTGATTCAAAAAGCCAACACATCACTATTCATATACACTTTTTGAAAGAGCCATTCTTCTTCAATATATGAGGGTATTGTGTGTGCATACCATCTTCCTGTAGAGCAGGATTAGTAAGAGATATGTCATAGTGCACATCTGTCACTGAACTGTATAATCCTATATGTGTAGTAGTGATGGATGGCAGGAAACAGAAACTTGATTCTGAAGGTATTAGGCTTGCTTATTCTAAGGGATGTATTGGCTGGAGCATAGCACAGCAGTGTGGAACAATGCTTGACCTGGTTTCATGAAGTGATTATGTAATTTTGCCAAATAATCCTGGTTTACAATCATTCTATGTTTTTACTTTTTGCATTCTAAACCATTTTACGACATTTCCTAGGTATATTAAAGTGACCTTGGAGCTCACAACAAAAATTTCACAATGACAGACTAATACAGAGGTAAAATACCTGGTTGACGCTTTTTTAATCTTTGTGGTGTGGTTCCACCTATTCCCAACCCCTTCTTCAGTTCTGCGAAATGGACACCATATTCTCCGTCTACACTATGCTTCAGTAGTCAGACACACTCTCCTCTTCTCTTACCTGGTCCATTCAAGAGCAAGGACAGTGTCTCAGACTATTAAGGAGGACCTTTCACCACCTCCACCAAATACATTTCTTAGTATCTGTTTATAGGCGCTGCTCCACTGATTCTAGCACAGTCAGAATTTTTTTCTCTAGCCCCCACCATTCCCAAGCAATAAGTGCTGTTAGTTTTGGTGCCTTATATTCTCTTAAAGCTCCCTACTAGAGATGGGCAAACCTCTCAAGATTTTAGTTTTGGGTTCAAGTGGTTCAGGACCAGGATTAAGTTTGGTATGAACCACAGCTTAAATTGGCTTAAATCATGGTGTATAATATGGTTGGGGCTCCTTGAAAACTACTGTATATATGCAATTTCTAGCTTTCTAAGTGAAAGTGATGTGTATGGAAAAACAGATAGTATGCATTGGATGCAAACTCGCTTCTACTCATTTTAACATTTTAAACGCTCCAAAATTACGGTAGGTTCACACCTGCATTCAGGCTTCCATTCTTCTGGTCTGCTTGGGGACCTGAAAAATGGAAACCCAATCCGCTTAAAAGCGGTTACCTGTGGAAACCCACAGACTCCATAATGGGGGTCCGCCCAGTTTCTGCTCGAAAAGGAATGGAGGAATGGAATGGAGAACAGAATTCCCAAATGGAAACCAGGTGCAGGTGTGAACCTAGCCTTACCCTTTTTTTGGGGGAAAGGTGCTTCCCATTACTTTTTAGACACACATGGCGGTTGTATGGTCAATAGTTTTATAGAAAAATGAGCCAGTTTTGATGAAAAGAGATGAAAAATTATCCCTTTATGGGAGTAGATGTGAAATCAAAATGGTTTTGGTTTTTTGATTCCAACACTGTGACACTGACAGTGCAGTATAGTGGAATTTGATGGACCAGGCCGCAGGACATGTCCAGCTAAGTGGTGGCAGTGGTGGTAGCTGTGGCAGCCTGAGTGGAAGTACCACCCCCCTTAAATAACAAAGATTTTTTTCAGATTAGTGTAGGCTGTATGACTAGTTACTGGGTGAGCAACAAAAAAACGTTTAAGAAACTGAGGTTTTTTTCAGATTAGCAGGCTCCATCACACTGTTTAACCCCTTAAAAAACAGAGTTTTTAGACTAGTGCAGGCAGATTCAGCGTTTTGCTGTTAGAATAGCAGTTTGTATGTATTTAACAAAAAAAAAAATTTAACTCTTTGCCAAAAAAACCCTGAAGAAAAGATTTTTCACTAATAGGACTGACTTTGTCAGTAAAACTATGTTAAACAATCTGCTGACAGATAAAACTGCTCTATTGCAAAACAGATTTGGACAAAATTAGATTACTGGCAATAAAAGGGTTAACTGTCCTTTGTCTGTACTACAGTCAGGCTCACACAGCACAGATACAGTGGGGAAAAAAAAGTATTTAGTCAGCCACCAATTGTGCAAGTTCTCCCACTTAAAAAGATGAGAGAGCCCTGTAATTGACATCATAGGTAGACCTCAACTATGAGAGACAAATGAGAAAACAAATCCAGAAAATCACATTGTCTGATTTTTAAAGAATTTATTTGCAAATTATGGTGGAAAATAAGTGTTTGGTCAATAACAAAAGTTCATCTCAATACTTTGTTATATATCCTTTGTTGGCAATGACAGAGGTCAAACGTTTTCTGTAAGTCTTCACAAGGTTGGCACACACTGTTGCTGGTATGTTGGCCCATTCCTCCATACAGATATCCTCTAGAGCAGTGATGTTTTGGGGCTGTCTCTGGGCAACAATGACTTTCAACTCCCTCCAAAGGTTTTCTATGGGGTTGAGATCTGGAGACTGGCTAGGCCACTCCAGGACCTTGAAATGCTTCTTACGTAGCCACTCCTTTGTTGCCCTGGTGGTGTGCTTGGGATCATTGACATGCTGAAAGACCCAGCCATGTTTCATCTTCAATGCCCTTGCTGGTGGAAGGAGGTTTGCACTCAAAATCTCATGATACATGGCCCCATTCATTCTTTCATGTACACGGATCAGTCGTCCTGGTCCCTTTGCAGAGAAACAGCCCCAAAGCATGATGTTGCCACCCCCATGCTTCACAGTAGGTATGGTGTTCTTTGGATGCAACTCAGCATTCACTCTCCTCCAAACACGATGAGTTGTGTTTCTACCAAACAGTTCTATTTTGGTTTCATCTGACCATATGACATTCTCCCAATACTATTCTGGAACATCCAAATGCTCTCTAGCAAACTTCAAACGGGCCCGGATATGTACTGGCTTAAGCAGGGGGACATGTCTGGCACTGCAGGATCTGAGTCCCTGGCGGCGTAGTGTGTTACTGACGGTAGCCTTTGTTATGTTAGTCCCAGTTTTCTGCAGGTCATTCACTAGGCCCCCCGTGTGGTTCTGAGATTTGTGCTCACCATTCTTGTGATCATTCTGACCCCACGGGGTGAGATCTTGTGTGGAGCCCCTGATCGAGGGAGATTATCAGTTGTCTTATATGTCTTCCATTTTCTAATTGTTGCTCCCACAGTTGATTTTTTTCACACCAAGCTGCTTGCCTATTGCAGATTCAGTCTTCCCAGCCTGGTGCAGGTCTACAATTTTGTTTCTGGTGTCCTTCCACAGCTCTTTGGTCTTCACCATAGTGGAGTTTGGAGTGTGACTGTTTTAGGTTGTGGACAGGTGTCAGCATAAAAACTGATAGGACAGCATGTATTAAGGCTTATACAGTCATAGAACAGACTGCCCAACAAGACCCTGCACATATTTCAACTTTTTCTGAAAGCTCAGGTACCCTTTTAATTAAAGTATAGAATACATGTAATAATAATAATTATATTTTACAGAAAAGCTATGTAGAAATTATAATTTAATTTTTTTTATATAGCATTAAGGAGGTATTTTGCCCCATTAGACTTGTGGGAGTCCAACCACAGCACTCAGCAGTTTCATTCCATCCCAGAGGCATAACTTGAAGCTCATTGGCCCCAATGCAAAATCTGGGACCCCCACATACTGTGTACTATCTATAATACTGGTGTCTTCGTATGGTGAAGTGTACACACCCACAGCCTTTAGGGCCTTGTAGAGATTGCTACCTTTGTATCCCCTATAGCTACGCCAATTTCATCCCATAGTCTTTGACTGGAGAGGTGGGGTGCATGAAACCACTCTTTCATTGAAACGCCTCCTAGCCACAGTCTTGCAGTTCTCTCAGTCCCATGATATGCCCCTGTCAAATACTGTCAATTGAGCAAAATGTCTTCAAGTACTGATAGCCTTTTTACAGAGCAGAAGGAGAAACACTTTTAGGCTGAGGCCACACATTGAGGAAAAGCTGCTTTTTTTGTTGTAGATTTTGTTGCGTTTTTTTGAGCCAAAGCCAAGAATGGCTATAAAGGAAAGGGAAGTACTTAAACTTCTGTCTTCTGCTCAATACACTTTGGTTCAAAAAAAAAAATGCAGCAAAATCTACAACAAAAAAGCAGTTTTTCTGCAATGTGGGGCCTTAGCTTTAGGCAGGGGCCCCATGTGCCGTAAACGCCATGATTTGTCCGCAGTGGAAACACTGAGGCAAAAACCGCTAGTGAATCCCATCCACACGTTGCTGAAAAATACACTCAGTGGACACGCTGCGATTTCCAAAACCATAGCGGTTTTGGAAATTGCAGCATGTCAATTATACCTATGGAAATACCGGTTTCACTATAGGTATAATGGAAGCATAAAGTCTGCAGAGGAAACTTCTGCTGACTTTTTGTGATAAGCGCTGCGGGAAAAATCACGATGTGTTGCCACTGCGGTTTTTCCCGCATTGCTTTTTTGCTGCGGCTCGCTATGTGGGGCCTTAGCCTTAAACCCTCCTTTGGAGAGACTCTGCGTCTAATTCTACCACACCTGTAATCATTTACAGTGCCTTGCGAAAGTATTCGGCCCCCTTGAACTTTTCAACCTTTTGCCATATTTCAGGCTTCAAACATAAGGATATAAAATTTTAATTTTTTGGTGAAGATTCAACAACAAGTGGGACACAATTGTGAAGTGGAACGAAATTTATTGGATATTTTAAACTTTTGTAAAAAATAAAAAACTGAAAAGTGGGGCGTGCCAAATTATTCGGCCCCCTTAAGTTAATACTTTGTAGCGCCACCTTTTGCTGCGATTACAGCTGCAAGTTGCTTGGGGTATGTCTCTATCAGTTTTGCACATCGAGAGACTGAAATTCTTGCCCATTCTTCCTTGCAAAACAGCTCGAGCTCAGTGAGGTTGGATGGAGAGCGTTTGTGAACAGCAGTTTTCAGCTCTTTCCACAGATTCTCGATTGGATTCAGGTCTGGACTTTGACTTGGCCATTCTAACACCTGGATATGTTTATTTGTGAACCATTCCATTGTAGATTTTGCTTTATGATTGGGATCATTGTCTTGTTGGAAGATATTTTAACTATCTTCCCTGTCCCTGCTTAAGAAAAGCAGGCCCAAACCATGATGCTGCCACCACCATGTTTGACAGTGGGGATGGTGTGTTCAGGGTGATGAGCTGTGTTGCTTTTACGCCAAACATATCGTTTTGCATTGTGGCCAAAAAGTTCGATTTTGGTTTCATCTGACCAGAGCACCTTCTTCCACATGTTTGGGGTGTCTCCCAGGTGGCTTGTGGCAAACTTTAAATGAGACTTTTTATGCATATCTTTGAGAAATGGCTTTCTTCTTGCCACTCTTCCATAAAGGCCAGATTTGTGCAGTGTACGACTGATTGTTATCCTATGGACAGACTCTCCCACCTCAGCTGTAGATCTCTGCAGTTCATCCAGAGTGATCATGGGCCTCTTGGCTGCATCTCTGATCAGTCTTCTCCTTGTTTGAGGAGTTGATGAATGTTTAGAGGGACGGCCGGGTCTTGGTAGATTTTCAGTGGTCTGATACTCCTTCCATTTCGATATGATCGCTTGCACAGTGCTCCTTGGGATGTTTAAAGTTTGGGAAATCTTTTTGTATCCAAATCCGGCTTTAAACTTCTCCACAACAGTATTACGGACCTGCCTGGTGTGTTCCTTGGTCTTCATGATGCTCTCTGCGCTTTAAACAGAACCCTGAGACTATCACAGAGCAGGTGCATTTATACGGAGACTTGATTACACACAGGTGGATTATATTTATCATCATCAGTCATTTAGGACAACATTGGATCATTCAGAGGTCCTCACTGAACTTCTGGAGTGAGTTTGCTGCACTGAAAGTAAAGGGGCTGAATTATATTGCACGCCCCACTTTTCAGTTTTTTATTTTTTACAAAAGTTTAAAATAACCAATAAATTTCGTTCCACTTCACGATTGTGTCCCACTTGTTGTTGATTCTTCACCAAAAAATTTAAATTTTATATCTTTATGTTTGAAGCCTGAAATGTGGCAAAAGGTTGAAATGTTCAAGGGGGCCGAATACTTTCGCAAGGCACTGTACGTATCTGCCTGAGACATAACGGCATGCTGATTTTTGTAGCAATCTGACATTTCTATTCCTTTTTATCAATAAGTGTAGTACTCCATTGTTTACCTGTGCATGCAGTATCCTCCAATTCAAGTTGCAATAAGTTTATCAAATGGCCTATGACACTTTTAGAAATATATTACAATGGCCTCACAAATTAAAGAAATGTGTTGTCCAAAAAAAGCTCCTAATATATGACCCCTTTGAAAGTCAGAAATATTTAGCTGCTGTATTTCAAGCAGTGATCACCATAAAGCAGGGCTGTATTCCATGTTTTATGCAGCTCTGCACCTGCCACTTTCTATGAATCACCCTCAAGCAAAGATCCTTGCCAGTCAAGCTGCCATTCCAAATAAGAACGCTTCCAGATGCCACTAGCTCTAGTTTTTGACCCACTATTGAAAGCTAAATGTTATTTATATATGAGTATAACAAGGGAACTTGTTATACATAAGAGTCCAGGTTTTGTAGTTCTATCTAGCAAATGATTTCATTGGGTTTATTATAGAAAATATTAAATTGTTTTCTACTATAGTGTGCACAGAAAATGGAAAATATGCAAGCTCTATGCTGTACAAATCTGTAATGCAGTGCCTATGGACTCATATTTACTACCATACTGCCTCAAAAAATGTGACATGCTAAAATTTATATTCACATAGGATTTCTCATGCAGACTCCAATACGGATTCTCCACCAAAATCCACATAAACTGTGAAATACACCTTCCATTACAATGTTGTATTATATGTGGAGTAGTTTTTTAAGTGTGGATTTGAAACACATGTCAATATTATTTCATACGGAACTATGGCAAGTTATCTCATATGGATAAGCTCCATCGATTCTAAGCCTCTGCAGATTTGCATATCCCCTCGTCTTATTTGTGCTGTGGATTCTGTTGCAAATCTGTGCCATATTTGCTATGCAAATTGTACAATCAGCCTTACATAACATTCTTGAGAATGTTATTTTGCTATAATCTCAAGTTGGTGATATTTATATATTTTATTTTATACAAGGCATGGATTGGGACAATATAGAACATGCTCTAGTTAAAGAGGTCCTGTCACTAGGACTGAAAAGCCCAATGCTATATATCATCTGATAGACGCTGTCACCCTGAGCATTTTGGTGTCCTGTTTATCCAAATCTATTCAGCAACTCCAAAGATGTAAGCCCTTTGGCGTTTATGCAAATTAGGATATACCAGCCAAGTGGGCAGTAACACAGGTTTCTCTGGGGGTGGAGTCTCTGTGTTCTCTACGTCAGGGGTCCCCAACCACAGGTCTGCAGACTGGGACTGGGCCCTTGGGGTTCTTTTGCTGGTCCCCGGGGTGGCGGGCTGGCCTCAGTAAACACGGCTCCCGGCACATTATGTGGGCCGGGTCGGTGATCTGGCCACAGTGTTGTGGCTCCTATTATAGCTAATGGTGGGGACCTGGTTTACAGCGCTGTACACCGAGGTCCCGCCAGCAAGCCCCAGTCTGTAGTGCTGTTTCGTATAACCCCGCCCCCATATGGCCAAAGCCCCACCGCTAAACCACCCGCTCCCACTGCCGGGCCGTGCAGAAGAAAAGGTTGGAGACCCCTGCTCTACATCATGAAATTATATATTTGGCCATTTTCTTGTATAATTTCATACACTGAAATGTATGGGGATCTGTGAAAAGGGGTGCCCCTCGAATGCAAGATGGCTGTTTTGCACCTCGGTCATCTGAATGTAGGCTTATTCTAAAAATGCTAAGGCTTCACCAACATTCATAAAAGTCAGTTTAGTTAGTAACATTCTAGGGCTGGACAAAATGATTTCAAGAAATATGATAAGCTTACTACTGTATTTGGCAGAATATGTTTGCAGACACACTGTGCAAATAATACAAGAAATTGTATGCAATAATATTGGAACAGAAGCTGGAGCTCGCATGTCACAAGACATATCAAGTGATATATGTCTGGCATAGTAAATTACCTTTGACATTTCAGAAAATCATATAGAATTGCTGAGCTTAGAGCTACTGTATGTGGGGTCTGAAAATTACACATAGTTACTAGCAAGCACTGCAGAAATGAAATAGAATTCTGGCTTAATTTGCACCAAAAAAACTACCCTATTTGTTGTACACCACATTTATTATGTGTTACAGACACTTTTTTCACCTTAGTTGACAAGGGTAGAATTTCTTTTGCCTAATAAGCCAACTAAACAGTGATATAAATTTAGGCTAGATAGTCAAAAGCTGCACCAGATTTATCATCCAGCATCAGAACTGTTAAATTTAGTACATTTTAAAACTATCTAGTTCAACTTTTTCACCTCCCCATGTATTCAATGGATAGCAGAAATTGGAGCAGGACACTGGAAAAATAAGTGCAGAGTCGCAGCTCAAGACAGATCACTGATAGGCCGTGTCGAGCAGAGGGGGCCAAAAATTAAAATCAATCTAAGAGTTCATTCACACTAGTGTTCAGGGGACTCTGACCACCATTCCGCTTGAAATAGGCTGAGAGAAAAGTCCTGCCAATTTCAGTATTAAATCAGTGGAAACTGGGCAGAAACCCGACAAACCCCATTATCCCTTCTGTAAACGGATAGGGTTTCTGTTTCTCGGGTCCCCAAACGGACTCGAAGAACTGCGACCCTAATGCTAGTGTGAACCTAGCATCAGGCAAATGCCCGTCTTAAATTCCTCTTCATTTTCCAGCATGTGAACTTACCCTTAGGCTAAGGCCTGACATTGTGGAAAAGCTGTTTTTTTTGTTGCAGATTTTACTGCGTTTTTTTTTTTTAGCCAATATCGGGAGTGGATTGAGCAGAATGTAGAAGTATAAGAGCTTCCTATATAGTTCCCATTCCATCTGTAGCCATTCTTGGCTTTGGCTTAAAGTTCCGTGGCAAAATCAGGGCCCCACGTGGTCTAAAAAAATGCACCATTTTACACACACAGCAAAGTGGATGGGATTCTAGTGAATCCCATTTTCACCTTGCGGTAAAATACGTGCAGCGGACACGCTGCCATTTCCAAAACCGTTGCAGTTTTGGAAATCGCAGCATGTCAATTATACCTACGGAAACGTCGGTGGTTTCCCTATAGGTATCATTGAAGCAGAAAGTCAGCAGAGGAACCGTCTGTGAACTTTCTGTGCAAAGCGCTGTGTGGGGCCTTAGCCTTAAACTGGATTAGTAAATCTGCCCCAATGTTTCTAGCTGTGAATAGGCCCAATGTATGTGCCTTTGTAAGACAACATAAATAGGAACTTACCATTTACACAAATAAACTATTATTTTTATTATTTTAAATAAAATAGGTGAATAAAGGCTTGGATATAATTGCAGTACTGTTAGACTAGGATAAAGAACAATCTATTAAATCTATTATCACTATAGAAGTCATATATCATGCATAATATAAAAATATACATAACTACAAGCAGTTAAAGCTAATGCAGTATAATCCTCTGGAGAAACGACTTGGCCTTTAGTAGGCTGCTTTCAATAGTCCCCATTCAATACATCATGATCCACAGTTGGCCTGGAGTGTTTCCCTTTCATTTTCATGATAGAAATCAGCAGTTTGATGTGACATAAATCTGTCTGGATAGGAAATCTGTGTCCAGATTGAATAACGGGTTTCTCATGGTTGGTGTAGATGCAAGCAGGGACCCTGGCCTGGCATAAATAATGTGTGCTTTATATGATAAGAAGCCCCCATATGAGTTATAGGTATGTGTGATATAAACACACTTACAGCAATGCTTAATTACTGATATGATATACAATCATCAGCCATAATATTAAAACCACCTGTACAATATTGTTTAGGTCTCCCTCGTGCCACCAAAACAATTGTGACCTATCAAGACATCAGGACTCTACAAAAACCATGAAGGTGCCCTGATACTAACTGATCATTTGCGTCCTGTGAGTTGCGATGTGCAGCCTTGTTTTTCCAGATCCCTCAGACGCCAATACAGATTGATATCTGGGAAATTTGGAAGCCAAATTAATGCCTTGATGATGTACTTGGTCTACAAAATGTTTAGATAAATGGTATGTGTAATATTCACATGAATGCCAGGATCCAAACGTTTTCCAGCAGAATTTTGCCTAAAGTATCATATTGTCATTGCCTCTTGGCCCATAGTGTATCTTGGATAGCGTTGGGCGAACCGATTTTTACGAACCAGATTCGTCCCCAAGTTCCAAATTGTTCAGTTTTTAACAAATCTGAACAAACATTGATTAGACTCGGAGAAACTAAAATGGCCATGCTAGTGAAAAATCTTTTGTTATGAATTTTTTGGGGCACGAGTTAAAACTTTTCTCATTAAATACATAGAAATAGCTGCTCTAACAGCAAAGCACTGATTCTGCCTGCACTAGCCTGAAATCTGTTATTTAAGTGTTTTTTTTTTGTTGTTCTTTCAATTGTGAGAAGGTGACTGGCAGAGTACTGGAGTCTCGCTATATTAGCCCCCGGTTTTTAACATATGTCCGGTCCAGGGCGGGTTTTGAGTAGGCCTCAGCCCAGGTGTAAGTCCTAGGCCTCATTACTGGCCCATAAAAGCCTACAGAGCCTGCACTTCAGGGCAGACCCTGGGAGAGAGTGGAGGTGCCTTGGTCTGTCTGGAGCTGAGAGTCTGGTGAGACCTGTGCCTTGTTGCTGTTTTGTTTTGATCGTGTGGCTGGAGAAAGCCACACGTATAGCTAGTATTATTTATGTTCAGTTAGACGCTCAGACGAGCAGGATTTTGTTTTATGTGCCTGAAGTTAAGGCTGTGTTTACTTTGCCTGTTTTACCTGACGTAACGTTTATTTATTTTTGCCATTTTTTTTTTAATAAACCTGTTGCACCAGAACTTTGTGTCCCTGTCTCTGACTGTTTGGGTCCGTACCTGTGCTGCTACCAAGCTACCTCCCCCACAATATACAGTTTCACAGACCTGAGCTAATCTGAAAAAAAAAAAAAACTCTTATTCAGGCTAAGACCCCATGTAGCGAGCTACAGCCAAAAAGTGCTGCGCGCCACAGCACTTTCAACAGAAAGTCCGCAGCGTTTTCCTCTGCGGACTTTCTGCTTCTATTATACCTATAAGGAAACCGGCAGTGTTTCCGTAGGTATAATTGACATGCTGTGATCTGCAAAAATATGACGGTTTTTGAAATTACAGCATTTCCGCTGTGGATATTTTTCTGCAATGTGTGGATGGGATTAGCCAGAATCCCACCCACTTTGCAGGTACTATAAAATGCTGCATTTTTTGTTGTGTTTGTGCTACTTGGGGCCCCTAGCCTCAATGTTTTTTTTTTTTCTGCTCTGCTCACCCAATACACAGTGTGCTCATATACACAGTCTTGCAGCCTGTGCTGAAAAAAATCTGATATTTAAGTGCTTTTTTTTTTTTTTTGCTTATACAATAAACAGTGTGACGCAGCATGCTAATCTAAAAAAAAAACCCCTTAACAAATAGTCTTTTAAGGTTTTGTTTTTTTTTGTTACCAAATACAAACACAAACTGCCATTTTAAGAGGGAAAAAAATAATCTGAAAGTTCTTGTCTAATAGTCACTGAGCAGGTCATCCTTTAGTGCCTAAAGTGCTTTGCTATTTTTCTTGAAGTAGTTTTTTGCAAGAAAAAGAGATACACAAAGTGCCAGAATTCTTGCCAATCACTATTAGAATTAAGCAGTGGGCAGTAGAATGACAGGGCAGGGGACAGGCAAAGGAAGGGGGAGGAGGAAACACTTGTGCAATTACTAAGAATAAGAATGTGGATGGAAATAACAACACTACTTCTGGTCTTGACATTCCTGCCAGTAGCCGCAGTGTTGTCATACTTCCTGAGAATAAGGATGTTTTTGAAAGCAGTGAACCACAAATGTTGAGTCAGGGCTTTGTGTGTGCATCCTCCTCCTCTGTTGTAACATGTGATTTACCATATTCTTTACTGTCAACCATGTCTTCTTTACTGACACAGATCCCATTCTCTAGTAGTCATGTGGCATCTGCTGAGAGAGATATTCCTCAAAGCCCAAGAAGTGGGATCAGATCTGCCAGTGTTTTTTGGATGTAGAGGAAATAATAGTGGAAGACATGGGTGTTGGTGGAGGTAGTAGTGGCAGGGGTTGTGCTACTGATAGTAGTGCTGGTAGGGGCACTAAGAGGAAATCTGTTTCCCTATAGGTATAATTGAAACAGAAAGTATGCAGAGGAAACCACTGTGGACTTTCTGTGAAAAACATTGCGGGAAAAATCATGATGCATTTCCGCCACAGGTTTTTCCCACTAAAGCTGAAGTCCCACATTGTGAAAACAGAGTTTTAGACTACATGAAAAGTGGATGGGATTCTGGCTAATACCTTCCACATATTGTAGAAAAAAAAATCTGCAGCGGAAAAGCTGCATTTTCAAAAACGCTTGAATTTTTGAAAATCACAGCATGTCAATTATACCAGGAAAACCCTGCAGACATTATTGCCTGATTTTATGTCTGCCTTTTTTTATTAATTTCTCTCTGACCCTTTCTTCCTCTAGGGGAATCACTAACTGCACCTTGAGGCTAAGGCCCCACGTAGCAAGCCGCAGCCAAAAAGCGCTGCGGGAAAAACCACGGCAGAAACGCATCACAGTTTTTCCCGCAGTGCTTTTCACAGAAAGTCTGAAGAGTTTTCCTCTATGGACTTTCTGCTTCCATTATACCTATAGGGAAATCGGCAGCGTTTTCATAGGTATAATTGATATGGTGCAATTTGCAAAAACGCAAGTGTTATTCAAATTGCAGCATTTCCACCGCGAATTATTTTCTGCAATGTGTAGATGAGATTAGCCAGAATCCCATCCACTTTGCAGGGACCGTAAACTGTAGTGGTTTTCGCAGCAGCTTTTCTACCGCAGCAAAATTGCGGCGTTTAAACTATGTGGGGCCTCGGCCTCTTAAATAGACCTGTGCTCCTAAATTTCTAAACTCCATATTATCTGCTACCCTAGTATTACAGTCATGTTGCAGACTATTCTGGAATGACTTTGTATAATCAAACATTTTCGTTGTTCTTGATATCGGATATGTATAATGCATGTCAGGTCATCTGCTTCCGGTATACAGCTGAATCAATGAAATATATAGTTTCCTCTCACTTTGGTGCAGGATTATTTCACCTGCCACTCCTTTCTTTCAACTAATAGAAGTGTTTACGTGCAACTTGATCAGTAGAACTTTGCCTCCAGCTAAATCCTTCTCTAGCAGAGTTCTCACACATAGAAATCAATAGAAAACACATTGAACTTGACAGGGTATGTTTTTATGGCAAGTAGGATACCTTTGTCACCTTTGAGTTGAAGAATGATCTCTGAAAGTTGTTAATCCCTCCATGCTGTTAAGAATAGCACAACTGGGATCTCTCTATTTTGCGATAAAATGCTTACACATATGCATACGTAAGTGGATATTGCTCATGAATTTCCGCTTTGCCACAGACGTGCTTCTCTGGTTCATGGCAATGTGTTCCTGTGACTTTAAATATCCATATGTTATAGCTACTGCACTATATATGCGAATATACGTTAGAAGACACAGAAAAATTTTGGACCATTAAATGATATAAATAAACACATAAGAGCATGTTCAGGAATAAATATATTGTTATATATAATATGGTGCAGCATTGGATTTACTGATTTATGGGGCTATTCCAACAATACCACAGGGGTCTTGGATTTTCATGTTGCAGAGGACTCACTTTAGTTGGGCCAGCGGCAGTAGAATTTTACTTTAAATGCAGAAAAGCAAATATTCCTGCATTGTATATTTACTGTATACTAAATATTTCTAGAAACCTCCAAATGACCATTTGATTCATTTTTGTTGCGTAAAAGCAGCTTTTTTGTTGTAGATTTTGCTGTGTTTTTTTTGAGCCAGAGCCAGAAGTGGATTGAGCAGAAGGGAGAAGTATAAGAGCTTCCTATATATTTCCCAATCCTTTTGTAGCCATTCTTGGCTTTGGCTAAAAAAAAACCTGCAGGAAAATCTGTAAGAAAAAAAACTGCTTTTTTACAATGTGGGGCACTGGCTTAAAAGGGTTTTCTCATATGAGCAAGTGATAACTTGCAGATAGGTTGAGATCCAACCATTCAGACCCTACTGGTCAGGAGAACAGGGGAGTATTATCCCCTGTTCTGAATGAAGCAGTGGTCAGGCAGGATGCACATTCTTCCATTCATTTCAATGGAAGTGCGGAAAATAGCTGAGCACTGTACTGTATTTTGGTACTCTCTTGCAATCCCATTGAGAATAAGTGGAGCATGGATCACCATGCATCCTCCACTCCATTTAAGACAGGGACAAATCTCCCCCTTTCTCCTGATCGATGGGAGTCTGAGTACTCAGACCACTACCAATTTGCAAGTTATGCCTTATCCTATGAATCAAGCAAAAGACCCCTTTAAAGGAATGCTTGATCCTACCTTTCCATGGGAGATAAGCTGAGCATGCATGTTTATGGTAGGTTGGTCAATAAGCAAACAGCTATGTAATCTATTGCTACCTTTCTGCTTAGAATTTACGATCTACTTCCAGATATCTCCTTACATTGCTTTCTAGGGTTAATTTATTATTTATAACAGCAACTGTGTGAAAAAAAACCACTCTATTGACTTTATCTAAATATTCTAGTCCACAGGGGGCAGTAGTATAATGTGTAGGAGTAGCCAGTAAGATGTTCACGGTTTGGCAAGATGATAAATGAGTGACAACCCCTATTCTGAGAAAGTCCTAACTAAAGTAAGTCCCTTAGTTTCACTACACCTTCTTTCAGCGGGCAGAAAAAATAAGGAAATTTGCAAACCGGTTCAGCCAGAAAAGCATGTCAGACATTTTTTTTAATATTTTATTTTTAATCATTAAATCTGCTTTTAATAATAAAGATAATTAAACTGAATTCCTTTATGAAAGGACATACTTTAGGAGCAGGACAATATGTTTCCAGATAATTCCAGTCTTCAAGATTCCACGCAATGGATTTTTATCCTTGCATATATTCTATCCAAGTTACTGGTTACTCAGTATTCTAGTAGCATGCTGAATACTGCCATATTGAGATACTTAAACGTAGTCCAGACCACAGTAGTTGAATTGTTTGCTTATGTAAATACATAAAAGTCATTGTGAACCAAATATATCCATGTCTATGTCAACCGATAACAGACCATCATCTTCTAGAAAGAAGTTGGCTATGTTTCATGATGTAGTTGACTATTACATGAACAATCCTTCCATGGAAGAATGTTGCCAGTGTAAGATTGCTTGTCCTTCGCCTAGTGTCATTGAACATGTATGGACAGTTGAACAAGGGTAATGGCCAATTTAAACAGAAATGTGTATAGTTGTGTCGGCATAACAATCGCTTACCAGATGATCATTTGTACAATGGTTATTCTACCACCAACCTACTTCTATCTGTTGTGAATGAGCAACTTTGGAGTTCTGCTGGCCAAACCTACAGCAGCATATTTTCCTAGTTATATTGGGTTCACCATGCATTTTTAGAAGCACAAGCTATTTCAGGGGATAAGTATATAAACTGTATGGAAAACAAGGACTGTCCCAATATGTGACTTACCTAGGGAACCATTATGAATAGATTCTTCAAGCCTGTTTCCTTTAACTTTACCCAAGACATCCTTCTTAAAAACATTGCAGCAGCCAAGAAGTCTATCCCCTTAAGGGACCCATTTTTGGAAGCAATTTAATTGGCTTCAACATGATTTATAAATTATTTTAAATACGCAAGTAGGGAATAAGATGGTGAAATAAGAGAATGATGTATTTTTCTATTATCCCCTGCAAGCACTGAACAGCTCAGATTGAAGGCTCCTCCTTAAACATGTATGTTTGGCTTTTCTGAGTGAGCTGTTGACTTACTTCCACTTTCTGTGTGTAATATTCAGCTTTCAATTCAGTGAGTCACATTTTTTAACTGGCTTTTATCACTTTAAAGGGTTTCCCACCAGATAAGATAGTAACCAAATTGCAATGATACCCAAGGGTGTTTGGAGCATAGAAACTGACCAATGGCTACTATGAGGCCCCTTCGAGAGACAGTACCCTGAATAAGTTGCTGCATCCCTTGGGGTTGAGAACGTGTTGAGGGTTAAGGGGTGTTATGTCAGCAGAAATTAGCCGATCAGCCATGTGAGGGATCTTATCTCCATGAGTCCTACAAGCAAGGGTATGAGAATTTAACCCAAAGATCATAGAATAGAGATGATGACAGATGGCAAGTCCTTTTGACATTTGGTAAGCAGTATGATAATGATAAACAGCCTCATAGGGGCCCATTTTAATTTTGGCTATGGGGCTCCCTGGCCTCTATGCGTAGCCCAGCTGAATCCTGGGAACCTAATTGATAGAAGCTGATTTCCATTTCTATTAGGCTGATCAATGTAGAGCAGGAGGAGAGGGAAGGAGGAGAAGATATTTATGACTATGACTAAAACATAAGTCCATAATTGACAAAAATGGCTCTGTTACTTAGCTACTTCCTGTGCCAAGATAATTGGTTTTACAGAAAGAAACTAGGGCAATCTTAGCAAACCTCAAGGTGCCCAAACACCTCCAACAGCTCATTGAACTAACAGCTATTTCTCTTCATATATTCATGCACGCTTGGTTTGGCTGAGAGTGCAGGTGGTCTGAATGGGAAAAGGGAAGTAAGTTGCTTCCAGACACTTCGGATGCTGGCTTGTCTCCTCTGAGAACAAAAGCACCATTGAAATTCAACATGCTTAATCCTTCTTTTACTGATATCACGTCAGGAGAGACTCGATGACTTACATACACATAAGACATTTGTATGTTCTCGCCAATATCAGCCAGCACAGCTGACTTTACTCTAATGTGTATGAGGACCCTCAGTTTTAATTTGTTTTAAATAAAGATATATATTCAATATTTAATTTTCATGGCTAAAATTTGAATGGTCAGAATGGCCCAACATGAGGTTTATATATTGGACCTTACACATATTGAAGCCATTTAGTTAATTCCTATATTGTGCCTAAATTACCCAATGTAATTTTTGTTAAAGAAGTTGTACAGCAAAAACATACTCTAGACTTCTCTTATGTATATTGCACTCATATCCTTGCTGTTCAGCATCCTGTCTTCTCTGATCAGAAACTATCTTGATTTTTGTGATTTCTCTTTCTTTGTGCTCTACTATGAATCCCATGATGCGTTAGCAAGGCATCACGTGAGCAGCCATGAGACAGTGCCATCTCTGCTGACTGGGGGCAGTGTAATTCTATATTCTCCTGAAATGTTTTAAGAGGTCATAAGGACCTCTGAAGGTGAAGGTGAGAAAAATACAAAATCCATACTCCCTGGTGCTCCGGTGTCTCCCACTGCAGTCTAGTCCTGTTGCTGTGGGGTCTTGTTTTGGAGGAAGTCCCCAATGCCCATGACTGCTGACCAGGGACATGTGAGTACTTTTTTTTTTTTCACCTTCCCGACCTCCGTGCAAAAAATGGGTTATCCTTTAAGTCGGCTCCACAGTCATTGTACATCATCCTAGAGTGCTCCTGCTTATACTGTCTTTGTCTTTGTGCCTCTGGGTTATGTTTGTATGTCCTGTCTATATGTTCTGAGTTACATGTGAATTGTAGGCAGCTTTCCCCTTGTTATTTTCCCTGTGGTTCCCCCTTTATTCAAACCCCTACACTTGCTATCACAGGCCACTAGGCAGGGTCTGGGATACTTAGGTTTCCTGGGGAGCCATTACAGCCTCAGTGCTAAGTTGCAATCTAGTGTGGGAGTGTAGTTGGAGTCAGTGCATGCCAACACTGTGCACTGAGGCCTATCGGTTCCTGTTGAACCCCTGAGGAGGAAGAATTCAGTCCAATGCTCTACTAGAGACAGCCCTGAGACAGGATTCCCGCTGTCTACATTTTGGACATTGTGCCAAGAGGAGTAGTGGAGTCTATTGACAGGAGGTTTTATCCTGGCACCTTCTGCAAGGTAACCAGACCCCCGTCAGGACTACCCTGGAGTATAGCCCCCGGTATGTTCTGCTGGAGGAGGCTGAGGAGTGGAGTTAGAGTTGGAGTGGAGTACGGCACTAGAGCCTAAACATCACTGGGCATCCCCTCAAGACCAAGGCTGGGAGAGTTGAATACTGGGAGACTACAACCCACATTTGGAAGCTGCTGGTTTTATTGTTCAGTTGCTGAGTAAAGTTGAAAACTGTTTCAACTGCACAACTGACTTCATGAGTCGTTCCTTCATTACCATCAGGGCCCTTCCGAATACCATCATACCGGTTCAGAGTACAGAGGTCTCCTCTCCAACTGGAACCGCCCCTGGAGAAACTACTACCACCATCAGGTAGCACAGCAGGACCCTCTCATCGGTGTCCGGCCTAGGAGCAGAGCTGGGGAGAGTGGTTGAGTGTGCTCGGCCTATCTGGTGGCACGTCATCTGCCATTACTACTCCCATCCTCCAGTTCCCTCCATCTGGACTGCGGGAATTGTCATAAAATGTGTGCGACAGCAGACTGTCTAAGTATCAGTTTTTCAGTTTTAACTGCAATAGGGGTTTCTGCCCTCCTTTGGAAATCCTGTGTTGCCAAAATGAGGTAATATTTGCTGAATCATGCATATTGGGAATAAGAACATAATTAAAGCAAAATACATTTCCTGGAGTGTCATTTTAAAGAGGACCTTTCACCAACTCCAAATCTTTGCATCCTGCAATAGGTGCCACTCCAGTGATAGTGGGGGCTACATAAAGAATACCGACTGCACTTGAATCAGTGGAGCGGCACCTATTGAAAGACACAAGTGTTGCAGTTGGTGGAAGGAGTGAAAGGTTCTCTGTAAAGTATAGTGAAGCGATAGCTTACCATTACATTTATAATCATCTGAAAATCTTAGAATATTGCAGTTGTAAGCTTCCGTCATGTCAGGACAGTGAATGCAGATGGACACCAGACTTAGGGGGCTCCATCTGCATCCTACAACGGATGAGAGAAATGGATATTAATAATCGTAGTGTGAACCTACCTTTATAATACTAACAAGTCTGATGTTTTTGTGTATTAACTGTCCAGACTGCTTATCAGTCCTGTACCTGAGTGTTCTGCTGATGGAAATATGGTATGACAATATGAAGTCAGTATATCATTTAACCAAGACCTATACATGAATAATGCAGATGGACAGATCAGATCCCCATCGTCCAATATTGGAAGTGCAGATAATCACAGCTTTCCTGCTAAATGTAATTGTGACAAGATACCATTTGTAACAATGTGTGCAAGGCATGTGTTATCTATGTCATTTATATGTCTGCACTGCACAAGGTGACATATGATCTAGATAACAGCACAATTGCTTTTACTATTGGTAAAGTGACATTATCAGATTATGCATGGCTACACACAGTATTGCTACCAACACTAATGTCTATGTGTTTGTGTGTGGTTGTGAATACACATAGATGTGGAGGGTGAAAGCTACCTTTACAGCCATACTGTGATGATTACATACAAGTTATAACCTTATACTGTGGATAGTGTTACTTCTGCAGTACCACAATGACCATGTAAATCCATGGAGAACTTATTGGCCGTGTTTTATTCATTTATTATTTATTTTATTTCTGTTGTTTATGTGGTGCAACATTTTCCACAGACAATAAGATATTCATCATACATGTAAGTCCCTGTAACCAGTGGACTCACAATGTGATATTCCTATCTTAGATGCATACACTAGGGACTATTTCATAGGATGTCAGCAAGAACGACTCTGCAGATGTTGGACTTGGGTGGACCCCACACCCGAGTGCTGGGTGTATTTTTATAATTCTCATTTATCACCGATTGTGACATTGTTAGAGAATGAACACATATTGTGACCACCAGACGGCCATAACATAGCTGTGGTGTGGCCAAATTCCACACAGCTGTATAGGTTGCAAAAAACATTTATGTAGTTGATTATTAAAATTGTTTATTTAGCAATTGTTTGCTGTTATTGATCATGTGGTTTGGGAGTTAAACCTATAAAACTATGAGCCATTAACAATAATCAATTAATTAAAAATGATTTTTTTATTCTATTGTTATTCTATTGTTATTCTATTATAAATCCAGGACAGCTTGCTTGACTGTGTGTTACTTGGCCATGTCTCTACCACAACATGTGTTTATACCCTCAGTGTATTTTGGGGTTGTAAAAATGTATAAAATGAATGATACAAGGCATTGATCCTGAGCTAATGGTAAGGAGTATACAAGTCATTGTAATATTCTAAGTAACGCTTGCTTTATGGGACTCTTTCATGTTCTGAAACAATCTTGCCCTGATGGATAGTAGATCTTTTATTGCTTCTGGTGAAGAGAATGATATCTATGCACTGCGCTCCACCTCTTTTATTTGTCCTTTTTGTCCTTTATCTAAATGTTCTCATCTTATTAATGGAGCCCCACACCCCAGGATGAAGATAGCCAGATTTAGCTGCCACTTGAGGATCTCAGATGCTATCATTATCTGCGCACAGCTTGACTTCCCTCTAATCCTCTCTGGAACTTACAACAAGTTTAAATGTCCATGCATGATGTTATTAGCTGGCTTTAAGTAAGTACTTACGAGCAAGATCTCACCACAAGACACATATACTCACCAATCACTACAGTTAGAAGGAAATTACTGACCCTATATCCATTGTAAGCCTTTCCGATCATGTCATTTTGCATTCACTTTTGAAATATAAGAAAATTATATTTTTATATTTTTGTCTATAGAAAATCCTGTCTAATCTGCTAAATGTGTACCCTATGCCAATGCTATGAATACTGGCTTGTAGATTCTAGGAAAATCAGACACTAAAATGAAAAAATATTTTCAATGTACTTACCTTTAGATTTTTCCAGCGATCTCTCAAAGTCCCCCAGTTTGGTTCTCCCATATTTATTTATACTCGTACATGATAAAGTGTCAAGTGAGCAGGCCAACCAAAAATGGTCTACTGCACTGACATATCAACCATATTCACTACCGGTATATCTTGGCACCAGTCCATGATGCAAATAGAGATGCACTGGGAGACCCAAAACAACAAACTAGTAAGGAATTCTATAGGCAAGTATATAAAGAATTTTATTTGTTCAGCATGTGTGCCAGTGGATACAGAGGTGTATCTAAAAGCTCCTGGGCCCCAATACAAAATCTGTACCAGGGGCCCCTCTTGCCATGTGCTTGGTTAAATACTGGTGTCATGTTTTGCTGTAATGAGACCTTTGGACACCCTAAGCCTCCAGTAGCAACTGTTACATCTGCACGCCCTATAGCTACACCCCTGAGTAGATAGATATATAGATAAAGACTAGATAGATAGATAGATAGATAGATAAAGACTAGATAGATAGATAGATAGATAGATAGATAGATAGATAGATAGATTTGAATAGGACTTTTAAAACCATTCAACCTCATCTCATATTTCTTTGTATTTTATTTTCTGTTATCAGCCATTTTAGGCTGAGTAAATATTATGCAGTGTTCTTTTATGAGATTACTTGTATAAGTACAGAAAAACATTATCTCCAGTTCTAAAAAATCTCTAGAAACCTACATAAATATAAATAGTTATTTTAAGATGGAGTTTCCAGAGCTCCATACTACACGTAATACTTGTGTATGGCACTGTATTACAGAGGGTACTCAGGTAAATTCTTTTTCATCCCTCTGCCCTTATAATGGTGACTCCAATAAACTAATTAGACATTATAAACTCTTTAACAAATTTGTTTTTCTAGAAGCTACATTATTCCTCACTATTTGTCTATTGTGTCTCTCCTCTCTCCTGCTGGACTCAGGGGAACCCAAGTTCAGTTCATGACCAAGCCGTCTCATACAGTGAGGTTAATACTACATTTCCCAGCCTGCCTCAGTATAGAATAGGAGCTATTGTCTAATGATGGTGCTGTGAAGTAAAGGGTTGGAGACAAGTGTAACGGATGGGGAAGGCGTTCAGTATGGAGAGCGTCTTTGGCACACCAGGAGATGATGACCCCTTGCGAATACAGATATACCAGTAACTCCCAAAGGATTACCATTAGATCATGTGACCCACTGGTTCTAAATGGATTAGGGACTTTATGTAGGGAAAGAAAATAGGGAAAATATGGATTATACACCTTTTAACTGCTGTCAAATATTTCAGACAACCCCTTAATACACATGCTCATTTGACACAGCCAAGCATGTATGTGTTCTGAATGGGGGAGCTCCTGGCAGACACCACTGGTGGCATCTTATCTGCCTTGAGAATAAAATGATCAGGTATGGAAAATTCAACATGCTCGATGCCTCTTTTCCACATCATCTGCAGATAGGTCCAGATAGTCAGCCAGCCCATACCGCAGTGCTCATATTTAGCCAACAATAAACTAATGATTATCGGCATCTTCAAGAGTAGAATACAGTATCCAATAGATCAGGCCATTAGTGTGTACCTCTATAAGGCGACATACGGAGGTAGAGTATGGCCCCATAAAATGTTATGTGCTTCTTATTACTGATCTGTAGAACCGTGAAGCCAAAATATAGCTGTGTGCATTAGCCCTTACTTTTAAAGGAGATGTTAAATTGTGACTTATGTTTCCTAACCATGAGGAAGCTTTATTCACTACATGTGTATAAATAATCTGGACTTGTTTTATTGCTGTCCTAGTCACTACAAATTCAAGGAATATTTTTAGCAAAAATGCAACAAAAATAATATTCTGACATGACTTAATTAGGTTTCCTTTGAAACTTAAAGAGGTTTTCAGGCTCCAAAAGGATTTTTCAGCATGTGATATATGGAGGTCTGACACCTGTACCTTGCACAGATCAGCTACTTTAGGAGCTTTCTGGCTCTGGAAGCTGCTGCAGTGGATGGGGAGCACATGCAGTCTGCTCTTATTCAAGAATAGAATCACTACTTATGATCATACTGAAATGTGACCACATTCACTATCATTGCTTGTGATGTCACCAAGTCATAGCAGAACACTGCAATCCTGTGTCGTATGGACAGAAGTTACTGTTTAACCATTGCCTTAAAGTGAATGTGTCGCCAAGAAATTACCTATTGTTTAAATCATATTTTTATATTACGCATATTTTTTCTGAAATTTTAGTGACTCTGCTCTTTTATTTTCCATTTTATTATCTGTATTTAAAATATCTTCCAAATTCAACTCTTGCCACTAAGCCTAAAATAGTTTGTGACTTCCTGTCTCTTGGAGATGGACCGTGGTCCATAGACACATTGTCCATAGGCACAATGGTCTGGAGCAGACCCAAATGACTTGTATGGGAGAGTTTTCTAGGCAAGCTTTAAAGTCATAGCACAGAGGAGGAGTAGATAAACTGTGAAATCCTCTCTTGTGACTGGTGGATTCTGTGTCTTATTTACATATACATGATAGCTGTGATCATCAGTGTTATGATAAGTGAGGTTATTGCTGCAAAGAAATCTCCTACAGAAAACAGGATACTCTCAGCATACTACTTAGTTTAGTGCCCACAATCAGAACTGCAGGATTTTTAGGATTTTTTTTTTAATAAAGATAACAAGGAAAATGTTAAAAACCTCACCAAAAATTAAAAACAAATTTGACATAAAACTTGATGAAAAAATAAGTAATTTTCTGTCAACACATTCCCTTTAAAGTAAGTAGAAAACAGAATTTTGTTAAAGATCAGCAACACCTACTGAGCTGATGTGTGCCAGAGATGATCAGCACCTTCTGGATAATATGAAGTCAGAGGATGGCAGAGGGGTGCTGTGTGAAGGAGATCAACTGTACCTTCTGGAGAATATTAAATTGGGGGTAGCAGAGGAATTCTGTGTGCCAGAGATTAGCAGCACCTTCTGGATAATATGAAGTCAGTTGGTATCAGATGGGTGCTCTGTGCCAGAGATCTACAGGACTTAATGGATAATATGAAGTTTGGGGTGTTAGAGGGGTGCTGTGTACCAAAGATCAGCAACACCTACTAGATAATAAGAAATCAAGGCATGGCAAAGGGGTGCTGTGTGCCAGAGATCAGCAGCACTTACTGGATAATATGAAGTCTGGGGTATTAGAGGGGTGCTGTGTGCCAGAGATCAGCAGCACTTACTGGATAATATGAAGTCTGGGGTGTTAGAGGGGTGCTGTGTGCCAGAGATCAGCAGCACTTATTGGATAATATGAAGTCTGGGGTGTTAGAGGGGTGATGTGTGCCAGAGATCAGCAGCACTTACTGGATAATATGAAGTCTGGGGTGTTAGAGGGGTGCTGTGTGCCAGAGATCAGCATCACCTACTGCATAATATGAAGTCCGTGGTGTTAGGGGGGTGCTGTGTGCCAGGGATCAGCAGCACCTACAGGATAATATGAAGTCTGGGGTGTTAGAGGGGTGCTGTGTGCCAGAGATCAGCTGCACTTACTAGATAATATGAAGTCTGGGGTGTTAGAGGGGTGCTGTGTGCCAGAGATCAGCTGCACTTACTGGATAATATGAAGTCTGGGGTGTTAGAGGAGTGCTGTGTGCCAGGGATCAGCAGCACTTACTAGATAATGTGAAGTCTGGGGTGTTAGAGGGGTGCTGTGTGCCAGGGATCAGCAGCACTTACTAGATAATATGAAGTCTGGGGTGTTAGAGGGGTGCTGTGTGCCAGAGATCAGCAACACTTAATGGATAATATGAAGTCTGGGGTGTTGGGGTGTTAGAGGGGTGCTGTGTGCCAGAGATCAGCTGCACTTACAGGATAATATGAAGTCTGGGGTGTTAGAGGGGTGCTGTGTGCCAGAGATCAGCAGCACTTACTGCATAATATGAAGTCTGGGGTGTTAGAGGGGTGCTGTGTGCCAAGGATCAGCAGCACTTACAGGATAATATGAAGTCTGAGGTGTTAGAGGGATGCTGTGTGCCAGGGATCAGCAGCACTTACAGGATCATATGAAGTCTGGGGTGTTAGGGGGGGTGCTGTGTGCCAGAGATCAGCTGCACTTACTGGATAATATGAAGTCTGGGGTGTTAGATGGGTGCTGTGTGCCAGAGATCAGCAGCACGTACTATATAATATGAAGTCTGGGGTGTCAGAGGAGTGCTGTGTGCCAGAGATCAGCTGCACTTACTGGATAATATGAAGTCTGGGGTGTTAGATGGGTGCTGTATGCCAGAGATCAGCAGCACGTACTATATAATATGAAGTCTGGGGTGTTAGAGGGTTGTTGTGTGCCAGGGATCAGAAGCACTTACAGGATAATATGAAGTCTGGGGTATTAGAGGGGTGCTGTGTGCCAGAGATCAGCTGCACTTACTATATAATATGAAGTCCGGGGTGTTAGAGGGGTACTGTGTGCCAGAGATCAGCTGCACTTACTATATAATATGAAGTCCGTGGTGTTAGGGGGGTGCTGTGTGCCAGGGATCAGCAGCACCTACAGGATAATATGAAGTCTGGGGTGTTAGAGGGGTGCTGTGTGCCAGAGATCAGCAGCACTTACTGGATAATATGACGTCTGGGGTGTTAGAGGGGTGCTGTGTGCCAGAGATCAGCAGCACTTACTGGATAATATGAAGTCTGGGGTATTAGAGGGGTGCTGTGTGCCAGGGATCAGCAGCACTTACTGGATAATATGACGTCCGGGGTGTTAGAGGGGTGCTGTGTGCCAGAGATCAGCAGCACTTACTGGATAATATGAAGTCTGGGGTGTTAGAGGGGTGCTGTGTGGCAGAGATCAGCTGCACTTACTATATAATATGACGTCCGGGGTGTTAGAGGGGTGCTGTGTGCCAGAGATCAGCAGAACTTACTGGATAATATGAAGTCTGGGGTGTTAGAGGGGTGCTGTGTGCCAGGGATCAGCAGCACTTACTGGATAATATGACGTCCGGGGTGTTAGAGGGGTGCTGTGTGCCAGAGATCAGCAGCACTTACTGGATAATATGAAGTCTGGGGTGTTAGAGGTGTGCTGTGTGCCAGGGATCAGCAGCACTTACTGGATAATATGACGTCCGGGGTGTTAGAGGGGTGCTGTGTGCCAGAGATCAGCAGCACTTACAGGATAATATGAAGTCTGGGGTGTTAGAGGGGTGCTGTGTGCCAGAGATCAGCTGCACTTACTATATAATATGACGTCCGGGGTGTTAGAGGGGTGCTGTGTGCCAGAGATCAGCTGCACTTACTATATAATATGACGTCCGGGGTGTTAGAGGGGTGCTGTGTGCCAGAGATCAGCAGCACTTACTGGATAATATGAAGTCTGGGGTGTTAGAGGGGTGCTGTGTGCCAGAGATCAGCAGCACTTACTATATAATATGACGTCCGGGGTGTTAGAGGGGTGCTGTGTGCCAGAGATCAGCAGCACTTACTGGATAATATGAAGTCTGGGGTGTTAGAGGGGTGCTGTGTGCCAGAGATCAGCAGCACTTACTGGATAATATGAAGTCTGGGGTGTTAGAGGGGTGCTGTGTGCCAGAGATCAGCAGCACTTACTGGATAATATGAAGTCTGGGGTGTTAGAGGGGTGCTGTGTGCCAGAGATCAGCAGCACTTACTGGATAATATGAAGTCTGGGGTGTTAGGGGGGTGCTGTGTGCCAGAGATCAGCAGCACTTACTGGATAATATGAAGTCTGGGGTGTTAGAGGGGTGCTGTGTGCCAGAGATCAGCAGCACTTACTGGATAATATGAAGTCTGGGGTGTTAGAGGGGTGCTGTGTGCCAGGGATCAGCAGCACTTACTGGATAATATGAAGTCTGGGGTGTTAGAGGGGTGCTGTGTGCCAGGGATCAGCAGCACCTACTGAAAGGAGTAACACACAGAGCATCAGAACACTGAGCTTTGAAAGAACAGCTGCGTCTCCTAGGAAACGCCAATCAGCGGCCGCCGGAGCCAGCGACTCAGAGGAGCAGAGAGCTGGACCATTCGGTGGCAGCAGCAGCCTCCTATGGAGAGATTACTGGCTGCACATCAGCATCTGATGCTTCAGGGGGACCTGCAATAGTGCTGCTCATTTACCCCAAATTATTCCATCCCCCAGCTCCTGTGTGAGAAGAGCACCAGCCTTTATGTAAAATCTTATCCATCGAATTATCAGAGCAGGAGATGATAAGTGCAGTGTAATGGGACACCAGCAGCCTTATTCTGTCACATACTGTAATATAGTGATACTGTAATATATAGAAGATATAAAGCTGAAAGGATAGATAGATAGATAGATAGATAGATAGATAGTTGAATAGATTGACAGATACATAGATTAGTAGATAGACTGAAACATATATAAAGGATAGATAGCTAGATAGATCAATGATTTCAAGTGAGGACAGTATTAAATAGCAATATTGGATCTTTACTAAATATCTCCCCCTATCCTTCCTTCCTTCCTTCCTTTCTTCCATATGTCCGTCCTTCCTTCCTTTCCTTTCTCCCCAAATTCAATCTACATCTATCTATCTATCTATCTATCTATCTTTTTATCAATCTATTATCTATCGTTTTATCAATCATCTCATACTTAACTACACACCTCATGGATGTTTTCATTACATAATACAGTGCTATGTCTTATGCTGCATTGTGATCCATATTTTCAAAGGTTAATTATTTTATTTTTTTTAATAAAAAGGTGATTTTTCAAAAATTCTTATAGTTCTGCCTGTTTTTTTTCAAACTGACTAGTTGTGTCACATTAAATCTACTGATTTACTGCTTCTTGTTAAATATGAGCCACAATACAACTAGCTAACACTACAATACACGTGACCTCCTACTAGCCATACATATTTCAAATTCAGAGTCCAATGTGACTGAAACTAGAGGATAAAGTGCTGTGTTTTATAGAGACAGATTTAGATAAAAGATAGGTAGATAGGTAGGTAGATAGATAGATAGATAGATAGATAGATAGATAGATAGATAGACATAATCCATATGTTCATTCATTGTATCTGCACACCTATGTCTCAGTCATGAGTTTCACATCAGAAATGTGAGTCTGCCATTCCTGGCGTAAAAGTGGTTAATAGACCCGAAGCAGCAGGTATCCAGGCATTCATAATGCAGGGTCACATTGGGACATAAAATAATCACATGCAATGGTGTCTATTATGTAAAGTATGGTTTTATTAATAGTGAGTGTGTGGATTTCTGCTCTATATAAATTAGGTATATTTAGTGTGTATTATAGCTATTTTATTATATACACTGTGTATTTGATATGTGCTGTATGCCTATTTTTGATTTTCACTTTCTTTCTTAGTGATTGCATTGTGATGTGTTTCACTGCATGTAGTCATAGGAGCACACAATTTTCATTCCTAAATGCATGGATTCAGACTGCCAGTTAAAACCTGCATTAAAAGGATGCAATGAAGTGGAAGAATGAATTAATTTTCTATCACACCAGATAATAATTTAAGGGAATTTTTTAAAGATATATATTGATAGAGATAGTTCATATATTAATGTATAAATGTCACATGTATACAAAGGTAAAGTGTACACATAAACACATAAATGCATATATGAATAGGTGTATCTGATATATAGTTTGTGCGTGTGTATGTTTTCCATGTGTATGGGTATTTATCTATAGATATAGATTAGTTATAAATAAATAGAAATATAGGTATTAAAATAGAAAATAAAATATAGTAAAATTATAGATGGATAGAGATAGATAGATAGATAGATAGATAGATAGATAGATAGAGTTATGAATGGATATAGATACATTGTTTATTGTTCACAAGTCATAAGCAACCCAACTAACACATGATGATGTCACAAGTGATATAATCAAATAAACAGGGAGTCACAGAGCAAAATGAAAGTCTTCCCATGTTGTGGTGAGATGCTGTCACACACATGCACACTGCTGCCCCCCCCCCCCTCCATTGTGGCCCTGGCAATGATATTAGCTCTAGTGTGGGAAAATAAAAATAATTAAAATAAATAAATAAATAAAACATAGTGCACATATATATATATATATATATATATATAGTAAAGAGTGCACATAAATCATATATCAGGTGTATCTGATATATACTGTATATATATTTGTGTGTGTATATTTTCACATGTTATGAATATATATCTACATATATAGAACAGATAGATAGTAAAAGATAGATAGATATATAGATAGATAGACATAGTTATGCATCAATATAGATACATTGTTTATTGCTTACGAGTCATAAACAACACAAGTGACACATGATGACGTCACGGGTGATATAATAAAATAAATAGAGTAAGGTACAGAGCAAAATGAGGGTCTTCCCATGTTGTGGTGAGGAGTTGTCACACACATGCACACTGCTGCCCCCCCCCCCCCTCCCTCCATTGTAGGCCCGGCAATGATATTAGTTCTAGTGTGGGAAAATATTATAATTGAGATCTGGGACGTTATTTGCAGGCTTGGAGATTTTCTTTACACTGGGCTGACATTTAGTACAGCCCCGGTGAGGAAGACAATGCGCCCATTCATGGCTCTAGACGTAGATTTCAATCGACTTAAGCAGGCACAATGGAACTTGCTCATTCACTGGTTACACATATTGTGTTCTCATATTTTCTCTCAGCAAAAGTATAATGACTCAGTATTGTATGGCCGCAGAGACAAGAGCCAGGACAAGGGGGACTAGTTTTGTCTGACGGTGTGAGAAAGTCGTGGAGGGAGCTTTTCTTCCAGATGGTGTTACATTCAGCTGTCTTCTCAGCACTGGCCTGGCCTGGCAATCTGCTGCTGCTGCCCCCTTACACAATGCCCCAGCCCTGCTCCCCACTAGTTAACATGCACACTCACGCCACATGCAACTCCACTCCAAATGCTTTACCAAGTGGAGCTGTTGTACACAAACTTCTACTACACCCAACACCCAAATACTAGTCACAAGCCTTGGAGCCAGGGGCAATTTCCTAACTCCACGCTCACTTCCATGTCACATGATAGAAAAAACAAATCTGCAACTCTGCACACAGCACAGAATAGGGTCTCCAAGGAAAATAATCTCTATGTATCAGTATGTGTCTATATGTCTGTCTAGCTATCTGTGTACCCTAGTGGAGAAATTAAGAGCTTTTTGTTTACCATTGCAAAACTATAGAGTAAAGAGACACAGACCACATAGCAAATATACTACTCCCAGGTGCAAGGAATGTAATGAAGACATGTTATCTATTTATCTATCTATCTATCTATCTATCTATCTATCTATCCATCCATCTATCTATCTATCCTGGTGGAAAAATTAAGAGTGGCATTATGGACCAAAACAACAGCCCAAACAGCAAATAAAGGTTTCAGCTCCCATATACAAAGAAGTCGGTGTACCTATATCTATCTGTTTTCCATCTTTGTGTCATCTACTCTATCTGTATATCTATATCTTTATTATTGGTGATTATATTTACCATCTCTGTATCTGTAACTATTTATCTTTCTGTTTTTTAATATATATGTATCTATTTATATTTAGCTTTCTATCATGTAATCTGTCATTCAATTCAATTCTCTATTGTTTAATCTATCTATCTATCTATCTATTATTTAATTTATATGTGTAGTTTAGTGTTCACACTGTTATGGGAAAATGCAAGGACCTCCTTAAAAACAAGAATAGTTCCTTTACACAGGCTATGCACAATAGCTTTGGCTTCATCCATGCAATACTAGAGGATAAATTACAGTCTAAATTACAGCTCAAAAGCTTCTATACAAAATAGATCTCCCATAGAAAGTGAAAGTTCACACACACACACACACACACACACACACACACAGACTCTATCTATCTATCTATCTATCTATCTATCTATCTTTCTATAAAACAAGAGGAATGCTCAAGTTGCATTCCTCTATTCCGAGGAGGAAATAAACAATGCCTCCATATCATGGGATCCCATGACAAGATTCAATGACCTCTGTAGAATATAAAGTATTTAACAATGTATTGTCGCATAAATAAAGCAATGAACACACCAATATTAGAAAAAAAAAATGACAGCTTCTTTTGCTTAGCATCAAGGGACTATATGACAAGGCAAAGACTAGAGTAATTTGACTCTGTTGAGTGCTTTTAATAAACAATAGGCCTCCCAGCAAACATATTATTGTCTTAATTGAAGCAGCTTGAGAAAGAAAGCGGCAGACTTTGTAATGTAAATGTTAATTGTGGTAGACAAAGGCTCTAGGTAAATAGAAGCCCTGGACTAACAATAAGTGATGTACATGCATCCACTTAACACTGAATGCTTGTTTGTGGGCACATTGTGTGGAGTGTAAATAAACAAAGATTTCTCCTTTCTCTAGAGCAAGCTGAACTAAAAGGCCAACACATGTAAAAACCACCAATGTGGGCATTAATGCAAATAAAGTGTCCTGCAGCAAGTCAGTAAACCTGTCATGTAAAACAGAAGCCAGGAGCAGACCTGTCCCACAAGGGCTGTTTACAAGCTAACCACTGCTTAATACATGCATTGCTTCCTCCATGCTCCCAAGCTGCTACAAGACATAAACATTGTAGAGTTACTATCTACACAATTAATGAGTGGTGGATGGCCAGAAGATGAAGTTGGCTGAGATACTAGAAGCATCATACATGGTGAAGTGCTTATCTACTGTGTTACGATGACACATAAAATGGCACAAAATATAGAAAAATATCTAAAAAAGCAGATTGATATAAAAAAAAAACATATTAATTCCCTGCAAATCCTGCGATTGTTAGAAATTGACACAGCCATAACATTAAGCTAATTGGCCCCAATGCAAAATCTGTAGTAAGTCATCCTCCTACCATGTGCCATTTATAATACTGATGTCTTATAATATAGCAGAGGGTCCTTTGGGCCCCCTCAGGCATTGGAGCCCAGGCATGACTTCTATCTCTGCACCCCCTATAGTTAGGTCTCTGATCATATTAGAACTGATGTTCCTGGTTTCAGATTTGCAACAGATAGGACTAAATCACTATTTGGAGAGGAAAATATCTAATATCAATATAAGATGATGTAATTGATTAGATATGTGACATATATATAACTAACTTGGCTCATACACATCTTGGAGTATCAATGGGGTAAATAAGTTTGCACAATTTCCTAATCTTTAGTAACCAGCCAATAATATGGTAAGAGAAACCAACTGGACTGCCAAAATGTTTTGTCTAGTCTTTACAACACATTACTATTATACATCACAACTGGCTCTATCCTGTTTGCAGAGGTCACATCGACAACAATCAAAGGTTCATGGGAAGAGATTCACAACTCTACACAAAACTCATGCCTTGATATATCTTTGTACTGGCTGGGCATGTGCTTCAGATTTTGGGGGCTGGGGCCCTCCAACAAAACCATGGTATATAAATAAAGAGCTAGGGCAGCATGCTGAATGTATACCCCCATATAAATATCTGGCCACCCTAGGCACTATGTTATGTGCTATGAAAAGAAATACTGCATGCACCCATAATGTGAGAAGGCACAGTATACTCACTATGACCTACTTACAACTGGATTTAACAAGTGATGTGTAGCTAGATCTCACGATACAAACTCACACAAAGGAAAACAATTACATAGGCATCATACATTACCGAACCCTTGGAGTCTGACTGTAATTGACTAGAAGTTCTGAAGGCCTAACAACCAATTATACAAAAATATCCTATGTGTCATATATACCCATCTATCATGTATAAGACATCACATAAAATATCATGTATATACCGGAGCCACATCTCTAGACATAAATGTAAATCATCACTCAATATTTCAACACCCTATTTCTATTATTGTGTTATACCAGATATGTCCTTCAAAATACATGTAGAACAGGCCAGACAAGCTTGAAATTGTATATGACATTTTATGCAGCATATGCAGTTATTGTTGGTAACATTGGGACAGAATTAAAAGGAACAACACACAATGCTTGGAATGATAACAAAGAACATATAGGCCTTATGATGGGGCAGTTGTGATATACATGTTTTAATATAACACTGACACATATCTGTGCACTTATTAACTGATGATTGTCCTAGGAGCCTGGTTAATACATATTCAGCTTCCCCACTAAGTCATTTCTACCAAAACAGCCATTATTGGTGTACTAGTGGTGTACTATATAGTATATAATCTGCAACCTAATAGAATATACACAGAATGGAAACTGAGTGGACTCCAGATATACAGTAAGCACTGCTCTCCCTGCAGTCTTATTCACACAGCAAGCAGGAAACCACACGTCACCCTGTTTAACCCTGTACAATGTTAATGCCTTATTATTAAATGTCCATATGCTTCTTTGTACCATAGCATATGTCCTTACCAGGCTTACTTAATACAAAGGCCCAAGTGTTACATCTTCAGGTCTGTTTCCTCGTCTTTGGGGATATGTGTTAAAATGAAATGTGAATATATTCTGCTGAATCCAACTCTTATTTCAATCCCAGTTTAAACAATGGGGTGGATTTGTACATGGGTGAAGAGGGCAGGTTTAGGATTACAGTAAGGCTGAAGCACATAAAAGAGGCCCTCACTGTTTAGCATACAGACTGGGTATAAAATGTCGGTGAGTAGGTGAGTATAAGCATATGTTTGATGAAATATATAGATGTATTAATGTTATGGTCATCTATGGTAGATTGGGGCTTACTATAGTAGATCTCCTTAGTAGGCTTCCATAAAATTTATTTTGCCTGTTTATAAATACTAAGTTACAAAGTTGACCCTTACAGAAAGTGCAGCTTGGTCAATTTTTAGTCTACATAGTTAAACTGCTATAGAAGGACTAGGTTTGTTGGCACCACTAACAAAAGACCTAAGAAACAGATAAATGAGAATTCTGATGCTTCTACATTTGCAGGTAGATATGTCCATAAAAATAGCATACATAGGTATACTGTATACCTACAAGCCCATGTTATCCCCACCAATAGATTATATTACTAAATTATATTAATTATATTGCTGGCATAATATTAATCTGATGCTACCAAGACCGAAACAATGGGGCAGATTTACTAAAGTAGAATTCGGTACATGCGGTGCGCCAGATTTGTTATGGATTTTAGCTAATATTTGGATCTTGCTAGACAATTAAGAAAAGTATCTAGAACAAGGGGCAGAGGTAAGAGGAGGTCTAACATGTGCCAGATTTATTGGCTGGTGATGGTGTATAATACTGGTCTAAAGTAAGCCAACCAAGTGATGTAAGAAGAGAAAAGAGTATCTAACATGTCTATCAAGATGCACCAAATCTATCACCCAGAGTGAGTCCCTGTGACAAATATGGCACATCTTCTTCCTGCCTGGTCTAGTTCCAAGCTGTCTAAATTAAAGACAGTAACAATAAATCTCCCCCAATGTGCCAGCAAAATAATCTGAATGAATGTATTATCTAAGCGTACGCATGTAAAAAAAAAAAAATGATGCCTTCAATGTCTACACCAATGAATAAGGCTAAAGAATGACAACATTAGCAGTGCCACTATTTCTGTATCAGTAATATACAAGTCACATGTACACAATACAAATGTAGCACTGTTACCAAGGAGACCACATTCTGTAAACTGCAAAATCCAAAGAAAATATTTTGTTAAATAAAGTGATTTTCTGTAAAGAGTGAATATTACCCACATTATTACATGGAGAGGGGCTCTATTAAATGCTGCACTGGAGGAGCTTTTGTTTGATTTCGAGTAGGCCCAAAGCCTGAAGCCTGCACATGAATCTAACATAGGGAGAGATTATTTCTGTACATATACTGAGAAGAATACCGGAGCTAGCATCAACATATGGACGATGACTAGATTTGAACCCTTATATAAAAGGTATTTTATGTATTTTTTCCATTTAACCACAGCATGGATTAGGTGTGGAAATGACTAAGGTGTAACATGCATAGACCAATGTGTATAACTGGTGATCCGGATAGGAAGTGCTTTACATTGTAGCAAAAACTTGGTGGACATAAGCATTACAATGATCTTAATGCATGTACAAAAACATCAATGATCATTAGCTCTATGATACAGGACGGATCACTCCAAAGACTTTATTATTTTATAATGGACACATCTTTACATCTAGATTGGGTGTATTTTTAGGGTTACCATTGGGGTCATCCACAATATTTCATTGTGAGGCACATAAAATAAGTTATGGTCAGAGTTCTTTATATTATTGCAAATAATATATTGCACAGACTTGTATTGTTAAAAGAGTCAAACAATATTGCATTGTTTATCTGCTTCAACTGCAATTGTTATGCCTAAGACCAGACTAGCCATTGATGGCCTGACAGCCTACCCTAGCTATACTCTTTTCAGTTGACTTTTATCATGCACACAAGGCAAGGACTGATTCATATCACAATAAAAAAAATCTAAAATGATATTACCCTTACAACGTCCATAATGCCAAAACCTATGAACAAGCATCAGTTATTACAGGCAAAATCTAGAGAAAGCATGTTTTAGTAGTTTGTGGTTATTGTGTAATGATAGATAGATAGATAGATAGATAGATAGATAGATAGATAGATGATAGTAGTGTGTGTGTACATTCTCAGGGTATTAATATTAATTTATCACTACGTATACATATCTTTGATAAAGAATTTATAGTCTTTCACGTCAGTCACACAATTAACCATTTTTGTGCTGGATAATTTTGTATATTTTATATCTATATACCAATGTAACTTTACAATTCTTACCTGCTCATCACACATACACAATCACAGTAAATGTAACTAAGAATGGACTGACAGTGACTAAAGGCAGAAATTACTATAGGAACATGTGCACTCCACATTATAAAAGACATAAAGGCAACGCTGGTCAGTGTAAAACTGACAAACAGATTAATATCAAATCAGGTTTAATGAAGTCCAATTCTACAAGGCCAGACAGTCAGCCAGACAGCATGTAATAAGAAGAAATCAAGTAAGCCTCTATTTTGTGGCACTACATGATGTCCACATTATTGCTCTATTCATATAATGCTTTTAAACCTTTATCAAAGACAATTCAATGAAAATATAAGATGAGAACTCTTTGGGGCAGGGATGACACATATGCATCTGTCCTGAATCTGGTTAAATCATAAGCTGCTGTAAGGTTCCATTGAGCTGTTATAGCTGAGCCCTCATTATTCTTTAGGGTGCTGTGCACATTATTTGTATTGTGTCGTGTGCTTTTTTTTTTTTTTTTTCATTTTTTGTATAACATAAAGAAACATTACCTAATGAACTCTATTGCTTCAGATGATAATGGGATTTTGGTGCTTTGATCAATCCAAAGGCAGCATTTGTTCCCCTTTTGGCCTCATTTTGCAACCCAAAGACTTTGATAAATAGACCCCATGTTGTCATAATTGTGTGTCTTCCAGTTTAGTTTCCCAGCACTTGAATATGCGGCCTATATGCAGGATAATTTATTATGACAACATCTTATAATATGAATTGCATGTGAGTCTATAGATGTATTAGGCCGAGGCGTGAGAAAATAGAGTCATGATGTGTGTGTGTACATATACACACACACACATATATATATTTATATATATAGAGCAGGCTTGGAGGCCTATAGTAATTACATTGTAAATATACATCTTTCATAGCTGAAAAAGAAGAATTCTAAGACTTACAAATTCTAGAAAAACACCCACATACATCATTATTCCCTTAGTACAATGTTAAGTGGAGCATGCTCATAACCTATTGTGGGTAAAAAGTCTCTACTACCCTGGTAATATGTAACACTTTGCAGCACGCTACAGTATGCCATAACGTTATCAATACACCAGAAAATAAAAGTCAGGGGAGCATATTCTATGATAATACTCCAGTATTTTATATAATAATACTCCTATATTTGTGTCATTTAAGCTATCCAAAACCAAGTACTATGTCCTATATATATATATATATATATATATATAAATATATATATAGTGTTATATAGACCTCTATTCCCCTTTGAATATAGTAGTTGTGTAAGGAATGTTTGAGGTTATTTTATGCTTCTTATGTTTCTGCTCTTTGTATACTTATTTTATGTTTCTGCTTTGTATAGTATTCTTAGTTTGGGAGCTTCACATCATGTATTTTGCATGGTTATGTCTCATTACTAGTATTCCTATCTTCTTGTTTTGTTATTATGAATACCTAATCTAAATATCTTGCTGGTTATTAAGCAAACAAAAAGCAGACAGTGTGCTGCTGCTAAACAGTTGGTGCTCTCATTGGGGAGCCTGCAGATGGCTGTGGGTGGGAAATGCCTGCACTTTCTTAAGCTTTAAGATGAGTGTGGTGTTGGAGCACTTGCTGTGTGTCACCTCCCCACCCCCCTCCTGCAAGGCTGTCTGTCACAGGCTGCCGGGGCATGGCATTGCCACTTGCCCCTGAGCGTGGGAATAGGAGCGTCCAGCCGTTCACATCTCTCCAGCATTCCGTTTAACCGAATCAGTTAGGCAGGACAGACCTCCCTCCCTTTTCTTTGTCTCCTCCCCCTTTCCATTTTTGTCACTTGTGTCTATGTCCTAATTATTTCAGTTTGGGATGCCAGAGCTGTTTCCTGGCTAGATCTGCCCAAGCTTACACAACAACAAGGGCAAAGAAGAGCAGCCAAGGAGCACACGTGGCTTCTTTTTGGCTTAAATGTCACTTTTATTCCCCAATGCTGGAAGCAAAGTAAGACAAGGCATTTTTTAACACTTTGACAAGGGGGAAGAGAGCTCTTCTCTATCATGTCTTTATGCTCCAGTGAGTTCCTCAAGGAGACCCCCTCACAAGTCAGAAGCATGTGTCCCTTTATCTTCTATAGAATAAGAACATCTTCAGCCATCATGTATATTTTATACTCTTTATCTAGTTTATTTATTAGGAACATTTAAGATCCAAGTTTAGAATTAATGGCAACAAACCTGATATATGTCTGGTACAAAATTAATATAAAAAACGTAAAAAATAAAGTATATATGTATATATATATATATATATATATATATATATATATATAGATACCTATATCTGTCTATATATATATATATATATATATATATATAGTGTGTATAAATCGCCAATATGGCTACATATAAACACAGCCAAAGCTCATGCTGCCTATTGCCAATATATAAATGTATATAGGACTGGGTGTGTGAATTATAGCAGTAAATAAAGTACTTGCTTATCTGCCCACTATAATAAAGGAGACACAATCCATTTAACCATGTATCTACCTCCAGTCTACTCCATTGCAGTTTTCCCCACCTCCACCTTTTCTGGCAATGAAAGGGTCGCAGTTGAAAAAGCAATGCATCAAAAGTTGCATATACATTACCATCCATTTCCATGAAGGCTTTGCTAATAAAACCAGGTCCTCGGTGTAATAATATAAGGAAACACAATTCTCCAATCATGAGGTCTATATAAAATCTATATAGCTATAGGTCCTTTTTAATATCTGCACTTGGATCAGTCCTTCCTCATCAGTCCGTCCTGTGTGATGAGATGTATTGGAAGGAGTTTTTACTTTCGGTTATCTAGCTTTATGAAAACCGATAAACTCATACAGCTAGATAACCAAAGATAACAACCACTTCTCGTCTACAGCTCCTGTCTGGATATCCACATTCCCTGGGATCAACGCCTGGTAACAATGATCCTCTGGACAAACACACTGCTGGAATCAGCTCCATAACCAACCATAGGGATCTGTTGCCATCAAAGTTTATACCCAACTTTCCTCCTGGTGAGTTATTCCTTTCATGATAATCACCAAATATATGCAGCAGAGATGAACAACCTCCAGCAGCAGCTCCCAAGGTGCAAGGAGCAGCCTCCATCCCTTTCCAGGCCTCTATTTGCATTGTAAATTGCTTCATACTCCCATAAAAGCCCTATGAAGATGTAAAGGCTTGTGTTCTGCGCAGCTCAGTCCTCCACAGCAACAAAATCCCATTCCAGTCCAAAGTGACAAGATGATTCAATGGTCTGATCCTGATCCTCCTGTCTTATGCATGCCAGGGCTCTTTCCTCTTCCCCAAATGGTGGCAGCTGGATGGCAAACATCTCATGTACAGTGTGTGTTTAGGGGGGCAGCTCCTTGCAGGATTCACAGGAAGAAGAAGAAGCAGAAGAAGGAGATGCAGTGTTGCTGCCTTGCTGCTGCTGCTGCCACCGGTCTGAAAAAGGAGAAAAGGGCCATCATTGGAGGGAGGGGGGTTGGTGGGGGCTTTTCATTTGCCAAAAAAATGTGGACCAGCCCGGCAAGGTCAAAGGTCCCGGACAGCAGGAGACCAAGGTAATGATGATGTCATGAAGAGGAGAGAAGAAGGGAGAGCTCAAGTACACGGCTATTGATATGCATGAGTGATCAGCACTCGCCTTCAGCACCAGCAGCGCATGGACAGCTCCCAGATCCTCCATATACGGCTATGTATTCTATTCCCGCACCAGCCCGGGGCCCTCCACCCCTGGAAGCCTGGCACAGCTACCAAGGGCTCCCCTCTATCATCTACGGACATCTAAGGCATGGGGCGGGGGGCTGGGGACCCTATCTCCAGCATCTCTCCTCTGCACATACTTGCAGTGCAGTGAGGATGGGAGGCACGTTGCTTTTGCTTAAAGCAGGGCCTTGTTTGTTTCAGACTGGGAATGAGAGCTGGGAGCCGCAGTGAGTCACTGTGTAATTACAATGACACTCTCCTATGGGTATATACATATATATATATATATATATATATATATATATCTATAGTGGCACTGTGCCCTAACTATGCCACCCTCATGATTGACCTGAAGGAACCAATTTCATTTCTCTAGCAATGCCAAATTGTAATACAGCCCCAAAACTAGTATATATAGAAAGGTGTCTAGGGGCAGAGATGGCATTATTTGGACATAGATGTAAATCTCTATTTTACCATTATCGTGGCTGTTTTAGTGAAATTATTCATGAAATTAGCAAATCCAGCATATTAAAGAAAGACCACAGTCAATTGCAATTGTGTAAAACAGCAGCTGAATACAGGGCACAGCTTTATCTATCTATCTATCTATCTATCTATCTATCTATCTATCTCTGTCATCATCTATCCAATTCGATGTGATACCATTTATTATATTATATCATCTACAACATCTCACGTTGATACAATAATATATTAAGTCTTTATTCACAAAAATGTCTCGTCAAACCAGGTATAATAATATTATCAACCACCTGGAAAATATTCCTAGCCCATATTTATTAGTGCAGCTACTATATACAATGTAGCCAATCCTCTTGTGTCCCTCCCTTGTTATATAATGTAATGGATAGTGTGGCGTCCTTTCTGTACTTACAACAAGGACTATAAGGTAATAATAACGTTCTTTAATGTATACAATGCCAAACACAATCAAACTTACACCAAGGCTTAATATACTTGGTATAGTTTGCAGTAAAAGTCTTTGCCAGAAACATGTATGCATCACAACATGTCAGTTTTCCATTATCATTAAAATTTTTCTCAAAATCGCAAATGAAAAGTTCTATGGTGTGTAAGGGTGTCATTTAAACCCTATGGAGCTACCTTTTAATACCCGGGTCTTATTAGGTGTGATATTACACAGAGCTCATCACAAGCCTTATGCTTAGTGTATCCAGTGCACCTAGAAGCATTTACTTCTTAGGTTATTTCAATACGTATATATGTTCAATGGTTACGGATAAAGGGAAGTGACCAATACAGCAATACTGAACTTCAGGGGTTAATCCTTTGCAGAGTGTATTGGAAGACTATGTGCTCATAAGGGCCTGGTTCCTCCATGTGACGTCATAGGAAACGTCTTCAGGGAAGGGATATTGCTAGTTTAATAAACTAAAGACATAATAACCAACATCTGCATGTATTCCCTACCGACAATTATTTATAGGATCTATAAAAGCATTCAGTAAACGCATCATAGATAGGATGGAAATGTTGGTCTGCACTGTGGCTAAATAAAACACACACATCTCTGCCGTCTATCTATCTGTTTATCTATCTATCTATCTATCTATCTATCTATAAATCTCTCTATCTTTAGTGTGCAGTTACTGTATGCATACAGGAAGATTTTTTTTACACATGCATCATAAAAAGCAACGCAGGTTCATATTTACCTCATTTCATGGGGCCGAGTCCACAGTAATGACTGGAAGAAAAAAAAACAAATTTAATATTTACATCTTAACTTCCTCCTGCTAATAAACATTATATCAGATATACCTATCCTTACATTTCTATCTTATCTATCAGTCATTCACTATGTGTGTGTGTGTATATATATATATATATATATATATATATATATATATATATGAATGAAAATCACAAGATTTCTGTTCGACATGAACTAAAAATAAAATTAAAAAAAATCGAAATATATTAAATAAAAGTAAAGTGAAAATATAATATAAATTAAGTCGTCATTCCGTTTTAATCCCGAAAAGCACTGTATTCAATTCTAAACACATAGATCTGAAAATATTTCAATGAAAGATTACATTTATTCCAAAATATTCATAATAATATTGATGATAATAATAACAATATAAATATTTCACCTCATCAATATTAAGATTATTATTATAATAATGATCGAGTAGCTATAAGTAGTCTCAGATATAAATATCAGAGAATTGAGGATTTTCTGCTAATGTGCCCACATATCAGGCAGGGCTTGTGAGTGGAGTCTAGGCCTACCATACAGTCTGCATTTGGCTAGTGAGCTCCAGCTATTTACAGCAAGCAATGAACTTGGCTTTGAGCACGACAAAGCAGAAAAGGTCAAGAACATGTAATTAATATGATATAGATTTGCTCATTTGTTTCAGCCCATACACAAGATAATTAAATGCATTTTGAGTGACATCGTAATGTGCCATATTTTCAAATATTAAAAAAAAAAAATAAACGACATTTTTTTTTATAAAAGGTTTTGCTGAAGAGAGAATTACTTCTGAGGATATTGGGGATAGCAGTTCCATGTTAATTGTTTGGATGTAATTTAAGTTTGGCTCCAGAAGAATGATTGGTGGGTTTAATATGTCATATCAGGTCAGATGATCTCCAGAGCAATAAACTAGGAATTGTTACACTGTCTTCCTCTCAGTACAGGCCTCTTGATTGCCACAGAACAGGAATCAGATTTTTTTTTCTCATTAACACGTGGTTACCATAGTAATTACTGTACTTCCTAATACCAACTGGATGCCAGATCGCAGCAACAGGTCTGCCTTGATGAAGACACAATCAATTAGCAAACCACAGACCAGAGTACAGTGAATAATCCACATTGGAACATCCCCAAATATCTGGTTACAAGGAGCCAGGGCAGATCTGCAGTTACTTTGCCTTAGGTATTGAACAAGCAGGAGGAACTTGATATCCTGTGAAAGTTCCCATTAAATAATAAGTAAACCGAGAATGAACTTGTCCCACTCCCTTGCTGAATAATAAAATGTACTTACAGTGTAAAGACACTTTCACCAAGCAGCAAGAGTAAAATATCCCAAGCACACAGTAAATGATCTTCCTGCTCCACAAATGCGATGAGAGATGCAGCTTAATCCTATTGTATAGTTGTTGTTTAGTTCTTGAAGGTCATTTCCCAAAAAAAAAAAAAAAAAGTTGGGGGGAGGGGGTACCCCCCTGAGATATATGCTTAATAAACACTGGCTGGAGAGTGAAGTGTTCTAGAGAAGGGGTCTGCAAGTTTTTTTGGGGGGGCTGGACAAGGTCTAGTCCAGCCCTCTCTGCCGAGGAGGACGTGCTCTGAAACCCAACCAGTTCCCCCCTAATTCTTTTGTTAGTGGTGAACTGAAGCCCCATTGTCCAGCCATTGGCACGGTCTTTTGCAGTTCGAGCATTGTCACAGATAATGAATTTGCTCCAGCCCCTCTCATAGTCCTCATGTGGCAGACGGAACAAATTTGAAATGTCTGGTCACTAGAAGATCACTGCTGCCAGACTCCAGCATGGAGGGGCAGCGCATAGATTTACATGGCATAGGCACTGATTTATCGACTCCTTTGTTAGGGCACCAGCAATGCACACTCACACAGACTACATTCTCATTATGGCCTCTGCTAGCCCAATTTATAGGTTGATATGAATATACAAATATATATATATATATATACAAATATATATATATCTTTATACATAATTTTGTCATGGTGGCACTGCAAGGGTTAAACTCATCCCCCTACCCCATGCCATTGATATTATAAAGTATGGCCAAGTTCCTGAGATGAATGTGAGGTTGTGATGAGATGAGTTAGGCGAGTTTAGACCTGTCCGTGGGAGAAAATGACAAGGGGAAGGGAGGGGGTCTGAGTGGATTGGGGAGGGGGGAGTATGACTGGAGCAAATTTAAATTGGCTTCAAGATTGTGACTGTTAATGAGAAGTGAAGGGAGGCGATAATGAGAGAGACAGGGCGAGAAGAGGAAGAGGAAGGGGATACAAGGGGAGAAGATTGAACGTGAGAGGGGGCATCTTGTGAATGTGAGGAGGGGGGATGTGGCTTCATGAATACAGGAGTCATAGAATATTCATTTGTATATATGGAAAAATAAACCTCACACCTGCACCAGGGATTTATCTCTGAGTGTGCACTCACACTCGGATAGGAGTACTCGGCTACTATCAACTTCTGCATATTTCTACACTGCATTTCTGTGCAACACAATGCAGGGTGATGTGTGAGTGCACACAGCTAGCAGCACTGCACTACACTAAACATGTAACATTTGTCAAGCGTGTGTATATACAGCATCACTGCACTGTTCTATTGGATTTTGGATTATATTTATATACACCTATTATTCCTCAATTCATTTTATTTTGGCCCGTTCTGACCAGCTACCTATTTACCTGTCTATATATGATGTCTGTGTATCTGTATGCTATAGGAATGTTTGCTCTTTCTATAAAGAAGACTGATTTTCAGAATAGATTTCACAATTTATAAAATACACAAAGTTAGATAAGTGAACACGTAAAATAACATATACACTCGATAAGCAGTTTTTTAAATGTACGTCTAATATACAAAAATAAAGTATATAATTTATATATACACGTAGCAGAGATGAATTTGTCGTGTAATCGTTTGTGTATCAGGATTACTGGCTGCGTTTAGTCAGATATATATATATATATATATATATATATATACATACACACACACACATATAGGTATATTCTTTTTTATAATATATATATATATATATATATATATATATTAAACATATTTGGTGGAGCTCAAACCTACAAACACAGGCAGCCACAGGGCGACTTTCATTGTGTTGGTTTTTATAGATATTTTATTTCTGAAATATTCCATAACCTTTATGCGAATGTCCTACAATAGGTCCTAATAGTTTCAATCAAACTTTAATCATTGCAAAAATTAAGCCAAAATTAACCCTTTAGAGTAAGATAGGACTCATATTACATAAAATAAGAACTGAACTCACAAAGCTTGCTTCATTATGCAGCTGGAGATAGACAAAAACATAGAGTGATGATAGATAGATAGATAGATAGATAGATAGATGGATAGATAGATAGATAGATAGATAGATAGATAGATAGATAGATAGATAGACCATTCACACATAGGTGTCTAATGCAGTGGTGGTCTTAAAACTGAAGACTTGTAGGGACCATGGGGAAGACATCTTTTATAAAGGTGCTGCCAGTAATCTTATTACAGTCAGCCTCTCCCTTGCCTAAAATGGCTGCTTACAGGGAACAATAGATAGTATTAAGGTGCACATGAAATGAAGGTAAGATATAGGTTTAGTTTATAAGACAGTGCGATGTATATAATTTATTACGAGGAAGAAGTACAATCCCCATGCTGTACAGCTTGCAATAAATACTCTTCATAGTGTAAGACATGTGGGATGATGGGACTGTAGCATGCACATACATGACACATGTGTGTATTAGAGCATGCACCCTGGATTAGGTAGTGCTTGCTCTATAATACACGGTGCTCCAGTGGCTGCCTCCCTCCCTCTCTCCCTCCCTGTGTGTGTGTATGAGGGCTCAGCCTCCTCTCCTCCAGCCTCCACTCTCAGCTCCTCCAGGAGGTAACATCCACTGACGTCACCGCCCAGGCTACATTTACATACATCAAGGAAATCAGGGCATTAAAAACAATATATGCTAATGGTGCTGAGCTCTGGAGCCGGCTGCCACCCTGCTCATTACAACCAATGTACTGCACTTATTTATCTATCTATATACAAGAAACAAAGCAAGAGGCAAGAAAAGCCCAAGATGAAGCCCAGTGCCTGCCTGTGTGTGTGTGGCTGTCCATGGTGCTGAATAATAACATCGCCAGTCCTCCTCCTCCTGCTGCCAGGCTCTATTATGTATAAATACTGATGCATATGTAAAGGTAGATTTGCATTTTATTCATTTCTTATTTTTTTCTATATTAAAAGACGCAATCTGAGCTCCTCTGTCTGTAACATGAACTAATCTGCATATTTCTGTCAGTGGCTTTGTAATAGAATTATTCATTATTAATGTAGCATCACTTTAATAGAAACTATGGAGATAGGCTCTAAGCATAGGGCTCTGACTAGTCAGATATTGGTATAGATAATGATATAGATATATATGTATATATTGCTCAGATCAGACACTTTTGCGAATTATGTATATGACATCCATATCTGTCCATCTGTCTGTATACAGTACATGGTCTACGAATTTTCAAAGAAAAATAAATGCGACATTTCACCCTTCTGTTTTTAAGCTAAAATTATTTTGTCATACGTACTGCACATCACATGTACCTTACTAAAAAGTATGTACATATATATATATATATATATATATATATATAGATAGATATATATTAGAACTGAATTTAGCATTTGACTGCTTCTACCTGAATTTGTCATTTCCCATTTTGTGGACTCAGTAATGTAGTAGGTTTACCTGCAGTACTATGGAAACTAACAGATAATATAGGATATCTCCATGGGTTGTCAGCTCTGCTACATTTCTCTATATAATAAGCGTTGACTATAGGATTGTATTTTGATGAAGATCATGGACTGTAGGTAAAGGATGGAAAGGCTGTAGAAAAAATATGTCGAGCATTGTCATTGCTGTCAGTGTCATACCTGTACAACTACTCTGGGCACAATGTCCCTCCCCAAACACCCTTATGCAAATGTATATCCATATGTAGATGCAGAGCCAGGCTGCTGGTATAGTCTACAGGAGCCAGGGAAGGTGTGTGCTTCACCAATATTATTGGCGCAATATTGTGTGCTTACATTAGCGGGAAAATGTCACATACAAGAAAAAATGTGGTTTAATGTATTAATGTGACAATACATACATTTTATATATATAAATATCTGTATATGTATATATATATATATATATATATATATTTATTTATATATATTATATATAGTAGAGAGATAGATATCTAGATTTATATATTAGATAGATGGATGGATAGACAGAAAGACAGATAGGTAGATAGACCGATAGATAGAAAGATGGATGGATAGATAGATAGATAGATAGATAGATAGATAGATAGATAGATAGGTAACTATACCCTAATGGAGTAGCATATGGCAGGCTAATAGAGTCCCCTGTCCATGCCCAGCTGCAGTGCATGATACATATCTAGAAGAGTATTTTCAATGTAAGTCAGGTGTATTGCTCTTGTCACCCCAACTAGCTTGCCCCCCACATAAGACACACACACACAGATGGCACTGCTTACCGCAGGGGTCGATCGAGGCTGGCCTGGTGAAGCTGGCACACACTGCAGGGTATCCTGGGCAGGTCTCTTTGGGCCTGTGCCCTATTTGCCTGGGCCACAGCTATGTCCCATTCTGCGTGTAGTGCTAGCGGTGCCTGAACCCGCTCCCCCTCTCTCCTGTCTCCCCCCTGCCCTCCCTCCCTCCCTTCCTTCCACTCCTCCTATCCATTGCCAGACAGTCAGGCAACTGCACACTGCCTGCGAATCACAGCACTGGTGACTGGCATTTGAATAAGAGTTTCATCCCTCCAAACACCTGACTTCTAAACACCCGAAAACTGCCAGACATGGCTGTACTATTCATCAGCCCAATAGTCCAAGGCAGACACAGACCACATACTGTTATGTATAGTGGCAAGTGGTCGGTGCCAATATCAAGTGCCATTTAGTATTGACCTGTGTGGGCACTGGATGAGTAATGAGGCTATTTACACAATACACTGGATCCTAAACTATCTATCTATCTATCTATCTATCTATCTATCAATCTGTATATTTATATATCTAGATACTATTTCTATTCAATATTTATATTGCCCCGTTTCTATGTATCTATCTATATATGTTTACTTTTCTATTTCTATTATCTATTTATCTATCTAGTTATCTGTCGGTATATTTACTACAAAACATTGACAGCTTTCTGAATAAATATTTCTTTAGAAATGAACACCATCGCAATAAAATGATAAAAACCTTACATAGGACTATATTAAATATTACACTCATTCTGTCCATTTGGTCGTACAATTGCCCATTTAGAATAGAATTGTCTTAAAAATTCCTCGACTTGACTTGGCCAGAAAACAATCGAGTAAATATCAGCGCTCTGTATACATATACACACAAATAACAATAGGGAAGAATTCAGATTCGGCGGCTCTCTGGTCACTTGTATTAAGAACTATTGTATCGCAAAATTGGCGGTTGTACAAGTCTATAGGAATGAACCGCTGTATCGTATGGGAAGGTGCCAGGTCACAGGGAAGTGTAGAAGGCGGAATCTGCGCCAAATATTGCGGAGAATGCGGCGAATTGCAGAATGTTCACAAAATATCAATATCAATATTACTAAAATGATACTTAAAATAAAGTCTTTTATACGTGTATTTTATGCTATTACTTTACAAATATAACTATAAATAGATATGTGATAGATAGATAGATAGATAGATAGATAGATAGATAGATGCTTACACATAGGTATCTATAAGTATCTGGTGGGGAATAATTGGAAAAGGTGCTGAATAGATATAGAAATGAAGATCATAAATAGATATACAGATTTAGATACATCGCATGGAAAACATATATTTAATATATATATATATATATATATATATATGTGTGTGTGTGTGTGTGTGTGCGTGTGTATATCTATATATATGTGTGTGTGTGTGTGTGTGTGTGTATATATATATGTGTGTGTGTGTATGTATATATATATATATATATATATATATATATATATATATATATATATATATATATATATATATATATATATATATATATATATATATTTTAGAAAGGGTCTTGTAAAAAAACAATGCTTTTTGTAAATTGTTGATCTCCAGGCCTCAGTGTTATTTCTTCCTGTGCCCTGTATTAATTTTAATATACCACTATCACCATCCTTCCATATAATAAAAAATTGTGCCAAAAATAATAATAATAAATAAATAAATAAATAAATAAATAAATAACAATTGAAAACATAACAAAATGTACAATTCTTTTTTGCTTAATGCCGATTCTTTAGCTTGTAGCATTTATGGACTTGAAGCAAATAATTGCCTGGATGTGGGCTCAGCGGGTGGCTGGTGAATGGTTGGATTTTTGAAGCTCCTGGCACTGGTGCTTGGGGTATGGGGGGGGGGGGGTTATTATTGGGGAGTGCAGTTTCTTGGGTCTCTCTGGTTGTGGTAGAACAGCGACATCTGCTGGCCTAGTTCTAGAAGGTTAATAATGGAGTTAGTGAATGCAGGTAGCTATAATATCAGATAAATGAGTATTTCATCAGTCTGCACTAACTAGGACTGTTTCTACTAATCACAGACCATTAATAGAGATAAGAAGATGATTAGTCGCAATAAAGAGAATTAGCCTAATCCAGACTCACTGCTGCGGTACTGGCCATCAGAGCTGGATAGGTGAGGGCTCAGTGTGAACATGCTCACAGATCTTTGTAAAACTAAGAAATATAAATACGTTATTACATTATGTTGAATTGATCACTTTGATGCTAAATGCCCTAAAATTGGAATTGTCACTTCACTCACAATGTCATACGATCACACTGAATGCGTTTTCTCCCCGGTAAAATGGAATGAAATATTTAGGGCGGTTGTCATAGAAATAAATAGAATATTTAATAATCGGAGTGTAGAAATCCTTACATTTATTACACTACATAACTATAACTGCTTCAACACGAATTACATGTATTTAGATGTATTTATCGCCATTTTGTTCGTGTTTGGTTTATTTCAGCAGGATAAAAGCATCCGTGTACAGTACATATACACTAAGTAACTGGCATAGGCTGAGCACCTGCAGACTGACACTGAGCTCTAATTGGTACTGTATGTATGCTGTGTATTAGTGCAGAGAACAAAGCTGGCGGGCTCCACTATGAGACAAGGGATCTGCTCAAGTTTCTTATTTGTTCTCATTAGTCCTATATACTTTAATGGGATATGTGAAATGATTAACCATTCAAGCGCCAGGTATCTGTGTGATCAGTCTCCTCCTCTTTGCTATCATGTCAGTAGGCTGAAATCTATATTGGAAAGTGTATACTCAACTCTCTTCTATCGAGGCTTGTAGGAGTTCTCACTGCTTGAAAGCGAAATGGAAATCAGTCTAAACAGTAAAAATGTAACAATGTGTGCAAAAGTGTCCAATAGTAAATAATGCAGTATAATTGTCTACCATCTTTTTATCTATCTATCTATCTATCTATCTATCTATCTATCCATCCATATCTATCTATCTATCTATCTATCCATCCATATCTATCTATTGAACTATACTATCTGTCTTCTATCTATCATTGTATCTATCGATGTATCTATCTATCCATCTATCATCATCATTCTATTATCTATCTATCTATCTATCTATCTATCAATCAATCATCTATCATCATTCTATCTATCTATCTATCTATCTATCATCTATTTATCTATCTTCATTCTATCGGTCTATCTATCATCATTCTCATTTATAGATCTATCTATCTATCTATCTATCTATCTATCTATCTATCTATCTATCTATCTATCTATCTATCCATAAGCATGTTATCTATTTTTCTGTTTATCTATCGTCCTTTGTCTTTCTTGCTCTCGTTCTATGTAACGCCTTTAACAAGGTATTATAAAATACATTGTATAAAGTATACCCGTGTAAAGGTATTCTGGTAGATCAAAACATTTGGATTAATAGCTAGTGAAATATTTATGAGATAAATCAACAATTTCTAACAAAAACATCTAATGTTCCTATAAAATATTATTAAAATAAGCCTTTAGTAAATTACCATATGTAATAAATAATATAATGATGAACAGTTACATTCCATGTGTCGGTTTGCCCTGGTAGGCATATAACACAGGTTGGTAGCCTGTGAGTCCCAGAATGCACTGCCAAGGGAGAGCATGCTAGGATTTGTAGTGCCACATCACATGGAGGGACAGTCACAGGTTGCACAAGTCTCCGCCATTTTTGTGCATTAGATGAGAGACAATGAGAACACTGTACTCACCTAGAATAAGGCCCATAGACTGGTATATAATGCCCTGTGAGGCGGAGGAGGCTAGCTGATGGGTTCCCGTACCAGTCAGTGACTTCCCAAAATCCTCACCAAAAGTCTTCTTGGTGATGTGTTTAATGCCTGTCCATAGAGCCCAGAGATGGCCATGCTCAGGCACACTCCACATGCCAGCCTGTACATGGTGACAATAGGCAGCTCCCTGCCTTGGTGTGTGCAGCTACAATTTACTTTCAGGTCCTCAGTTAGAGTTTAATGATTAAGATGCTGCAGTTCCACCTCCCACAGCACACAACACTTCAATCCTCTGTCCAATGGTTGATATTCCACTACCTGTACTGGTGCCTACAGCTCTCACCACCCATCAGATATTACCATCTCCCCCTCTTGTAGCAGACACCTGACATTACACATTTACAGCTTTTATTAAACATTCATGTCTTCTGCTTCTCCCTCTGATCCATCATTAGTCTCAGCAACTGTGTCATATACAGTAGATGAAGGAGACCATACACCAGCAGATGAATGGGCGTGACTTATGGTGGCCCCTCCCACCCTCAAGGTGTGACTACCCGTTATTCACTAACATTTTCTCCCCTACAGGCGCAAAAAACGACGCAACTGCAAAAAGAAACCATGCGACTTTTGCAACAAATGTTCTTCTTCTTGAGAAAGTAAAACATTTCCACATACTTATATAATCTTTACTATTAATGAAAAATAGTGTCAGATGTAAACTGGATGTCAGATGTAAACTCTATTTTTTTCATTTGTCACAAATGTATATACATATTTTCATGTTTGTTAATCTATTTGTCAATTATGTATATATAGTAACTCTATCTATCAATATATATATTTAGCTATCTTTTTTATCATACATTCATGCATAATTACTTTACTGTCTATTTTCAATTATGTATATCTAGTAACTCTATATACATAAATACAGAGTTGTTCATCTACTTGTCAATTATGTATTTATAGACTATCTATTTATCTATCTATTTATCTATCACATAGTTACATACACAGATACATACATACATACATACTTTCCTGTCTTTTCATCTTTTTGTCAATTATGTATATTTAGAAGATCTATCTACTCTATCTGTCTATCTATCTATCTATCTATCTATCTATCTATCTATCTATCTCTATCTATCTATCTATCTATCTATCTTTCTATCATGTCCCTATCTATCTATCTATGTCTATCTATCTATCTATCTATCTATCTATCTATCGATCACATATTTATATACACAATTAGTTTCCTGCGTATTCATGTATTTCAGTTATTTATATCTAGTAAATCTATTATCCATCTATTTATGTATCTAATATCTTCCTATTACGTATTTATATGCACTTTACTTTATGTCCATATATTTGTCAGTTATGTATACTTTACCTAACTCTATCTATCTATCTATCTATCTATCTATCTATCTATCTATCTATGCATCTATCTATCTATCTATCTATCTATCTATCTATCTATCATATCTCTATCTATATCTATCTATCTATCTATCTATCTATCTATCTATCTATCATGTCTCTATCTATCTATCTATCTATCTATCTATCTATCTATCTATCTATCAATCACATATTTATATACATAATTAGTTTCTTGCTTATTCATGGATTTGTCAGGTATGTATATGTAGTAAATCTATTATCCATCGATTTATTTATCTAATATCTTCCTATTACGTATTTATATGGAGTTTACTTTCTGTCCATGAATTTGTCGGTTATGTATACTTGACCTAACTCTATCTGTCATCTATCATCTATCTATCTCTATCTATCATCTATCTATTTATCTATCTATCTATCTATCTATCTATCTATCTATCTATGTCTATCTATTTATCTATCTATCACATATTTATATACATAATTAGTTTCCTGCTTATTCATGCATTTGTCATATATCTATATCTAGTAAATCTGTTATCCATCAATTTATGTATTTAAAATCTCCCTATTAGGTATTTATATGCAGTTTACTTTCTGTCCATGTATTTGTCGGTTATGTATACTTTACCTATCTATCTATCTATCTATCTATCTATCTATCTATCTATCTACCTACCTACATATCATCTATCTAACTAATCATTCAGTGTGGTACTCCTTCTACCACTCATCTAATTCGTTTATCTCTTTTTCTGTGCAATATTTCGTTCCCTTTCCTTTTTTATTTTCGGTAGACAGTATCTTTCTATCTGTGTGGTATTTCGCATTCGGTGCTGGCAGAGATGACATTGTTTGTAGCTCTCCAGGACACATGCGCATAAAACCTCCAGTAAATGGATTCCTTAATTAAATCCTGCAATTAAAGGCGCACAGGAACCTGAGAACAAGCCGCAGAGTATAATGACGTCCTCATACAAATGCACTGCCAATTACAACACTTCTCCAGCCTTTCATCTACCTCCTCGCCTTCTACCTGCCGCTGGCGGGTGTTCACACATCAGACTGGTGCCTGGTTAACCGACTCTACACACATTTCACAATTTTGTTTACAATTTCTAAATATTGTAGCGGATATTCTATAATCCTACACATTTCTAGAAATTATTGCAAATTTTGCTTATCGGGCTGACACATGAAATGTAATAAACGACGCATTGTTGATATAAAATATGTGTCGCATCGCATTATTACACATCTACATATAGAGAGAATATCTTATTTATAAAGAGAGCAAACGATGAAAATAATATAGACTAAGAGCAAGTAAAATTACACAGAAATCATATACTCATTTAATGCTTGCCAAAAATGTAAAGATATTCATAGACCAAACTGAGCTGTCCCTAAATGTCGCTGTGAACCAAAATAAGGTAAGTTATAAATTGACGCAAACTGACGCGTTTTATCTGGTTTAGTATTTCCAAGCGCTCTGTTACCACCGCGGATTATTTAGTATAAAGATGGTAGGTAAAGATAGATAGAGGGTAGTAAAACTAACATGACAAAATAATAATGCAAATATATTATGTAGAATTATACAAACAAATAGTTAAACTAATAAGAAATTCCATTTCTATAATGACCAATGCTTATAAACCTGCTCCAATGCGATGAGTCCACAATCACAATGTAACATAGAACACCAGCATGTTATATTATATGAGAAGTTAGCCCTGGAACATGTAATAATTTCTACATACCTACAAACGTAGAAATCTATCTATCTATCTTATCTGTTTCATATCTATCTACTTATTTCACATTTATGTATGTCATATCTATTTCATATCTAATATCTATGTCATATTTATCTTTCTCATATCTATCTATCTATCTATCTATCTATCTATCTATCTATTCATCTATCTATCTATCTATCTATCATCTATTATCTATCTATCTATCTATCTATCATCTATCTAGTTATCTATCTATTATCTATACATCTATCATCTATCCATCTATTATCTATCCATCTATTATCTATCTATCTATCTATCTATCTATCTATCTATCTATCTATCCTCATATTTATTCTATCTGGCTATCTATGGATGCATTTTATGGTGAGTGCTAAGTACATAGCTGAGGATGAGGCTATTCCCTTTCTTCTCTCATTTTGCAGTAAAGTGAAGTAATGGGGCAGCCCCTGGGCTAATTGGCCCTTATCTACGCTCAGCCTTGCTGTTCAATATTCATATATTTCGTTAGACTCCAGCACCTCTGATGTGGCAGGCTTGGTGTGGCACAGGCAGCTCCTGCACTCTCATATTCTGTAGCCTGCTAGTAGTGTACTGTGTCTCCTCAATACTGCTAATGATGATTATGGAAAGGATGATGGCTGTTTCCTAGATGTACTACACCCCCTGTATGAACCCCCCTCCCCAGTTATCTCAGGCTGGACTCCCATACCTATAGGTTGTGCAATAAAAGCAATTAGCAGCACGCCAGACACCCCCTCCCCTCAGTGACTGATAATGATGGCTATGTATCCATCTGTCTACCAGTATGTGAGGTAATGACTTTGTTCTCCTCTGTGTAGTCATAATACTCTTATTTCTATCTACCTCTTTATCTGCTTGATGTTTTCTATTGCACTGAGGTCTATGCAATCTACCTTTTCAATGCAGGCATTGTATCTTCACATTTTGTAGACGCTTTAAGTGCCTGGTTTATGTGTCTGCTGTAGTGTAATGAGTAGCATCACGTGATAGTGTTAATTAAGGAAAGGGAAGCAAATTGGAGTGACAGAAAGAAGTAGGAGGAACAGCTAAGTGCAGGCTTCTAGCTGGTGACCAACGACCTCTAGTGGCAAGAACAAAGTATGCAGAAACTCATGACAAAAACATAAGTCTGCTGATATAATGAATAAAACCTATGGATTATGCTTGTTATCTATCTATCTATCTATCTATCTATCTATCTATCTATCTATCTATGTATCATCTATATATTTTGGGTTACATGCAAAATAATGTTTAATTTATTTTGAGTTTTTAGAATAAGCGGAATACATGAAAAATACAATTCTTCCACATTTGTACAACATTTATAGCATGTGTCATTATGAGTTTGGGGATTTTTTTTTCCAATAATTTGTATAAACTAACTTTATAGTAGGTGCCATTATGACCATGTGGATTTTTTTTTTCACTATTTTGCTATTAAAATAATATTTATTCAATAAAATGATTTATTTAAAAATGTGTTTTGTATTTATTTCTTTTATTCTGTATTGCTATTTTTTATAATCATAAACTTTGTGTAATTATTTTTAACAATTGTTTTGAAATACATTTATTTTTTACTCTATAAAAAATATAATTTACTATAATTTAAACAATAACTTCCTATAGTAGGTGTCATTATGAGCATGAGGATTTTTACTGCTTTTCTATTAAATAATATATTCAGTGAAATTATTGATTTAAAAATGTGTTTTGTATTAATCTTTTTTTATTTTATGTTGTTTTGTGTTTAATAATAAACTTTAATTGTTTTTAATATTTTTAGTTTCATTACGGTACTTGACTTTTATTTTTATTACTGTAATATAGTCATATGTCTATATGGCATTACAGAACAACCTGTGCATGTAAAATGGCCTAAAGGGCCCCTATAGTGGATAATTTGGCGGATCTTTGTTAGGCCCCAAGCAGACAGTGAAGAACTGTGAGCCCCAGCGATTGCACCTGGCTGTCAGTGAGATGGCAAAGGAAGTGGTTCTTAGTCACAGCAGTTCTGCAGAAGGTGATTATATACACAGTTTCTGTGCTCTGTGTGATCACCATTATGTACATATGTCTAAAAGAGGGAAGCGGATCATTCCTGCCATGTACATATACCTCATTATATTTGACTATGCAGAAAGGGAATAAAATATATATTCTTGTCCTCTAAACAGATAGTAGAAATTAAAAATCATAAAGTATTTTAAAAAAAGAATTAAAACAAGTAACCAATAAACCATGTCCTGGTTTTATGTCAAGTTATTAGTTTTATTAAGATGAGTAAATATCTATTTTAAACTAAATTTTTCAAGTTAACCTCGATAAGATTGAATTCAAAGAGCCCTCAATACTAAGACTTATGTGGTTCAGATTGTGGTTTATCATCATTCTGTTCTAACTGTCAAAGAAACCTTCTCAGCCTGCAATAACAACCTGGTGAACTTGTGCTGGTCTTCAGGTTAAAAACAGCAGCTAAGTTGAACAAGTAGAGCTGCAGTGTAAAGCATTAATTCCTCTTAGACTACCATGGAGGTAAGGTGCGGTCACTTATCAAAGTAGTGGCCTAAAAAGCAGCCAAGAAGCCCAACATGTAAAACTAATGTCAGATAAGTATCACACAAAGCATAAATGATTATATATATATATATATATATATATATATATATATATATAACAGAGAGAGAGAGAGAGAGAGAGAGTGAGAAGTTAAAGGGATTGTTTGGAGAGTTTAATTTACTTCCTCCTGGAATTTATACTACCTGGACCTGGGGGTTCTGGGCTGGTTCTGACCCTTGTTCATGTGATTGGAACCAGCATCCAGCCCCCAAGTTGCTTCACCTCCTCCCTCATCTCCTATTTTCACCATTAGTTAGTTGTGCTACATTGTACTACATTGTACTACATTGGCTGCCTATTCAATACAGAATACAATATAAACTTATCACCTTCATTCACAAGGCTCTCCATAATGCTGCACCTCCCTACATTTCCTCCCTCATCTCTGTCTATCGCCCAACCCGTACTCTCCGCTCACTCAATGACCTAAGACTAACATCCTCTATTATCAGAACCTCCCACGCTCGTATACAAGACTTCTCACAAGTTGCACCACTTCTCTGGAATGCTCTATCCCAGACTATCAGATTAACCTCCAATATCTACAGCTTCAAGCGCAAACTAAAGACATATCTTTTCAGACAGGCCTATCACAACTCCTAATGTAAACCCTTCCGTAGTTAGGATCCCTAAAACATAACCTCTGGTCACACTCCCACATTATCTCACAGGATATGATGCCGTATCAGACTAACTTTATATGTCCAGGCACCATCTGCACGTTAAAGGACACGACTGGTGACGGCTCATACAGCTTATATATGTGTAATGACAGTAACCTCTATTACAGAATTGTCTGACCATTGTATAAGCAATGCTACGTCTGCTGCTGCCCCTGCTACCTCTTGTGTCACCCCCTCTACCTCATAGATTGTAAGCTCTTGTGAGCAGGGCCCTCAGTCGCAGTGTGTGAATTGACTATTTCTTTGTAATGTATCTTTTTTGTCTGTACTTGAACCCTACAAATTGTACAGTGCTACGGAATATGTTGGCACTATATAAATAAAATGTATTATTAATATATTATTATTGTGCTATGGGCATTGACTTTACTATAGTCTGTCAGCCCCCATACCACATGTAGCTACTTGTGAAAACAGGAGATGAGGTAGATGTTGGAGGGGCCCAATGGCCAGATGCTGGTTTCGATCATTTGACCTGGGATCATAACCAGCCTTTGGTCACAAGGTCCAGGTTAAATAAAGAAGTTAAATTAATCTCCTTGGACAACCTCTTTAACATGATATAGTCAAGAATTGACCTCTGGCACAACCAATCAGGCTGCTTTGATTCTTACCTTCCATTCTAACAAATAACATAATGGGTTATATTTTACTGACTTTTGATCTAGAAGTATAAAATGGAAGATCTGGGCTGTTTTATCTCATATAACTTGTTAATCAATAATGTCCTGTGATTACTGCAGCATCAACGCTGGTTCAATCAGTGTGGAGAAGGGTATGAATAGAGGAAAGGGGAAGATTGTCAAGAGTATTGTGAGCTAGCAGACTCGAAAAAACAGTGATCTGGACCAGGCTGCTCTGTATCTGTATATTTATCTGTATATATATATATATATATATATATATATATATATATATATAACACACACACACACACACACAAATGGGGAATTTGTTAAGTCATTAATAAGAAATAAGACTTTTATTAAATTTGGGGAATCTTTGGGCAGTCTTTGTGTCAGAAACTGAAGTCTACACTAGTTATAAGCTTAGCTATGAATTTTCTGGCATAAATTATGATAAATCCATCAAGTTGTCATGGCAAGGCCTTTGCTGAGCCCTGCACACTTTTCAAAAAAGTAAAATTGTGAAAAGTCACACATTTTGTGTGAAATTTGTTTTTTGCGTTTTTGCAATTTGCTACTTTTTCACAACTGGTAAAAGTCAATTAATAAATGTTCTCTTTTATTGTAACATGACAGACAATGATTCCAACTCATTGTTAGTAAATTAGGAAGAAGGAGAGGTTTTCAGAGGAATCAGATGAGCTTTGAAGTGAAATGCTCCACAAAGGTGCTGTGCTTTATCACTGGAGGTACAGAAATACAGAGTTAAAACACAGCTGGAACAATGCCAGCCATACATTATACTAATTGTGCGGCTTCTGTCACTAATGACTTTCCTCTCTTGCTTGACAAATAGTAATACACATTCTCAAACTAGTTAAAGGAAGCCAGAGGCTGAGAAAATTGTGAAAATGTGATGTTGTGTTTCTCACAGATCAAGACATCATAAATCCATTTACACATTTGTAATGAATAAATAATGTCACTTATTTACATGTTATATTGAGTTGTTAATTCCTTTGGGGACTTGTGTCAAATGCGCAGAATTAGAAAAATACATCACTTTAAATAGTTTATATTGTGTCCATCAATTACATAAACCAGTGCTATGGTGGGCACAGCTAACTGTAGCAAAATGGGGTGCGGCATATGTGTCAGTAGGTCCAATAATCTCCCAAAAAACACATAATGCACACACCCAAATATATCTTTACTGGAAATACAGACAAAACACTATCAACACCACAATTAAAAATATTTAAAGAAGACCTTTCACCACCTCCACCAACTTCATCTCTGTTCATCCTTTAATAGGTTCCTACCCACTGATTCCAGCGCAGTTGTATTTTTTTCTGGCCCCCACCATTCCTGAGCAATCGGTACTGCTAGTTTTGGTACCTTATATGGTAAATAGACTCCCTAATATTAAGTGAGTGATGTAAGTCATACCCCCTTGCCTGCTTCTGCCTGACACCACCCACTTGACATTAGAGAGTCTAGTTAACATATTAGGCATTGAAAATAACTGGACTGATTGCTAAGGAATGGTGAGGGCTAGAGAAAAAATTCCAACTGTGCTGGAATAAGTGGAAAAGCTCCAATTAAAGGATTAAAAGAACTTGAGTTGGTGGAGGTGGTGAAAGGGTCTTCCTATAACCAAAAATAGAGAAACATCGGGTGTAGAAATATTCATATATCCCTAAAATGGCATTTACTCATAATAAGTTGCAATAATGTATGGTAAAAAAAAAGCACTGCTACAGAATAGATGCAGAGTATCGCATAAAAAAATAAACTCCCCAAAAGTGGGGAACAATAGCATGAACATTAAGCAGATATGGAAAGGAAATGTATATATAATATATGGCAATGCAAAATGAAACTGCCAAGCAAAATAACATCCAAATAATATGCCATCCAGTTGGATTAAGAATTTACTAAAGGCTCATACCCATATCAGAGGGGACCAGGTTTTGTGCCATTCATTGAACCCCTGTTTCTTTACCCCATACATCTCTATTGTGGTTTTATATGTTTCAGTTGTGGTACTGATAGCAGTTTGTCTGTATCTCCAATAAATATATATTATTATTCGCTTTCTAATTTAGGTGTGCACATTCTTAACTTGTAGGTATTGTCTATTGTTTTGGATACTTTTACATCAATTATATTTACACTTCTTTCTGTGTTTATTATATATTTAAACTATTAATTTAAATAATAATGCTAATAATGGTAATAATAATAATATTGTTAATTATTATTATTATTATCATCATCTTCTTTATTTATATAGCACCAACATATTCCACAACACAAATTATTTGTCACAAACAAAATTGAACATTACTGAACATCAATCTAAACAACTGAAACAATAGGGTTGAGGGTCCTGCTAGCACATGCTTATAATTTATGAAGAAATGGGGATGACAGAAAAGGTGAAAATGCTTTACAGCACATGGAATTGCAAGTAGAAAGAATAAATACTTCAGTAAGTCTTGTCTTCGACAGCATAAGGAGGACCCTCAGACTCAGAGATTGTGGTAATAAATAATACTCAAAAGTAGCAGAAGAACTTGATCACATATAAAGACGCTAAATCTAGTCTCTTAGAATGTCAATAGTTCCACAGACTAGGTCACAAAATGAGGTCTGATGCTTAAGACTTACATAAGGCCCTGCGAGTATATACAAAAACAAGGAATGCACATAGGAGGGCACCATAATAATAATAATAATAATAATAATAATAGTCCTTTAATAGTCCCACAATGGGGAAATTCAGTGTGTTACAGCAGCAAAGATAAGCAGATACAAATACAAATACAACATGTACAGGAATGTTCCAAGGTGAGAGGCATTACATTAATAGCAGACAGACAGATAGGACGTAGCAGAGGAGGAGGGGGGGGGGGGATTTAACAGGCAGAGAGATATTTCAGTTCTCTGTGTGTAATGATCTCCGCTTAGGTCGGTGTTGGTTGTACAGCCTAACCGCGGTGGGGAGGAAAGACTTCCGATAGCGCTCCTTCTCACACCTAGGGTGGAGCAGTCGGTCATTGACAGTACTGCCCAGCGCTATCACAGTCTTATGCATGGGATGGGAGTTATTCTCCCACATGGAGCTCACCACGGACAGTATCCTTCTGTCACCCACCACCTGCACTGGGTCCAGTGGGCTCCCCAGGACAGAGCTGGCCCTTCTAATCAGCTTGTCAAGTTTATTTCTGTCCCTGGTTGATATACTGCTCCCCCAGCAGGCCACTCCAAAGAAGATGGCTGATGCCACTACCGAGTTGAAGAAAGTCCTAAGAAGTGCCCCCCGGATTCCAAAGGCTCACAGCTTCCTAAGCAGGTAGAGCCTGCTGTGGCCCTTCCTGTACAGGACCTCCATATGATCTGCCCAGTCCAGCTTATTATTAAGGAGCAAACCCAGGTACTTATAGGTGTTCACAATCTCGATGCCCATAAGATCAAATATATATGAAAACAATGAATACATATAGGAGAGCAGTATGGGAGCAAGCATATATGAAATCAAGGAATACATATAGGAGAGCAGCATGGGAGCAAGTATAAGAAAACATGGAATACATATATGAGGACAGCATGAGATCAAGTATATACTAAAACAAGGAACACATCAAGGAGGGCAGCATTAAATCAAGTATATATGAATACAAAGAATACATATATGAGGGCAGCATAAGAGCAAGTATATACTGTATGAAAACAAAGAATACATTTAGTAATACAGTATGAAAGCAAGTATATATGAACATAAGAAATAAATATAGGAGGGCAACATGAGATCAAGTATATATGAATACAAGGAGTACAAATAATAAGACAGCATGAGGGCAAGTATTTATGAATACAAGGAATACATACAGGAGGGCAGCATGAAAGCAAACATATAAGATAACAAGGAACACAAATTTATGTCCTGAAAGCCCAGACTGGATGTTGTTGTCTAAAGAAGATGTGTATTTTATGATAAATGATCCCAAACATGAACCCCCTGGGCCCCAGTGAAAAATCTGTACCAGGCCCCCCAACTACATTTCTTACCTTGCTCTGTGCACTGTTGCACAGGCCATTGGCAGAAACTATTCATGCACTGCACATGGTCCATTTGTTAGGATGGTACACTGTTATGTAGCACTGATCTAATAGCTATAAGGAAAAAAATGAAACTGAGTATTGGTATGGGCACATGCTGTGCAGTGATGGCATCCATCCTAGTATATAGGTTATGTGTTCAGTGCCCCTGCTACTTTGAGTATCTGTTCTGTGGGGGTCCCAGGTGTTGGACTCCCACCAATGAGTTATTGATAACCTATCCTAAGTCCTGGAAAACCCTTTAACTGACAGAAACACTTGTGATGCCACAACAGCTTACCCTAATAGAACCTACTTGTGATGTCACAATAGCTTATGAAAATAAAGCAGTTGTGATGTCATTGCAGTTATCTTACTAAAACACAGTTGTGATGTCACAGCAGCTTTCTTGACTGAAATACTCATAAGCTCACAGTATAATATATGGCCAAAAGTAGCCATGACATCATAGCAATTTATCAAACTGATACACATTTGTGGCTTCAAAGCATGTTACCTAACTGAAATTACTCAGTATTCTGAAGCAGCTTACCTTATAGAAATACACTTGTGATGTCACAGCAACATACCTTGCACAAGACCTCCCACAATGCACCTAATTATTGAGGGGTCAGAGCCGCATTTTGTACCCACGCACAAAGAGATTAAGACTGGCAGGAACACATGGATGAAATGCTTGATAAAGTGAAATGGATGAAATTCTGTTTTATTTATCTATACTGAAATTTTCCTTCTTTTATCAGCCATATATTAATAAATGCAGAAATCTTCCCTGCTGTCTAATGAACACATATTCTCGGAGAAAAGAGAATGTATAAAATGTATATTCATTAATATGCTCCTCCACATATAACACCTCTGACCCCTCATTTTAAGTAATCTACTCTCATTTCAGAGATAATAATCCAATCTGCATTCTGATTCCCATAGCCACTGGATTAGACCTTTAACCCATTCTCTACTGAACTGCCTGAGAAAGACTATTATGCTATAATATCATGTGACCTGTACCCCCAAATAACAGACTCTGGATACTACAACATACAGCTGTTTTGATCATTGACCTAAATGTTATGATAGAGGTTAAAATTAAAAGCCTTCATTTATTTTTACTATGCTATGATTTATGATATTATCCTCCACGATTGCAGCATTAATATTATGGAAATGCCTAACAAATTTCTAAGCAGCTTAAAGGTCCTTCGCTACAGTAACTCCTAACATCAGAGGTCAAGAGGGGAATAATATCCATAATGTGTTATGTGAATACAATCTATGTTTATATATATTAGGTATATTGTTTAAAGAGAAAGTTAAAGGGGTTTTCCTCTACAGAAAGATATTCACTCCATTCATGTGTTGGTGTGTATGGTCAGCTACTGCTCTATTGCCGTCTATGGGACGTGCAGAATAGTGATCTCCATCAGCGCCATAAAAGTCAACTGAGCAGTGGCTGAGCATGCACACTGCAGCTCAGTTTACATCAGAGTTTTCCATTTATTTGTATTTTAGTCAAAAAGATAATGTAGTTTTAGTATCCATGTTTGTAAAGCAGACAGTAGGAAGTGCAGCCATATTGGTTGTCACCTTTGGATTGGGTTCTCAGTAAATTAGCACTGTTACAGCTAAATTCCAGTTCTCGGAGATTATTCAAAGGGAGGAACAACATGGCTACACTACTTTTTGTCACCTTTCCAAAAATGGTCACGGCAACACAACTAGGAAATGATAATATATCTGTAAGAAAATAAAGCGAAATTACCAAATGACTGGTTTTCTTATGTTTGTAAATCCTCTTTATAGCAGCAAGTGTAAGGTGTACTATAAATCCATATAGACCAGGGGTCAGCAACCCCTGGCACTAGTGCCGGGTTCGGCACCCCGGGCTTATCTACATGGCACAGTGCTCTCTGCTGTCTTAACACATGGCACTGCTGCTGCAGGTTGCAATCTCTCTCAATCGAAGGAGAGGATACACTAGGGTGGAGAGCGTCAGGCATGATGTACTAGTGTCTGGGCCATGGGGTAGCTAGTCAGAGGACAGCAACTGAACGTGCAAAATATAATATGGCAGCTAAAATTGCCTTTGTTCATTTCAACAAGGCTGGAAAGATTGGTTTGGACTTCTTTAATAAAAAGACTGGGCTGTATGAGAGGCATCCTCTGCCCCCCCACAAACCAGGCTTACTGCAGACTACTCTTAGCTCCATGTTTAGCCCAGTCTTATCCACCAGAGAAGGATCATCTTTATGAAAAAAAAAGGTCAGGGATCCCACTGAAATGTAAGTTTAATCGACTACCAAATCAGTTGCTGTTATAGTTTGTGTTATATGACTTTCATGTAGGGGTTGACAGCCTTTCAGTCATTACATGGCACACTGACTACATCATCTTTGATTTTTTTTTTTTCAAAATCGGCACACCTTCCAAAAAAGGTTGCTGACCCCTGATATAGACACTGGGATCGTAGAGCACATTACAGCTTTTTCATTAGTGAAGAATTAAAATGTGTTCAAAAATTTCTTTCCTTGAAGCCTAAATTTGGATTTTAAGAATACAGTTTCCTATACTTATAATATCATACAGTATATATATATATATATATATATATATATATAAATATATATATATACAGTACAGACCAAAAGTTTGGACACACCTTCTCATTCCAAGAGTTTTCTGTATTTTCATGACTATAAAAATTGTAGATTCACACTGAAGGCATCAAAACTATGAATTAACACATGTGGAATTATATACTTAACAAAAAAGTGTGAAACAACTGAAAATATGTCTTATATTCTAGGTTCTTCAAAGTAGCCACCTTTTGCTTTGATTACTGCTTTGCACACTCTTGGCATTCTCTTGATGAGCTTCAAGAGGTAGTCACCTGAAATGGTTTTCACTTCACAGGTGTGCCCTGTCAGGTTTAATAAGTGGGAATTCTTGCCTTATAAATGGGGTTGGGACCATCAGTTGTGTTGTTCAGAAGTCAGGTGGATACACAGCTGATAGTCCTACTGAGTGGAGTGTTAGAATTTGTATTATGGCAAGAAAAAAAAGCAGCTAAGTAAAGAAAAACGAGTGGCCATCATTACTTTAAGAAATGAAGGTCAGTCAGTCCGAAAAATTGGGAAAACTTTGAAAGTGTCCCCAAGTGCAGTGGCCAAAACCATCAAGCGCTACAAAGAAACTGGCTCACATGAGGACCGCCCCAGGAAAGGAAGACCAAGAGTCACCTCTGCTGCGGAGGATAAGTTCATCCAAGTCACCAACCTCAGAAATCGCAGGTTAACAGCAGCTCAGATTAGAGACCAGGTCAATGCCACACAGAGTTCTAGCAGCAGACACATCTCTACAACAACTGTTAAGAGGAGACTGTGTGCAGCAGGTCTTCATGGTAAAATAGCTGCTAGGAAACCACTGCTAAGGACAGGCAACAAGCAGAAGAGACTTGTTTGGGCTAAAGAACACAAGGAATGGACATTAGACCTGTGGAAATCTGTGCTTTGGTCTGATGAGTCCAAATTTGAGATCTTTGGTTCCAACCACCGTGTCTTTGTGCGACGCAGAAAAGGTGAACGAATGGACTCTACATGCCTGGTTCCCACCGTGAAGCATGGAGGAGGAGGTGTGATGGTGTGGGGGAGCTTTGCTGGTGACACTGTTGGGGATTTATTCAAAATTGATGGAATACTGAACCAGCATGGTTACCACAGCATCTTGCAGCGGCATGCTATTCCATCCGGTTTGCGTTTAGTTTGGACCATCATTTATTTTTCAATAGGACAATGACCAAAAACACACCTCCAGACTGTGTAAGGGCTATTTGACCAAGAAGGAGAGTGATGGGTGCTACGCCAGATGACCTGGCCTCCACAGTCACCAGACCTGAACCCAATCGAGATGGTTTGGGGTGAGCTGGACCGCAGATTGAAGGCAAAAGGGCCAACAAGTGCTAAGAATCTCTGGGAACTCCTTCAAGACTGTTGGAAGACCATTTCAGGTGACTACCTCTTGAAGCTCATCAAGAGAATGCCAAGAGTGTGCAAAGCAGTAATCAAAGCAAAAGGTGGCTACTTTGAAGAACCTAGAATATAAGACATATTTTCAGCTGTTTCACACTTTTTTGTTAAGTATATAATTCCACATGTGTTAATTCATAGTTTTGATGCCTTCAATGTGAATCTACAATTTTTATAGTCATGAAAATACAGAAAACTCTTGGAATGAGAAGGTGTGTCCAAACTTTTGGTCTCTACTGTATGTATATATATATTTATATATACCTTTGTAGAGATAAGCAAACTGGTTTGTATCTAACCAGATTTGTTACAAATATTCCAAAAATATTGTCTTCAGCCGAACCTGAAATTTTTAGGGTTTTGCCTACATGTATTATTATTGTAATCTGGGGTCTCTTTCATCTTAGAGTATAATAATTGAATGTACAGTAAAATTAAGTAACAATTACTCGCTTTTTCTGGGCTCCGCCACAACATCGGGTCTTCTTTCCTGGGCGTTTGTCAGTGGCCCTGCTGAGGTCACTGCTTAGGCCTGTGATTATGCCACATATGGGGGGCATTGGTGTCATGTCACTTTGATGACGTTATGACATCAGTGCATCCCATGCGACTGCTGAGGCTCAATCACAGGCCTCAGTGGTGACCCAGGGCTGTTGATCGGAGAAGTCAGGACATGTCAGAGTAGCCCAGAAAAGGGTGAATATAATGTATAATATAATATAATTATAATATAATATAATGAGCTGGGAAGCAAACCATATTAATCTTAGTTTTTTCCATAGTGCTTACATATTCTGCAGTACTGTACACAGATTGTCATCACTCAGATCACTTCCTGTCCTCGTTGGGGTACACAATCTAATATCCATATCTCTGGCACATGCACACAAAGGTCAATTTCATAGAAAGCCAAAACACCTATTTGTTTTTTGGAATGTTGGAAGAAGCTGGTATACTTGGAGAAAATCCAGAGAAGCTGACCCATGACCCCAGCAATACAAGGCAACAGTGCTAACCACTGAGCTAACATGGTACAGTGATAAATAGACAGGGGCGTAGCTATAAGGTGTGCAGAGGCAGAATGTTTTATTATTATTATTGTTTATTTATATAGCACCATTAATTCCATGGTGCTTTACATTTGAGGGTTTACATACGGTACACAAGATATACAAGACAAGTATAATACTAATAGTGACCAACTGGCACAGTGGGATAGAGAGCACTGCCCGCAAGGGCTTACAATCTATGAGGGAAGAGGGATAGAGACAGAAGGTGAGGGGAGAGGCTGTACAGGTGGTGGTGTGGTTACAGTAGTGTTATTGGAGGTTGTAGGCCTTCCTGAATAGGTGAGTCTTCAGGGCCTTCTTGAAGCTTGTGACTGTGGGGGTCAGTCTTATGTGTCTTGGTAATGAGTTCCAGAATATGGGGGATGCATGGGAGAAGTCTGGGAGATGATTGTGTGAAGAACGGATAAGAGCAGAACGGAGTAGGAGGTCTTTGGAGGATCGGAGGTTACGTGTGGGCAGGTAGCGGGATATTAGGTCGGAGATATATGGAGGGGACAGATTGTGAAAGGCTTTGTATGTCAGTGTTAGGGATCCATTGCATATTTTGCATTGGAGCTTAGGAGCTTCAAGTTATGTCTCTGTAAATAGGGTCAATTGTATAGCAGAAATAGGTATAGAAAATAATGCTGCAAGATAACAACACTTTGAGGAGACAATTTATGAAAACTAGTGCAAGACAAGCACACTTGCATATCTGCCACAATTTACAAAGGCTTTCAGGCTCTCCATACAAATATAACTATTGAGGCCTGCCTTTAGTTAGTTATAGAATTATAAAGGGGTTTTACCATAGACTGTAGTACAATAGTATTGCAGCGTATGACACAAGTGATATAATGATTGCATGATCAAGCCTCAATATGGAGCTAATATAAAATTTTTAAAAACATTAAAAGTTTTAAACTATATTAACAAAAAATAACATTTAAATAACCCCTTTCCTTAGAATGCATATAAAAATAAATAAACAAGAATAAATATAAACACATTAAGTATCCCTAAAATGTTCATATCTGAAAATGCCCGAATATAAAAATATTGTTCCAATATGATGTACACCCTAGTAGTAAAAATATCAAAATAGCTGAATCACTGTTTTTATGTTATTTCACCTTCCATTCAAAAAATGAATAAAAAGTGTTCAAAACATTAGACATGACCCAAAATAGTAAGAAAAACACATCTTGTGCTGCATAAAAAAGATGCCTTACATAGTTATATACACAGAAACATAAAACGTTATAGGAGTAAAAAGTATGGTGACTAAAATATTTTTTTTCATTTTTCAAGTTTTTAATTTTGTAAAGGTATTAAAATATAATAAAAACTATATAAATTTTACATTGCTGTGATCATGCTGGTCCAAAGAATATTGCATCATTTCCACAATGTCAAGTGGGTGGTCTCAAACCAGGCAAGTAAAGCAGCACCTGTTAAAGGATGAAAAGAACTGGAGTTGGAAGAGGTGATGAAAGCTGGATTACCGCTTATGTGGGGGGTTGTAGCTGTGTGCTATAAACACTTATGATAGAGTGCAATGGGAGTTCAATCACTGTGACTCACTGTATATCACCAGAGCAAAATGGCGACTGTTCTAGGACAGCACCATGCATGTTGGTTATAGTTAGCTCTCTTCAAAGGGAGAAACAATTTTGATTATGCTATATTCTGTACTAACTGCAGCAATCAAAAGGTTAATCAGTCAAGATCACATTGGACAGGTGTGCAACTGCTCCAAGGTGTCCCAAGGCAGCTATGCAGTCCTTTCTGTAAACTACCATATAAAGGAAATGTAAATAAAGTTTTGAATGGCTGCTGTAAAAAGGGCATATCGGCAGTTGATAACATTTGTTGTAGTTTTTGGTCTGCAAACCATTTCTTCACTTTCAGTACAGCATCAACATTTTATGTGGTCCAGTATCATTTGCCTTTACATTAGCTTGAATTTGGTTAAGGACTCCAATTTTTCATTATAAAAAAATTCAATACAATACAAACATGCTCACTGAAACCCTTAAAAGGTGCAATTCACAACAAATCCACTGGGTGGCTGCACATTGATCAATATAGCATACCACTGTGTGACACAATATCACAAAATAATATAGTCTTGAAAAACTAATCAGCTTGTGATGAAATGTTTATATCAGGGATTTTCAGAGTGAAAGTCATTTTAGCAAAGGGAGTGTTAGCCCGGAAATGGTCTTATAAGAGAATAATTAGGCAGTTCTTCTACTAGTCATTTATGCAATGTTTGTTGAAAAGGTATTGAACATTTAAGGTCCATTTACACAGGTTGATGATAGGATGTGAAAATGTTTGTATGGCGGTTGATTCTGAATTGCTCTTTGCAAACATGTACAGTGATCAGCTAACAAACAAGTAAATGTAAGTTTGTCATTGATCACTTAGTATCCTACAAGGACAATCCTTGTGGTAAATTGTTGCATTTGCTTAGACTGTTAATGCTATACGTGTTTCCTACTGTTTTATTATTTATTCCTAATTTTACACTGTGCCTTTAAAAGCAGACATACCTTTCTGCTGTGCCTTTAAATGCAAATGTCCTGTTCCATTTCAGATGCACCCTCTTCATAAGCCAAAATAGCATCTACTCTATCATAGGAGGGAGGAGTTAGCTGGTAGCCTAGCAATCTTTTCTTAGTCAGTTTAAGCCCAGTCACTGCCCCCATACAATATTATGGCCCCCATCAGAGCAGCATGGTGGCTCAGATTAGCACTATTACCTTGCAACTGGGGTCCTGGGTTCGAATCCAACCAATAAAGGTAACATGTTATTCACAATTCACAATGTACCATGCAAAATTTAGAACATAGAAAAACAATGGTGAAACTGACTTTTTTTGCCATTGACTTGTAAAGGTTAAACATGTTTTACTTGCTAAAATGTATATATTTATATATATTTTGATAAGGAAAACAAAGGGAACAAAAGAGTGAAGTAAGCTCATTATGAGTTCTGAACCACATGTCTGCACAGGATGCAGACATGCTTATGTTTATGTTGCAAAGAAGCTAATCTTTGACCCCAGATGTCATGTGGCCTTTTGCTGACCTTAAGAAATGTCCCTGTTTGACGCACAACCCTCAGACTGGTTTAAACCGGGTTTTTGGACGTATGTAACAGCGGAATGAAAGGCCAAATATAGATTATTGTGTTTCCTATATAACCTTGTTCTGCCAACCAATAAAGCGAAGCATTCAACCCATGATACTCTCTGTGTCAACTTGTCTGTTTCCCGAGGTCGTAACTTCTTCCTTATTAATTAGGACTACGGCAACATAACCCAGGAGTCTTAGTCCCCACCCTAACAGACTTAAGAAAAGAATAAATAAAATTTGATCAATAAGCTTTGTTTCCCAAAATGGTACAATAGAAAACTCATTGCACAAAAAAACAAGCCCTCATATCGCTATGTTGACATTATAATGAAAAAGTTATGCCTTTAAAAATGGACAACAAAAAAACAGACTGAATCCTTAAAGCTTACATCCAGTTCTAAACAATACACTGTCTCCGTATTCATCCTCACATATAAAACTATGGAGCAAGGAGGGGTTGAGTAGAATTCTCCTGCAGGCTGGTTATATGATTTATTGTCTCATTCTGTGTATTATTAGCTTCTTATCTACAACTTATCAATGTTAAGAAAGCAAGGAACATCAGCAATTATTTCAGTGTCTTTTCTAACCCCTCTCCTCTCTTCATAGACTAATATGGAGAATGTATCTGCCTGAAAAGTGAAGAGAAGAAAACTCATTTTTTTTAAGTTAAATTACAATGTTTCTTATTTTCACCTGTACTATTCATTTATGAAAAATTGCTTATAACTGGAGGTACTCTTAAAGCATCAAATCAGGTCACATCCCTAAGAGGTTAAGAGATTTTGCCTCCATGTTAGTTGTGACTGGAAGTAAACTGTGCCTTGAGAAATGCCTGTTCAAATTCTACTGTGTTGATTCTGTCTTAGTCATACATCAAAGGCATCCAAAACACCATCAAGGAGAGTCGCACTAGAGATTGCTTTATGGAAATCTCCATCACCCATTCCAGTGGTGCATCCCCCTTAATACTCACCCTATGGGCTGTGAGAGAATTTGGCAGCAGAACCTGCATAACCAGAGAGGGAGAAACCAGTCGCCATGATAGGCTTCCCCCATGGCACCATTACTGCCCTGCTTTCCCTGGGATGTTGTAATTACATCTTTAATTCTGACATTAAAATAATTTCCCCACAGCACTTTACACACGATTTCCTAGTTGTGGCTGGGTTATCTTCTCATACATGTACCTGCCTTATAACTCATCCACAATAAGGGAATCAGAGAAAATCTTTAAAACTACAATTTTTTGAAATATTTATATTTACAAAAATGTATAACTTTTAATTGTCTACAAATATAAATATAGTTAAATTCAAGTAAAAAACCCTTAACTTGACTGTGCTGCACAATGACCATGTGCCCAATGAATGTTGTGTCACTGGCCTGAGAAGAGGAAGTGAAGTTCAATATCATAGTCTCAGAAAACCCTTTTAGGCTAAGGCCCCACGTTGTGGAAATACAACTTTTTGTTACAGATTTTGCTGCTGCTTTTTAAGCCAAAGCCAGGAGTGGATTGAGCAGAAAGGAGAAATATAAGTATTTCCTTTATATTTTCCATTCCTTCTGTAGTCACTCATGGGTTTGGCTAAAAAAAAACTCAACACAATCTGCAACAAAAAAAGCAAAAAAAACCCCAACAAAACAGCTTTTCCAAAACAGCCTTTAAATTGGATTTCCCATATGAGAATACTACTTTAAGATCTGGATTTAAGTTTTTCTAACCAATCTTCCCAGAGAGAAATCCTTACAACATTCTAAAACTCATGGTGGATATCGGCTGCTGCTGCTTTTATCAGTAATTCGCTTGCACGCAACAGTCTGGAAAAGATTTAAAACTAGCCAACGTAGTGTATTACATTCCAATAAATTACCAAATCATAATTCTAGCCGCACAATTGCGATACCCGGTGTCCTTTTAAAAGATAAAAACTTGGTAATTAAAATTCTCTTCTCAATTCTATATCTTTGCTGCTTTATTGTACACACTGTTGTACAGGCATCAACATATCTTGATGAAATATTAAGGGCTATATTATAAAATCAGATGTGAAAGTAATCTAAAGCACACACTTAAGACCCAAGATTTCCATTTGTGGGATTAATAAGTAATATAATATATCAACGACATTGAATTACTGAAAAAAGAATATTAATGAAGTCTTGGTGACATAATAAATCAGCACTGGGAAGTCAAGTTAGTTTGTATACTGTCAGTGAATGAGCACAAAAGAGAAAATGATTTTCTTGAAATCCGCTTGTAACACATTTATTATACTGTACAGCGTTGATGTCTTTTATCACATCTCTATTCTGTCTCTTCTTTTTAAACATTAATTCTGCGGTATAATAAAGCCTCTCAACCGGGCTGAAATATCAGTAATATGTAAAAAATAAGAGCATGAACTAAAGAAAAGAGAAACATAAACCTAAACTGCAAAGCATGTGACTAATGTTAGTGAATACAATATTGTCTCTAGAAGAAAAAAATATAAAAATATAAGACAAGACTTGCATACAGTAGGTAAATTATTGTGTCTGCCTATGAAAGAAAGAAGAATCAGTTTTGTTTTTCAGGCTTGGATTCCTTTGCATTCGTTTTCCTAGCCTTCTCCAACAAGGTCTGCAATGGGGTAACCTCAGTGCAAAGTGTAATGGCCTCGGAAGTCAACAGTATACACCAGCTATATAAAATTAAAGAGGAGCTTTCACCACCTCCACCAACTCCAACTCTTTGCATCGTTCAGTAGGTGCTGCTCCATTGCGCCACAGTTGGAATTTTTTTTCTCTAGTCCTCACCATTCCTGAGCAATAATTTTTATTAGTTTGGGCAACCAATATGCTAATTAGGCTTCTTTGGTTAAAAAAAAACACAACAAAATCCGCAACAAAAAAAGCTGTGTCTGCAATGGGCATGTGTGTTATAGAACTGGACCGTAGAGCAATTGAGGGGGTGGCCTGGTCTGATGAATGACATTTTCTTTTATGTCATGTGGATGGCCAGATGCCCATATGTCACTCACCTGTGGAAGAGATGGCATCGGGATAAACTATGGGAAGAAGAAAAGCTGACATGGCCATTGTGATATTTTGGTTAATTTCCTCCTGGGAAACTTTGATTCCTAGCTTTCATGTGACACATGCTACTTAGCTGAGTACTCCCTACTGGCAGTGGTCTCTTTCGGCAGTATAATGCGCCCTGTCACACTGGAAAAATTGTTCAGGAATGGTTTAAAGTGTAACTTTAATTCTAAACAACTTTTCATAAATGGATAGTTCTGGTTACTATAAGAAACTTTGTATAATATCTTATTAAAGAAATATGTTTCCGTCTCCACTTTTCAGGCAAAGTTACTTTTTACATATTAGTCTATGAAAGGGGAGGATTGATAGAAAAGACACTCAAATAATAGCTGCTGCTACACTCTGCTACTCTGAACTCTCTTAACAGTGTTAGGTTATATATAAGATGCTACCAGTGCACAGAATACAATAAATCAAGTAACCAGCAGAAGCAGTCTTTAACTCCACCCCTTCCTTTTCCATAGAGCTCTGTGTGTGAGGCTGAATACAAACAAATTGACAAACCTAATGTAAACAAGCAGTCAGATTGAACATAAGGAGGAGAAGAACAGCCTAATAAGTGGTGAAGGAAACATATCTCCTTAACAAGTTATATTACAAAGTTTCTTATAGATAAATGCACTATTCACTTATGAAAAGTTGTTTATAACTAGAGATTTAAGGACATGACAAAGAGTTAAACAATGTATGGGGAGTCAGAAGTAATAGCTGTCAGTTAAATGAGTTAAATGAGTCAGTTAAATGAGGTGAAAGCTATTGAAAGTATTCATTTCACATGGGCATTCTGATTTGGTGCAATCTGCTCCATGTTCAGTGGCAGGTAAGTGGATTCATTCTATAAAGCTGGCCATACACATTAGATTTTAGACTACCTTCGCTTGTCTGAAACGAACTGCGGTTTGTTGGGGGCTATGGCCAACTTTTCCAAACACATAAACAACCACCAACCTTTCAATAAGCGTCCAACTAGCCCAGATACTTAACAGAGGAAAGTCGTTCAATGCTAATGGAGTGCTGAAAGTAGGAAATGATGGACACTTTGGGTGGGTGGGTCGTGTTAGTAGTAAAAACACATGATCAAAATACAAAACTCTCCCAAAGGTCTGTCAGTCTAGCCCATACACAACAGATCATGGCAGAAAGACGGCAGAAAAAAATCCAACACAACAGATTTTGGTTCTGGCCAACTTTAGTTGATGGTTAGTTGTATGGGAAAGACTGTCGTAGGTTTATGTATGACCAACCAACAGCAGACAGTCTAAAATCTTATGTGTATGGCCAGCTTAACAGTTTGCCCCAATGCGTTTAAAAGCAGAATAAGTCCCATTAGGCTCATTGGTGACAGACACGGAGAAATCTGCTCCTCTTTTTATAAGTTTCACATGAAATGGATCCTGAATATTGCACAAATGTATTCTTATACAGACTGCATACTGTCATATTTTCATATGATGGTGTATACAAAATTTCTCCATTGGATGCTGTATATTGGCTTGTATTCCCCTCTAAAAGATATTCCATATTTATCGCATTAGTTTTGTAATACACATGCAATATACAACATAAAATATAAACAACATGGAACTCAAAATGGTACATTTTCATATTGCTCAGTATATTGTGATCCATAATAGAAAGCATAGAAAAAAGACTAGAAAGAATGAATTATAATGTTGCTTCACTAACTTTACATTGATGTATGTATTAAGAGAAAACTCTAGTATAAAACACATTTTCCCATGAGAATTCTCACCCACCACTGTCTGTTGCAGGTTTCTGAATAATAAAATATCAGACAGAATATGCCTGAGCACTTACACAGCGAAAATTCAAGAATACATTTGGTGACAAATATACATTTTCTTAGCCCAATTTATTCTTCTGTTGTCAGTGAACCTCCTGCAAGTTGCTTTCTGTTTCCTGTTGATGGTGTAAAGCTGGCCATACACATTATATTATTGTCAGCAGGACCTGTTAACCATTTAATGGTTAATGACTTTACATGTCATCAGATGTCGGGGAAGGAAGGATAGGGCAGTTCGATTTCAATATGCCCGACCTTTTGCTCTCCGGAGAGATAAGTTTGCTGTCAGAAATGTCTGGGAGTGACTTATTCCCCTCTTCCGATTAAGGGTACATGTATGCTTGCCAAGCAAGCATGCATATGGGGTTGGGAAGGATTTTCTGGAGTTACATCTGTCAACCTTTAGGAGTTGCATCAAATATGACAATGACAAAGATTTTGTAATTATAAAAGACTCAAAGTACAGGGAGTTGTGGAGCAGGGAAGTCAATGACTGCCCTACAGGTGCTCATTCTCAACACCCACTATGGTCAGTTTACATGGGAACCCAATTTACCCCTTAATATATTTTAGTGTGTGTGTTAGGAAACCCACACAAACACTGGGAGGACATTATTTGCCTTGGTAGAATTCAAACCCAGGATCCCGACACTGCAAGGTAACAGTGCTAACCACTCCACCATGCCACCATGGTTGCAATGTTTTGAAGTGTATGCGGTGTTATGTTTTTGTTAACTCTTGTAAAGGCTTAAAATAACCAACTTTTCTTACTCACCTCTCTGTTTAGCTTGGGATCCAGCAGAGAGTCTCTGTTCGGGTCCTTGGTCTTTGTTGACATTCTGAGAGCTCATTAACCAATCAGTGGCTGAGCGTTGATGTTCCGTTTTAATGAAGTATCACTGCTCAGACATTGATTGGTTGTCTGGCTCATGTGCAGGCCAAAGGTCAAGAACACAGGAGACCCGAATGGAGACTCTCCATTGCATCTTGTTTCCTGAATGGGGAGGTGAGTATGAAGAGTTTGTTATTTTAAGCCTTTACGGGGTTAAAAAAAAGTATTGGAGCACTCCTTTATGCTTATTGTTTAAAAAATTATCTTTTCTACTGCCAGGCTGGGCCTGTAATCTGCATGCTGCTTCAGAGGACAATGCAGTCTGCAGCCTCACAGGAAAATCCTGTGCCCACAATTTTAAAGTGACCTATGAATTATAACTTTTGGTAGGTGTGATCTGGCCATGCCGATCGATGTGATCTTGGGCATGGCCTTATGGACTCTCTGTTACTACAATTCCTGCTTACAGTGCTTTCTACAATCAAGATGGCAGAAATATTCTCCTGAAAAATTCTGAAATATTCTCCTCTGAAAAACTAGAGATGATATGAAGTGAAATAGAAGGACTTTCTATTTAAATAACAATATTAAACTTTATTTTTAGCCTTGAAAACCCCTATGAACTGTACTAGAAAGCAATTCAAATGTGGACTATAAAGGACATAAACTTTGGCCAAAAACTATATACCACCCTTGCAACCTCTATAAACATTTCCGCTGTTGTAATAATGCTGCAGATTATGTGCAGTACATTCTTACATGATCTGTCACAGCTGGTTTTATTCTTACATAGTATAACTTTACAGGAGAGGTGTAACTTGATGTTCATGGGCCCCAATGCAAAATCTGTAATGAGGTCCCTACCTTGTGCCATTTAGAATAAAGGTATATTTTATGTGGCAAAGGGGCCCCCTCTGGGTCTGGGGTTCAGTAGCAACTGCTACCGCTAGATACCAACTGCTATCCCCTGCATTTCAGCGCTGATGTCATGTAAATGGGTGGATTCACGGCTTGCTCCCTCTGTGTATACTGTATATAGTACATACTTATCAGTGATAGCCAGCACTAGAGCCCACTTAAGATGAAAAGGTTATAGATGAAAAAAAATCGTATGTCCATCAAGTTCAACCAAGAGATGGGAAAGGGCATGACTAAAGGGAAGGGTAAAGCAAGCAAGTGTTCTATACATTTATACGAGCATAAATGATATTTTTCTGTAGGAAGGCATCTAAGGCTTCACGCACAAGACTTTGTTTTTTATCATTCCTATTGCCTCTGTAATTTTCATGGGTCCATGTGGGGACCATGAGCCTGGTCCGCAAAAACTCAGGGCAGGTTCTATTCCTGTCTATTATGCAGTCCAGGCTCATTGATTTTATAGGTCCGTGGAAAGCATGCACAGAACATGTTTTGTTTTTCACAAACCCATATGTGCATGAAGCCTAAGCCTTTTTTGAAGCTGTCAGCTGTTGCTGCAGTGATCAGCTCTTGGGGTAGGCTATTCAGCAGATTCAGAGTCCTTACAGTGAAGAAGCCTTATCGGTTCTGGACATTAAACATTTTTTTCTCCAGATGTCTTTTTGAGGGGATTTTGAAATATGGAACAGATTTTATCCATATTTTTTGTATAGTCCTTTTATATATTTGTACAGGTTGATCATGTTCCCTATGTTCTCCTCTCTTTTTAAGACTAAATAAATTTAACTCATTTGGTCTCTCCTTATAACTGAGGTCCTCCATGCCCCTTATCAGCTGTAGTTCTCCATTGAACCTTTTCCACTTCTAGGACATCCTTTCTATGAACCGGTACCCAGAACTGAACTGCATATTCCAGATGGGGCTGCACCAAAGACTTATAAAGTGGTAATATTACATTACATATAACATTACAAGTCCATAGCCCTTTTAATACATGACAATATCCTTCTAGCCTTAGAAACAGCCCAATGACATTGTTATTTAGTCTGTGATTTACAAGTAGACACACATCCTTTTTGCCCCAGTTTTACTCCACCTGGGACATATGTTGCTTGCAGATTATTTTTACCTAGATGCATAATTTAACATTTATCCATATTGACCCTCATTTGCCAAATGGACATATATAACTCAGTGTTTTGAAGGCCACGCACATCCTCCATAGTCTGTACTGTACTACATAGCTTGGTATAATGTGCAAAAATAGAGACAGTGCTATTAATCCCATCTCCTATATCATTAGTTAATAAGTTAAATAACAGCAAACCTAACACTGAACCCTGGGGTACACCACTTATAACAGAGGACCTAGCACTGAACCCTGGGGTACACCACTTATAGCAGAGGACCTAGCACTGAACCCACCCTGGGGTACACCACTTATAACAGAGGACCCAGCACTGAACCCTGGGGGAACAGCACTTATAGCAGAGAACCCAGCGAAGAACCCTGGGGTACACCACTTATAACAGAGGACCCAGTGCTGAACCCTGGGGTACACCACTTATAGCAGAGGAACCCCTACTGAACCCATGGGGTACGCCACTTATAGCAGAGGACCCAGCGCTGAACCCTGGGGTACACCAATTATAGCAGAGGAATCTGTACTGAGCCCTGGGGTACACTACTTATAACAGAGGACCCAGTACTTAACCCTGGGGTACTCCACTTATAGAAGAGGACCCAGCACTGAACCCTGGGGTACACCACTTATACCAGAGGACCAGTCTGAGGTGCAGTCATGGACCACAACTCTCTGGATACGATCCTTTAACCAGTTTTACCCAATAGGTATCTATGATGGGCAATGTCAAAAGCTTTTTCAAGTCCAGGCACTCTATATCCACAGCCTCCCTCCTGTCCAGGCTTCTACCTCACTCTTCATAAATTAGTTTGACAACTTCTGTCATTAAAACCATGTCTGTCTGTCACATATATTATTATTTTTTACTGCTATGTACTCCTATATAGGAGCTCCTCAAACAGTTTGCCTACAAGGTGTGTTAAGGCTGTACCTGGGAACCTAGAGCTGTTTTTGAAAATAGGCACTATATTTTCCTTGCACCGATCCCTTGGCACTATACCAGCCACTAGGTCCTGAATTAAACTTTATTTCTACATAACACTTGATTTTACAAAAAGTAAGATCCTGGAAAACTCCTGTAATATAATGTAATAATAAAAAATAATTCACTGCAATTTTTTTAGGTGCCTATAAAGTAAATAAAATTCTAAAATATCATGACATATTAAAAAACATCTAAAACATCTACAACAATATCAATACTTCATAAATTTCCATGTCCGGGAGAAGTTCCTGTTTGAACTCATATGCTAGACTTCACTTATTAATATTTTTATTTTGTGGTTATATTTTGTTTTGTAACATTTGTGTTGGTAGGATTTCTCCAAAATGGATTCAGGCATTTATTTTAAATAATCTCTGCAAATACAGCTTGAAATTATATTAGTCTGACAGTGACTACTAGTGCTATTTTGGAGTGTGGCTTTGCTCAAGCAGACTTCCAAGTTCTCCGTGGTTTACAGCTGGAGACATAATTTCATGAAGGAGCACGCTTGGACAGCTAAACTTATATTTTTCCAGACATATAGCAGGATTCCACCATATTTCCCCATAGAAAAATGTCTGGTGATTTAACCCACAAAACCTACTAATCTTCTCAGATTGGCTATTCTTAGAATTTTAGGGACAGCACATGGTCATTTACAGAAACTTGGCAGGTCTCTGGAGACACTTGTACAGCTACAACCAACCACAAAGGGAGATGATGTGGCTGGTGTATAAAGAGCCGTTATGCTCATAGAACAGCCTCTGTGAGTGAATCTGCAGAAAAACATGATAAAAATATGTTTACAAATGCGTGCGCTCCTGCACATTCTGTAATAAATATGTTTATGCCATTAGATGTTTCCTTTATTTCACTATCACATAGCACATTTATAAAACAGAATAGCAGTACTAAAATGAACATTCACAGGAATATTCCACTTGTTCTCTTGTGTTTTTAGGTCGGAGTTTCTGTAATAATACATTTCTTTCATTGGCATTCTACATGTTCATTAAAAACATATTATTCTGAAATGAAATAGTGTCCAGTTATCAAGACCAGATAGTGCTGACATCGGATCACTAGATATTGGTGACATCACATCACTGGGACATTCAAGGACAGAAACATTGGTGACATCAGATCACTTGGGATGTACAACAAAACAAATATTGGTGATGTAATCACTGGGACAGACATACAAGGACATAGATATTGGTGACCAATATCAGATACCAGATCACTGGGAGTTACAAGGACACAGGTGTTAGTGACATCAGATAACTAGGATATACAAGAACACAGATATTGGTGACATCCAGATCACTGGAACAGACAATGACATAGATATGGTGACATCAGATGACTGGGGAGCACAAGAACACAGATATTGGTGATATTAGATCACTGGGGCGCACAAGGACACAGCTATTGGTGATACCTCTGCAGCGTAATAACATGCAGATGGTTTAATTCCCTAAAATCTAGTGACAGATTTCCTTTAAGTGAAGAGTAGCCTGTACAACAGACCTATTCATACGTGTAAAAGGGGATGAAGCATGTTGCAAAATTGTGACTGCGTAGGTTGTTAATTTTGTAGATTACTTCATACTATGGAACTCATGTTAAGTCATTAGCTTGTCAGACAGGTATATAAAAAGAACACATATCATTACCGCAGCAAATTTTTTATTTACATTTTTTCCTCCCTGTTTTCCAAAAGTCAAAACTTTTATATTTTTCCATTCATATAGCCTTATGAGGGCTTGTTTTCTACAGGACTAATTTTACTTCCTATTGGAAACCTTTAATCTTTCCATGCAATTTACTGGGAAGACATAAAAATTCTAAAGAGGAATTAGAAAAAAAAATGTTGCATTTTTCTATGGGTTTTGTTTTTACACCATTTATTGTGACAGGTTATAATTATTCTGCAGATTAAATTAATCACAGTGATACCAAATCTATATAGTTTTTAATGTTTTAATACCTTTAAAAAAATTTAAGAAGTTTTTTTCAAAACAAAATTTGTTTGCATTGTTATATTCTGACCCCCATAACTTTTTTATATATTGGAATCAACAGAGCTGTGTAAGGGCTCTTTTGTGGGAGGATGTGCTTATGTCTTTCTTGGTACCGTTGTGGGTTACAAAAGACTTTTGTAACCAAAAAATGTTGATTTGCACAATTTTTTTTTTGTCCATTATGGCATTAACCATACGGGTAAATACTTATATATTTTGTTCAGGCATTTACAAAAAAATGGGAATACATAATATGTTTATTTTTTGTTAGATGTGTGTTGATTTGAATTTTTATTTCACATTTATTTGTAGACCTCCTAGGAGTTTGAACCCTAGGGAGTTTGATCACTTATATACTGCAATACCTCTGAATTGCATTATATTGTTTATTTTCTGCACTTGGATGCAAAATGTCCATTATAATTTTTGAAAAACATAGAAGCATCTGTATCAAATAATTATGCTATATGCATTTCAAACAGGTTGTTCTGTATTCTGTTCCTAGAAGTCAGAATTGTGATACAGATGCAATATAATATGCATCTGTAACATAATATAATATGTCACTGACCAGCCATAACATCAATATCGCTGGTGAAGTGAATAACATTGATTATCTTGTGACACATGTTGGATTCTAGAAGCCCCAACTTATCAGTTTTTGAAGTTGATGTAATGGAAGTAGAAATATGGGCAAGCATAAGGATTTAAGCAACATTGACAAGTGTCAAATTGTAATAGCTAGTTGTCTCCCAAATATCAGGTGGGGTGTCATCCAAGGCTTGTTGATGAATATTGGAAGTGAAGCCCATCTGGTCCAATTCCGTTGCACAAATTGTTAATACTGACTATAGCAGAAAGGTCTCAGAACACAGTGATCTGCAGCTTGGAATAGACTGGTCAGTGTGCCCATGCTGACTCTTGCCCACCTCCAAAAGTGTCTGCATATGTCTCAGTACTGGGCCATGATAAAATGGAATATAAGGGCTCATATATCATGTTTTCTTTGACATGATGGTGCCATGATGCACTACAGTAAGAAGACAAGCCAGAGGAGGAATTGTTATGCTCAGGGCAAAGTTCTTTGTAGAATCTTTGGTGCCTGGCATTTATATGGACATACCACCTACCTAAACGCAGACCAAGTGTTCCCATTCATGACAATTGTATTCCCAAACAGAAGTGACCTCTCTCTGCAGGATAATTCACCCTTCTATACTATAAAAATGATTCAGAAGCATGTGTAGTATGTAGTGGAAAGCAAGCCCCTTCCGTGGAGGCCACACCTCAAGACCGATCAGTACATGTATATGAAACCAGCCAAAGACTGCTTTTACATGATGGTAATAGTATCACAGTTCATTCATACTATACTTCCAGTTTAAGGTTTAAAGGGATTATCCATGCTGTCCTGCAACAGCAGATATGTGGGGTTCTCAGCTGATGGACCTTTGCACTTCTAATATTGATGACGTCTCTTAAGGATAGACCATCAATATTACAAACTGGATTAACCCTTTAAAAATAACTCTGCTAGTTTCTGGTTTAACAATAAAAGAATTATATATTTCAAGATGATCCCGCCTTATTGCCGACCAAGAATATGACAATTAAATCTAATAAATTATATAAGAAATTAGTACTTTAAATAATAAAATTATACAATGTTATTATCGTTAAACTCCTTCTCTGTTGGGCACTAAAATCCGGACACTCTCTTATTCACTGTAATAATTCCACAGACTTGGTGGGCTGCAATAAAAAGCACAGATTGTCGGTCCAGAAACAAACAGAATAAATCCATCAGTGGAGTTTGTTCAGAAGGTAACAAGCATTTAGTGGAGTCAATATTGGACAGTTCACAATGTTTTATGGATCTGTGCCTTCCTCACATACAAGGCACATTGAGGACATTGTAAACATTTATTAGAGACAATAATGTACTGAGTACAAAGTCTCCATTGACTGGTTTTAGACAGATTGTGCTATGTTCAGTTCTATTCTATGCAGTCGCCTCCATAAAAAACAGCGGCAGGCTTTTATGCACCAATTGATCCATTTTGAAACAAAATTGTATTCAAAGCAACAGCACAAGTTACCTTACATTACACTTCTATATCAGCTTATATCTCAGCTACAGCTCAAGTAAAATCTCAAATTATGAGATATTATATTATAGCATTTTATTTATATTATTTATCATTAAACATTCAGGTCCATTGTTTCATTTTGTCCTTAAACTGTAGTTAAAGGTAACTGTAAATTAAAGAGAACTTGTCACATAGAAAATACAATGTAATCTGCAGATGGCAGGTTATAGAGCAGGAGTAGTTTAGCAGATTCATATATAGTGTTGGGATGAAAGGTTCACTATAATCTGCCATGCAACCATTAAAATATCTGCTCTTTCTATGTTGAGAAGTCAAAGGGGCGGTCCTCTGAGTGATTGATAGCCTCCCCTCTATGACTGTACATACAGATCACTGATAGGACCGCCTCATTGACTTCCCAACATAGAAAAAGTAGATATTTTAATGGAGTTATCAACAAATTATTCTAAATCTTTTCCCACAAAACCATATATCAATGTTTTCAGTTCTTTCTGCTCTATAATATTCTGCTTGCAGATTGAACAACGTTTTCCATGTGACAGGTTCCTTTACTTTACCTTAACTGATTCGCCCAAATAGAAGGCCTCTTTTGAACTTCTTCCAAACCTTGAAACACCATTTTATTGTATTTTAAAGGGGCAACCCATGGAGCAACCCATGTGGAGGTCGGGGAACATGTAAAATATAAAGAAAATAAAGCATACTTACCTGTTCCTGGGGCTGGCGTCAGTTTGCTTTTTAATGCCAGTGCCTCAATGCCATAAGCCCTCAGTCTCTGAGGCTAAAGTTAGGCACAAGACTGAACGTTCACTAGTGACAGACAACAGAGTGCTGGGGACAGATGTGTATGGAGAAACCCATGTGGAGCAACCCCCGGCCTTCACACTGGTTGCCCCAATACCTGGACAACTCCTTTAAAGAGAACCTTTCACCACCTTCAGCAACTCCAGTTTTTAGAATCTGTTAAAATGGTGCTGCACCACTGATTCTGGCACAGTTTGGATTTCTTCTCTAGCCCGATATGCAATTTAGGCTCTGTACTGTCAGGTGGCAGAGTCAGGCAGGAACAGGCAAGGAATGTGATTCAGAGCTCCAATAAGAGACAGACAGTGTCAGAGATCAGAATCACATGCCTTGCCTGCTCCTGTCTGACACCACCCACCTGACAGTACAAAGCCTAAAGAGTATATCAGACACCAAAACTAACAGTACTTATGGCTCAGGAATGGTGGTGGTTAGAGAAAGATTCCAACTGTGCTGTAAACAGTTGAGCAGCACCTATTAAATGATGTAAAGAGCTAGACTTGGTGGAATTGATGAAAGGTTCTCTTTGAGTATAATTATATCTAAAGTCTCTAAATTCTGTTCTTATGATTTTCACTATATATGTTCTATGGTCAAAACTTTTTTTTCTAACAAAGAGCTACAAATAGTTGGACTAATACAATAAAGTAATAATAATTATTAATGGTAAAATGAATTTTACTATTCTTTTTAATAAACTTTGGTAATTAAGTTTAGAAAAAAAATAGTAAAATTCATGTCTTTATTAAATACATAGTGCAAAACAGTGAAATAATAAAAAAAGAAAATATATATTTTAAGTATTGCTACATTCATTATGATGCATATAATGAATTAAAAACCTTATGTATGGATCATGGTGATCTCTCTAAGGCTAGGTTCACCTGCGCCTGGATTCTGTTTGGGGATTCCGTCCCCCATTCTGTTTGGAAAATGCGGAGAGAAAAGTTCTGCAAGCAGGACTTTTCTCTCTGCATTGTTCGAATGGAAACCCGGCAGACCCCATTATAGTCTATGGGGTCCGCGGGTTTCCATGGGTAACCGCTTTTTAAACGGATTGGGTTTCCATTTTTTGGGTCCCCAAGCATAACCAAGAATGGAAACTGGGCGCATGTGTGAACCTAGAGTAAGAAAAGTTATGGCCTTTGGAATGTAGCAATGATAAAAACAACAATAAAACCTTTGACCCAAAATATGTAATTCCTGATAGAGTAAATTTTAACAGTGCATTGTAGGAACTGATGGGGTGGATTTAGTTTTAATAGTGGAAGTTGCATCATTTGTTCATTTAACAATGGTTTAAAATTATCCACAGACATAGATACACAGAGAGTTTTTGTTACAAGGTGAAGTAAAAAAAACTAGGTTACTTACTGTACGCATTTTGCGGAAAAGTATCAGAAGTCGTAGAATTGCTTGCTCAATTGTCTATTTTTCCAACATAATTCTCTGTTCAGGCTCCTCTCTAAACAAGAGAGCAAGGAAAAAAAACTAGCTGCCGGTGGAAATATTTACCCTGCTCACAAGTTTTTGAACTTTTTTGTCATTACCATCATGCTGGAACCATAAACCTGAAAAAAAGATGAATATCACATGGTGCCAAGTCTGGGATTTAGGAAATATGCTTCATAATGTTTCCAGTGTGAGGCTGGGTGTTGTCATACAAATGTAGAACACCACTGGACTGCAATTTCTACTTACTTGTTCATCCATTGCACTTACCCAGCCTACACTTAAATGGCAGTTCCATCAAGTTTACAATGACAGATCATTTCACACATACACAAAAAAATAAATTGTTAATAATATTTCATTCTTTGTCCACTCACACAACATGTTTGCCATTGGTAAAAGTGGCCTGAGATGCTTATGACATCTTATTACAAAATGGCAAACATAATCTTACAGTTTTATCCAGCTTGTATGTGCTTATCATATGACCAAATTGGAGAGGCTATATTGGAAAAAAGAGCTATGGTCACACTATGCCCTATACTGATAGTCAGTGATGGGCGAACCTTGCGAGATTCATCTCAGTTTTGGAATTCAGCCCAAACCAAAAGTGCTATTATTATACTGTGGGGTCTCTTCAGACTACAAAGTATTATAATTATAGGCCCTGGGAGGTGCAGAAAAGTAATAAATGGCTCATTCTCTCTTGTACTCACTTCTTCAGGGCATCCAGTCTTTTCTCCCAATACAGGGCCATTGTAGCACATTGGTGGGCCCAGTGCAAAGGTTTCACAAGTGGACCCCCCCATCACCACCACTTAGAAATACCTGACCTACAGTTTAATGTCCCCCTCCAGCTACCTCCACAGTTTAATGTTCCACTTCTGCTACACCACAGTTTAATGTCTAGCTTCAGCTGCCCCCAAAGAATAATTTCCCCCTCCAGTTGACCCCAGTTTAAAGCCCCCCTCCAGTTGCCACATGTTTAACCACTTCCATACAAGGCACATTTTCAAGTTTTTTGTATGTGTGGATTTGGAGGGCTATAACATTTTTATCATTTGCGTTATTCAACAAATTTCTGCGTCTTTTTTCAGTGACACAAGGATTTATTTTTATGTTGTTTTTATTTTTGCATGTGCGTTAATTTTTTTTATATCCTGGAAAATATAAACTAAAGAAGAGGGAAAACGTGTCTGTTTTTCACTTTTAATTTTTTTTTTTTATTTAATAACTCAAAGTGCTACTAAAAAATGAGGGCGTTTTATTGGCGTATTATTTTATTTATTTTTTAAATTATTTTATTTACATTTTCTTTTTAATTTTCTATACTTTTTTTTTTTAAATTGTGTCCCCATAAGGTCATAATAGACCTTTGGCGACATCTGATGACTTTTTTTTTTTTTCAAGAGGTTGATTTCTCCTGTAACTGGGGCTGGTACATTTAGCCCCAGTTGCAGGAGGAATACAGCCTCCTGCACGTTGCTTTCACATAACTATAGAGCTGATTTGGGTCCTGTAGGACCCAGCAGCTCTAACAGACGCCGATCCCGGCGGATCACGTGACCGCTGAGTCAGAGGGGAGCCACAACATGGCGGCGCCCATAGCGTTGTATACAGCGCACATTGAGCGCTGTATACACGGCGATCGGGATGGCAGGGGCGGTAATAAACCTTCCCTGCCTTCTCTATGGGAGCTCCGGCTGAAGTTACAGCCGGCTCCCCGTTTCAGCAGCTGCACAATTTTGTGCAGCTGCTGAATTCCTTCTGGACATATATAGTTTATGGGCGGTACGGAAGCAGTTAATGTCCCCCTCCAGCTTATTCTATTTTCCCACAATATTATTTCTCTCTCGTAACAAACAAGCATAAAAAACAAAAAAACTCACTTCTCTTCACTGTCTCCCATGCTCTCTCTGGTCCGGAGTCTTCAAGGAGCTGCAGAAGCGACGTCACCGCATCATGTCTGCAGCTCCCGGAGCAGAGACGGGATGAATGGTGAAGCAGGGAGCAGATGGGCTCCTGCTTCACCATTGTCTTCAATTCATCAGTGTCCTGAGGATGCCGATGAGTTGAAGTTGGGGCAGCCCGGACCCACTGCCCAGAACAGCGGGACAGCAAATGAAGGACTGTCCTGCTGTACAAAGAGGGCCCCCTTTACTTTCTTCCCACACACCCGCCTTATTGATACTCCACATGATATATTGCCCCATTTACTGACCTCCACGCAGTATATTGCTTCCTTATTATTGCCTCAATATAGTATGCTGTCTCCTTTACTGGTCTCTACATAGTAATTGCCCCCTTTACTGGCCTTCACACAGTATACTACCCCTTTATTGGCCCCCATACAGTAAGAACCCCCTATACAGTAACTTTAGGCCACTACCAACTGGATTACTTCAACAGGTAACGGCTGATATTCACTTACCAATCCCCACTCCTGCCCACAGCCTCCTCTGTTTATCATTCAGCTTCCATGTTCCAGAGCTGAATAGCTTCAGTGACATCCTGACCCTGCTTGTGTGTCAGGACATGATGTGCAGCGCACAAGGCCCCTTGGAGGCTGAAGGCTAAAGCAGAGAAAGCTTTGGGCAGAAGCAGGGTTTGGTAAATGAATATCGGTCATTACCCACTGAAGTGATCCAGCAACAGAGGAAGTAACAGCTTATTAAAAAAAAAAAAAAAAAAAAGCTGTAAGGGATTGGCCAGGCTCACTAAAGTCAGCTGCTATGGCAGTTGTTCTGCCCCTGTTTCTGCCTCTTCGAGCCTCCTGGGTCACATCAGCATCCCTTGGGGACAGCTGAGGCCTTTGATTGTGCCACAGCAGTGATGTGTGATATGTCAAGGTCACTGGCACCAAAAAACCATGAGGTCATTGTGGATGAGTCCCAATCATACACTGTGTTCCAAATTATTATGCAAAAAGTGTTTAGGAGTGATAAGGTAAGAATTTTTTTTGTCTGTCAGTTAAACTCATTGATGGTGATGTGTGTCAGGGCTCTTTATATCACTGAAAGCAATTGCAGACACCTGTGCTAATTAGTTTGGCAGGTGTGTCCAATTAAAGGCAAGACTACTTAAGAAGGCTGTCCCACATTATTAAGCTGCCTACATTTTCAGCCAAAATGGGAAAGAAAAAGGATGTGTCGGCTGCTGAGAAGCAACAAATTGTGGAGTGTTTAGGTCAAGGCATGACTACAATCAACATTGCCAAGACACTTCATCGTGATCATCGCACAATCAAGAAGTATGTAGCTGACTCACAGCAGACACGTGTGCATGCTGATAAGGGAAAATTGAGGACTCTTTCCAACAGGCAATTACGTCAGGTTAAAAGAGCAGCTTCAAAAATGCCTTGTCATAGCAGCAGACAAGTTTTTGAAGCTGCTGCTGCCTCCAACGTCCCCCGAACAACAAGATGCAGGGTCCTTCAGAGGTTTGCAGCTGTGCGTAAGCCATCCTGTCGACCTCCTCTATCCACTGCACACAAGCAGAAATGGCTCCAGTGGGCCAAACAATACATGAAGACTGACTTCAAAACTGTTTTGTTCACCGATGAGTGCCGTGCAACGCTCAATGGTTCAGATGGATGGAGTGGAGGATGGCTTGTTGATGGACACCCCATGCAAACACGGCTACGCCGCCAACAAGGAGGAGGTGGAGTAATGTTTTGGGCTGGAATCATGGGGAGAGAGATTGTCGGCCCCTTTAGGATCCCTGAAGGGGTAAAGATGAACTCCATAATGTATGTGGAGTTTCTCAAACAGCACTTCCTGCCATGGTTCAAGAAGAAGAACCATGCATTCCGCAGAAAGATCATTTTCATGCATGATAATGCACCGTCTCATGCTGCAAATAACACATCTGCATCTCTGGCTGCTATGGGCATAAAAGGGGACAAACTTATGGTGTGGCCCCCATGCTCCCCTGACCTCAACCCCATTGAGAACCTCTGGAGCATCATCAAAAGGAGTGTCTATGATGGCGGGAGGCAGTTCACATCTAAGCAACAGCTCTGGGAGGGTATTCTGTCCTCATGCAAAACAATTGAAGCAGAAACCATCCAAAAACTGACAAATTCAATGGACGAGAGAGTTCAGAAGCTTCTTTCGAACAAGGGGTCCTATGTGGAAATGTAACATCACCTAGAATAAAGTTTTGGCTTGAAAACTGTTTGATTTCAGTTTGTAATAACCTGCTAATGCTTATAATTTCACAATGACCATTTTTTTGTTCTTAATAAAAATGAAAAGGTTGCAAATTCTGCTGTGCATAATAATTTAAAACATGCATTTTGAGTGTTTATTTTTTTTTAAATATACTGTTATCACAGGCAGTTTGTTCAAAAACCTTTCAATTATACTCGAATAGTTGATGACTGGAAAATTACAATGACTGCAATTCATATAGGTAATTTTGGAAAATATGAGAAAATATTATTTGCATAATAATTTGGAACACAGTGTAAGCTTCAGTGGTGACCCAGTGTTGCTGATATCACCCAATTTCACTGGAAGAAAAAACCGGATGTGGTGACTAAGCCCTAGAGAAGTGCGAACGAGCTCTCCCTGGGACTCCGATTATTATTCTCTGGGGTCTAAAAAGTCCAAAGGGTCTGAGGCTTGTTATCTTTTAAATTCATGTCTATGCAGGGGATTCAGAGCTCTGTATCAGAATTAACAATGCTACAATCTCTTTAAAAATGTATTAAAAATGAATCTGGACGTAACTTTAAACCTTCTCCAATAAAAAATAATTTATTGTTGGAGTGGACTTTCACTTTGAGGCATCTGTAAAAGCAGTTGTCAGGTGTCCAGCACCGTAATATTAACACAGAATGTCAGACTTGATGATCAGCGTGTGATATCATTACCTATGGGCCGCAATCAGATGTGATCCCGCTCTTTAATTACAAGAACTGTAAGCTCAGCTTGTAACAGTATCACAGAGTGACAGATGTAGACTCCTTCCTGATTGCCAGGAATGGTACAATTACATTCTGTGTAGCCAAAAATAAAGCAAAGTCACTGAATAATAACATTGGCATCAATTCAATTTTTATCTCATATAAATTGGTTGAAATGACTTAAATTATTTTCTTTAATTCAGGATATTTTTATATAACTCTGGGTAAATTGTACTGTATTTGATAAAATAGTGGTTGATGGATTTAGTGGCTGCCTAAGCAAAGAAAATATAAGCTGATGTAAAAACAAATGCAAAATATATATTAATATATAGTATGTTATTTTAAATTATGACCAGCCATTAAACAGGATCTTTCACACCTCCCCCAACTCCAGTTATTAGCATCTGGTAATAGGCTCGGCTTCACTGATCCCAGCACAATAAGATTTTTTTTCTCTAGCCCCCAGCATTTCTGAGCAATCTATGCAGTTAGTTTTGGTGTCTGATATGTTACTTAGACTTTGTACTGTCAGATGGTCAGTATCAAGTGAGAGCAGGCAAGGGGGTGTAGTGTCAGGTGGACTATCAGAACTCAGAATTACACCCCTTGTTTGCTCCTGCCTAACACCGCCCACCTGACAGTACAGAGCTTAAATAGCATATGAGGCAGCAACACTAATAGCATTTATTGCTCAGAAATGGTGGGGACTACAGAAAAAGTTGTGTCAGAATCTAGAATCAGTGGAGCAGCGCTTATTAACTGATACAAAGAGCTGAACTTGATGAAGGTGATGAAAAGTCCTCTTTAAATCCACTTTATTCTTCTGCCAAATGCAATACAGCTACAGTGTAATGCTACAGGCTGCATGCACATGGCAATACTGCAGTCTTACCCAGGTGTACAATGTAGACAACAGAAAAAGCTATTAACAAACTGTTATCCATCATAGAATGATTTGAGTCTTTTATATATTTGGGTTAGGAAATATGTACATAGTTTAGGTTCGATTTTGGTCTTTTGCGTGATTTTAGTCTTTAATTTATTAGGGTATGGATTAGGAAATGTGCATAGATACATTTATTTTATACAGTATATTACCTTCAAGTTTTAGGCTGCACTTTAGTTGTTTTGTATCATTTAAAGGGGATGACCAGTTTCAGCAAATAAATGTTATTGTTTGTATTATGAAAACGTATCAATTTTTCTAACATCATTTCGGTATCAATTCTTCATGGTTTTCTCAATCTCTGCTTACTGGGATTCATTATTTACTTCCTATAGATAAAAATCAGTCCATGGTCATGTGATGGACAGTCCATGGTCATGTGATGGACACACAGGTGCACAGATTGTTATGGTCACAGCTCATTAATCAGATATCTGTAGCGAGCTGTGCACCTGTGTGTCCATCACATGACCATGGACTAATTTTTAGCAGAATGCAGTAAGCAGAATGAATGACAGCAAGCAGAGATCTACAAAACAATGAGGAAATAATACAGAAAATATATTGCAAAAATTGTGCACCTTTTCATTATACAAACAATAGAAGTTATTTGCTGATAGTAGACAACCCCTTTAAGTCTTTTATTTAACAGGGTAACGCTAGGCTCACACTAGCCTTTGGCTTTTCGGTTTTCGGTTCCGCTTAGGGACCCCAAGAACGTAAACCTAATCCAATTAAAAGCGGTTACCTGCGGAAATCCGCGGACCCCATAGACTATAATGGGGTCTGCCAGGTTTCTGCCAGGTTTCCGTCCAAAAAATGCGGAGAGAAAAGACCTGCTTTCAAGCGAATTCAGGGACAGAAATCCCGAACATAGTTGGAACACTGGTGTGAATCCAGCCTACAAGATTATGTATATATTAATTTATTTTATACATTGTCTTCCAGTTTTAGGCTCCAGTTTGGTCATTTCACACATTGCGATAAACCAACTTAATATTGTCCATAAAATGGAAAAATGTCTTAGTTTTGTTTTATTGAATCTTATTTCTTTTTTCAGCTACTTAGTTTTTGTTATTTAGATGAAGATCTGAACATATATAATAAAAAATGTATACAGAAACTGAGAATAATCATTGACAATTGTCCTACCAATGTAAGTGATCGACCTGTGATAAGTGATATTTTAGCATGGAAAATATATACAGTACTTTCACACATAATTTATTTGGGTATAAACGTATACTTTAAGAGACTAAAAAGTCTGAAATAGATTGATATCCATTTTGATCAAGAGCCACAATAATTGTAGACATTTTAGAAACCTGGCCTGCTATGTTTATTACTAGGTGGATTAATATTATCTTATTAATATTTACAACTGCCTGTTCCCATAGGTGCTGAATAACTGGAACATATATATTTTCCTCTATAGAAAGCAAAATTGATAAAAACATTTTGAAATTTCCAATGCTAATCTGGATTTGAAAGGAAAAATACTGTGCAGGGTAAATCGAATGCTTTTTTTCTTTTTAAACAAAGGATATTGCTTGCACAGAATACATTACATTAGATGAAGAACTCTACTGTGAATATTTACAGCAAGCAGTGCCCTCTGCTGGAATGACGTAATTGTATAAAATATTTTTGATTTTTAAGAAGTACTCAATAAAGCCAGAATGATTTTTAAGTTAACAATCTGTTTGATACCACTTTAAATATCAGTAAAGGCTGGATGCGGTAAAATATGATTTTCTTACTTATGTACCATAGTCATTTTCAGGCAGTGCTGTATCTGCAACTTTATCATTTCCATACCATTGCTCAGTTGGGGCAAGTGGATGCCACAGAGAGATGGTCTCTTGCTAGAAATTCCTTTTAGAAACTAAAAAGTGGTTCCAAGTTGGGCAGATTTAACAAAACAGCATATACATTGATCTACCAAAATATTAAAACCACAGATAGCTTAAGAGAATAATAATAATAATAATAATAATAATAATACATTTTATTTATAGTGCCAACATATTCCGTAGCACTGTACAATTTGTAGGGTTCAAGTACAGACAAAAAAGATACATTACAAAGAAATATTCAATTCACACAATGGGACTGAGGGCCTTGCTCGCAACATTATAAAGGCATCTGTGACGAAGTGGGGTATATCTAAAACATCTAAAAAGCTGGATAACCCCTTTTTTAAGTCCTAGGTCTTTGGCGGAAGAGGGGAATCTATGTAATATTAGGAAAATGGTTACGATGCTTCGACTGATCTATCTATCTATCTATCTATCTATCCATCTATATCTGTTTTCCTCTGGGGCAATAAGTTGAAACCTCTCCTGGAGGTTTGTGGCTTTCTTTGTGGGAAATGTTGTGTTGGGTTTGTATACCTTTAAGGCAAATTATTAGCAAATGACCTATTTATATCAGGGTTTTATGCCCACAAGACTATTCTATAGAAGTCAGTGTTCAGGTGCCTGCTGTAAAGCAAATCTCTGTAACTGCTGTATATATATGTTAATAAAATCTTGCTAGTCTGAACTATTTTGAGAGCATGCCTTATGAAAAGGATTGATGGAACAATGAGAACCAGAGTAGATCAATGTTATTGGAGCTAAGTCACTCTCTTTGTATTGTTACCTGATTTACATCTAGATATGTAAAGAGTACTTTCAATTATGCAACAACTGCTTATATATGGATAGTAAAGGTGAATATGAGAAACTTTGTGATATATTTTATTAACCACTTCATGTCTGGGCTATTTTCCCTGGTACAGGATGGGTCATTTTTTTTTTTTTGAGGACTATAACATTTTTTCCCTTTTTTATTCAAATATTTTTTTTTATAGGGCTTGTTTTTATATCTTCTTGTTTTTTCTTTATTTTAATAGCACAAAGTGATACTAAAGAAAATTTTTAAATAGTGTTCCCTCTCCATTATGGTCATTTTTACTTAGGTGACACTTATTGTTATGAGGCTGAGAGCATGGCTACAATCTGTGATGTGGATATGATAATGACATTTTTTTTAAACTTTTTTTTTTCATTTTATTCACTTTTTAAAACGACAAAAGGCCAAGTTGATAATAGTCCTTTGAGGGGCATTTTAACATTCTTTTTTTTTTTTTTTGATGATTTCCCCTGATACATTAGCCCCAGTTACAGGAGGTCAATAGCCACCTATCACTTACTGCAGAGCTGACCTGGGTCCTCAAGGACTCAGCAGCTTATGCAATTCCCACAACCGAGCAGATCACATGACTGCAGGGCCTGAAATGTATTTACATTATAGCAGCTCCTATAGCTGTGTACACAATGCTCATAAGGCACTTTGTCCTCAGCGATCTGGAAGGATCCCCGCCTCTCTATTTAATGGAGCTGCTTAACTCTTCAAGGATTTATATATAAGTCCTTGCAGAGTTAAGAGTGGACTGCCCAAATGTATGAAGTCAATGGATGGATCAAAAGCGGTTATAGAAAAATGCTTCATTCTCCACTTACCAGGCTGCTCTCTTCCCTTCAGTTAGTGTTCTCAGCCTCACACATAGAAATCTATGGAGAGGGGAGGGGGAGGCTGCTGTCGTCTAGTAAGTGATTTACTGCCGCGTCAGTAAGTGTTTAAGTGTGGGTTCAAAGGATGACAGAAACCAAGGAGGAAGACACATCAGTAATTTAAGTGAAATAGGGATTTTACTACAGATTATACAAATGCAATACAAGAAAAGTAAGAAACAATGTACACAAGTTATGATTAAACGCAATAATATAAATAATCACTGAACTTTAGTAAGGTCTCTCTCTATTTCTCTCTCTTATATATTCTCAGGGGAGCTCAATTGTCTTAAGCTCTAATTCGACAAGATATCAAGGCAATTCAATCATAGTAGTGAAGCAGTTGACATATGAGTCCAATGAGATTCCTATTATGACATGAACAAAGTTTATATACCCTTCTGATGTGGATGGACATAGACTAGGCTGGGCGTAGACTTTTCTAGCATCAAGCAAGTGTCTGTATAGAGCACTTAAAGGGGTTGACCAGCAAATTTTTATTTATGGCCTATCCTACATTAAGGCCATAAATATCTATCGGTGGGGGCCAACAGCTGACCCCCACACAGGTTTTCAAGATCATAGGATTTCTTGATTTGGTGCAAAAATGAAAACTCTACATAAGTATTACATTTAGAAATAACTGAGATGACCATGGTTAATATATGTGCATTCCCAAAGGGAAATGCAAGGGGACATTTTATGGTGGCATTCACACATTTTCAGTAACTGCTTCTGAAGTCAAACAAACAGAATGTGTGTAACGTCTCTGCCTGTTCGGGTCTCTGCACCACCCTTCGCCCGCACGCGGCGGCGCAGGAGGCGTGCTCAGTTTGACTCCTTGTTTAAGATTCTTGTTGCTCAGTCTGAACACTGTCCTAGACTATGTAATTGATTTTCTGCCACACCCGTCTACTTCCTTGGTTTTCCTCTGCTCCACTAATAGTTAATTTTGCCTTGCCTGTGTGATTGACAGCCTTTCCTCCTATCAAGTCTGGGGTGGGTTCTGTGTTCCTATTTATTCTTTGCTCACATTCACATTGCCTCTGGTTATTGCTTCTTGCTTCTGGCTATTATTCCTTGCTGTTTTGTTACTTGTATTTGTATTACTGACCTCTGGCCTTGACTTTTGACTGTTCTCTTGGATTTGGATTCTGTACTGCATTGCTCGTCTGTTACTGAACCCTTGGCTTTCTGACCTCCCTTTTTGTCGTTTGTTCTGTCTGTGTTCTGTGTTGTCACTTTACTCAGCATAGGGCTCGTCTTCAGGTTGTCCTTTTACTGTTTAGGTTAAACTGAGGCAATAGGAAGGGACAGTGGCTGGGATGAGATTAGGGCTCACTTGTCTCTGTCCTTCCTCCCAGTCCCCTGCAGTAATGTGAGGGTATTGCTATGTCTGGCAAGCCCCTAACAATGTGGATTGCTGCATAAAATATTGAATGTTGTTGAGTAGGATACGTTGTATTTTTTGTTTGAGTTTAAGTTAATACAGCAGATATCTTGGCACAGAGCTTCCGGCTCCAAGATGTTTATAGTACTGGTGTCAGAGACAACCCCGAATAATGGGTCTGGCTGTCACTCCCCTTCCCAATCAGATAATAATGACCTATCCTAAGTATATGCCATAAAAAAAAATCCGGGTCAACCTAATAGCTCTTAATACCCTAGACTAAAAAGTACCAAGGCTCCAAATGATCCCTTAGCTCCTAATATGTGCTTATAACAGGAGCATCTGTTCTACACATGTCTTGCGATCATTTGCTAAGAATGTTGCCTGATGCCCACCAGTGCCAGGATAACTCCCTTTCAAAAAGCTAAAACAAAACCGAGAATTTACTAACTATGTTGAAACTTAGAATACCGAATTGGTTAGAATCAAACTGAACCATTAATGTAACCATTTCCAATACTAAAATAAATCATACACCTCTCGCTAGTTAAGGTACCTGCAAGAGCAATAAGGTATCTAGAGTCCTGTAAAGATGCTATTGTTTATTTGTGCTTGTATTCATGACTCTGAACCTGTTCCACCTGCCCTAACCTGTGCCCAGATTTGCTAGTTTGCCAGTGTGAATGGAATGACTGGTTGGAAATGCACAGAGCCACTCCATTCATTTTAATGGGAACCAATGGGTACAGGGCTCAGCTTTCTCTGAACAGAGTTCTTGATATCGATGGGATTCCCAGCAGTCAGACCCCCACTGGTCAGCTAGTTTCCCCTATCCCGTGAAAATGCCCCCTTCTGTACACCTCTGGTGTCAGCCTTTTGTTACACCCATATACTAAAGTAATGTAGTCATGTCAGAAGGAAAACCTACAGAGGCACTCAAGATACGACACACATTAACCAGTAATTTCAGTCACTCACAGGAGTCGGCGGGCATCACTCCTGTCCTTTCAGGCAATACTCTGTGCCGCACTCACAGACTATGACTCCAACCTTCCGGAGCAATGTGTACTGGCCACTGAACAGACACCACATAGACTGTCCTGTGCGTGAAAAATGCATGAAGGCTTCTCTACTACAGTATGCTTTTGCATCAGTGTAACACAAATATCACACCACATCAGCAAAGTTACAAGTGAACCCAGCATCGAATAAATGCCTCTTCTCAAGGGATGCTAACCTGTCTTGGGTGTGGACAATTATGGAGGTTAGCCCTCACCGCCTTACAGTGAAACAGACTACTTTCTTCATTAGACGCCACATTAGTTTATCTAATTTTTGCCGAATTGGAAAAAGCTGGTTAAACATTGCTTCCATCAAACCCAGGTGACAGGACAAGGAGCGTAGAACCTCATTTCTTTATATTTGTAGTTCTATTTTACATTGTATGACATTATGGAGATTCTTCCTTGAAGATATGTTTTTGTTTCTCTTGTTCGTGAAACCAAAGTTTTATGTTTTATTTTTTTTATGTAAATATCTTGCGAATTAGAAGAAAAATATTTCCCTCCATATATCAGACTGGTGCACACATGTTGACTTGTTTACAATGTACAATATGTGAAATGGCCCAGTGAAAATGTATAATTATCAGGCTCTTGCTTATCTTTGGGACCTGAAAACATATAAAGTGTTTCCATGCATAAAACATAAAAGCTTTATTCATTTTATATAATTTATGTTGATGAAACTTTCATTGGCTGTCCTCTCCAGCAGCTTTCCAAGTGTTCCTTGTGGAGTCCATGACATATTCTCAGGTTTTCAAGATCATAGGATTTCTTGATTTGGTGCAATAATGAAAACTCTACATTAGTCTCTTACATTTAGAAACAACTGAGATGACCATGGTTAATATATGTGCATTTCCAAAGGGAAACTCATGGGGACATTTTATGGTGGCATTCACACGTTTTCATTAACTGCTTCTGAAGTCGAACAAACAGAATGTGGATTACTGTAGAAAATATTGTTGAGTAGGATACATTGTATTTGCTTTGTTTTTTTTTATGTTGAATTTAAGTTAATACAGCAGATATCTTTTACTAGATAATTTAAATGTGCTTTATTTTAAGAATATCAGAATAGAGAACATATTGGGAATATTACGAATATGAAGTTTCACATTTTAATTCAGTACAATATGTCCCTATAAAAGTTTGATATAAATAGATCCTGTGCAAAGTTTAATATGAAATGGGCACACATTAAAGGGGTCAGCCTATGCATAAAAATTACTTTTAGGCTGAAGCCCCACGTTGCGGAAACGCAGCTTTTTGTGTTGCAGATTTTGGAACCAGAAAAAAGAGACCAATGAGGGACCCCATGATGCATTGGAATGGAAGTGGTAGGGATCGGTGAAATGAATATGACTGTTTAGTACTGCATTGTCAGCTAGTTTATATAGGAGATGTCACCTCTCCTGACATGTCTGTTTTAGTAAGTCCATGTATTCTATGAAATAATTCTTAAGCAACTTTTCTCAAGCAATTGAGGAAACGCAAGCGTTTTTGAAGACACAGCTTTTCGGCTGCAGATTTTTTTCTGCAATGTGTGGATGGGATTAGCCAGAATCTCATCCACTTTGCATGTACTGTAATATGCAACGTTTTTAGCCGCAGAGTTTTTGTAATTGATATGGGACAGTGTTATGGATATGGGACAGTATGTTGCTGGGAGGCAGGGACTCCTAGCATCATAGCTAACTCTACTGCTAGGAGTCCCGGTCCCAGCACAAAGTTCAAACGGTAAATCTGGCTAACACATGGACCGAGTTTCATGGGTGAAACACGGTTGTGTGCTGCTAGTTATTTTTCTTCACCTCCTCTGGGCCTCCGCTTTTTATGCTACAGGTTCTGATGAGACCCCAAACAAGATATCCAAACAAGTTCGATACAAAACAAAGTTCGAGGACCGAACCTCATGAATATTGCAAAACAAATCTATACTATTTTATAAAATATTTTTCTAAGCAAACAACTGTTAAATATAGTACATAAATGCTTACTTGGAATGAATACAATTGTTTAGAACTTTATAATAGGTATTTTTTTTCAAAAAAATACAGGCTGTTATCCAGGAGGTTTACATGATAGCAGAGGAAGAGATAAATCAATGGAAGAATAAAAACTTCTAGTTTCATACTTTTGCTCTATGTGTGTGAAATGTAGAGTTTCAATACACGACCCGGCTACCAGTTTGAATTGAACACCTAAAGTTTTAACCTTAGTTATAGCTTCTACCTTGGATAAGGAATTTTAGGTGACAAATTACAATGTAGGTCTGTCAGGACAAAATCTGCCATGTTTTTATTGTTTGCTGAAAGATTATAGACTCAGTTAAGCCTATAAAATATCCTAAATGTATTTCCAAATGTGATATTTTACCACCAGTTGGTAACTTTGATGAACCTTATATGCGATGATAAAGTCACTGCTTTATGGTGTGTGCCAGAAATATTCAACTGGTGGCCTGTGGTCCGAACTCGCACTATGGCTGCCAGCTGTGCAGACCTTGCCTCCTGGTCCTTTCATTATGATAGTTACCGGGAGAAACAGTTATCTCCCCAGTGCTGTTCTTCAAGTCCTAGCACCTTACAATAACTGCAACAGGGCTCGGTGCTCTTGCTCAGGGATGATTGCCGATTCTGCGGCCGCTAGTGTAAGGTATTAGGGCTTGGGGGACAGTGGTCTGGAGATGAATTTTTCTTATGGCTGCTGTTAATGTCAATTGTGTATGGGGGGCACTAAGGAGCATACTGTGAGGAGGCACACATACTTCATTATAACATGTGGAGAACACTAATGGGTCATTATACTGTGTGTGCATGGGGGGTATAGTATAATGGCGCCTGCAGAGTATAATTCCCATTAGTGACCCAGTATAATGAATGGGTCCATGGAGGCACATCTCTACCCCTTTAAGATATATGAAACAGATTTACTGCACCAATAACTGACAGTTAGCATAAACTTAAAGGAGTATTGCCATCTCCAGGATCATATTTAAGCTTTTAGCTGAAGCTATCTGAAGTGTTTTACCCAATACATTGCTTTATCTATCCTGCGCTGTTTGTCAGATACAGGTAAATATGTCTCATCATTGTTTATAGCTTGTTGCCTAAGTTTCAGACCACCTTTATTTATCCAGTTGCAGTGGCCGGGCTGATGACTGTTCCTGTTCCCAGCAACTTATATTCTCTTCCTCTCTTTCTGCAAAGTGCTCTGAGCTGCTGAGCCCTAATAAGAGACACAACAATTTCTCGATAAGACCTCTGTTATCTCTGTATGTAAATTCAGAGATAACTGGGCCATTTAGAACAAGCACGCTGTTCATCACAGGAGTACACTGCTGGCATGAGCTGAAAACTAGGAAGTAGAGGAGAGAGGAGAGCAGGAGAAACCCTGAGATGGGAAAACCCATAAAAGTCACATATATTACATTCTATACAACACCTTAATTAATCATTCTGGACACCTTTAACACCTTGTCCAAGAAATGGGTTCAAAAAGTAGGTGTGGTCTATCGTAAAGGGATGAGATGTGAGATACAATCATGTGTGCCATAAAATAAATAGAATAGTGACAACTTAGTGACAAATTGTCATGAAAGATAAGATTAGAGGGGTTCTCAGGGATTATGAACAAAACCAAAAATTGTGGTTGACCCATCTAAAGGATAGGAACTCCACCAATCAAGAGAATGGGGGTTCTGTGTCCTTCATATGAATGAAGTGGTTGTCACGCATGTCCACTACCACTCTATTCTGTCTCTACGGGCCTAATTGAGATAGTTGAGCACAGCTTTTGTCTGTCACATAGACTTAGGATGGAGCAGTAGTGCACTTGTGTAAGGACATGGGACCCCATTCACGTGTTTGTGGGTATCAAGCAATTGAAACTGCATACATTTATTGGCTACCCTGTGGATCAGTGATAAATGTTTACCGTGGAGCAACTTTTAAAGGGATTAAAGAGGATTTTCTGGGCTTACAAATTGTTAGTCTACCTTAGGGTAGGTCAACAATGTGTGATTGGGGGGTGTACAACGTCCTGGACCCCCTGTTACAAACTGTTTGTAGAGACTGCAGTGACCCTCTTCTCTGTGCCGATGTAGTCACATTCATCTGTCACATGGTACAGAAGCAGCACAGTCCCATTCAAGTGAATGGGGCTGAGCTACAATACCAAGCACAACTCCCACAATATGTACAGTGCTGTGCTTGATTTAGTGAACAGGAAACAGAATTCACCAAAACACTGTGGTCTCTTCAGCTAGCTGATTGGTGGGTTTCCCAGATTTCAGCCCCCCACCATTCACATATTGATGACTTATTCTAAGGATAAGTTATCATCAGTAATAGTCATCATCAAGTCCCGGAAAACCCCTTTAACCGTAGAAGACCTGTTAAAACTATTCATAAACTTTAACCCCTTCCCACCAGAGGGATTTTTCGATTTTCGTTTTTGACTCCCCACCTTCCAAACCCCATAGCTTTTTTATTTTTCAATTTACAGAGCCATATGAGGGCTTACTGTTTGTGAGACAAACTGTTCTTCATAATGTTACTATTTATTATTCTGTACAATGTAATAGGAAGCTGTAAAAAAATTCAGAATGGGGTGGAATAGGAGAAAAAGTACATTTGTGCGACTTTCTTGCGGTCTTCATTTTTGAGGCTTTCACTCTTCAGCCAAAATGACATGTCACCTGTGTTCTATGTTTTGGTACGATCAAATTTATATAGTTTTATTTACATTTTAACCCCTTAACAAAAACCTAAAACTTTTAAATCTAAAAAATTGTTCTAAAAGCCACCATATTCTGACACCTGTAACTTTTTTTATATTTTTGTGTTCGGGATGCACAGGGCATCTTTTTTTGTGAAGCCAGGTTTACTTTTTAGTCATATTGAAAAAACTGTGGTTTGGCACTTTTGATTTTTTTTTCTCGGTCATCGTATGGGAAAATTATTTATAAATATATTTTAAGTTTGTAGACTGTAGATTGCATTTATTAGACCCCCTAGGCTGTCATAGCAGTGGGACACCGGCCCTGAATCTTGCAGGCACTGACCATGGGCATTAGTGCTGGGTCTCTGCTGTATAATACAGCAGAGACCTGGCAGCTATGGCGGCCGCTCAGCTCCTGATATGTGATGACATATATTCCCTATGCACCACAAATGCTGGGCCAGAGGAAACACAGCAAAACATGTTATGGGGTTTTCTGGGCTTAGTATCAGATAGTGGGTGTTTCACACCTGGACCCCTCACGGATCAGCTGTTCCAAGCAGTGCCTGACATCAAAATTTGTATAGGGGTTGGAACCAGAAGCAGATGACTCTATCCACTGTATAGCAACAGTGCTGAAATACTGCAACTCTGCTCCTATTTCACTTGAATGGGAGCTGAACTATAGTATTCTGCCATCACCTGTTTAGGTTGAGGTACTACAGGCTGCCCAGTGTAGTGCTGCAAGATCTATATTGATGTCCTATCCTGGGGAATGTCTATCAGTATCAAACATGCCTCAGGTCCAGGAAACCCCTTTAATAGCAGTCAAGAAGGAATATTTCTGAGATATGCCTCTGTTATTCAGCTTTAGAGCTCCATTTTCATGTAAATTGTCACTTTATACATATGCAAATTAGGGACAATGCTTTGGGGCATGCTTTACCTTGACTTGGATTTGGTATCAGCATTAGATTCCTGGTCAAAGCCCTTTAACTCTCATTTGCTTCTGAATAAAACAAGAATTACAGCAATTTACATGAAAATGGGGACCCAAAGCTGACTAACAGAGGCATATCTGGAAACTGTAGAATCACCTCTACAAGGTAGATTTTAGGTTTATGATGAATTTACTGAGACAGACTCCCTTTAACTGGGCATAAAAAGTATAACATGGACTTGTAATTCCTTGCTATAAAAACCTTGGCATGTTTTACCCCCTTCCAGTGATATGTACATGTAAATCCATACACAAAGAAATATAAATGTAAGGAAATAATTTTCATAAAGAATGGACTACAGACAACAGTTCACTATGAAAGACAGTCATTTTACTTAATAATCCGCAAAATACAAATTATACCTTGATACCAGCAGGAGAAACGTCTTCAATGTATCCATATATGTTCACTACAGACAGCTGAATAAGGTCCCTTAAGATATACAGATGTGTTTAACTTAGTTATATAACATCTTGCCATCCAGGGGCGACAAAGTCCAGCTTATGCCGCTGTGAGCCTCTGTTTTATTGGCTAGAAACGTTGAATCTCCCTCTTTTACAAACTTTCCATTAAAATACTAATAGAAATAAACTACAAAATAAAACTAAAATTATACATAAAACCAACTGAAGCAATCCAAGCTTTAACAGTATAAGGGATAAGTAGTAGAAATTCACATGTAAAAGTCATATAGAACTGTTGGTAAGGAATGGATAACTGTTATGTTAGAGAGATAATGGGTATTGTAGTGTTCATTTCTGATATTACATTCTTCTTGAAATCTTGGATTGCTTCATATCTTTGGTTAAAATAGGGGTGATTTACTATTTGGGGCAAAATAATGGCAGGCAGAACGCAAAGTAGCTAATGCAATGTTGTACATTCATGGATAGCTACAGGCACTGCAAAATGGTTGGCATGACAGGCAAGATGACCCACAAGCATGGGGTTAAATGATATGTTTGATCCAAAGTAAAGTAAATGTGTAGTTTGGGACACTTTTTAGACATACCCCTAAATAGAAGGGGAGAACTTGTTCTACAAGGAGAGTGATCTTTGACTTGACCAAAGCCAATGTATCTCTACATGGAACAGCTAAATGTATTCCTACCAAAGAATATTCTAAGACCTAAGACTATCCAAACTCTGGGGTCACCTTATGTGCTACCTGGCTACAGATGACATTTAAGAGGTTGTCTCAATAGGAACTTTGCTACTCTACTACATGTGGCTAGGGAGAAATTGTTCTAAAATCTATAGTAGATATAGATAGATGGAAAGGTATTTTAGAATGTTTGTCAATTGAGATTAGCGATGACCACTATGACTGCTGAATAACCAAATCACATACTGTATAATCAGAATCTGAACGCTCATTTCATATGTGGCCTAGCCTTCCAGACACACAAGGCCCCCATACTCATAAGAGATAAGTAGGCATAACCCAATGATTTTGGCAGGATTGACCAACTGTCTTCCCTATTATCTGTCAAGGGAAGGAAGGATCCAGCATGATGGGTCTTATCATTCCTGATACTCTGTTCGCCTTGAGAGATAAGCCAGCGCTAAAGATGTCTGGCAGCCATTTATGCTCTCTTCCCATTGAAAACACATACATGCTTGGCGGAACAAAGTGTGAATGTGTATAGGAAGGTTGGGAGGAATACCTATCATGCGACTATTGTCTGCTATTGAAGGTGTACACACAACATTTGTCTGTGACTATCTTAAGAAATAGTAACTAGTAAATTAGCTCAAGGGATCACTACCATGTATGAGGCAGTCAAAGATACTTATGGATTTTATTGCAACCGATGGAGCATTTTTAATGCTGCTTTTCAAGAATCCAATAACAAACAGTTAACTTGAATTTTATAGACTGTCTTAGGAGAAAATAAAACTTTCCTCTTATTTGGCCCCAAATATTATAGTAAATTACCCCCATTGACAATGCCTCTGCTGCACAGCCAGTGTGAAATACTGTTACAGAAAAAAAAATTCCAGCAGTCCTTTATCAAAACTATTCTGGGTAAAAAAAAATAATACAATAAAATTAAAAATGGAACACTGTGAGAATGATGACATCACAGCCAATGGCACCATTAGGACAAATGAAGTACTCTGTGTTTAGGCAACAGCCTTTATTCAGGTTCAAGTGGCTTGTTAAAAAAATAAAGAAAAAAACATAAAGAATACATATAATTTAAGTTCCTGAAAGAAACACATGGCAACAACAACACACATCAGTATTGTTATAAGTAGGTTAATGGAGGGGTAAAATGGAGGACATAAAGACATACAGGTATTAAAACATGACATCTTTCATGAAGGTTATTATGATGTATCCCTCCTGCCTCTGGATTTTTCTAAATCAGAATATGATATTTACAATTCTGTTGCTAGAGAAAATTGTCCTAGAAATGAATCTGAATTTGTGGGCGTTTCTTCCAAAAAATTCAAACTTTTTGGATTTGACGTGTATATGATGGGACAACTGTTAACAATAAAATAAATGCCACTCTGTTCATGTCAAGCTTAAAGAAGAATGCTGCCTATCTTTCTGGTAAATATAGGATGAGCTTAAATGTTAATACCCCATTGAGGCTCTGCCTCAAAAACACCTTAAATACAAAGGGATTGCAATAACAGCAAAAAATAGCATTGCCAAACCAACACTTGGCAAGGTACAGTTCAGTTAAAAAATTATACTTTACAGAAAGTGACTGAATCACAAAATTGTGCTTTTATCTAATAAATTAGATCACCGTTCTCCCTTTATACCAGCAACCTAACTCATTTCAGCTGCTGAACTACTTCCAACATGGCTCCGACTGGCAGGACTTGCTAGAACTAGGATGTACGTAACAGCTGGAGTAGGACGGGTTACCTAAACCTTATTTACATCCTATGGGTTCACTTTCCTTTCATCCATTTTACTGTGACTCTGTTCTGAGGCTCCAGTAGTATCGTATCTACTATACTAAGCTAAAATTGCACTTACATTCTAATTTTCTGCTGGTTGCGTGACTAACAGTATTTTGCACTGTCATTAATATGACTAACTTCCTTGACTACAATGTGCTGTATGCATTGCTGAGTAAAGTTGCTAGGTAAACTTTATATATGGCTATTCGTCTTTTAATTTCCCTAGAAAGAATGCTCCAAAAAAGGCAAATTACTGCTAACAATACTCGTAAACTCGGTTGGTTATAGTTGCATATTTTGGACACATCAAAATGTAAAGAGTTAATAATATGCAATACAGATTCATAGCTACAGAGTGAAATGGTTCTAGATTTGGACTCCGTTTGTGCAATATAATCTAATGTCGTATGAAAGAGAAGACCTAAACACACTGATTTATGTACAATGGATGTCAGTTCACCCATGTGGATGCAAACACAGGGTTAATTGAAATATTATAACCATGGCGGATATTCCTGCTATAGCGCTGAATTTGGACCTGCATGGTAATGCAGTGTTACAATACAGCTACCCACATACAGTAAGCAGCACACATATTGTTCCCTCCCCACTATTAAGATAACAAAAATTGCTAGTTCAATGTTTATTAGACTGCTGTATACAAGCATGTTAATTTCACAGATTTTTTTTTTAAAGATTCTTAATATTATCTCATATCATTAGAAATACACATTTCAAAAACAAAAACGTCTACAAAGAGAAAACAGTTATTTCGATTAGCAAAAGCGTGAAATTCTTCATGGACCGGAGGAAGGGAGGGGGGACAAAAATTTTTTTTTTTACTTTTATTTTTTACAAAAAAAAAAGAGAAAAACCCTTCATTTCTTTATTTAAGGACTGTTAAATATTAGCGAAGCTATCAAGAAAAAAAAAACAACACATTTTGGCTTAAATTACCTACAAAAAGCCACAAATGTTTTGCAAACTTCATTTAACCTTTTTATATGAAAATAAGCAAAATGTAATGTACATAATTTATATTTCTATATATTAAGTGATGTATACCCAGAAATGAACAACAAAAGATGTAAACTATCAAAAACACCGTTTAGTATGACCCAAAATTTATTCAAATAAGTGCCATATTTTTCATTTTCTTTCTTTTTTTTTCTTTTTAACATGCTGGTGTGTTTGAATAGTTTACAATGAGCGGGCGGCCCAGCCTTTCTACAGTTATCCACAGCCACCCGATGCTGGGTCGGTCAAAACCTCTGTACATGTCACCAATATGTTGCATAACAGCTGCTTTCTCTCGTGGAAAAACATTTGCCAATTTTGGCAAAAAGTTTCCTTTATTTTTGTCTATTTACATGTAAATAACGTTGAACCTGCAACATAACACTATCTATTGTAACATACATTTTGCAAAGGGAGCACAACAGTGAAAAAGATTTTAGCTTCAAAATCTATTTTGTACAAGTTTTCTGTTGATAGCTTAAGTGCTAAGCTTGTTCGTTCAGCAGTTCTCCTTACCCCTATAATGGATCACTGAGGCATTTAAAAGTACTTTTACAAAACAGAGTACCTGACTTTATTTTTCCCCCACACACGGCACATATAATGTATATCGACCCTCCCTCCCTGCCCAATTCCCATTAAGGTATAGCACACACACTGCAAAAAATTCTAATATATAATAACTGTATCATGTTGCCCATCCTTCAGAGAGCCGCATGCGCTTGACTGACGGGCTTTCTCTTTCGTCCGGCGAAGGTCTGGTGAGTCCAATGGGGGAGTGGAAATCGTTCCGGTGGTCTTCTCGGTCACTTCCGTCATACGAACTGCTGCAGCTGCTCAGGCTGTCAACAGGAGACCTCCCCGCCTCGTGGAGCGTGTGTTGAGGGTATCCCGAGGGTGTGGTGGTACGGTCTCTAGGAGGAGAAACAGGTTCTGACTTGATGTGGAGGCTTTGAGTAGAAGGCAGGGAGAGATTTGTACTCTGAGATAAGTGAGTGCTAGTGCAAGCTCTGTAGGAGGAAAGGAAACGCAGTTACAGAATGAGGAGGCTGAAACCGCCTCTAAACTCACTAACACTCACAAAACAGGACAATTTAAGCAGCTGAACCAAAATTCTATTATTATCTAGAACTTGGTTTCATTATGGTTAAAAGTTTCGATGAGATGGCATTACTTTTGGGCAGGGATGGGCAAACAGTACCAACTACCGGAAACTGGCAGCGCCATCTATGGTATATTAATATGGGTTTTTATTTTTTTACTTGCTAATTGTTTTAATAATTTTAATGCAATGTAAAAAAAAATATCTAGTTTATTTTTATAATGAGGTTAGGGACTCTGGGGGAGAATTTATCAAACCTTAAATGCCTGAAGCCTGGCATCACAAAAGTCACAACTTTTTGGACTTTTTTCAACAGACATTTTATAGTTTATGCTTCTCATTCTATTTTCAGCCTAGCAAGCTGATGCATGCCAGATTTGTCAAATGCAACTTTTTAAAAAGTTGCAAAAATTGGTGTAGAATGTGGAATAACATCTCAGAACAGAAACTTTAGATTTAAAAATGCTCGAAATTTCTGAAACTGTGAGGTCGATTTATTAAGATTGGGGCATTGTGCCACTGGGAGGTCCCATGTGCACAAAATGAAATATATGCCAGAGAATGGTATAGATTTCTGGTGTAACTCACGGGTTATAGGAAGTCTGACAGGCTTTTAGTGAGGAAGTAATTGGGAATAGTATCATTTTATTCACAAAAAATGTATGCATGTGCAACAAAAATTGTGCCTTATTTGCCCCACTGTGCAAATATGGCATAAATTATGGCAATGCAGACAGGAAAACTAAGCACTGCTTCTATGGGAAATTGCCGCTGTGGAAACACTGTGGCAAAAAGTAGCGTTTTACAGTACCTGCAAAGTGAATGAGATTCTGGTAATTCCATCCACACATTACAGAAAAAAAAATCTGCTGCGGAAAAGCAGTCTTTTCAAAAATGCGAGTGTTTTTGTAAATTGCAGCATGTCAATTATACCTATGGAAACTCTGGCTTTTCCCTATAGGTTTAATAAGGGAAGAAAATCCACTGAGAAAAACTCAGCGAAATCGCAATAAAAAATGCTGCGGAAAACACATGATGCGTTTCTGCTGCGTTTTTTTCTGTAGCATTTTTTAGCAGTGCCTCGCTACGTGGGGTCTTAGCCTGAAAGTTTAATTTAGCAACTTTAGATTTTTTATATTAATATGATAGATATATAATTAAATTGAATATATACAGTAGATTTTATATTAATATAATACGATATAATAAGACACACAGGGTTTCTGATCTGTGCACCTTATGGAATACAGCTTAGTCTAGTTACTGCCCATATTGTAAATAATTGTCGGACACCATAGATGCCATCTTTTACCAGTTGGAAGCTACAGTATATGTTTGGTCAGCTGCTTAAAATGTGGTGTAAAGTTTAAAACTCTTATCTCATTTCGGGACAGAAAGCCTGTGCATTGTCCTTGGTAAGTACAGAGCAACTAAACCTTCCACATTATTGGATGGGACAGACAGATGTAATTATGGCAATTCGATCCTTGTATGTTTGGGACCTGTCACCTATCCTGACATGTCTCTTTAGTAAATAATTGTATTCTTCATGAAATAACAAGCCTATAGCGTCTCTTCTTTCAACTCTACTTTGTTTTGTTCCTCTGTTATTCCTGAAATACTCAGAAATTTATGAATATATTGACAACTAGGCTGTACATCTCCATTTTTATATATAGCGGTATATTTATCTATATGTTTTGAAGATTAAAACTGGGGAGAGTCCCATACCAGTCTGTTCCACCACCTACCATAAATAATGGATCATGAATACTCTAATAGTGTCACTTTTTTGGAGCTGACATGTCAATATTAACTAATCACAACCTCCAGTACAATCCCTGGGATTCCTAATACTGTTAATATTCTGACTGATGGAAATAGGTTGCTTATCAAAATTATTTGTCTAAAAGTGCCACCTGCTGGTACATAGCGCAGCGTGCACATTAAACTGTGTTCTGTGGCTTATTTATTATCTAGGGTGGAAACATCAAAACTACAGAGAACATAACTAATATGACTAGAATGTGTTGATGTATGTATGTAATATACTAGAATATTCATGAGTATGTATGTGTGTATGTATGAAACAACGAAATAAGTGTATGTGTGTACAAGTAGTACAGTAGAATATGTGCATATGAGTAAGCCTATCTAACAGTAGAAAATGCATATATGTGTGCAGTGGTGTGCATGTAAGTAGAAATTGTATATGTGTGTGTATAGGGGTGCATGTAACAGTAAAAACTGTCTATGTGTGTACATAGGTGTGCATGTAACAGTAGTGTGACAAGTGTGCAGATATGTTCATATCTAATACAAAAGAATATGTTTATATTTGTGAACCAAACATACACTAGAATATGTGTGCTTGTAACAGTAATGTTGTATGTCTGTGCATGTACAGTATGTGTGTACATAAGTATTACGTGTGTACTATTTGGTTCTTTTGTGAAATAATTTGCATAAGTTTTAGTAATAAGAATTCCTATGTAGTGTAGTGAATAAAGTTAGCAGCAACTCCAGGGACCCTAGAGGCAATGCTTGGCGTCCCACCACCCTGTTTGTCCCGGATATGTATGTAAACACATGTAATGTATTACATAGTATAGAATCCCTTTACCTTGGCCATGCCTCTGCAATTAGAAGCACAGGAGCCCTGGAATAATATATGGTTCAGGATGTTGGTACTTTGTGACAATAGCTTTAAGTGAGTAATCTAATTACCGGAAGATGTATAAATGCCGGCCAGAGAAATTACAAAGAGAGCAGCAAAAATGATATATATCATTATATGCTTGTTGTTCTATTGCAACATGCAATTGTCAACCACTTTAGAAATTGTCTATGTGCTGGGCTTCAGAAATAGTGTCGTGCCATCTAAAAAGAGGCTACATAGAAATTGCTCGAGGCAGGGATCACATTATTACATTACCCACAGTTCTCCCCCTCATAGCCATTCAATGATGTAGATTTTGGGAGAGGATATCTATCTATCTATCTATCTATCTATCTATCTATCTATCTTTCTATATTTCTATCCCCAGTTGTTTTCAATACTAATGACCTATCCACAGTGAGAGTCCAACACCAGAACCTCATACCATTCAGCTGATTCGGCTGCTTCTGGGTGCAATGGATGGAGACAGAAGCAGCTCTGGGTAGGCTCCTGCTTTTTTTCTCCATCAGCTGATCAGCGCAGGTCCAGGTAGTCGAGGTAATGGAACCCCATCAATCATATACTAATGACCTATCCTGTGGACAGGCCGTCATTATTGAAAACAACCAGGGGGCCCCCTAAAACCCCTTTAATGTATGTGTAAAGTTTGTGTAACGTTTGTGTTTTGCTAATCTTTTTGTGTTTGTGGAGATGCCATGCCAATAAAGGGTGTGTGGCACCTTACAGTATACAGTACCAGTGACCACATGTAGCTATGAATGTTGTATTGTAATGTACAGAGGATGTATATCGGAATATCAGATGGTGGGAGTTGTGCTGAAGAATGCGTGCTCTATACTGATGCCATAGCTTTATGTAGGATGTGTGTTGTTTTGGATTTACAGTCACCATGTTCTGTAACCAATATGTATTTTAAAGGACCCCACTGGCCACTATAGCCACCTAACCTGCCACCATGCCATAAAGAATGACCTGACAAAGTTTCCAAACATTAACTTGGATGTTCTTTCAAATGCAGCAAAACTGACAAAATTCAGCTTATAAAAGGTAGCGTGTTGTATGGTAATTTCCAGTGAAAAGTCCAGTGAGCAAGAAATGTCCAAACTCATCCCTCTAGTTTTATTTCACATTCCCAGGGTGCTGTACACCACTGACAGCCTCCTCCAGATCTCAGACATAGGCCATTGCCTTGTACTCCCTGGGGTATACAATGCCTAATTTCTTTGCAAGCAGCAATCCTCTTCTGGAAGTCCTTTGCAATGAGGTCAGGCTTAATACACCTCACTGCCAGGGACATAGCTATGGAGGGTGCAGAGGTAGATACAGGGCCCTGGAGCCTGGGGGGTCCAAAGGCCTCTTTACAATATATGCCTGAGATTTAGAAGAGGCTGGTAGTGATGTATAGTGGCTGAGGATATCAGTCAAGTCTGGAAGGGTCACCGGACTCCCTAGCTCTGCTAGTGGCAATTCCCACAGGACTATTCCCTAATAATGATCCTACAGCACATGGTATTTTAATAGTTAATTATTTTCATTCTGTTGCATCTGCCAAAAAACTGGGGCATGTCTGGAAACTTTATCAGGTCATCTTTTATGGCATATTGTATATCATCCTCCGGTAAGCTTAATATGGGAGTCTGACTGCAGGAAGTACGTGGTATCAGGCACTTTTTATATAAAGCAGTGTACCTACTGTAACCAATGGGCATCAGTGCCAACACAACTCTTTAGTCCTCCAGGGCTGAAAGATTCTCTAGACTCAATATACAAGCCTAAAAATAAAGTGCATGCAGTATCTAGTAGAACCACTGAGAATAATACATGAGGCACATTATGGAGATTATATAACTAGTGTGCGAGTGGAGAAGTCGATCATAGACAGAAATGAGTATTTGCTATAATTTTGCTATAAATTGACAGCTGTAATCCTATTGGTTGATATATTTTTAATTTCACTATTTTTTAGGAATCTCATCCATAGATGCCTCAGTGTATAATGAGATGTCAACACAGTGTATAAGTGAAGGATATGTCTAAGAACACAGTAGGATTGTACAGTAAAGTAAGTTACCATATAAAAGCGTTATGTGGAGAGTATTCACAGAGAGACATAGCATACTAGGGTAATGGTGACAATGGATAAGACAGATAGAAGATGCCATGATACGTATACATTCACCAGTGCAGTGTGGACTATAGCTTACCCCAACTGGCTGAGAGTAGATGGAGGCATGTTGTGCAGATGATGTTGCTGCCAGCCAGTGACTGAGCCAAGGTGGAGGGCACTGGTATTAAAGCCAGAAAGAGATGACAAGTCTGCACTACTTAATGAGTATTCTGTAATAAAACACACAGAGATGAATACATATCCCGAACATAAAGCAGATGTGTAAAATAAAACATCAGAATCTTAAAATAACTCATTTTGATAACTCACAGGCTACAACAACACTAAACATAGACATTATTCTTGTTTTGTGGAGACAAGTATTCAGTGGCTGCCATGTAGGTGCCCATCCCCACACTCACTAGGTTCAGCTCATAGAAAGCCAACTGGCACCCATGACAACACAAGCAGAACATACAAAGGTGGTCCTTGGTCATATTTGAACCCAGGTCCCCACTGTGGTAACAGTGCTAACCACTGAGCCGATATGCTGTAACCCTCTCTATGACCCAGAGGCGAGAGCTGTGGTAGCAGACCTGGCTCATCCATGCATTACACTGTGGCCATTTACTTGAAAAGTTGGCACTATTACCACATTTATCCTGCAGGGTTGGCCACTTCTGAAAAAAATACTAATAAATTAATACTGTCTTAGTTTTAGACAAACCTAGAATAGACAGAACTGGGCCACATTTTTGGTGTCTAATTCTGATCTGGCACACATTCAGACTACACTTCTTATTAGGATTAGTTTCCAGCGAAGTATGCAACAACATTTTGGCAAGTATTTTGGAAAATATCTAAAACACTCCGAAAAAGTGGTGTAAAGCATGTATGCCAGTTGTTTTTCTGGTGCATTTTCAATATTATATCTGCCCCTTTGTGTTTATTTTATGGGTTTGTCCAGGGCCTGAAGTTAAATGATACCAATGACCATCCCGATCAGCTGTTTCGGTCACCAGAAGGCATATACTAGGTGTACAGCCGGAAGCATCTCTGTTCCTATTCCATTCCAGGTGCTATCACTACAGCGTATGTAGCTCCGTACACTGTATACAGCATCCCAATCCATAGACAGTAGTGGTGGTGCCTGGAACTGCAGTCTCGCTCCCATTCACTTGAATAGGAGCAGAGCTGCTTTCAGTCATATACCTAGTATATGGCTTCCTGTGGCTGAAACAGCTGATTGGGCGGGATCCGGGTGTCGGACCACGACCAATCTAATACTGATGACCTAACCTGTGGAATTATCTTCAGGTCCTGGACAACTCCTTTAACAAATGGGTTGTAAACAGCAATGTAATAGGAAATCATACATGTGCAGTGTGTGTCAATGGCTAATCCCTTTAACTCGACTTTTCTCCACTAGTTTCAATGGTTTTTGTTATCATGGTGCTGTGAGTTATCCGAAGTTGAAGATGGCCACATCAGTAAGTGAGGAGCTTATAATAAGCTTATTTTAGTAAGTTGCATATATTCTTTCCAACCTATTTGTTAAAAAAAATTTAAAGTGGCCAATCCTCTTTAATACCTTGGTGTTAGAGAAGGAGGCTGATATATATTTAAAGGGGTTGTCTGGAAATGTGATATTGGGCTTCATTTTCTCTTCCCAGGCAGTGGCATCACATCCATTGCTCATATGTCTATGCTACAGCTCAATCTCATTCAAATGAATAGAGTTGAGCTGCAATACCATACACAGCCACAATATAATATACGGCGCTGTGGTTAGAAAGTAGTGAAGAGGATGCAGCAATCAATATCATAGTCCTGTACAAACATTCCACCAATTCAAGTTCTTAGCATCTTTTAATAGTCACAGCTCCACTGATCCCAGCACAGTTGGAATTTTCTCTCTAAGCTCCACCATTCCTGAGCAACAAAAGCAGATAGTTTTGGTGCCAGATGTTGTATTTAAGCTCTGTAATGTCAGAAGGGCAGTGTCAGGCAGGGGGTGTGATTCAGAGTTCCAATCTGAGGCAGCCAGTGTCAGAGCTCAGAATCATACACCTTGTCTGCTCCTGTCTGACACCGCCCTCTTGACAGTACAGAGCCTAAGTAGTGTATCAGGCACCAAAACTAACAGCACTAATTGCTTGGGAAGGGTGGGGCTAGAGAAAAAAGTGATGTACAGAACTGGACTTGTTGGAAGTGGTAAAAGCTTCTCTTTAAATGTGATATGATTATGGATTAAATCAATGTCTAGAATAATAGATTCCTTTCCTAGAATATTACTGACACCTTTGATGATTGTTCGCCAGTGTATTGTTTGGTGCTGCTTACCAGTGCCATATGTTGTTGAAATGGCTGATGGGTATCCTCCCATTCCCTGTCCAGGTAAAGTCGGTGTTGCTACAGGAACCACTGGAGTAGCCAGTGACAGAGCGGATTGTGAGTTATTTATTCTTTGATTCTACAGAGAAAAAAACACAGAAGAAAAAGAACATCAAAATTATTTGTAGCTTTGTAAAGTGCATTACATTTTTTTTTTCTGCAGAGAAGAAAAAAACACTTCAACATGATACAAATTAATCATTTAGCATGTGACTCCCATGAACTCTCCCAACCCTATCATTTACAATCTTTCAAGAGACCAAGTGTCGCCATGGTAACCCATTACATCAGCTTCTCCTAGGCAATTGAACTTGCCACAAGTAAAGATTGCTTTATTGTGGGCTGAAAACAGACCATGTGGAAAATTGATGAAATATGCATACTGTACTATCATTGTTTCTTTATCATTCAAATGCAGAAATGTCATTAAAATTACCAGCAACCAGGCTGAGACATAATTCACCTTGGAATTGTAGTTTGCCGCAGTTAATATAATGACCAGCAGATGGCAGTAAAGCTCCTGTGTTTACTAATAGAGAATTTCATATGATGATTTATACTGAAATGTCCATTCAGATTCTAATATTAAACGTGCATAGGTCAGAGGACGGAGCTCCAAGATATGATTTGGGACATTTTTTTTTTACTTTATAATGATGGAGTTCATTGTGTTATATATAAAAGATTTTTTTTTTTAATTCTTTTCCACATGGTAAAATTTAACAGCACAGCATTGAGCACATTAGAGCCTTGCAAAAAGCTTCAGCCACTTACCAAAAGCAGATCGACATCCTCCGACTGAGAGCGAGGGAAAGGAGTATTAATTAACAATTAGTAGTCGTCCATTATTAATAAAATGAATCATAAAATATAACACGTCATGCAGCAGTAAAACTCCCAGCAGCTATCTGGCATAATACATGCCTTAGTTTTACAGAGCTTGTATTAATGTGCACAGTTTTGTGGTATATCCCCTCCCCCTTCCCCTGGATGCCAAAGTGTGAGACATGGGGGTCATTTTTTTGTCCCAAAAGAAATATAGATCTCATTCTTAAAGGAACAAGAAATAACTCAAGTGCTGACATATTTTTAAAAGCAACAGAATAGTGGGAAAGTATCTATTTTATGTAATTGTTAGAATATTATAGGTTTCCTGCAATATATAGTGTAATATAAAATCTATCTAGCTATGTAGCTATCTATATATCTATCTATATCTCATCTATCTCTATCTATCTATATCTCATCTATATCTATCTATCTATCTATCTATCTATCTATCTATCTATATCTCATCTATATCTATCTATCTATCTATCTATCTATCTATATCTCATCTATATCTATCTATCTATCTATCTATCTATCTATCTATCTATCTATCTATCTATCTATCTACCTCTCTAGCTGTCTATCTATCTATCTAGCTATCTAGCTATAACGCATATGTCTATCTAGCTGACTATCTATCTATAGTTTCTTTCTTTCTTTCTTTCTTTTTCTTTCTTTCTTTCTTTCTTTCTTTCTTTCTCCCATTACTTCTGCCCAGATATAGTCTACTAGTCAATAGTCTACTTGCCAAAATGTATAAGATTTCACACATACAGCTCAATTATAGTAGACAAACTTGACTTTAAGAAATGGTCAGAATGTCAAAAACCCAGTGTGTTCCTACAATAAGACATAACAAACCCAAACCCATATGTGATATCAAGCTAAAGCCCAGAAGTATAATAATGTATTACCACAGAGGGCATTGTATTCTTGCTGCCAGGTGGAATAAGAACTCGGAGGTCAGGTTTGCGACTGTTCATCCCCAGGTTCATTGGCGGTGGTGATTTTGTTTGCATATTTTTATTTAAGTTACCAGGTGAGACCAGCAGACCTGGTGAATTACGATGGTTGCCATACCCATTACCTGTAGGAAAAGATAACAGAAGGAAAAAAGTATTAAGTATAATACTGTGAACTATAATGTATAAGCATAATGCAGGAAGCATAGTACATAGTATATTTATATAGCATTAATATATTCATCAGTGTGGTAGAAAGAGTCATAAGACTATGGCTTACCATAAGCGTAGTCAATATATATGTAATATATACTATATATATATATAATGGACTCAATATATCACGGGCTCATGATCTGTATAGAATGTAAATATACAATAGTGAGGTATCATTGAGGGGTCTGAGCCGCTAGTTGGACACCACTGGTTTGTAGTGTAAAGAGATCCTATACAGTATAAATGATAGAAAGCGAGGTATTATTGAGTGATACATGATAGGCCCACATATAGCTTTATATAGTATAGGAGGCAGGGCAGTTTGTATTTCTTGGGATGAACTGACAATAATACTGTGTAGTAAATAAAATGTTATTGTGGTCCAACTACCTAATACACATCCATAGTCAATGAATAATGGCCGGAATACCTATGAGATCTTTCACAGATATATGCAATGATATAAAATGCAGAAAATACAACTATCTTCCTGACTACATACATATAAAAGTGCACTTTGTTTTCCATTAAATACAATTAAATTAAATTTTTTTTTGCTTTTGGCTGTGGGTAGAAAATAGATGGAGTGTTTTCTGCATAGATAACAAATAACAGAGGTGCTAAAATATTTTCATGTGCCTCATTATTTTCAGACATTTTTTATTTCTACAAAGCTCCTAATTTCTAGAACAAACCTTCTCCCGTCTTGTCTTTCTTCTAACCCTCCAGTGCTAAATCAACACTTGATGAGAGATTGCTTCCTATTAGTTACCAGCTCTGCGTCTCTTTGATATGTCAACTTATTGAAACATATGTCTTGTTAATTGCATTTGCATGCTTGTGTTTGCTTTTACTTATTTTGTGCCAGGAAGTCGATGATTTTACTGTTTCAGACAATCAGGGATTTGGAAAGCAAGAGAATGAATTTGTAAGGGGCAGCTCCAGCCTACAGGTGGTTTGTATGCTCAATGGTTATGTTCTATCGCTCAGAAATGACTACCATTTGTGTGGAATTAGCTTTCTGCCATTGACTATATCCACATTATGTATCAGTGTCGTTCTGGTCAGGAAGGGCACGGTAAATGTTTGCCAGTTTTTGTTTCAAGTTCAGCTTTGGAGACCTATATTTAAGTATTATGGTTTCCAGCCTCCAAATGAATATCTTTTAAGGATTGTGTGACATAAAGAATGTCAGATTCTCTGTTTTGCCCATTGACTTGGGAGCCCATCCTTTGAAAATCAGGGATAAGTACAAGCGTGCGGTTACATGAAGAAACCGGTCTTTAAGCCTCATCCTCGGAGTGGCGTACAAGAGTGTGGTCTGCTGTGGCACATTGGTAGTAGCTGAAAGGATTCATGTTAACTCTATGAGGCAGAGAGGAATCTTTGATGGAGTTTTTTAAAGGGGTGGATGTGACTTGGACTGAATGGAGAACCTGGAGTCAAACTGGTCAAGGGATGCTTTAAAGAGGACCATTCACTACCTTCACTGACTACAACTCTTCAATAGTCGCTGCTCCACTGATTCTGGTGGACTTGGCTCCCACTATTCAAGTGTAATAATTTCTGTTAGTTTAAGCACAGTGATGCTCTCTACTGTCAGCTGAGCAGTCCCAGGCTCTCTACTCCTGTCCAACCACGCCCACCTGACAGAAGAGAGGATAATTAGCATACTATGTTCTGAAACTAACAGCACTGATTGCTCAGGGATGGTGGGGCATAAAGAAAAAATTCCAACTGCGTTAGAATCAGTGGATCAGTTGCTATTGAAGGATGCAAAGAGTTGGAGTTGGTTGAGGTGGTGAAAGGTCCTCTTTAATATCCAGTCATACTGCCAGAAAATATTCCATCCAGAATCATCACTCAACAATGAGTATAAAACACTTTTTGGGTTGACAAGAGTTGGCAAAAAATTGGTAAACGGCAACAAATTTAATAAAGTAAAGATGAATAACCAATACTTCATCCCCCACCAGTCCAGCGCCAATTCTTAGGTGGTTCTCTCTAGTCTCTGTTTCCTTCTTTATTGATGCAGGGAAGCAGATAAAGTCCAGGAAGCCACCAGAGCACCGGCCCTGGAGCTGTGGGGGATTGAATAGGTGAGGATTGCTTATTGTTTTTTGTTATCACATTTCCTTCTGTTAGCCAAATTAAAAAAAAAAAACACACAAAAAAAAATCTAGACTTTCTTTTAATACTAAAATAATGCTATGACCCAATAATGCTGCTCAGAGATACCCAGTAAGATGTAAGGTTTGGTAAAAGCATAACTTGGGTGCATTTGTATGCCCGTATAATGTTCACAATTCTAGCCCCAACCGCAAGTGTAATAACCTAGATTGAATGTATCATATGGGTTATTAGACCCACAGGTGGTCCAGGACTTGTGTCCATAATACAGGCGTGTGCTATGCTTGTCTGCAACTGTCCTAAAAGGAACACATGTATGGATAGGCTTTCCTTCAGCAAGAGCAAATATTCACTTTGTGCCCATAGATTTTTGTATAATAATGCCCTTGTTAAGGTAGTTTAACATGAAATCCTGGGGCATGTGTCCTCACCATCCCTCAACTAACATTCCTGGAGTAAGATTAAAGCTAAAATTATGCACTAGTATACATGTGCACTGGACATAAAATGCTAAGTTAGAAAATATAAATGTTTTATAAAGTTCTAACTTGCAAAATCTTCCGTTACAAATGTTCAAATATTCTGTCTTTAATTATGAAATTTTTTTTTTTCCCTCTTTTGATATTCTGTCATACATCATCCCAAGAATTTCCTTTGCTCTTTAAGACTGATGATGTGATTTTGACAACCAGTTAACACTTCTCATCTTTTTTTTTTTTTATTATTAAAAGAATGTTGCTAATGAAATAAAAAAAAAGAATATGGCTGGAAGACACTGTAAAGTGTCAGGTAGTAAAAGCTGTATATTATAATCAGGAGCGAAGGGTTAAAGGAAAATACTTCATTTGAATTTGAAAGAAAGATAAAAAAAAAAACGGAAATATGAAGAAAAAAAAAACCCCAAAACGTATGGTTTAAACCTGCTCTAAACCTATACTTTACAATTACATTCCGTCTGGAAAATGATCAAATTAAATGGGGCTCTATGTGCTGTGTCACATTCCACTACCCACTTGAAAGTGCAAAAATTATATGTCATAAATGAATGGATTTCCTGACTATACAGTATGCGAAAATGGAAAACAGATGGATTGCAGAGTGAGTGCATTATACTTTTGGCTACGTTGTGAATGAAATTCATAGTTATGTGCACAAGAGAAACATTATGAGCGTACATTTAGTAAACCAAGACCAAAATTACAGCAATATTAAACATTTTCTGTAACACAATGTAGCTTGTGATTGTATTATATTACAAGAAGGCTGAAAAGACTTGGAATTATTAGGCCTTTCACACATCTCACTTGTATTTTATTATTACAGTGGCTCCAATGGCCTCCGATCAATTGCTAGATTTTCAGTAAAAACAGCAGATTTACAGAACTATTGTAACAGAAAGGATATTTAGATGTGTTGATATTTTGTTTCAGTTGTATAAACTATATAAAGTAGACCGTGCATAGCTATATAAGAGGCCATGTTCTCTTCCTATAAATTATGAGATGTTTTTACAGCTAAAGTTGATCATATTGATCAGTTTATACTGACTGCAACCTAAGTGCTCCACAGAAAAACAAGTCAATGAAATTACTTGGACAGTATCACTATAAGTAAGCTGAGATGTCAGTATGCAATTTTTGATACATTTTTTTTTTACCAGGAAAGACTTACACTTCTCTTATATCCATTGGTTGTTTTTGATGACAAACTGAATGTGTGAATCTGTACTTAAAGTAAATCTCCACCTTTTCTCATCATATCATTTGTATGTCCACTATTCTAGGCTGACTAATTTCTTAATATTTTTTAATATTTATAACACTTCACTTTTTATACCAAACAACAAATTCCCTGTATAATTATTTAAAACATTAACAGGGTTTTCTAAGCATTAACTCTTGATGACCTATCCTTAGAATAATCTGTGGTGTCCAACACCTAAACCCCCCACAGATTAGTTGATTGAAGGGATTGCATCAGTCGGGTGAGTACTGCAGTCCCTTCACTGAATACCAGGTATAGCACTTTACATTATGTAAGGGTTGTGTTTGGTATTGCAGCTCATAGATTGTAAACCCTTGCGGGCAGGGCCCTCCATCCCACTGAACCAGTTAGTCTCTGTTAGTATTATCTGTTTTGTATATCTGGTGCACCGTATGTAAATCCTCAAATGTAAAGCACCATGGAATTAATGGTGCTATATAAATAAACAATAATAATAATCCCCATTCATGTGAATGGGACTGAGCTGGAGCCATACCATGTCACCGATGAATGTGACGCGAGTGCAATGACCTCTTCAAACAGTTAATCAGCAGGGGGCCCCACTGATCTTATATTGATGGCCTATCCTAAGGATAAACCATCAATATTTAGCTTTGGAAAACACCTTTAAGACATTAGGTACCTGCAGCCATCATTAGGGAGAGCTTAGGAGCTTCCTACATACTGTTCTACATTAAGCTCAATAATAGTAACTAGTATGCAGTAGTCTGCTACCCCCCTAGTGGTAGCTATAGGCAACCAATTTGTTCTCTTTAAAATCTCTGTCTATGAAAGGAATTTGGATTGATGTATCAGACAAACTGGGTTTGGTGCCAAAGAACACGTGTCTGTCCTTTCCATCCACCAAGCATAGAATACTGACATAGAAATCTATATTTTGTAGTAATTTTAGCTTAAAATGTACTAAAACAAAAATGCCTTTAAATAACAGAACTGAACTGTAAATTCTGGAAACGTCAAGGTAGTATGGCTCTACAACTACATTAACATCTCTGGGTATAAGGTATTGTTGAGTACATATAATAATTCATGAGTCCACAGGTCTAATACCTACAACTATAGTATAGGTTAGCCAAAGATTGTTGCGGGAAAGCCAAGACATATTGTCGCCCTTAATATTGTGGAGTGACCCGGGCTGATCATGTAAATTATGCCAGTAAAGTAATGTTAAAATAGTCGTCCTTGGCGTTTATCCTCTTTGAAGAGAGATATAAACAAAAAAATGCAAAAAAAACATTTTTCCTCTTGACAAGATGTAATCTGTCCTTGATAATTAAAGAACAATATTAAATAAACAAACTCAAAATAAAGCGGAAGGAAAGAAAAACACAACAAAAATGATATTTAGCCAAATATATACATTTCTGATGAAGGGACACACACCGAGATGCACGTAAAATACATTTGATTTTACAATGAGCTCAAAGGACTGAAATTCATCAAAGCCTTCTGACTTGATTTGGGCAGAGTTTGGCATAATTTTTATCATGAGATGAGCAGAGAGCTATTTATAAACTGTGCCTAACAAATAAGAAATGTGTCTCGTGATTAGGTTCTAAAAAAGTCTGTCTACCTAGGAACAAGTCCCCACAAATGACCTAGCTGTCAATAGAGGATGACCTCTTTGTTGTAAGATCACTCTGAATGTAGGCAATGTATACAAGTACATATGTTTTTTGGGTTGCTGGGTTGTCAACACAACCAACAACCTATGAAAAATAAGGTCATTACGGGTCCATCCACGTAAACTGTTTGCCCTGTGCTGTTACTTACTTTTGCGTAAAGACCCCTAATGACCTTATTTTTATTATATCTCTTTGCAAAAAATACTACTATTCCGAGTCCAAGGCTTGTTAAACAGTCAGATATTGAACTATCTCCGATAGATGAGAGGTGGCTCTAACAAATGCTAGTTCTCTGTTTTGTTTTTCCATGGAGCATTGCCAATAAGTTTCCATGCTAACTGGTCTCCTTATAGAAGTATGGAATGTACAGTATGTATGTAAGTACTTGTAGATTTGGGGAAGTACTAGCTCTCCATAAGGAGATCAGTTAGTATGGAAACGTATTGGCAATTTTCCATAGAAAAAAATTATGCAAACAGAGAAAAAATTTAGACAGATAGTTATATGACTGAAGTCTGTTAGAGGATATGAATGTCATAGAAGGAGCCCTATTCAGGAGCCCCTCTATGAACTAGGACATGTAACTATTATGTATCATCTGCTACTGTTTTTGTAGACTAAAGTAGTATAATGTTGTACCGTGTTAGCCATTGAAAGTAGTGGAAGAGTGAAGAAATCAGGCGATATCTTTTAGAGGCTAATTGAGTATATTTGATAAGTAAGCTTTCAGAAGACTAGCTTCCTTCATCAGACATGGTGGTATAACACCATGTCTGATGAAGGAAGCTAGTCTTCTGAAAGCTTACTTATCAAATATACTCAGTTAGCCTCTAAAAGGTATCGCCTGATTTCTTCACTTTTCCACTACTTTGTAGACTAAAGTTATCCTTCTATGGCTTCCCCAATAAAATAGCTGTTTGTCAGAGATGCCTTAAGCATGACCAGGGAAGTGAAAAACTCCGGGGTCCTAATTCTGGATGGGGAAGACTCTGATGAGACAACCCTTTAAACTATTCCCATATGTATCATGGTGGATACACCAATAATAGTCATGTAAAGGAGAAATGAAAATAAATCACCTAGAGGGTGATAATATATAGACGTCCCTCTATGAAACTTGACTTACAAACTAAAGGTGTGGCTATTGCGTCTGAAGAGCAATATGAATACTCAGTGCTGATGTAAATATGGCTTAATTTTACAGTAAGCTTCTAATTTACTATGACAGTAAAAGTGAAAAAAAATGCTTTGAGCTGCTATGAATAAAAATGAGATCCACTGTTGTTGATTGCACAGCCCTTGAAGTGCATCACTTAAAGACTTCATGAATTTCATGTGATACAAAAGATCTGCAAAATACAGACTGTCTTTTCTTTGGGGGGAACTAGAGAATGTAAATGGAAAGTAACTGAACTTAGTTGAATTATCATCACATGTCACAGAGCTGCATTGCTAAATACTCTTAACATACCAACATCTCCTTGCATAAGACCAGAGTCATCATGGTGATAACACGAGAGACAGCCTCTTATGCCCTAATTTTCATTCTATGTATTCCAAGACACCTTCATTCCCTGGCACAATCAGACTGGTTTACATGTAATTGTATTATGATTGCTTATTTCAGATCTGTGTCATTGGTAGAAAAGCTGAAAGCAAAGTCACTAACTGTTGAACATTGGGTGATGGCTATCAAGAAATAAGGAAGCCACACTGATCTCCATTGAAGCAACAACTTGTTTAATGACAATTACAGATAACATGGTGTTTGAGTAGTGTGTATGTGGTGGGGTGTCCCTCTCTTGACACCCCCCTTAGTGTAAGTCATAGCACAGATCTGGAGACAAAGAGCGGCTATGTAATAGAAAGCTCAGTACAGTGCTCAGCTATCTACAGCATTCCCATAAAGTTTACATAAAGCTGCATCATATTCAAAAGAAAGATGAAAAAGTTGTTATCCCCAAAAATTCTTTAACTTTGGTAACACATTTTTGAAAAAACTAAAGTTAATTTGCTCCTCCCGAATTAAAAATAGAGATTCACCTTCCACCAAGTTGTCCTTTCTATGTGCCATGGTTTTCCGGGCCCATCAAATCTGGTATGGTCTCTGCATGTAAGGCAATGGTCTTAGCTTTAAGTGAAAAGGGCCTCTACAGCTACAAGTTATGATCAAAAAGGTAGTCCCAGAAGTACAATTCAGTCCCTATTCATAGAATGACCAAGACAGCTGAGTACTTTACTTGGCTGTATTCATCTGTAGAGTTTAAATGGAGTGGCAGAGCTAGCTTGCATGGTTGGGCCCCCTGTTCTCAAGACTGGTGAGGGTGCCAGAGATGAGACCTCCAGCAATCTGACACTAGTTATTACCTATTCTGTGAATAAGTCATGTTGTGATACTGGGACAACTCTTTTAACCTAAGTAGTGTCCTCTTTCAGGTTGCCCTATTGGCAAGGAGCAAACCACGTCCAAGCATACTCTTGGAAAGAAGAGAGAAAAAGCAAATCTTCAGCTAAAACTTTTTTTTTTTTATTTCTGGCTAGACACAGACTTTAAGAACTTATGGCATTTAGAGCAGAAACAAATATTCAATGACATGTACAGAGAGCTGCAGTTCAATGAATAGTCAATATAACTACTCTATGTAGTTGTGAATTAAGTAGAAGTTTCCCACAACTTAGGTCCCCCACTCCTGCACCCTATATCATATAGCGGATCATAGTGATTTAGGCAGTTCACAATGTATGTTACATGCACATAGAAGTGGCTGCTGAAAACAGCAGACTGTATGGATTGTGACAAAAGGGCTTGGGAAGGAGGCAGGGTGACCTATCTGGGGGGAGAGGTCACTTACATGCCTGTTAACAGATGACGGCAGACAGAGGTCAATCACCTTTAGTCAATCTCCTCCATCTAATGATGAAACTTGCCCTCACTGTTATCTCAGACTGTGATCTTATTTCTGTTGGGTTGTGGCTGCGATCTTCTGAGGCTGAACATCCCTGTATTGTCAGAGGCAGCAGAGTTTATTGTATGTTCATAGACAGTGTGACCATACATTGTTGTACTGTGTAGTACATTCACACTGTCTGGACAGCTGACCTGGCTGACACACATAATAAGCTTTGCTGCTTCTCACAATGCAGGGACAGTAGCCAAAACCCAACAGAAATAAGATCCAACTTGCCTGAGGAGAACAGGGGGCAAATTGGAAGAGGCCACTTAGCGCCTGCTGTCTTTGGTGACCTCCATCCAGTCAGGTCCCCCTACCATCCCCCCGACACTCATGGCAGCATTTTGGGTGATTTGGGTGGCCATGGGCCAAGACTATGATCTGCCATTGATGCTGTTCTGGAGTTATTGGTTTGAGTATAAAAAATGTTTCCCTCTACGTATCTAGTGCTAGTAGTCCAGCAAATATGATTATATAACTCACCATTAAATTCACCATGCAATATATGTTCCCTCAAAGTTATCTAGAAAAGAAATGGTTCAAGCCCAATATAAGTTTTCCCTGTTTGCAGGGAGTGCATGATTTAACTCTATCATTCCCACAGCACACATTTTATGGATATCCTAACTCACAATGAACATGGTTATATAAGGGACAACTAGACCAGCGCTTAAAAAGCTGGAAGACGACTGGAATGTCTAACTTTCTGCCTTCTGAAATCTTTTTTTTTCTTGGCAAACTCAGACTTTCTGCACACACAGGATATATTTCCGAGCTATTACAGTAGATTAATGACATTGGATTATTAATGTGAGATTACCTAAAGATGATAATGTGCATACAGTCCAGGTGATTAAATATTTCATGGCTAGAAGTAACTATTGGAAAGCTCTGAGAGCCATGAGAGAAAATTAAAGCCGAGAAGCTTGAACGACTCCAGTCCAAAAGCATCTTTATAACAGTTTTAAAAAAAATCTTAAATATTGCCAAAAAATAGCTGAAAATATGAACTACAAAATCAGACTCAATGTGTTTGCAGATGTGGGCAGAGTAAGTGGTTCCATGGGGAAACATGAGGCAGTGTCACCAGATCTTCCCCCCACCCACATAAACAATAGCTGTCTATACAGTAATTTAGCAGCATGGCAGTGTGTATGAAGCCTCTTCACTATCTGCAGCTATATCACATCCCTGCTGCTTCTCTTGTAAACTTCCTCTTCTCCTATCCATGTCTACAATCCCCTGTTTTCATCACTTGATTATGCTACTATTCCGCAAAGTGGTTGTTTAATCATAAGACGCTTGCTTGTGTCAAGTCTTTTCAATTACTTCAGTATGATCCTGCTCTGTAATGAAGGCTGGGGGCTTGTAAGAGTCTGTACACTTCCAACATAAATGAACGACTAATGCTATCATCTTGTTTTCTTATTGGAATGTTTGTAGTGAATTGGGTTACATTTACGAAGCAGAGGAATATATGGCTGGGCTTTTTAATAAATATATTCTTGTAAAGCAGAATTCATTTTCACTGATATACCCAGTGTATAATATAAGTATAATGCAATATCTATATCGCATGTGTGTAAAACTCACTTAACATAGCACCCACTTCTGAATCTAGCATGATACTGATTTGCAGATAGGCTGCTATATACAATGGTAGTGTCAATAAATCTGATATGGGCACTATACTACTGAAACAACTACAATCAGATTAAACACCCAGCTACGGCATCTTCAAGTGTGCCCTAAAAACCCATCAGTGTGATCATGTTCTATATTTCATCACACTTCTTAGCCTAAACTATTTTTCCTACTCTAATCCTCAGAACCTGGCCCTTTCCTCCTGAAGTTACTCTGCACTCCATGCACTTAGTATCTATATATTCTCAGATATCGGATGGTGACTGGCTCATACAACATCAGTTATATGACATTATTTATTAAAAGATGGCTGGACCATTGTACCAACCAAGTCCTCTGACCTCTTGTGTCCCCACATTTCCTTATAAATTGTAAGCTTGTGCGAGCAGGATGGACCCTCGCACATATTGTTTGATATGTTAATGGTTTTGCTACACTGTAATGTCTTATATTGTCTGCTCATGTATTCTCTGATTTATAAAGTACTGCAGAATACGTTGGCGCTAAAATTATTATTATTGCATAAATTGGTTTTCAAGATCTTTAATGAACACTCCTAAATCATTTGCCAAATACCAAAAGGGACTATCTACAGGATAGGTGATAAAAGTCTAACTGGGACCCCCACCAGTCACTAGAACAAGGGTCCCAAGCTTCCGTTCTTCCTCACTATGTGTCCACAGGGAGTCAGCATTTGAATGGCGTGTTGGTTACACATACCCTTGGTGCTGGATTCAATATTTATGGGGTTGATAGAAATAGTATGGGGTCCATCTGTTCCTGTTAGCCCCATAGAAATAGAGGTGTGACCACTACTCCATTCAAAGTTCTCTTCTCTGTGGTCATACAATAAGAAAGGATGGGGGGCTCGAGATTCCAGCTCTAATGACCACCAGCCTTGGTTAGGTGATTAATGTCCTTTATGAGACAACCCCTTTTACTTTCAAACTCTGCACCTTTCCCATGTCAGATATTAGGGCCCCCTCACCACTTCATGTGGAATTACGTATTGTCCTTCTTTACATGACCATGGCTGCCAATCATGTATAGTCGACAGTATAAATCGACAGGAGACCTCCGTATCTGATGGGCTAGGCATGGTGCCAGATTGGAAAGTAAAGTATATTACAATTGTTTTACATTTTATGGTAATATCAGTATTTTTATTATGCTGGAAAACTTAATGACATTAAATTTGCCCCTTTAAGTATAAATTGAAAGAAATTGTTTAGCTCCAGACAATGGTTATTTAAGAGGATCTTGGAGACCAAACAACATGCAATAATATCAGATAGTAACACAGTAACAGTTTGTAAGGCTGAAAAAAGTCCATCCAGTCCAGCTTATTATCCAGCAGTGTTGATCCAGAACAAGAATAATATTTGTTACAGGTCCCCTCAAGTACTATTTGAGTTCATTCTTCGGCAGGGATGGATTATCCATATACTTTCAAAGTCTTCGTAATAATGAACAAGTTACGTGACATATTATAGTTCTAGCATAGCTTTAGCGATTATCTTCCTTATAGTATTCTTGGATATCGTTACAATTTACGTGCGATCCATGGAGCTCGCTTTCATTATGACTAGATATGTATATACACTGGTCATATTTCTTTTCCATCTTCTTGACTAAGATCCTTCACCTTTTCTACAGTTGCCTCCCCATGTTTTGGATTGTACACAGACAAGATGTTTAGCATATTATCTATTGAAGATGATATAGTCAGTCATTAAAATTGCCTCATTAAAAAAATGTATGAACTTTCTTTGTGGTCAACTATAAAAGTGAGATCAAAAGACCATGGTAGGAACCATAAATTTCTGCTCCTCCCTTCACAGGCATACTCATAGACTAAATTACAAGCTGCAAGCAGAGGAAACCCGGGAGTGCATACATTATATTTTCCCTGCTGGGCCTCAGCATAGAGTATATAGTCAGTTATTGACCATAAATCTTAAAAATGTAATTTAAGTATAAAAATTTGGTCATATGAAATGCTTACATGTATTAGAAGGCTGCAGTGATCCTGTCAGGTTATGCACATGGTGGTTTTAAATATTCTTTTTGAAGCTCAGAAGGTTTCAGTCTGTATTTTACTAAGCTCTTAAACAGGATTTTTCACCTCTCTTGAGATGTCTATTTTTGTAAATACTTGCATTGGCCATGAAATCACAATTCTGGAGAACCTTTTCCTAGAACTCCGTGTTGTACTGTTCATCTGTTATTGCTCCTAGAAATTTATGGACATGTACTGTAGGTGTTACCATTCCCCAATTTCAAAGGGGTGTGCCCACCTAGTCTGATACTGCCACCGCTGATTGGACAATGTCAGACTGTGCAGGGACACTCCCCCACACCTAGTTCTTAGTTTGCTCATTTCTCGGAGGAATAACAGAGGACTGGAACAAAATTCTTAAAAAAGATGATACAGGTCACCTGGGGAGTACTATCATAAAACAAATAAAACAGACGTGTGAAATATTTAACTAGAGTGCAATGTCTGAATGCTGATATTATTAAAGATTTGGACAAATTATTTGATGTGAGTCAAGTATACATATTTAATATATGGTAAAGATTTGGAAAACCTAAATAATTCTATTCTAATTTTGCTGAAATTTTTCTTGAAATATACTGCCAACTGGAACATGTGGCTGGTAATGTTATTTGATTATGGAAATATGTGACATCAAATTTTGCTTAAATCTCCTTCACTGGATTTAAAGAACTTAGAAGGTAGGAGGCCAGTTATGGTTCCATGTAAAGAAAACTTTGTATTTTTACTTGAGTGGCTAGAACAGCTCTTTGCATTGACTAGGACAGTTTGCATTGACTGTTCCTTTGTGTGCCAATGCATTTATTATTAATACAATATATAAGAAGATTTTGCAATTGCCTTGGAAAGTGAATTCTATTAACTATCTTTTCAGCGTAAATGTATATACATATATATACATATATATATATATATATTCACACACAGTATTTTATTACATAAAAAGTAGACCTAAAATAGTACAAATGCCTGAATATGCAATGCAGCTGAACTTTCTTTTCTATGGAAATATAAACATAGACAAAAAAATTGGACCTCATCTCCAAATTTAGCAAAGATCATGAACCTCCAGATTGCAAAACACGATTATATCACCACCAGCTTAAACCTATTAAACAAGGACCATACAGAGTTCCCTGTTATTAAGGGAGACACTGAACAAAGACAACATTTGCCATCATTGAGACTGTAGTGAAGACATACACCAGACTTAAATAGATGTATTGTTCAGATAAGTTATTAGGGAGACAGTTTCAACTTTATAATGAACTTGTCTTCTCATCGAGTCTTTTTATCGAGACCCGCTCCATGCACTGAGATCCTTGTCCCTGCTCTAGAAGTATTATAATAAACAAAGACTCTTCTTGATCATCAGTCACAGCTTCATGAAATCACAAGAGCTACCCCAGAGCTTTGTAAAATTCTTTCATTGGTCTCCGAATGTGTATCTATATGGAAAATAATATCTCTTGCTACCATAAAAATCTTTAGGTAGCTGTTGGTTTGCCGTTATTTGACCCTATGGCCCATCTGGATAAGAAGAGGGAATTAAGCTGGGGTCAGACATCTCTGGTGGCAGCCTATTCCTCCAACAACAAAAGTAATGGGTATGTTGAAATGCAATAGCCCAACCCTTATCTCCCCTGACATCTTTTGTCGAGAAAAAGTCAGGACATCCCCTTACACATTAGATGGTTGGCAGTCTCTGTAAAACTGTAGGGTTTGTTCAACATTAATCTAATGTGCATGGACTCTTAAAATATATTTAAACTGATCATTGAAGGCACCAGATTCTGGTTCATAGTCTGGCATGGATTTGGTATTTAAAAGTGACATTTCCACCGCTCTGTTTTTGGACAATTGAACAAAACCAAAAATGCCTGAATATTCTGTGTTTATAGCCTAGATAACAGTAGTGAAACAAAGGCAGCATTTACTGTGAAGTGATGGTAATTACAATAAACCGCACAGGCTCCTGTAGCTTCAAAAAACACACAAGTCTATTTTTGGACAGAAGTTCTCAATTTTTAAGCCTAGCAAAATGAAGATTTCAGATCTCAAAGTAGCCATCGGGTGAGGAGTCTTTCGGTGTCAGGCTATCCCGTCTACCTCTACCAGAGACTTATATACTATCCCACACTGGACAATCCATACATTGTTGCTGATCTTGGGCAGCAGTGCTCAATTTGATAAAAACTGTAAAATGCAGGCATATATCCAGTTACTGTAAGTTCACATGTGCATGTGCATACGTGGCAGCCCAGAAAATGCATGCAGCTTTATATAAATATGGATGTACATTAAACACATGTGCCCTCTTATTTTATATTAGTTGGGATTATAGAATTTGCCACATCTCAAAATTATTTTTGTCTGGAAAAGGAATTTCAGTTTCCAGTAATTAGTGAATTTGAGCAGGTTAGAAAATACTGAGATCTATGATTTACCTGCGCTGGTGCCTGCACCGCTTGTGAGGTCCCCACCCATCAGACCACCTAAGAATTAAAAAAATGGCATAGTCAGCATTGCTGCCATTTACCACAGATACCACATCTTAACTCACTTCCATGAAACTTAAAAGTCCATTGAAGGAATTTGTACTATGAACTTTGTGTATTTGTGATAACAAGAAAAAAAAAATAATCCTGAGGTTGCGCTTCGATATATATAGCCAAACTGTAAAATGTACAGCTCAGAAAGGATCATTTTTTAATTCATTAAGTTTTATACTATTACTTGTCATTGTATAAAATAAATGAAACTCTAGAGATGAGTAAATTTCCAGAAATTTGCTTTGTGTTCAATTCAATAGAATTTAGCGGCAGCTCCTAGAACTGTATCCAAACACTTACAAGCTCTTTAACACAGAGAGGATTAGTAATGTCAAAGAAACAGCAACTTACATCGCTATAGGTAAACGGATGGGTACCGACAGACTGTTTAAAAAACACTCACAACGTTGTGAGATTTTTTTATGCCTTTTAAATCTCTGTGTTCTTCTCATCTGAAAAATCACAGCCACCATTTTGAGTGATTTATGCTGAACATATGCCAAAAGTTTTGGATTCACCAAAATCCACAACTTTTGGGAAATTTGTAATTTTTTTGATTTGTTCATCTCATCCATTTCTGTCAAATCCTATGCATATACATAGAAACAAAGTTTCAGTTCTTTTTTTATCCACAAGCACACACATGACTTGACTAGTATCAGGATATGGTATGTTGGGACCATCGGAGGATCTGATCATGTGTTTAAGGCTGCTTCCACACAAAATATATCCGTTTTTTTTTGTGCAAAAAAAAAATAAAATTGATACTGTCTTTTTTAGTTTTCAACATCACCTAGCAATGAATCTGTGAAAAATGGAAGAAATCCACACCCCCATAGACTTGCATGGCCAAGACAAGTCTCAGTGTCTCTTGGTCCGTGAAAAAAAAATCGGATGTGTGAATGACTCCATTCACTATAATGGGGCCTTGTGCTGTGTCCTTGTCCTTGTACTGACCACTGACAACACTAGGACAGAAAAACTGTTAGTGTGAAAGGGCCCTAATTGCAATGTAGCTGCAATGTGCAAGGCAAAAACCCAGGAGAAAAGTAGGTTGTCACTTCAAGATTACCATAGAAACTCTTCTAGTTAAAGGGGTTGTCCAGGACCTGAAGGTAATTTATATTGACTTATTCACAGGCTATCAGTATCAGATCAGTTGGGGGTCCAATACCTGGACCCTGTCCTGATCAAGTACTTTGTCTTCCAAAAGCCACTATATATTTGGCCGGAAGCAGCCCTGCTCCTATTCAAGTGACTGGGAACAAAGTTGCAGTTCAAAGCACCATTGAAAGGTGTATACAGTGTACAGGGCCTCATACACTGTAATGGTGGCACCTGGACCTGTAGCCCTGCTCCCATTCAGTTGAACATACACATATAAAGTCATATACTTAGTGGCTTTTGGCAGTCAAAATACCTGATTGGTACAGGGTCCAGGAGTTGGACCCCAACTGATCTGAACCTGATGGCCCGAACTCTGGAGATAGACGTGAACATAAGTAGATTTGGCATATCCTGTGAATATATAATAAAAGTCTAAAGTTTAAAATCCCTACAATATTTTATGTTTTTGGGTTTTTTTTGTACAACTGTATATAGTTCAGGTATCCAGAATTGTACATTTTGGTATTGTAGAAAAGCAGCCACTTTGTAGATTAGGACAGATAGCTCCTCCATATTACACTATTTCAAAGGTATAACTACCAGGGTAGCAGGCAGAGACAATTGCTAAGGAGTCAAGAGGATCCACCACCACTAATAGGTAGGGAAGTTACGGAGAACCATTGATAATAAAAGGTTAGAATGAAAGGGGCAGTGGAAAAAAACATGCACATGATAGAAACCAATAAAAGGTGGAAGAATCACATGAGACTAAGTATACGTAAAAATTAATCAAGTATTTCATGTCTTGAAATCCTGTAGATGGTTGTGGTGCAGTAGGGGCCCATTCCAGGACTTTCATGCTATGGGCCCCATAGTTCTTTGGTACGATCCTGCACTATTTTGTATAAATTTAATAGTTCCAATTCAATACTGCTTTGTTAACATCCATTGTGAGAAAAACACACACTTACACTAACACTTAGCATAGTCAGAGGTGGGCCATAAAGAATTCAAGCAACGTTCACAAGGTGCTTGGTAGATTTTACCGCAATAGAATGTAATCTCCAAGAAAAGAATAGTTGCATTATATAAAATTATATTTGCAATATGGTAAATTCTGGTATTTCTGCTGCCAGTTACACTAAAGATTCAAACACATGGCCGTATTATATCCCTATATATAATCTGTATATTCAGTGTTAAGGACAGCATAAGGTCTTACAACCATCTTGCAAGTAAAAAGTTTTAGGAAATGGTTTCCTAATCTCCCCAAATGGGATTTAATCCTATCCTTGGCACTTAATATACAAGCACAGCCATTTTTTTTGCATAATCATAATAGTATCATACCTGTGTTACCTGCACTCGGTGGCCGATGTGTCAAGCCAGGAGACATGCTGTTTCTTTGCAAGGTTTGATGGGACAATGGCAGAAGGTTGTGGTTACCCAGTGAACCAGCTGGATTACTGTAAGCCAAATTGTTTGGATTGGTCACTGGGATGGAAACCGGCATCTCAAAATTGGGAGGTGGAACAGCCTGCAGATAAAAAAAAAAAGCAAAAAAAATTAGGGTATTGATATATTTTTTTTTAATGCAAAGCCAATCAATGGAAGTGTACAACTAGGGAAACTATGTTTGACTCTTATGGTAATAGATACAACCCTGTAATTTGTTGTGAAAACTAGAGGCCTCCAAACCCTTTTTCCATCCAACCCTATACTTGCATTAAAGACAATTAGATGGTCACGTAATTAATATTTCACACCATAACGTTGTAATATTTCTATTTTTGTCATTTATATGACATGTGGATATTTTATAAAATATATAAGAAAAAACAAAAATATAGAAAATAAAAACAAAACTGCACTATATTATCCCCTTTCTCAATTCCCCTTCCTTTTCCTTTGTATCCAGGTTATTTAAAAAATGTTTAATAAAAACACAAAAAGTACAACTAAAGGATATTCTCACAGCTCTAATCCTCTTTTATGAGTAGACATTTTCTTCAGCTGACATTAATGTAAAAGGTTATTTCCCTTTAAACAGTAAATTCTCTCATTCCAATTAGTTTAGCCGAGAATGTGCAGCCATTTTTATATTTATTCATAATTGTATGTCATATTTTAATGTTTTTTTATGCAAAAAAAAAATGAAAAAGGCTGCTTCATATTTCTTTTGAAAAGTACAGTATGTAATCTGGGAAAGTGCGATCACTATCTAAACCTGTCCTCCAATATTAATAAAGTGACTCAATGATATGAGATCATTGAAATAGTTATAGTCATATAAAAATAATTTAACAATCTTTATAATATGAAATCTGGTTTCATTAACAGTGACTAGTTTACTTATATAAATACTGAGACTAGACTACTACCAGCAAACAAGCAAAAAAATTCTCCAATTCCATAACTCAATAGTAAATATCATTACTACTCAGTATTAGCCATTCTGTGGTTTAAAATAAATAATAAAAAATATAAACCCAGTATAAACAGACTCCTAGAAGTAAAAGGAAAAACATGTAAAGATTTTTACAATAAATGTAACATTCTTTAAGTATTTCTTGCTGCCAAAGCCAGATGTATTGTAGAAACTAATTTACAGAACATATATTTGCTCTGGGAAAATGTAATAATTTTATGGTTCAAATCAATTCCATGGTTTTGTAAATGTGAATGCAAGATTTATCCTTTACCATGGTCACAACTGAAAAGCACTGAAAAATGTATCAGGAAGGGCAAGGGTTACTCTTTCAATTTCACCTTAATATTAGTATATAAAATAAAAATTTATATGAACATTATATTGTTTTTTTTTATCAAGATACCTTTTTAATATGGTATCATCGATCTAATCTATCTATCTGTTTCTATCATCTATCTATATTTCGATCTAATCTATCTATCTATCTATCTATCTATCTATCTCATCTATCTATCTCATCTATCAGTCATCTCTATCTATTGATCTATGTTTATTGATTTATTGATCTGTTTTATCTAGCTATTGATCTGCCTATTGATTTCTTTATCCATTATCTATCTATCTATCTATCTATCTATCTATCTATCTATCTATCTCTATCATCTATATTTCCATCTATTTTATCTATATTATATCTATACTTATTGGTTCATTGATTTACTGATTTATTTAACTATTTAGCTGTCTATTGCTTAATATAGATTTTTATCTATCTATGACAAAAGGCTACCTGTATACTAATGTTCCGAAACCTATACATTAACTATACTATGTGCTGTTATTTTCAATTGGATTTTCCATAAGCAGCACAATGCTTGAACTAAAATAGCTTTTCTGGGGATTTCTGCTGTGACCATAACAGAGTGAACATGACCCGCAAACATTTCTCTGGTAAGTAGATGAGCTTCTCTAATTTTAAGGCATTTTAGTAAAGCACTCTAATGATGTTCTACTCATAAGTACAAATGCAAGTATAATTATTATCAGATGTTTTTGAACCACAGAATTCATGTCCTTAGGCATTTTCTGCGGAAACCTAAGCGACCCTTTTCATGAAGTGCCATAGCCAGCTTTTTCTGTTGGCACATGCTATGTTTTCTTATGGACGGAGAAGTCAGGTTCTTTTTCGTACTGGTGGTTAAAGATATAACCCATGTTTCATATCCACAGCTCAGCTTTTTCAATGGATCTTTCTTTCTGCATGAGCAAAGGCGTACCGTTGTGCATTTTAACTGCAGGGCTGTGTTTTCTTACCACCCCTAGTTTGTGGTCAGGTGGGCAAGACAAACCAAAAATGGATCTAGTGTGCCATGTGTTTAGAGCGTCTGTGAGGCTGTCATTTTGATGGTGCCATCCTTCCTGTGTAAAATGGCAGTGTCCAGCCTTCAGACCAGGACACCCTATACTTTTAAACCACAAGAACCACAGTCTGAATTGCCTTTTTGTGGAGCACAAGGTCAGTAATTGATTCTCGACTCCATTTGTTTTATTTCAAGGTTTTCGTTGCAGAGGTTTTCAAGTCCATATATTTTGTTTTAGGAGCGGCTCTGACATATTAAGCCATTTATTCGACTGCTCCTCTTTTAATCATGGAGAGAAGAGCAAATAAATTCTAGATAAGACAGTCACATGGCTTCTTGCTATGATAATGATCTCATACAAGTGTACAGTGATGTTTACTGTACTTTGGGGCCGCTGCACATTCCAGGCTGCTCTGGTGAAGCTGAAATTCCTTCTATATTTATGATCTGTGCTCTCTAATCAATATTTGCATAGGACAAGTGAATCATTCTAAGACTTGAGGATTTCATCTAAACCTCCTCTCTCCCTGCCTGATGGTAATCCTTTCCTCCTGTCCATCTCAATGCCAACAGCTGCTTCTGCTGTGATCAACACGGGTTTTAAAAGGCATTCGTGTCCCTGCTCTCAAATTGCATCTCTGCTACATAAGCATCTAAAAGAGCTTGTGTGAAAACATACTGTAACTATCCAGTCACCCAAGAATTTGAGGGCAACTGAACAGGGTGGCACAGATGGAAAAGCACCGAGATGACTTGTGAATTAACAGTAGAGGCGCACAGTTAACCAGGAATGACATGTATGCACGCACATCTACCGTGTCTTGTAGAATATACATATCAGTATTGGGTTATAAGTGGATTATATACCCGCACTTTCATTTATAATGTATATATCCCTGACTGTAGCGACATCATGTGTTACATATCTTATTTTGTCTGTTTCTAAGTCTCTTATATATTCATTGTATCAAAACTAAAGGTATCCTGTGAAATAAGTCATATGAAAAAGTGCCTAGTCTATAAATTAACACCTTTCTATAGTACCATCAAATAAAAGAAAGCAGGAACAGCATGGAAAAGTGTGTGTGTGTGTGTGGGGGGGGGGGGGACACCTACCAATGTTTTCATGAGGTCCTATATTAACATGAAAAAGCAGGCATGTTGCAGAAGCGAACTTAAAACACGAGGGCCCCATAGCTAAAAAAGATGGGTACCCCATATCAGCACTCAGATGGGTACCCACCACTAATAAAGATTCATACCATTGCATAACTGGTATCAAGGGCTCAGTGTTTATTTGCCCTTTATCTACCCTTTTTGCAATCCTTACAGCAACGAAAGACATCAGATCTCTCTCTATTCACAATGCCATTCATTAACTGGGATGCAACCTATCTGAGATGGCGCCCTCTCTTCTTCATGGGCCCTAGAGCAAGTTGCATGGATTGCATATTTTATGGATGCCCCTGGCATGTAATTACCATCTTATTACCATGTGTCATTACTCTGGATGGTATGGATTCGATTATTGTATACACGTCTTGCAGAGGTTGACCAGACCTCTGGAGAAGTGCATAGTTGTACAGCCATGTACATTGCAATAGTCAGAAAACAGTTCTTTACCATAATAATTTCCTAAGATTTTCTCAGAGAAACTCAGTATTGTGCCCATAGGGCTAACTAAAAAGGACCTGTCTCCTTTCCTGACATGTCAGTTTTAGTATTGCATTTGCCATGAAATAACAATTGTAATTTATCTTCTAATAACTCTATGTTGTGCCCTTCCTCTGTTATTTTATCTGGAAATTTTTGAGTAGTTTGTCAGGTGGGTGTTGCCATCTGGGGCTGTGTCTCTGCACACTTTGACACTGTCCAATTAGTGCTGACAGAGGCACACCCCCCAAATGGTAACACCCCTTTGGCTAACTACTTATAAATTTATAGGAGGAATAACAGAGGATGATTAGAGAGGATGAACAAAGATGATGCAGAATAGTTATATTATGGGAAATACAATTATGTATAGACATGTCAGGAGCAGAGACCAGTCCTATTGAATAGCATAGGACCTCAAGGTCTAGGAGATTGACTGTGGCTTCTGAAAACACATACAAGCTCACTAGTAGTGTCAGACACACCAGGAACTATAGCAAATGCCAAAATTACTGTCAGAGGCTTGCTTTAAAAGATATGGGCACCATTGAACTGATTTTTTTATTGTTCATTTTTTTTTTACCAATTACAACATTTAGCAACTAAATAGCCTTTACTAAAAACTACCAACCATGTGGCTGCTGTAAAGTGTGTGTAAATCCTTCACTTAGTTGGCTACACTGCTTAATGCTGCTGGCTTTATTCATTCTCCCTTCTCTCAGCGTTAGAGACAGCAGTAGGGAGAGGGAGGAGAATCATATAAGAATACAGTGTGGATTGGGAGGCAAAGCATCCCATTATAAGGGAGGGCAGATAACTTTTGCTATAGCTAGGGATGGAAGCATACACAAAGCAGTCTAAATGCAGAGTGCAGAGAGAAAGCAGAAAATCCACTGCACACTGTGTGGGGGGAGGGGAATAATTCCTCAGCATCAGTGTCAGATTAAAGGGGAAGAGATCCCTTATGGACTACACCAAACACAGAGACTTCACATCTAGCATGTATTGCTAAGAGGGAAACATCCATGTGAGAAAAGTCTGAAACTAAGTGCAAGTTGCAAACTGCATATATGGGGGCATAAATAAAATGAAGGAATAAAGATTTCACTTAATCTAACATCATAACACTGACATAAAATAAAAATCATGCCCAACCTGCCCATAGCTTAACTCAAGCAATAGTCAGTATTGCTTAAGTAAATTGGATTATTTTTCACATAAGAAATTCTACCATAGTAAATTCCTACTGAAATATTACCCATGTTAAGCAGACGGTTCGACAATAAGCAGAATGGAGAGAGAATAGAAAAAAAACCCACAGCACACATTTACATACGTATGTCATCCCACTCAAAGAAAACAATCAATCATTTGATGATTTTCTATGCATGTAAACATGCATCTCATTATACATTACATCAAAAACAAAACAGAGAAAAAAGCTCATGCAAAGTTATTTCTCTTAAATGACTGGCAAGGCATATGAATTTGAGGGCTGGCATATTAAATTTAGATCTACATTGCCAACATAGAAACGAATGCGGAAAACTTCGGAGGAATCAAAGCTCACCAGTGCCATAGTATCACCCCAGCACGCCAATGAGGTTGTGTCCTAGCAAAAGGGATTTCATGCAGTCATCGCTATTAGCATTTAACCATCTGGTGCGGGCATAGCTGATGTAAATTGATCTTGATATGGAGGAATCAACCCCCGTTCATATGTTGTATACAGACATCATAGAGCAGGTTCCGATGCTTACGATCCCCTCTATTAGCCAGAATATAGGGCCACTTTGTAGGAGTTTAGGCAACCATGTATTAAATGGTTTATTATTTTATTGATTTATAAGGCTAAGGCCCCACGTTTTTTTTTTTTTTGTTGTTGCAGATTTTTTAAGCCATATCTAGTAGGAATGGGAAATATAGGAAGCTCTTATACTTATCCCTTCTACTCAATACTCTCCTGGTTTTGGCTCAAAATCTGTAACAAAATCTGTAACAAAAAAAGCAGCTTTTCCGCAATGTGAGGCCTTAGCCTAAAACTATATTTTTCCTGCAGCAGTCACAACAGGGACTTACTCCAGATGTTTTCTGGGGATGACAGGAGACGGATTTGTGTCTGCATTCTGAAAGGTGTTGTGCCTTTGGGACAGCCCCTTTAATGACCATCTGTCTATATAACAACTGCTTGAACCCCTTCCCCACATCTGCAGTAATGGTACAGCAGATGTCAGGTGCCTAAACATGGTGCCCACTCAGGGATCATCTCTGATCCCAGGTCCTTAACTCCTCATATGCTGTGGTCAGGGCACCTAGTGTCAGAGCTGTTCTGTTTGTATGACAGCTAGGAGCCTTCTGAAGGTTCCCTGGCCTGCCATACAAATATTACTATTGAGCTCTGCCTGTAATACTTGGGATGAAAGGTTTCATTTAGAGGGGGCGCTTTATTTAAGTTTAGGGTTCTAGTTGGCATGTAAAGGGTGTATATGGATTCAAATACACTAAATAGATAGCATTGTCACAATGTTGTCACTGTAACCAGGAAGTGGAGAGGAGAGCAGGTGAAACCCTTAGATGGTAAAACCCCTTTAAGATCTATGTGCATAAGCCTGAATTATCCCTTATCTGAAGTTTTATATAAAACCTAATTTCATTTTGAAGGTATGATTCCTATAATATGTGTACCTACGAAAAATATTTTTAAGCAAGTACACCTCATTATATGGAAGTTAAGGGTCTTTGGCTGTTATTAAATGGCTCATAACCAGGGAAGTTTTGAGATTAACCTATTAAATATGTCACTCAGGAATTAGAATTTACTTTTTTTGCATTGAAGGGACTTTAAAAGATATTGAGGGAGTATCATAGCAATTTAAGAGGTTTCAAAAGAAAACCAGCACTGCAAGGGTTAAGGGGTGTTACGTCAGCGGGAATTAGCAGACCAGCCATGTGACCTCGGGTACTTACAGGTATTTTATGGCTCTTGATCATATTATCAAACTCTTCATTTATTTTTTTATATTTTTCTTCAGTGCGTGGGGTGAGGGCATAAGAGGAGTCGGGATCAGGGCTGTCACAGCCTTTGTGTTCTTTCTTGTTCAATGCCTGCCAGGTTTAGAGAAATATCACAAATATATCAAAAACTGAATAGTCGCTCAAGGTACTTACACACAATCTTTGCCTGCTGATCATTAGATCAATATCTTCATTAATCTTTCTGTACTTGTCCTCAGACTCTGGGCTGTGACCTACAGAATCGTCTGCATCAGGATCTGGACTATCACACCCATTGAGGCCTTTCTTTCTCAACGTCTGAAATACATAATTTGGACATTTCAGTCCGCAGTATTATATACAAGCTGGGTCTCAGGAGCATAACTCGAGGTTCTGCTTTATATAACATAAATACAAAGAAATTGATATTTGTAAATACTGAGCTGGAGAAGAAAGGGTAATGGAAGTAGTGTGAAACCATGAATAGACAAGCTAGTTGCCTTCAACCCCCTGCATATACATTGTACTTAAAGGGGTTGTCTGACCCCAAAAAGAATTTTCATATTGATGACCCATCCGCAGCATAGGTCGCCAGTATGTGATGTGTCCTGTGATCTGTCAGGGTCTGACACCCAGACCCCATACAGATCATTGTTCTAGCAGCCTTGGGGTGCTGGAAGATGCTAGTGGATGTGCAACACATGCAGCACTGCTCCTGTTCAATATGAGTGGTGCAGCATGAGCTCCAGAAGGTTGCTAGAACAGATGATCTTTGTGGGTGTCGGACCCTGACAGATCACATACTGATGATCTATTCTGTGGATAGGGCAAAATGTTCATTCAATGTAAAATAAAGAAAAATATGATCTAATATTCAAAAACTCATTGAGGGACCCACATAGTTCTGGAATATTTAAGCTAAGCTAGCCCCCTTCTGTGTCGTGGCTTAACTAATAACTGACAACCACACCATCTGTAAAGAGAATGGGTAGAAGATCCCTGCACCTGAAGCTGTGTTACAATGTCACAGCGTACAGAAGAATCAGATTTGTTCTTATTACAGAGTTTCAAAAACCTCAATAAAAAGTTGTTCAAATGCAAAAAGTCTATTGCAACACTGCGGATGGGCTACAAGCTGTGTTGCCTTCCTGAAATCTGAGAGCAGGAGGTGGGGTTGTCTTAAGCAACCATTTAGACATGTGGTTTTTATCTTTTATCTTATTTAAGAATAACATCAGAATCTACTTGTTTGCTAGGGATAACACCTGCAACCTTTTATCTGCTTTTAGATCATTTTAAGAATGACATTGAAGAGAAAGGTCAAACAGAAAGTTTATACATTTTGTATCATGCTGTATTTTCCATTTTCAAGCCCATATACAACACTGTTTGAGGGAAAAAAATCAAAGGTGGTATTGGGTGGAAGCTTCTCAAATGCACGTTCCAGAAGTGTCATACTATCTTCTTTGATTATTTTTACACTTAGTGGGGCAGACACAACCTTTATGTATCTAGAATATTTTTATTCTACATTGATGTTCTACAAAATATTGCACACGGAAAATATACTTTTTCTCTCTCAATATAGCTTACAGTCTTTGTCAAGGCACAAATGCTAAGAGCAATATCTCTACAAATGGACATCAGCCAGCCTTGTAGCTACTAGGTCATCTATGTATTTACAAAACTACTGTCACTTGTAACGAAACCTTTTTATTTCTCACACTCTAAACTTTAGAGTCTAAAGAATGTGTACGCCATTGACCTACTGGGGGCTCAGCAGTGCAATGGTTTGGATAATTTTTTGACTTTCTGTACAATGGCTACTTTAATAATAATGGCTATTTTAATAAACTAGGAGGAAAAGCAAGTGCAGAAAAAATAGTTGTTAGATTGACGCCCCAAGTTGCGAAAACACAGCTTTTTTTGTTGCAGATTTTTCAGCGTTTTTTTGAGCCAAAGACAGTAGTGGATTGAGCAGAAGGTAGAAATATAAGTTTTTCCTATGTATTTCCCTTTCCTTTTGTAGCCATTCTTGACTTTGGCTCAAAAAAACGCAACAAACTGTGCGTTTCCGCAACGTAGGGCCTCAGCTTTAAAGTGATTGTTCCCCTGGTGTCTACTTTCATTGTTTGCCTCATATCAACATTACACAGGGCAACTTGCATTCAGCAAATAATGGGGCAAATTTACTAACACTGGCGTATTGTAACTCATGCCAGAAAACAGGAGTGGGTTATAATAAATCTGTCGGCTTGAGCCGCGAATGCTTGGCCTACCCTGATCCCCACCTGGTGAAAGAAAGGGCCATCTCCTACCATTTTATGTCTACGATTCCTATTCAGACCTATGTGTCTCCATGGTATCAGACTACAAACAAACCTTGTGTAGTCTGATCTTGCAGCTATAATCCCTTCCATTTGTGCCCTCTTTTTTGCAAATGTACTAAATTATATTAGGATTAGTACTGATTATACATGCTAAAAAATGCATATCTTGTGTATACATTTGCTATGATGTGTTTAATGAGCAGGTTTTCTAGGCATTATCCACACATGTATATGTTTATGTTGGAAACAATCTCTCCCCCTTCATTAAGAATCTTTTATATATATTTATATATCTTTATGGATAATATGCATAGGCATGAACCAGGAATGCAATGTGAGCACAGCTCTTGGTAACCCATGGAAAAAATAATCTGGAAGAAATTCAGTTTACTATTTATGAAATGCAGACATTAATATGATATGCATGGTAAGAAATGCTAATTAAATAGAGGAAAAGAAATATATAACACTAGAGGTGACATTATACGGAAGATTGCGAAAATCATTAAGGGTATTTCTTTTGAAGATTGACATGTTTAGAAGAGATACAGCTGTACAATGTTAAAGTAAACACCTATGGGAAAATAACACATAGAGCAGAACGTACAGATAAACGTTTTCCCATACATTATCTTCAGGTACTCGAAGGCATAAACATGATTAAGGTGAGAAACAGTGAACATTCACTTGTAGAAGTGGACAAATTCTACGTATTGCTAATGTATACACTTCAGCAGAATATTATACAGAGTGTTTGTACAGATAAGATCTTTAGTCTCCATATTTAATTTATGTCAAGTATTGTGGAGAGACTTGTCGACAGTCTAAAGCAGGGGTAGGCAACCTTCGGCACTCCAGCTGTTGTAAAACTACAACTCCCAGCATGCATACTTACTCTGCTGTTCTTGGACCTCCCATGGAAGTGAATGGAGCATGTTGGGAGTTGTAGTTTCACAACAGCTGGAGTGCCGAAGGTTGCTGACCCCTGGTCGAAAGTATCTGAAGATGTCGCAACTTTTCCTCATATGGCTGGGGTAAAAAAGGGTCAGGTATATTAGATTTTAGCATGCTTGATCTTTTTGTTCTCAGGGAAGATAGGCTGCCACCAAAGTTGTGTATTCTCATGATAAACTGGCCCCAATGTGACATGTTCCTTGCCATATTACAAAGATATTGGGGAGATTTGAAACACAAATTGAACCACTATGCAGCATTTTTACCAATTTGCCACCAAAAGCCAAACTGAGGCTAAAGCCCAACGTTGTAAAGAGGCAGCATTTTTGCCACTGTGGAAACACCACGGCAAAAAAACGCTGTGTTTTACAGTACCTGCAAAGTGAATGAGATTCTGGAAATCGTAACATTTCAATTATACCAACGGAAACACTGGCGTTTTCCGTATATGTTTAATAAGGGTAGAAAAACACAATGAAAAACGCTGTGGAAAAAAAATGCAATGCGTTTCTGCTGCGTTTTTTCCACATTGTTTTTTATTTGTGTTCCACTATGTGGGGCCTTAGCCTGAAACAAAAAAATGAAGTCATAAATGTAACTTCAAAAAACGTCCTCATGATAAATTGACCTGATGTGGCAGCTTCCATGCCATATTATAGAGATATTGGGGAAATTTATCATGGGAGGAAATTTTAAAATCAATTTCAATGGAATCTGCATGCCATAATTTGTGTCAAATCTATCAAAGGTTGCAAGTTGTTTGATAAATTTGGCACATATTTAAGTCTATCACTTAGATATTATTCTATACCACCTTCTTACCGCAGTTTGTGACAATTTTTGTAATTCTTCGACACTAGGTTCACACTATGGCTGGCTCTCCATTGTATGGGTCTGTTTGGGGGCTCGAACAATGGAGAGGCGGACCGCTAAAACAGTGGTTACACACAGAGCCGGCGGACCCCATTGACCATAATGGGGTCTGTTGGGCATCTCTCATTTTTGAACCCAAAGCGGCAGAGGAAAAAGTCCTCCATGCAGGAATTTTCCTCCACCGATTATTGACGGACTTTGATGGAGACTCCAACGCAGATATCAACCTAGCCTAAAAAGTCACATTTGATACTGTGAATCTGGTGTATAGACATCTAAAAGGGCTAACCTCATCCAGTAAGTGGTGTAAAATTTGAAAATGTCAGAAAAAAATGTTGAAATAAAAATCTGAAATCTCTACTTTGTAACTTTTTAATGCCAAGTGGAGGGCTTCATAAATTTCCCCCAATCTTCCCTTGAATAAGCATCATATAGTGTCAGAAGAATTCCCTTAGGCTTCGGAATACAGCATGAAGCTGTAGCGAATCCATGTAGACTGTAGAAAGTCCTTGCAATTGGCTGCGACATAAAAAGAATGGTCATTGGGTCATTTCTGCCTTTCTTGCTGTTGTTTCCTTGCATAAAAAGACTATAGTAAATATTGTTTCCTCCTGGTCGCTGCCAGATTCTGGGACAGCTCGAGCAGCTCTCTAATTTGAGGATGAGACCAAACTCCCATATCTCATATTTCTGTAGTGTGACATGAATGAGAGTTTGGGTAACAATATCGAGTGGAGTGGAACAAAGGTTAAAAAGATGTAACAAAGAAAACTGTTTCATAATTTCTAAGAAATTTATATTAATTTTAATATTTTATACATTTCCCCTCAAAGAGAGTGAAACAAAAGTCAGACTAAGATATGTTCTTATAGTGAGGGGCCTCATGTATCAAGGATTGCTCACTACACATGAATGCCTCTAGTTAAAAGATCATTTGTCACAAAATTGAAGGTTTTTTTTATATACTTTTGATTGTTGTTATTTTTTAATAAAAGCCATCAACAATAAAATTGCTGATTAGGAAAAAAAGACTATATATGTTTCATGGTTATGTAATATATGTCACATATTCGTGCTTTCGCTGCCTCTGTGTGGCATTGTGCTGACAGTCCCAAGAAAACAAACTCTGCTATAAACAGCTGCCTACTTCTCAGAAAATGGTTGTGTTATCTTATCACATTCACTGAAGGCATACAGGATTAAGCTGTTATACATACTTACCTATATGGTCTCTATTACAGTATGGTTATATGTTACTTAGAATACAGAAAACCAATGATTAATAACCACATAATCATAAATACTAATAATATTATTAATAATTATTAATTAGTGTTATTATATAGTACACGGTGAATTAATCATGAAATAGTAATATTATTAATAATTATTAATTAGTATTATTACAATATAGTAATAATAATAGTAATGGACATGAAATGTAGCCACATTTCAAAAAGTAGAAAAACTAGTTAAAAGACTCCCATTATAAATTATTGTATTTAGTTATAAAATACTAACAACACTTTTTTATTTCTATCACTTGAATATAACCAATATATTCTACAGCGCTTTGTAGAAATTGTCAACTACTATCTCATATAGGGCTCACAATCTCAATTCCCTATCAGTATTTATTAAAAAAAAAAAATTGTGGAAATTAAAAATGTAACTTTTCAGCATGCTTTAGGGCTCATATACACAGCTATTTTACATCTTTATATAAATTGTTTGGCAGCCATAGAAGTCTATGGAGTGATATTGTAATTCTGTATACCTCCAGTTTCATACTGAGATAAATAGACTTTTATTTGCCATATTCATCTGTAATCCCGATGCATAAAAATGACTGCATGTTCCATTGGATTCCAAATTATGGACCAATGCTTAAAGGGGTGACAATCGCTGAAAATAATGATGTATTAAAGCACCATATGGTGCTTTAGAGATTCTCAGAGTAACATGATGTGTTGCTATATAGGCCCTGTGCACACAGCTCTGTATAGGCCATTGGACTGGCTGTTCTATACATTTGCTCTTGATTTCTTATGCACTATTTTTTATATCTTTTTTTATTTTTATTTTTTTTAATATTTTTTATATTATTTCTACCACTGTCTACCACATTGTAATACAAATTAATGTCAACCAGAATATCTACTTAAAATATATCCGATCTGTCAACTAAATCACCATAATTAGATAAAATTATGACCATAATTTTGATAAAATAAAAATTAACAAAACAAAAATAAATAGATAAAAAGACTGTTTACATAAAAGTCATTATGGCGGGATGTTATAGTTAAAAAAGGGTTTTAGTTTAGTTTCCAAGCAATGCCATTACAAACATTTGCTATCTGTGAAATGTTTTTCTAAAAAAACATTGGCACATTTTATAAAAAAACAAAAAAGACTGGAAGCAGAAGAAAAGTAGTGCAATATATCACATAGCTAATGATATGCTTGAAAAAGACAAAGGTCCATGAAGTCCAACCTATAATTCTACTGTGTTGATCCAGAGGAAGGGGAAAAAAACCCCATGAGTCAGATGCCAATTGCCACAGACTGGCAATCAGAATAAATCCTCGGACCAGTGTCTCCTCTCCAAAAATCTAATGCCCATTACTTATACAATTATTACTTTCAAGAAAGATATGAATAAATATGGTCTGGATCTTGAGTGTCATTTTTATCAACACTACTAAAGACTCTACATCAACAAATCAACAGAAATCATACACCAGCATATAGAATAATATCAGTATGTGATAAAATACCTTCCACATATACTTGTTTACTAGCAAGAGATACACCAGTATACTGGTAGTGAAATACTTGCTATTTACTGCTAGTAAAAAACATGATATAATGGAGAAACAAACACATCCCATTGACTTTCTGACACCATCTCCAACACCCAGCTGAGATCATGTTCCCAAGACTTTGACTGAACTCCCAAGTAATAACATATTTGGGTCCTGTTTGGACCTGACTGTACACCCAGGATTTGGGCTTGCGCCAACGGTGCTTCAGAGTGACTGAAAGAATGAAATGATCCGAAAGCACACATGCTGGCTATCTCCTCTGTCAAAGCTCAGCAGTTTACAATCTGACAGAGGGCTACATCACTCTCCATCAGCAATTTGACTTATCCGAGATATCCCCACCTGTCAGCAAGTCTCCACCTGTTGTCTCACCCGGCAAAGGCCAAATGACAACAGCCAATCGTAATTGCTTATTCTGCAACATGGCCATAGATGGCTACTTCTGCTTCGCTTCTCCAGACCAGTGCCCTTAATCTCTATGGGTTAGAGCAGCCTGTTTTTCATACTTGCAATACTGTCAATAATATGAGCTCAGGTCACTTGAACTGGTACATACTGTATAACGTAAGACTTTCCAACAATGATAATGGATGTAATACATCTTTCCATATATCATGTAACCAAAAGAGCTTCTCTAAAGTACAGGATTACGCAATTAATAGCAACATTCTAGTGTTAGAATATTGGATCAGAATTAGAAACTATGAAATAAACATATCCTAGATGGATAGATAGAATTATGAATGGATAGATAGATAGATAGATAGATAGATAGATAGATAGATAGATAGAATTATGAATGGATGGATGGATGGATAGATAGACATTAATATATAAACATGTACATTAGGAGGTGCTTTTCCTTTGCCATTTTATGCTTATATACACGTTATACACTATATACTTTATACACATACTATACTCAAAAACTATGAGGTCTCTTAGGTCAATATATATTTTTGTAATGTGCTGTATTATACTAGTGTGTAATAGAGATATTCAAAACAAAGGAGTCCCATTAGGGACAACCCTATTCAGAATACTCCTTCTGGTACAATTGCGCCAGGTCCTGTTCCTTGCACTTGTTACTTGTGCCACCACTCTAATGGTCCCAACTGGTCTTTGTTTACTTTGCTGAACCAATGATTAGAGATAGCCGAATGAGTCGGGTTAAACTCGAATATCCCAAATTGTTCAGACTTTAACAAAAATGAACAATTGAGGATTTGTCTCGGACAAATTAAAATGGCTGCTACAACATGCATTGTGGTAAATTATTATACTCTTGTGTCTTTTCAGTGGTGCCCAATGTCACCACTGATGCTGAAACACAGGCCTCAGAGATGACCCGGGGCACATGGCAAGACTGAGAGCGCTGGACGCTGCGACGAGGCCCAAAAAAGACAAGGTGAATATAGATTTTCTTTTTTTTTTTTACACATCCCATGGTCCTCCACCTATTATACTAATATGCTAATTATTATACTAATATAATAATTTGTCTATCTGAACTTGTTTGACCCAAAATGACTCAGCAACCCAAGCTACATGAATCTGAAATGAAACGAATTTTGGGACGTTCGGCCATCTCTTGTAATGATGTGCCCTACCTCTATGTGACTGCCGCAGCCAACCAATGGCCTCTCGTGCCATACACCACTGGCTGCAGCAGTCACATGGGTAGATCTGCATGCCATTGCTAAAGCCAAGTAAACAAAGACCAGAGCAGCAATGCTGGAGCAGCAAGCAGTTTGTTCATGATTTTTTTGGTATCTTATGCCATTCCCTCCGTTTTGACATTTTTTATGATCTTGGAAAACCCCTTTAACTGAAAGAGCATAGTAGCACATGTGGAAAACACCATCAAACTGGTGAAGTCATTGAAGGTCATAGTAGAACAAGAGTACAGGGGAATTTACTAGATCTAAATAAAACCCTAAATACTATATTTACATAGTTAAAAACCAGTTGTATTATATTACTTAAGACACTATATAATATAACATATATATATATATATATATATATATATATATATATCATGCAGGTCCATAGTAAATGAATTCAGAAGCTTTAGACTGATAAACAGTTTGGTTGTATTTTATTCATTTTGTAGCTCCATCCTTCAGAAGGTAGCTTTATTTAGTCTGTTTGAGTCATTCATGTAAAATAACTATATTATTACTATAAATGGTACTGCAAAATTGTTTAATATTATTATTTGCAATATATGAATATGGTATATAGACTGGCTATAAGATACTATGTAGAAATTATCTTACCTAGGATATAAGTATAGTGCCAAGTGAATATTAAGGACAAACAGAATACAGATAAATTGAATTAACTGGTAAATGATATTAAAACACTAAAAAGGTGAATAAACATATTATTTTCTATTCCTAGCAGCCCCGTGGGTTCTCACCCCAATAAAGCTTATCGCAGGTGGCAAAACAACCATCTGCAAAGCCTACAAGGAAGTGCCACAACCCCCACCCAGACTGTGCCCATCTAGTCTGGACATCAGATGTGGTTCAATCAGATGGGTGTCTTCTCATTGTTTTGTAGGCAGCTGTTCTACCACCTGCTGCCTTGGGTCTAGGAGTTTTATGGAGGAAGTGGAATCACAAATAACCACATGGGTGAAAGCTGCACAGATAGGAGTAAATTCACTACGTCATTTTTCATAAATTAAAACCACAGTGAAATTCTGCATAGTTGTAAACAGGATTTATAATGTACCCATAGAAACTTTACAGTTTTCAGGACGTGATGCATGTTTTTCTATTTAAAACATCCTAAAAACCCCCTAAGCTGCACCACTGATTTCAGCACAGTTGAAATTTTTTTTCTCTAGCCCCCCACATTCCTGAGCGTACTGTTAGATTTGGTGCCTGGTAGTCTATTTAGACTCTGTACTGTCAGGTGGGCGGTGTCAGGCAGGGGGTGTGATTCAGAGCTCCAATCAGAGGCAGCCAGTGTCAGAGCTCAGAATCACACACCTTGTCTACTCCTGCCTGACGCCGCCCTCCTGACAGTACAGAGACTGAATAGTATATGAGGAATCAATGAAAGCTAGAAAGGAGGCTGGGCAGGAATCAATGGAGTAATGCCTATTAAATGATGCAACGGACTGGACTTAGTTAAAGCGGTGAAAGGTAAAAGATAGGGAAACATAACATTTGTGGTGCTCCATGCAGGGAGTGTACCCTTGCTGATTCATCCTAAACAATCCTAAACAATGACTAAGGCACAGACATTGTCTCTTATTCAAAAAAAAAACCCCCAAAACATTAAATTCCCTTATATAGAGACAAAAAAACACCCAACAGCCCTTTTTATGGAATCCTGTAAATATTAACAATCATTAAACTAAACTATGCAAACAGAAGTGACGGGGCAGAACAGCTTGCTTATCAGAGTTTCCATGTGGAAGAAAATTTTCCTAGCCATACGTAGGCTGCATAATACTGTCCAGGAAAATTGCTTGAGAGTGGATACTGCTGCTTAGTAAAAAGAAGCAGTTCCCATTATTAACACTACATGGAAATAACCATTACGTATTACTGTTATTTCACCCATGAGTAACACTATTTTCTGTACATACATGCTCACTGCTTTTGTTTTCAACATATATCCAGAGGTAGCAGAGTTAACTCGAACTTTTGCAGTTGGTTAAACTGCTGTAGCATTATATCTTATCACCGAAGAAAAACACTGCAGCAGGATAACCAATTGCAGACGTTCGGGGTAACTCAGCTACATCTGTAACACACACACGAACATATATATATATATATATATATATATATATATATATATATATATCATCAGGTTCTAGTCAAAGAGCCCCAACAAAAATATAGGTAGCCTTGGTACCAGTGGCTTAACTAGGAATGGCTGGGCCCCAAGGAGAACATTTGGCATGGTTCCCCCTCCTGAACCGCCGACCCAACCCCCATATTATGCCCCATAGAGGCCCCTGCACACAGTATCATGCCCCATAGTGGCCCCTGCACACAGTATTATACCCCATAGTGACCCCTGCACACAGTATTATGCCCCATAGTGGCCCCTGCACACAGTATCATGCCCCATAGTGGACCACCCATGAACGATTATTATACTGTGGGGTATTTTCAGACCCCAGAGTATAATGATCGGAGACCCAGGGGAGGATACAAACATAAAATACAATGCTACTTACCTCTTCCTCGCTCCGGTGCACTTCCGTGCTCTACTTCGGCCATCTTCAATGTTGGACCAGATCTCGCGTGACTCAGGCCGGCGTCAGGAACGTCACCAAACAGGCCCGAAGCCTGTCGCAGCGTAGGAGAGGTAAGTAATGTTGTTTTATGTTCGCTCACCTCCCCTGGGCCCCCGATCGTTATACTCAGGGGTCTGAAAAGACCCCTGAGTATAATGATAGCAGTGTTTGTGGGGTTCACGGTAGCGGCTGCCATAGGGCTCTGGGCCCCATAATTTCCCGGGCCCTGTGGCAACCGCTGCCGCTGCTACCCCAGTATTTACGCCCCTGCTTAGTACATTATGCATTACACGTTCCATCTAAGTTTGCTCTCTCTCTCTCTCCAACCTTTCTGCCTGCATAAAACAATCGCTCAGACTGAACAGTGCTGTGGCTGGATGCCATGGAACATGTATACGTGTTTAGAGGATCCTGTTTTTAGAAGAACCATATTAAATAAGTAATAAAGTGTTTATAAAAGGTTTCAGAAAGTGTTTCCTCAACCTGACTATATGTGATGACCCTAAACATCTCCAATATCGGGAGCAGTGTCTGACAATACATTGACATTTGAGATTTTTCATTCTAAATTACCAGTTCTGTATAGTAACAAGGAGCGAAAACTGAAGACATATTCACAAGAGTAAATTCTTTCATGTTATTATAATGCATTATAAATGATTTAAATAGACTATTCATGGCCTCCACATCATAGAGTGCAAAGACTCAGTACCCAAACACCAGGTGCTCCAGCAATTTGTATACCATGGGAAGGAGGAAATAATGAAGTAAAATAAATCACTACTAATTATATCACGTAGTTCCAGCTCCCCAAATGGGCTTTTTTCCTTATGTGGTCCTAGTCTAAACAGCAGTCCGGTACTTGGCTAGCCGCATGAAAAGAAAACACTCCATGAGGGATGAGACTGTGGCTATGACAATTGAAAAATAACCGTAATTATAAAGTATATGGTAGGAGATATAACTGTGGCGGATAAATGTAACATTAATTATTGTAACGAATATCCTACACTGGGACGTATGCACTGGTCTGTGTGGCACATTTGTTAATAAAGTGAGAAAAAATGGTAGCTATAAAACGCTTTATTTATGTGGCAATATTCTGAGGGTAGGCAGTGAGCGGATGTCGCGCAAAGTGGTTGCTCATTGGTTCTTTGGGTTTTTTCCACTATGTACTTTTTTTCAGTTTGATTTTACACATTAACATAGTAGATTGAAGGAAATGACTTTACATGATATATAAATATGGTTAGTTCTGTACTGTACCCTGAGCTTCACTTCAATCTCATGTCTGGGGATAATGACAACTATTACTGACAGCCATGCGTTGCTTTTATAAGCCCCATTATTGTTCTTCTAACTCTATACGGGTAGCCATGTAGTTTTCTTAGTATTTACATTGCTCACTCCACCCTTCCTGATAAAAGGTTCTTTTGTTCATGATCTATGATCTCTTTCAAAGCCACGTGAACAGGACAGAGATGATAGCTCTTACGGAGAACTCCTTCTGGAGACACTCACTGACTTAGGGTATCCTGCGAGCAATCCACCATGGGAATAAAGTGTGCAAATTAGCTCTCTACCAGACAAGGACAGGAGAACAGGACAAGCTCTACTCTGATGAGGGGCAAGAACTCCAAAACTCTGGTCTATGGTTGGGAATCTCTTACTCCGGAAGAAGAGTCTGGTTTGGCCAAAAATTCCTAGGCTTTTCAATGGGTCAAACATTGACTTACAGGGTAGCTACCTATAGATGGCATTAGTGAGACAGTTTTTTTTCCTTCTAGAGGAGAAGAAATTTACATAGACATGACAGCGTCATATTCCACCTACCTGTGGTCAAGCTCTAAAGGGCAGAGCATGATGCAAGATACAAGGTCAGATCACATTAGAATCTTATAAAGTCCCCAAGAGTGGTTAGAAAATAGCGGTGCTAGAAGTCCAAGTAGTTTTTTGTTTCTTGTTATTTTTTATTAACCCAGTTAGAAATTTTTTTATATTCAACATTTTGCCTCAAAGATTCCAAGTCTTTGATTCTTCTTGCATCCATGCAAAAATACCTTTTGGCTGGGAATATTCCTAAGGAAAACAATATGACCAATTCATTGTGTCACTTTCAGCTTTGTATAAACTCTCCCAATTTTCCAATATGCCCTTCAATATCAGCTATTTACTGTCCACAGTTGTCTAACCTAGAGCCGATAGCCCGGTAGGGTCGGAGATTTGTCCCTATGCTGAGAAGTGCTCGGCAATGACATTCAGTACTTATTTGCTATAACATGATTTTCAAACATTTTTTTATTTCTAGATGATTCTGTTTTCTTTCTCACTGTTCATTGCCATAGAAACAAGATGGTCTCAGGTACATTATAGTTATCGTTGGTGTGATGGCAGTACCACTTGAATTGTTTTCAGCTAAAGTTGTACTTTTGTATCCCATAATAATTTATTACCTGCTATTAATACATGTTTACATAATAATTGTTCCACATGCCATCCCCATATTCTGAGGCATGGCCATTATGATGTAAATCATGAAGGTGCAGCTTTAAAAACTTTTACCCGGGCATTGATGACCTAACCTAAAACGGAGACACAGCAACCCTGCTGATCAGCTTTGGAGCAGTGGCAGTGCTTGGGCCAGTGCTGGTTGGACTTCCACTTCAAAGGCTGTGATATTGCGTTCATGAGTCACAAAGCTTGTTTACAGCCCAGTCCCATTCATATGAATGGGACTGTGCTGCAATACCCAACACAGCCACTATACAATGTAGGGCACTGTGCTTGGTAAGAAGTGAAGAGGCTGCAATGCTCATGCAAACACTGTACATAGCTGTTGTCCAACCCCTACCAATCTGATTTTCAGTCCCAGATTTAAATCCCAGCCCCCTTTAAGCAATACAGAGGTAACAGTTGCTACTGAGACCTGGCAACAGAGGGGTCCAATGACTGCTCTTCCACATGCAAAGGCACCATTGTTATAAATTGTTGCAGATTTTGGATTTGGGCCTAGGAACTTTAATTTATGTCCTGTAACAAACGGTGATGGGCTTTGGGTTAAATTAACCCTTAATTAGGCTAGTGATTTAACAATACCCCTGGATCCCTGGCTTAGAGATATTATAGGATGGGGGTTACTTGCTGATCGGTGGGGTTTGACCACTGGGGCCACCATAGATCATGAGATTTTTCTTGTATGCACCACACTTTGAGTGGAACAGTAGGTTGGAAACGCATAGTGCTGCTCCATTCACTTCAATAGGAACCACTGGAGATAACCAATCACTGTACTTCCGCTATAGTTGACGGTTCTCATTGAAAGGAATGGAGTGGCGCTATACATTTCTGACTTGCTGCCTGGGGTGCAAAAAACTCCAGTTCTCATAATCTGTGGAAGCGCTATCAATCATCAAGTTACCCCTTATGCTTTGGATTGGTGGTAAATTGTTGTGACTACTGTAGAAACCCCCTTTAAATTTTATAGCGAAAATGGGATTGGCTCAATTTGACAATGTAGCCCTTGGACTAGAAAAACTTGTGCATCCCTGCCTTAGGATTACTCAATGGTGCCATTAGGTTCATAGGATGGACTTAAATAAAATAATTACCTTGAAATTTAATCTTTCACAACCTGGGAGAATTCTGAGGGTCATGGGAAGATTCACTAAGGCAAGGATGAAATGTGTGGGGAAAAACCTCACATTAATGGGTTAAACCCCATGACTTAGATCATATAGTACACAATTTGTCCTGAGTACAACTGATGAACTTAAAGGCATGTGATACAGTTCATGTGAAAATTCACTAAAGTGAGAAGGAAAAATGCAGGGGATCCCACATTATTGGGTTAAATCCTATGATTTAGCTTATTTTGTGCTGAGCGCAACTGATGAGTCTTAAGGGATCTGATATAGAGATCTGATATAGGTCAACAAGCCAGGTATACAGACTCGTCTAAGACCTCAGGACTGCAGCTTCAGTTTAATTCTATAATACGGATGAAGCTGCAAGCCTGTAAGACGTGTGTGCTCAGAGAAGGAGCCTGGGTAGAAAAACAATATGAGAAATGCTGGGCATGTTAACTAGCTTAGTGATATGGTATATGCTCTTACACCACATATTCTTGATCAGTGTATGTCTTTTAAGGACTTTATTGGGATAAGCAATACTGATACTATAATTTTCAGGACTTTGAGGAAATTTCACTATTTCCCCTCTCTGATGTTTGACTTTGTATTGAGTAAAGTCAAACACGCAGTATTTACCGGAACACGGGATGTCTGCACACGTAGCTTTGTCATTCAGATACATTGAAGTACTTCTGAAATTGCCTTTTGGCAACAATCTGATCCCCTGTGACCTAGTTTGGGGCAGCTGTTTAAAATGTAATGATCCTATTATGCCTTTACCTCCCTTGAATATTTGATGAATTTGATCAAAGCAATGGACGCTTACTATAACCTAAAGTGCATTCACATTTTTTGTGCTTTAAATGTCATTACTATTGACAGGCATCGATTATGTGCAATGATACCAAGACATAGCTTTTGATTTTTCTCATTTTCAATTTGCAAGCAGGTCCAAATACTTCAAAGATAGACTTTACAGGCCCCAGTCAGCAAAGTCCAAGAACATTAGCTGCTCATAAAAAATATTGATTGTGCGCCCAATGATATAGAACTAAAAGTAACTGCTCAGCGATTAGATACTACTCACCAAACATAAAGATTAACTAAAAAGCCACAACGACGGCAAACGCACTGCAGCATGTTAAACTCTTCACTTAGCTTCTTAAGTCATACGACAAAAAAAAAAAAAAAAAAAATCAATAGATTATGTTTTTGTTGTTTTTGACTCAGTACCAGGATATAATTTTAGCTCTGGACAGTCAAAAATATCAGGTCAGGTGGGCTTACCATAAACCGCACTGGACCACAAAACAAAACCACAGTGGATTTGGCAAACAAACATGTTCTCAATAGATGTTTAGTTGGAATAAAAACAGGCAAGATCACTAAGGTGCCCTATACCGGGCAACACTACGGCCCATGTTATATGCACCAAGGTCTTGTATATTAACTTATAACACAAGACAGATGAGTTCTACATTGAATTGTGTTGTAATATGTTATCATTTTGTTGGAGAATGTAAAACATGAACAAGTCCATTAGGAGTCCATATGGAGAGAGTCCTTCATTATTACAGCAACCAGAACCAGATTATATCTCTACTGCAAAATGAAATCTAGACTCGAATTTCTGGTTATAGATAAGAATGTGACTAAACTATCAGACTATATCTGTATAATATCTCCCGTATGTACATATCTATGTATCTATCTATCTATCTATCTATCTATCTGCAAAATAGAAACATGGGCAGCACACAAAAAATGTGAAAAAGTGGACTTTTTATTAGCCAAAATGTAACATTTTAGTTCACAAAGAACCTTTATCAAATTATCTATCTATCTATCTATCTATCTATCTATCTATCTATCTATCCATCTATTTATCTAGCATCAAAAAGAGAGAAGCACTATATAGATATGCACATTGTGTACAAGCCTTCAGTCAGTGGCAAGATGAATGGCTCTTTTTTTATCTATCTATCTATCTATCTATCTATCTATCTATCTATATATCTAGCCATCCATTATCTATCTATCTATCTATCTATCCCATATCTATCTATCTATCTATCTATCTATCTATCCATCCATCCATCCAATATCTATCTATCTATCTATATATATCTATCTAACTACAGTATCTATCTATCCCATATCTATTGATCGATCTATCATCTATCTATCTCTCTACCTATTTATCTACTTACCTACCTAGATATCCATGTATTCAAAAGGTTCATTATCTTAAAATATTTAAATCAAATACAACTGCAGCTTTTAAGTTCTAAAAATATAGAATATGTATAATTTCATAGAATAATTACTATATTAATATGACTTACATCTGTAATAGGCGCTGAACACCTAATGTGTCCTTAACTAAATACAAATTAACATATGGCCTAATGCAAGGAACAAGCAGCTCATTACATTAGCGTTGCTCGTAACTAGCTTATACAAATGACTCCTAAATATATTAAGGAAATGGCGACGTGCGCGTCTTTTGGTAGAGGTCCCATATGCCATAGAGCACTGCTATATTTCAGAGGCAGGCTATACATGACATGTCTTCTAAGCATGTTTTAATTATAAGCGCTGTATATGCATTTCAGAATTATACTAGTTTATCACTGGAATTGCATTTGACCGGCACAGCCTATTAACGCTCCATGCTTTCTATCAGCATCATACATTAAAATTACTTGTGACATATTAAAATGTGTCCTATTTTTAGATTATTGATTAAAGCTGTAACAGAGATGTAAATAATGTAACTATTACTTTTCTTGGCCCCAGTAAGGATTTATTCATGCTAAAATTAAAAATGCATTTGGTCATGAAAGGCTGGGGCTTAAGAAACATTACTATAACTAGTTCACTATCTAGGCTGAATGGTACTGAGCAGTGTTATGTGCCCTATTTTCCATGCTTGCAGTAAGGATACAATATGGGAATTCAGCCTGGTAATTACTAATACACCACATAGGCACAATTACAGCCAGTGTACTACATAAAAGAGTCACTTGTGGTCTGCATGCATTACAAAGAGCAGCAGGGGCTGGGGATGGGGGGGCAACATGCAACAAGACAAAATGCCTTGTACGAAGGAAGGAGACCAGAGAAGTTAATAGGCCTGGAAACAAGGAGCTCGATTCTTCCTGAAATGGTTGGGGACCCCTACATCAATTACCAGCTTTTGTTTTCTAAGTCTTATCATCTGCAGGCTTACAGGAACTGGACAGAACAATGATGTGGCCAGAAGGCCCCGTAAACCAGGCTATGCTTTCCACACCCTGTCACTGTGTTTGTCCAATGTTGTCAGATATTTGCAAGCTTTTTAATATCACGCAAGGGACATTGTTATGTATATGCAGGACTAAATATGACGTGTGTAGATAGCAAATACGAATGGACGATGTCTTTTGGTAGTTAATAACACTAAGAAAGTTTCCCTTTGCACACTTGGAAGACATGCTGAGATCACTTTAAGGTGCCTGCTGTGTGCAAGGAGTCTGTATGGAGATAAAGTCCCAGTAGCTCTGTACTATGTGCCACCATATCGTGTTACAGAGAGATTTATCACAAGTATACAGTGGGTATCCATAAAATAGAATCCATTGGAGCATGCCATATGGTTTTTGTCTGCTGGATCCATAAAGAATTGAAAAGAAAGAAAAACTCTGAGGCATACAAAAGATACTGTAGGGCTCCATAGACCTCTGTGTATCAATATATGGCTGTAATACTGCTGTAATACATCTGCTGTCAGTGGAACATCAGGAAAACCCAGTGCACATTAGATGGTTGCCTGGGCCTGCCGAAATCACCAGGTTCAGCTGACATTCATCTTTCATTTCACCAACACATCAGTTTGCATTTTAGTCCATACTGGTTATTACAGTCCATTTTGGTTTATGGACCAGCATCTACTGGATTGTTTAAGGACTTGTGACTATTGGATGGGTTGTGGACTAATGACTAAGAGATGGATTGTGGATTAGCAACAAGTGAATTGTTTATGGACTAGCAGCTACTATATGATTTGTGAATTAGCAACTATTGGATGGTTTGTGGAATAGTGACTACTAGATATTTGGCAGACTAGTGATTACAGAGGGATTGTGGACTAGTGACTACTGGATGGTTTGTGGACTAGTGACTACTGGGTATTTGGCAGACTAGTGACTACTGGACAAAAAATTTGAACACAATTGACTTATTCCCAGGTGATGACAATTCGTCATTGGTTAACTACAGTGATCTTTCATTGTTATATTTCACCTAATGAACAATCTTTTCGGTTGGAATGATCAGTTTTGGTCAACTTTAGACTAATGTATGTGGTCACCTTAAATGACTCAACTCTTCTCTTCTGCTATACATGTGACTAAGATAAAATATCCCAGTAAACAAGAGAAAAAGATTTGTCAGATGCTCCTATGTTATATAGCACTGAAATCATACACAGTTTTTGTACTTGTTTAAGACAAACATGTGTAGAGAAGTATTAGACTTTCCTTACTTTTCCTTCCTTTGGATCCACTCCTGGCCTCAAAAAACTGTATCAAAAACAGCCACAAGAACTGCCTATGTGATTCCAGAGGACACGATGATGTATAAGAAGGAATAATACACTGTATACAAATGTTATTATAGTGCTTCCCAATAAAAGATATATGAATTGTCCAACATCCAAAGACGACTCATTTTCCTGCCTCCGATAACCTTCATACAGTGAGCAAGGTCTAAATAACATTGATTTTTGGATACATAATATATGAGGATGAAGATGGGACAATAACACGGTGTATTATAACCAAATAATAAAACCAAGATATAAATAGTGTCTTTGGTGAAACAAATCAAACTTATATAAATCCACTATCTCCACTTTACCTGAGAAGGAGGAAGTGTCATACAATCTAAATCACTCTGAAGTTTCCATAGATACTATTCAGTGACATCACTTTCAAAGGGATATCACATATCTGTGTATGTTAAAGCAAACCTGTCAGATGATATCTGGTGTCTGAGAACATGATATGATATGAGGGTGAGAAGCTGAGCTCTGAGATATACAGGTTTGTATGATTTGGAGTAGGATTTCTGTAGTAAGTATGCTAAACCTAGACAGGACTCCAAGGAGAGGCAACGGTAGTCCTAAATACCCCGCGTGTGTCTATGTGTGGTAATCAGGACTCTCACTGTCTCTCCTAGGAGTCCTGTCAGGATTCACTCTGCTTTTTACTCCAAAATCCAGCTCCAACCACTTCTCTTCAGCTTCATATAGCATTAGTAAACTTGTTAGTCATGATAAATTATGAAGACACATTTATTGTCTATGATCTGTCATGGTCTCTTCGCTCTATAACTTTTACAGTGTTATGCAATATAGGGCAATAAGTTCTGGTCTTCTGAATAACATGAAATTATGACTGCACCCAGCATACAGATATTCAGGACTCGTCCACACATAGTCTGTGGTGGCATATATGTTTGAGTTATTTTAGACATATAAATAGCAGGGTTACCTTGCAGCTGCCCAAACAAATGTAATGGGACTAGAAAACAGAAATTCAATCCCGCATTCATATCTATTCATATCTATATAAGGGACAATGTACATCATCCAAACATCAGCAATTGTAATTGAGCTTTACATAAAACCAAACATGAAAGCTAAAAATAATACACATACATCTCTACTAAGCACGAGGCTCAGTGTCAACTTAACTAAGGCAACAAATGGCCGGCTAGTATTCACAATGAAATACACAGGTCATGTGGAAAAAACCCTGTACTGATATTTTATTGTACTAAAGCTATTAAAAATTCTTTTAACAACATCCAATCTCGTGCTTTGTTTTCTTAGATATACAGCACATGGACCATCATGGGACAAAGGACGTCCCATTTCATAGCCTCATCAGCGTGTTATCATATTGCAAGCTTTCCACAAATACAGAGTTGAGTTAGTTATTTGACTAACAATTTCACTATTATATGCATCTACTACTGACTTTTCTTTCAAAAAAAATTTGACTTTAATATATAGATTTTCATTTTGTTGTTTTTCTGTAAACCATGTAACCTGTGCTCTTCAAAATAGGAACCCTGTTATAAATCTACCAAATGTATCCCAAGATGCATATATCTATATATTAAAACTCTATAGGCAGAGACATACTGAAGTTGTAAGTAGACAAAAGTAGTGGTCAGATCTAGAAATGGGTACTTGAGGGTGCCCAAAGTCCCTCTGCCACCTAAGAAGACATCAGCATTATAAGTGACACATGGTAGGGGTGTTAAAGAATTTTTGATGATTTTATTTATTTATTTTTTTACTTTTCATGTCATCATCTTGCATTTTTCACTCTGGCCACTAAGTCAGACTGATACTTGCCAATTTTATAGGGATTTTCTTTGCAGTGGTCATCTACATCAGGGGTCCCCAACCACCGGTCCGCGGACTGGGACCGCACCTTTGGGAGTCTTCTGCCGTTCCGCGGGGCGGCAAGCTGGCCTCGGTATGCGAGGCTCCGAAACATTATATGGGGCGGGTTGGCAATCTGGCCTCAGTGGTGTTGCTCCTAGCCTAGCTAATGGCCCTACAGCGCTGTACACCGAGGTACCGCCAGCACACCCCGGTCTACAGCGCTGTTTAGTGTATAACCCCACCTCCATAGACCAAAGTCCCGCCGCTAAACCGCTCGCCCCGCCACTCCTGCCAGGCCGCGGAGAAGAAAAGGTTGGGGACCACTGATCTTCATCACTGACAGGATTACAATAGAAGATAACACCCCTATAGAAAACACAGCTGACCCATCATTGCATCTATTACTGACAATAGATGATGTCACAGCTTATCCTATCCCCCTCTTTGCACAGCGCATAGACATCAATGAATCAGCTCCAGACTATTGCTCCCTAAGGCCAAGAGCCTGCTGTAAAGCATATCACTAAATGCTGTTAACAGAGTCAAAACGAAGCTCCAGCAAGATGGCAGCCCTATAATCATATGGAGAAAATTTAAAATCACTATGTAGTTTTAATAAATACATTTTAAAAGTTGGCGATATATTCTTTTATATATTCCCATGCTGTATGTGTGGTGAGAATCTAGCCTCACCCATAACTTTCTATTCAGAAGAATAGCGAGTCGCAGTCATACTGGAGCCTATAGATGTCATGAACATAGATTTCAGTACTAATTTATTTCTATATATTAACTCACTGGACTCCACCTATGACTATGGGCTTTTATATACCGAAGAAACAAGCCCTCAGAATCTATAAAACATGTATTGATTTTATTTATTTATTTTTTCATTAAAAATTCCCATTAGTGGTGTGTCGACTTTATATCACCAGTGAATGGTTTCATTGCGGCTAACAATATGCTGTTTGTATGTACCGGGTACCTGTAGATTGTGAGAAAATAAAAAGTTTCAGACAGCAAGGTCTGTGAAACAATGCCTTGTCTTTCTGAGAGTGTTTACGATCAATGTGAAAACATATATCCTTGGGCTGAAATGTTTAGTGGCACCCAGAAGTCTGAAGAGAGCAGCTCAGGCCTGTGGTTTTTCAAGGTCACTTTATCATTGCTTGCATTCTCAAAGGGATCTCTGAATGAATAGGACTGGGTTACTCAGGCTCCTATTCCACGCCTATTCCTCTTCATTTTCCTTGGCAGGGCTGCGAGCCGGTCTATTTTTAGCAGGATGGCTTTCTATTTTTAGGTGACTACCAGTTAACAGACATTTATTAGGAAAAATAAGAGAAAAACAAAAGAGGGAGGAGATAACACTTCCTTTTGCGTATTGTAAAGCAAGTCTCCAACCTGTAACTCCGGGCATTTCAGCTGCTTTCAATCTTGGAAAAATAAAGAGAATTTGGAGTTCAGTGATTTAAAAATAAACCTTCCCTCTGGCAAAGAGACTAAAATACAACAAGCTGTTACTATGTGAAGCGGTGTCAGTGAAAACAAAGAGCATTCTTCTACGGCCAGATTGGAAGAAATGCTTCACTGCTACAACCATATGAGAATATTACATGCAACATTTTTCCACAGTGCCAGCCAAACGTGAAAAAAAAAAAAGAAAGAAAGACGCTTCTGCAATTGAAAACTGAAACTTCAAATAGCAAGAGAGGGATTGCAGTGTAAGAAGTTCAGGGCGAAGGGCGGTAGTCAGAAGTTCCAAAATGCTTAGATACAGACAAGTCCGGAACCAATGACAAGACTGGCATTTCCTACACCAGCCTTAAACAATTCCTTCACTGGCACTAGAATTATTAAGATGTTCTGGACTTCTATATTGGTTTTGTCATTAAAGACACTTATCATGTAGGGATAAGGGTCAGATAGCTTGTACTGATGCTTTCCCCTCAGTGATCAGGAGAAGGGAGTGCCCGAAAGTCTCCTTCATGTCAATGCAGCACCAGTGCGCCTGCGCCAACCGAGGCTGTATTCACTTATATAGTGCTGATGGAGACTACTGTCCCAAAAGCTCCAAAGTGAATGAAGCACAGACAAGCAAGCGAACTGGCACTTCATTCACATGAAGGGAATGGTGTAAGATTCAGCTATAACTCTAGCCAGTTTCGTGGTGCAAGTTATAGCTAGTTATTACTAGTTATAGTACATCTATTGGGACGTCCCTGTCTTGACCTGGTTTTATTCTTCCACCCCCAGGATAATAGTGCACTAGAATCTGGGGGGGGGGGGGGCAGAGTATAATTTCACCTTGTGGAGACAGCTGGTATATCGAGTTTTATATGTGAGGCAATGCTCATCAACTCCATTTACGTTCTTAGCATCTTTTGATGCTCCAGTGATTCCAGCACAGTTGGAATTTTTTCTCTAGCCCTCACCATTCCTGAGCAATAAGCACAGTTGGTTTTGGTGCCTGATGTGCTATTTAAGCTCTGTAATGTCAGAAGGGCGGTGTCAGGCAGGGGGGTGTGATTCAGAGCTCCAATCAGAGGCAGCCAGTGTCAGAGCTCAGAATCACACCCCTTGTCTGCTCCTGCCTGACACTGCCCTCCTGACAGTGCAGAGACTAACTAGCATATCTATTTTTCAATTACTTTTCATTGTCATAATCTAGAAAATATACCCATCTGTAGAAACCTCCAGAATGAGAGCTAATTTGCTTATAGCAAATAGAAATTCCTTGCAGATATAGCCCCTGGATTAGAACTGCTAGGACCACAGTACTACAAGGCAGCAGTACTAAAGCCCTAGAGTCAACATGTTACCAAATATCCAAAAGTCATTAAATTATTATTCCTACAAGGGGTATTGAAGGCTTAGTAACATCTAGCAGTAAAAAGACTATTTATGGTCAAGGTTTACGGAAGCCTCTAGACCAGGGGTGTCAAACTCATTTTCACTGGGGGCCACTTCAGCCTCACGGGGTACCTTGAAGGGCCAAGATTATTTTACATGTGTATAAAAGTAACTTCTCCTTAACAGTTAAGCGAGCTATTAGACAGCGTATAATATAAACAGGCGCCATAGCCCCTATTTTATAGCGCCCCATTTACACACACTATAATGTTCCATAGCAGTCCCTGCACACTGTATTATGACTCGCAGCTGCCCCTGCACACGGTATTATGCTCCATATTGGCCCCTGCACACGGTATGATGCTCCATATTGGACCCTGCACACGGTATTATGCTCCATAGTGGCCCCTGCACTTGTATTATGCTCCATAGTGTCCCCTGTACTGTTATTACGCTCCACAGTGGTCCCTGCACAGGGTATTATGCCCCATAGTGGCCAAACCATGAACTATTATTATACTCAGAGTATAATGAACGGAGACCCAGGGGAGGTGACAAACATAAAAACCAGTGTTACTTACTTATCCTGGACACCGGTGCACTCCTTGCAGCTTTCGGCCCTGTTTAATTGCGCACACACGTCACGTGATCAGGCCGGCGACGCAACCTGATGACGTCACCAGAGGCCTCAAGCCTGCTCGGAGTAACACCGATCACAGGAGAGGTAAGTAGGATATGTTTTTATGTTCCCTCACCTCCCCTGGGCCCCCGATTATTATACTCCGGGGTCTGAAAAGACCCCGGAGTATAATAATAGTAGGGTTTGAGGCCCGCGGCCTCACTTCCGATGCCCGCGGCTGCTCACAGCGGCCTCCGCTTCCCCTTCTGCGTCCCATAGCAGAAGGAGAAGCGGAGGCGGCCACGAGCAGACGCGGGGTAGGTAAATAAATAGGCCGTGACCTGCTGGGGATACTCCAGCAGGTCACGGCCTACTTATATATATAAAAAAAGTTATACTCACCTGCGATGCCTTGATGCAGCCGCCGCCACCTCTTCTTCTTGTCCGTGACGTCTGTGTCTCAGCGTAGGCGGCGCGATGACGTCATTGTATCACCGCCTGCGCTCAGTTGCGACGTGTCTTAAACCAGCCCAGGACAGGCCCCGCTCAGCTCTGTTTTTTTTTTTTTAAAGCGGCCTGTCCTGGGCTGGTTTACATTAAATAGAAAAATGCCGCCCCCCAGACAGTGAGGGACAGTGCCGCCTGAGGCAATAAAGATGGCGGCCGCCCAGGGGCGCACCGCTAATGAGTGAGGCGGCCGCCATCTTTATTGCTCTTGTATTGTGTGAGGCCGGACCGGATAACAGAAGGCAGCGGGCCGGATTTGGCCGGCGGGCCTTGTGTTTGACACCTGTGCTCTAGACCAAGCATTATATATGGTGACCAGAGGTGTAACATGATGGATACCAACGCAAAATCTGTACCAGGCCTCCCAACTATAAAGTTTATAGTACTGATCTTCTTATATATTGTAAAGAGACACCTTATGTGCAAAAGTAACACCCTCATCACACAGCATAATATCCGACTATGCTCCACAATCTGGATTCCCGTCTGAGCCATATATCAGATCTGTTTATTGGGGGTCCACCCAGGCTGGCGACTGACAGTCGGATTGCTACTTTATGTAATTATAACGTCATCCTATAAAAAACTTTCTATTTTATTATCACATGCTATGTACAATCCATTAATATAAATAAAATGTTTCTTATCTAATCTGCATATGAGTTTAAATAAATAATCTCATGTTGCCTCCTAAAATCTATACGTGACTACTGTATTTAGCGTAGGCTTTGATTTTCAAAGTATAATTTCCATAGTTTTTACCTTTAAGGGGAATATAAAGTGTGACTACAGACAACTGCGATGGAAGATGAATGCTAAATTTCAGTTCAAGTGAGGTAGTGTAATGTACTATCGCTGGGAAAGATAAAACTACTCAACTAATATAATTACTGATACTTGGCTTTGGCAGTATACGCTGTTTGTACTGTACAGCTGTTATTACATGTGTTAAGATTGAATGGAATCATTGTCACATTGGAGTCATAAACAGAATTGTATTTCTTATGTAACATAGTCCTGGGGCATGGAAATTACTCAGCATTACACTTCTAATTCTTAATAGAATTGTTTATATGACAGCCTTATGATCAGTGCTGCCAGAACAGAAGCTTCATATTCTGGGTACAGAATGCCGTATAGAACAATCTTTTACATCCATAATATCATTAATAATGACAATGGCGTATCAGACAGTTCTATCCATCTTCTACTCTGGGAAGGGTAGAAAAGCTCTATGAAATTTTACTTTGAAATAAATTGGGCTGAACTGCAATACTACTAACAACCATCAAACAAGAGTGGCGCTATTTTTTTTTAAAAGTAGTTCTTTTGCAAATATATTTCCAGAGCCCATTTCTTTGCCTTTGTCTGCCATGATTTGGCACTGTGAAATATCTACTTCCCACCCTCTCTATACTGTATGTGAAATAGGGATTACATTATTGGGGAACCATCATAAAGCGGTAACCCAGCTCTGCATGGCTTTTCTTTAGTATAGAACTTGCCATCTAATATCCCATGCTTCTTCTATAGCTATTCCTCCCAATACTTGTTCTATTACGTAATAATACAAAGGACCTGATACCACTGCTGACATCTGTTTTAGTAAATATTTAGTTTTATTCAGTCTGAAAATGTATGAAAAAATTGACAGTCAGGTATTAGCATTCCTTTCGTCAAAGTTGTGTGTCCGTACACAGTCTTAGACTGTCAGCACTGGTTGGACGGCGTTAGAGTCTGCAGAGTCACAACCCCAACTGGCAACACAAACTTGTCAAATTATTCAGAAGTTGTTAGGAGGAATAAGTATTTACTAAAACAGACATCTTAGGGCTGCTGGCTGTCCATAATAATCATAACTGGCACATTATAAAATGGTATCAATCCTACAGACTAGTTTACCATATTGCAGACAATGTGAATGTAGTCACACTGAAGCTGATGCATTCCAGTGTTAAGTTTATGCTGAAAAGGTACCATGTGCATTACAAACAGCTGTTGTATTTATAGGGTTAGTCGCACATGTAGGCATAGCAGTGCCAGGTATTTTGTGGAAATACAAGCTTTCCTTTGAATCTGGCACCAGCCAGTGGTGACATAACTGATACAATGTACACACAGTACCTAGAAAACATTGTCAACATTGAGCAACACTAAAATGTGTCCTGCTTAGTGTTTATTGACCCTGCGTATAGTACCCACTTAATATACTGTTAAGCCCTATATTTAAAGTCAGTGGTTCCATATAAAACTGCTCCAGTCTTCCATATTGACAAACACAGGTCTTAATAGAAGAGGACAGATCTGAGACAAGGTGCAGTACGGTCCGCGCCGCTGGTGTCCTCACTTACATTGTTAATCACTTATTCATTATTGCTAGTTGTGCTACATTGAAATTAGAGTCAGCTATCATTTGTTGTCCATCATTTTAAAACTTAAACTGGCAGATGAAAAAGTCAATCTGACATATGTATGAACCCAGTGACTACCATTGTTCTAAAACACAGACATATAATGAATTTTTCACTGTGGTGTGCACAGGGCCTTACTGGCTGCACAGTTTTGTGGGTAAATCTGTAAACAGGGAATAATCAATAAATGATTAACAATGTATGTGAAGACACCAACCCAATGAACTGTGTGTCCGGAACCACATAGTGTGTATTCGCCCTTATTTTACAGTAAATTCCATATACTTGTCATGTATCTTAATTGGTGTAGGGGCTTTCAAAACATCATTAGCCTTCCAGCTAGTCATTACCTCTGCAACCTTTATAAATCTTTGACATGACAGATTATTTTTTCTTCAGTACTATTCAAAACATCCCAACAGGTGACTTGACACAAGCCAGATCACCAGACCTTGCTACTTGCTCTTAAGATTTGACAGGCTAATACAAAATAAGACAATCAAGAAAATGGGATTGCGGGATTGCTGTCAGGGGCGCACGTGGGTGATCAGCATGGATTTGAATGGCATGTCACATGCCGTAAACTGAATCAGTCGCCTGTGGACTAATCTCTGTTTTATTACGTCCTGTACAATCTACAGAGGACTCAATTAATGAATGCTCTATAGACAGTAATATACTATTACACACATATACACTGTGCAGTGATTAGCATTAGCCATGACATTTACATTTAGGCAGGGAAATATTTTTACAGAGTTATTATATTTTTGTGGGTTTCCTCTGGGCACTTCTAGGTTAATTGACTTCCAGTCTAAGAAATTAACCCTGTTGTGCTTATGCCTTAGGTGGAAATTACACTCAGAGCTTCACTAGGGATAAGAAGTGATAGTAACTGAAAGAATGTAATCTCTTCTGTACATGGAAGAGAGACTGAATATCTATCTATCTATCTATCTATCTATCTATCTATCTATCTATCTATCTATCTATCATTCTATCTACCGTATCTATCTATCTATCTATCATTCTATCTACCGTATCTATCGTATCTATCTATCTATCTATCTATCTATCTATCTATCTATTTATCTATATCTTATCTATCTATCTATCTATCTATCTATATCTCTAATCATCCCTATCTACTGATCTATGTTTATCAATTCATTGATCTGCTACTGTTGATATATCTAACTATTGATCACTCTATTGATTTATCTACAGGTGTAGCAAAGTTTAATTTGACACTCAATGTGTTAACATCACTGTGGGTTTTTACTGTATTTTAATGTTAATAGGTTTTTAATGTATTTTGTTGTGTTCGGTGATAAGATATCATTCTGTAATTTAAACATTGCTATGTCTGTACATTATTTAATACATGATTCTATCTATCTATCTATCTATCTATCTGAAAATAAATCCACCTTTGCTGTATTTCACTTATATTTAAGTGCTGTCTCATTTTTCCAATCTATCTATCTACTATCTATCTACCTACGGTATTTATCCATATCTATCTATCTATCTATCTATCTATCTATCTATCTATCTATCTATCCATCATCTCTAGTTACTGATCTATGTTTATTGACGTTTCATATTTTATGTTTCAATAATTTAAGAATCATAGGAGTTATCATTTTAGTCATACAATGTTCATCTCCCATTAGCATTTGCAATTGGATTTGTTATAGAAGGAAAGAGGTAAAATGGTGATTTCACACATATTAAAGGGTTTTTTGAAAAAATACTGCATGTTTTGCTTTTTCCTGGCATTTTTGCTTTACTTTCTGTACCAAAATACACAGCAAAAAATTAAATATAATTAATATAAAACATAAAAAATCCCAGGTACTAAAATACATTCATTTGCAAACACGCCACCAAATAACATTTAACATAAAAAACTTGCACTTTTGCATGTTGGTTTTCATCAAGGAAAAGTGTTTGTGAATGAAGCCTAAGGTTATATTCACACGTGGCAGACTTGTGACTGTCCTATTCCTCTGAATAGGGCTTGCAGAAAACCATGCACAGAAAGAACCCCAAGAAATACGGAACAAGGTTTCTGTTGCAGAAACTTCTGCAGCAAATCTGCCCCATGTGAATATATCCTAAGGCTGCTAGTAGTTTCTAGCCATGACCTGCTAGTGATACAGATACTACTGTAGGTCTCACTTTTACAAAATCTATCTAAACATGTAAAGTCACATGTTACTTACAAGCAATTATACAAATTATATATTATTTTTATTTTTTATTTTCAGACTTTAATCTGCCAAAAGCAGAAGATCGGCCACGATCAATATTTTCAGCCAGCTGCCAGTTGAAAATACCAGTTTTTGGCAAATTGGCATAATTTTTTTTTTTTAAACAACTAAACTGCCCCCTTTAGTTTAGTTGTTAATGTTTATGGTGGGATAGTCTGTATGAACAATCTCATCATCGATTAGATGGCCTCATTCTGATCAGTATTATGTGTATGGCTGGTCTTAGCCTTTACCCGAACTTATAAAATGCTCCTTAACCAGAATCCCATCCACTTTGCAGGTAATGTAAAACCCAGGGGTTTTTTTTGCTGCATTTTCACAACATGGGATCCCGGCCTTAAAGAGGACCTTTCACGTCCTCATGTATATACTATTTTACATACTGCTAGAAAGCCGACAGCGCGCTGAATTCAGCGCACTGCCGGCTTTCCCGGTATATGCTCCGGGGCTGGAGATATCGGGGGTCTTAGTTTCATGGTTCACCGTCAGAAGGGCGTTCCTGACAGTCTAGCTGCGCTGTGAGGAACTCCCTCTCTGACAGTACTCGTACATAGCCCTGTACTGGGGGGGGGGTGTTCCTCACAGCTCAGCGTCATCACTGGGTGGTAAGGAACACCCCCTCTCTCTGTACTCGTCCCATAGTGCTGTACTGTCAGAGGGGGCGTTCCTTACCACCCAGCGATGACGCTGAGCTGTGAGTAGCGCCCCCCCAGCACAGGGCTATGGGCGAGTACTGTCAGGGAGGGCATTCCTCAAAGACCAGCTAGACTGTCAGGAACGCCCTTCTGACGGTGAACGGTGAAACTACGACCCCCGATATCTCCAGCCCTGGGGCACATACCAGGAAAGCCGGTAGTGCACTGAATTCAGCACGCTGTCTAGCAGGCTTTCTAGCGGTATGTAAAACAGCATATACATGAGGACGTGAAAGGTCCTCTTTAAGCAGAGATTTTGCTGAGGGTAAATGATGTAAATGTTTTTGTCCCAATGTCACATTTCCTTTAATGCTGGAACACTATATTTCCATTACTCATTACTTACTTACTTTCTTGATTCTTACTAGACATAAAAGTGCATGAATAGTCCCATTTAAAACTGATCATGAATATTCATGGCCATTTGACTACAGATAAGCCAAAAACAAGCTGAACTACTAGACCTCTATATGTCAGTGTGGGACTGTCTGAAGTGGAGAACGTCAATACTTAGCTATGTATTATTAATTTTACAAGAAACATACCAGTGAAATGTCTAGACAGTGATAAAACATAATCAAATCTGCAAAAGTCGCTTCTCACTACTGAACAATGCCACTTTATATAACATTTTATCTGCATGTAGCAAACGCTTTATCTCTTTGAGGTTTGTGTAGCATTTATACTTTAGGAGGTGGAGCTGAGCAGATTGATATCACTCTTCGGAGGAAAAGATTCCATATGGCTTGTAATACAGTCATATGAAAAAGTTTGGGCACCCCTATTAATCTTAATCATTTTTAGTTCTAAATATTTGGGTGTTTGCAACAGCCATTTCAATTTGATATATCTAATAACTGATGGACACAGTAATATTTCAGGATTGAAATGAGGTTTATTGTACTAACAGAAAATGTGCAATATGCATTAAACCAAAATTTGACCGGTGCAAAAATTTGGGTACCCTTATCATTTTATTGATTTGAATACTCCTAACTACTTTTTACTGACTTACTGAAGCACAAAATTGGTTTTGTAACCTCACTGAGCTTTGAACTTCATAGCCAGGTGTATCCAATCATGAGAAAAGGTATTTAAGGTGGCCAATTGCAAGTTGTTCTCCTATTTGAATCTCCTCTGAAGAGTGGCATCATGGGCTCCTCAAAACAACTCTCAAATGATCTGAAAACAAAGATTGTTCAACATAGTTGTTCAGGGGAAGGATACAAAAAGTTGTCTCAGAGATTGAACCTGTCAGTTTCCACTGTGGGGAACATAGTAAGGAAATGGAAGACCACAGGGACAGTTCTTGTTAAGCCCAGAAGTGGCAGGCCAAGAAAAATATCAGAAAGGCAGAGAAGAAGAATGGTGAGAACAGTCAAGGACAATCCACAGACCACCTCCAAAGAGCTGCAGCATCATCTTGCTGCAGATGGTGTCACTGTGCATCGGTCAACAATACAGCACACTTTGCACAAGGAGAAGCTGTATGGGAGAGTGATGCGAAAGAAGCCGTTTCTGAAAGCACGCCACAAACAGAGTCGCCTGAGGTATGCAAAAGCATATTTGGACAAGCCAGCTTCATTTTGGAAGAAGGTCCTGTGGACTGATGAAACAAAGATTGAGTTGTTTGGTCATACAAAAAGGCGTTATGCATGGCGTCAAAAAAACACAGCATTCCAAGAAAAACACTTGCTACCCACTGTAAAATTTGGTGGAGGTTCCATCATGCTTTGGGGCTGTGTGGCCAATGCCGGCACCGGGAATCTTGTTAAAGTTGAGGGTCGCATGGATTCAACTCAGTATCAGCAGATTCTTGAGAATAATGTACAAGAATCAGTGACGAATTTGAAGTTACGCCGGGGATGGATATTTCAGCAAGACAATGATCCAAAACACAGCTCCAAATCTACTCAGGCATTCATGCAGAGGAACAATTACAATGTTCTGGAATGGCCATCCCAGTCCCCAGACCTGAATATCATTGAACATCTGTGGGATAATTTGAAGCGGGCTGTCCATGCTCGGCGACCATCAAACTTAACTGAACTGGAATTGTTTTGTAAAGAGGAATGGTCAAAAATACCTTCATCCAGGATCCAGGAACTGATTAAAAGCTACAGGAAGCGACTAGAGGCTGTTATTTTTGCAAAAGGAGGATCTACTAAATATTAATGTCACTTTTCTGTTGAGGTGCCCATACTTTTGCACCGGTCAAATTTTGGTTTAATGCATATTGCACATTTTCTGTTAGTACAATAAACCTCATTTCAATCCTGAAATATTACTGTGTCCATCAGTTATTAGATATATCAAATTGAAATGGCTGTTGCAAACACCCAAATATTTAGAACTAAAAATGATTAAGATTAATAGGGGTGCCCAAACTTTTTCATATGACTGTATATGTGATTAATCATCTGATCATTCTGGATTTAGTAATCAAGTGGGCGGTCCTGCATAAAAAATAAACAGCCTTTCCTTTATAAAGCCTTGTTCACACATCCGCATCCATGGATGTTTGAGGTCCGTGCTATCCACGGTCAGCACCCCATATATATATATATATATATATATATATATATATATATATATAGGACTGCAAGAGACATACCTAAAACCTATCTAAAATCCAACTTTTATGGGTCTTGGAAACAAAGAGCTGTATTGCCCCTAAGAAAGATTTTGATGAGTTGCAGCCAAAATTATAATCTTTTGCCAAAAGATTCTCTTTAACAGCTGTTACTTTGCCTCAATGTCATCGTCGAGGTCAGCTAAGGTATATCGGATTTGTCAAAAATATATAGAAATTTTATCAAGGATTAAAGGGTCATATGTCTACAAATGCAATGACATTAACGTATTGCACCTAAAAACAGTAAGGTTCAGGGAAAAATGAGTTTTCTTTTGATAAGTAACATGGACTCTATCCATGTATTCTGTATGTATATTGCAGCAGTTTTTGTATAAATAACAATAATTTCACATGTACACCACATGATGTGCGTTGGACTTGACTGTACAGTATTGTATAGACTGCACATGGAGTAAATGTTTTCCTTTTTCTGGCTGGGTGGCCTCATGAAAACAGTATGAGCAAAACCAACACTGCCACCTACACATCTGCACAATGGCTTTCTACAGAAACCAGAATATATGAAAAACATTACGAATACAGGAAGCTTATTATTATATATTACACATTAAAGGGAAACGTTCCAAAAACACTGGAGGGAATTTATTAAGACTGGCATTCTGTACACAACTATTAATCCATCCCCCCTGGTGCTGACTGAAGTATTAAGAGGCTCTGGCGTGGCACAGGCCATGTGCCAAAGATACGCCACATTTATACCAATCTATGCCAGAAAACTGGTGCAGATTGCTTAGTAAATTCCTCCCAATGTGTGGGAGACCATCCAAAAAGATTGAACAAGTGTAACAACTATACAAGGCAGACATTGTGTTATTACTGTCTTTCCGTATGACAATGTTGTATACATGGTCTCCAGTCTCCCTAGAGTCAACTTTGAGAAAGACCCTCATGGTAGCTCCAAGAGCTCGGAATATTTTTGGGCAATAAATATGCCCTACACATCCCCTTTATACAACACAGCACCACTGACTGAATGTATTGAATGTACTGTACTGAATGTACAGAGTGCTGAGTCTGAAGATGCCTTTACCAGGAAATGTTCATCGAGCCCAGCTTTTTGGGAGGAAGCCCAGGAGAGCGTTGCTTCTTCTGGGAGCCTTCGAAATGTTTTGGGGAGTTGGCAAATATGTTCTAATACTTAAATATGTTACATTAGTGGAAATAGTCCATATGTTCGCATATATGTCCATAGTACATTTAGCTATAGTACAGCATGAAATACACATGAACATTGCCGGCTTGACAAAACATATATTATCTTACCTCTACAATGTCTGAATTTGTTCGACTTTCATGTGGCTCGTTGTATTCTGTATATTTCAACAAAACTTTATCCATATCCGTGCTGGCATACTGGAAGAGTTTGTTAGTGCTGTTGAAGATGATAAGAGCTATCTCACAGTCGCATAATACACTCAACTCGTAAGCCTTCTTCATTAACCCAAACTTTCTCTTCGTAAATGTCACCTGGAAATAAAATAAGATTATTAAAAATAAGATTACAGTAATGAGGATATTAGCATATTACACCTTCCTCATGAGAAAGCAGCTGTCATCTTAGCTAGTTTTGAGGTTAACAGATATTAAATAAATATTCAGTTTTTAATGTTGGATATATCTCTTGTATCCATGATTTATCCCATCGTAAAGGGTTGTCCAACTCTAAGATTTTTTACAAATATTTTTCAATGGTATTTAATAAGGAGTACTTCTCACTTTATCAATCCCCTGCGTTGATGTTTCCCTGGTCCCCCACCAGTCCATTTACCCAACTGCAGTAATGTCATGTCTCGAAATGCCACTACTGACATACCAAGCCATTGCTGAAGCCCAGTAAACACAGACCATCGGGAGAGCACGTAAGCACTGGCATAAGTAGAAGGGAAATTGTAAGATACTACTCTGTTTATTTTATACCATTGTAAGCACTTTGTAAAAAATGTCATTGATAGTACATGGCCAGGGTTTGGTATGGATCTTATTTTTTTATATTTGTAATTGATAATTGATACAGCACTGTACTAGTAGAAATGCTTCGATATCCCCACAACACTAAGTCTCTTTGTAGCAAATGCACTGCTGCATCGGAAACCATCAGGGCCTCAGGGCTCAATCCTGAATACAGAGTCCTTGCATGCTCTGGCACATCCCACTGCACTTAAGCCTCATTTGCATATTAATAAAAACAGATTTTTCAAGGTAATGGTGCATCTATTGGACTATCTAAAGATATGATAGAGCTCGGCATAATGTCCCCTAAGATGCACTGTGGCTGGTTTGATACTTTGTATCGTCTTGACAGACTCCCTTTAAGCCATGCTAACCCCAAGATCAGCCATGACCATACCAAGATCCGTCAAAATCTCATGATGAATCACAATAACCCATTATACCAACCATTTTTACATCATAATTTCCTCTAGATTAATTTTCCATTGCTCACTGATGTCTTATTCTTCATTCAGCTTCTAATTGCTTACACTATGGTTGTCTTATCTAAGGGCACCTCCAATGTAGATACAATTGGGATTACCAATTTCATCAAACCAATTTTCTTATGTTGACAGGGAATAATTAACACACTGTCAATATGATGTACCATCAACACTTACACACATCTGGGGCATGACGTGACAAGTAGGCACTTTCTTACACTTTAAGTTTTTATGCTAAATCAATCCTACAGTCTGACATATGACTACAGACTTGAAGTGGTATTGTACCAAAAGGGAGCTTTTCTACAAAATGTCTAAAATGTGTATTATTATTTTTATTTTTTATTTTTGGAAGTTTAGGAGTATGTATTGAAAAATAGAACCTATGCTTGGTGGGGTGTGATATCTAACACTGGACAGCACCATGAAAGTCCAACTGGAAGTGACCAATTGCATTGAGGAGAGGTCTTCTGAGGAGGTGGACTTATCAAACAAGATGGCCAGTATGCAAAGTATATGGTGGAACTGAAAATCTGTCACAGGAAATATGGTGTGGGTAAGGAGGTGGCCTTTTGGAGAGGTTTACCTGGTCCTGTGTTTAGGTTATGGTTGACCCTCTGTGTGATAGAGGGAATGGAGGGAATCAATAGTGATTTTCTGACTAGCAGTTCTGGACTTTATATGATAGAAAAATATATTGCATGAAACATGGATAGATTGCACAAAGATATACTTATAGGCATTCTCCACTTTTACTTTCAGGGTGAACTCCTTGTCCTCTATGAGGCTGTTTGCTGGTGTTTTAGCAAATACTAGAATATACTTTAAGGAAACCGGTATTGGTTCCTTGAAATGTATCAATGCCTTAAGCTATGTTAACATGTGTCAGATTTGCATATTGCAAATCCAACACTTACTTAACTATATAAATTCGTGGTGGAAATCCAAGGCTTATACAGATGTGCAGTTTGAAGGTCAGTGGATCTGCAGAAGTAATGGGGCTAACCAGCTTCAGCTAATATACATACTACTTATACAGGTGTAGTTTAACTTGTTATTCTGCAGCTGCAGAAGGCAACAAATTTAATAGAAAAGCCATTGAAAGAGTCAAATTAACAATCTGTGCCAGAGTTTAGTTAATGTGTTAAGTGTCAGGTTAAACTTTGCTACATTTGTACGCCCTCAATTGTTTGTCATGGGAATGTTTTATAGCATGTAAACAGGGATGCAGAAACCCCATTCACAGGCATGAAATGTAGATTGTCATTAGATATGAAACAGATCTGGTGTAAAATCTGACACATGTAAGCGAACCCTTAAAAGGGAATCTGTCATGTCCAAAATGCCTCCCAAACCAATAATAGTGCCATGTAGGGGCATTTAATAGGAGCAGAAACTGATGACGCAATGCAGAGATAATCATAATTTTATGGATATGCAAATTAGCCTTCAAGTGCACCCGGCCGAGTCTAATTTTGCCAGATTACTTACAGACAGTCGTAACATAGGCAGAAGCTGAAAGTTTCATTCACAGCTAAAGGGACTGAATTGACCAGTGATTCCAGAGGAGACTCTGAGTACTTGTGACTGCCTGTAGGTAAATCTATCAAATTAGGTCCGCCCCCGCTGCACTTGCAGGGTGATATACATATCTGTAAAAAGATAATTATCTTTGCATTGCCTCATTGGTTTATGGCCACAAATGCATGTTTCTGTTTGTATTAAAGTCCCCTACACAGCGCTAGTATTGGTCTTGGGAGGCATTTTGGACCTTATAGACTGGCTTTAAATTAATACTGAATGTAGAATATTGAAGCTGCGAATGTTCATCCCTATTAAAATGCAGTAGTCTTGTAATTATAAGATAGTAATTGATGTATTAATCTCAGCTATGAGCCAACATTCTGTTGTCAGAAAGTATACTGTATACTGTATTGCAACACTTACGGAAAAGGGAAGAAAAAACAGGCGTACTGTAGAGATACGATACTGTATCAACATATATGAGTGACATTCAATCCATAATGATATCACTGACTTGCATCAGTGCCAGGAAAGCCAACATGTTCTCCTGGTACACAACAGATCCTTAAATATGTATAATATTTATTGGATGGGATCCTAAACTAAGAATATCTTGCTATTTGAATTTTGTGTTCGGAACACGTTGCTATGGTGATTGGGTAGTGACATGGCTGTGAGGGTGCAGACGTGCACAAGGTGTTCTGCTAATAACCAGAAAATTGGAATATAATTGCCAGTTGGAGATAAAACACTGGATGGTAATTTTAAAAGCAGCAAATGTTGAAAAAAAAAAAAAAAAAAAAAAAAAAAACTTTGCTTTTAAGGTTGGTTGCACACTTTTTTTTTTTTTTTTTTCTAGCATTTTTTGCAGAAAAATTTTGTGTCCAGAAGTTAAAGGTTATTCAAAATTATGAAAAGCCTTTAATGCTATGCATTTTTTCTTGACCTTTTTTATACTTATATTTTTTATATATATCTATATATATATATATATTTCTAGACTTTTTTTTGGTTGAGTTTTTTTTTTTTTTTTTTTTCAAAAAATGGCATGCCCTGGGTCTGGTGTTTTGTTCAGGCAATTTGCTATATATTTCATTATAAGGTGAAAAACCCCCTGAAGAAAACACAGTAAAAAGTACATGTGCACAAAAAATGCCAAGAATAAAAAATCTAATTCAGCAAATGCTTACACTGAGTATTTTTCCTTAGAACTCTACATTATGCCATTCCTTATTCCGCCTAGAAATGTATGAATTTAGAAATTTAGAATATACACAGTCTGACACAGTGCTGACTGTGTAGACACATAACCCTTCGACAAGGAGAATAGTAGCACCCAGTTTTCAGTTTAGTCATACATTTCCAGGAGGAATAACAGAGGAACACCACAACACACATAATTGTTATGCTAGGGGGAATACAAGTATTAATTAGAGCAGTCATGTCAGAAGAGGTGACAAGTCCAGTTTAAGGGCAAGTTTTAACATTTCCATCCCCTGGCAGCTTACTAGATAAGGTATTTAGCATATGTTTAAATAGTAACAAAATGTCAAATTCCAAATTTTACAGTTTAAACCTTGTTTTATATGGTTACATTCCAGATGTAATCTGAAACCAACTGCCACCCCAGTCGACGTTTGGATGCCAGCTGGTAATGCCATAGGATTATGTAAGCACTTTAAACCCAGTCAGCAGGTCTGTAACCACTCAGAGAGCGACTCCCACATGCCTTCAGTCTGTGCGTTTATCCTTTTCAGCTTAAGGAGCTTTCACGCTCATTACTAAAACTACAAACTAAATATTTGGTTAGAAATATATCACAAGTGGCATGATGCACGCATAAATAGCAAAAGCGAATAGGAAATAAAGCTGCACGCAACAGTTCACATTGTGTGGAAATGTTAGCTATACAATGAGCAACATCGCTACCTTGTGTGAAAGACAAGTCTGTTTAAGAAAACCTGAGTGAAACGTGAAGGATTACACATCTGCCGATTCTAGCTCTCCGAAACTATTACCGAACGTTTCCAAGGATTGCATATACTACTTTATGTAAACCAATCGCTACCTCTATCACTGTATCTATTTTTCTAGATTCTGTGCTTTTCTGCAGGGCCTTTATACTATCCCAATAGTTTGCATGACCTAACCTTGTATATAGAAGGTGAGCTTAGTTCAATATTAGAGTTATGACAGAGACTTTTATTCACCTGGGTCAAAAGGTTCAATTCTCTGCCTTAGCCCTGTATGTAAGTCATACTTATAACTTTTGGCAGACCTCTGGGAGTCCCAGCATGCAGAGCGTTGTGTGAAATTTCTTCATGACCGTGTCCCTTTTTCCAAAGCTATGTCCCTTTCCATATGTGTAGAGGCATAACCTGAAACCCCTGGTGCCCAGTGCAAAATCTGTAATAGGGCCCCTACCATTTTTTTGCAGTTTAGAATAGTGGTATATTTCATGCGGCATGGGAACCTTTGAGGGCCCTTTCACTGTCCAGGGCCTGGTAGCAATTGCTACCTCTGCACCCTCTATGGTTATGCCACTGTATACATGACAAGCTTCTTTTTTTGATGTTGGCATGAAATATGTCTGTCATGCCCCTTATTTATGATGTGACCAGCATATAAAGTACCAATGTCATGTAAAATATGACTGGGAGGAGATTCATCCATTCTTTGGGAATGCTGGAAGGTCACCACTTTTTGAGAGAGCCTCCCAGACATTTTGGGAGAGTTGGCAAGTATGATCGAAATGCCCTTATTGATTGAAACCCATGCTCCTTCTGTGCTTAGGAGTCCACTGGGTGGCCCTACTCAGTGACAGATATTTCTGTAGACAGGGAGGGCCTCCCAATGGGCTCCTAAGTGTAGGAAGAAACATGGATTTTCATGGTGACAGGTTCCCTTTAAGATTCTGCTTGCTATCACTACATTCCTAACTATTCTTAACAGGAGATCCTGGTTCCCATCCTATTTACATGACTCATACAGTTTCCTCTTCTTTCTTTGCTACCATTGCATGTCCTGTGGAGCCTAAATTCCTCTGCAGGTTCTCAAACCCATTAAAATGGGAATGAGACCAACCTATGCTTACTCCATAGGTCCATAGCATTCCCATGGACTATCTTTAGGTAGGTTCTCCCTTGTAGAAGTCTACACAATTATGGATTCAGATATAGATGAAGATGACATCTATATTTAAACAGTGCTCAAAGGTCATCTACCACTTCAAAGAGGACTTTGCTAAAAAAAATGCTAAATGTCATACATCATGTGACTGCTGCTGGGCCCCTGAACAACTTGGAGTTTTTGCTTTTTCAATCCATCCATTTAAAAGACGTGGCCCCTGGAAGGATATCTCAGAATTAGCTCTGATTCTCTAAGTGGGTGGTGAACTTTTCATTTCTCAGAGAAAAGGTTACTGCCCACTTGGTGAATAAGAGCGAATTTACTTATAACCTTCCAGGAGCTATATCTTTTGAATGGAAGGAAGGATTAATAATAAAAAAAAACGATAAATTGATCAGGGGTACAATGGCAATAAAATGATGTATGGCATTTGCTTTGTTATACTTTGTGACAGGTTCTCTTTAAGTACATAGAAAGAAAACCAAAAATTATACACACTTTTATAAAATAACTTTAGAATCATAGAGTTTTAAGAGGCCAAATAAATGAATAAATGCCAAACTCCTAAAAGTGACGTATACAAATACCATTTCACCACCATAAAAGTTTCTTTGCTACTGAAGACAGCACTCGAGACATTGTAAAGTCAAAAAGTTGTAAGCAATTCAGAGAAAAAGGTAAACAATACTGGATTAGACCTTTCACATCCACAAATAGATCTCTATATATAGATCCTTTCTAAGGTCGAAAAGTTGGTCCATGTTACAATAGACCCAAATAGTATTGTTTATTTGTACAGCTAAAAATACTCCATATATCGTTCTGGTGGCTTCACTCAAAAACATCATTATCCATTCTTCCTGATGTATTGTTCTGGAAGACATGAACTTTTTATATTTGGTTGGGCACTGGTTTAATTTTAATGAGTTTGAGTCAAAATAAATGTAATATATTACGTCACGTTGCATTGGTGGTGAAGGACAACCTTGGCTTGAGTTCTTTACTGGTGCAAACTTAAAGAAAGGCAAACGACAAACTCATCACCTTCAATGTTTCATCAAAGAGGGATTTTTTTTTTTTTTTTTTTATTTACTCTTTATCTTGATTACGGCCGATTCTTTTTTTTTTTAAGTCTCGAAGCCCTAAGAAGCAATAATGAATCCAACTATTTTGTCTACAGCCAGAATTACTTTGTGATGCCGCATAATCTACACTATCAGTAAGGAAATTGATTTTTTTTTTTTTTTTTTTTTGGTTCTGGGAGCTGAGATCCTTCCCTACAAACTTGCTGTTTATGGCACCTATAGTTTGCCACTCTACTGCCTCCACATGGGAGTTTATGGAGGACGGAGCTACTAACTGGGAAGAACTCCCACCCAGGCTAAGGGTTTCTTGAACTGTAATCTGTTATTTGCAGTACAGGGTCTGACCGGCAGGTATAGGCATCTATTAAAGCAAGAGTAAATTTTCAAGTGACACGTTTTCTTTAAAAATCACTTCTAAGAAAAAAACTAATTCTAAAAAAATTCAAATTCATTGAGTAGGTCCTGTAGAAAACATATTAAGAAATCATTGTTAGAGCAGAATTTCAGTGTGTGCCCTCCATCATTTGCAAGGACACAAGGATGGAAAATTTGTGGGTGCTAAAAAGGAAGGTGAAAAAAAAATATAAAAAAAAATATAAATGTAGATTGTGACGTAGCTACTGGAAAATCAAGCAGCCTTAATATCCCGTGAGGAATTTTCCTTCATAACTTAACTCACTGAAAAGATACTGTCTAGAAGAACTATTACATGTGGAAAGATAGATCAATAGATAGATTACAATTGATTTAAGATAAATATGTAAAAATATTAAAAAAGTAGATTTATAGATTTGTAATAAACAGATTAGGTAGGTAACATATAAGAACACAATAATCTCCAGACTTGAAAATTATAATATTCAGTGAAATATAGTAAAAACTATAATGTCTGTGTTCTTGAGATGTTTTACTAATGTAATAAGCTGAACAAAGAGACATGTCTCATTCATGTATTGTTTTTATTCATTGCAGTAATCTCTGATCTACACCAGGTATTATAGGAACATTCTGTGCCCACTAACATTGGGAAATAATGTGTTCTAAAATGTTTTTTAATGAATTTCCTTTAATCTACCTGTACACTTCACCAAATTGCATGTAAACATTCAGGCTGAAAACTCATATACCAGATTTCATTATGCTGAAATGTGTCTAACCTTAAGGTCAATAAAAAGCTAATTCTCTAATGAGAAAATGGTCAGGAAGCACATTTGTCTCCATTTCCTGTCAAAACAGGAAAAGAGTAACTTCTTCCTCCCAACAATGACTTCACTTATGCTTCCCACCTTCAACTTTTTTCCCCCAGGGTCGTGATAATCACTCCTTGACTGGAGACAAAAAGGTAGCAGCTGGCTCAATTCAGTAATATTACCGACAGTCATTCAGCTAGATACAGTCTACAGACAAAAGGTACACATGTGTAACACAGTCAGATCTACACTACCAGCTCCAGGCCTTGACCACTGCAAATGAGGCATGTCATGAGTAGTCCCATTGAGTAACAGAGCAGCCTGATCACTGAGGATAATTCACACTATATGATACTTACAATAGTCCTTTAATAAGTGGTATTGTTCAACTCCACCCAAGGTGCACATGTTAAACTCATGACTTATTAAATCTCTCTATTGTAGGTGAAAAGACCAGCGACTTGGGGAAAATGTCATAAAGTGGAAGTCTTAGTCTGGCTATTCATACAAGATACCTGCTGGCTGAATACTCTTTTGGTTGACAACTTTCTTCAGATCTCTCCATACATACAGTATGCATGCTGGGCTTGGCTGTCTGATTGTGGAGAGGGGTGAAAGCCAGTGCGGAAACCTTTGATATTGGCGTATCTCTCTGAAAGCCAAAAATGGGCATTCTGAATTTCAACATGGCCTAACCTTTTTGTTCTCAGGGAGATAAGTCTAACCCTTCTATCCCCAACATCTGCCATCAGGGGAGAGTCAGGAGGCCTCCATATATATTAGAAATCAGTCAGTCCAGCTGAAATTTCCACTTTTACCTGACATCCATCTAATGTATATAGTCAGCTTTAGAATATGTCCACACATGCTGGAACACATTTGTTGCAGTTTTTGCTAAAAATCTCACAGCTGTAATACACTGTGGATTTTTGCAGTGAAAATCCATATGGAAATCCACAGCATTTTCAGTATATGTGTACATACCATTAGACTACCATTGGAAATAATTTATATTTATAGCATAATTTTATTGCAAAATATTAAAGTATGCAACATTTTAAAGGACCTATCTACACTTTAAAATTATGTGCACAGTGACCATCTCTTTGTGAGTTTATACAGTATATATGCTCAGTAAAAACTGTTACTTGTATATTAGCCACATTTAGTACACTTCAAGAGGTATTTATATGATGCATCTGGACTCATAATTTAAGCAATATTATCAGATGCTGCTTAGTAACACTCACGTTGTTAAGGAAGATGGTATATGACAGGAGAACTTGGGGGAAGGTTACAGTGTTGGTCTAGTCTTCTGCGGAGGAGGAGGTGCCATATCTAACCAAGTCTTAAAGAACTGTTAATAGCTAAGTGTACTTCATCTTTAAGAAATACATGCAGTAGACCAGGACCCGATATTCTTTCTAAGCGTCATAATTTTTTATTTTAAGTTTATAATTTAGGTGTTTAATAAAATGACTATAATAAAATGGAAGTTTATTAGGGGCAAGTTAGAAAAATTTTGAAAGACCGTCATGCTAGAAAGACAAATACTAAACCTGAATGTCAATTGCGCTAGGAAACTCAAAAAAATGGAATAAGTGTCATTTAATGTCACCCCATATACTGTATAACAAGAAACTTTCTACAACTGTAAAGTATCAAGACCATATAAAATCAAATGGTAAAAAATTCTCTTTCCGCTGACTTTTATTTTATAGCAAATCTGTAAGATAAAAAATACTTTGAAGAGAAAAAGGACATGAGGTCCCTTTCACTACAGTCTTTTGTCTTGAGATTTAAAACATTGAACGAAGGCTCTTATGTTTCAAAATGTAGCAGATGCTAAATAAAGAACAAAAAGTAGAGAAATGTAGCCATGTTCTGAACATGTTACAGTGTTACTGGGGGTTGTTGGAAAGAAGGGTTCCGAGTTAGAAGAACATCTACATCTTTCAACTACACTCCTGAGTGTCGTTAAGGGAAATACATTGTGTGAAATGTATTTTATATTCCCCAGTGACATATATATTTGATGGCATAGTCCTTCTTTTAAAAGTTTTTATAATTATTGGCCACATCATCAGTCACTAATATAATTCTCTAGTTGTAGAAGTATTTTAAATTAATATATGTATATATATATATATATATATATATATATATATATGTCCACAGCAAAAAGAATCAAAATACCACCTGAAAATTCCATAATAATGTTATTATCTATGTGTTGTCACAATATTTAAAATGGTATTTTACTGAAACAAAAATTGAAAAAACATAGAAACAAAAATTTAAAAAATGAGAGGTTACCCATACCTAACCTTTCAGAAAAGCTTGCAATTTTGCCCAATGCAGGCTGTAGTTTGCATTCCTATCAGCCATGCACTAGCTGCAAGACACTGAACACAAACATAGAGGTGAATATGTTCTAACTGTCTCTGTCACTCAACAACAGCCACAGGAATATGCAGGGCATATATAGAGAATTACTAAAAGATACTATTTAGCTTCAGCATCAGGCAAAACCTGTGTTTCTCTCTATGCTCTTCTCCCTCTCCTCTCCATAGACTTTTATAGAAATGTGTACTCTAAATTGTGTAACCTGAAGTCTATCTCAAAGATAGATATCACAGGTATTTTCATAGTGGATGTCATTTTAGCAGTGGGAGGAAAATCAGGAAAACAGCTTGATAAAAGCAGAAAATGGCATTTATCTCTGATCATATATATTACTAAACATGTGGTATTGATTAAGCAAAGTTTGTTGACATGTTAGTGACCATTTATGTAGTAAATACTACTTACGATTCTCCTACACATACAAAAAGTTGGCAAACCCACTAATTTTGTTGGGACTGGCCAATGTGTCCCAACAAAATTAGTGGTCTTCCAAACAAAATGACATCAGGAAAAAGAAGTCTGAATTCCAATGTTAATGCTTTTGTCCTCAGGGGAGATAATCCTCCGCCCTCTCTCCTCTCATAACACATGCATTCTTGGCCAAGCTGAGAGTTCACCTGTATGGGAGAGTTGGATCATTGAAGAAAGAGTATTCAACTAGTCTTAAATAGTATAAAATAGTCTTATTACCTAAAAGTTTTCATCAAAAGCAAAACAAGTCCTTTCACCATAAATAACAATGAAAAATAACATGTAAAGTTAGTCATTAAAATGCTAATGTGGGTATTCATCTGAATATTTAACCATGCAAATTGCATTTGGATCTGCATTGAATGAATGCTTAATTCAGCTACATAAATGTACATACAGACTACCCTCACACAGAATTATTACATCTTTCCGTCATCAGAAAGCCCTCTTATGGCAGTTACAAGAGTTGGTTTTAATCTGTCCCTGGCCTTCCATATGTACAATAAAACAATTTTCTTAATTTGGCAAAAATTATAAAATGCAAATTACAATAATTCTAAAAATATTAAATTAACAAATATAATAATAAATACATTAAGTAATCATTCAATAATTATGTAAGTAATAGCTAATAAATAGGAAACACACATATCCAAATATCTAATATGCCTGTATGCATACTGAAAATCATAAAAAAAATCAGAGAGAATCAAGATTAGTTCTTTTTAATGAATCAGGAAGCAGTAGCTAAAGACTGAATAGGTCTGTATAGGATGCATGTGGAGTGCTATGGGGGAAGGTATAGCTGCTGATTACAGAATTAAGTGACAAGGCTCGATAGTCTACAGCAGCTGTATAGATGGCAGGATGTCACATGTTATTGTACCAGTGCTAATGCTTGGAAACCCTCGCTTCCTATTAAAATTGCTCAAAAAGCGTTCAGTAGAGTCACATGTGTATATATATATATATATATATATATATAATTTTGTATGAATATATATATAACTGTAATCCACAAGGCATTAAACACATTTCTATTGTGTAAACTAATAAAATAAATAAATAAATAAAAAAACTCCCACGGAAAAGGTTAATGAAAACACACAAAAATGCTAAGTTACTGAATATTTAACTACATATAAAGATAATTTAATGTTCGTTTTACAGACTTGTGCTTTAAACCTATTAAAACAAATATGGTGGTTTTATACTGACAGAATTATTACTTTTTTGGTTTGGCCCAGAGCGAGAAGTATTCTGTAGGGACGGTGAAGAATGTATCTGTATTAAATCAAGGTTGTTGTTTGTTTTCTAAAAATGCTGTCTTATAACAGATAGCTTTAGAAATATGTGGGGAACAGCAATAATGCAGAAACCAGGGCTGACACCACCACAACATATACTTTCCATACCTACAGGCCAGCTACAGAAGGACCTTCTCTCTGGAAAATGTGACATCACATTTACAGTTAGAAAATGTAAGCGCTTTAAAGTTACAGTTGGCAAAAAATCTCTCTACACCAGGCAATAGCAAAAGGGCCCCACTAGTTAGCAATATAGTACCAAGTATACTTAACTGTTCCCATATCTCCCATTCACTTTAAGGGGAAACTCCACTATGGACAATCACTTTTAGTCAGAAGGCTCCCTGAAAATAACCTAATCACAGGATGTGTTACTGCTGAGACCCCCAGCAACCAGGTGTAATTTTTGGTGTAACATGACAGAAAGTGTTCAGTTTCCTTGTAATGCCATCGCAAGAGAAATGAAGCAATACATAGTTTGTATTAGAATCAATGGTCTTCTCTTTGTGTAAATTATGGCTACGTCTGGTTCTCCAATATGATACATTATTTTAAGTAAGTCTCTGCTTTGGTTAAGAGATGACGGTCCTGAACTGAGGCTACCCACTTTAACTCATAGTAAGATAGTAAATGAGGTTGATGAAGACACAAGTCCATCAAGTCCAACCTATAACAATACAAAAGACCACACAATTGATGCCAATTGCCCCATGTCAGGAGAAAAAATGTCCTTCCCGACTCTACATTTGGTAGTCAGTAAACCCCAGATGAACTTATCATCTTCAAAAATCTAATACCCATATCCTGTGATATTATTCTTTTTAAGCAAGGCGTCCAGGCCCTTCTTAAACTCAGAATTCCGAAGTATTCCTAGAGTATTGTACAGTCTCTTCCATGAGGTGTGATCATACGTGTACAGGTACTTCTTTGCCAGGAATAGGAATCAGGTCCCCTTGTTTTTGGGATCAGCGGTGGTCTAAGCAGTCACAATCTAATGGACATGCCATAGAATTATATCATAGGAAAATCCTTTCATGACTGTTAACATCTACACTCGGTCTCCGTTCGAGGATTCCATCACCCATTCCTCTTGAAAAATGCGGAGAGAAATGTCCTGCAAGCAGGACTTTTCTCTCCGCATTTTTCGGGCGGAAAACGTGTGGAAACTTGGCGGATCCCATTATAGTCTATGGGGTTCATGGGTTTCTGCGGGTAACCGCTTTTTAAGCAGATTGGGTTTCCGTTTTTCGGGTCCCCAAGCGGACCCGAAGAACAAAAACCCAAGCGCTAGTGTGAACCTAGTGTAAGTCCAATGACTGTCTGCAGTGGTCAGCTGTGCAGTTACGGCACATCATCAAAGCAGGACAAGTAAATGAGACCAATGAGAACTAAAGAAAAGATGGCGCTAGAATGGTAACAGATTTGCCAGTTATGTAAGTTATATAAGTCTAATATAAGTTATATTTAATTTTAACCCATTCACTGATTTCAGTAAATTTGTTAAAATTCCCAGACATCCCCCTTTAATACAGTGAATATTAAATCATACCACGTTACATAAATTTTTTATGAAAGTAGGTTTATATTATGTGATGCGTATATTAGCTCTTTCACCTAAAATACAGGTCCCTATATCCTGTAAGATAAATTCCCATTATCAATATTATTGTACAATTTTTGTCATCTTTGAAAGTAATTATTTAATACAATTATTTTTCGCATTTTCAATTATTAGAGGTAATTAGTTCAAAATAATAACACAATAACGTGTAAAGATATACACAAGGTAAGTGATTATAAAATAGATATACTGTATAAGTATAATGGGCCATGAAGGTGATCACAAGATTTAATTAGGGTCCTTGCAGTGAAAGGTTGAGAAGCCTTGATCTATTACTTTAACTGTTACTGAAATTTCTAAAATTTCCCATGATGCTCGACCAGAATTGCAATTAAAGCACTGCACAGTGGGAGATCATCAGGACGGAGGAGGAAAGGGGGAGGTGAGACTGTGTTTTTAATTCAGCATTACCTATGGTGGAAGCTTAGCATTTCACTGAAACAATGTAGGAACTTTTTGGAGCTTCGACTTAATATGTTTTCCTAATGGACTCAGGGGCCGAACATAAAATGTTGACGTGAAACTCCTATCGCACAAAGTTATATTTTGACATAGTTGAATGAACGGTAATTCTAAAAATAATTTCATACACTCATATTAGGTTTCCTGAAAATATACATATTAAAAAATGTGAGAATTGGTGAGTTTGCTCTTTGGGGACATAAACACTGTACGCTGAGAGACTCAACAGTTTCCAACCGTGAGAAAAAGCTCATTGCTTGCAGTGAAGCGTAACATCAATAAAATTCCCCCCCAAATATTTTTAGATATCTGTCCAAAGTAATATTTGCTTTATTTTGATTTGGAAATTAATTGACTAAATTGCTGTTTATTTTCTGCAGGTAGGCAAAAGATTGAAAATTGAATTTTTCCATAAAATATATTTTCTTATCATTTAGCTTCCTCGATTTAGCGGCTGCCTTCTTGTGTAAATTTATTCCCAGAAAGTGTGAGTAAAAGCGAAAGATGTGTGTGTAAAGCAGGATGTTCTCTGCTTCTTCAGAAGCTTTCTTCTCAAGATGTCATCTCTAAAAAATTGAGACAGCTGCTATACTAAATGATAATTGGTTATGTGTCTATAGAGTATATGTATTACTTGTCGTGAATGGTTCATCTGTTGGATTTCTGGGATATGTAGGTATAGAAAAATGTAGCAAACTAGGTTGTATACAGAAAACAGCTGTACGCCATCTTGATATTGTAGTAACAGTGTATTTTTTTAGTATAGGCCTTTGGTTGTTGATGGGTATTTGTCGCTTTCTAATACACTGTTATAGGATTCTGCCAGTGTTTGACACCTATACACATTTACAGAAAGCCATTTTTATATACTAATAAGTTTATTGTACTCTGTCAATATGGATGAGTTATTAAAATCATAAATTAAATGGGTTGCCTTAAGATAACAACCCCTCTTAGGGAGATCATAGAGGGAAGCCCCCATTTTAGGATCCCCTTCTATGAGCCAGAATGAATAGATTCAGCATATCCATCTATTACATGAACGGCCATTTATGTTAAAAAGTGTTAACTTCATGAGAGACTATCTGTGATGTTTCATGACTTCAAAAATATCCATCGATCTCTCATCCTCTTGATAAAAGTTTTTTACTGGACTTATTCCATTATAGAGTAAAAGCACTAAAGCTCGAAGCACATAAGTGAATTCTTTCTTTTATATAGCAGATGTCTGATAATGAACTTTTATTCAATGGATCTGAATTTCACATACTGTATAGAACTATATTTTCATGGGGTTCTCCAGGAAAAAGTTGAAGCACAGGTATGGTTTTTAGGGGGACCTATCCCTGGTACTCCATTGTACAACCCTGGACCCTGGTGCCTTTTGTGCTTGCTAGACCAGTAGTGGAGAGGCTTATGTGTATCACAATGTGTTTCTGACCAGAAAATATACTGAGGCCAGTCATGTGAGCTTCTCCTCTGCTGCTCTGTCCATTTGCGGCACGGGGGGGGACAGGGACGTAACTGTACAACGGCGCCATTGGCGCACTGGGGATAGGCAAGTATGATTTTTTTTTTTTTTTTATTACCCCACCTTCCCTGGCCTGCCCCTGGATTTTTCTTTCCTGGTGAGCCTCTTTAACATTTTTTTTAGTAGATGATTAGGAAAATAACTTTATTTTTACCATGTATGATGATTTATATAGTTGTGTGTTAATTTTCCAAATGTTACATATGTATATATATATATATATATAAAATAGAATATCCTTTTGAGTGACATGCAGATTTCTACAGCTGCCATCTATATTTAGTGACTATATGTAGTACCGTATTTGTCACTCATCACACACTATACAGAAGGCAAGTATTTACACACACAAGACCTGTCACAAAGAGATAAATATCACAGTGTGAAATTCCCTGCACACTGAAATCCTTTCCACTCCTTGAGGATACATATTATCACTTTACCTATCACCTGCCGTGACAAATCTTCCTCAGAAGACACTAATGGCACAGCTACATTCAGTTGAATACGTTATATGTATAGGAGCACTAAATATAAGTGATCTACAATGACTTGTAGTTATTAGGTAAACTATGATTCCATATCCTTATAGAGGTTTTCTTTTTTTATCTTTAATGGACATTTGTAGGATAACGCTACCTTTTAATTGTAATACTTACCAAACTCATTCTTAAATGAAGGTAGGGCTATTGCTCTTGAATGCACATGTCTGCAGCATGGACGCTCATCTTGGGTTTATGTCTTTAAGGCACACACCTAGGATCATGACCACTAGTAAAACACTCACCATAAATATTTACACAGACGCCATTTGGGTGTCTATTTGTCCTTATCTATAACTAGTTGTCTTAAAAACTTATTCTTGTTTCTATTTTATTCTTCCCTGCCTGCCTGCCAATTCCAGTGTTGATTGCTGCCAACCCTGACCTATTGCCTGCCTGACCCCAACTATTCTCCTGCTGTTTTTGCACTGAGATGTTGAACTCCATGTGTACTCATTTGACCATCTGGTGTCTGGTCTGCACAGGAATAATAGGTATATATTTATTCTCCTTCGGTCAGCTAAGCACTGGCCAACATTTATTATCTAGACTTAACGGGAAGGCAGATAAAAATGACCACGAATAGACATTATTTTTGACCAACCATATATCTGACAATATATCAACGTGCTCTAATATCAAAAAAAATATCTCAGGCTTCTCTATGAAAACTTGTTTTAAAGGCATGCATAATATATATGCCAATAAAAATATTCCAAATCCAAATGATAGAATTGAGAATAAAAATTTATGATAAAAATTGCAATATTATATTTCATCCTATTCTATAATAGCAGACATCTGTTTTCAGTACTTGTCCACTTTAACTTGATTAAGTTTATTCATGCAGAAATTTCTAATAGAACATTTTTAATTCTTAAGATGCAGAAAAGTAGATAATGAAACAGAAGAGAAACATGGCCCCCCTGGCATTAATCTCGCACTTTATGTAGTGTGAGTCTATTTCATGTTTATCCAGCTGGATGAAAAGATCCTTAGCGTGTAGAGCCTTGCATCACAATTTCAGTGGACCTGGGAGTATCATGCCTTTTGTGTATAATCATATTATTGCCCATAAATTTACCTCTCATAAAGCTGCGAAGAGATAAGCAAGTCAACTGAATGAGCAATTAGTTGACTAACCATAGAAGGCCCATTTACTACTAATATTTGAGAAGTCGGGTTTTGTCTGATGAAGCATGTAATGTGCCAATGCTATGATTTGTCAGGTCTTAATTAGCCAGACAAATGTGAGCTGCATTATGTAGCTCCCACTTCAAATCCGTGCCAAGCAGAAAAGTAGAGACAAACAATTAAGAAAAACAGAAAGCCAACCGTGTAATACAGTCTGTCATTGCATATTCGCTCTAGCTTGGCATATGCACGCTGGAACTACAGACCATCTTAGACTATGGAGATGAGATTCATACTACAGTCACAATCAGGTTGTGCTATCTGAGCTTATGTGTTGTCATTGTCAGCCGGACCACAAGCTTAATTCTGCTTTAAGAATGGTTCTCAAATCACCAACAATCATCTCACTGCATATAATCATATGGGTATTTTATATTAATCGATTAAATAACTAAATAATTTTTGGGAGGTTTATGATTAAGTTAACATATTATTCTATATATATATATATATATATATATATATATATATATATGTATATTTTTTTTTTGTTTGTTTTTGTTTTTCAGTAAGAGCCATCCATGGTGTATGTGTTAGTGCTGCCTTATTCAGCTAAATGGATAAGCATTGCCAAATGCAGTCGATAGAAAGTTTGAAACTGTTTATACAATAAAAAAAAAAAATCACAATTTTTTATCATGTTAAAAATCTTTACTATTAATGATTTATCTTTAAGATAGGTCATCAATATAAGATCACCGATCATCTCTTTGCTGGAAAAACAGTTACTTGCAACATTATACAGCTGTTTACCATGTACAGCATTCAGGAAAGGCTCTGCAAGCACAGTCCTATTCACTTCATAGGTAGTTAGTATCATTAAAGGGGTTATCCAGGGTCTGATTGTAAGCCCTTGCGGGCAGGGCCCTCTATCCCACTGTGCCAGCTGGTCACTGTTAGTGTTATATTTGTCTTGTATATTTTGTGTACTGTATGTAAACCCTCAAATGTAAAGCACCATGGAATTAATGGTGCTATATAAATAAATAAACAATAATAATAATAATAATAATAATAATAATAATAATAATAATACTTTCCCTTGTTCTATTTGGGCCAAACCTCAGATTTCCAAGCTGGTTTAACCTGGGTCATGTGCCTCCTCCTTCCTCTCCCGTTTTCACTGTCCTATGGGGGCTGGCAGAACAGATCATTGTAATAGTGAAGCCAGACCCCATACTACAGGTAACTACTTGTGAACACGGGAGAGGAGGCAAATTGACTCAGGTGCTAGGTGCTGGTCAGAACCAGCCCGAAAACCTGAGGTTCAGCCCAAATAGAAGTCCACAGATAACCCCTTTAACTAAGGATAGGCTATCAATAAAAAAGTTGTGGACTGTAAGCTTCATGAGCAACAAAAAAATTACATAAGTTATAAAAGTGTGAATTTCTATGTGGCAAATAAAAAAAAAAAATCTGCTGATTTATAGTAAATTAAAAGGAACAAACCAGACACGCCCATTAGAATGTCATATGTTGAGCACATTGATTTGTTATATGTTTGGTTCACATTAAGAGAATCAAAAAGTGACTATTCAGTCACTTAAATTAACTCCAACTATTATGCTTTATTGGTAGTGGTTGAGCAAATATGGCAGTTTAAGTTTCTCTCTTCCTTGTATGTCTTGTCTATAAGCCTGGCCTGGACTTGGGGTCTGTATATAAGCATACTGACCATAGAGATATAACACAAGACATAAGTAAACACTAGCATCTTCCACTCACGGACCGTAAGATGAGCACTCGAAAACTAAATGTCAACGGTCTATATTAGGACATCTCAGCACGACCAGTGATTTACTATTTAGAAACATTTACTGTATATGTTCCAAGAAACCCCTTAAAGAAAACCAGTCCCTATACTGGACATCTTTAAATAAGGATATTAGCATGATACTCTAATAATCTAGTTATTCTAGTGCGTACAACTACCCCAGGGTTACCTATTATCTACAGATTCCTGAGCAGTTTATAGAAATAGGGAATTTTTTTTCCCAAATAAGTAAATGCTGGTAATGTGTTCACATGAGTATACTGAGCTATAGAGATATATTACTGAAAATCTTTCCAAGATCAAATTTGGGTCTGACGGGCGCCATGTGTCCTTAAAGTGACTGCCTTTGCAGGCCACCTTTTTGTGTACAGAGACTTACAGACTCTGCTAAGGATTCTGGGAAAGAATATGCAAATAAATTCTCCTTAGTGGAAAAAGAAAATCGTGTTTGCATATTGAATTTCCAATTTCAGAGTTTTCCAGTCTGTCTGTTAAAATTTTTATCTGTCTGTGATTTTTGAATAAGTTTTCTGAAAAAAATTCAGGTTACCATGCCTGAATTCCACCCAATACAAAGTGCAAATGGTTGGTTCTGTGGAGTCACATGTTGTATTACATGCACCCTCTTAGCCACATCTAATAGGATCATCTGATGAAGCCTGTGACTCCTGTTTCTGAAGAGTTGTGAAGTGTATGCAAAATGATCTTTTTTTATCATTTTTCAGAGCTGCAACTAATGCTAAGTTCACACTAGTGTTCACGCCTCTCTGTCCCAGATTCTGCTTAAAATCGGCGGAGAGAAAAGTCCTTCAAGGAGGACTTTTCTCTCCACCATTTTCAGCGGAAACCGGGCAGACCCCATTATAGTCTATGGGGTCTGCAGGTTTCCGCGTGTAACCGCCTTTTAAGCCTACAGGGTTTAGGAAACCCGAACGCTAGTGAGAACCTAGCATGACTTATAGGGATCATCTGACACACAGTCCACAATTTTTAGACAGTCTGTGTTACACTCTGGGGGTTACTTAGTGGATGCAATGACACTCACTAATATACTTGCATTGTGGTAACAGTTCTAGGCTGCAGGTGACATAGATCTGTCATGGCGATAGGTTCTCTTTATACAGTACTGTGTAAAAGTTGTAGTCAGGGTGTGGAAATATTGCTGCAAAGTAAAAATGTTTTCAGAAAAAAAAAGTGTTTATTTTTGCCATAAACAAAATTCAAAGTAAAAGAACAAATGAACAAAATCTATATCACATCAATATTTGGTGTGACCACCTTTTGGAGGAGTCCTGGAAGTGATGATACGGCCCCCACAGAGCCCTGATCTCAACATCATCCAGTCTGTCTGGGATGACATGAAGAGACAGAAGGATTTGAGCAAGCCTACATCCACAGAAGATCTGTGCTTAGTTCTCCAGGATATATGGGACAACCTCCCTGCCGAGCTCCTTCAAAAACTGTGTACAAGTGTGCCTAGAAGAACTGATGCTTTTTTGAGGGCAAAGGGCGGTCACACCAAATATTGATGTGATTAAAAATTTCTCACTTTGCATTTTGTTAACACTTCTATTTCTGAAAGCATTCCTACTTTACAGCATTTTTCAACACCTACCTAAAACTTTTACACAGTACTGTATATTGTCCACGTTATTGCATTACTTCAAATGACATTGCTGTAATAAAGGGCTTATCCACGTTGTCAAAAATAAAAATGTAACTAAATACAATACAATAAAACAGCAGCTAAAGCTACGAAATAAAAAAGACTGTTTAACTCTTCCATCGCTTGCAGATGCAGCATCAGTCTCTCCAGTCTTTGCTTACAAGTGACCACTACAACCAATGTCACATGACATACTACTGGTATTACATACATATTACTGGTATCCCATAATTTTAACTACTTGAAAAATATTTTTGTACAAAATGAAACATTTGGAAAACATTTTTATAAAAAAAAAACGTACAAAAACTCACTGGCTAACTGCCCTAAAGCCTAAGAATTGCAACAGGGAATAATTCATAAAATTGCATTTTAATAGCTACATTTATTATAATATTCCTTGGCATAAGGGAATCTTAGGCGGACAGACATTCAGTCTCATCACCACTCTTCAGAGACTATAAATTAGTCTCCAGGTGCAGATCCTGTTCTGTTCCTGTGACACAAAGCACCTCTCTATGTCTTATCCCCTCTGATGTCGTTTTGATAAATAAGCCAGACATGGTCATCACATAGAACAGGACAACCAATAGCTTATCTTGTCTAGGAGGCCGGGAGTGCACATCATGTGTTCTCAAGAACAGAACTGGGTCATTGTACCTCTCCCATATCCTGCGTGCTCTTACATTTTTTATAAAGGGGACACAGCTACCAAATCATTGCAAATCCATGGAATCAATGTGCGGAAACTTTCTTCGACTAAAGTTATTCATATAGTATATGGCAGTCTTATTAGTTTCATACCAGAACAATTACACCTTTTTAGAGCAAGTTTTAAATCTTATTATGTGAAATAATTAAAATTGCAAATAACTAATTTTCCATAACTGGAAGGCAAATTACAGTTATTTTATGCTTAAAAACACTGCTAAATATCGTTTTCAGAAACAAAAACAATAAAATACAAGAGAAGTGAATTAATTCTACACCAATAACTTTTTCTGCTATTTGAATTAATCTACTTCAGTCAATTAAAGAGACAGTACCACAATTTTCACATACTGTATTAGTGAATTCTAAGGTAATAGATAGAAGTCTCCAGTACAAGACCTTAATTTATTAATAAAAACAAATAATGCCTCTCACCCTGGAGGACCTACACTATCCATCCATTACACAGACAGTGTATTGAATTCAAATGGCACTGTGTAATGCCTGATTTTTCCTGTGGGGGCATTGCAGGGAAATTGAACACTTGTTCTCCAGCAGATTCTAGTTAATGTGGGTTTCAACACTGGTACATCTTGTGTTAAGCTTATTGTCAGGAAAACCTTCTAAAAAAAAAGGGACTGTCACCAGGTTTGGAACCACTAAAACCTCAACCATGTCATTATGCAACTGGCAATAATGGTCCCAGCTCATCCTCAGTTCTATGTTTAATAACTTTTACCTTGAGTGTGGCTCAGAGACTATGTACATTGCACTGTTGAAGATAAAGCCTGTACACATCACTTCACTGTAGACTCTAAACCCCAGAGATGATTTAGTGGCCCAAACCTGTTCACAGGTTTCCTGTAAGGCCAGGGCCCCACGTGGCGCAAACGCCATGGTCTGGCTGCAGCGTAAATGCTGTGGCATTTTACAGTCCTCGCAAAGTGATCCAGCGAATCCTATCCACACATTGCAGAAAAATACGTGCAGTGGAAATGCTGCAATTTCCAAAACCGTTGCGGTTTTGGAAATCGCAGCATGTCAATTATACCTATGGAAACGCCGGTGGTTTCCCTATAGGTATAATTGAAGCAGAAAGTCCACAGAGGAAACCTCTGCAGACTTTTTTGTGAAAAGCACTGAGGGGAAAAACCACAATGTGTTTCTGTCGCGGTTTTTACCGCAGTGCTTTTTTGCTATGGCCCGCTACATGAGGCGTAAGCCTTAAGGGGTTTTCCAGGCTAAAAATAATCTAAGGACAGGTCTGCAGTATAAAATTAGGGATGGGGATTAGCTGGTCTCAGCAACTGATACACAGAAAATGGAGCAGGAAACAGACAGCTCTGTTCTCTGTGTAGTGGCCCAACCAGATTACTGAGGTTCAACTTCATTCCCCTGACTGGGAGCTGAGCTGCAGTGACTCAATTCAGCCACTGCACAGAAAACAGAGCTGTCTGCTTCCTGCTCTATTCTCTGCATATCGGCTCCTGAGACAGCTGATAGGTGGGGGTGCTGGGTGTTGGATGCCCATCAATGTCATATCGATGACCTATGCTTAAGATAGGTCAGCAATATCTTTAGCCTGGAAATTCCCTTTAAGTACTCAAATTCTACTTGAACGCTCATGTATTTTTGCAGTTTCTATGGTTTTCAACTAACAAAAGATTCCTTTTTAAACAGCACAGAATAAAGACAAACTGAAAAATAGGTCATACCAGCAAAAAAGTAATAAAAATATATTACAAAAAAAAATCTAGATTTTTCATTTTCCCACTTCATAGCCAATGTACATCAAAAGTAGAGCTTTAATTTTAAAGGGCACCCTGTATGTTGTGCATGTGCCCTAACTGGACAAAGGGGTTCATCACGTGGCCGGAATCCTAACTTCATTGCATTTCTTTGACTGTATCAATGCTTCTTTAGTATTAATAAGCTTTTATTTTAGCTGAATGATTCTGTTCACTGACTGTTTCCTTCTTATCTCCAATTATTTTTTTGCTTTCACACTTTGAGATTGAATACAGCTCTGTATATTCACATGAGGCAGAAACACATCTTTCATCTGTCTTGGGCCTAACAAACACAGATTAATACATTCATGAATGTGAACTTCTATTTTTCAATTATGAGATAAAATATTAAGGACATTCATGGTGAATAAGCAGTCTTCAATGGACACTCACCTAACATACAATCTAAAATATCTCTTTCATCTGTCCAAAAATATGGTAAAAATATTCTCAGTTACTCCCATTGCCATCGGAGGAGATTTGGTTTCTTGACTAGGCACAATGCAGAGTAAACACCCAGCCGCTCATTGTGCCGGGCCATCTTGCCTTATTTTCCCGTACTGTATGTTCATTCTGATTTCTCACCTTTTAATTTACAGGTACAGTAACAAGCCTACATACACCTTATCCCACCATGTGTGAATGTGTGTCTGGCAGATTGCTAATGAAGGCAATTACTGGTGTACTTGTGTATGGATCCCATGATGATAAATAATATTAATAAAGCGTGCTATGCACATGAGACAGCTGTTTAGCCAACAGGTATCTCATCCCTCTCCTATGCACATACATGCTTGGTCAAGCAGAGCTTCTTTACTGAATCAAAGAGGGGAGAATGCGACTGCCAAACATGTCCGTCAGTGGTTTATCTCCCCATGAACAAAAGGATCTGATAGCTGAAATCCAACGGTCCAATTCTTTGACATTTCCTGTCGGGGCCAAGTTGGGCGGATCCCAGGCGCAGGTTGGTGAGTCCGCTAGGTTACATGTTTTTACAATTCTCCTGACTTAGATTGTTAAAGAATATCTGGTTTGCGTGTTTTCTTGATAATAATGTTTTCCATGCATCTAAAGAATGACTTAAGTTTCTTTTCCAATAGTTCATTTCCCGATAGTGTCACTTTAGATAGGAGCTGAAAATGCAGTTTTTGTTATAATTGAATATCCACCCCCTAAATTCTTGCAATACAGGTGATGTGATGCTTCAATACAGGGATCTTGGGAGTATTTTGGCTTCCTTCCTCTGGATCTTCTAGAAAATACTGGGCAGTGAGTGGACAGGTGGACTATAATGCCAGCAGGATAATTTAGCAGGACTCAAGGTAGGGAAAATGTTTTTGTCTTTTTAGTTACAATTAAACACAAGACATTTTAGTTAAAGGGATATTTATATATATTGAGCTTTTATGGCATATTCACAGGACTTCGGGGATCCTTAGTTTTTGGGGGCACAAGAGTACTGTTATTCAAAGTACCGCAACAGGGGCACTGTCTATTGAAAGCTAGCTAGCCACACTATTTAGATGGTATTAGGATGACATCTATTCCTCCTTAGCCCCTCCTCTAATACACTTGCATACTCAAGCATCAGATCATGACAAGCATCAGATCAAAGTAAGCCACTTCCATTCAAAACAAAATGATTGGACGTGTAAGATCTAACATGGTCAACCTTTCTTTTTTATGATATCTACCATTGTAGGAGAGTTCGAATAACCCTATACACATTATCAAAGGTATACAATGCCCAGAAATGACAGATTTAACATCAAGTCTTGAACTATTCATTGGCATAATGTAAAAATGGAGATGGGGATGTTTTCATTAAGAGACAATAAGGGTGATATATAAAGTATTGTAAGACACATGAATTGAGCAGAACATTTGTTAGACAATGTGTACACTACATTCGCTGACATACTGCCTGAGATACTGGCAGAGAAGACATTTAGGAGAAAGCTTAAGATGTCACTATATACATTTATATACAGAGACATACTGTAGGTTGAAGATCTAAGGCCTTGATGAAGAAACTGTAACAGAGTACTACTCCCAAGTATTATATAAGTGCCATTTATGGCACCAGTTTTCTTATATGCAGTAGAGGGGCTAGTGGTTCCTATCATCTGCAAGGGTCCTTGTGCAGATGCATCTTCTGCTTCCCTATAGTAACCTGTCGTACATATGTGTGAACATATTTACAGCAAACCACAGACAAAATAAAATGGCCCGTGGAAATTTATCAACCCATTGACGCCAGTTTTCTGGAGTAGATGAGTGTTAATGGTACATCTTTGGTGCATGGCCCTTTCTGGGCTAAAGATGCGACATATACCCCGTTCTGCTTTGCACTCCCTACTTTCATCAAAAGAGCAGGGCAGACAGTGGGGTGAGTCCTGGACGCAACGATCCAACCCATTTATTATAACACCAGAAAACTTGCATGAGCTATACAGTAAATGTACACCAGTTTGTGATTGGTATAGATTTCCATTCTTGTGCATGGGCATGCACCTAATTTATTGAGAGTCACTTGATAATTCAGGCACACCTCACGCCAGTTGGGGCCTTTGTTGAGACTGGTGTAGGAAACACCAATCTTAATAAATTCCACTTGTTTTTATTCCCCCTGTAAAAAAAAAATAAAAATAAAATCCCCCCTGTATCCCTGTATATATGTAAATGTATTCTAATGTAACCCCACCACCACTAGTGTAGGCATGGAAATTACTAGAAATACTTAAAAGGGGAAAGTGCATTTTTCTCAAGCATTTTATATTGAAACTGATTAATGAAGAACACACATCAACAGATCTATTATGACTATTTACAGGGTGTATTTTCTGATGTACACTGCCTTTCTTCAAAGGTATAGATCAAGCATATGTTATCACCAACCCCCGTTGAATAATCCTGCTAATACATATATGGTTGCTATCCCAACATATCACACCTGCAATGTTTAGATCACCACCTTCTTAGCGACCCCTGAATTGTTATGAGCATCTGTTATGTTACAGTAAGACACACACCAACAGTGACTAACAGAACATAAATGTAGAACGTTGAGAAACATGCTCTCCAGCAATAATATCAATCCCTGACATTACACACATTTCCAGTATTCTCTATTACTCTTATTATTGAGATTTGTGTGTATTTATGCATTTTTTTCCCATTTTTTCTGTAATATGTATATTTCATTCTTTGCTAGATGAAATGGGGTAAAGGTGGAATGAACCGCTCTTCAATATTGCAATGAAAATATCATATTCACTATCTCTACTCAGTATGAGGTCTGCTAAACAGATTATTCCCTTATCGGGGCAACCTTCTAAAAAATCCTGGATATCTAATGTACTGTAATCTGTAAACTGTAATAAATCATGAAGATGGTAAGTGATATATGTCTCTAGGGCAGAACTTGAATACACTGAACAGCATTCACTGTCAAATTCATGACAATTTGTTATTGTAGTCACTCTCAAAATGCCAAATAAGCAATGTTTCAGCTAGATCTACACTCTTCAAACGCAAAGAAGTGCTGGATGAAGCATCCGGTGGTAGCTTCCATTGTGCCTAAAGAATGGAGTGATACCACCTGAAGCATTGCTTATTCAGCATTTTGGTAGTGACTACAATAAATCTAATTTGCATGGAATTTGGGAAGAGTGTTATTTCTAATTTTAACTTTCTGTTACTAAAGACTTCTGGTGGAAGGGATGTACATCAATGGGAAAGAGTCTCAAGGGATGTGTACCAATATACCTTTTTGTGTTCTCAAAAAAAACATGGACACATCCATGTTTGTCACTGGAAAGATTCCGATTTTGTGGACTGTCTAAGAATTTATGCATGCTGCCAAGCCTTCTCAATATATTTTAAAGTTTAAGTATACTTTTATTTTTTCATAGATCAATAGTGCAGCCAAAGGAAACAAACTTTGTAATATAATATAATTTTTTTTTTTTAAGTGCTTGTTTCTTCACTTATTTTTTTCTCCTTCTGGCACTGACGAAATCTGTTCAATAGACATCTATGGAGAGGGGAGGGGGAGGAATTGGAGAGCTTGTCAAAGTAGACAAACATCTACACTATAGGGAGACATTGCTCTTTCACAACATGGCTGGGTTTTCAGGAATTTAATTTTGCAGACACCCTCATATCCCTGTCACTCTCCTTCTCCCCCTCCTCTTTCCATAGACTGCATTGTAAATTGACACTGCTTGTGTGTGGAGTTCGGACGAAAATCACAGAAATTGTTAAGTATATTACAAAGTTTGTTCCCTTTACCTGAACTATTGATGTATGAAAAAATAAAGTTGACTTACACTTTAAAGGTAAACAATGTAATTAATAAAATCTACAGAAATCCTTCAACAAGAACTATTATTTTTGGACTATTTTGGTTGCTTAGAAAAGATCAATGTGAATACTTCCATAGTCGCTATGTACAGTAAAATATGCAAGGCAAGGATTTATCTCTTGCAATATATTTCTCTTTCCAATCCACATTGAGCTACACAGCCATATCCACCATCATTATACAGTGTTATGATCAGAGGGTGTCAACTTTTCCCTATGAGCGCGATCAGCTGCTTCTATTCAAGTTGCTGAGCCAGTGCCACTGTTGCTTTGCTTGTCAATTAATTTTTTTTTTTCCTCCCTGACAAAACCCAGTTTATACATTGTGTGTACCTCTTAATATATTCACTGTGATTAATTACACAAATGTGATTCGTAAGGGGAGGCTCATTACTCTGTACACTGAAGGGATTTGTCTATAATATGCTCCATCCGTTTTTTCCTACCTGTCTGTTGCGTTCATCCATTATCCTCGTGATCTGAATCTTTTTTTCTCCCCATAGTCCCCGTTTTTCTTTCTTCTCTTGTCCTTAAAGCAATGTATTTTTCCTTCTTCTGCCCTTCTCACTTCTTTTTGCACTTCTTTCACTTTCCTATTGCTCTTTTCAGTTTACTGATCTCGACATCCGTACCTGTGTTAGAATAAGAATGGAAGTTCTTAAGTTAGCGGTGATGTAAGTATAAACCTGTATTATAATCACAACACATTTAGTAAAAAGGTCTGACTGCATTTCCATGTTCATATACCAGCAGTGATATCCTGCAGTTCTACTTAACCATGCTTAGAATGACATTGAGCCCTTCAGTAGAACCGCCAACCGCAGTATGGAAGCTAAAATGTAGCTATGCTATGGCTGTATGTAACCACCTTATCTGCTCCAATTCCATCACATATAACAACAGTACAATGAACGTTACTCAGGGTTTACATAGACCCTTGGAATTAAAAGCTTTAGACAGACCATAGGATCTAAAATCCTGCATTGGCCTGACCAAATAACCATCAGCCCTGTTTGTAGTAGTCCCATTCTTTGGCAAGTAAAAGAACATACTGCATGCTGGTTTCATTCTCAGTCATAGACTTACTGAAGACCACAATTAAAAATATTCTGTCCTTGAATATGGTAAAAGTTACCATTTTGCAACTTTTAATAAATCTGAAAAATATATAAAAAGTTCAGCCGATAGAAGATGAGACGATTCACTGAAATATGAAAAAGTTCAGCAGATGGAGGATGGGACAATTCACCGAGCCACCCATTAACGCTTTCTATTTCAGGTTCTTTTAGAAGGATATTACCTGATATATGATTTAGTTATCTCTATATTTATTCTATAATGAAACCTAACATACAGGAAACACCCAAGATAGAACAAGGCAGAATAATAATAGACTCAGTGTATAAAAATACTATCAATAAAGAAGTGATACATGCAAACCAAGTACTGTACCGAAGCAGTATCAACATTAGTCTAGCTCACTCTGCACTAACTTCTTTGAGCAAACATCCTTGTTTTCATTCAGAAGAAAAAGAAAAGTAATGAATCTCCCTTTACAAACGTGCTAAATTGGCCAGTTGAGTGATTTTGCAGCTCCGGCAGTTCTTTATTTTGACTATGCACTTGGTATCGCTGATTATTCACAAACACTACCCTTCCATCCCAGAACTGTCTGTAGTTTTACAAAGTGCATTAGTGAAGACCAAGGCAATCTGCGAGACAGACTATCAATTGGCTTGCAGTCAATGCATGTGAAGTACATAATGTATAAAAGTGACCAAACAGGAAAAGAAAATTGTATAAAAATAGACCAAAGGGGCAAATATTTGTATGGGGCAAATATAATCACTTGATGAAGGGATGTGGTGTGATTTGCTGGTCCCTTGGCACTAAAGAGGTTAAAGGTGATATCTTTGGCAGGATGATACAAGGCCATGGAGCACATCACTTGTGTTTACAGTGATGTCCATCCGTGCTCCTCACAGCCAAACTGATGGATCTCTCCAATACAAGATGTAACATTAAGCCGATGTCCTGGCAGTTTAATCCATTGTTTGGCTCTAATTCAAAGCTGCTGAGGTAGAAAAGCTGCTTCACACTGGGGATGAGTGCTGAGACACTGCCGGCTTCTTTGAATAAAAAAACACACAGCTCATATATCCTATTCACTTATTTTCCCTCTTTTGACTTAGCACTTGCCATGAAAATACTGCTGCCAGACATTGCCTTTTGTACTTAACTCATGTAGTCATAGCGGCACACTGCTTTTATTGGCAAATCAATACAACAATACTTCTAAATAGCATCCACAGTAGCTATTTATGGAAATGACTATTGCATTCTTACAATATTTGTATATATAATACGTTTATGTCTTGTATAGTGTATATATAGTATTTGTGTGAGATTTAAGTTTCTCATTAAAATGTGCACAATAAATTACATTTCTATGTAGAATTAAATCCAAGTCGTCCATGACAAAAGAAATAACACACTATATAAACAACAATCTTATACAATAAAATAATTCTGTGCATCGTGGTGTCCTGTATGCGGGGCACTATAAGCACATGTCAACAACCCAGTCCCTTGAAGTGAGACATCACTGCCCTCTTTAAATAGCCTACTTCCTAAATTCAGCCTAAACTATGGAAACAACTTTCTAGTATTCTTTAGGCTATTTTTAAATAAGAAATAAATCACATCTCATGAGAAGCCGATGACAAAATGAATGAAAGCACAGTAAAAAACCCAATAATATTTATAAACAATACACATGTAAAACAGATAACAAACACTACAATGTAGCAACAGTGAAGAACAAGTATTGATTTTAGATTTCAGTCTACATGTAAAGATTTGGATTAAACAGACTGTCTTCAGAAAGCATGCAAAACAGCATGAAATGTTACCATATGAGATTACACTTGTTCTCCTCTTTGACACACTTCTTACCTCAGACATTAAGTTATAGAGTAGTTTGCAGGCACATGCAGGACCCAAAGGAGCTTAATAGGCTTTCTCTGTAACCGTAAGCCAATATGCTAATCCCCAGCAAAGGCATATGGAACTATTTCCCTTGCTTTCTTTCAGCTGAAGCCACTGGCACTATCCACTTAGAGCACTGTGCCTGCATAAGCTTCTGTTCACACAGGGGTGGAAGGTCAGCCTGGACAGCTTACAGGATTGGTTAGCAGGATGAAAGCTGATTTATGGATCACGACTGTGGAACCCAGTGAGAAAGGAGAAATCACAGAGCAGCCAGGAAGGATACAATCCTCTCCCAGTACAGTAACAGAATGCTCAGTCCCTCCCACCAGCCTTATCAGGGCTACATTTTATACTTTCAAACAAAACGTTGGAAACAGCTTGTGCAAAAAGTAAATAATAGGACAAAACTGATAGCAAAAATATTCTCCAAATTCTTTGTTACCCCATTCCTTAAAAAAACCTGTCCATATAGATCCAAGGCAATATTCCACCTAACTTCTTTAATTTATAGTGTCTTCTTTTATTCTATTGTTATTGATTTTAATTGAATGTTTCTACTTTAAAGTATGTCTTAAAGACATTAGCAACATGTCTGCACGTCACTTAAAATCACATAAAAAATAATAATTAACAAATTTAAAAAAAATCAGCTGACTTTCAGGCACAAATTTTAGGACAGATTTCTAAATACACAGTATGCATTATGTATCACGGATTTACCAAAAATATTTTTGTGGATTTTAGCTAAATATCCACATGTCAATCCACTTACAAATACTTTATATTTTCAGTATAATATTTACATTTTGCCTTTAATAGCTGAAATATTGTTTTATATTACCTTTACACTGATAAAAAATGTGTTAAAACTATAAATGCTAAAAAAACAGATGATGATAGTTATTATTGTAGGGTGTATTCACATGGGGCTGCTTGTTGCAGAGATTTTTATAACTGGAAATCAGTTCCATTTATTTGAATGGGGTTGTTTTGGTGGCAAGCATATAGATTTCTGCAAAATCACAGTGACATTTGCAGAAATTTCAGTGTGGGCCGGTTCACATCTGCGTTCGGTTTCCGTTCGGGGAGTTTGCTTGGGGACCCCCGAATGGAAACCTATACGCATAGAAAAGCGGTTTACCTAAGGAAACCTGTGGACCTCATAGACTATAATGGGGTCCATGTGGTTTCCGCTCGACTTCTGCACGAAACATGCAGAGACAAAAGTACTGGAAGCAGCACTTTCCTCTCCGCATGTTTCCGCATGTTTCGTGCGGAAACCGAGCGGAAACCACAGATGTGAACCGGCCCTTCCTCAATACCAACTAATATTTTAGAGTATTTGTACTCACTGACTATTACTTGTTACACGTTCTCAAATCACAAACTTCTAGTTGTCAAGATCTAAAATATAATAATATTCCTTAAATTTAGCATTATGAAGAGTTCATGTAAAACTCTGCTCAGTTTTTGGTACTTGTGAGATTGTAGATAGTCTTGAAATTTTGGACTGGAATCACTTTCTGGACTATTGGATACTGGATAAAAGGATTTTTGCTTTTGAGACTATTAACATAAATTGTAGAGCTATAAATATTACATGACTAATATTAAATCATTGAAATGCACTTTACAAATACCCTCTAAGTGACAGATGAATGACTCAGTATGATAGTGCATTATTTTATTTCTTTAGACTGTGTATGCATGTAGATGTCCTGAATGATGAGTTAGCAAAACCTCTTCATTCACATCTCTCTGTTACTAATGTCCTACTACATCTCTAGGTGACACTTTACAAATAAACTTCCATCCATCAGTCTATGTTCAGTCTCTCGGAAGGGATTTCCTGTTCTATTCACAGTCATTATCTCGTTGATCAATGACAAGGCCGTGTTACATTAAGAAGCCTTATGTATTTATTTGTATAGTATGGTGTCAAAATGCTCCTGAGCGCACAGGACACAGCTAGACTCGTTGATGGAGATTTATCAAGATTAGTGCAATGCAAAAAGTGGAGGCGTTGCCCATAGCAACCATTCAGAACACTCTCAAATGTCTCTAATGGTTACCACTATGATTGACATGTGATTCCCTTTTCCTTTGCAAACAATTGGGATATGTATATGCATTATTTTGGCCATATACCTTCAACGGATGTTCTACTGATAGCTATTCCTTCCACCTCCTCATATAAATGCATACTAGGCTTGGCCATGAGGAGAGTAAAGCTATATTCACACAACAGTAAATAACGGCCGTATGACGTCCGTTTTTTTATTTATTTAACGGACGTCACATGACAGCATTAAATTCAATGCAAGTAAATGGGGGCTATTCATATGACCATTATTTTGACAGTCCGTTGTAACAGACCGTCAAAATACAGGACATGTTCTATTTTTGTCACACTGTCTTCACGGATCACTCCATACACTCAAATGTATAGATGATCCATCAAAACAGGTGCCCCTTGGATGCAAGATGGCCATTTTGCACCTTGGTCGTGTGAATGTTGCCTAAGTCACTCACAGCCCTGGTCGACATTTTTAAAGTATCGCGCATGTTGAACTTCGCCTAAAGACTCTTGTGTTGATAACTATTCTCCGCACCTTCCCCATATACACGCATGCCCTGCTCAACTTTGAGGAGCCATCAGACAAACTTAGCTTCTGCAAAATCAAAGGATCGCGCATGTTGAAATTTAGCCAAAGACTTCCACTTCTCTCTCGCTCTCTCTCTCTCTCTCTCTCTCTCTCTCTATATATATATATATATTTAGCTCAGACTTGAGGAGAGGGGAGTAAGCTACTCAACAATAGAAAAGACAGTCATGAGGAGTGGGGAGTAAGCCACTGACAGCTATTCCTTCTACTTCCCCCATATACGTGCAAACGCAGCCCAGTCTTGAGGGGAGGTGTTTAAGTCACTTAATCATGAGGGAGGAGAGTAAGCCACACCTGACACTTTTTTCCCCAGACATTATCTGTGGGGGAAGCTGATAGACTCCTACACACTTAAGATAGTCGGTCAGTCCTGCCAAAATAATGCAGGTTCAGAAGAGTCTCTTAGGTGTATGGACACAAGGCACTTAAAATGGCTTCACTTGGTTCAAAAGTCCCAATGAAATGGGACTGAATCACTTCATGGAGGTTCAATGAAAGAGACTTCATCACTAAGTTATGGATTCAATAAATGAATAGTGGAAAATTCTGTGATCATTTCAGGGGTTCTCTACAGTTTTATAAGACCATATTTCCACAGAGCTGTGGATGCAATTTTTGGCAAAGCCAAGAGTGGGTTGTAAAGAAAGACAAAAGGTGTGTTTTTTCTGCAGTGTTTTTTAGGTGCATTTCGCTATATGACGACACCTATCAATTCTTATTTTTACTGTACTTAATTCTGCATTAGAAAACACGCCATACTGTATGTACTAAGGCCACATATTCCCATTTAAATCTATAGGATAAGGATAAGACCATATGTAGCGGGTTTGCAGTAAAAAGCAACCAAAACAGGCTTTTTTTTTTTGCCACGATTTTACCCCTGTAGCTGGGCGAGATTTCAACCTTTGAGAGAAGATATAGACCTACTGCGAGTGTTTGTAATAGTGTATGGATGGGATTTGTTCACATCCGATCCATTACACTGATATTGTATATCGCACTGAAATCAAATTAAATCTGCAACGAATATGAACCATGTGAATATAGCCTAAGGGCTCCTCCATCCACACTATTTTTGCAGAGTTTTTAAAGGCTTGTAAATTGTTATGATTCCTTGTGTTTTCAATGTTATTTATTTAATTTTTTTTTTACAAATATGTATGGTGATGTTTTTTGTTGTGTGCCCTTGTAACTTACATTTTTTTTCTGCCATTTTTCATGTGTTATTGAAATGCCAATGTGAATGAGTCTGCTACATGCACTTTTCAATAATTTGCTATAGATTTTTAAGTAACATCTAACTGCAGCAATTGTGACCTAAAAAAGCTGTGTTGTAAAACCCATTATTAGTCTGGGGCCATACAGGGCATACTCACAGCAGGTTAGCAATGCAAAGCAGTGGGAGACCTATGCGTCCTGCAGGTGCGCCACCACAAAAACTACTCCATTTAGGTGGGTTTTTGTAGCAGCAACTACCAGGAAAATATGTGGCGGAAATTCAGCAGCAAGTCCGCCCCTGTGACACCAGCCTTCTGCTTCTCCTTTTTGCAGGATGAAACTCTGGTCCTAAAAGTCAATAGTTACACATGCCAATAAATAGGTGCCCATGAAAACTAGAGCTATATTTGAAGCACACGGGTCACATTGTACATTACAATCTGGACTTTTAACATCAGGATGTTGACAGGTTTCAAAACTACATTTCTCACGAGCCAGCTATGACTGTAGTTCCTCTCTTCTTGATTCATCATATCTAGCATACTCTGTTAACTCTTGCTCTGTCCCTTGTATTTCATCCCTTGACATTTTACCCCATAGGCCCCATGCACCCACATGGAAAGTTCAGGTCACAGGAGCTGCTGCCGGATGGGGAAATGCAGCTGTCACTTAGACCATGTTCCTTGGACGTGTGGATTTGGCACATGCGCTACTTTTTAATGGATTGGACTCTCTGGTCAATTGACCTGATTAATCTATTAAGGCAAATAGGTAAGTAAAAAAAAACAGATTCCACAGATTTGTGAAAAACATGGTGAATTTTGGCTAACAATCGAGGTCATTGCATCACCTCTTGCCTTCTATCTAATCCTTTATATTTTATCCTATTAATCCGTTACCTTCTATATTCCATGTCCTCCATTTTCATAGTGTATATCACTGTGTTCAACATCTGTCCATAAAGAAATCTGTTCATGGACATCCAAATGAATTCATAGATCTATAAGTTATATTAAATCCACGCCACCTTAAATAGATTTTATAGAAATGAATTGTAAATTTAAAAAAAATATATATAGCTTAGGCTAGGTTCACATTTACGCCAGAGTCTACAACAGTCGGAGGATTTTTCTCTTCCCCGGTTTCAATAAAAAAACAGCTGACACCCAACGGACACAGGGACGGGGGTCCGCAGATGTCCATTGTTTTAGCGTTCTAGTGCCCTGGGGGACTTGAACGATGGAGACCGGTTCGCAGATGTGAACCTAGCATTAGAAGTAAATTTCCAGTTGTTTTGGAAGCTACCTTCTAGTAAAGCAGCAACATTTATGGCTCTTCAATGTGTGTACTGTGGTGGTTATCTTACTGGTGGTGGCCAGTTTCACATGGCTGTAATTTGCCAACATTTTAGAGTCCATATAAAGAGGTTGTCCAGGCTTAAATTTTATTTTTGAATTAGGCCGGAGGAGACAGCGGAGCACCAGGGACAGGAGAATATGATTATTTTTTTTTCACCTCCCCTGGACTCCAATTCCACAGCAAAAATTAAGGTGCTGTGTTTTTAAAAACACACACTCATTTCTGAAAAAAAAGCATCATTTCCAAAGCGTTTTTTTTCCGGCAATGCGAGGATGACATTAACCAAAATCTCATTCACCTTATGGGTACTGTAAAATGCAGTGTTTTTTTCTGCAGTAGCCAAAAAAGCTGTGTTTCTGCAATGTGGGGCATTAGCCAAAAAAGAGGGAAAACCACAGAAAAGTAGCAGTTTGAGTGTTATGCTTAAATTATTAAAGGGGTGTCCAGCCATGTACAGTGTTTTAAAAAAAAAACACTTAGAAATCTATAAAATAATAAAGAAGTAATATTCGCCTTACTGATTCCTCACTGTGTCCATTACAACACTTGTCCTTACCCCTGTCAGAGAGCCTCACTGTGCCCATACAAAACTTGCCGGTACCTCAACCCACCAAAATTTTTACAAGGCTGAACAACCCCTTTAACGGATGCATGTTTCATACTAAAGAACTATCCATAGGATGGGTCAACAACATTTGATCTGTGGGGGTCTGACATACCCAAACCCCACACATATTGGTTGTTCTGGGAGCCTGATGCTACTGCAGAGAATGGGGAGCTATCAGTAATAGGAGTGAAGCTGCAGCCCTGTCTACTGTCTAGCAGTGCCCATAATAATATACAAATTCTTTTTCTCTTTATTTTAAATATCTGTAGTTTACTGGTGTGTACTAGGCTTAAAAAAGGCTGAAGATTTCCGCTTAAACGTGTCAGCATTGTGCAATATTTTTACATTTTTTTAATAGTTTTTCAATAAAATCTTTGGTGCGGCAGCACTCTGTGGATGCCCCAAGTTTAATATATAATTATGGTCATTGGATGGTAAATTCCCGCACAGGATTCATTGAGTAAGGATCCGCAACCAGGGGGATGGAAGAGATTGGAGAATTTATCATTACCCTTACTGTGTTCTTCCATATGTGAGGATACAGTGTTGTGGCTGCCATTGCACCACATTGAGGATTAAACAGGCTTCACTAGTGAGCACCCGTTCCTTTGTTTTTTTTTCTGTTACAATGTATAGCGGTGACGCCAGGGTTTTGAATAGGAGCAGATTGCTTCCGCTCCCCATCCACTGCTGTAGCTTTTGGCTTCCAAAGACTCCCAAAGCAGCTGATCTGCGCAGGGTGCGGGTGTTGGACCCCCCACAATACTAATTCTGATCTGTGGATAGGTCATCAGTATCATAGCAGAATAATGGCTCATAGCACAATTCAGAACTGATACAATTTAGTGCCCTTGCTATAAATATCTGAAATATTGAAATAAAAACTACAATTTCTACCAGTTAAGCGGTTTCAGCAGTCACATAATACTGTCTGCTAATGGCCTGAGATGGAGTTGCCACAAACATTTTCCCAAAGCTTGCCAGTAAATCTGTTAGGATTTTGGTTCTGTTGCCAATCAACCTCCTGTGTGTAAAAGGTATTTGCTACCTTCCATCCCACCTCATTTGTGAAGCCATTAGCAATTATACCATTGGCAGCTCAGTCAGGGAGTAAATCAATTGTGATTTAAACTCCTTTGAACAGGCTATAAGTGAGCTATCATTTGCAATCTTCATTCAGGCAGCAAGAGAGTGATTGAACCGTTAGCATTTTACCATTCCTTTCATGAACGCATGGCAGTCGAAAGGTTTTACAATCATTTCTGACACTTAAAAAGGCAAAGAAGCCTTTAAAGTCAGATAATGTTAAAGCAACATTTCCTGATGACAAAACGAGAAGTCAGGCAATGCCATGCAAGGAAAAAATCTGGTAGTTTGTCATAGTCAATAAACTACAACACGTATACCTGGCATGGCTTGACATCTAATCTGTTTGAAATTTGTTTCTGCCATTCCCTGCATTGTCCCCTGGAATCTGGCCCGAGCCTTCTTATCCTAAATAACTAGCCACAGACAAGTTTCCTGTATAGATCAAGGTTATGCGAATCCCTGTGCTTTCTGCTGTGTGAGGTTCTGCCATGTATCTTAGCTAGATGTTTGCTGGGTTTGCATGGCACCCATGATAGTGCCCATATGGTTTGTACCCTCCATTTCCACAGACCATGAATGCTACATTATTCCATTATCCTCCTTCTTATGGTGTCAGTCTTCACTGTATCACTAGCATTCTATTCATGATCCATGCAATCAGAATGATTCCTTTTCAAAGACAGTCTTTGTATCTGTGGTACAGGGAATGTGCATGTATTACTATAATTAGCATTGTGGCATCCATGACTGTAACTACTGAACTACTGGATAAGCTCCTTCAATACGTATAAGGATATGGAGTCATACTGCATATACTTAGCCCATAATATAGCTAATATAATGTACTTGTGTTTATTTTGTTGCTTTTTGTTTTTCGGCATGTAATTCATTTACTTGCTTTTTACAGATGCTTAATGCTCAGTATTTTATTTTTTATACGTTTTTGCTCATTCTCTGCTCTGTCACATTAAAAGCATGTAATATCACTAATATGCAACACATCCTGAGACAGCAAAAATGTTGTACTTCACCATACATCTAAACACATGACCTTTGTGAACATGGCCTATAAGTAAAAGCACACTTAAAGGTAGTAAAACTTTGCAAATGAAAGATTGATATAGATAAATATGTAATATTCGGATATGTAGACAGCCTGTCTAAAAGGTCCCAGACAGCACCCCATTCATAGTCCAATGCCTGCACCATAAAGAGAATACTATTTTATAGGGCTCTTTCTGTTATCTACCTTTCGTATGACACTTTCTGCCCTTTGTCTGTTAATTCCCTATATACTTCACATTATCATTATTATTATTATGCAGGCTGCAGGGCACATCCCTGTCACTATTTTTTTTATAACTACAAGATGATGCAACGTAATACTCTTGGCAGCAGTTTGTCTCAGAAATGACAGTCCTTTTCATGATCCGCTGCTTTCATAAAACATACTAAGGAGAAATTTGAGGCATACTGTATACACCCAAAGAAAAATTTGTAGCCAGATCGTATATGTCATGAGTCACTGGTGTCCACTTATGTGGTATGTTACGTGTCCCCTTTGGGTCCCTTCAAGCAGCAGGGCTAGTGTGCGACTACTAACTTTGCATCCCTATGGTATGTTGCCATATGTCAGATTTAACTGATATGTATTTACTAAAGGATCCGCTGGCAGAAGGCCAAGGCTGAAATTCAGACTTTCACTGCAGAGGTGTCTGAACTGTGGCAGATTGTCATTCAGTGGGGTCTAATCATTGGTTTTCTGTGCCGAATCCACAGAAACAAGTCGCACGCTGCTTATTCCATAGCAGAATGTGGCACAGCCAAAAATCCCCTAGGTAATTTTCTGTAGCATATGAATAAGGAAGAATTGTCAATAATTTTTACACAGATTTTTCGGTAGGATGCAAATCTACATCAAATCTGTCATGTGTGAACAAACCGTTAGTGAGGATGTTACAATGACAACCCTATTATATCTGGGCAATATCCATGATGATGTGTGTATATATATATATATATATATATATATATATATTTATACACAGTATACAGATATATATATATATATGCGATATTTATTGATAGACACACACACACACACACACATATATATATATATATTTATATATATCTTGTTTTAACTGCATATTATTGCATCCAGCTTCACATATGACAATGTTTTAAGGGTACAAATATAGATGCAAATTTTCTGCATTCTGCATTACAATAATAACTATGGTGCAGAAATGTTACGTATACTGTGGTCTTATTATCTTATTTCTCATAAGCCTATGGCAAAAATTTTACAGATTTCAAGCTCTGCATGAATTATTACATACAGTGTATGTATGAAGACAAATTCTTGCTACTAAGGGACAAGGATGGTCTTTGTGTTTAAAAATGTTGATATGATAAAAAATGTAACAAAGCACCATAAAGTTGAGGATCTGGAGTAGGGACAATCTGCAAGATTCTGCAAGACAAACATAAAAATCAGACTGCTCACTAAAAATGAGGAACTTCAATTTCACAGACTTCTGTTCACCGTATGTTGCGGCAAGAACATAGAGCAGAAGGAAGAGTGATTTAAGCCTCAGTTAAGAAAAAAATTGAGATGGACAGAAGCTGATCATCTGCCCAGAAATAAGTGCTTTCTGAATGTCTATATACTGTCTTTCTATCTTCATGGTTTAGGAGAATCTTAACAGAATGGCAGGAAACACACACCAAGTGGTCACGGAAGGATGTGATGTCAGCAACCACGAACAATAAAAGGTGTAAAGGTGCTTCCTTCCCTAAACTGTTCCAGAAGTACAAAATGGGAACCAAAACTTGACACTTCCTTCTCTGAGCAGAGTTGTCTGAATTTGCCCTGAAGCAGCACCCGAAACACAGTGCCTACCAAGAAGGATGGAGCGTTGAACTGGAAAAAAATGAGCCTCAGGACTCTATTGTAGTGTGTGTAAAAATAAGCACAAAGCCGTATAAATAAAATACAAGCCTGAAATAGAAAAAACAAAGCAAAAAAGAAACAATGACTAGTAATATATTTTACAATGGTGAATATATGACAATGTGTGACAATGTGCACATGTCTCCTTGCTGTACTATCATAACATATAGAGATCTACTGTTTTAGCAATAAGTGTAATATATTTCTTGATTAAAAAAAATATATTACTATTTTCTCTCTATATATCTATAGGGATTTCATAGGTACAACAAGGTGAAGGACAGAGTTAAAGATTCACATTAGGGCCCAGAAGCTTAAAGTTATGTCTCAGCTCTCTATACATACAGTATATAATGGCCTGAATACTTCACATATGCAACATGTGCACACAGTTTTTATTGCATAACAGCATATACTGTAGCTTTGTTTTCCTTCAGGTGAATAGTAATACATGCTTACATTGTAACTGATAAGAAAATGTTGCAAAGCAAACACTCAAGGCTCCTCAATACATTAAAAAGGGAAAGTGTGATAACAGAGTAACAGCTGAGCGAGAATACATTCCCTGTAACACATGGACATTGGCTTTAGGTATGCATATTGCATAATATACAGTCATATGAAAAAGTTTGGGCACCCCTATTAATCTTAATCATTTTTAGTTCTAAATATTTGGGTGTTTGCAACAGCCATTTCAATTTGATATATCTAATAACTGATGGACACCGTAATATTTCAGGATTGAAATGAGGTTTATTGTACTAACAGAAAATGTGCAATATGCATTAAACCAAAATTTGACCGGTGCAAAAATTTGGGTACCCTTATCATTTTATTGATTTGAATACTCCTAACTACTTTTTACTGACTTACTGAAGCACAAAATTGGTTTTGTAACCTCACTGAGCTTTGAACTTCATAGCCAGGTGTATCCAATCATGAGAAAAGGTATTTAAGGTGGCCAATTGCAAGTTGTTCTCCTATTTGAATCTCCTCTGAAGAGTGGCATCATGGGCTCCTCAAAACAACTCTCAAATGATCTGAAAACAAAGATTGTTCAACATAGTTGTTCAGGGGAAGGATACAAAAAGTTGTCTCAGAGATTTAACCTGTCAGTTTCCACTGTGAGCAACATAGTAAGGAAATGGAAGACCACAGGGACAGTTCTTGTTAAGCCCAGAAGTGGCAGGCCAAGAAAAATATCAGAAAGGCAGAGAAGAAGAATGGTGAGAACAGTCAAGGACAATCCATAGACCACCTCCAAAGAGCTGCAGCATCATCTTGCTGCAGATGGTGTCACTGTGCATCGGTCAACAATACAGCACACTTTGCACAAGGAGAGGCTGTATGGGAGAGCGATGCGAAAGAAGCCGTTTCTGAAAGCACGCCACAAACAGAGTCGCCTGAGGTATGCAAAAGCACATTTGGACAAGCCAGCTTCATTTTGGAAGAAGGTCCTGTGGACTGATGAAACAAAGATTGAGTTGTTTGGTCATACAAAAAGGCGTTATGCATGGCGTCCAAAAAACACAGCATTCCAAGAAAAACACTTGCTACCCACTGTAAAATTTGGTGGAGGTTCCATCATGCTTTGGGGCTGTGTGGCCAATGCCGGCACCGGGAATCTTGTTAAAGTTGAGGGTCGCATGGATTCAACTCAGTATCAGCAGATTCTTGAGAATAATGTACAAGAATCAGTGACGAATTTGAAGTTATGCCGGGGATGGATATTTCAGCAAGACAATGATCCAAAACACAGCTCCAAATCTACTCAGGCATTCATGCAGAGGAACAATTACAATGTTCTGGAATGGCCATCCCAGTCCCCAGACCTGAATATCATTGAACATCTGTGGGATAATTTGAAGCGGGCTGTCCATGCTCGGCGACCATCAAACTTAACTGAACTGGAATTGTTTTGTAAAGAGGAATGGTCAAAAATACCTTCATCCAGGATCCAGGAACTGATTAAAAGCTACAGGAAGCGACTAGAGGCTGTTATTTTTGCAAAAGGAGGATCTACTAAATATTAATGTAACTTTTCTGTTGAGGTGCCCATACTTTTGCACCGGTCAAATTTTGGTTTAATGCATATTGCACATTTTCTGTTAGTACAATAAACCTCATTTCAATCCTGAAATATTACTGTGTCCATCAGTTATTAGATATATCAAATTGAAATGGCTGTTGCAAACACCCAAATATTTAGAACTAAAAATGATTAAGATTAATAGGGGTGCCCAAACTTTTTCATATGACTGTACGTGATATAATAGAATAGAAATACCCATATAGAGTTTGCAAATCTAGCCTTTAATGATTAAAGTTTAGGATTTTTTTTGTTACTTGTCAGGTCAAATTCAATAAAGCATTAGTAAAATGTATTAAGAAGTCCACAGGTGTGTAAACCATGGAGCTCAGCTAAAAAACATAAGGATACCGGTAATAGGAGCCCTCTAGATGGAATTCTGTAGACTTTAATAATAACTTGCATTTTCCCTGGCCTTTAAGGAACCTTACTGACTCTATAATGCATTTCTATTTTTTTTTATAGTGGACCTTTTATCTTAGGGTCCATGAATATGCATAATGGCAATACAGAAATTATAGTTCAAGCATAAGGAAAAAACTAATGCTAGTGATTAGTTACAACACCACTGAAATTATAGGTTGCTTGCATCTCAGGAAAGCCACATATGGCTATATTTTGTGACTGAGATCTGCCTTCTCCTAATATAATAAATGTTTTAAAGCTTTACACTTCTCCGTAATAAAGATATAGCTAAGCTGCCAAAATGGAAATAATATGTACAACCAAACCTCAAATCCCTCAAAACTGCATAAAAAATTAACCGCAACAAGGCAGGCTGAGAAGACAACATAATGCTAGATTTCCTATGATAAGGAAAGTCATGTCATTACCAGTTTCTATAGACTTTGCTAATGTTTTCTAATGTTTGCCAAACCGAACAATATATATAGCCGTGTAAAAAAACAACAGCTTCCCTCCCCTTTGTCAATCAATGTCTGGAATGTGTCGCAATGCAAAGTCTTCTCTGCTGTGAATTGCCTGTTTAATTTGAGGCTGCTCTTTGGGTGCTGCTGCTCTGTCGCTTACTGACACTGTCTCCCAGAATCATGTTGCTGCCAGAGGGACTGCAATATATTACAGAGAAAATGACTGAAGAGATTTCTCTGGCAGAAAAGGGGTTAGCTCTCGCTGCCTGGAGACAGATTCAGGCACAATATGCAAAGATGGCTTGGAGAACATATCAATCTTCCCTGGAGTCCACGACAGCTGAAAACTTTGCTGTAATATTTCCACTGTTACTTTTTCCCAAGGACAAAGGAGATAAAAATGTATGTCAAATATGCAGAAGGATGGAAGAGGAAAAAAACAAGCCAGAACACCTGCAAATGGTTTCTTTGGTAGGAAATCACCACCTTATAGGATTAAGCCATATACTCTATCTATGTGTGAATATTGTTGAAGTGCGACTCTTATGGTCAGTCCGTATTAATTTTACAGTTCCATGGTTAATTTTTCTGAACATAAGATGATGGAAAGAACGTCTTTGAATTATTTTTGAAAAAAAAAACAAAAAACTAAGAACACACTTAAGATATATCCATTGATAGTATTCTTCAGGCAATGGGCCTTGGAGAGCTTGAAAGAACAGATATGATTTGAGAGGGGCGGACTCTCGTACATGAAGGTCTCCTCATTCCCACTGTTCATGCATGTGCAGATACTGAGCATGATAAGAGCAAATTTGTTAAGCATTGTATGTTTGTCATTGCAGTAGAGGAAGCGATATACCTTTAAAGGGAGTCTACCACCTCCCCCACGCATAATGATCTGTCACTACCATGTTACAGAGCATATTACAGTGATAACAATATACTTTTATTATGTGTGTCACTTCTGTAGATTTGGAGAAAAACAACTTTGTAAATGATGCAGTTGGTGCACTGGGGGCGGGACTTCAACTCCCTAGAGCACTGCTCCTAGCACTCAGATCCCTACCATCTCCAGCCTGCACTCCTCTGTGCAATGGGAGTTGATCCTTCCCATCACCCATTATATTTGAGTAGCAAAAGCAGTGCTCCCAGGGCTGAAGCCCTGCCCCCAGGGCACCATTGGCACCTGATTTTAAAGTTGTTTTTAGCCAAATCTACAAAAGTTACATATATAAACATATGTTGTTCATCACTGTAATGGTGGAGGCAGCTGAATATGCTTGGTGGAGGTGGTAGACTTTAGTAGCTGCTTTGATGACAGCTATTCCTTCCAGCCAAGCATGCATGTATTCTAATTGGAGTGAGGGGAGTAAGCCATTACCAGAAACATCTGTTCTCCCCTGAAATCGAAGGGACTGGGCATGAAAGAATCAACATGACAAATTTCCCCATCATCTGTTGGCATGTAGTTGGTAAAAATACCCAGTGCATTTTTCTGGGCGTGGATATGTTAATGGAATGCACCATGCACCAACATATGCTGCAGTGCATCACTTTGATTTTAAATGGAATCTGTCAGCACTTTTGACCATGACTCTCTTCTTTCTTTTCCCATAAACAACTAATAAGAAAGAAGTACAATATGGGTGTCCTTTGCTCCATGAAGTGTCCTATTTTAATGGTGGTTAACCCTTCCACATCCTTCCTGTTTGCTCAAGATTCATATCTCCTGTGTCCTCCTACCTCATGCAAGAACAGAGTCAGACTGGTCCGCCAATGTTACAGAGGATCCTCTGGTGAGCCCTGGCTCTAACACAATAATGGTCTAGCAGAAGACCCCCAAAATGAAAGGGTACTATGATCTATTTCCTAGAGGTTGTCGGAGGTTGGTCCCCTGAATAATTTTATCGGGTGAGCCTAAGGAATCTCAAGTTGACATTGTGCAAAGGATGTCACTCTTGAATGGATTTGGAAGGGGTTGATGCCATTAGCACAGGGCAATTCATGAATGAACAAATGCCCAGCATACACATGAGGGGGCACTTATATACAACAATGGATTGAAAAAAAGTTGAGTTTCTAAGGTCTTCTTATCAGTGCTAGCAAACATAGGTATACTGTAATTCTACTTCTTTCCCTAGAACACATTTATCAGAATTAGCCATTTGGGAAAAGTGAGAGGGAAGGAGTCAAAACTGCCAATTCCCTTTTATCACTCAAATCCACCCGTCTGTGCCTTCAGCGTGGCTCACAATGTCTGGGGCCATTTTCCTCGAAATTCAATAAACTTATGTATACAGTATATTTTGAGTCCATGTACTTCAGTAACCCTACCACAAAATTAAAAAGGGCTTCAGATGTCAGAAAAGTATGATTCATAATATTTATTATAATTAAAAGGGTGACTCTAACTTTTGTTTATCTAATATTATTACAGTCCACTTAATTGGTACTTTACATTGCTACCCCTTTAAGGCTTTTGGGGGCAAGCTTTTATTACCATATCAAAATGTTTGTCATAATTTGTAAGGCCAATTAAATAGAAAACCATAAACCTTAGATCTTATGAACAGAAACTACTTATTTTCAGCATATTTTAACACCCATAGAGTTTTATAAATTTTACTTTCAGAACAATTGAAGGAGAAACTTTGTTGAATATGTGTATAATTAAGAAATAACATTGACAGGTGGCCTTTTCTGCTGGTACATTGATATCCATCACTGATAATGATAGGTCATGCTGCGTACTCTTTTGTTATGTAAGTCGTGTTTTCGTCTTAGTCAGGTTGCATCTCAAGAGACTGCATCTAAATTTTGGGAAACTTTTAGACAGACTATTCAAACAAGTTACTACATTAAGTCCTCTAGCCTGTGCAAAGCTTTCCAAAGGGGTGAACATAAACTTTATTAAAAACTAGCTCATACTTTGCATTTTGCTCTTCTAAATCCATGGAATGGCCAGAGTCTTAAACAGTATTTGCTGAAAGTAATGGGAAACACAAATACACTGGCAAAATTGTCTAATTTTGGTTTCTATGCAAATATTGAATCCTGTTAAATTGTAACAAGGAACGATGTTTAGTTCAGTCCTTAAGGAAATACCTTCGCTTTTTCAAATACTAAATCACAAGGGTTGTATCGCAGTCACCACTTGGTCTGAAGAGCCATATTTTGTACTACAAATATTATTTCTGGGATTCGGAACAGAATTTTGAATTATATTTTTATTTTTGTGTACTGATTTCTTCTCATTTTGCATATTATTTATTGACTAATATTACGGGCTTCTTAAGGCCTGTGGAAGGAATAAGCAAATATCTGAAGAACATCTCTTATCCCCATGAAGAGAACTTTGTTTTCATATGTCAAAAATATTAACATTCTTGCAAGTTTACCCAACAGAGAATTATAAATGATCTAATCTTAATAAGTGAAAACACTAAAATAGGGGATATACTAACCCATGTATGGGTTATGTATGGGTTAGCTTTCAATTTTGGCTTACAGGAGTACACAAGAATTATTAAGAGGCTGGAACCTCTTAATAATTCAGGTACATCTAGTGCCAGTAAGGGAATTAAGACTGGCATAGGAAATGCCAGGCTTAATAAATTCCCCATCTGTGAGTACAAAGTCCAAAAGTCTGGTTACGTGGACAAATAATGGAGAAGCTGTGAGCAAAACATGGCACTTTGGCCCCTCGTCTACAAGTTGTTGTTGTTGATTCCAAATTTGCAACTTATAACTTAATCACTCAACTATCCACATAGGTGATAAGTGTGTGATCATTGGAGGTTTGACCTTTGAGATACCCAGAAGAGAACCAGGGTCTTGTGCCCCCAGTATGAATGTATTGGCAGGTCAAACACGCATTCTGCTACTTTATTCATTTCTTTGGAACTGTCACAAAGAGCAAAGTACTCTACTTTATGTAAAGTGCTGGTTTGAAAATAAAATAGACCTGTCTTAGCGCACCATTCTGGCATTTTTTCAGAAAGAAGTGACAAAACAGAAACTTTTTAGTAATTAAAAGCAAAAATAAGTATAAACAGGAATGAACTATAGATCTAGAAATGTCAGAAAGACCTTTGCAATAGTTATACAGGGTGGGCCATAAGTATGGATACACCAGGGTGGGCCATAAGTATGGATACACCCAGATAAAATGGAAGTGGTTGCTGATATCACCTTACCATTTGTGGCATATTAGTACATGGGAGGAGGAAAACATTTGAGGACGGGTGACGCCCATGGCGGCCATCTGCAAAGCTGCCATTTTGGATTCATTTTATCTGGGTGTATCCATACTTATGGCCCACCCTGTAGATAGTATAGAAATCTCTCTTTACCTTGTTCTGATAATTTCAAAAATTACATTTCCAAAAATTTTAAATTTAAATTAGAATTAACTGAAAAAATATATTCCTTTAATCTTCCATAGTACAAAGGACGGTACAGACTCTATAGCAGACTATCTGTGCAGTCCATGGGTACCTTGGAGGTGGTAGAATTTATATGACTCCAAGTAATTTAATGCAAGTTACAAGCAAAAAAATATATATATAAATCATGGGAGGATTACCATGCAAAGATTTTACAAAAGGATTCAGACTGGTGATAAAGAAATAAAAACCTGACCTTAAGTAATACAGCAGCGAAAACGGGGAGAAAACATCTAAAAAGAAAATTATATAAAAAGCAAAATGCAAAAAGAAAACATAAGATTAAAGCCCAATTAAGGTAAAAAAATTACTGGTGCTCTGATGTGATGCCCATAAACTGGAGGACCGGTCTACTACTGGGCTGCCTAAGGCAACTTCTTCAGTGCTAGCTAGCACTTGTAATTACCATGCTGAGCATCAATTATCCCCAGCGTGACTGTCTATCCCTCTGTAATCATATCTATAACATCAAGCTAAATGGGAAAGAGAGCCTTGTTCGGATCACAAGAGATGACTACAGAGCCCCTGCCTGAGTAAGCAACCAGCATGAGGCTGATGATGATTACTGACTTGCACTGGAAACTGACAGTGAAGAGTAAGGTCTTCAATAACAACCCCCAACATCTGAATGTACAAGGATAACTCGACCCAGGCTGGCATACATCTCTACAATAGATAGCATTACCGCATGTCATAAAATAGTACGTTGTGCCACCGGAGCTGCTCGGTTCAGATCAAACTATGGCACATTGTCATTTATTTAGCATTTAAATGGACGGATTGCTCAATTTATGTGACAGTAAAATAAGCCACTTATTATGTGCCCAATACATAGAAGACATTCTGTTTATGATCACATTTTTTTTTCCTATAGCCGTGAATGCCACATATGCTGCCATGAAAAAAGTTAAGGTACATTTTGCAGTAAATTAGGAGGAAAATTGAAGTCAATAAAAGGTTATGTTACCATAAAAAGAGAAGATGGTGTTTTATGCAGGTTACAAAATCCAAGGAGGTTTCTTACATGTCTAATTATCTCCAATAAATAATGTATCACCCCCTCCATTGTTGTACAAATACACAAGAAGCAGTTTTGTGTTGTCGGCTTTTGCATGGGATCCTTTAATTTTTGTTATTTAAATGTGTTGTCTGATGTGATCAATGTATTAAGACAGCTATCTAAACATAACAGGGATAGAGATGTAGGATACTGCTGTCAAGCAAGACTTGCTAAGCCAATTTGTCACTTGTACTCCTTTTTTCCCCGACTACTTTTGCATCCTAATCAACCTAATTAAAGCTGTGTTCAATCAAAACCTCTGATGACAATTTGCTCACTTCTATCCCACCGTGGTATCTTTAAAACAAGAATTAAATCTGATCTTCTGACAGCAATTATTAAATGATCCCATCCGGCCCCAATTATGGCACATAGAATATGGTTCTGACTACACATATTCTTCGTTTCTTGCAAATTTTCTTCCACTCTGGAACATTTCTAAACAAAGCCAATTAAATACAAGTTCCCAAATCTGAAGTGTGACTGGATGTGAAAACCATTTACTTTCTTAGAGATCAAATAAAAAATAGTATAATAAATGTAATAATTATGCTACAGGGATAAATTGTAGAATTTAAGCTATGTATATGGCACTAAACAGACTGTCCTATAGGGTCAGGGGTATTCCATGTGCTACCATATGATGCCTCCATACAGATGTCGTCTATTTTTTCAGTACATTTACAAGGAAAAATCTCAAGGAATAAAGCAATATAATAAAGCCACACAGAAGTCTGTGAGCTACAAATTATGGCTCAAGACAACTCAAGTATACGTGGTATGAATTTGGACAAATGAGTAAGTTGCTGCCAGCAGTGGCATAACTGAAGGCTTACGGACCATGGCGCAAAAGCTCAGTTTGAGCCCCCTTGAATAACTTCTTCTCAAGACCGTCAGCCACATCCCATCCATACATTTTGGCAGAATTGGCATTTCCCTTTCATTCTCTATCTGGCACAGGCAGCCATAAAGACTTTTCCACAACATGTCTGTACACACAAGCTTCTCATCAATTCCTATCCCCGTCAGTGCCCCCCACATAGTAATCACATTGCTTTATGTGTTACACCCCCCATAGAATCCCTCCTTGACTATATGTTGATGACCAACTGATATTTTTGCTATTTAAGAGTTAATTTTCTCCTTTCTTTCAGTGAAAGGTTGTGTATCCTAAGTCTTCTCACTCCAATGCACAGGAGGACAGGGGTAATACATTTACAAACTGTCAGCCATCAAAGAAAATCAGAAAGAAGATCAAATAAGTTTATCCTGCCCTAGTGTGTTGAGGATGTCCCGTGGGCCCTCTTGGTTCTGGGCCCTTTCGCAGTTGTGACCACTGTGGCCCTTATACACTAGTGGCTACCAGACACCTCTGGCATCAGCTTATTATCCCTGACAACAAAAGGACACTGGGCATTGAAATTTGACATGATCTGTTTGGGAAGACTTACGAGACCCACATGCACATAAGACAGTCAGCTGGTCTTGTCGAAAATGTTGGGACTAGTCAACTTTTTCCTAATGTATGGGCCCTTAAACTAAGCAAAATCGAATTTAATCTGTAAAGTAATTTTACACAAAGCAAACAAAGCTCTGACTGTAACTTAAAAGTACATTTTAATATTCAGGCATATTACAGGATTTTCAATAAATGTGACTTTCAGTATATGTTTACTTGTACCATTATACTGTGTTAGAATTATTTTCAAGAGTAATAGATTTCAATTAAAAATCCAATCTATGCCTTGCGATCTGCATTTCTATGAATAAATGCCTTTAAAGTAACATCTGTATGGGAAGTAGCATTCTGTGTCTGAGATCAGCTTTAAAGGTGAGCTTTTTAACCTTCATTTATGCTCTAATTTATTAACATATGTTGAGCGCTGAGCTGTGGCACCGTCTTCACGTGCCTCCTCATCATTAATGCAGGTAGCCTAAGGATTTAAAGATTATTGTACGCTGCATTAGAGAAATTGTTGAATTAAGAACCGTCTCTTGGGGATAAAGTAGAACAGCTTCTTTGGCTAGTGGTAGGCATAAGTCTATTTCCATTCTCAGGAGCAGCAGTAAAATGTGACACTGAAAGTCACTTGGACTAAAACATTATATGGATTCAAGAAGATTTAAAAAAAAACAGCTTGTTTAGGTTTATTCCCTTGGAATATTTTGCTTTATAATGAATGACATGTTAAACGGGATGTCTCATGAAGAAGTACCCTTTCTTTATGCCCTCTTAGGGCACACAGACATCACAGAAGGGGGTCTTTCTTTCAGAACACCCCTAAAAACCAGAGCGTAGAGGTGTTAACATTGAGCGGCTCTCACTCTGGTAGACCCAGTCTGTCCATGAAATACATGGCAGACATGGAAGAATTTAAAGTCTCTGCCCTCAAGTTCGAGGGAGTGTTAAGACCAAGACAACAGTGCCAATATAATGGCCAGTTTTAATGGAAAAAGGAGATGCCTTTATAACACAATTGCTATGAAAAACAGACTGCCTGTTCTGCTGACAGCTATATCTAACGCAAACCCATCATACAATGTGCACACTTGGTTTATTCAAGTGTCTACGTGCCCTGACCGGGAAGGGAGAAGAGGAAGCTTATCTATCAAAGAACAAAAGGACTGTGCAGTATCACAAGCAGTATCTCCTATAGGAAATGGACCATAATGCTCTTCAAATTTGGGTGACTTGTGATAGACCATTATTGCGTTAAAGTCTGGGCCACTAGAAGATCCCCTGGTGTTCGGATGGGTTATTCCGACACTGGGTGGCCTGTCCTGCCAAATTCAGCTAACAATTAATGCGTATTGCTGGCTTAACACTGGGATTTATGTGCAAACTGTCTAGCCTATATCTAGTGCCACCTATAGGTAAGTCAATGACTAACTCAAAATAGACTCTGCAAAACAACTTGGGATAATAGCCACCCGCTTGTTGACAACAATTTCTGATGTTCCTTACCAGTACAGAGTGGGGTACTGACTGGCTAAATGAGACGCTTGTTGCAGTTCTTGGAGTTACGGCTTTCAGTGAGGAGATTCAGATCATATATGGGTTCTTAGAAGTACAGAATTTGCGTACGTTTTCCCCATAAAGAATTGCCTGTATGATCCATATATCAGTTGGCTCTCCTCAATGAGAATCAGTACCTCCAGACGAATATTTGCAAAATGACTATTTGTCAACCCCCAAAAAACGAAAAACCCAATGAGCCAATGTTTGCCAAATTAATTCAGTGCTACTCTTCACTATACATGTACCATAAACCTATCCAAACAGGAGGTCTTGGCAAAATGTAAGACACTCCATCAAAGATGAGGTTAAGACTTTGCAGAATGGTTTGCACATAGTTACCAGTGTACTAGAGTAAAGGCAGAAAAAGTGTATAACTTATATCAGGTATGTGTAGGGTGTTATATGGTTTCTTCAAGGAGCTACAATATGTAGTTTGAGATCTGTCCCAATTTAAACTCAATCAACTAAGGCCACAGTCTGCGGTACCTAAGTATACGTATAGATCAACCCTGTAACATTACAGACATAAGCTATCATTATCAATGTCACAAAGAATCTATTTGAGGGACAATTCAATCGTAGATCAGAAGGTTCGAACAATACATGATGGGCTTTGACTGGCAAAGTTTTCTGCACATCTTCTTATTGCTCCTTCTGAGACATACTTTTATCATAAAAGCTGGCTGACCCTAAAGCAAACGTAGGGCATAAAATAGACAGAGCCCTCTGATAATGGAGACGATCGTGAACACAATGAGCAATGTGGCAGTCAGGATTAGGTAAGTTTTTAAACTTTTGGCTGGCGCTATATTAGTATTATGGCTAGCATTCTATCTGCACTAATGTTGGTATCGTACGGGCACTAACAATGGTATTAAATGGGCAATGTCTTGTGACGAATTAAATGAACAATATAGTTGAAATGACATTAGATCTATAATGGTATTACATAGGCACTATGGGGATGAGGGTATTTTTTAAGTAACGTTTATGACTTTTTTTTCTCTAGTATGCGATAAATTTATCAAAATGTCTCACACTGGTTTAGAAATTTGTTGCAGTTCTATAGGAAGAAGGTGTTAGTGTTTACTAAGAATTTTTGGTGCTTTTTTACATCTAAGTTAGGCTAAGGCCCCACGTAGCGTCCCGTAGCAAAAAAGCGCAGTGAGAAAAACTGCGGCGGCAACGCATCCCAGTTTTTTCCAGCAGTGCTTTCACAGAAAGTGAAGCACAAGGAAAACCTCTGCAGACTTTCTGCTTCAATTATACTTATAGGGAAACCGCCAGTATTTCTGTAGGTATAATTGACATATTGCGATTTCCAAAACTGCAATGGTTTTGGAAATAGCAGCGTGTCCGCTGCGCGGATTTTACCGCACTGTGAGGATGAGATTTGCTAGAACCTGTGCACCTATGCCATGTATAATCTATGCTCACATTACAAGTCAGTTTTCAAAAAAGGAATATTAGGTGCAAATTAATAGAAAAATGGCGTACACAATAAATTAGGGGCAACCAATAACAAAGTCACAAACTAGGAAGCAACACACTAGAATTCTGACATAAAAAAAAACCCCAAGATGAATCGACCCCTATGTATTCCAGATACTATGGCTAGCATAATATAGAAAATATAAGTAAGGTTATATGTAGACGTTTTCACTGGAAATATATAAATTTGCTCTAACTCATGTTATGTGAACACTATATGGGCACTGCAGCTTGTACTGTAAATGTAAATTTGCACAAGGGCAGTACAGCTGTATGTCTAATAGATGAGATCAGCCCCAATTTTCCCAGGATATACTTATTATACACTAGTATATACACTATTATATTGCTTGTGTTTGCTCTATTTGCCCAAATATTTTATTAAATAATACTTTTATATTTTTATCAGTACATGGTATCATAGATTTATATTATATAATGAAGCCATAGACTGCATTTACTTTATTGCATTTCCAATTGCTTGTCAATAGCCTTTGTATACAGCTATGCATACAGACATTGATTCATTTGTATCTGTGGTTATACAGGCCAAGGCTTGCTGTAAATCAGATGCTAACTGTAATCCATTCTTTGCCGCGTGCTGGTAATTTCACACAAGACTTGTTAATTTTAGAGCGGTCTTCTGCTAAAAAGGGCAAGCTCTGTAACAGATTTAGTACAGAGAGCTGAAAATATCCTGTGGGGGGAAAAAAAATCTGCAGCAAAAGAAAAAAAAAAATCAGGCCAGCCCAGATCCTGCCATTACTCAGCAGTCCGGTGACGTGCAGAGGGTTGTAGTGGTTTGAGGAGCCAACAGGGACTGCAAACTTCACATACTCCATTCCTACAAGATTGCAGCAGAACCTCATCAAAGTAAAAGCTCATAATTTGTCAAAGAAAACAGCCAATTAACAAATGTTAGAAAAGGGCTTAGCACAGATAATATGTGATTAAATACTGAACGCAGCTGCCGAAAATGAAAACGGCACAGATGAAATTGAAAACCTCTTTGAGTTAGATAATTGTGGCCGCAAAAGCCACTTTTTACTTTAACTCTTTTTACTCGCCAGGAACTTAACACTTTCTTCACTGCCATGAAAATGTGCAGACAGCAAGAAAAACTGCAATCTTATATCCATTACAGAGAACTTGTACGTGTTGATATATCAAACTAAGTTCAATAAAAAATGGTAAGAAAAAAAAAATCGAATAAATAAAATAAAATTAGTGGAGGAAGTGACCAAAGGGTTAATGTAGCTGCAGCTATAGATGGACTTGGAGGCTCAGGAGAGTCAAAGGACATTATTTTTTGCAGGGCTCTTCTCTATCGCACTTTTATCCAATCCTTTATTGATGCACAAGTAGCGATAAATGTGAAAAACAGCATGTGACGACGGCTTTCAGAACAATGGAGCCTTATTTGGCTATTGAAAAGTTCATCTTTTAGATGGACCATTAAAATGGTGTCCTATTTTTACGTAAATGGGTCTGTTTTTAATAGCTTATTTTGGAAATGCATCCAAGTGACATCTGTTAAAAACCAGGTTGTCTGTTTTTCATGGTCATTTTTATACCAGCTAAAGTAGTTAAGCTATGGCTATATGCTTACCATTCACATTAGAATAATATTGGCCAAACCCACCAAATTAGGTGAGACCACGTGGCCATGTGTGTATATGGGCCTCGTCACAAGGATTGGGCTAATGGATTTCAACATGTCTGATCCTTTTGTTCTTAGGGAAATAAACCATTGTGAGTGAAGTCTGGCAGTGACTCTCTCTACTCATAACATTCAGAACACACGTGCATGTGTGTGTGTGTGTATGGAGGAGATGCGAAGAACAAGTGTATGCCGGTCAGCTTGCTGAGGTGTAAGGCTATTTTTAAGGAAACATAGTTATAGGTAACCTTTCAAACATCATAAAGAATATGATAGGGTGCGGCTTTTGCTATGGGAGGACGATCTCCCTGGACCATAAATAATGGCACAGTCACCATTACCAAACCTTACAGTGTAGCCCTTGCCTGACGCTGCTTTTTTATTACTGCCGTTCAGGTTGCTGTATTGAGTGAAGGGCTGGGGGCTGATGCTTGACTCTTTACACCCCAGAACCAGACATATTAAGTACCATCACATCAATAACTGACTATACTATACATAATATTTAGTATCAAGGATCAATGTGCTGTAACCCACACCAGTGAGCTTCATGCTATGTATTGTGTCCTCTTTAGACAGATTTGTGATGTCAGACATTGATTTTGTAGCTGTTCTTGTTGGTAGGATAGCCGTGTTAGTGTAATGTATACAAAACCCAATATAAAATATTGAGACATATGCAGTATATGTAGCATCAAGGGGAAAAGAAGTTTTGCCTCTTGTTACAAGTGGTTAATAGTGAACTCTGCCAAGGAATGACTGTTATTTTGTTCTACCACTACTATCTAATACAGACCTTCATTGTGCATAAAGTGGCCTTGGGGGATGCACTCTGTTGTCAAGCCATCTTTCTAAACAACACAGAGAGTCCTTATCTTTGCAGAATTAACACACTGTGGTACTATTTGTCCCTATGGCAAGCACTGGAGCTTAAGCACATGGGTAACATAATGGAAAAAAGCTGAACAAAATCTCCTCTGTGTCTATTGGAGGGAGGTAGCTGAGGAATGTTGGCATATTCCACATGCTGTTACTGTCCTGTGGCATCTGTGTTTTTGATATTGGGACTCAATGAATGGCATAGAGAATGTAATTTGCCAAGGACCTTCTTTCTGGTTGAACATTCAGCACTGGAATGGGAGATCGGCTCAGAATCGCTTCCATTAAATAGATGCATTTAAGAAAGCATTGAGGCATTTTAACCCTTTCCTTCCGTATTTATTTCCATTGCAGTGTATCGTGTAACTTATTAAGACGTCCAGCGATGCATGCTGTAAAGTATTCAGCGCTCGCTTGTGATTTTCTGTTTGATCTGTTTGTTTATGCTTCATCTGAACTGTAAAATGGGAAATGCTGGAGTTATGGAGATAAGATGGTAATCTTGGAAGAGGAAACTTTGTTTTTATACACTGATGGAAAAAGAGAATTATTATGATTTAGATGTTTATATACAAATATTACTTCAAAAAAGGAAAAATCTCATCTCTCACCACCCCAAGATTACAGTAATGAAGACAACTGACGATTCTCTAAGGTGACACTGATCTAATCTAACCCCGACCTAAATCTATCAGGACAAAGCCTTCTATCTGTCTATCTATCTATCTATCTATCTATCTATCTATCTATCTATCTATCCTTACAGTTACCTATAAAGTGGAGGGACACCTACCTATTCATACCAAATTCATCATCTTTTTAGGTCTTAAAGGGAATCTGTCCCCAGAACCCAGCATATCAACCCAGCTCTGCAGATAGGTCACCTGAATCAAACAGTGTTATCACCTTGTGAATACTGAGTTATCTACATTTTTTTGAATATGCAAATGAGCTCTTTGGAGCAATGAGGGTGTTGCAGCTTACCAAAGAGCTGATTTGCATATTGACAAAAACAGTAATATCTCGGCAATGAAGGCACTGGTTCACAAGGGGAAAAAACGGTTTGATTCAGGTGATTCTAACCCTAATCTACCTGTGGAGCTGGGTTAATATACTGGATTCTGTACAGGGTGGTGCAGTTGGCACACTATTGGAATATAATATATCAGGTGCAGCGGTAGAGTCCCAACCCATAGATCCACAGAAAAGAAAGGATTTCACACGCTGGTCTAATTCTGGTGTTTTTATTCACTACTGATAGTAATCACAGAATATCCATCATATATTCAAGTAGAGAGATTGAGTGATGTTTCGGTCTATAAGAGTGCAAATTCCTTTTTTTTTCTATGTTGGATTCTGGTGACAGGCTCCCTTTAAAGTAATGGCAATAAGCCCAGTACTGAACAGGATGCCATGAATTGTCATACCTACAATGGATCACTTAAAACAGATAAGGTGGCCATAGATACTACACTTAGTTTGGGCAAAACCACAAATTTTGGCCAAACCAGCTGACCTTCAAATGTGGATGAAATGCTCAGTTGACTTTCCTTCTGTATATTTCAGGGTAAGAAGGGTTTGGTCATGTTGAATTTCAACATGCTTAATCCTTATTCTCAAGTGGGACTTTCTCCTTGGCTGAACATGCATGTCTTCTTATCAGCAAGAGAGGAATAAGCAGCGCCAAGAGAACAAAAATATAGCCAAAATCTGCCATCTGGAAAAAGTCAGGGCACCTCCATACACATTATTGGGTTGGCTGGTCTTGCCAAAATCAGTGAGCTCAGATGAAATTCACCTGATGTTCATAGCCAGCTTTAGTTATCGGTATCAACATGGCGGACAGATAGCCGTTAGACAACTTTCCAGTCTGAAGCAGTGTTGTGTATACTAAGGTGTATATATTCCATCCACTGAGCCAATAAACTGTGAATAAGACCTCAGTTCTTCTCTGGACCCGGCTATGACACGCTCTTTGGCGCGGTCTTATTTTGCCTTTGGTTTTATAAACATTGCATTGTTACACATAACAGACACATCAAACAATTTGTTGTGGTATTAAATATTTTGTCTCGATTTGTTTGTAGATTGAAGAAATCAAACACATAAGTAGGCCAGCAATGTCTGACAGCTGAGGAGTCTATTTATATACCCCAGCGATCACAACTCTCTGCGACAAGACTGGATAATGTGAACACAAGTCACATGTACTTGTACAACAAGGGGATCTTTGAAATATCACCATGGGCTTTCTGATGGTGTTTACTACTTTTACTTACTGTTTTATAATATTTGGGAAAGCTATTAACCTAAGGAAAGAAATATTTTATAGACCTGTATACATATTTTCTATTGTCTGCACACTTTCCTATTGCCTTCCCAATATAATGACTTCATGACTACATATGGCTAAAAGGCAAACTGGGTAATATAAACATTTCATTCTTTTTTTTTCAGAGATTTAGGGCCATCTCTTCCATAGAATTGTCATAGTAGAGCTCCAGTCAAACAGTCGTAGGGCACCAATGTACTGTATATACAGGATGTATGCTATATAATTAAACTTGTTACCATTATACACTTGAACAGCCTACAACTTACGTGGGGAAATTCACTAAGCTAAATCCAGAATTCTAGCTAAAATTTTGTTTAAAAAAAACCAAAAAAAAAAACCCAAACTGTCTTGTGCCAGATTTATTTGATTTTCCTGTATGTGTCTATTAAAGGATAAGGCCCACTTTATGGAAAAAGCTGCTTTTTTTGTTGCAGATTTTGCTGCGTTTTCTTTTGAGCCAAGCCAAGAGGGAGAAGAATAAGTGTTCTATTTGTGTTTCCCATTTCTTTTCCAGTCACTCTAGGGTTTAGCTAAAAAAAACTGCAGCAAAATCTGAAACAAAATAAGCTGGGATTCCACAACGTGGGGCCTCATCCTAAGTCTAAGGCCCCGCGTAGCGAAACGCAGCAAAATAAACACTGTGAAAAAAAACGTGGGGCTTCAGCCTAAAGGAGTTTGGCATTGGAGTGGCAGGACATCTAGGCTGAGGCCGCACGTTGTGGAAATGCAGGTTTTTTTTGTTGCAGATTTTGCTGCGTTTTCTTAAGCTAAAGCCAGGAGTGGATTGAGCAGAAGGGAGAAGTATAAGAACTTCCTATATATTACCCATTCTTTTTGTAGCCATTCTTGGCTTTGGCTCAAAAAAACGCAGCAAAATCTGCAACAAAAAAAGTTGCGTTTCCAAAATGTGGGGCCTCAACCTTAATGGGATTTGTGAGCAGTGATTGAGTCACAATATAATGCACTTTGACAGAATCTACATACAGGTGTGAGTGAGTAAACAATACCTTGTGAAACAGTGTAGTCATTTCCATAAAGGGAATTTTATAGAATTGTATCTGTCCCCTGTCATCCTATAGGTGTTGAGGGGACACTAGGCCTATATCCTGTGCATCTGGTGTCCTAGAAATTGCATGAAATTGATGTATAATGTGAGTCTCTGATGACCAGATTAACAAAATGTATTGAATGATAAAACATCATGGCAGGATCTGACCTAAACTCTGATGTGTTGCAGTGTTTCCTTTCTCTCTTTTGAGGGCATGGTTTTCCACAGAGTATGGACACCACTCTGCCCTTGGCCCACTTATGGCTTATAATGGCCCTGGTGGGCTGTGAACTGCCATCTGCTACTTTTGGATAATAGTTTGGCCAAGTTACTGTCTAATTGTGATGGTGAATAAAAACCGAGGTTGTAGATGTAGCACACATCATATTGTTACTTTGTAGCAACACACCAATGTCTAAGATACATTGTGAAGAATGTACTTCAGCAGCATTGTATAAGTGAATGCTGGTGAGTTCATGCCCTCAGTGTTATTCTGTTTAGAAAATATTCAAGGGCACGTCTTTCCAAGGCTGAACCGCGACCAAGAGTTATTAGATGCCAACATTTACTTGAACTACAGAAAAGGCTGTTGCACATTTCCAGATCATGATAAGGTGTTTTTGTTCTCAAGATACATATCATGTAGAGTCATCCAATATAAAGTTCAAGTAAATGAGCTCTAGTACATACAAGGGCCTCTTCACATCTCATTCCGAGCCTCCGTTTAGTGTATATGTTTAACATATATGCTACAACACAGACATATGTTAAAAGGAATGTGTTGCCATTTTTTCGTTCGTTGTAGATTTTTCATTCTATTGTCTGAACATGGTTATAGGGGCTGCCATCTTGCCTGAGCTTAACAGCAATTAGTGATATGCTTTACAGCAGTGTCATATGGCCATAGGCAGCAATAGTCTGGAGCCGATTCATTGAGGTCTATGGGAGAGTTTTCTAGATCCTTTTTTAAGTAAATCTTCTTCTATATGAAAAACAGAAATAAACTTCCTATTCCTTTCATTAACCTAGACCCATGGCCTTGCACCCTTTCCACGTTTCTTATAGCAATGTTCCAAGCCATTTATACAGGATTCATCTCTCTCCCTTTGGATCTAAAATGCAGTGTTTTACATTCTTGCATTGCAATGTCAGTCTTTTATTACCGCACTTAAAGTGCTATATATAAGCAAATAAAACATATAAAGTGCACAGAGGTAAAGCTTTGTCATATACAGCGTAAAAGTCCTTTCCCTATGGCTCTAAAGCCTGCACATTTTATGTACTATTACTAGTCCGCAAAGCAAATAACATAAAAAAATGTCTGTTAATAGGGAAAAACTGCACAGAATATCATGTATACAGGATATTCTGCTACCTGCATCTGTAACAATAATGCATAAAATCTAATAAGATTGCTACACCAATATAATACTATAGGCATGAATGATTATTTTCGCTCTGTATCCATCCACAGGTCTGTCACAATTAAAACCCAAGCTTTCTATATCCATGACGATGAATTCCATGAATATTCCATCATCCTATATAGCATACAAAACAGTTTTTGGATATAGACAGCCAAAGATTGTATAGGCGATTCACATGGTGTGACCAAGCTATAGGTCTATATATTTTTTACCCCATTTCCATCTACCTCCTGTAAATGAATAGTGGTAAACTGTAAAAAAATAAATAAATAGAACAATAAAAGGAGGAAAAATAAAAAAAATCTCCCTCCTTCCAAAAAGTGCACGCCTCTCTGAATCCAAACACACCAGTCTTAGACATTCTATGTTTTATATGTGTGCTGGGTGCTCAGATATTAATATGTTTTTATCACATAGAATGGAAGATACCACACTTTAAAGAATTCCATGTTAATTTTCCCATTTGCAGCATCCCCCATACCAAAAAAAAAAAAAAAGCCCAGTTTAGCTTCCATGTTGGGAGGGGGGGGGGGGGTAGAGAGAGATACCTGTTGGATGGACTTTATTTCAGGCTAGAGAGAGCTATATATATAGTTTAGGCTGAGGCCCCACATTGCGGAAATGCAGCTTTTTTTGTTGCAGATTTTGATGTGTTTTTTTTTTTGGGGCCAAAGCCAGGAGTGGACTGAGCAGAAGGTAGGAGCGTAAGTGGGGTATCAGTCTTAAAGCTCCTCCAATGCAGCCACCTCAGAATCAGCCTGGAGGGCAAAAGGTAAATCTAGCCTGAAAATGCACAGCAGATCCAAATTCTTTAGCTCTAGCGTAGACTCTTTGATGCCCTTTCAGCGCACTGATGGGTGGTGCTATCCAGGAAATCATTACAAAAGGCTCCAAGTGAATGATATCAGGTATGTAATACTACACTGCAAAATCTGGCTATTGTTTATGTGGCTAAAATAGTACACATGAAAAAATGACCCCACACCCTGTTCATACAGTATAAGAAAATGAACCATGGAGGAAGCTGATAACCTCAGTGATCACAAGCTGTGTACTGCATCCAGATCTGGACATCAAATATGTCTTACATCTAGTGATACTAGCTTATATTATTAAGGCATAAGAGTAATATTATCTGTAAGATAAATGCATATCTAAATATTTCACATGATGTTGGTATCAAGAATCTGATTACTGTATATCAGTCCTTCATTAAAGGGGATGTCCAGTTTCAGCAAATAAATATTTTTGTTTGTGCAATGAAAAGTTATAAAATTTTCCAATATACTTTCTGTATCAATTCCTCAAGGTTTTCTAGATATCTGCTTGCTGTGATTCATTGCTTACTTCCATTGGATAAATATTAGACCAAGGTCATGTGATGGACAGTCCATGGTCATGTGATAGACACCGAGGTGCACAGACTGTCCATTACATGACCATGGACTGATTTTTATCCATAAACAATGAATCCCAGCAAGCATACCTCTAGAAAAGTATTGATACAGAAAGTATATTGGAAAATTGTGTAACCTTTCATTGCATAAGCAATAACTGGGCAACCCCTTGAACTCCTGTTATCTCATTTATTTATGTATCTTGGTTTATTATTACCCCTTCTCATTAAAATTTGAACCCTTAAACTGTCCATACATTAGAGATTAACACCTTTTCTAAAACTTATCGCTCATGGTTGGTCTGTGGATGGTGTCATCTTGAACAATAATGTCATAACTTAAAATGATAGATCGCAGCAGGTCAGCTTTAGTCAGATATATATGCCAATGGTCAGCATATTCCTTGCAGTGCTTGCTTTTGTCATGAGAAGATGCAGATGTTCTGCAGAAAATGGTCTAAATCTACCTTTTTTCTCATGAAAAATGTTAAATATATGGCTATTTGAGTTAACTAATCAGAACTTTAACCAGCTCATCCATAGGATATGCTATAAATGTCTCATAAATGTTCCACCTCTAGCCCTTGGGGATCCCTGTCCCAGGATTTCTGTGAATAGAGAGATGGCTACTTCCAGAGAGATTTTGAAAACAATGGAGTTACTCGGCTAAGAGTGGTGAATTTATACGAAATTTATAGCGCATCCTGTGAATACATTGCTTAATGTGATGACCAGTACAATGTAACACTCTACATACAACGAAGATTACATTTCTAAATACATTTTCTATCACTTAACATATAATATACTTATCCTGAGTAAAAGACTGTATTATAGTCCAGAGCTGCATTCACAATTCTGAAGTCTTCTCTAGTATTCCCTGCTTGTTCAGTGTCTGTACAGAGCTAAGCTCTGCCGATCTACATTCTGGGATGTGCAGTCTGTGTACCAGGCCTTGCACACTCATCTCATGTAGGAAAAACAAACTCTTCCTCTGTATTACATGAGTTCATGTATGTCTGGCGACAGGCCTGTCAACTGTTTCCTTTGACGACCAGTAGAATTGTTCATTTCAGCTCTATGAGAGGGGACTGTGATTCAGGATCAATATAGGTGAGTGCAACAATGTAGTTATTCAACACTTTTGGTATCTAAATATATACTGTAATATGATATCCAAACATAGACCTATGCTGTAGGAAGTTATTCCAGGAACTCTACAGATGTAACTTTGTTTTGCTATTGTTATTACTATATTATTATTAATATTCCCTGGCACAGACATGAACAACACAATAACAATACCACACAACACAATACATGACAGATACAATAGGAGAGACATCCATTACAAGTTAATAATACAAAGGAACTGATACATGTTATACGTCAACAGGTATATTCTTTTCTTTCCGTGTTATCCACAATTCCAGCCACTGTAATTTTCTTCTGTCCAGTTCATCCTGAAGTCTATAAGGCTTGAATCCAATACTAGAATTACAGTGAAGATGTATACTTAAAGGGAGTCTACCAATTCAGCCACAGGATATGACGGAGTTCCAGCTGAACACCATCATATCCTTTAGATAGCCCAATATATGCACCATTTCCTTGAAAAAGCCATTTTTTTTAAGAAATATGGAAATGTGGCTCAAGTGCAATAGGGGCATGTCAGACCCTCCAAGATCAATATTTTCAGGTTTTAAATACCTGAGACACACCCCACTGAACTTGAGTCTCATTTGTATATTTGTAAAAAATGGAGGACTATCTAAAGACATGATGGTAGCCAACATAATGTCCCCTATATTGCAGCTGGTTTGATGTTGATATTCCTGGTGACAGACTCCCTTTAAGCAAGCAGAGAAGAAATCGCACGGTGGGTAAAAGTAATGATGCCAAACAATGCAGAAATACAGCATATGGTAAGTGGAAAGTGACGGTTATGGTAGTCATCATTGGTTCTCATCCAGGATCTGTTACCAATATAGGTAACTAAGAAAACAGTGACATATCTAAATAGGGTATTAAACAATGACAGAAAGGGACAGCTCAGAAAATACACATAATTGTCTAGAAATGTATCAAAGAACTAGCATTTTCCTAACTAATAACTGTACACTTTAATAACCCACTTTATGGGGACAGATGCCTTAGCGTTAGACTGGGGCAACATCTTCTCGCGCCTTATATGGAATAGAAATCGAACCAGATTGTAAATAATATGAATCAGCTTTGACTTGGGAGAACAATATAAAATAGTTCTTGTAACCCCACGCTTCAGCTTTCATTTTCGACATTGGTGGAATCTAAATTACAATTGTGTTGCTGATTCATTCCTTCCACTTTAAATGAAACGCACATGTCAAAGACCGCATTGTGCCAAGCTTTAGTGTGGTTATTAACAAAATAATCATTAACTATTTCTCTTCTAGGCAACCATTTTTACATTATAGTCCTCCATCACCCATAATATTGGAAGTTACCGCTATGACACCGCGCACAAAAACTCTAGTTATAGGTATAGCAGCAACATCATGGACTTCTTACAGTAGCACATGCTGGGCATTAACTGCACTTGCTAAAAATAACCCCTTTATAGTTATTGACTTATTTAGAAACTTTGCACCCTGCGATACCACGCCTGCCACCGAAGGTTTAGTCATACTGTATATGTGTTTTACAGCCTACAGTTTTGCTGGGCAATATTACAGAGAATGTGCTTGCCATATTTTTGGCGGTGGCTTCTTTTTCATTACCAGGGCCATCTACAGTTACACTTGCTTTAGTAGCAGGTCAGCACTAACACTGGGCACTGCTCAGGGAGATACTGACTTTAAGAAATAACATATTTGTTTGTATTTCTAAAAGTCCTATTGCATTTTGAACTTGGGTCTATCTGCAGACATTAGGGACAGCTGTCGACCATGTGCTTGTATGGTAACTTTTATCCCGCAGCAGCTGACAAGTGAATTGTATAGATAGTGGGATGTTTATTACTATCCAATTGAAATGCAGAATGGCACTATTTATTAGTTCCAACCTTCCTTCTTGTCTTTTATAGAAACATTTCAACTTTTTTAAAGTATATTTTGTATATGTAAACTTTTCTATACTCTTATCTTCTACAATAGGATCCTTGAAATCCTGGACCACAAAGCATGACTATTTGGATCTTTCTGGCTTCCTCTCATCCTTGTTTGATGCAGTATCTGCTGAATATTGACTTCAACTATGGAAAAAATGCCCAAGACCAATTACCTAACCCCACAAGCTCCTGCAAGGGTAAAGGACATGTGTCTTCCACTATCTTTGGGTGATCTTTCTGTGCTCTGGTATCTGCCTAGGTTGCTGCCATTCAAAAGAGATGGCCGATTTGCAGGTGGGTTAGGAATCTAATGGTCACATATGTCACCCCTAGAAACATTCAACAAAAGCACCCTACAAAGTTCATAAGATTTTGGGCAAACAATGACAGCCATATCAAAAACTCATCTACTCTCTTTGTTGGATAGTTCCTGAGATATTACAGGCTTATAGAGAGTAATAGTGGAAGTTATAAAAATGGCTTTCATTTTCCAAAAATGGGTGCTGCACCTTAATTGGTGGTGTTACCCCTTTCTCAATAACAATATATAGACTTGTCATTTTCTGCTTAGATTGGTTTTAAAATAATAAAAAAAAACTGTAAGGGCACTGATGATGAAAATGAGAAATAACATAGAGAAATATGTCACCCAAAGCCCCAAAACATACACACAGCAGATATATTTTTCAAATAGCACTGACAGGTTTCCGAGACATATGAATGTGTGGATGTTATATGACATGAAGAAAGCAGCAAGCTATACATCCAGTAGCTAACATGTTGCCCTGCCTAAAAATACACCTTAACACACAGTGCCACTAGCAATGTAAAAAGCCTTCATTACCTCACGAGAAATAGACAGATATTTCCTGCATTAAAAATGATGAATTTACTGGTAGAACAATAGACATATTATATGTATAGATGGTCTAATTGACAGATTTTCTTTAACTTGAGAACGACATTAACTATTGTTCTAATGACAGGTATAGAAGTGCCAATTTACCGGCTGTAGATTTTATAACAGATTTTCTTCACATCATGTTTGACAGAGATAGAAGAGAATTTCTAGATGTTGAGTAGCATCAAAAGACGTGTCTCAAGTATGTCTTCAGAGACGGCAGGGTTCTCTAAATGATGTTCAAGCACGGATTAACCTCCAATAATACTGAAAAGTGTGCTTTTTGACTATGATCCCCGACAGCCCTCAATTGGTTGTTACAAAGCTAATCCTCATGAAGAGGTTGTTGTTTCTGAGATGTCACCAAGACCACTATATGTCCATATCAATGCAGGTTCCAGTTCTGTATAATACAGACTGCCCAGTCTTCTTGTCCTATTTAGCTCCAATTTAAAGGGGTGCTCAAGAATGTTGTATAATAAGAAAATAAGCATAACAGTTTTTTTTTCAGAAAGAAAGAAGTCCTTTACCAGCATCTTCAAATTTTATTGAAGCCAAGCCCATATACCACATATTGCCACATGCAAGGGCCTTATACAAGTGCAAAATGTCCCCTGTGTGGGCTGATACATGGCGAATGTACAATGTCCCCTGTGTGGGCTGATACATGGCGTATGTACAATGTCCCCTGTGTGGGCTGATATATGGCGTATGTACAATGTTCTCTGTGAGGACTGATACATGGCGTATGTACAATGTCCCCTGTGTGGGCTGATACATGGCATATGTACAATGTCCCCTGTGTGGGCTGATACATGGCGTATGTACAATGTCCCCTGTGTGGACTGATACATGGCGTATGTACAATGTCCCCTGTGTGGGCTGATATATGGCGTATGTACAATGTTCTCTGTGTGGACTGATACATGGCGTATGTACAATGTCCCCTGTGTGGGCTGATACATGGCGTATGTACAATGTCCCCTGTGTGGGCTGATACATGGCGTATGTACAATGTCCCCTGTGTGGACTGATACATTGCGTATGTACAATGTCCCCTGTGTGGGCTGATACATGGCGTATGTACAATGTCTCCTGTGTGGGCTAATACATGGCGTATGTACAATGTCCCCTGTTTGGGGTGATGCATGGCATATGTACAATGTCCCCTGTGTGGGCTGATACATGGCGTATGTACAATGTCCCCTGTGTGGGCTGATACATGGCGTATGTACAATGTCCCCTGTGTGGGCTGATACATGGCGTATGTACAATGTCCCCTGTGTGGGCTGATACATGGCGTATGTACAATGTCTCCTGTGTGGGCTAATACATGGCGTATGTACAATGTCCCCTGTGTGGGCTAATACATGGCGTATGTACAATGTCCCCTGTGTGGGCTAATACATGGCGTATGTACAATGTCCCCTGTGTGGGCTGATACATGGCGTATGTACAATGTCCCCTGTGTGGGCTAATACATGGCGTATGTACAATGTCCCCTGTGTGGACTGATACATGGCGTATGTACAATGTCCCCTGTGTGGGCTGATATATGGCGTATGTACAATGTTCTCTGTGTGGGCTGATACATGGCGTATGTACAATGTCTCCTGTGTGGGCTAATACATGGCGTATGTACAATGTCCCCTGTGTGGGCTAATACATGGCGTATGTACAATGTCCCCTGTGTGGGCTAATACATGGCGTATGTACAATGTCCCCTGTGTGGGCTGATACATGGCGTATGTACAATGTCCCCTGTGTGGGCTAATACATGGCGTATGTACAATGTCCCCTGTGTGGACTAATACATGGCGTATGTACAATGTCCCCTGTGTGGACTGATACATTGCGTATGTACAATGTCCCCTGTGTGGACTGATACATGGCGTATGTACAATGTCCCCTGTGTGGGCTGATATATGGCGTATGTACAATGTTCTCTGTGTGGACTGATACATGGCGTATGTACAATGTCCCCTGTGTGGGCTGATACATGGCGTATGTACAATGTCCCCTGTGTGGACTGATACATGGCGTATGTACAATGTCCCCTGTGTGGGCTGATACATGGCGTATGTACAATGTCCCCTGTGTGGGCTGATATATGGCGTATGTACAATGTTCTCTGTGTGGACTGATACATGGCGTATGTACAATGTCCCCTGTGTGGGCTGATACATGGCGTATGTACAATGTCCCCTGTGTGGACTGATACATGGCGTATGTACAATGTCCTGTGTGGGCTGATACCTGGCGTATGTACAATGTCCCCTGTGTGGACTGATACATGGCGTATGTACAATGTCCCCTGTGTGGGCTGATACATGGCGTATGTACAAGGCCCCCTGTGTGGGCTGATACATGGCGTATGTACAATGTCTCCTGTGTGGGCTAATACATGGCGTATGTACAATGTCTCCTGTGTGGGCTGATACATAGCGTATGTACAATGTCCCCTGTGTGGGCTGATACATGGCGTATGTACAATGTCCCCTGTGTGGACTGATACATGGCGTATGTACAATGTCCTGTGTGGGCTGATACATGGCGTATGTACAATGTCCCCTGTGTGGACTGATACATGGCGTATGTACAATGTCCCCTGTGTGGGCTGATACATGGCGTATGTACAATGTCCCCTGTGTGGGCTGATACATGGCGTATGTACAATGTCCCCTGTGTGGACTGATACATGGCGTATGTACAATGTCCTGTGTGGGCTGATACATGGCGTATGTACAATGTCCCCTGTGTGGACTGATACATGGCGTATGTACAATGTCCCCTGTGTGGGCTGATACATGGCGTATGTACAATGTCCCCTGTGTGGGCTGATACATGGCGTATGTACAATGTCCCCTGTGTGGACTGATACATGGTGTATGGTGTAGGCTTCACTAAATTGCGCCATCATTGGAAGATGCTGAAGGAGACCTTTTTTTCTTGTTGAGTAAACACCCTTATCGTTGAATGGGTTTCTGCCTTGTTTCCTAGTGAAGGTCTCTCCTTGGTTGGTGCCATCTTGCTTTATTTCTTGTTTTACTTTTTTCCTTAGATATCCTAGCTCTGGTGTCCCCTACCGGCAATGAAGTCACCAATTATGCCATGTGACCACTGCAGCCAATCAGCCAATGATGCAGCGCAGCCTCATTGATACAGCACCAGAGACCAGAGCTACAATATTGGAATGGTGGAGGGGGGAGAAGACTTGAGACTTGCTTTCATTTTTTATAACATTCTTTGATTTTAGCTTTATTTCCTTTTTTGGGGAGAAATGTAGCAAAAAAAGTTGCTGAAAAAAAAGTAGTAGAAACGCATCACGGTTCTTTCCGCAGCGTTTTCCACTGTGTTTTTGCAGAGTTTTCCTCAGTGGACTTTCTGCCTGTATTATACATATATAAGGAAAGTGAGTTTCGGCAGATATAACTGAAATGCTTTTCTGCTGCGGATTTTTTCCTGCTATGTTGCGAAAACGCAGCCTGTCGCAGTAACTGCATAGTGAATGGGATTGTGGCTAATCCCATCCACACATTGCAGAAAAAAACTCCACAACGGAAAAGCAGGTGTTTTTGAAAATATCATCATGTCAATTATACCTGTAGAAATGCTGGCGTTTTCCGTAGAGGTATACTAAGGGCAGAAAGTTCCGCTGAGAAAAACTCAGCGCAATGTGGTTTTTTCAGCAGCATTTTTTTTTGCTGCGTTTCACTACATGGGGTCTTGGCCATGTTGCGGAAACACAGCTTTTTCTTTTGCAGCTTTTCCTTGAGCCAAGGGCAAGAATGGCTACAGAAGGCATTGAAATATATAGGAAGCTCTTATACATCTACCTTCTGCTCAATCCACTCCTGGCTTTGGCTCAAAAAAACGCAGCAAAATCTGCAACAACAAAAAAAAGCTGCGTTTCCGCAACGTGGGGCCTCAGCCTTAACCATTCATACAGTGGAGTCAAAATATAATATTATTACTGAAGCCTTAGTAGCAACTGCAAAGGCCTGAAATAACTTGAAGGTCATTGGATCAAAGAGAAACTCTAAACACTAATGATATTTCTGCTACTATATATCTTACTCTATAAGCACTAACAAAATAGTCATTATCTGTATGATCTGACGCTTTCATCTAGTCCAATTGTGATTATCATCCCCATAGCCCTTATTACCGAGCCGCTCAACTATTGAAATTTAGTGAAATAGAAGAAAACATAAGTTCTAATCGATAGCTTGTTAACTATTTCACTTCATTTGACCTGTTCTATCTTACTATTTATGATTGCATTTCACATGACATTAAGGAAAATCTTAAAAAATCTTTTAAAAAAGTCGAATTATGACAACAAATAACTTGGACCTGGCTCTATATCACTTTTCCTACAGAAGCTGTATACTAAAATACAGATATTACCTACTCTTAACAATTCAACTGCACTCCATTGGCAACTATTATACTGACAGCTAAATGTCAAGTGATTTATGAGGCAAGATAACAAAAAGACTAATTTCTTGTCGTTGGTGTCCCAAGAGAAGATGGCCCTCATGGAAATATGTGAGCAGTCGGGAGGTAGCAATGCTCCATTATTGTACTAACTTGCTTTGCATTAGATTTTTTGTGGCTTTTTTTGCACAACTGCTCCAAGCTGACACCTGATTCAGAAAATGATATCAGTTTGCATGAGTTTTAGTTTTCCGGATCTTGTTACTTTGCAGATCCTTAAGATCTTTTGTTATATTATGGAAAAAACTGAGCTGATGTAAACTGAGGTTTGGTATCCTGATGTGCATTTGATCTGATAGAAATGAATGGAATCCATCAGACTTAGTCAGTTCCTTCACATATTGTAGACAATATACAGTACAAGATTTCCAAAGGCAAACCCTAGTGTGAGGCCAGCCTTATCCAGTTTAACAATAGGACACGACCTATCCCTTTCCTATCAGATGCCATATGTCTGACAGAAATATAATTTCAATTTTTTTTTTTTGACAAGCTATAGATGAGGTGGCTCCGGCAACCCTTGTGCCATTGAACTGGACCTTTATGGCCTTTCAGCAAATTAAGACTGCTATTTCAGGAAAAAAAATGTAACGATGGACACTAGAGCCAAAAATTACAATATCCCAAGGTGTAGCCAAAATATGTCACTATGGAACATAAAATAAATTAATATTGTTGGCTTATATATGTTAATGGGGGCTGCTACCAGAATTCTGCTATTTGCATTAACAAGTATTTTCATGCAATTTTATGTTTCTTTATATACTCTCTCTATATCCTGATTAGAGATGAGCGAATCGAAGCTGCAGAAGTGGAATTTGATCCGAATTTCAGGAAATATTCGATTCGAATTTCCTCACACTTCGTGGTAACGATTCGCATTTAGTTCAAAATGGCTGCTCTACATGGGGCAAGGATCTCTGGGAACGTGGAATCACCCACAGTGCCATGCATGCAGCCAATCAGTAGCCAGCCCTGTGATGTCACATCCCTTTAACCCCTTCACGAACGCACATGGCATGTTTGACCGCTGCATCCAAGGTGTTAAATCCCCCCGATCGGTTATGGAGCAGGGTGTTAGCTGTAACACCCTGCTCCATAACCGATCCGGGGTTTTAACAACTTGGATGTTGTGGTCAAACATGACTGCGGCATCCAAGGGGTTCCGCCATTTTGCCTCCCACCCCGGCTCTCTGCAGCCAATAAATAACTGTTTTTGGTACACGATTTGCCGTGATTTAATTCGGATCGAATAGAATTATATCGCGAAATTCAGCGAAGTTGCTGAATCAAATTTTTGAATACTTTGCTCATCTCTAATCCTGATATATAAAGCTGGCCATACATATTAGAATAATGTTGGCCGAGCCTACTAAATTCAGCGGAACTAATTTTCTAATGTGCATGGGGACCTCCAGACTCTCCTGCGACAGACAATGTTGGGGTAGACAAGGATCAGACTTCTGGATTTCAACATGCCCAATTCTTTTGATGTCAAAGAGGTTGTATTGCATAAATCACTGCTAGAGATGGGGAAACATTGTGAGATTAGTTTAGTAAATATATGTGAGGTTCGCCTGCCAGCCACACAAGGTGCACCGATGACGCAAGCATCATGACATTGGCATTGCCTTACATGACCACTGATGATGTGACTGTAGTCCATCTGGAGTCTCACACTGAAATACCCCAGAAGGTCGAAATAGCCCGAAAGAGGACAGAAGATGGGAGGGGGAGCTCAGAAGTGAGAGAAGGTGAGTATGACTGTTTACTATTTTTCTGCACATTATACTTTGGAATCTGAAAAGACCCCAGAGTATTTTAATGATTTGTGGGTGACGTACCCCAGATTTTTGGAAAATCTGGGCTTGTTACATACCATTTCGCTCATCTCTAGCCACTATCAGAGAAGTCATGCAGTGGCTTATCCCCCTCTGCCTATTAAGAACACATGGATGCTCGGTCCGAGCCGAGTGTGTGTGTCTGTCTGTTGGCTGAATGAGTGTTTGGCCAAAAGCTGTCTGATGTGTATGACTGCCCTAAGGCCTTTGGAGATGTCATATTATAAACACTCACTACATAAATAATACATTAATCACATGTGTAATAGAGAACAACATTGTACAGAGAGGAATTCAGAGTCCAAACACAACACTGAATAGCAAAGGGGGCCCATGAATGTAGAAAATCACTTTGAGGACGTGTACGTCTGCTTCAAATCATATGCTACAATTGTTTCAGAAAGTGTCCGCTGAGTAAAAACTCCAGCAATTTGCTGAAACGTCTCCAATCTGATGTCCAGAAACGTTTAAGTGTAAAATAAAGGTTTTATGCATCTTGGCTCGCTCACCTATCAGATTTTGATGATCTAGTCGGATCTGTTTTTCTCCAAATGCATGTCGCTTTGCAGAAGAATAAAGCATTTATTTATTTAATAACTATGTTTTTACTGTTTATGGGCAATTTTGAGCAAGGCACTGCCAAAAAAACATTTCCCTTCCTATTCAGCCATTGCATGTTCTGCTTCTAAGCTGTTCCTGGCACAGTCGTACATAATTAGCTGTGTATGCATATTGATTAGCTCTCTTTACTTAAAGCAGGGTTGAAAATAAAACATCTGTGATCCAGGCTTTGCCATGTAAGCATAAAAATCCTATTTTTTCTTGTAGAGTAAAACCATTTCCAAAAAGTAGAATAAAATATTTTTCATTATATATATACTTGCAAGGGATTTATGAGCCACAAAGAATATTTCACAAATACCTAGGGCATACTCAATGAGGCAACTTGACCAAGAGGCCACCAGTAACCACTAATGACATCACTGTCACACTCAAATGCCATGTATTGTCTTATTATGCCGCATATGAAGAGTATAATGGTCTTCTTTCAGAGGAAGGGGGACTGGGATGATCAACAGCAGTATCTCCAAGACACAAAATGATGAATTAAACATGGACGGCTTTATGACTTTCTGTTGCTATTTTTTAACACGGTCCAGAGCTTTCAGAGGTCATTTATTCTATCTATCTATCTATTTATCTATCTATCCATTATCTATTTTTCTATATATAATTTTTTCTATCTATCTATCTATCTATCTATCTATCTATCTATCTATCTATAATGTTCCTATTAGCAATCTATCTATAATTTTTCTACTATCTATTTATCCATACATTTTTATCTATCATTTTTATATATCTGTATAATCTATTGATCTCTCTCTGTATCCATTATCAATCTATCTATCTATCTATCTATCTATCCATCCATCCATCATCTATCTATTCATTTTTACCTGTCATTCGTTGATCTGTCTCTGTATCCGTATCTATTTTTCTATCTGTCTATCTATCTATCTATCTATCTGTGTAACATCGATGGAACACATTTATGAAACGCCAACTAGCAGCTAACACATTTTTTGAAGCGTGCCAATTTTACAACAAAAATTGAACCACTTTTCAACTTTGCCAGTACTTTGTAAAAAGTGGGCAGGGCATAACAGGGTCAGGTGGGGAGAGGCTTGGCCTTAATACAACATGTCTTAAATTACCTCTACCACAAAACTGGTGTTGGAACACTTGCAGTTTACTTCAGCTCCTAGCTAGGAGAGATTTCTTATCTTGTTGCATGGACTTCACAATAAACCCTACAATTATTGACAGCCCTGTGCATTTTAATGAATGCGGCTCATCTGACACCAGTGGCCCATAGATTAAGACCATTGCATAAAACACCTGGTTAATGAATGTCCCTTATATCTATTTATCTATCTTGTCAATTAGCAACTCACGGGCTGATCTGCCACTGATCTGCTTCATCTTTGGCTGAAGACGATCTGAGAGGTGGGGCTTAGCTAAGGGGGCAGGGTTTGTTCTACTATAGACAGTTCATGGCAGCAAGGGTCCTGCTCCAGCCAGTTGTTTGACAGCCACACATGGATCAGTGGGGAGGAAGCGGAACATGGCTGATCTCCTGGCACATAGAAAAAGATTTCTATATATTTTTACATTTTAATTGCAATATGATATGAACTAATTTATATGTTTATGCTTTAGTGGAACATCATTATGTATTATGTATGGATATATATATATATATATATATATATATACTTTTTTATTTTAGTTTTTGTATCACCAGAATAAAATACAGGACAATAACTATGCCATATTTTTGTGATTACTTGTACAAGTACTGTGTGATCTTTTGCCAATAAGGGCCATATAGTAAACTGTGTTACCATATGGTAGGTCATACAATATATATGCCATAGCCGTTCCTTGGTAAATCTAGCTTAGGATATGACTGCAAGCATAAAAAGTAGGGCAAAGCAGTCACTGTGGAAGAAAATCTGTAAAAAGTGACTGAAGCTGCGTGTTCTGACACATCCCTTTCACAAACTCAACCCTGTTAGTGACAGCAGAACAGATTGTGTGCATCTGCTGGGAATGGGCCAGCTGACACAGAAAAAATGCACATGTATACCTTGGCAGAACACATAACTAATGAAGAATAATTAATGCCCAGAGAGTGAAAATCCCTCAAAACTTTACGAGTTTGCAAACAGTCCAATGGTGTGTACTATCGGCACTCACAATACACCTTCATATCACCTAAATTAGCACTGAAGCAAATATAATGCCGGCTTGTGCTCTGACTTATAGAAACCATGCCATGCTGCGATTATTAATAATGGCACATTGTTAGTTTTGGTGGCTTTCACATAATGGACTGTGTGCTGTATAATTTAGCATTGCTACACAAGGTGAAGTATTGACATGAGGGGTTCATAGTTTCTCTCCTTGGAAACGCTTTGCCTAAAGCAAGTAAGGAGAAAATAAGAAAACTATGGTTTAATTATTTAGGATTTTTGTTGAGGAATCTTATCTTTGACATGACTGTGTAATAACCATACTCATAGAGTGAGTGGCAAGTGACGTGCATGGACGAATACTTATGATGGTGTAAAAAAATGTAAAAAAGAAACAATTAGAAATAAAAAATAAAAAAATAAATAAAAAGGCAAATCTCACAAAAAAACACAATTATTGTTGTTTTACTCAGTTTTAATTTCTTATATACATGTCTTCTGTCCGGAGTACTCTTAGTATTTCTTATTTCCATGTGCATGTATACTATATTGCTCCCATGCTGCCCTTCTTTGAAGAAAGTCATGCAAATAACATTACAGGGAAGTGTGAACAAGAAAGTGTCAGCGTGCTCTGTTTTCTAAATTCATTCCATATTGCACAAAGAATAGGGGTTTGACCTTAATAAGTAGGCATCTGGATGTTACTAGTGATTGGCGAATCTTGTGAGCGTTGGCTCATGAATATTTGCAAGATACACCCGCAAGTTTCCGTTTTGACCAAACCTGCTTGGACCAAACTGGAAGTGCTATTATTATACTCTGGACTTTCTTCAGATCCCAGAGCTTAATAAACAGAGGCCACGGGGAGGTGTGGAGTTGGAGAAAAATAATAATTTCTCATAATTCATGGGTGACAAACTTCAAAAATTTCAAGTCTGTGTGAACCCAAAAATTTTGGAAAACTCATAATGAACTTAGCTTATTACAGAACAGTTTGCTCATCCGTAGGTGTTACCATTCCTTTTAAAAAAGGGTGTGCCCTGCACAGTCTGACACTGAGTATTGCTAGGACAGTGTCACCATGTGACTACAACAACAAGTATTGAACATATGGGTTAATGAATATGTGTGACAAGTGCCAACACTGTCCTGGAAAATCTGGAGAATTAATGAGTGGTTGTCAGACAGAGTCTCATGAGTTTGTACAATGCTTAGCTAATGTATGGAATATATAACATCATAACACCAGCAATCATATAAAACTACAACTCCCAGCATGCCCTGACAGCTGTAGGAAAGCCACAGGTTGAAGAATGGTCTAGGCTCTAAACAATTACCGGAATTTCATGAACTCATAACCTCTAGAAATGAATCTTAAGGTTTATCTAGCTTTGCTTTTGCATATCAGATATTGCTATGCATAACATTATAAGATAATTTCAGTACATTCAATTAGGGACAAATTAGCTTTCTTACAAAAGGGAAGCAATCAACTCACTGGTGCCACCTATTGGAGGTAGCTATCCTGTAAGTCAATGTTCAACCTTTAACCCTGCTTGGCTAATATCCCTAACCGTATTACAAGGGTTGTTAAATGGTCTGACATTGATCCCCAATAGGTGGCACTAGTGAGACAGCTTTCTTCCTTCTAAAAGAGAAGTCATTTGCCTATCCTTTTCCCATGGGGCATCGCCAATAAGCCTCACAGATGGGTCTCCTTAACAAGTACACCCCAATCCTTAAACTAGGGGCACGAGGTACACAATTCTACACTTCAGCCATGATGCAAAACCAGTTCTACCCTGTTACTGCTGAGGCTCAACAACTTCAATTAAGTCAATTCTGCTTCCGCTAAACCACAGGATTTTCCTTATATAGATGCAAACCATAAAAATTCCTCTTTCTGAATGCTTTATATAAGGGTGAAGCCAGTATTTAGGGGAAGTCATGACCTTTTCAACATTTTCCTATACTTCAATAATATAAGCTTTCACCTGACATTAAGGTTTATTTATTTTCATACAAAGCCAAAGAAAATGTTTATGTCTGGCATCTTTAAAGCTGGTGGCTTATTACAAGTGGTATCTTATTACTAATAAAAATAATTACATGAAGCTCATAATACTTTACCTGTTCAGAAGTTATTAATAAGCGCGAGATACATAGAGCTTCATCTATACCCGGCACAAGGAGCCTTTTCAAATGCACAGAGACTAAGGAACTTATTAATTACTTCTGCCTACAGTAATACTACTTAGCTTAAAAGTAGGCAAATATTAAGAGAAAACACACATGGACATATATACTAGAGAGCGAGAGAGAGAGAGAGAGAGAAAGACTAGAGCGGGACATTCGCTATTCCTGCCCTATATGATATTGCATTATTAGGGTGATTTTGAACAAGATATTTTTTTGAAAAAAATTGCAGCCAATTTTTATGCAGCCAGAATAGAAATATAATGTGAAATATAAGAAAAGGACGGCACTGGTGTTCTTTTCCAAAAACTCTGTTTGTGAAACCCTTAGACTGCTTTGTGGTGGGACTGTAATACTCCAGGACATTTACAATATTACATAAGATAAAAATAGTGTCATAAGGATTGTAATACTGAACTATGAAAAACAAGAAAAAGTGAAATCATAAAAAACAGAAGTAACAAGGTACCTTTTGAGTTGCAGTATTGACCTTGAGGTTTTCTTTTCTGCTCAGTCCTACCAAGACTGTCTCTTGTTAAGTAAAAAAAAAATTACAAAAAATTGAGCCCTGCAAGACCACAAAAAGATCCGCCCCGTTCATGTCAATCTTGCTGAATTAACATTTACTGGTTTGACTCACGTCAAGTATAAGAACACGCGATTTAGCGATCCGTGGGACAACATGGTGGTCAATGGTCATGCATTTCTTCAGGTAAAAATAAGGTATTACTTTCAAATGGGTGAGGCTTTGGGAATGTGCAGTTGCTGTACTGTGTCTCTTATCCAATGAGTAAGTGGCCATGCACACAACTATGTTCCAGCTATAAAACACGGTCCGTGTGTGTGCCGTATTTCCAAGACTGACCACAGACATGTGCATAGAATCATGGTCAGTTATGATGCAGTGAGCTCATGAATGGCCCGATGGCTACTGTACTAATCTCACAGCTATATGTCAGTGTAGTACAGTAGCCATCAGACCATTCGGGAGCTCACTGCATCATAACCAACTATGATGCTCTGAATTCTATGCACATGGTCGGGAAATATCGCACACACATGGACCATGTTTTCCAGGTGGAACACGCATGGCCACTAGGCCAGTTTCACAAGGACATAATATGAGCACATGACAACAAAATACCACACATCATTCCTCTCCACACAGTTCAATTGAAGAGATCACTGCAGAACCCTATAGTGATTCACATTCTGTCCTGCAGTACCAAAGTGGGTCTGGAGTGATGTCCATGATAAAGACTTGAGAACCACGCTGATAATAACTACTAAAGTGTTAGCATTTCCTCTTTATAGATGACAATGTGTATATAAATCACAGATACAAAATAATTACTGTAACTAATAGATATTGGGTTGTAGATGTAGATTTTGCGCCCACATGGTCCCTATTTAACAGAGGTATTTTTTCAGTATACTTTGCATAGTGGCATTATACTGCAGTACAAGGTTTCAACCTACACCTCACATTCATTGACTCCAACCAAGATCCCTCAGCTGCTTCTAGCCCATCACAGAGAACATGTAATTCCCCTACTGTTTCAACAGAAGTGGCCAGATAATATAGTAAAAGATACTGTCATAACCACCATCAGCCTACAAGTAGGATTTTTACTCTCAGCAATAGCAAAATTCTACTTTAGAATGTCCTGAATTTATTCATAAATCAGAAACACCAAAACTTTGTCACAACATTTGCTGTAACCTTCAAGGATTTTCCTTTTTTGCTGAAAGTAAAGAGATGTGTTACTGGGCCGCCTGGAAAGGTCAGCCAAATTCAGATGTAACTTTTAGCCTCCTGCATCTCCACCTAATGGAATTTGTGATTCAAAGGGATGGTCGTCTCGCTGCACCCAATTTGCACTTCATTACGAATGAGAGGTACAAATACGAGATTACTTGTGATAGATGAAGGAAAATTCAGAAAAAACAGCACCCTCCCATGGAACGAGACCTCTTTAATAAAGGAGCAGCTTTCTTCCACTGGTTGCATGACATGTAAGGGATGGAACAATGACCTTGTCATTACTGAGATTTCAATTTTTAATGTGGCAAAATGACAGAGGATAAAAGCTAAAATTTCACAGTGGAGAATTACAATTAGGCTGTAATAAAGTTCTCTGAAGGCAAAACTATTCTATTGTAATATATATTATTTCTTCACTTTTTCACACATAAAAGTTATGACCTATGAAGCTATGTTGGCCTGTTGACTTCCAGTGTTATCAGGCTCATGTTTATAAATCTGTTGTAGACCAAGGTACAGATATGTCTATCCTTAACTTAGCTCAAATTTGGTAAGTGCTCTAATTTCTCACAACACAAATACAATACAATATTGCAACATGTCTGCAAAACCCTTACACCTGGTGGTCAAACTTAGATAAAAAAAGGATAGACATCTTGTGACCCAATATCTCAAAATCATGTTTTTTTTTTAAAAAAAAGTGAGTCATTTTGCGCAACACACCTTGGAATATATTGGGCAAAGAGGAAAGACATGGAAGAACACATCAGGATACATGCACCAATGTAGTAGACTAGTCTTAACTTGTACATTAAATTACAGCCTTTCGATAATATCAAAATTGATTCTATATCGAATATAATAGAACAAGGCAGGAGAAATAAAGAGTTAAGTTATGGGTTATGGAGTTTCTTTTTACAAAACTTTATTTGCTCAATATTAGAAAATCAAGGCTGCCACAGGGACCTATTTCAAAGTATTTTATCCTACTTCTGTCTTATACAGTATGAGAAAAATCTGACCCAATAGTAACATATCTTGCATATCTTGCATGTCATGTATTAGACATAAAAATAAAGCATATAGAAATAGATGATGGTTTTGAGTGGAAAAAAAACTAACACAAGACCATCTAGGTCATTCCAAATATTTTTTTAGAATGTCCTGCCATAGGAAACTCTAGACTCACTTACTATACAGATATGTTCAGCCATAACTCATATCCCATTTAGGTAACTAAGGCAATTTCTCATTAATCTATTCCAATACAATATCACAACATGCTAACAAAAGCCTTGAAAGAGCCCAATTCTTATCTACCAACCAACCCTCACATGGACACAGATTATGTTGCTTTGAGAAAAGCTAAACTTGTAGCATACATATCTGGACATGTCCAGTCAAGAAGATAGGTAAGGACAATATTCCTTAGTCTATTATAATATGCATCCATTAGGGTGGATTCACATGCGGCCAGTTGCAAAAAGTTTGCAACAAAATTTGCCATGTGTAAATCTTAGTGTGGAACCAGTTGGGCAACAAAACACCACGCAAGAAGGGACAACAAGATTTTTCTTCTATTTTCCAAACTAATTGTGTTCTTCAATCTCTCCAGCAAAAAAACACTTGACCACACCTCTCGTAAACCTATCCAATCTATTGTCAATGAAGTAAACAAGTTTATAACTACAATCCTAGTCATGACAAATACCCCTGGGAACACATGAGTAGACATATCAATTATCTTGGTGGCGTCAACTATACTGTGATAGTTTCTTCACAAACACCATGTAGTGATTGCAGATAAATAATACTGCAACAGAGTCTTTCTAACTATACATAGTGATTGCAGAAAATAATACTTTATATCAATATATGTGTAACCCATGCGAAATAGGATTTGCTCTTCAATACAAATCTTCTTTCACAAAAAAATTCCAGGAATATTATGTATTCCATATTTAACTGGTGCAATATCATATACAACATCAATGACTACATCTAGGTGTTTGACACAACACTGAAGACAGAAGCAGGAGAGAAATTGTACCTTGTTATGATAAAACTCCACCTTGTAAAAATGACCAACTACGTGTGATGTTCCAGCAATGACTGTACTATTGACTAACTGTACTTTGGCGGTACTTGACTAACGTACTATTGTACATGGGTCATGTTTGTTCTACAAGGTTTCCATTGTACCAGTTAGCTCAATATACAAAATCAATAAAGAATCAAAGCTAAACTGGGTTTACTTTGGGTACTTTTACAATCTATGCATGATATCAAGTCAAATGGCTAAATAGATTGTATTACAATGAGAAGTATTAAAACATATAGCAACATGATGAAAATTTTTATGGCACTGGGTTCCCTTAAACTGTACATTTACCAAAGGTCTCTAAAAGTAAGCACCACAGAATGTCACATAAGTCAACCATAGTGTCACAGACGTGTCCAAAGCCATATAGGTAGATCAATTGGCCTTATCTGAAATGGATCCTACCACATGAGTGTGTGCATTGACATATCCGAGATAGGGGTATTAGACTACAAGCCAAACTGGCACTGCATGGTTGACTTCATGTGTGTGCTATTGGTGTTACTGTCATAGTTTCTTTTATACAACACTTTAGACATCCTAGATACAGACATCCTAAAATATTGCTAATACCTGTCTCCAACTTTTATACTCATTCTTCTCAGCATTCTTGACAAGATATTACAATAAATGTACACTAAAATAACAACCTTTCCACAAGTGTCCCTTTCCCTTTTTCATGTATAACATCAGGCAAATCTAAAATAAGACTAGCAGCAATAAAATAAAATAAATTAGTATATATAAAAAATTACTATACTCTCATTTCTATGCTGCCTTCCTATACTGTCCTGTTGTAGCTTAAACCACTCCAACAGCCAATATTTGCAGACGTAACATTTACCAATTTCAAAGCTAATACAAAAATTATATCCAATATGAATGCACTGAACACTTCATATAATAAACTAAAAAAAGGAAACAGTCACACTATAAATCCAGTATCAGAAACAAAGGCTCAAATGTGAAAGACTCTCTGAATGACAAATAAAACTTAGCACTGGATGAATAACCAAGACCACAGTCTGTGCCAAAGAGCATCTGAGAAATTACTTACGACATTAACTCATGAATAGGATTGTCATTTCTACCTGTCTAAAACTATTTAACATCCATACAAGTTTAGGTAAACTAAAACTTCATCAGACGTCTCCTGGTTTCTTTTCATTGACTGATCAGTTTGTCCCATTTACAATAAGACATGACCATGCATAGTATTCAGTATCTTTAACTACTGCAGGGATTATTAAATATTGTTAATAATAAATTATATGTTTTATTTTAAATTATTATTTTTGCTGCATTAATTTTTTCATTTTTAAATTCGATTTTTAAATCTAAAAGATTTAGAAATGTCTGTAAATTTAAAAAAGTTTTGAATCAAAAAAGAAAACAATATTTTTAAAGGCATTAATATGACGGAGAGAGATTTGTAACCTACCTATACGTAAAGTCTTAGCAGATTATGCAAGTGTCTCTCTAAATTTATGAGCTATTCACAGTGCTGACAATATGCAAAATGAGCATCTGCATGGGAGCCCATTAAAAATATGCATTATCATATATGTATATGTGACCTAAATACTCAGACCTATACATTAAAAAACACAATTGATGGCATGCCAAAGTTTTCTAATTGCATTCATTTACTAGGCAGCCATACATGCTTGAGTCAGGGAAAGCCCTAATTTTATGTCACTTGAACTTTTTATCCATTCTGGAGATGAAAGTGAGTGATTTTTGCAGGTGAAGGATGATCTCACCTTGCGCTGGTAGAGGAGGGAACATATCGGGTCTTTGAAGTGTGAATTAAATATGTTATTGACTTAGTTCTGGAAGGATCACTGGCAGATAAATGTATCGTTTTAGAAAATGCTTTCTATTAGGACCAAAACTTATTCCGGGATAAAGAGAGGTATAAAGCTTATAGCCTGGTGTCACAGTAGACTCCAACCTATAGAAGCAACTAACAAGAATCTGGCGTTAGTCTGAAGATTTCCTTTTGTCTTAAGTTCTAAAACTGCAAACTCATTTGTGGTATTCTGTAAAATATTATATTTACAGAAACAGGTTGATCCATCTATCTTATATTATCTCTTTGTTAGTGTAGGTGTAACTGTAGATTATAGCTGCTTTTGCCATGGACTGCCTGTGTCATGCTATAGGGTCAATTCTTCATTTTGTTGCTACCAGCTGCTAAAAGGGAAGGTGCACATATACACTATTCTTGTAGGAAATGCTATACACAGCAAGAAAAAACTTCTTAAAGATCTGAACGTTGCATTAGCTTTCATGCCTCTTCATAAAATATAAGTAAATCTCTTACTTTGCCTTTGTCTCCATGAAATCTCAGAGAAATGGAACTACTGTGTGAGTGGATGATGCTGTAGGCTACTGTACTTGACTGGGTCTAGCTGATCACTGACAAAGGGACGGGTACTTATAGGGTTGACCATGGATTGGTACAATAGCAAACAGCGCTATTACCCTGGGGACTATCTGATAGCAGCCCTGAGCTTGTAGAAACAAATTGCCTATCTCTGGAGGTATCTCAGTAACTTTTAAAAGCTCAACCTCCCAGAAGACCAGACCCAACTGTACACAACTCAATAATTCATATGGAATTTGGAGGTGACAACAGCTCTTGTTGTTTTGTACAATCTCAAAGGCAAAAAACTTGAATGGTTGGGAGGATTTGTTATTTTCCCTAACTGCCTACAGCAATTGAGTCTTGGAGTCCATAGCAGCTGAGGCCAGCAGTCAGTACAAACTAAGATCCCAAGTCAATAGCGCCTAAGTCAAACCAGTGATGGAAATGTAGTTCATCAGTCTATAGTATACAAGTCCATCAGTGCACCATTATATAGTCACTAAGCACATTGGTCTATAGCAACTTAGTCTATCATGATATAGTAACTGAATCCATTGGACTATAATAGCTGAGCCCATCAGTCTATAGCAACTAAGTCCACAGGTCTACAGGTCTATAGTATCTAAGTCCATTTGTCTATAGCAACTAAGTCCACAGGTCTATAGTATCTAAGTCCATTTGTCTATAGCAACTAAGTCTACAGGTCTATAGTATCTAAGTCCATTTGTCTATAGCAACTAAGTCCACAGGTCTATAGTATCTAAGTCCATTTGTCTATAGCAACTAAGTCTACAGGTCTATAGTATCTAAGTCCATTTGTCTATAGCAACTAAGTCCACAGGTCTATAGTATCTAAGTCCATTTGTCTATAGCAACTAAGTCTACAGGTCTATAGTATCTAAGTCCATTTGTCTATAGCAACTAAGTCCACAGGTCTTTAGTATCTAAGTCCATTTGTCTATAGCAACTGTCCACTGGTGTATACTAACTGAGTCCATCATTCTTTAGCAGGGGTAGGCATCCTTCAGCACTCCAGCTGTTGTAAAACTACAACTCCCAGCATGCATACTTGCTCTGCTGTTCTTGGAACTCCCATTGAAGTGAATGGAGCATGTTGGGAGTTGTAGTTTCACAGCAGCTGGAGTGACAAAGGTTGCTGATCCCTGTTCTATAGCAACTAAGTCCACCTGTCTATACTAACTGAGTCTATTGGTCTATAGCTATTGACTCTAACGCTCTATATCAACCAAATCTATCAGACTATAGCATTCCTTTCTAGTAACTAAGTTCCAACAACTATTTACAGCAACTCAGTCCATTGGTGTATACCATCTGAGTCCAGTAGTCTGAAACAAGAGTCAAACATTCTGTAGTGCATATCCCAGGAGTGCATGGTAGTCAATTCATACTGTAGTAGCCAAGTTTGGAAATTTACAGTAGTCTAACATAAAAGTCCATTAGTCTATACCAGCAGCTTAATTCAGTAGTCTATAGAAAATTGTGCCGCAGTTTGGTTTGTGTGTAGCATGGTCATGCAAATACTATTCTATAGTCAGTAGACTTTAGATATGTATTCACTATGTATGGATACATGGGCCTCATGGAGAAAACTAGAAAACTTTCTATTCTCTAAAATGATTTACTTGGCACTAGAATAGGCACCTTACCAGCCTGAACACGGAATACCCCGTTCTGTTGCCTCTACTGCGTCTACCGAGGTAGTTTGCCTAATACAAAGGAATTGGTTATTTACAACAGATTACGGTGTCATAAACACTATATCGTAGATTAGGTTACCAATAGCCTCAAGTGCTGACCCTAGACCTAATAATAAACGCAAATCTCTAATATTAGTAAACAACTGGAAAATAGTATACCTCCTAGTTATACATAACATATACAACAGAATACAGGGCTGTTGACAATTCTGCCCTTTTGCAATGTAATCCAATCTACGCTGCTTATTACCTACAGACCTGTATACAATTAGGAGTGTTTAGATTACATGAAGACTATTGTGCAGGCAATGAGATCATGAACATTACAAGTTCCATAAATCATCCATGTATGCAAACCATATGAAGGACCGGCTGCACACTGACATTTGTTGTGAGTCTATTGTTGCTGGCCTTTCAGTGCACACATGATTGCTCATGCTGAAGATGTGCTTAGTGGTAAACTTATGACGATGCAGAAGGGTGGGGGAGGTGGTGTTACTCTACCTCAAAAATATCATTACAATATGCATTTACTTTCATTGGTGGCAAACTTTAAAATCATTTATGGAAGGTTCTGTGAGGTGTATGGTGCCATAGTGCACACTGATACTACACCATCCAGTCGTGTCCAGTGTGGAATGGACTGTGGAACAGTGCTCATCTTCACAATACATATTACTGTATGACCTGGTATCATTACAGCTCCCAGTATATAGATGTAGCAGAGCTAAGCTGGTTCTTTTGCACCACATGTTAATTAACAATATCCTTAAGTCTTAAGACACATCTATTGAATGTAGTGACAATAACAGAACAAAATCAGCTCTGCTATACCTGCATTCATTCCAATGAATAACTAATTTCACATATGATGCTACCTTGCCTATCATCTTGGTATGTGAACTGCAGGGCATATAAACTTGTAGTTTTATAAAAAAAAATTCCAACTCAAAGCAGCTGTAAAATTCACCTCAAATGATTTTTTACAATTAAATATAAAGATGTGGTTCCCCAGCATTAAAGACGTGACTGCTGATCCATGAACTGACTCAAAAAAGCTTGATAACAATACTAGCCTTAATAAACTATATGTAAATGATATCCTCTAAAGAGAATAACATCTTAATACTATGAGTTAACCTCTTCCAGTAGTCAATATGAAACCTACATATAAAGAACAACTCACACAAACTCCAAACTATAACATTATAATAACTTTAACTAAGGAAAGAACATTCTATAGAATACTTAAACAAGAAGGGTCGTATCTACTGTATGGATGTTAAATACCATGGGTTAGAACTGGATATGGCTCAAATATTCTACATCATTTTCAGAAAAATATATGAAAGATAGAAGAATAAGAAATTGCAGTTTTGTAAAATACATTAAAAAGTTATGCTTGGAAGAACGGAATACAAGGTCCATAAAAAAGAGAAAAGCTTACAAAATATAAATCAAAATCCCGTAACATATAGAACATAATAAAGACAAGGCAGATAAGTAACACAATTACATGTAAACATTTCATTGGCCTAATATCATTCTAAAAATTCAATGTAAATGGAAATTCTGCCTATCCTATGGGTTCATTAATATTAGTCAGCGCACAACCATATCTAACCAATTCCTGAATTTTAGCAAATATCGTGCACTTCCAATACTAGTCATAGTTTTACATATACTTTTATGAAATGTTTAACAAGTTTTTATTTTGTCACTTTATGTTTTCATTGTTATTTTATGACCCCTCACACGATTTTCGGTTTTATGAGCTGGAATCTGTTGTGTTTAAGATGCTTTTATGCTTTAGATGATAAACTATACTAACATTGTAGGAAAGGTGTTTTGAGTCCCAAACTCTCAGTGTTGTATAAAGTAGTGGACTGGTCAATATTGCAACTTTTTACATACGTTAAATTCAGATTAAATCTCATGAATGGGAATATTTAGGATGATGACAGATTAGACAGTTCTGGATTAGAAATGATTGTTTGAGAGGAGAATAACATATGTAGGTTAATTAAAGACATGCATAGATGGATTCAATGTAGCAGATGAGTTGGAAATTGTTCAATATTTGGATACATGATAACTGTTCTTTTTTGTCTTACATTTTGGCAAGAGGTAGATTAAACCAAGACTTAACAGGGATCAGTCTTCCTTAGGCTATAATCAAATAACCAAGGAGTGTGCATAGCATGTGGAACAACTCTCAGATGTTATCTGTGGTCGATCAGAGTGACAAGTGAACTGCTTAATCCGTCTGTTATCTGGAACACTACACTGTGTTACCCCTGCTCCTTCTACTGGAGGAGACACAAACCTGATTAGATTTCATCGAAATAACAGATTCCAACCCAACTCTATGGCTCTCCAGTCAACACAGAAGAGAGATGAATGTGCCATAGAAGAGACATTAAATATTTATCACCTGACCTAAAGCAAGAATCCGCCTGAAGATAAACTTTAAAAAATTATATACAGTTGTAGCAGAGCTCAGTTTGTCAGCGGCTCATCATGATATCACAATGTATTACTTGTGGTGTTCCAAGGAACTGTGGACTAATCCTCTTAATCTTCTTAATGATCACATTGGGCGAAAGAAACACTTACATGACAAATTCAGCTCTGCTATGTCTGTAATGAGGCATAGATGTGCTTTAAACTTTGTTTTAGAGGAATCACATTATTTTGTATTAATACCATGAAAATGTCCCGGCACATAGCAAGTCTACTTAAGTAGCCATGCCGTCTGCCATCCTGCCAAGCAAAGTCATTTAAGTCAGATTAACTTTTTGTGTGTTATGTTGTCTGATAACAACAATGGCTGGATCTGTTACTTTCATCGCATCTAACTGGTTTAAGCCTGCAACATAATAAGTATTAACCCGCATTAATATTGCCATTAACCCCATCTATTATTAACAAGCAACTGCATTTATAGTGAATTTGAGCACATCACTGGATCAGCAGTTACAGGGTTACAAGCAGATGTTCTGTGTACCTTCCCTATATGTTGCAAACACATGAAGGGACTTTTGAAAAGTTAGTTGTTAAATGAGTTGTCAATAAGAGTCTTCTTAGAATCCATTTACATCTGTGTATAGTTATGTATTAGGTTTGCATTGTCCGCTTATATGAACAGGGCTTTTTATCTTATTACTGTTGTGTTTTGAAACTTTGTTGCTCTAATATGTGCATCATTTATCTCACGTCTTACCGTGTCATAGAAGATAATAGCCCTATATAATAAATGCTAATATTGATATCTGTCTGTCTTTCTGTCTATTGATATAGTCATATCTAGTATCTACCTATCTATTTATATCTATCTATCTATCTATCTATTGATCCACATCTATCTATCTATCTATCTATCTATCTATCTATCTATTAATCCACAACTATCTCTCTATTTAGACTTTATATAAAAGTAATCAATGCATATAATATCATTAAAAACCGTTATACACCCAAAGTGGTCCAGTATTATTTGAAATAATTTACTTATAGGTGTTAGTAAATGTTTTCTGGTATGGCATATAAACAATAATAATTATTATCTAGCTATCTATCTATTTTATATCTATCCTTCTATTAATTCTATTATCTATTTTGTATCTATCCTCCTATTAATACTATTATCTATCTATCTATCTATCTATCTATCTATCTATCTATCTATCTATCTTCTTTATTTCTATTCCACTTATGGCCTATGTCAAACCATTTAATTACTTTTTATTTCATGCATATTATTCTATGCATGGAACACACAAATACACCACATGTGTAAGAAATAGTACTGAAATTAAGGCCAAACACCTAAATGCCATACATTCCAGTACTTTTTAACACACCAGAAGTACATGACTCCATAAGCACAAGATGTGAATGTAGTGTGATGTGGCTGATCACAGGTGCTTAGAGTGTCACTGGCTGCCAAGATTTAAAGGATTATACTTATCATGTTCTCTATAAACTTCTTATGCCAGTCTCCACACTGCACATCCTAGTATTACAAAACTTTTTACATTTTTTCTAAAAAGTTGCTACTCTGGATAAATGGATGGTACTAAAGCGGCGACTACGACAACTGATAGTGGTCATTAAAAAAAAAGCAACAATACAAAGTAAAAACTTTATACTGTAGGAGTAATCTATGGCCATATGTTGAGTGTGGCCGGTGCACGTTGTCCCCATATGTATGGCTGTTGTGCCTGTGTGCGAGGGTGTTTGTGTGTACCGTACTGTAAGTGCGCTTCCTCTTTTGCTTCCAACAAATTAACAAACTCACTTTTAACTAAGCTCACGCAGCAATTTGAAGCTGGAAACCTGAAATAAAACATGACATGCTCCTTCAAGCATATAAATCATTCAAAGTTTGGTTTCACTATCATCAGTATGTATTATTTAGCATGTGTGGTGTTTTAAGGTTAAGAATGAGGTTAATACTTGCAGGAATTGAGAGGACAAGCTGTGGCTCTGCTGATTGCAATTTTACTGCCTAATTGCAATAGTATAATGCACTTCGGATGAAACCCTCTAATAAATGGCTATGGTTCCTGAGGCTGTGTATTTATTAAGAGCTCAAGTGGCAATAAGTGACCTTTCCCTGACATCCGAGTTGTCACAATACTAATGTCAAGTTCTGTACGACTATAGGAGTATCTGTTATTGAATGCTCCTAATGAAACAGGCATGGATCCTCAGCAATGACAGGCACTGTTCATATCCTGTAGGAAGTAAGTGTTATTGCTACAATGTACTTATGCAACCTGATCTGCTTTGGAAAATGATAAACTGGATACAAGTAGAACAAGGTCACGGTTTGCTGTGAAAAGTCCAGAGCAGCTACAGATGTAGCAGAGCTGCATTTGTCATTTAACCCTTTGGCTGCATTTCGCATGCAAGTTGATATAACCCAGTTTGATGTTATGTAAAAGCGCAGATATCAGGGTGGTATATATCACGGCGACCTGTGCCAAATGACAAACTCAGCTCTGCTACATCTGCAAGCTTTGCACTTTACAAAGCAAAGCAACAACTATGAGCGTAAAAAGTGCCCCCACTTTAAACTTTTATGCCAAACGCTGGCCTGCACTAATTCAGGAAATGAAGGAAGAGAAAATGTTGGGGATGACATCTCCATCCCATGGCTGTACTTACGTTAAGGCATCTGCTGCTCTTAGTAGCCCTTGAAATGTTCTACTGTCATTGGTTTAATGATGAGAAGAAAGAAAACTGGCCTCTTCTTACTTCTGAAGCTTGAGTACTGTATGTCTCCACTGAGCAGGAGCTCTCAACTCAATCCAATATAGTGGGCAGAGGGTGTCTGTGTACAGGCAGGAAAGTGGCTCTGTGCTGCCAGTATGAGAAAGTAAACCGAGTCGTCCTGTAAGCGTCCAGGAAGGAAGTGACAGGAGACGAATAGGAAAAAAGGAGCTCTAAGCCTTTGTAACATGGAGAGGAGGAAAAAGGCAGTGGATTTAAAACTGAGTGCCTGGCGAGGTGTCGTTTTCTTACCTCCTCCTCTCTGTCTTCTTTCTTCCTCTCCCTCCCTCTGTCTTCTTTCCAGCCCTGATCACTCCCCCCTCTTCTGCTGCTGCTGCTGCACTCCCCTCTTCTTCTTCTTCTTCTCCTCTATCCTCCACTGAATAGATAGCTTCCTATTTTTATCTCCACTCTACCTTCCCTTTATTTTCCTCAGCCCTGTCTCCTTTATTATATGTTTTTAATCAACCTGTCTGCTAATTCCTCTTTCCTCTCCCTTTCCCCCTCTCCCAGCCTGTCCCACAGTCACAAAGCATTGCCAGAGCAATAATCACTTTCACTCCTGGAAATCGAGAAGTGCTTAGGTATATGGGGAGGCCCCTGGAAGTGCAGCAGCAGCCTGAGTATTTTTATTAAAACAAACATATACAGCTCCTCACCTCCAGCCTCAACTAGATTGATAAATTACTCCGCTCCACTACTTTAATTATGTATATGGGATGCAAAATAAATCACCCGACTGCAGCACCTCAATCAAGCACTTTTAAATGATAATTGCGTCTGGGTGAATCAATCTTTTCATTTCTGACATTTTGCTAATTTTAGTTTTGCCGTGGTAATGCTATGCCAGGCGGAGTCCTAATGACAATTCTGCTCCTCGCACAATTACTCCACTGACTAAGAACTCTACCTGGAATCCGAGACACCTTCCCCCTCGACCATGTTCACACGTGTACAGTACTGGAGCAGAGTGCTGGTCACTACTCTGATGTATGGAACTAATACATCTATATTAAAGAGAAATGAACAAAGCAAATGTAGCACTCACACAATGGCATATATTTGGGGGGACAATGATTCTGGCGCAGGGTAGTTCTTTTTACATATTTTCATCCTCAGTCCCTATGTGTGAGATATCATGGACATGGCCATATTGTACAGTATAGATCCATACAGTTCTGATTGCATACGGCGGCATCAAGTGCCATATTATAAAGGTATTTGCCCCTAGGGAATAACAAACTTCAAGGGCACATCATATGGGGACACTCCAAGTACCTGTGGCTTGATGCACGTGGCATTGCTATGTATCTTAAAGAGAACCTGCTATCACATTTCAGCCCTAAGGCCGTATTCACATAACCATGGATAAAAATGGGCATGAAAAACGGGCAAATCTGCTTGTTCACAGCCTTTTGATTTCTATCTGGACCCATTTTCACAGATCCTTCATAGGCTTCAGTTTATTGAGGAATCCATGAAAATGGACAAACATACAGGTGCATCTCAATAAATTAGAATATTTTTGAAACGTTCATTCATTTCAGTAATTCAGTAATACAATTCATAATCAGCGTCTTCCATGATTGTGTGTCCTACTGAACCAGACTGAGGGATCATTTACAGGCTTAGGAAACCTTGGCAGGTGACACACTGAATTTACAATACTGAACTTTTTTACAATATTCTAATTTTCTTAGATTTGGGCTTTCATTACCTGTATACCATAATCAACATTTACAGAAATAAAACACTTGAAATAGAACACTCTGTGTGTAAAGAATCTAGAAAATATAGGAGGTCACTTTTTTAATTTAATTACTGAAAGAAATAAACTTTTCAAAGATATTCTAATTTATTGAGATGCACCTGTAGGACTGTCAAAAAAACCCAGATGTGAACATTGAAATTAATGTGTTTTAAAAATGGCGTCACCTGGCCTTTTATCCTGTTTATGTGAATAAGGTCTTAATCACCACCAGATTTTTATTGTAATACTTTTCTAAAGATGTCTCAGTCTAAAATGTCTCTTGCAGCATAAAGTAAAAAGACATCTTTGGTACATACACAGTGCAGCAAGATGTAAATGCCTGGACTTATCTGTGTATTGTGTGAGATGTTGTCGATGCTGGCTTGTAATGATGTATCTCGGCCTGTTGGGCAATGAGCATAAGTCAAGCCAACACAGCATGCTTCGATAGGAGATTGTAACCACCCATATGACTCTTCAATGGTATATTACATATAATGCACACTAGTTTATAATTTTATAGCGTTTATATCACTTTTTTGTTCTTTATGTATTTATGCTGTTAGGGACATTTCAGACAATGGTATCTTTAGAACATATTATATATAACACTATATTCACGGTTTAAGGACTAGAGATGTGATATCAGGGTCCCTTTAAGGTATATTTCCACATTGGAATTTGTTGCAGAATTTTTTACAACTATCCTATTCATGAAGTTGACAGAGATCAAGTCATATACTGCAAAAAGAATCATTTTCACATGTATGGAATTGATTTTTCAGTTGAATACATGCCTGCAAAAAATCTGCAATGTGTGAATATACCCTTATACAGAGCAAAACAAGTATGTGCTATACTTGTTCTCCATTAACCCACAGTGCCCCTTTGAACTATTTAGTAAGCGGTTATTTAGAAAAAGCAAACAGAGATGGTGGAATCCATCTATTATATTCAAGAGTCCTGTAGAATCTGCTCAAAAATGAATAAAATAATATTAATACATCTTATAATTAATACAGAAGGATATACAGTAAACTTGAACCTACAGTATATAGAAGAAAACGTAATCGATCTGAGCAATACAGTGTTAGATCGGGTCCAGTAGTGAAAACCAGAATATATAGGGTTAAAAATAGGTTTATTAATAACATAATTTTATTCTACTCTTAAGGGCATTTGGTCCAATTTACAGTATGATATTAAGTCATGTTTGCGTCACTGGATGGACACATTAAAGGTTACATATATGGAAATCAGAAACAAATACAGTAAGTTTCCATTAATTTGGCATCCAGTAATCCAGAAAGAGTAAAATACCTAATTCCAGGAAACCATTGCACAATAAAGCTGGTCATACACATTAGATTTTTCTTGGTCACAATGGATGAATTCAACCATTTCAGTTGACGAATGGCTTGCAATCTGCCATGTAGTTGCCACAAACGTTCATTTGCAGGCAAACGTCTGCTATAAACAGATTGGTCATGCTGGATATTTTTGACCGGCTCTCAGCCAAAAATATCAGTATTTAGCCACTTTTAGCCACTCATCAACCAATTTGTACAGACTCATTGTGCTTTTTTTTTTTAACAACTAAAGTGCCCCCTGATTGGACAGATGGTTGTTAATGTTGATATGGTATTGTTTGTGTGTTCATACATATGACCACATCATAAATTGGACGGTCATACAATGGGCGTCTGAAATCTAAAGTGTTAGTGTAACACACTAGAGATAACAGAATAGCTACAATGCATTCTCAGCAAAAGCATAGCTAGGGTCTCAGCATGGGGGGGGGCAAAACATGTCTGAGTGGGCCCCGCACCCAGCGGCCCCCCATACATGTTGACAACTTCAGAGGCACATCTTACCCATAGTAGTTATAATGCATTCTAAATATGCTTCTAAATAAATATGGGCAAACCTCTTAAGAGTTGTTGGTCCATGCTTTTTTAAATATCTACCACCTCTTTTACTCTGCCCCTGTAATGGTGCAGAACAATGGGAGTCTTGTATAGATGTGAACATAGCCTTATTTGCTATTTTAGAGAGTTTATTACTCATAGACAGACTTTTAATTCATCCCTTAAGGACTCAGTGTTTTTTTTTACTCCCTGCTTTACAAAAGTCATCCTTTTTTTTTTTTTACGTTCACAGAGACGTATGATGATGCATCTGAGGGGTCAAGTGCCCACAATCAGAGATGTCTCTGCTTAGTAATAAAGCTGAGACCTGACAACTATGGTGCCCAGTTAGCGCCCAGGTTGTGTCACTATACACACTGAGGCTACATTCAAATCTGCGCTAGCTGAACTGTGAGGAACGCCCCCCCGACTGTACTCGTCCATAGCCCTGTACTGTCAGAGGGGGCGTTCCTTACCGCCCAGCTAAACTGTCGGGAACGTCCTTCTGACGATGGGGCAGAAAACTAACGGCACCGAAATCTCCAGCCCCGGGCACAGAACGGGAAAGCCGACAGTCAGCTTTCTAGTGGTATATAAAACCGCATGTGCCTGAGGACATGAAAGGTCCTCTTTAAATCCCAAAAACGGACAATTGACAGACCCCATCCCCGATCATGTCCATTATTTCAGGGATCTGTTACTGTCTGTTTTTCCCGTGATGGACCAGCTGAACGGATAGGACAGTGCAGTTGTGAATGTAGAGTTATCCCTTAACATGTGGGTAGGGGATAAGTGTCAGATCACTGTGGGTGCGACTGCTGGGACCCCAGTGATAAGAAGAAGGTGAAACAGAGAGTCTCTCTGATACAAATGAACTTCACACTCTTCACAAAGCCAAAACGGAGAGGCACTTTGCTGCCATTCATTCTGTGCTGTAGTTCCAGGCAACATGTCGGTTTGACGAAGGTCCATGACCGAAAGGTCACGTGTCTTCTGCCAAACACCTAATAAAAGTCATTACTTAGCATCTGACACAAGAGTGTGAAGTTCATTTCTGCTAGTACATCACTTTGAGACCCTACTTATGCAGTGCTGCTGTTATCTTCTATCAGAGTGTCCCCTGAATCTTCCCTGTGAACAGAGTACTAGTGCACTTGCATGCCTGTCGCTCCATTCTCTTCTATGAGGCTTGCCAGAACTGCAGTGTCCAGCAGCCCCATAGAGGTGAATGGAATTTCCGGCCATGCAAGTGCACTAGTACTCCGTTCACAGGGAAGATTCAAGGGGGCTTTTTGTTCCCCCTTCTCCTGTCACTGGGGTCCCAGTGGTCAGACCCAGTGCAATCTGACACTTATCCTGTGGATAGGAGGATAAGCCTGTATAGTGGCACAATCGCTTTAAAGACCTGCTCTGCACCTTACATGAAATCCACAGAGTGGGAAGAGGTTAAATACTTTATCCACTGTACATTAAAGGGGTTGTCCAGATCTGATGATATTTGACTGGATCCACAGGATAGGTCATCAGTCATGAATATAAGATAGGTCAGGTCCCAAAACTGAACACTTTTTGACTGATGCGGCCCCCTAAAGGAGTTCTGCTCCTATTCAAGTGAATAGTTCCAGGCGCCACCGCTACACTGTAAGAAAAGCCGCACAGTGTAGCGGGGGCATCTGGAACTGCAACCCTGCTTCCATTCACTTGAATAAGAGCACAGTTCCTTTCGGGGGCCACATCAGTCAAAAAGTGGGGTTCAGTTTTGGGACCTGACCTATCTGATACTGATGACTTATCCTGTGGATAGGTCACCACTATTAAATATCTTCAGAACTGCACAACTCCTTTAACAGTGTGCTGCAAAGGGACAAGGTCAAACAAATAAAGCCTATTAATAATAATAATAATAATAATAAATTTTATTTATATAGCACCAACATATTCTGCAGCACTGTACAATTTGTAGGGTTCATGTACAGACAAAAAGATACATTACAAAGAAATAGTCAATTCACACACTGGGACTGAGGGCCCTGCTCGCAAGAGCTTACAATCTATAAGGTAGAGGGGATGACACAAGAGATAGCAGGGGCGGCATCGGAGGTAGCATTGCGTATACAATGGTCAGACAATTCTGTAATAGAGGTTACTGTCATTACACATATATAAGCTGTATGAGCCGTCATCAGTCATGTCCTTTAACATGCAGATGGTGCCTGGACATATAAAGTTAGTCTGATACGGCATCATATCCTGTGAGGTAATGCTAGAGCGTGAACAGAGGAGGGTATGTTTTAGGGAATCTAACTACGAAAGGGTTTACATTAGGAGTTGTGATAGGCCTGTCTTTAGATATGTCTTTAGTTTGCGCTTGAAGCTGTGGAAATTGGGGGTTAATCTAATAGAGCATTCCAGAGAAGTGGTGCAACTCGGGAGAAGTCTTGTATACGAGCGTGGGAGGTTCTGATAATAGAGGATGTTAGTCGTAGGTCATTGAGTGAACGGAGATCACAGGTTGGATGATAGACAGAGATGAGGGAGCAAAACTAGGGAGGTGCAGCATTATGGAGAGTCTTGTGAATGAGGGTGATAAGTTTATATTGTATTCTGACTAGTACTGACCACTTGTGAAGTTGGAGCCTGGCCTAGAAGGACCCTGATATGAAGGACAGCTGCAGAACAACCTGTTGCTGCTTCCTGCAGAATCAGCTACCACATGGAGCACAGGCAGGGACCAGGGGGAGGAGCTTCGGCCTGCTGTGTGTCATGTGAGACGCTCTGCTCTAATCACCTGCTGGTACCTTTCTCTGCTCAGTCTCAGTAAGCCAACAACAACGGAGGCTTAGGCCCGGTTCACATCTGCATTCGGTTTTCCTGCAAGCAGCACTTTCCTCTCCACTTGATTAGTGCGGAAACCAAGCAGAAACCACACGGACCCCATTATAGCCTATGGGGTCTGCGGGTTTCCCAGATAAACTGTTTTTTATGCGTATACTGTAGGTTGCCATTCGGGGAGTCCCCAAGCGGATTCCCCAAAAGGAAACCTGAACGCAGATGTGAACCAGGCCTTAGCAGGGTGCCAGTGCTGTGAAAATCCATTATGTGCCACTGCTCAAAGCCGCTCAGTGCTCCATATCCTGGGCTGGTTCCTCACTGGGTTAATATGGCCTGCTCAGCTAGTAGCAGCCGAGTGAGGAACCAGCCCAGTATCAGAATGTTGAGCAGTACATACTGATGTAATTTATGATTAGTGGGCCCCACCTTTTCAGTGTGCCTGGGGCCGCCGCCCCCCCCTTGTCCCCCTTCCCCCACTAGCTACACCTCTGATTCTCAGTTTTTGGAAAATAATCTAAAAACAACTCAAATTTGCAGGATGGGACTGGGATTCCTGATCACAGCCTTGTTCCTGAATATTGCCTCATTCCCTTGGACAGGTCATCTGGTACCTGCTGTTCTACTCCTGTCTCTGATCTATGTCTACATTCCAGACTATACCAGTACTACATCAGTGCTCCTGCTACCAAGCCATAAGTATTCGAGACTGTGATCTGGGGATCTTCCTGCAGCAAAGTCTAAAGTATATTTCCTTGCAGGGCCTAATTGTAAAGACCAAAGGATCCCTTAGGCTCCACACAGTAGCCTAGTCAGAGCCAAACAGACTGCAGCATAGAAATTCACATCTTCAATATGTAACCTTAACAGAAAGCAAGAGACTGAGTCAGCTCAAAATGGGGTCCCTTGTTGTATGAGGATACCATTGTATCAGAATCTAGGCTCCCTGCTGAATCAATGCAACCCTTCAATAACTGCAAATATTAAGGAGAAGTCTACGTTTGCAAAAAATACTTTAAAGCTGGGGACACACGTGGGTAGTCACAACAGGTTAGCCGCTGGTTTGTTAGTCAGCAGCTAACCCACTGCAATAAACAGTAGCAGTGTAGTGGATGGGAAGTAAACAAATCCCAACCACTTACTGCTGAAAAACCTCTCAGAACAAATTTCCTGCACAGACGGACCTGCAGTAGATCAATTTCTTACTGAAGGTTTGTCATGTTTTTCCTTTGCCACTACCCACTTTACTGTTTTTTCTATCATCTTTATTTAGTCTTTAGCAGATCATATCCCTTTCTATCCCTCTAAAGGATGCTCAGGGTCACAGCTAAGCTTCTAATTTAATTAAAATGTTAAATTTTTTAAAATTTTTAATTAAAAAATACTGTAAAATACAACTTAGAGGTATGTAGTATATTATTACAAGGGGTGTTCTGTTTTTTGGACACAACAAAACGTGCATGTGTTTCTAGTGTTTAAAAGCTCAGAACGCAAAGGTCTTGGGGCACCGGTCAAGGAAAACATGATATGACTATAGTTTGAAATTAGTTGCCATCTAGTCAGACAGGTCTGAATTCTGCCACGAAAAGTCTCTTTTTAGAGCAACCCCTTGCATCTAATCATTAATTGTCATATTCTTTTGTTTCATTTATCTTTATCACAAGTTATGCCAAAGTGCCATAAATATGTGCTCTGAATGTACAGTGCAAACAATGTCACAAAGAGTTGTGTATCTGCTGCTATATCTGCTGGTGTAACATGTATGAGCTTATGCTAAGGCATTCTAGTGAATATTCAGTTTCTAGGACAGCGTCCTTTATGGCAATGACATGCTGTTTAATGGGATGTGTGGAAAATTGTTGATAACTGGGCTGGACATTGCCGGGCCCATCCCGTAGCAAGTGGTGTCTTCCCAGCTGGTGAGCTGTTTGAAGACAGGAAGCAGAAATTGGGGAAGATAAGTCAGGGCTGCCGCAGCAGTTTTACTCTATGCAAATAAACAACTTCCTTAGAAAAGCAGCTCTGGTGTTTAGATAAAGAGAGACTAGACTAATGGAACTGGTCTGACACTACCATATCATTATTGTAACTAGATCTGATTACAAGGCATTTGTTTGTTCCACTTTTCCAAAGCATCATTTCCACCACCAACTTTGTTTAAAGAGTGTCATTATTTCCACGTGATAACTACTATATCGTATCCCCTAGAGTTCATGCTGGATACAGACTGAGTCCAGCCCATACTGTGAGCAGAAAGTGAAGTGGATCACTTCTGTTTATATTTTAGAAAGAGTCACTGATACATATGTATATACATATACATATCAGGTCTGACTGTACATGTATTTTTCTGATCAAAAATATTAGATGTATGCACAAAAGGTAAATATAACAATGATAGATTGTCAAATAAGCATGAAAAATGTCATTCTCAAACTGGCATCTTCATCAGATCATGAATGATATTTACCATATACAGAAAAACTTCTTTGAGACGACCATCCAAATCTGCAATGAAAAGTAGTCTGCTAGGAAAGTGATCCTATCAAAGAAGAAGGCCAGTATGCCTAATATAACATAGACTGAAAATTTGTTACAGGAAATCTTGTCTGGGTACAGGTTGGTCTTCTCAAACTGGTGGCCTTTTAAAGAGGTTTCACGGTACTAAGCTTGAACGACTATTGCTTTCATAAGGTTGTCACTTGCCATACTACATAGCTCCAGTTCTATTTTCTATTCTCAATAAGAAGGTCCTGTTATTTGTTCTACTTTTAATACCCTTTCAATTACGCTTGAGATATAGAATTTGTACCATTCAAAACCCAAATAAATGATACAATCAGGGCTGGGCCCCCTCTATTCTAGGGCACCCACAGCATCCACATAAGATACCTAGTATGGTACATACATCTTTGTCATCACCCACTTGCATTACTGAAATAGGACTTTATACACAATTATTTTCCAAGTAGCATAATGGGGAATTAAGCCAAACCAGAATACCTCCATCCAAAAGGACAAGGAACAATCCACAGACAGCTGTTTTGAGATTATCACCTCTCATCCGTGCAAAGCAGGATACTGTCCGTCTGGTTGAGATGTCCTAGACATGAGTCAGAAGCAGTACTAGTGTTTGGACCTGAAGAGGAGCCCAGAAGCAAGGAGGGTTATAGACTTCGGAATGCTCATTGGCCACCAACTATTCCTTGACTGAGAACTAAGTGACTGTGAATACTGACTCTCAACAGCCCAAACTTTTTTCCCCTGATATCTACTGTGGGGAGAAGTTTGGACACTTTATACACATTAGATGGCTTTTCACCCACAATTGGTATAGCTAATTGGTACAATTGGTTTGGTCAACAGTTATCTAATTAGACTGAGCAACTTAAAGGGGTATTGCCATTTCTGATGTCCTGTGGATAAGACAGTCTGATAGATTGTGGCCAGGCATGCACGTATCTCTTCATTCACTTCCATGGGAGTTCTGAATATAACTGAGCAGATAAATGACATTATTTATACTGTCTAACAAGTGGCTGTATAATGATGGGCACTTGGGCAGCCGATGGCCCCAGGCCACCTCCGAAACTGCCTGTATTGTAATTTGCCACTGGCTAGGCATAAAAAAAATGGTATTTACCCTCAGATTGTTAACTGCACCTTTATTTTCATACTCTTTAGAGATACATCTATTAATACACCAGACTTAGTGCTTCTGTTCTCATATGTAAAGCTGCAGATATTGGTTCATTTGAAGCATAGAAATCTGACAACAGCTTAATGTTGTTTATTAACAGCAGAAGTATGTTCGAGAACCCGCATAGAGTTTATCTAAAAAGGTAAGAATTCAGCGACATCAACACTATGTAAACAAAATCAGGAGATTAAGAAGATAGCTGCAAACATCTTCCACCTCTTTATCATGTCTCACAACCCTGAATTTCATCTGAGTCACACTGTTTTATCCAATCTTCACAAGCAATCTGCAGCAATATCAGATAACTCCCACAAATGCATTTATTTGTTGGAATAACAACAAGACTATGGAAATGACATAAACCAGCCATAAACTTTAGATAGCTGTCGGCTGAATGTTTGATCAACAGCTATCTCTCCCAATCCCCCATACACATGTATACTTGATTCAGCCAAGAGTGCATGTGTACTGAGCTGGGAGATTGGAGAAAGCTGTTACCCCACTCCTCTGGCAGCAGTTTATCGAAAACATTAAATTTAGCTGCCTGATCCTTATCTCTCCTGACAACTTCTGTTGGGGAAAGTTGGGAAGCCACTGTATGCATTAAATCCTTGGCTCAACCTGTCGAAATTGGCAGTTTTGGCTAATACACAGCTAATGCTTAAAGGGAACCTGTCAGCAGGTTTGGGACGCCTAAACAGCAAAATATCCTTAAACTGCTGGGGTTTAGCTCCCCGAAACTGATGTCCTTTATCCCTTCTCTTGCTCAGTTCAACAGATATTGAAAGTTTTAATCTGCTTGAGACAAGTCATGACTCTTCTCCAGCAAATCCCAGCACATCTTCGCTGTACCACCGACAGTATACCGTGCATCACTGTGCATTCGTAATGTTTAGAGTCATGACCCATCTACAGCAGATTAAAAACCTTCACTTTCTGCCAAATGGTGCCATGGATGAGACTAGGGTCATCACATTAGTGGCCCTAAACACCAGCAGCATTTCCTTATGCTTTTGGGGGCCCTAACCTGCTGACAGGGACACTTTAAGACCAGCTTTAGAATCCTACTATATGGCTACATATATGAAAGAAATTTAGGTACCTTATCTGACACATCATCTGTGTTCAAGCTGTGACTGAGGATACAATCAGTAGGTAGGCAATAGTGGTATAAATAGTGCAATTGCGAATGGCCAAGTCATGGCATCACAACAACTGGTTTGCAGCATACTGCATAGCCACATAACATATATATATATATATATATATATATATATATATATATATATAACTGTAATGCAAAATCAGATGACTTGTCAAAGCTGCTCACCCTTCGCCATACATCTGGGGATATGCTGAGCAATAAGATACTTTAAGAAAGGACATATCTGTATGATGTGTGGCTTTGTGGCTTGGGAAAGACAGGAATGTACTCTATCTGGTAATATAATATGGACAAATTCTTCTTCATGGTACTGTATTGTGGGGACAGAACGCTATGTGCAATAGTTTTCTCTCTAGATCCCTTATTTTCTTTGCCCCTTGTATCATTGACATTCCCAATATACATGTGACTCATCCATCTGCTGTCTGCCATTTAAGGTATGAGCTTTCCTGTATAACCTCAGTTCTTGCCTCCTGTTTTACTATAGTGATTAATATCTTATGTATGACCTCTTCTCCTCTTGACTATCAGATTTGCCTTCTACTACAACTCCTTCCTGCTCCTGTCACATTTGTTATTTTCCTCTACATTGCTCCATTTCTTCATTTCTTTTGACGACCCATTTTGTCTTTTCCCAAAACTTTGCTCATCCATTTGTTTGGACTACCAAAGGAATTTGGTCTCTTCTGCTAGAAAATGTATTATGGTATATGTTAGACTATGGAAAACATCTGTGGCACATATGGATTCTGTGAGAACTTAGCAGGACGAGAGACATTGGAAAGAGAAGGGAACCCACTCTCAAAAATATTCAATAAAGTAAAAACAAAAGGAGGCAGATTTGTGGTACAAGGTTCACTATAATCTGCCATGTATCCATTGAAATATCTGCTCTTTCTATGCTGAGATGTCTATGAGGTGATCCTATCAGTGACTGACAGCCTCCCCTCTATGAGTGTACATACAGATAGCTGTCAGTCACTGAAAGGACTGCCACCTAGACTTCTCAACATAATAAGATTATAAGACGATAACAGAGATTTTAATGGTTAAATGTCAGGTTACACTGAGTCTTTTCCCACAAACCTGTCAATCTGCTCAGCTCCTTCTGCTCTATAACATGCAGCCAGCAGACTGAACAATATTCTTCATGTGAAAGGCTCCCCTTAATATATATATATTTCTCCTTTCACTGGGATCTTTGCTGTATATTTATGATACATGGTTAAGGAGAAGAAATGAACTAAGGGTTAACCAACAGAGGCATGGCTGGAAATACCCTATAGCTGCACAAGGCCACTGTAGACAAAGGAGCCCACTTCCATATAGCAGGTCACTGTACAAAGGAATTAGACCCCATGCACACGATCAACTGTGCATCCAATGTGGAGATGAGTGTAGTGGAATTGCACCTATCACCTCTATGGGGGCTTCTAATTCATTCTGTGCTGATGACACGGAGCAGGATAAGACCTGCTCTATAATAATCTGTGTCATAGGAATAGGCTCCCCTTAATATATATATATTTCTCCTTTCACTGGGATCTTTGCTGTATATTTATGATACATGGTTAAGGAGAAGAAATGAACTAAGGGTTAACCAACAGAGGCATGGCTGGAAATACCCTATAGCTGCAGCAGAACCGATCTCCCAGTGGCCGCACATTTCTCCGGAGAAAACCACTCTATTGAAGATTTGCGGGTTGTGGTTTTAATGGGACATTTTAAGACACAGGAGAAAAGAAAACAAATGGAGTATAAATTTATGCAAAAATTTCAAACTCTGCAATTTGGACTTAATATTCATGCCAGCTTCATGTCACACTATGTTTGAACCATGAACTGAACTCAATATTCATGCCAGCTTCAAATCACACTATGTGTGACCTGTGAGGGTCACAAATCACCTCCTGATAGCAAACAGATAACAGCAAGAATTACTGATCCCTCCGTCACGCACCACAAGTTTCCAGACTGTTTTTTTTTTTTTTTTTTTTTTTTTTTTTTTTGACCTGTTGTAAATAACTTCTCTACTTAGATTGCAATTTTTTTTTAAGGACTCTAAAATGCTTTGAAAACCATGTGTATAAAAATCTGTTAATTTTCAGTTCTTGTATCACACCATGTCTGATGAAGGGAGCGAGTACTCCTGAAAGCTTACTTATAAATATACTCAGTTAGCCTCTAAAAGGTATCGCCTGATTTCTTCACTCTTCCACTCATAGGAATAGAATGAATCAAAAGCCCCATAGAGGTGAGTGCATCACAGAATACACTCAGATGACTCTTGAGTGCATTCCACTACAAACTCGGGCCCACATTGGATGCCCACTCCTTCGTGTGCATGGGGTCTTACATGGGCAGAGAAGTAACTCAAAGCTCCAGGGACCAGATGCCCCCACTTTTCATATCCAGTTGATACTACAAGTGCCTTATGTGAGAAACAGATCTTCAGGCCTGGGTGTCAGCGTTACTGTAGCCCCTATGTTGTTCCCTCTTCCATCCTCTGCTGTCCATACTGTGTTACACTAAATTCAGCATAAATCAGTATTTTGTTTTTGTCAAACATATTAAAAGTATAGGTTGTAAAAGGTGAACAAAAATATTGTACAGCTTTTCAGGGCGTATAATTGCTGCAATTCTGTGAGCTTTCTATGACTTTCATAGGTTATCATATCTGGGTCAGTGCATTATGATATGGTTTTACTACAATATACAGTATACAGTATTGAGTGAAGAATAAGAACAATAGAATAATCGTGGTTTATCATTATCTTTAAACTAAGCATAGAACATGTAGGACAAAAATATACCAGCATTCCTATTAATCTCCTTCAATCCATTGATCTTATTTTATCTCATATCACATATTCACAACTGAGAAATATAGAAAGAATTTTTTTTATCACTGGAAATGAGCTCCCTCCTCCTCACAGTCCTGAGTCCATTTGTAAAACAGCCATCTACATCGGGATCCCCCCTGCTGTGCCCTGTCTACAATAGGAAAAACTAGATTGCTCAGCCCCTCCTCCTTAGCTATGCCCTGCCCACTCAGTCTATCTTCAGGTAAAGATGGAGCAGATCAGCAGGATATTAATCCTTATGTTCTTTGCTGATTTTCTACAAGATTGTTTAGGGCAAATGCAAAAAAAACTGCAAACAGACACATAGCGTAGACACAATTATCTCCTTTTTTACTTTTATTTCTAATTTTTCATTTTAGTGTTCCTTTAATTAACAAGTAGCTTCTTGACAGCAGATATCTTTAATATTGTATACTGCAATAGTTTGACACTTAAAGGGGGTGTCCGGGTCAAATTTTTTATGATCTATACTCAGGATAAGCCATAAATATCTGATCGGTAAGTGGCTGACATCCAGCCCCTGGCCTGATCAGTTGTACAATGCCGCTTCTGATACACAATAAGGGGCTGAAAGTAGAAAGATCCATATGCTGTATAGCATTGCACACCTTCACTGCAGTTCAGCTCCCGATACAGCAAACTGAGCTTTCTGCGTTCTGCCCTGTATTGTGTACATGGCAGGAGCCAGAAATGGCTCTGCACAGCTGATCGGTTTGGGGACCAGGTGGGATGTTCACACTACTGTTGTGAATGTCCATTGCTATTATCTGTCATAGGATGAGAGACATGGATTGTTACAGTGATAGAGTAGCGGACACAGATGGAGCCCCCTAACTCTAATGTAAACACCATGATGAAAGCATGACGGATGAGAACAATGGACATTAATAACACTAGTGTGAACCTGCCCTTAGGAAGATTTGATAAATAGAAATCTTAATAGTGTATTTTTGTGACAAACTAGACATTGACAAAATTGCACAAATGAACAAAATATAAATCACATAAATATTTGGTGTGACCGCCCTTTGCCTTCAAAACGGCATCAATTCTTCTAGCTACAGTTGTACACAGTTTTTGAAGGAACTCAGCAGGAAGGTTCTTCCAAACATCTTGGAGAACTAAGCACAGATCTTCTGTGGATATAGGCTTGCTGAAATTCTTCTGTCTCTTATCCAGACAGACTGGATGACATTGAGATCAGGGATCTGTGGGGGCCGTATCATCACTTCCAAGATTCCTCCTCTTAAGGGTGGTCACATATTGATTTATAGTGATTAAATATTGATTGAATATCAAATATTTAGATTGCGAGCCCTTCTGGGGACAGTGAGTGAGGACAAGGTCTGTAAAGAGCTGCAGAATATGGTGGCGCTATATAAGAAGGTAAAAGAATTCAATATTGATGTGATTTAGATTTCTCTTATTAATTCACTTCATTTTGTTATTTGACAAAAATAAACTAACACTTCTATTTTTGAAACTATTCTTACTTTGAGCACACCTGCCAAAAACTTTTTTGCACAGTACTGTATATCCATCATGGTAAGAAAAGATAATACACTCTTATATCTGGATTTATATTGTGACTTACGCTGGGTTCACACATGCACTTGCACTACGTTCGGGGATTCCGTCCCCTCTCCGCATGAAAAATGTAGAGAGAAAAGCGCTGCAAGCAGGACTTTTCTCTCCGCACTTTTCCACTCTTTTTTCGGGTGGAAACCGAGCGGAAACCACACAGATCCCATTATAGTCTATGGGGTCCATGGGTTTCCTAAGATAACCGCTTTTTTATGCGGAAACCCGAACGGAAACCCGAACGCAAATGTGAACCTAGCCTTACTCTCATAACTACTTATTACTCTTATTTATTACTCTTAGTCATTTATCTATCTATTTGTTTATTTATTACATTTATTTATTTATTACTCTTATTTATTAGTCTTACTTATTTCTTATTTATTACTCTTATTTATCTCTTAGTTATTTCTTATTTATTACTCTTATTTATTTCTTATGTATTTATTTCTTATTTATTACTCTTATTTAGAGTCTTCATCTCTTTTTAAATATCTGTTTCTTCTTACTGATGGGGGACAGAAAAAAAAATGCCCTTAGGACTGGGAAAAATGTATTACATGTTAGTACTGTAGTTAATATTCTTTAGCATATAATAGCATCATTGTATATACTCCTAATTCTTGACTGCCTTTTATTTTTGCTTTAAGAGGTAGCTCACCTTATAGATATTTCAAGCAAAATAAAACACTTCACAGAAAGTTAGAGTAAATTTTCATTTCCGCTCTTCCACACAGGTAACAATTTTCTGTGTTGCTTTGAAAACTCTGCCCCCACCCACATCCATCATCCAACTGTAATAATAGCAAAGCAGTGAGCTGAGGTCTTTCTTCCTGCTCCTGCCTGCTCTTAACCTGGGCTCATGCTGGGTGTAGCTCTTGAAATGCGCTTTAAAAAAAAATTATTTTAAAGGGAGCAGGGTTGGTTGCCAAAGCAACCCACCCAGAGATGAATCAAGGCTATAGATTAATGTATCTTTCTGATTGTTCGCCAACCGGATTTGTTCTATAGGAAGCCAAAGAGATCTCTCTTGTCATTTAACCTAAAGAAAATGTTAAGAAACTAGAATTAAGTAATTACAATGTCATAAAAGTATATACAGCCTATCTACTTTCAGCTTTCACTGTGGAGCATTAATCCTTTGAGAACAACAGTCAATGTACATTAGATGCTGTGATATATGCATTCACTAAGCTCCATTGCCTCAGGACATATCGGGCCAGATCGACTAAGTGGCAAAGTCTCTCAGATTAAAAATTGTAGACAGTCTTTTCATTTACTTCTATAAATGGAAAACTTTTACTTAAATTGTTATTCCAGGCACAATTCATTTTAGGATCAACAATGCAGTCAATATTACAAAGTGACATAATAAAAAGTAGTAAAAATAAATAGATAAAAACATTTTTTCTTTCTTCTTTATGCCATTCACTTTCATCTTGGATCTGGATGGACTGCAAACATCATATTCCATTTACCGTGGGAGGTACTTGCTCGGCGCCCCCTGCTGACTAATGCATTTTGTAAGTCTTACCATAACAAATGGGTGGAGGGAAACGCCTACTCAAAACCTATTTCTGTCTCCGTACTTGTCAAGTCCAGTCAAACGCTGACCTGAATATATTAACTCTGCTATCACTAGCTACTGTAATACTGCTCCATAGGGACACAATTATGAAATTGAACGTAAAGGGAAAGTTTTTATTTATGACTGAATGTTCTTTAACCCCTGCTGAATCATTTTTTGTCTTTGCATTTTCTTTTCTTACTCTTTGCCTTCCAAAAACATGACTTTTTTTAGTTTCCCATTCACAGAGCTGCATGAGGGCTTATTTTTTGCAGGACAGATTGCACTTTTGTAATGGTATCATTTAATAATCTGTTTGATTACTGGGAAAATGAACAAAATATTGAAATTGGGTGGATTTAGAAAAAAATTTGCTATTTATTACCAGTTTCATTTTTTCTGAGTTTACTGTGCAGTAAAAATGAAAAAGTTTTTACAATGCAAGTAGGTTTTATTTATACCATTTTGCAGATGAAACTGTAATTTTTTTCACTACATTGTTCCTGGTATGTTATAAGTATTTCTATAGTTCTGCCACTTTCAAATGCAGGAATTCCTAATGGCGTTATGTATATTTTGTTTCATATTTTTATGTTTTATCTGAAGTAAGGAAGTGATTTGAACTTTTATAGTTTTAAATTTTTTAAATATTTTACTTTTTTTTTTTTTTTTTTATTTTAGAATCACTGAGGGGTTTGAACCCTGGCCCCCATATACATATATTGTAAAATCCCTGCATTTATATTACTCTGGCAGCATGTAATAGAGAAATACCTAATGACAGACCTGGAGACCTTCAATAGGCTCCTGGCTGTCATAGTAATAGATCACAGGCGCTGATGATTTTTTTAATGTATATATAGGTTAAAAAATTAGGAGTTTAAATTTCTGGATAAACGATTAAATTGGTGGTTGAAGTTCGCACTTATGTAACAGTCAGATTTTTGAAGTTCCTGATGCTTATACTAACAAAAAGTGTCCCAAGATAATGGAAAACTGTCAAATCAGGGTTGACAATGTCAGAATGTTTAGGGAAACATCCAGCTGAGAAGGAGGAATATTCATTAGGAATAACCGAGGAATAGCACAGTGTAGAGTTCTAAGGAGAAATACTTAGAACTTTCCAAAGGAGAATTATTTTATGCATTAGGCAGTATTTATTAAAATAAATACATCAGGAGAGCTAACATGTCCACTTTAAAGGGCGTCCTCATGAAAGTGTGGCTTTATATACCGCTAGAAAGCCATAATGTGCCCCGTTGGTGGAGATAATGGCACCCAGGAACACTTTAACCATAGGGTCAACAGTGCACTTGCACCGGGCTCTATGGTAGCTGGGACCCTCTTTGGACAGCGGGACAGTCATGTATTTGCTGTCCCGCTGTCCAGGGCAGTGGGTCCTTGCTGCACCAACTCATCGGCTTCCGGAGGACACCGATGAGTTGAAGCCAGTGATGAAGTAGGGAGCCATCCGCTCCCTGCTTCACCACCCGGCTGCTGTCTTTGCTCCTGGTGTTCTGGGAGCAGGAAGCGAGAGGGGAGAATGGGGAAAGGTGAGTATTAAGGTTTGTTTTTTTCTTTGATATATGCAGTTGGGGACATGAAACTGGGTGGGGGGGGGCAACCTGTGGGTGGGGGGACATGATAATGTGGGGGCAACCTGAGGGGTGGGGGGACATGATACTGTGGGGACAACCTGGGGGATGGGGGGACATAATACTGTGGGGGCAACCTGAGAGGGACATGACAGTGTGGGAGCAACTTGGGGGGACACATGACACTGTGGGGGCAACCTCAGGGGGACATGAATCTGGGGGGTAACCTGGAAGGGGACATGAAAATGTGGAGGCAACCTGTGGGGGGGAATATGACACTGAGGGAGCAACTTGATGGGGACATGACACTGCGGAGGACATGACACTATGGGGGCAACCTCAGGGGGACATGACACTGTGGGGGCAACCTGAGGGGGACATGACACTATGGGGACAACCTCAGGGGGACATGACACTGTGGGGGCAACCTGAGAGGTACATCACAGTGTAGGGGGGCATGATACTGTTTGGGCAAGCTGAGGTGGGCATGACAGTGTGGGGGCAACATGGGGGGAAACATGATACTGTGGGGGCAACCAGGGGGATGGGGGGACATGAATCTGGGGGGTAACCTGGAGGGGGACATGAAAATGTGGGGGCAACCTGGAAGGAGACATTATGAGGGGCATTATATTGTATGGGACCACTAGGGAGGCATTATACTGTGTGAGAGCCACTAAGGGGCATTATACTTACTATATGTGGGGGCCATTGAGGGGGCATTATAATTTGTGCAGGTCAAGTATTTCTAATTGGTGGTAATGGGGGCCCACTTATGACAGCTTTGCACAGGTGTTAAAATGGCCCTGATGGCACCGATATTTCCCCACCGTCAGAAGGGCGTTGCTAATAGCTCAGCGTCATCAGTGGGCTGTGAGGAACGCGCCCCCCCTGACAGTACTCTAACATACCCTGTACTGTAGAAGGGCGTTCCTTACTGCCCAGCAATGACGCTGAGCTATGAGGAACCTTCCCCAAGACAAGTCTATGGACGAGTACTGTCGGGGGCGTTAGTTCCTTATAGCAATGAAGCTGAGCTATTATAAGGAACGCCCTTCTGACAGTGGGGAGATATCAGTGCTGAAACTAACTGGATTCAGTGCACTGTCGGCTTTCTAGTGGTATATAAAACTGCACTTTCATGAGGACATGAAAGGTCCTCTTTAAGTTAGTGTCATTACACAGAAAATAATTGTATTACATCTTGTAAATACATATTATAAGACATACACAGAAGGGGAAATAGCTATGGATCATCCTTAGAGTCTACTTTTCTGACCTAATGACCTTCGAGGTGATTTGGGTTGGTACTAGACTTGAGCGAAGTATTCAAAAATTAGATTCAACAACTTCGCCGAATTTCACGATATGATTCTATTCCATCCAAATTAAATTGCGGCGAATAGTGTACCAAAAACAGCTATTTATTGGCTGCAGAGAGCCGGGGTGGGCAGCAGAATGGCGGAACCCCTTGGATGCCGTGGTCATTTTTGACCGCTGCACCCAAGTTGTTAAAACCATGGATCGGTTATGGAGCAGGGTGTTAGCTGTCAGTTACAGCTAACACCCTGCTCCATAACCGATTGGGGGCACTTAACACCTTGAATGCAGTGGTAAAACATGCCGTGGGCGCTCATGAAGGGTTTAAAGGGATGTAACATCACAGGGCTGGCTGCTGATTGGCTGCACGCATGGCATTGTGGGTTATTCCGCGTTCCCAGAGTTCCTTGCCCCATGTAGAGCAGCCATTTTGAACTAAATACGAATCATTACCACGAAGCGTGAGGAAATTTGGACTCAATGCGAATCGAATATTTCCTCAAATTCAGATCGAATTCCACTTCTGCAGCTTCGATTCGCTCATCTCTAGTTGGAACCATCTAGTCAAGTCTCTCTCTCTCTCCAGCACGGACAACTTTTATTCATGTGGAAAGATCTGCTAACAAGCAAATACATGCCTACCCAATCACATCACTAGAGAACATCTTGTGACCGTCTGATGTCACAAAGGTCCTTACTAAATATTCGTTACCATGAAGCATCAGGAAATCCGGAATCGTGGAGAATCGAAGATTTCCTGAAATTCGGATCGAATTCCACTTCTGCAGAATCGATTCGCTTATCTCTAATCACTCCCATAACATTATACTGGCCAGCAAGTGTTTTGTGTGTACATGTAATGCAAGTGCTTGCGTGTTAGCATTCTTATGTGTTTCTGATGTTATTTAAAGAGGTTTTGCAGGAAATATTAATTGATGACTATCCATAGGATAGGTCATCAATTAAAGATCAGTGAAGGTCCAATATCTAAGACCCCTGTGGATCAGCAGTTTAAGGCAGCAGTGGCACTTTCTGACTGTCACTTCTGTTTCACATACCATGTGACGTCACGTTCATCAGTCACATGGCCTGTTCGCAGCTCAGTCCCACTCAAATAGATTGGCTGAGCTGCAATACCAAGCACAGCCACTATATAGCTGTATGACGTTCCTTCATAAGTGGTGAAAAAGCAGCAACAGTCATCTGAACGCTTCGGCCTCTTCAAACAGCTGATCGGTTTTGGTCCAAGGCATCAGACTTCCACCAATCTTCAATTGATGACCTATCCTAATTTTTCCCAGGAAAAATGGTACTGCTGGCATATACTGTATGTTATATATGTATATTATTCCTCAATTTAAAGTGAGTCTGTCTCCGGGAAACTCAATATGAAACCAGCCACAGCACATTGTAAAGGACATTATGCTCAGCACCATAATACCTTTAGATAGATAGATGCGTCTTTTCATTGAAAAAGCATTTTTCTAACTAAGCAAATGAGACTCAAGTGCAATTGGATCTGCCAGAGCCTCCAAAGGCTCTCTATACAGTATTGAAAACCTGAGGCTCTGGCACGCCCCGTTGCACTTCAACCTCATTTGCATATTTTTAAAAATTACTTTTGCAAAGAAATGGTGCATCTAAAGTATAATGGTGCTCAGCATAATGTCCCCCACATTGCACTATGGCTAGTTTGATATCAAGAGTGATTTCTACATTGTACCTAATTATAACTCACAAGCACACATCCATATATATATACATGGACACAAGCACACATCCATATATATACATGGACACAAGCACACATCCATATATATACATGGACACAAGCACACATCCATATATTGTATACAGTATGAAACGCCAAGCACAGAATAAAGCTTCTATATCATAGGAATTAATATAGATATAAGGGGCACAGAGACTTAGGACGTATAACTACTAATTCTAATAAAACATTATGCTTATATGATATGTGTATTACAAAGGCCAGAGAATGAACTGGCTAAATAAGCACACTACAGATAGCCAGTTCTGAACTGTTGAGCGATATAAAATAACGTCAGTATAAGAGCCCAATGTGCCATTACTATTACACGTAAATACTCTGGCTGAGCTATATGTGATTACAGGGAACCAATAGAGCATTGCACCATTAGGTGAAGTACAACAGACATCATTATATGCAATCATTAAAGCATTGTGCCATTACATAAAATACCAGCACGGGACATGAGACAAGCAGAACGATTGAAATCAGCAGAGCATTACACCAGTACATGAAATCACCAGAGCATTGCATGAGGCCAATAATGCTACATACCACTCACAGGCCAATACGCAAAGAAAATATGTATATAATAATAAGACTTATACAGGAAGAGTCTAGCAAAAATGTACAGGTCCCACCAAAAGGAGAAGTAGTATAGTTGTCTGTTTTCTAATATAGACATATCTAAAGCCTCTATCTATCTATCTATCTATCTATCTATCTATCTATCTATCTATTTATCTATCTATCTATCTATCTATCTATCTATCTATCTATCTTTGTATCTATCTATATCTGTCTATCTATCTATCTATCTATCTATCTATTGATTCATCTATCTATCTATCTATCTATCTATCTATCTATCTATCTATCTATGTCTAGCTATCTATGTCTATCTATCTATCTATCTATCATTCTATTTACTGTATCTATCTATCTATCTATCTATCTATCTATCTTTATATCTATCTATATCTGTCTATCTATCTATCTATCTATTGATTCATCTATCTATCTATCTATCTATCTATGTCTATCTATCTATCTATCTATCTATCTATCTATCTATCTAGTTTGACAGATTTAAAAGGGTTGGGTTGTCCATTTACAATGGTCTAAAACAACAAAAGGAGCAGTACTCTCTTACTAATCCACTTCCAGGTTCCATTGATGATATGACTAGTTGACACTTGACTGCTGCAGCCTGTCACATCAACACTGGATTCGGGGACCACGAAAGCATTGGCAGGTTAGTGGCAGGGTATTGGTAAGATGAGTATTGCTTATTTTGTTATTTAAACAATTTAAAGAGGATCTTTCATGTCCTCCTGCACATGTGGTATTATATACCACTAGAAAGTCGACTGTCGACTGTCGGGTTTCCTGTTATGTGCCCCGGGGCTGGAGATATCGTTGCCATTAGTTTCGGCACCGATCTCTGCCCACCATCAGAAGGGAGTATATAAAACCGAGGGGCATAAGGACATGAAAGGTCCTCTTTAAAGCAGTTTGTAAAAACTTTCATGGGGTTGAGCAAAACCTATATAGGGGACATCCTATCTTAAGAATAATGGAGGGGGCATGTCACTTCGACTGCTCCCTCTGTACCCCCTCAAGTTATGCCCCTGGTTTGATCTCCACCAATGTCCAATCTTAAAAATAAGCCATCATCAGTCCTAGAGAACCCCTTTCATAGTTTTTTTTGGAACTGTGCAACAGTGTGCTTCAGGTCCGTCTGTGGTCTGTGTAGGAGTAATCCTTATTGCCATTATTGTGTTAATAGTGATGCTCATTCATGTGGCGTCAGCAATCAATGGAGTGTTTTTGTCAATGTTTTGCATCAGTGTTTGTCAGGAGCGTATGCAGGATTTTACAGAGGTGGGTTTGGGGAGGTTTCAAGGGGAAGCTGTTGAAGGGGGACTACCCCAGCCAGAGAGTATAAGGCCCTCTTAGTGCCCCACATACAGTTTAAGGATCTCCATAGTGACCCCACAGAATGTTTTCCTCTCAATTGCCCCACAATGTATGTGGCTTCCACAGAAAGTAATGTCACCTGGTCCCATACAGTATAATGCCACAATATAATGCCATGAGCCCACACAGTATGGCGCTCAGGGAGTGGTAAGCATGTTTCTTGGTACTCACATCTCTTAGGACTCCACACTCTGCTCTTAGGGCACATAATGTCAGACCAACGCTGGTGCACAGGAGCGAGGAGTCCGGACAGCTAAGAGAGATGAGTTCTTAAAAACATACTAACTGCTCTCCCATCACCTGTGAGCGCTTATATCTCTACTAAAGGAAGTGCTCATTGGTTACTAGAGGGGCATGGAAACCAATGAACAGCCGCTCTTCTATTGAAGATAATGATGAACATCATCATCTTCATCATCTATTTCTTTGCAAGCTGCTGCTATAAGCAACTCCTCAAATTATGTAATTTTTGCTACTGCAATAAGTCATGTGTTGTAAGTTTAAAACCTGCAGTGCAGGTTACCTTACACTAGGGGTTTTAGTTGTAGCATACGGATGTGAGATGAAGAAATCTCATCGTTTATGTTGCTACTGTACTTTGCAGAGAGTTAGCCATAAACAAGTTTGTGACCCCCTATCCTGCTATGAGATCATCCTGTGTCCTCCTGATGTTAGGATTTTTGATCACCCAGTTACTTAACCAATCTGATCAGCCAATGCTTAGAGGGAAGGCAGAAATATATTTCTTTTGGCTTCTATGCTCTGAACAGAGGATTATTTTGCAGCCATATGACTGTAGGCATAGTTACTGGGCATGTGTGTCCTCTGGCACTCACTTCAGTAGGACATTCACAACGCTATAGAGTTTGAGCACCAGGTGGCGCCACACTATCCAAGTAAATTTAACTCTTCATAGAAACATTTTCAAGAGCATGTGAATAGTAAACAGAGTTCATTTGTTATGACCTATACCTATGACCTTTTGAGCCAAAGCCAGGAGTGGATTGAGCAGAAGGAAGAAATATAAGATTCCTATACATTCCCATTGTAGCAACTACTGGGTTTGGCTCGAAAAACCGCAGCAAAATCTGCAAGAAAAAAAAGATGCCTTTTCCGCAACGTGGGGCCTTGGCCTTAAATAGTTTTTCCTCTATGTTACAATAATTTTGTGTAGGTGACATATAGTGCTGTGTCATGGGGGTGGGCCTAGAACCATGTGATGTGGGCATGGTATTTTTTTTTTTTTTTCATTTTACCTTATTTTTTATTTGTCTTATTATTTTTTTAATATACATTGTGTCCTTCATAGGATCATAATAAATGTTCGGGGGCATTTTAACATCACTTTAGTTTTTTCTTCTTTGCTGATTTCCCTGGGGATGATTACATAGTGTATAGTACAGAGTTGGTCTGCCTCCTCTAGCACCAAGCAGCTCCTGCAGTTCCCAGTCCCCTGTAAATCACATGACCACCAGCCATTAGGAAAGCATCATGGCGGCTTCCATAGCTGTATACAAAGTGCTCATTGACCCAGAGGCGTAGCTCGAAGTTCCTGGGCCCCAATCTCTAAGCTAATATTTCAAGGACAATATTTGTAATAACAGTCTTAATATTAACATGGACATGGATTGTCTTTATACTGTACCTTGCACCACATATGTGTGCTATTCTTATGAAGATTCTGTTACTGTATATCTAAATATATGTTAGAAAGAAAATGTCATTTTCTGTAGCTTCAATTCTTGGTTTTTGAATGACAAAAACTACATGAAACTGCAAAGTCTGAACAGGGTCTGTTGCGTTTCTTGTCTACAAAAAATGGTGTTTTCTGCAGGTAATGGTGATTTGTGTTGGTAATCTTAGCAAAAGAATATTATATTGTTGAAAAAAAGAAGAAATGTATTAAGATTAGGAATCATGGGCAAACATGAAAAAGAAACTTTTTTTTACATATGGTATTATCACATATGTTACTTTTATGTATAGCAGGATAGCATATAATCTATTATGTGACGACATATGTAGCAGTTATATTTCTGTGCTTTAAATGATACACCATAGATGACAAAAAGTTGATAAAACTCACCATTCACACCTCGGCTTCCAAATTCAAGAGTTTATAGCTTTTCAGTTGCATTGAAGTTACTTCACAGTTCCTTTTATTTTGGCACCTTCAAAACCAAAAAAATGGATAAATGCATTTAGATTTTGTTTTGTTCAGTTTTTTATTCAGATTTATTTTATTCATTTATGAAAAATTATATATTTCTCTTATGCAAAGTCAAAATGCACTTTTAAAGAAACATTCTATCTGTCTATCTACCTATTTAATATATTGATCGCCTATGTATGTACCTCTCTACCTCATAGCTCATCTATCTATCTATCTATCTATCTAGAAAAAAACAGGCAGCATATCATATTGGAGTGCTGCCTGTTTTTTTTATTTGGATTTCTACATTGGGACAGAGCCTACTCCAGATTGGTAAGCACCCATTCTTTGTACTGATGCGGTCTAATTTTTGTTTTCTATCTATCTATCTATCTATCTATCTATCTATCTATCTATCTATCATATTGATCACCTATTTATGTACCTGTCTGCCTCATAGCGCTATCTATCTATCTATCTATCTATCTATCTATCTATCTATCTATCTATCTATCTATCCTATAGGACATACAATGAATTATGGGCATATTACCTTAAGTCTCTTTTGTATGTGTGATGTTTTAATGATTACAAGGAGCTGTAGAGTATTTTTACCTATATTTTTGTAAATAAATAAAGGATATTTTATATATATATATATATATATATATATATATTATTTATTATTAATAATAATAATAATAGTTATTTATTGATATATTTATTTCTATGAACTTTTAGTAGTACTTGAGCTGGGATGTACTAAGACATTTTAAAGACATGGTGACTGTCAAACAGCAGGGAGCTCCCATGCAGCTGCTTTCTATATTGTCCCTGTATGACCCAGCCCTGCAACCACTAGAAAGCTGACGGATGGTTTTAAAGCTGAGCTATGAAAGCACAAAGTGCTACAATATCGTTCATGCCAGTGTGTGGCATCACAGGGGTGATGGAAATAGGCCCAGCTGACAATCATCATTTTGAACATATGGTTCTCCTGATGCAAAAGGACTTTTTTCTACCAAACTCGAATATATGGGATTTTAAAATGAAAAACAGAAAAGAAACTTCATATAGGGAAATGAAATGAATAGCTAGCATTCTATGGTCAGAAATGTGAAATATATAAGAGTATAACAAGCTTGATATTGATAACTTGCTGCAATGTCATATTTTTTTATTTAATCTAACAAAAGCCAGTTAAACTTTGCTAGCTCTGTACATTTCATTATCACCTGCTCTTTTCTCGGAGACCAAAGTAATAAGTAATTCCCTGTACTTTTTCATATCATATCACCCATAAACACCTGTCGGACCCTTCAAGAGACATCAGATAGACCCAAGAATCCAGGAGAATACAAGACACAGGGGGAGATTCATCAAGACTGGTGTTGTCAATGCTGGATGTCATAGGATCTACTTCATTGTACAAGCCTCATCATACAGGAAGCACATCCTTGACTTTCCTTGTGCCTGGCATAAATTATGATAAATCTGCTAGGGCCAATGCCCCTGCCAACACCACACTCCCTGAAGTGGTAGTCTCACCTTGCTACCATAAAAGACTCCGGTATTATAAAAAGAACATGGTAAATAATGGCCATGTTACAGATTTGGCATTGGTGCCTAATCTTTTTTTTCTGTCAAATTCATTTGAAAAAAAAAAAGTGACATGCTTTATTGCATGACATATTATCCTCTACTCCCCTTTACATTACGGTATAAGTTACCAAACAAAGACACCATATATTGACACATCCTGCCACCATGTCATCATGCTTCCTCAATGAAAGGGGTCCAAATAAGTGCCCTGGCAGCAAGATTCACACCCCTGATGATGCTGCTATAGATGAAACATTACAGAAACGTGTTGTGATGATTGACAATTAGCAGTGCTAGCACAGGAATCTGCACTCATATGCAGTAATTGCCGCTGACCACAATACACATATGTGAGCGACTGGTTGCAACAAGCAGTAAGAGTCGGTCGAAATGATTATAGGCACCAATATACTGCAATTGCCGCTATTCACAATAGGCAGTGAGAGTGTGGCGTACTAAATACAAGTGTCCATATGCTGCAGTTGCCGCCTATGTGTTTAGTTGTCACAAGCCTGATTTGGCTATTTTAGGCCATATCATCTGTGAAATTTTAACCAGATATAAATACAGTGTTTTTTAACCATCTTTTTTTCAGGCAGTAATAATCATTTAATAGTATGGCACATGGATATTACAGTACTGATGTGTGCGCGACTTCTTAACACCCCTCTAAGAGTCTACAGGACTTAGTGAGAGCCAGCTTCATAAGTTTTCACTGGTTAGATAGCTGCAACAGTAAACCTGTGTAACACATGGGTTCACCTTGATGCTTAGGAGATACATAAATATCTAATAATATACTGTAGGCAGTATTGGACTTGGTTACACTGCAACTAAGCAAAGAAATTGTTTCTTAGAAATTTTCTTTTCTTATATTATAAACTATACCAGTTTTTTTTGCACAGTGCAAATGAACTACAGATGACTCTATAGAGCCTTCTGTATCTGAGATCCATTACAGTGTTCAAGGTTGGTTTTCCTGGAGGGCCATCTTGTGGGCTAGACTGGCCATCATTATAGGTGTGGGAAATATTAAAGTGCCCCTTCAGTCTCTCACTCAATAAGATTGATTTATCTAAATTCTCCATACATTGACTTCCTGGTGAGATTGTGTTAGATTTGTATATATATATATACAATGACCAATTAGAAGAAGCAGAGCTGCAGAGGGAGGAGAGAGCAACAGTCTTAGCCAATGATGAGACAGAAGGTGTGTCTAAGACTACCTTAGACTCCCCATAGGCACTATAGTTAAACTGTAGTCACAGACCACAGTTTTGCCATTATGGGGCTCTGGTAAAACACAGCCAAAATGCAAGTCTTAAGGAAAATAAACAGCAGGTAGGCATAGCTTACAGGTGACTTACCTATCCTTTCTGAGCTCCTGGTTGGACAGTCACTTCAAAAGTCACATTAACCTGCTAAATGTGGAACAGCTTGGAATAATGTATATAGATATTTCATATTATTGTCATTCCCTTGGTATTTTCCCTTATAAATCAAGAACAATTTTATCGAACATCCATCACATTAGTTGATGTGCTTTAAAAACAAGTTAGTACTGCCAGTGCCATTATAATACTGGCTGCAGACAAGGGTAAAAGGTTTGCCAATGGTAGCATTAAACAAGAAAGAAGGCTCTTGAGAAAAGATTCAAGCTCGCAAAGATTAAAAAGAAAACTTTACAGAAAACTGTGTCAGAAGAAATGCCTGGGAACAAATCAGGAAGTCAAGAGAAATGCTTGGGAACGGGTCAGGATAGGTCATGGCAGTGTCCTCATGTATAGATCTTGCCCGGAAGACAGGCATGGGAAACGTTACATGAGAGTAAGGAAAATGAAGCTCACCAATTTTATTAGTTCGAAACCAGATATATCACAGTATAAATGAAATGTGATAACATACCTCTCAGAAAGTCTAAAGTCTCTGTAATATGTTAATACACTTTAACTTTCACTTGGTTAAAGAACATATTTTTAGTACGATTGTGACAGTGCGAAAGTGACTTTTAACAGTATCTTTCAACTCCTGGGTCATTTTTTACATTGTATTGTTGAGGGTGTAGATCAAGTTTATACCATGTAAGTTATTCATACTGATACATTTTCCCATGCTCAATAATTCAGACATCTGTGTTTTTCTTGTAATGGTCCTTAAAGAGGACCTGTTACCAGGTCTGAAAATCCCAAAGCTATACATCATCTGATCATACTAAGCTATCACCCTAAGCATTTGGTGTTTTTATCCAAATCTGTTCAGCCATTCCAAAGATATAAGCCCTTTAGCGTTCCTGCAAATTAGGGTATACTAGCCAAGTGGGTGGTAACAGTGCATGACATACATACATACATGACCCTGCCCACTTGACTATATACCCTAATTTGCATAAACAGTAAAAGGGCTTATATTTTTGGAACTGCTCCGATGATCATGAATGTCGTTCGGCTTTTCACACCTGTTAAAAGGTTCTTTTTAATTTGTCTTAAAAAAAAAACTCTATGAATATGAGTAGAGATGAGCGAAGTTTTCAAAAATTCGATTTGGCAACTTCGCCGAATTTTCCAATACGATTCTATTCGATCTGAATTAAATTGCGGCGAATAAACAGCTATTTCTTGTCTGCAGAGAGAAGGGGTGGGCGGAAAAATGGCGGAACCCCTTGGATGCCGCGGTCATGTTTGACCACAGCATCCAAGGTGTTATAAACCCCCGATCAGTTATGGAACAGAGTGTTAGCTGTCAGTTACAGCTAACACCCTGCTCCATAACCGATTGGGAGTTTTAACACCTTGGATGCCGTGGTCAAACATGCTGTGGGCGCTTGCGAAGGGAAAGATCCAGTAAAAAGGAGTTGACTTGATTTGTTGTATTTCTTAAAGGGGTTATTCAAGACTAAAACGTTGATAGCCTGTTCTTAAGGCTGGTCATCAATGTTTAATCAATAGGGGTCCAACTCCTGAGAACTGCATTGAATGAAATGGCATAATTAGGGGGGAAAGCAGTTGGCGCATATGCCCAGAGTGCTGTGTGCCAGGGTAGCACCAGTAATAAACGGTGTCTTGGTCCAGGTATTTGGATACATGGCCAGGTCTACAAACGGTACATTTGCCTCAGGTGAAAGAAAGCCTAGCTATGGCTTTGGTTCATAAAGCTTACTGCAGTGCCCTGGCTCCTCCATTGATTCTCCAGTCACATAGACTTGTCCATATATGCAATATAGCCTGGTTCTACTGTTTGGCCCCATTAAAGTACATGGCTTTCATACTGGTAATAGGCAAGGGTCCCCAGTGATCAGACCCCTTCTAATCAAACATTCATGATGTATACTTCTAATAACCCATGAAAGTTTTAGACCCGGACACTTCTGGTGTACTATCATCACCCTCTGCAATTACTACAGTTTTTCTTTAAGCTGTTTTTTGGGACAATGTTTTTGTAGCTGTAGAGCAGCATTTCCTATTACGTTACACTGTATATTTAATAACTGGGTGTTAGATTGTTACTCTATATGTTTCCAAAATAGACACCGATCCAGACATCAGGTGATCCTGCTTGGTGTATTTAATTGTGTAAATTTAGCAACAGTCAGACCTTAGTGAACAGATTACACACCCTCATCCAAATGCCTCAATTCAATCTGATCATTCCTAGAATACCCCATTTTAGAGGGAGATCAAACTTTCCGGGTGACGATTTTCCTTTAACAGCTGCTGAAGATGAAAATAGAAAAGAATGTGGCCATGTTTGTAGTATACACAATATTATCCCAATACTATTGAGAACAAATGGCCTGAGATTTTAGTGGGTAATAAAGACCAGCCTAGAATTCTCAAATATTTTCAAAAAGACATAAAAAAAAACATTCAAGATAAGTCTACAAAGAAATTGTGTAGTTGGAATGAAATTGGTCTATTGAAACAAAGTGAAGCGAACATGCAATAATTACAAATCCCACTGTACCACATATTTGTTTGATGACTATAGCAAAAACAAAATATTATTTGAGAAAATGGGGAACAAGGACCATGTATCAGCCTAGAACATACACTTCGAAATAAAAATGACTGTTATAATCTATCACTGTTAAAATAGTTCTTTTTTTGTATTCTCTTTGGAAATGTAGCACATGTGGAATATGTTTAACAGTACAACACTCAGCATGGCTCCCCGTATCCAGACATCTAGTCTAGTTTTCAACTTGTTTACTAAAAAAAAAAAAAAATCTTCGCTTTATTTATGGTGATCCGCTATTGATAGACAGTTCTGAGCCGCCCGCTCAAAACTGATGAACCCCAGCTAAAAAAACTCTGCAGAAGAAAACGCATTACATTTTTTCGGCAGCATATTTCATTGCATTCTTGCTACATTTTTCTGTACGGCTTTTCTTCCCTTATTAAACCTATAGGGAAAATTCTTGCATTTCTGCAAGACTGAAAACGCAGCTTTTCCACAGCATTTTTTTTTCTGCAATGTTTGGATGAGATTAACCAAAATCTCATTCACTTTGCTGGTACTGTAAAATGCAGCATTTTTTCCACATGTAACACCCCCTCTGATGGAGTCCACTGGGGGGGGGGGGGTGTTTAGGATTACCGAAATGGTTATAACTTTAACCTCTTCACCAGCTTGATCACGTAGTGCCTCCACCCGAATCTTCACCAGGCTTGTGAACACGGTGTTGGCTAGACTCCTCCACTAGGGGCCGATTCGGGAGAACCCCTATAGCCTATCTGTAGTTTCACTTTTATGAATGACCGTAGTAAGTCAAACCAAACCACACCTAGAAGATTTAACCTTTTCTTAAGATGTGTATTAATAAGTGGAACCACGGATGCAATGCATATAATACCGCAATGAACAGTGTACAAAAGCATACAGCATTTATGGCGTACACAGTATTAATTGCCTGACAATATTACCATGCTAGACAACAAGGCCCTATGTTGAATAACCTCCAGATTGGCATACAGTAAGCCATCAGTAAATGGCCTTGTTGCAGGTTTAGCACTTGCATTTGTTTAGACTCTATTAGGGCAATGTTAAACTATAGGAGACCAGGTATGCAAGAAACAATTTGTTAAATTCAGAGTTTAGATGCTTCAACTTACACACAGGCACCCATTCACACTATGGCCTTTGCTGACTCTCAGAATGGCAGTACAAGATAGACAAAGTAACACTTTTCACAAGCACCCATCACTGGCCAGGAGGGATTTTTAGAAATCCTAAAGGAGTTCAGGAGAGAAGGAAAAAAATGTCCTCTTAGGAGCAGGCCTTCAGTCATAACAGGATTAACCAGTTGCAATGTCCTCCTTAATGTGATATGTTAATGAAAAACTATGATAGCAAAGCTTTGCTCTGGAGGTTATCCACATATATAGAATAATTCAGCAAGTAACTTCTCCTCTTAGTGCTTAGCTCACTATTATATTCAGGGCTGTGGAGTCGGAGTTGGAGTCGGAGTCGGTGCCTATTTTGGTGGAGTCGGAGTCGGTATAAAATGGACCGACTCCGACTCCCAAAATATATAATAAATTGGTACAGTTAGTAGTACAATGCAGTATGTGCTGAATATATTTTCATAAGAATTTGGGAAAATGATGAAATGTTGAAAATGATGAAATGTCCTGTAAAGGTCTGTTCTATTCCTCATATAATGATGGGACTGAGTTCTGAGTGAACCTATAAGGTTTAGCACCATTATCTGGAGTAAGCAAAAGATACAAGTGTTGTGATTGTGAGGACTGAAAAGCTTGACTTTATCTGTAATTGTGCTGGAGACCCACCCACAGCCCGAGGACACAGAGTGACTGCTTGTCAGCAAGTGAATCATTGTGCTGAGACTGAGAAATCTGTTTTTGTTGAAAACTGTTTTTTTACCACTTACTGCAGCATTTTGCATATTTGCAATTTATTAAAGTTTTTTGTGTTCTAAAGTTGTATCCAATAAATATATTTTATGTTCTACCTAAATAGCTTGATTATTGTATCATAAGGATGATAAAAAGCTTAAATTAAGTTATCTCTTAAACATGCGCCATGTATGTCGGAGTCGGAGTCGGAGTCAGGGGAAATTGAGGAGTTGGAGTCGGAGTCGGGGCTTTGGCGTACCGACTCCACAGCCCTGGTTATATTATCTCTGGTCAGAACAGGTTAGTCTTTTCACCTCTGAGGGGAGATCTCTGTGGTTTAATAACAAGTGTCTCAAAAACAAAATGGAGGAGGCTCTATCTCTGGGGGTACCTTAGGTAAAATGGTGACTGTACTTTCTCACTGTATCTCAGATGAAACTGTCAGAGCATGACTTCATCTCTCTCTCTCTGCTTCAAGTGAAATGGAAGGGTCTCTTTTTTCCCCTCTTTCTCCCTCAGATGTGATGAAACTGCCTCCAAGATCAGATAGAGGATTCCCCCTTCTTTATACCCCACTCCTCCTCACAGCTCTGCCATTGCAGTTTCCTCTTCCTTCTGCCTCCTGCCAGGCTCCCACTACTTCCTCCCTCTGCTTCATAGGGCTGATGGGACATGTAGTTCAGTTTATTCCAAGTGGACATCTTGCAAATAAAGTTATTTTTCTTTATACACTGTTTATGGCAGGATTTCTCTCACATATGAATTGCTGGCTGTAATAGTTTCTGTACCCAAGATTGCAGTTTTCAACCCCTCTGGTAAGCCTGATATAGTCTGGCAGGTTAACAGCGGGGGTTACACGCAGAAGTCAAAAAGATGTGTTTCTGCAAGGTGGGGCCCTAGCCTAAGCCGGTTGCACACGAATGAACGGCACAGGTGACGCACGGGGACATGTGGATGTCATCCATGTGCCACCTGTGCACCGGCTGTGCTTTCGCGGCCCCTTTCATTCAATGAATAGGAGCCACGGAAGCAGGGCCACAAAATCGGACAGGAATAGGACTTGTCGGGCCCGCACACGTGACCTGTTGACCCGCACGCGTGACCGTGTCATTCACAGTCATGTGTACGGGCCCATAGAAATGAATGGGTCAGTGTGCTATCTGGGAAAAACCCGGATAGCACACTGCCCAGTCATACAGTCGTCTGCAAGGGGACTAAGGCTGAGGCCACAGGCTGCTGACAAGTTGTTTGTACACGCTGCTTAGTTCGGTTAAGCACTGTAGGCTCTTTATTTCCTACCAGGCTCATACATTACTATAGTGGTTGTGCTTAGTATTACAGTTCAGCACATTCACTTGAATGGGACTGAGCTGCGAACAGGCCATGTGACCTAGGAATGTGATGTCACATGACCTTGGAAGCGGAAACAGCACTCAGGGAGCTCCACTGCCGCTTCAAACAGCTATTCCGCAGGGGTCCCGGGTGTTGGGTCCCTGCTAATCTTCAGTGAATGACCTATCCTAAAGAACTTTAAGAAGCTAGGCTGAACCTGACAATAGGGATCAGATGACAGTATAATGTATATGGGAGCTACACAATGCCAGATGGGGAAATAAGTTTTGGGCATGTTAGATTTTTCACAGTCACTGCCAGAGATATCTAATGTAGCATCTGCTTCTATCCCTGCTTCCATTGAAATAAATAAACACTCTCTGCTGAGCATTCATCTCTATGAAAGAGCTGGGAATCAGAACAGTCAACCAAATGAGATTTGGTAATAAGACTTTAATATCAAATTCTGAAGTCCAATCAGCAATCCAAGGCACAGCGACTACAAAATGTATAAAGATGTGTATGGTTAATAATGGGAGCACAGTCATCCCTTTTATTAGCTTGAAGGAACGGGAGTCAGCCCCATTTCAATCTAATATTCATGGTCTATATATACTGTCATAAGGCCATCAATGGTGTAGTCCCTGAAAACCTCTTCAGACCAAGGCTATACATTGCAAAAGTGCAGCAGAAAACTGCTGCGGAAACAATGCAGTGGAAAAATCACAAAAACACCTTGTGCATTGTTTATTGTACTTTGCTATTTCTCATTGTGAAAATTCAGCTATGTTTTTTGCTGCTTTCTTTCATTACCCCATATAAGTATATGGGGAAATTTTAAGGGGTTTGTTTATTGTAATGATATCAGAAAGATTCATTTTGACATAAATACGTATACCATTATAATGATGCAAGTAAACTTGGACATCAATACCAAATATGCTGTAGGAAAGCACAATATGGGTTAAACATAAAGGTCATATGATTAATAATATAATTGATTTTTTGGCGTGAAGATGTTTCTTTCTGGTAGTTAATATGTGTTACGCTGCTTTACCATCTAATGTAAAGTTCATTTTGTCAGTATAATGCTTAAGATTACTGTTGGAAAAAAAATTCTGACAACTGTAGAAAAAAGTAATGAGCTGTGTTTTTCTTTCATTTATCATTATTTTACATATTTCTGTAGTTATCTTTTTGACTATACATAAAAAGCCTAATGTGATAATGTATTTGTACCAATTTTGCACAGCTGGTACCTCTAGGTTATTAGCTTTGTCTAAAGGCAAGGACAGATGGTAGAGTTATCAATTGTTTTTGCAGCTGAGTTATGCTGTGTTGGATACCCACATGAACACGCTGAGTCATTCGAATAACCAGCTTTTCTTAGTGATTTCAATGTCGTTCTTAGACCTGAATTTTTTATTAAAAGTGCTTGTGGATTTATTTTTATTCAGTCCCAGCAGTGATTAAACTAATGTAAAGAAAAAAAAGCCAATCTAAGAGTCCAGACAGATTAACGTTGGTGCATAGATTGCTTTTTTACTTAACATGTATGAATATTCCATTATCAGCATTTCATGTTATTACTGGCATCACTTTTTTTGCAAAACATAGAAGTTGTTCCAAAATGTTATTTGTCAGGACTCTTAACTCACAAATCCAGGGGAGGCCTTTGGAGTTCTCAAGATGCAGGTACAGTTGAATGCAATGATGAAGCAGAAGCCATCAGCTTCCTGCTTTACCATTTAGAAGTTTCCAAGCAGGAGGGTAGAAATGCATAGTGGTAGCATCATTCCTATAGGCACCATCCATCAGTGACTTCATAGTCAGTGACAGCACTTCCCCCACGACCTTTACAGCCACCAGCTTCCTTGTCTACCATTTAGTAGTTTCCAGGCAGGTGAAAATGCATAGTGGTAGCATAGTTCCTATAGACACCATCCATTAGTGACTTCATAGTCAGTGACAGCACCTCCCCCCAGGACTTTTACAGCCACCAGCTTCCTGCTCTGCCATTCAGTAGTTTCTAGGGAGGAGGTAGAAATATATAGTGGTAGAATAATTCCTATAGACGCCATCCATCAGTGACTTCATAATCAGTGACAGCACCTCCCCCACGACCTTTACAGCCACCAACTTCCTGCTCTACCGTTTAGTAGTTTCCGGGCAGGAGGTAGAAATGTATAATGGTAGAATAATTCCTATAGACACCATCCATCAGTGACTTCATAGTCAGTGACAGCACCTCCCCTACGACTTTTACAGCCACCAGCTTCCTGCTCTACCATTTAGTAGTTTCCAGGGAGGAGGTAGAAATGTATAGTGGTAGAATAATTCCTATAGATGCTATTCATCAGTGTCTTCATAGTCAGTGACAGCATCTGCCCCATGACCTTTACAGCCACCAGTTTCCTGCTCTACCATTTAGTAGTTTCCAGGGAGGAGGTAGAAATGTATAGTGGTAGAATAATTCCTATAGATGCCATCCATCAGTGACTTCACAATCAGTGACAGCACCTCCCCCATGACCTTTAGAGCCACCAACTTCCTGCTCTACCGTTTAGTAGTTTCCAGGCAGGAGGTAGAAATGTATACTGGTAGAATAATTCCTATAGATGCTATTCATCAGTGTCTTCATAGTCAGTGACAGCATCTGCCCCATGACCTTTACAGCCACCAGTTTCCTGCTCTACCATTTAGTAGTTTCCAGGGAGGAGGTAGAAATGTATAGTGGTAGAATAATTCCTATAGATGCCATCCATCAGTGACTTCACAATCAGTGACAGCACCTCCCCCATGACCTTTAGAGCCACCAACTTCCTGCTCTACCGTTTAGTAGTTTCCAGGCAGGAGGTAGAAATGTATACTGGTAGAATAATTCCTATAGACACCATCCATCAGTGATTTCATAGTCAGTGACAGCACCTACCCCAAGACCTTTACAGCCACCAACTTCCTGCTCTACCGTTCAGTAGTTTCCAGGCAGGAGGTAGAAATGTATAGTGGTAGAATAATTCCTATAGATGCCATCCATCAGTGACTTCATAGTCAGTGACAGCATCTCCCCCACGACCTGTACAGTCACCATCTTCCTGCTCTACCATTTAGTAGTTTCCAGGGAAGAGGTAGAAATGTATAGTGGTAGAATAATTCCTATAGATGCCATCCATCAGTGACTTCATAGTCAGTGACAGCACCTCCTCCTCAACCTCTACAGCTGAAGGGCACATGGGAATTGTCCAGTACACTGCATTTGGCATGGAAGAGACATCCTCCTTAGCTGTGTGAGCACACATTGGTGCACATTTATTAATCCTACATTTTAGACAGTACCAAACAGCCTAAAATGATTTATCAGCGTGACTGATGCTGGATGGTAAATCTGGTGCATCTTTAGACTTTCTAGTATTAGTTTATACCACCAATTTGCTAGCTTACTTTGCACCAGAATTTTGCTGCAAAATGTTGGCTCAGTTCTAGTGCATATTGTTGCATCTTAAACAGGAGAAGACACAAACTGCTGAGAGCCACTGCTAATGAACAGTTATGGGCCCCTTATTTTCCAATATCTTATCATAAAGCACTTCCTTGTGTCTTTCTATCAATCCACAAGGCATATGTAGCCATAAAGTTCATGATATTTGCCGTAATTTAATAGTAACATACTGCTATATCTATGTGTAAACTATTCCAGGAGATACAGTAAAAATCCACAATGACCCACAGATTTTAAGGTCTGTATTCCATTATTTTGGCACATTTTTGGTGGAAATATTGTCATGCAGTAGATTGTCTGTGGTTTATTTATTAAACATTTGAGCCAAGGAGAATTTGAGTAAAACCACGCGGCAGAGTTCTGTGTCTGTTCCATACATTTCAATAGAGTTTGCAGACACATTTTAGATGTATGATATTAGTTTTTAGCAATTTGCCTGCAATTTGCTGTTATTTGACTATTTTTGATTTGCGGTTTCCTGGTGAAATAAACAACCAAATCGCAGACAGGTTGCAAGAAAGTTGTGGAAACAACCAACTTACATGATGGCAAAGTCACATGTGGCTAAAAATACAGCAGGTTTTAAGTTGTGTCACATTCGTGCTATGTCACATGTCACATTGACAAACATTCAATGAAATGTGGCAATATATTTTACGACCTTCATGTTGCATAATCAAAGTTCCTTGTGGCTTTACCCTTAACTATGGGCTGTGTCTGATATCGAAGTTCAGTCCTGTTGTCTTGAAAGGAGCTACGCTGCACTACCAGACAAAATCCATGGACAAGAGTGGCACTGTTCCTGGAACAAAACATTTATTTTTTTTAATCTTGAAAACCTCTTTAGGCCGGGGCCCCCTGTGGTGGAAACACTGCGGAAAAAAACACAGCATTTTACAGTCACTGCAAAGTGTATGGGATTCTAGCGGGAAAATATGCACTGTGCGCACGCTGCGATTTCCAAAACCATTGCAGTTTTGGAAATCGCAGCATGTCAATTATACCTACGGAAACGCTGGTAGTTTCCCTATAGGTATCATTAATTCAAAAAGTTCACTTTCTGTGAAAACGCTGCAGGAAAAACCGCGATGGCTGCCGCTGTGGTTTTTCCCGCAGCTTCATGTAGCAAACTGCATTTAAAAAACACTTTGGAAAAAAAAATATTAAATCTATAGAGAAAGTATTTGCCTTTCCGCAGGCAAAATTGACATGCTGCATTTTCAAAAAATTTTTTGGGAAAATATAGTATGTCAATTTTAGCTGTGGAAACACTAGCATTTTCCTTACAGATTTAATAAGGGAGGAAAGAACCATAGGGAAAAACGCAGCAAAAACGCAATGGAAAACACAATGCGTTTTTGCTACATTTTTTTCCACAGCATTTTTAGCTGCAGTTTGCTACGTGGGGCCTTAACCTAAAGCCCCTTGCAGACGACCATATGAAAGTTCAGTGTGCTATCTGTTTTTTTCCCGGATACCACACTGACCCATTTGTTTCTGTGGGCCCACGCACATGACCGTGAATTACATGGTCCCATGTGCAGGCCAACAGTGCGGGCCGCAAAATATGAAACAAGTCCTATTCCTGTCCGGTTTTGCGGCCATGCTTCCACGGCTCCTATTCATTGAATGAACGGGGCAGTGGAAGCACATGGTCATGTGCAACCAGGCTTATACTGATGTTTTATAAGGTGTTATTGCTATATTTGCACCACCTAAAGTTAAGCCCTTGTGGAAACAGAAATAAGGACTGTAATAAGAAAATGAGGGATATCATGTCCTAATGTGATGTTTTTGTGTCATCTTGTGTTATTATATATAAACATTTTTCACTTATGAGATATCCAAAATCCACATAATCCCCAATGAGTCACTTTCATATATACTGTATATATGTATACACCTTCACATTGAACCTTTGAAAACATCACCCAACAATTTAGCTGATTTTATATTATTTATGTACTTTGTGTAGGTGAAATCAAGTGGGTTTTTCTTCTTCAGAGAGTTCACACACAATATATCAATGCACTGCACATTTTTAAGGCAACAGGTGTCACATACTCCACCCTGTCACACAGAGCAGCCTAGTTGAAGCAGCTGCCAAGGATCTGCTGAAGCTGTCACCCCACTCAAATACCAAAACGGTTGTTTAGAATGTTCCATTGATGCAATGAGTCTCAAGGTTCTTAGGAAACCAGATATCATCAGGATGATGTATCAGTGACTCGCCCTAGCAAAAACTGGATCAAGTAATCTATACAAACTGATTCACTTTGAATTTTTTTGTTCTCAATATTATCAAATTCTCCTTAGAAATTCCATTATTTTGATTTCTTAAAGAGCCGTCCCATAATGAAATATTAATGTACTCTATTCGATCACCTAACACCTAATGCTTTATTTGTAATGGAAAAGTGCTCCTACGTGTAGCCATTGCTTTATATACTTATGTATGTTATGGCACCCTTGGGTGTTATTTTGATTCCCTATAAGATTGTCCACAAAATGTATATCCAGTGCTGATGGTCACTCATATACATTAGCTCAGTCCCACTATCTGAATTTTCTTGTATATGGCGGGGGGGGCCGAATGATTCATGCTATTGAGTAGGCAAACCAGTAAGAATTGCATGCTTAAGGCTGCAGATTGCAGAAGGGCTGTGTTTTTCTTGCAAATTTTGCTGCAGTTTTATGAGCCAAAGCCAGGAGTAGATTTAGCAGAAGGGAGATATACAAGTGCTTATATTTTCCATTCCTTTTCAAGCCAAAGTTTTTCAGCAATGTTCGGCTTAAGGTGGGTTGCACATGACCATGTGCTAGCTGCCAGCTGTGAATGAAAGGCATGGCCAGCCCATATACCGGCTGTGCTTCCGTGGCCCCACTCATTCAATGCATAGGAGCCAAGGAAGAACGGCTGCTAAATTGGAAGGAATAGGACGTTCTCCATATTTTGCGGCCCAGACTGTCGGTGTGCACACTGGACTGTGTAATTCACTGTCATGTGCATGGGCCCACAGAAATGAATGGGTCAGTGTGCTCTCCGGGAAAAACCGGGATAGCACACTGACCTAGCACACGGTCGTCTGCAAGGGGCTTTAGTCTAAAGCTAAGCTCATGCACATGACCGTACTTTTGATCCACAATTGCAGATCAAAATGCTGAGCCATGTTTTTTAAAGGGCCCAGACACACAACCATAGTTTTTGCGGCTGTATGTCCGGGCCGAATTGAAGAGCCGCAAATTATGGAGCAGGTCCTATACTTGTTCGTAACTGTGGCTCTGTCAATTCATTTGGATTGTATGGGTCATTGAAAACCACGGGTGACAAACAGATACCAATCTGTGTGTCATCTGTGCTGTTTTTACTATGCAGAAGCCCTAAAGCTTCATCTACATGACTGAGATATAAAACGGCAGTGACATATGAGAGTATGGAGGGTTCTGTGACAACGGACAAAAATAGGATGTCTCAGTCATGTGAATAGCCCCCATTCACAGACATTGAATGTAATGCTGCTGTGTGACGTCCGTTGAAAAAACAGATGTCCCACAGCCATTATTCACTGTCGTGTGAATATATCTTAAGGCTGATGCACACATTGAAGAAAAGCTGCTTTTTTTGTTACAGATTTTGCTGTGCTTTTTTATGAGCCATGGGAGAATGGGAAATATAAAGGAAGCACTTAAAGTTCTCCCTTCTGCTCAATCCACTCTTGGCTAAAAAAAAAACTGCAGCAAAATCTGCAACAACAGCTTTGCAATATCTAGATACACATGGATTTTTAAAAAAAAAAATTCCAATTGAAAAAGTTGAAAGGATTTGTGTCTTCTAACAAAAAAATATATTTAATAATAGGACAAACCATTTAAGGCTGGGCTCACATCACATTATAGTCAATGGGGTCCATCGGCAGCCTTTGGTGTCTGCTATTTAAGATCAACCAAGGACACAGGTGTAAAGATATATAAGATATATAAGTATAATATATAGTGCAAGTCAGTACGTACAGAAAATGTGTCACCAGAGAATGACCTATATGTTAAACATATTTTTAAAGAAATGTTGATGATTTTATTTTTTACATTTCCCATGTCATTATCTATATCTTAAAAAAGTTCTAAATCCTGCAATTTTCACTTTTAGGCCACTGAGCCTAAAAATAGATTGAGAACTAGACAGACCAAATGGCACTTCCACTGAGTGGTAGAGACCAAAAACGGCACCGCGCTCACCCTGGGTTTATTCAAACACACACTCCCTTATTGAGAACATAACCATCACACACGATGCCAACAAAAGCGTTTCGGGGTATTCTACCCCTTTTTCAAGTGGGATAAGCTATCCGGGAAGGATCCTAAACTTGTGAATACAATTGTATCCAGTCTAGGCAATGTTCAATGAGCTAACAGCCTGAATTCCAGATTGATACCTTGTAGCAAACTACACTTGAAAAAGGGGTAGAATACCCCGAAACGCTTTTGTTGGCATCGTGTGTGATGGTTCTGTTCTCATTAAAGGAGTGTGCGTTTGAATAAACCCAGCGTGAGCGCGGTGCCGTTTTTGGTCTCTACCACTCAGTGGAAGTGCCATTTGGTCTGTCTAATTCTCCATACTACTACATCCTATGATTGGGATGTAAAGGCTCCTGCGGCTATCAAATATACCCTATGGGAAGATCCAATATTAATTGATTTGAAAAAGAACATTCCTACTTCCTACGTTACAATTGATCCAGTGAGAATACTCTCCTAAGGATTATACAGACTGCTAGGTGCCGCTCCATTCATCCCCCTTCTACAAGCTAAAAATAAATTGACACTTGCCAATTCTTTAGTAATTTTCTTTCTTTCATTTACAGCACAGACAATAGAGGCAGGCTTAGGTCAGAGCACCACGTGGCGTAGAAACAGGGTGTTTTACAGTCCCTGCAAAAAATACCCCCAGCGAAAATCGCTTTTTTGGAAATCGTAACATGTCAGTTATACCTATGGCAATGCTCGTGGTTTCTGTATAGGTATAATTGAAGCAGAAAGTCCACAGAGGAAAACTCTGTGGACTTTCTGTGAAAAGCTCTGTGGGAAAAACCGCAATGCATTTCCACTGCGCTTTTTTGCTGCTGCCCGCTACTTGGGGCCTTAGCCTTAAAATAGAATATAATGCCATCATAGATAACACCACTAACTCAACATTGCATTTACTACTGCCAATACCGGCTGTCACAACTGCGATTTGTAAAAAAAAAAAAAAGTCACTGACTACAAAAACATCAAAAATAATAGTCCTCAAACCAGATTTCAATGGCAAACATCAATTCCTTATCCGTCTTCCTTTTTTAGTTTTAAGGTAAGACCCCACATAGCAAAACACAGCTAAAAAATGCTGTGGGAATAAAAAACACAGTGAAAATGCATTGCATTCCTTATCAACTGTGTCCTTCATTGAGTTTTTGCTGCATTTTTTTCAGGTTTTTTTTCCTTCCCCTATTAAAGCTATAGGGAAAACGTTTGCGTTTCCACAGCTAAAATTGACATGCTGCTTTTTTTTTTTTTTTTTTTTTAAACGAATGCATTTTTGAAAATGCATATTTTCTGCAACTCTTTTTCTCCACAATGTGCAGATGGGATTAGCCAGAATCTCATTCACTTTGCTGGTACTGTAAAACGCAGTTTTTTTTTACCGCTGCATATTCGCAGCAGGCAAAAACACTGCCTTTCCACAACATGGGACCTAAGGTTGGCTGCACATATAGAGAATTTTGCGAAATTCTCTATATTTTATGTGGTGTTTTTCTGGCATTTTTGCCATATTTGTTTCTACAAGGAAACACTGCACCCAGATGCATGCTGTCAACAGGAATTTATAAAATCCATCAACATATTTTTTTTGATGCCTGAAACAATAAACCACTAAAAACATTAACATGAACATGTGCAAAACAACCACATGAAATTCATGAAATTATTTAAACAGCGCAAAAAGTGTTTGTGAATGAAATCTGATATATATAAGTCTGAATAAGGACTTGCCACAATCTACCCTATCAGCAGGCACATTATTACTGAGATTCCTTTTACCATATGATAGATCAGGAGAACTCTACACTATTGTAACTACTGTTCAAGGTGTTTCAAGATTTAAATGGCGTGAAATGCAAATTTCTTGCAAAAGGGCCGTGACATACTGTACATACTTGAATGTGTACTCAACTCCCATTTACTACAAACTTATACTTTGTATTGACAGGAAAAAATTCCTAGCAGTACTGGCTTTAAAAGCAAACTCACAATATACTTCACTTAGTGTAATAATAATAATAATAATAATAATGATAATAATAGTAATAATGTGTCCAATATGAACACTTCTGATTAACATTATAAGTGGTAAATTCATATACCATGCAAAATGTATTATTATGCTCTTAATAGAAGAAATGTGTTTTACCACCTAGGCCACTCTATGTTTTTATGTGTTTTTATTGGTTTTATGTTTTTTTTTTTTTTGTTTCAACTATTTTACTTTTTTAATACTGTGTTTTGAACCTACACAGTAAGGTAATATAGTGTCTTATTATAGTATATAATTTATTGATCTCTTAATAGAAGCTTTATTTATCTACCAATTGAAAAGGTTTATTTAACACACATGACCCTAGTGGAGAGCCCAGATGACATTTAACCTTTCAGTAATGAAAAGACCTTGGCATCAAGGCATCATAAACATTTTGGACACTGGAAATATATGTGAACCTGTCTAGCACAATATCATGGCCTTGGTGCTGGCCCACTTTTAAGACTTGCATACTATACTGATTTTTTAGTAACGCAATGGCAACATCATGATAGAAAATAAATAGTAACAATCCACACAATAGTTACAACTGTTACACTTTTACTTGGACGAAAAGATACTGTCTATGTGACCACCAAAAAACATAAAATGCCCTAAAAATCCCAATACTCTGTCTTGTTAACTGAAACGTAATGAAACTTGATAAAAACTTACCAAACCACAAACAATGCACAGAAAATAATAATAATAAAAAAAAAAATGTGTGATCACATGATAATAACAGTGTTAAAACTGGGGCGTCTACTGTATACAACAAACAGCATGGTTCTATATCACCAAATCTTTTCATCTCTAATCATTAATAGCAATAATATAATTCTTTAAAGAAATAATTTTAAAAATTCTTTGTATAGGAGCCATATAGATGGCATGTGTTTGTGACAGGTGGCTTTTTGGTTCCTCTCGCTCATGAAACCACACATTCAACAGTTGCTTTTGTATTAAATAGACCCCGAACAGATGATATCAAAAACAACTAACAACTAAATAACTAAAAAGTTTTCAAAGAAACTAAAAAGTTCTAAGTACAAAAACAATTCCTATTAATGGCAATAATGTATACAGATAAATATGCATCCAAATAGGACTTAATGTACATGGAACTGTGGGCATGGAACTGTAGGGGGAAAATATCACCATAATTGTGCATCTAATGGAACAGATTTTTTGTTTCTGTTGGATATTAAGCCCAGTATAAAATTTGAGGGATATAGAGGTACAGTAGGGCACCACAACTGCAATAGGTGCCATATTATTGCCTTGTACAACTGGGAGGTTGTATGGAGTAGTACTATGTGAGTAACTTCTAAGGCTGGGTTCATACTACATGTCTTTACTGACTGAACCTAATATTATCCATAGATGCATGATAAATAATAATAATAATAATAAGAAGAAGAAGAAAATGGAGAAGAAGAGATGCAGAAGACTGCACTTATGGGCACTGCATACATCCTTAGTATTGGGTTAAAGATCTCTATCCCCACCTATAAGCCACGAACAGATATTATAAGATAATAATAATAATAATAATAATAATAATTATTATTATTATTATTATTAATATTATTATATATTGAGCTGTACTAGATACATTACTCTTATTTAATGGTTTGACTCCAAATAAGTTATTAAATCCTGAAAGAGATACCTAGTAGCATATACAACTCGTAACTTGTCAACTATTCACATTGCTAAGCATACATACAGATTTAACACAGAGCTACATTTTTTATTTGCCACAGCTCAGTATTGAAATGTAATATGGTTGACATTTCTGTAGGGCTGTAGATAAACCTATTGTGTTATCTGAGCAATCTCAACCTACAAATCATATAGCCATAAAAAGTTAAACAAACAAAACAAGGTCAGCTCTGCTACTTCCCCACTGAACTCAATAAATGTTATGGAAAACTTTATTAATTATTAATCAAGGCCGCATGTATCCGTAATTAAACCCGGCATACATACATATATAATACATACATACAGTACATCCTAGAAATATTATATATAAATGAAAAACACTGTATATCTGTAAGGTCAAATCTAAATTTCAGTACGGTCCCGCTGCTGAGCGGCTTCTTAGGAAAGATTTCTATTGAACGCTTTTAAAGTTGTTTGTTTTTTTTGCTAATTGAGAAGTGATGCATTTCATTAAATCCAGATTGTAAAAATCAGGCAGAAAAGTTAAAAGAATTCATTTCTGGAACAGGCAAAAAGCTGTTTGTGGTGTGCAATAGTTTTATGTTTATGGTAATCTCCATGTTAAAAGGAAATAAAAAGAACAAATAGCAAAAAAGATTTATCAGTTGGAAAATACTGTAATGTTACCAGCTCTGTGCAAATATGTGCAAAACAAGCGCCTTCAAGAGATACAACAATGCACTCCCAGAAAGAGGAAGAAGAGTTTACTTGGCACAGTGTATCTGGATATCATGTTGGTTTTTTCAGTATTTTTCTGTAGTACTGTGCACATGACAATGAGCAAAAAGTGACAAATTTAGCTCTGCTACATAGGTATATCCATACATTTAAACAATTTTCATACAAGCATGCTCCATGAGCCCCATGACTGGGATCAGTTATTACAGCAAATATTTCAAAAACATTAAAAAACCCAAAACTTACCAGTGCCCTGCTTCTCCAGGAAGTTGCGCCCTACAGCACCTGCTGAGGGTCTTGTTGACCAAACTCTGACAGGTAAAAAAATTCCTGTATAATAAAGCCAGACCAGCTGGCTTTGAAGAGAAACCCCCAGTACGGGTTCTGTTGCCTCACTCTGTATCTTACATGAGGACAGTAGCTTTTTCCCCTCTAGCTGTTGACCTGTAAGAAGCGAGATTCTCCTGCACAAGTGTCTGGCAGGCCCACCAGCACCTGCTCCTGTCAGTCTGGTATAAATTTAGCCGTTAAAGGTATCACTGACAACCAGACCTTTGTCAGCGCTGGCATAAGAACACAAGATTACTGCCTCTCAACATATGCCACCGCTAGCATAGAAAGTTAGAATCTCAGTTTTTGCTATCTATCTATCTATCTATCTATCTATCTATCTATCTATCTTGCTGTCTATATTTATCTATGCTTAAAAAAGATAGCTCCACCAAAATCCAGTGAAAAAAATGGAAATGTTTATTATATAGCATAGAAAGTCAGCATCTCAGTTTTTACTATCTATCTATTTATATGTCTATCTATTGTATTCTATCTATCTATCTACTATCTATCTCTATGTCTATCTATATATCTATCTATCTATCTATCTATTGTATTCTATCTACTATCTATCTCTATGTCTATCTATCTATCTATCTATCTATCTATCTATCTATCTATCTATTGTATTCTATCTACTATCTATCTCTATGTCTATCTATCTATCTATCTATCTATCTATCTATCTACCTCTATGTCTATCTATCTATATATCAATAAGTGAATCAATTTCAAATACACACCTGATCACTGGCCTGCTAGCCTATACCTTGAATCATATCAAGTTCTCCTGCACTGGCAAACTCAATTCCTCAATATCTGTACAAGCACACATAATGGGGCCGTAAAAATGCTGTCTATCTGTATACATATCTAAAATAGGAAAAACTGCTTTCTCTGAATGGCCAGAGATGGACACAGACTACAGAGGACCTCCGTGCAGGAATTGTAGCTTATCATAAAGCACATTTTTATTTCTCTATCTTAGAATCCACTAGTTATTGTAAGTGATAAAATTCATAAGCTTCACTCCTTAAAGGACTTCGCCATGTTGGACAAGCCCTACTTTTTAGATCATAGTGTTTTCCTTCTGGGAAACACAGCATTGAGCTGTAGTTTGTAGGACAATCTTGCAATAAGTGTTCTATTTCATGGTAGTGTCATTACAATGGAAAATAGGCATTTGTTAGTACCCATTCTGTTCAGTGGGCTCTCTGTATAATATGGGCGAGGACAAGTACTTTGGAATGAAAGACTCTCTGTATAACCACTGTCCATTCTGGCCAAGAGATCTGGATCCTGAACAGAGGACCCATTTCCCATTAATTCAGAATCTAAACTATAGAAGCCCTTTGTATGTGCATACATATCTGAAATAGGTAAGAGCTCTACTTGCTTCATATGCATGACCAGAGACTGACGCAGACTACAGATGGGCCAGATACAGAAACTGTGTCTCATTTGTACAGTATGTCTGACCCTTTGCGTGAGGCATGAAGAAGGAGGTCCATTGGTATAGGTATGCAAGCAATGGTGTTCTATTCTGTTTACATGGTTTTAATTTCTATCACAATTACTAGGTACCCAAACCATGTTCTAGCTCACAGGTAGGCAACCTTTTTTGTTCGGCGTGACGATTTTAATTAAAAAATCAAAGATTTGCCGGTCAATAATTGTAAGTCTGACAACCCCTAAACTAAAGTCATTTACCACAAACCATAACACAGAAGTGCTGCCACCAGATGCTTTAGTACACATGCCTTTACTGCTATTTCCTGGGACGCTCCTGTACTTTCCGATTAGAAGCAATGAAAATACATGTGCAGCCCCCAATTAGTGGTAAATGTACAGTATGTGTCGAGGAGCACCGTATGGCAGCATCCTTATGGTGGAAACACACTATGTATCTGGATGCAGCTATATTCTTAGGACACTGGAACTTTTACTTCGATGTAAAACTGGGTTCACATGATGCATTGTTGCACAAAAAAAAAAAAAAAGCTTGTGTTTTCTGTGCAAAAACACATCCTTAATACAGAAAACACACCGTTATACAGAATAATGTCCCATAGCGGTTCCTGCATATGGTATTATGTCTCACAGCAGCCTCTGCACATGGTATTATATCCCATAGAGACCTCTGCACATGGTATTATATCCCACAGCCGTAGCGGCCCCTGCACACGGTATTATGTTCCATAGCGCCCCTGCACAAGGTATTATGTCTCATAGTGGCCTCTGCACACGGTATTATGTCTCATAGCGGTCCCTGCACACGGTATTATGTCTCATAGCGGCCCCTGCACAAAGTATTATGTCTCATAGTGGTTCTTGAACAAGGTGTTATGTCTCATAGTGGCCCCTGCACACAGTATTATATCCCATAGCGGCCCCTGCACATGGTAATATATCCCATAGCGGCCCCTGTACATGGCATTATATCCCATAGCGGCCCCTGCACAAGGTATTTTGTCCCATAGCGGCCCGTGCACATGGTATTATGTCTCATAGCGACCCCTGCACAAGGTATTATGTCTCATAGCGGCCCCTGCACATGGTATTATGTCCCATAGCGGCCCCTGCACATGGTATTATGTCTCATAGTGGTCCCTGCACATGGTATTATGTCTCATAGCGGACCCTGCACAAGGTATTATATCCCATAGCGGCCCCTGCACATGGCATTATATCCCATAGCGGCCCCTGCACATAATAATAATAATAATAATAATAATAGTCCTTTAATAGTCCCACAATGGGGAAATTCAGTGTGTTACAGCAGCAAAGATAAGATAAGATAAGCAGATACAAATACAAATACAACATGTACAGGAATGTTCCAAGGTGAGAGGCATTACATTAATAGCAGACAGACAGATAGGACGTAGAAGAGGGGGGGGGGGGGGGATTTAACAGGCAGAGAGATATTTCAGTTCTCTGTATGTAATGATCTCCGCTTAGGTCGGTGTTGGTTGTACAGCCTAACCGCGGTGGGGAGGAAAGACTTCCGATAGCGCTCCTTCTCACACCTAGGGTGGAGCAGTTGGTCACTGACAGTACTGCCCAGCGCAATCACAGTCTCATGCATGGGATGGGAGTTATTCTCCCGCATGGAGCTCACCACGGACAGTATCCTTCTGTCACCCACCACCTGCACTGGGTCCAGTGGGCTCCCCAGGACAGAGCTGACCCTTCTAATCAGCTTGTCAAGTTTATTTCTGTCCCTGGTTGATATACTGCTCCCCCAGCAGGCCACTCCAAAGAAGATGGCTGATGCCACTACTGAGTTGAAGAAAGTCCTAAGAAGTGCCCCCCGGATTCCAAAGGCTCTCAGCTTCCTAAGAAGGTAGAGCCTGCTGTGGCCCTTCCTGTACAGGGCCTCCATATGATCTTCCCAGTCCAGCTTATTATTAAGGAGCAGACCCAGGTACTTATAGGTGTTCACAATCTCGATGCCTGTCCCCAGGATGTCCACTGGTTTTGGAGGGCATCTGCCTTTACGGAAGTCCACCACCACCTCCTTGGTCTTCCCCGCGTTAATCTTCAGGTGGTTTTGGTGGCACCAGTCCACAAAAAAACGGTTCAGTTCTCTGTACTCCCTGTCATCATCGTCTGTGATGAGGCCTACTATTGCAGAGTCGTCAGAATACTTCTGTAGGTAGCAGCTGGATGAGTTGCACCTAAAATCAGCAGTGTACAGTGTGAAGAGGAAAGGGGCGAGAACCGTAACCTGAGGTGCCCCCGTATTACAGATCACGGTACCTGACACACAGTCTTGGGCTCTCACGTATTGAGGTCGATTTGTGAGGTAGTCTAGGATCCAGTTGGAGAGGTGGTGGTCCACTCCAGCAAGGCCCAGCTTGTCTCTCAGTAACCTGGGCTGTATGGTGTTAAAAGCACTGGAGAAATCAAAGAACATTATTCTCACCGTGTTCCCTGGTTTTTCCAGGTGAGACAGAGCCCTGTGCAGAAGGTGGATGATGGCATCATCTACCCCAATGCCCGGTCGATAAGCAAACTGGAGAGGGTCCATAGCGGGGCTCACTAGAGGGCAAAGATGTGTGAGAACCAATCTCTCTAAGATCTTCATCAGGTGGGATGTCAGTGCTACAGGTCTGTAGTCGTTGAGGTCCATAGGGTGAGGTTTCTTTGGAACTGGTACCACACAAGAAGATTTCCATAATTTAGGGACTATTTCCTGCCTCAGGCTCATATTATACATATATGTAATTATACCACACAGCTGGTCCCCACAAGTTTTAATTAGCCTTGCACTGATGTCATCTGGCCCTGCGGCTTTCCTCGCCTTGATGGTAATATATCCCATAGCGACCCCTCTACATGGTATTTTATCCCATGGTGGCCCTGCACAAGTTATTATGTCTCATAGCGGCGACCCTGTACAAGGTATTATGTCTCATAGCGGCCCCTGCACACGGAATATGTCCCATAGCTGCCTCTGCACACAGTATTATGTCTCATAGCGACCCCTGCACAAGGTATTATGTCTCATAGCGGCCCCTGCACATGGTATTATGTCCCATAGCGGCCCCTGCACATGATATTATGTCTCATAGCGGCCCCTGCACATGGTAATATATCCCATAGCGGCCCCTGTACATGGTATTATATCCCATAGCGGCCCCTGCACAAGGTATTATGTCCCATAGCGGCATCTGCACACAGTATTATGTCTCATAGCGACCCCTGCACAAGGTATTATGTCTCATAGCGGCCCCTGCACACGGAATATGTCCCATAGCAGCCCCTGCACACAGTATTATGTCTCATAGCGGCCCCTGCACAAGGTATTATGTCTCATAGCAGCCACTGCACATAGTATTATATCTCATATGACCCCTGCACAAGGTATTATGTCTCATAGCGGCCCCTGCACAAGGTACTATGTCTCATAGTGGCCCCTGCACAAGGTACTATGTCTCATAGTGGCCCCTGCACATGGTATTATATCCCATAGCGGCCCCTGCACATGGTATTATATCCCATAGCGGCCCCTGTACATGGTATTATATCCCATAGTGGCCCCTGCACAAGGTATTATGTTTCATAGCGGCCCCTGCACACGGTATTATGTCCCATAGCGGCTCCTGCATGCGGTATATGTCCCATAGCGGCCCCTGCGCACAGTATTATGTCTCATAGCGGCCCCTGCACACAGTATTATGTCTCATAGCGGCCCCTGCACATGGTATTATGGCCCATAGCAGCCCTTGCACACAGTATTATGTCCCATAGCGGCACCTGCACACGGTATTATGTCCCATAGCGGCCCCTGCACATGGTATATGTCCCATAGTGGTCCCTGCACACGGTATTATATCCCATAGCAGCCCCTGCACAAGGTATTATATCCCATAGTGGCACCTGCACACGGTATTATGTCTCATAGTGGCCCCTGCACTCGGTATTATTGTCCCGTAGCGGCCCCTGCACACGGTATTATGTCCTATAGTGGCCTCTGCACACGGTATTATGTCTCAACGCGGCCCCTGCACAAGGTATATGCCCCATAGCGGTCCCTGCACAAAGTATTATGTCTCATAGCGGCCCCTGCACACTGTATATGTCCCACAGCGGTCCCTGCACATGCTATTATATCCCATAGCGGTCCCTGCATACAGTATTATTTCCCATAGCAGCCCGTGCACAAGGTATTATAGCCCATAGTGACCCCTGCACAAGGTATTATGTCTCATAGCGGCCCCTGCATGCGGTATTATGTCTCATAGCGGCCCCTGCACAAGGTATTATGTCTCATAGCGGCCCCTGCACATGATATTATATCTCATAGCAGCCCCTGCACAAGGTATTAATAATAATAATAATAATAATAATAATAGTCCTTTAATAGTCCCACAATGGGGAAATTCAGTGTGTTACAGAAGCAAAGATAAGCAGATACAAATACAAATACAACATGTACAGGAATGTTCCAAGGTAAGAGGCATTACATTGATAGTAGACAGAAAGATAGGAATTAGCAGAGGGGGGGGGGGGGGATTTAACAGGCAGAGAGATATTTCAGTTCTCTGTATGGAGTGATCTCCGCTTAGGTCGGTGTTGGTTGTACAGCCTAACCGCGGTGGGGAGGAAAGACTTCCGATAGCGCTCCTTCTCACACGTAGGGTGGAGCAGTCGGTCACTGACAGTACTGCCCAGCGCGATCACAGTCTCATGCATGGGATGGGACTTCTTCTTCTGCATGGAGCTCACTACGGACAGTATCCTTTTGTCACCCACCACCTGCACTGGGTCCAGTGGGCTCCCCAGGACAGAGCTGGCCCTTCTAATCAGCTTGTCAAGTTTATTTCTGTCCCTGGTTGATATACTGCTCCCCCAGCAGGCCACTCCAAAGAAGATGGCGGATGCCACTACCGAGTTGAAGAAAGTTCTAAGAAGTGCCCCCCGGATTCCAAAGGCTCTCAGCTTCCTAAGCAGGTAGAGCCTGCTGTGGCCCTTCCTGTACAGGGCCTCCATATGATCTGCCCAGTCCAGCTTATTATTAAGGAGCAAACCCAGGTACTTATAGGTGTTCACAATCTCGATGCCCGTCCCCAGTATGTCCACTGGTTTAGGAGGGCATCTGCCTTTACGGAAGTCCACCACCATCTCCTTGGTCTTCCCCGTGTTAATCTTCAGGTGGTTCCGGTGGCACCAGTCCACAAAATCCTGGTTGAGTTCTCTGTACTCCCTGTCATCATCGTCTGTGATGAGGCCTACTATTACAGAGTCGTCAGAATACTTCTGTAGGTAGCAACTAGATGAGTTGCACCTACAATCTGCAGTGTACAGTGTGAAGAGGAAAGGGGCGAGAACCGTACCCTGAGGTGCCCCCGTATTACAGATCACGGTACCTGACACACAGTCTTGGGCTCTCACGTATTGAGGTCGATTTGTGAGGTAGTCTAGGATCCAGTTGGAGAGGTGGTGGTCCACTCCAGCAAGGCCCAGCTTGTCCCTCAATAACCTGGGCTGTATGGTGTTAAAAGCACTGGAGAAATCAAAGAACATTATTCTCACCGTGTTCCCTGGTTTCTCCAGGTGAGACAGAGCCCTGTGCAGAAGATGGATGATGGCATCATCTACCCCAATGCCCGGCCGATAAGCAAACTGGAGGGGGTCCATAGCGGGGCTCACTAGAGGGCGGAGATGTGTGAGAACCAATCTCTCTAAGATCTTCATCAAGTGGGATGTCAGTGCTACAGGTCTGTAGTCGTTGAGGTCCATAGGGTGAGGTTTCTTTGGAAATGGTACCACACAAGAAGATTTCCATAATTTAGGGACTATTTCCTGCCTCAGGCTCATATTATACATATATGTAATTATACCACACAGCTGGTCCCCACAAGTCTTAATTAGTCTTGCACTGATGTCATCTGGCCCTGCGGCTTTCCTCGCCTTGATCTTTTTCATCTCCTTCCTCACCTGGGCCCGTGTGAAGGCCCATAGCGGCTCCTGCACACGGTATATGTCCCATAGCGGTCCCTGCACACAGTATTATGTTCCATAGCAGCCCCTGCACACAGTATTATGTCTTATAGCAGCCCCTGCACAAGATATTATGTCTCATAGCGGTCCCTGCACACAGTATTATGTCCCATAGCAGCCCCTGCACACAGTATTATGTCTTATAGCGGCCCCTGCACAAGATATTATGTCTCATAGCGGACCCTGCACACAGTATTATGTCCCATAGCGGCCCCTGCACATGGTATTATGTCTCATAGTGGCCCCTGCACACGGTATTATGTCTCATAGCGGCCCCTGCACATGGTATTATGTCTCAAAGCGGACCCTGCACAAGGTATTATGTATCATAACGGCCCTCACAAGGTATTATGTCTTATAGTGGCCCCTGCACACAGTATTATGTCCCATAGCGGCCCCTGCACACAGTATAATATTCCAACTTTTATAATATTCCAAATTTTGCCATTCACTAGCTATTATTATACTGTGTGGTCTCTTCAGACCCCAGAGTATAATAAGTGGAGGGCCAAGACATTTAGAAATGTTACTCACCTTCCCTGCGCAAAGAAGGAGCTTTGCTGCTGTGTGTGCGCATGTGTGTGTCTGTGTGTGTGTGTGTGTGCCTGTGTGTGTGCATGCGCAGCGAGCACATGTGAGGCAGAAACCTGAATGTTGAGATATTACTGTGGATATAGCAGTACCAAAAGCAATTCAGGAATTGAATAAATAAGTTAAAAAAGAGGCTTTGGGCCTGCCCATCCAATAATGTTGCATTCACCGGTATTATTCAGTGAGCTAGAGAGACCTGCTAGTGGTGGAGCAGATGTCTAGGGCTAGTCAGCCACTATGGACCATATCAGTGAGCTAAGACTGAGGAAAGTACTGAGTGAATCCTAAGGAGGAGTACAATCTGAGCTACAGTACTATCGTGTGTAAAATAGTGAGAGCCAAGAGACTAGAATGACCAGAGAATGACCAGAGAATTCACTTAAAAGAAAGAGGTAGACTCATAGTTGCTGGTGCCTGCTAGATTCCAGCGAGGTATGGCCCCCCTTTCAAGTCTTTATTCCTATCAGAAATAATATCATATCTAATCTACCTGCAGGATCTCACCCTGTCCTATATCTGAAGAAAAGGTTGTGTATTCATAGTCTTTCCTTTTTCACTTTCTCCAGGGCTAGAGACAGATACTGTATGTCAACTAATATTATATTTAAAGGCATATTTCCATGTTGAATAGTGTGCTGCGTGCACCAACATGGCCACCGCTCCATTCAGTATGGATAGGGGATAACTTTTTAAGATCGGAATACCCCTTTGACTCTTTCATCATGTAGTACTTAGAGTTAAAACAGAAGATTGTGAGGCATCTCAGAAAGGAGTTATTAACCATAGCCCCAAAATTACAGCTGGTGCAATGTATTGCAACCAAGAGTTTTTCAGGAATTGAATAAATAAGTGAATAAATAAAGAAGAAGCTCGTCGGAAGAGGCTTGGGCCTGCCCCAGTATTGAATTAAAAGCATTGAAAATTAATGGTTTCCTTTCAAAAGATACTGTCGAGATAAAGTAGAAGACCCCTTTTTGCAGAAAGAGACAGAAGAGGGTGCTTAGCAACAATATGATTATAGGGGATAAAATGAATTGTAATGTTCGCATAACCACATTAACATGGCCTAATTGTGGACTAATAGAATTACATTTACTTAGTTGATTGTGTGACATTTCTAAATAAATTGACCAGAATGCTTCTTGTACTTATTACAGAGTCTCGGAAGGGGGTGCATCAAATAATCTGGGTCACGGACCCTTTGTAAAATAAACAAAGTTCCTATTTACTTGCTATGTATAAACAGCTACTCACCGTGCCTTGTTTCTCAGCAGGGAGACCACTTTCAGATAAAAACACAGTCCTGATTGGCATCATCTAGTATCCAAGGAAACAACATAAGTACCTCTCTTACTGTGAGCTTTTCTTATACGAGATTTTGAAGCAGAGTATTGAATAAGTAAGTGTTATTATTTAATAATTATACAGGAATTTCTTTTCACAGGACGGCAATGTGGGAACAGGTTCTGTATTGTTAGAATCATCATAACAAAACCCTTATGTTTTCATCATACTTCATAAAATTATGTGTTTGTTCTCAAGCAATCCATCAGTTCACTTTCTGAAACATAACACAACCTCCCAAAGTCTTGATGAACAGGGCAGCCTGCAGGGAAAATATACCACAAGAAACATGTATTTAGTTTTATACAACACACTAAAGTATTGTGCAGTTAACTCTTACGGTGGAACGAAGCTGGTTAAAATTTACTTTCCCCTGGAAGTAGGTGGAATTTAGCATACCAGGACAATGGCATGACAACCTATTAATGCAATTGGTGAAAGTCTGACTCCAGTCCAGATACTGTAGGGCTGAAACTTAAAGGGGTTGTCCAGTTTCAGCAAATAAATGCTATTGTAGGCATAATGAATTAAAATTCCAATATACTTTCTGTATCAATTTCTCACAGTTTTCTAGATCTCTGCTTGATGTCATTCTTTGTATACATCCAGTGGATAAAACTCAGTCCATGGTCGTGTGATGGACAGTCCATGGTCATGTGATAAATACACAGGTGCACAGCTTGTTACAAAACAGATTATTGTGCTGTGACTGTAATGAGCTGCGCACTTGTGTGTCCATCACATGACCATGGACTGACTTTTATCCACTGGAAGAAAGCAAAAAATGACAGAAAGTAGAGATCTAGAAAACCACGAGGAATTGATCAGGAAGTACAAATGGTATAGCAAAACATATTTGGCACCATTAAGTCTGTTCTTCCTCATTAGTTACATCTTTGCTGAATGTCTCCTCATGGCAAACCATTTATATTCATTTCTTTTCTTCAAACCTTTTAATTCAGTTTATTTATTGTTTAGTGACTTTTTGCGTCACTATTTCCTACTGGGCAAAAATCCAATATTTATAAGAATGTTTTATAGTAATATGATAATGTGACGTAGTTAATGGTCTGAATTGTGAAGCTGCCGATCCACATTAGATTAAAGAACCTCTGATTTCAGTGGGACCAGTGACCATTTAATATATATGGCAGTGTTCTGATTTTACCCCAATAAAAGGATCAGGGTGTTGAAATTTAAAAATCACTGATCTCCTTTTCTCATGGGATTGTCCAGGACTATGATATTGAGCTCCACTTCCTCTTCTCCGGAAGTGACATCATGTCCATTGGTCACATAACCATTTTGAAGCTCAGTTATATTAAAATGAATGGGGATGTGACAAATGGATGTGAGGTTGCTTCCTGAAAAGAAGAAGTGGAGCTCAGTATCATAGTCCTGGACAACCCCTTTAAGCCACTGCCAGACATGTCAGGTGGCAGCATTCTTTCCTCTTCCTATCCATAGTACGTACACACTTGACTGATTCATGTATGCATATTCATAGGGGTTGGAAGCCATATATTTGTGCCAAAGATGCATTTGTCCAGTAACTTAAGTATATGACGAGCTTATTAGTATTAAACAGGTATTCAGGGATTCAGCAAGGGGGCAAACACATTTTAGTGGGTCCCCAACCAAGGCTTACCGATATTATCACTCCCCTTCACAACTAGCAGCCACATTATATCCATACATTGTAGCAGCATTTACATATCCCTTTTCTTCTCTATCTGGGCCCACACCACTGTAAAGACTTGTTCACAACATGTCTGTACACACAAGCTTCCCATCATTCCCATCTCCTCACTTTGCCCCCCAATAGCAATCCCCCCCCCCCCCCCCCCCCCCCCCCCCCCCCCCCCCCCCCCCCCTTTTCTTCCTTCCCCCCCTCCCCTTTTCTTTTTTTTTTTTTCCTTCGGCCTTTTCTTTTTTTTCTCCGGGGGGCCGGCCGGCCCCCCGCCCCCCCCCCCCCCCCCCCCCCCCCCCCCGCCCCCCCCCCCCCCCCCCCGCGGGCCCGGCCGGCCCCCCCCCCCCCCCCCCCCCCCTTCCCGTTGCCGGCGCGGCCCCGGCCCGGCCCCCCTTCCCCCCCCCCCCCCGCCCCCCCCCCCCCCCCCCCCCCGGGCCGTTTCGTCGGGCCACCCGCCCCGCCCCCCCGGTCCCGCCCGCGGGGGGGTTACCCCCCACCCGGCCCCCAACCCGGGGAGGCGCGCCCCCCCGGGGCCCCCCCCCCCGCCCCCCCCCGCAAACAGCTCAAAGCCAGTGCCACCATGCTACACAAAACTCCCCCCGCCCCCGAACCCCCCCCCCCCTGTATAGTCCCCGGGAGTCTTCACTGCATCTCAACCCTTATTGAAGTCAGTGGGAGCTGAGTTGCAGTGAAGGCCACCAGCTGCTTATACAGCAGATGGAGCTTTCTGCTTCCAGCCCTGTTTTGTGTACATGACGGTGACTCTTTACAGCTGATTGGTCCAAGGGCCATGTGTCAGCCAATCAGGTATTTAAGGCCTACAGTGCTGGCCAAAAGTATTGGCACCCCTGAAATTCTGTCAGATAATACTCAATTTCTTCCAGAAAATGATTGCAATCACAAATGCTTTGGTAATAATATCTTCATTTATTTTGCTTGCAATGAAAAAACACAAAAGAGAATGAAAAAAGTCAAATCATTGATCATTTTACACAAAACTCCAAAATTGGGCCGGACAAAAGTATTGGCACCCTCAGCCTAATACTTGGTAGCCACAACCTTAAAAAAAAAAAAAACCAAAAACCCCCTCCCGCAACCAACAAACAATTTCTTAAAAACCCCCCCCGGAATTTTAGCCCATTCTTCTTTGGCAAATTTCTCCCGGCCCCCGAGATTTGAAGGGACTGCCTTCTCCAAACTGCCCATTTTGAGATCTCTCCACAGGTGTTCTCCCCCAATGGGATTCAGGTCTGGACTCATTGCGGGCCACTTTAGAAGTCTCCAGTGCTTTCTCTCAAACCATTTTCTAGTGCTTTTTGAAGTGTGTTTTGGGTCATTGTCCTGCTGGAAGACCCATGACCTCTGAGGGAGACCCAGCTTTCTCACACTGGGCCCTACATTATGCTGCAAAATTTGTTGGTAGTCTTCAGACTTCATAATGCCATGCACACGGTCAAGCAGTCCAGTGCCAGAGGCAGCAAAGCAACCCCAAAACATCAGGAAACCTCCGCCATGTTTGACTGTAGGGACCGTGTTCTTTTCTTTGAAGGCCTCTTTTTTTTTTCCCTGTAAACTCTATGTTGATGCCTTTTCCCAAAAAGCTCTACTTTTGTCTCATCTGACCAGAGAACATTCTTCCAAAAAGTTTTTGGCTTTCTCAGGTAAGTTTTGGCAAACTCCAGCCTGGCTTTTTTATGTCTCTGGGTCAGAAGTGGGGTCTTCCTGGGTATCCTACCATAGAGTCCCTTTTCATTCAGATGCCGACGGATAGTACGGGTTGACACTGTTGTACCCTCGGACTGCAGGGCAGCAAGAACTTGTTTGGATGTTAGTCAAGGTTCTTTAGCCACCATCCGCACAATCTTTCGTTGAAATCTCTCGTCAATTTTTCTTTTCCGTCCTCATCTAGGGAGGTTAGCCACAGTGCCATGGGCTTTAAACTTCTTGATGACACTGCGCAAGGTAGACACAGGAACATTCAGGTCTTTGGAGATGGACTTGTAGCCTTGAGATTGCTCATGCTTCCTCACAATTTTGCTTCTCAAGTCCTCAGACAGTTCTTTGGTCTTCTTTCTTTTCTCCATGCTCAATGTGGTACACACAAGGACACAGGACAGAGGTTGAGTAAACTTTAATCCATTTCAACTGGCTGCAAGTGTGATTTAGTTATTGCCACCACCTGTTATGTGCCACAGGTAAGTAACAGGTGCTGTTAATTACACAAATTAGAGAAGCATCACATGATTTTTCAAAGGGTGCCAATACTTTTGTCCACCCACTTTTTTATGTTTGGTGTGGAATTATATCCAATTTGGCTTTTTGACAATTCTTTTTGTGGTTTTCCATTGAAGACAAATTAAATGAAGATATTATTACCAAAGCATTTGTGATTGCATTCATTTTCTGGAAGAAATTGAGTATTATCTGACAGAATTGCAGGGGAGCCAATACTTTTGGCCAGCACTGTATATAATTCAGTGCACTGTTGGCTTTCTAGCGGTATATAAAACCGCGCTTTCATGAGGACATGAAAGGTCCTCTTTAAGTGGTTGTCCATAAATTGGTGCAACTCATGTAGCAGCCAGGGAGGTGTAAAATTAAATAAAAACATACTCATCTGTCCCCAGCACCCCGTTGTCCTCCTTCAGTATCTGTACGGTCTCATGGCGGCGCCTCACTTGAAATCCTTTACCTCCTGTACCTAATTGGTCTCAGCAGTCACATGAGGCACAGAACTCCCAAAACGAGACTGAATGGACACTGGCAGCAGACAATGGAGAGTATGCATGTTATTTTTTTTTTTTTAATTTTACACCTCCCCATCTGCCAAATGGGTTTTTCCATTTCATGGACAACCCTTTAAAGAGTTTATCCATCTTTCTAATATTGATGGCCTGTCTTTAAGATAAGCCATCAATATTACATCTGCGGGGTCCGACAGCCAGGACCTCTGCAGATCAGCTTTTCCAGGACAGTGCGGCTACAGGTAATGTTAACAATTCCAGGAGCAACGCAGCTTGCTTGCCATACAATCTGTAGCAGTGGGTTTAGGTAGTGCAGTGGTGCACATCATATGGTGGGTGAGCAGCATGGTATTGTTATTACCTGCATCCATGCTGTACAGCTGATCTGCATGAGTCCTGGCTGTGGGCTCCTAGAATCAATTCTACTTGTGGGCCATAGACATCCCTGTCTGACATTGTTTATCATAAATCTCACTCCAGCTCACCAGAGGGCAAGGGTCATAAACGGAAGTGCCAGCCATCAAAGGAAATCAGAAAGGAGGTCAAAGAATTTAAGAGTGGCTTCTGGGCTCGATCACAGCTGCGACCACTGTGACCCCTATAGTTATGCCAGTGGATACCAGCTCTACACAGGGCTCTGCAGACAATTTAGATGAATACGGTACAGGGAACGTTTAAGTGACGTCTATGACTGTAATCATTCATATTTTCCGTCTCCGTTTGAACCGCCACGATCACTTCTTCCAGCTGTGACTTGTCTCTCTAAAGTTTGCAACACAGACATCTTTGGCTTTTCACTTTTCCAGGCACCTGACCCACATTGTCCTTACCTGCACAAAGTCCCCATACAGCTGATACACCCAATTATAAAACCCTTAGAAATTAGTAATACTCCCTTGTGCCTATTTAATTTAATAATGCTGCTGTGTGCCCCCTTTCATTAATAGTGCCCCTCAATTAATATTTCCCACTTATTAATGTCTTTTGTGCCCCATAATTTATAATATCCCCTGTGTAGTCCTTAAATTAGTAATGCCCTTCAATGACACCTAACATTAATATTGCCCAATTCCCATATTACTAAAAATACCCTCTTATGTCTCCTTGTAATAATGATGCCCCTGATGCCCTTAGTAATAAAGGGGTTATCAGGGGAGTAATAATGCTTTCTAGTGCATTCCCTGTACTGGTTAAGTTTTACTACTGCTATACGCCTTGAGGGCAACTGGGGAGACCGGAACTCTTTTTACTCTGCTTCTCTTCCCCCCAGTACCCATATGTATTAAGCCCCATTATATAAATATTTTTCCCCAGTTCCCCCTTATATTGTTATAGCCCCTTAAATTCATAATGTCCCCCAACTGCCCTTATATATACCGTAGGTGATGCCCCCCCCTTGTATTAAATTGCCCCAAAGTTTTTAAAAAATAATAAAAAGTTATACTCACCTACCTGCGACCCTGCAATGCTGCTGCTTCTTCTTGCTTTCTGGTAGGCAAGCTATATCAGGCCTTCGGCGTACAGACCATCAGGACAAAGATGGGAAGGTGCAATACAGTGACATCATAGTCTCACTGGTGCTGGGATGCAGACATCTAGTGGCTTGCGGCTTACGGCTTATAAGTTACTTAATAGTAGAGGAGGAAGCCGAAGACTGCATTGGTGTCCTGAAGATGCTGATTCAGTTGAATGTGTAGCTTGTGTGTTACACAGTGCACTTTACTGTTGGCTGATAGCTATTCTCCTTGGCTCTGCTACAAACATGCAAACCCTTCTTGAGTTGTAAGCTACATACAGTAGCATAATTTATTGTCCCGATCACAGTTTTATAGGACTTAATTTAGTACAGTGAATCTCAAAATGTAAGACAGGCCTCACCGGTGCGGTGCCCCAATTGCTAAGGTGGCAGTTTTGACAGAATGGGTCTACATTTTCTATTTCATTATAGACTTTAACAAATGGTTTGGCCTAGGCTTTACCTAGTAAGGCCTAGGCTAGTAAGGCCCTAATGTAGCCCATTGAAAAGCCTATATTATATTTATTGACTCATTCAGTTGTCTATCTTTGGATCTACTGCAGGGGAAAAATGTTGAAAGATGTTGGCTAGCTATTTCTTACTGTTGGACCTAAGAATACCATTCACAACATATTGCAATAAAAGAACCTGCTACATTCAATGTGCATAAATCCAGTACATTGATAGTGTCCTACATCATTACTGGCATATTCAGGACTGACAGTCAATCTCTTGCTTCACTGTATAACTAGCTGGAATAGTTTTTTGCTTAATTAGAAGCCTGCTGTTCTATGACTATGAGCGAGCAATCTGCTTCTATTAGTCGACTTCTTTCTCCAATCTATGTGCTATGTCTAGTGAAAAAGCTTAACCTAGATGCAAAGGGCCAAAGTGGGTTGGCTATCACTTTGTATTGCAAATGTCCACTAGATAATGGTCTTAGGAATCAGAAAGAAGAGCTTGGCTCAAGCAAGGGAATTTCAGATTGCCAATATGTGAAATGAGATTTGTTTTACCATTACACCTTCTTATATACCATGAGACATATTTATTAATGAAAATACAACAGAATTTTCGCAAAGATGGTGCCAGAAAAAATCAAACAAGTTCTGCATCACAGTTATCAATTGCTTTAGATGGTTTTATGACTTGTCCAACAAAGGGGTGGGGAATAATGAAAAGGAGTGTGGCCTATCAGGAATTAGGTGTGGGTTATAGGTGTGAATCATGTGCTAATATTTTTTGGTTTAAAATAAACTAAGAATTAGGTCACGTTAAGGGGGTTATCTCAAGTGTCACATGGAAGGGAGTCCAAATGCCAGGTCCCACAGTGATGCGAAGAACGGGGGGACTGAAAGTCCCCATGCCTCCACCATGTAAATGAAGCGTCCACTGCACTTGCATAACAAGCGCTCCATTGACTGCTATGGGGCTGCCAGAGCTGTTGGAGTTTACAGTCCTGGCAGCCCCATAGCAGTCAATGGAGCACTGGTAACAGAAGAGCACTGACACTTCATTTACTAATGTATATATGATTTACATATGTTAAATGTGCGATATATTGTGTTGTTCAGTAAAAAAAACTATAAGTTTATTATGTTTTGTCTGTTTGTCAGATTTTTCTTCATATCTGTAGGAAAGTGATAAAACATGAGCCTAATGGGTCAAATGACCTGACACTAGCCAATCCTATCATACTAACTGCATCTGTTGTCACTTAGGATACAGATTTGCTGCTGTGATAAATTACCTCAAAGACCAGATGTTATATTGTAATGAAGGGAAACCCATTGACAAGGTTCAGATAAAGAAAAACAACCACATTTTCAGAGCACACTGTGATATACTGGAAGGTGGTATTCTGTACACTAGTCACCATATTGGAAGGCCTCATATGCATAAATAAGTAGATAAGAGGTCACAAAGTACCATATTTTAATGTGCTTTCATTATGGGTGGGTTTACAAGTTGTATTAATGTGTACAATACTTAAACACACATGGTGACCAAAGGCTTCACAATTTTGGAGAAAAAATTGAGGAATTACTAATACAATATTGTGTTACTGTATTTGGCTACTACATGTTAGTAGGATTTCGGTCACATGAACAGCCCTTATACTATATGTGGTGATATTTCTAACTACATTGTGGGTACATGGCTCAGTAGGTGTGGGAAATCTAAATAGAGATGGCTTTTTATGTATAGTGAAACAGGTTCCTTGCCAGGATCATATGCGCAGCATGGTGCTTAGCGTAGTTGCCTTGATGCAATGACAGCACTTTGATATATTTTGGTGCTGTATGAATGAATAATATGTGAATGTGAATAAAGGCTTATCAAGCAATTGTATTTAGGCGCCAGTTAGTCACTGTTAGTATTATCTGTTTTGTATATCTTGAGTACTGTATGTAAATCCTCAAATGTAAAGCACCATGGAATTAATGGTGCTTATAAATAAACAATAATAATAATAATAATAAGCATCATGATTTTATAACCATTCGGTTAACTATGAACGTTAAGCAGGCCAAATGATTTGTGAACAGACTGGGGGTCATTCACATGGCTGAGTTTATGCCAGGAACAAAGTTAACCTAGATTCCAATAACTTAGTTTCACCTGTGAAACTCAGTCTATGTGCGCTGAATATAGCGGCCTGAACATCCTGCCGGAAGAGGAACCCCTAGTATAATAGTTATCCATGATGCCAGGAGTCCCTGCATCCCAGTGACATACTGTCCCATACAGATTATATTACAGGACAGTATGTAGCTGGGAGGCAAAGACTCCTAGTATTATAGATAACTATTATGCTAGGAGTCCCTCTCCGCCGAGTTTCACAGGTGAAACTTACTGGTGTGATCGCTGAGTTAGGCTGTACTGAGCTGACGTGCTGTGTTCAGCTCAGCTAAGCCGTGTTTGAGTCTGTAAATCTGGACAATACTCGGATCAAGTTTCTCAACATGAATGACCCCTTAAACAGTCATGTGAGAATGTCTACACCCTGAATTAGACTTTCTACATGGCCCAGTTTGGTCTACGTAAATCTGTTCTTAAAGGGAGCCTGTCAGCAGTAAATAGGTTATAAACCTAATCCCAGTAGCTGTAGAGGTGATCCTACAGTTTCCATATATTCCTCTGTTATTCAGCTTTGGAGCCCCATTTTAATTTAATTCCTAATAATAATAAACATAAATTTTTATTCATATGCAAATATGGATGGGAACATTGTTGCTTGGGAATCTGGAGTTGAGACTCCAGGTTTAATCTGAAGCCCAGGCAAGCTAAGGCACACCCCTAAAGCACTTTCCCCTTTACATATGAATAAAACAACATTAACATGAATATGGGGTTCCAAAGCTGAATAACAGGAGCATATTTAGAAACTGTAGAATCTCCTCTACAAAGTACCGGGTTTAAGTTTATATAAAATTTACTGATGACAGACTCCCTATGAGCAAACATTTGTAACTTATTTTTATACACACGTTTTTGCTTTAATTCATGAATTTTTGCTGTTGTTTTTGTTCTCACTTTAGAAACAGTACATCACAGGATTTTTTAATATCTGTCTATAAATGTCTTCTTAATGCAAAGATACATTATAGCATACGTTGTTCCTGTTTAGTTTTTTTTTCTTTTCTTATTATTATAAAGCAAGGGATAACATGCACAACTCTCTCTTTTTTGGCAGAAATAGTGATTGTCATCAGTGTGGGTGCTGGCAAGTGACAGAATATTTCTAATGTGCCCTTAACAGATATTAATAGCACAGCATTGTCATTCCAAGCAGTCCATGGGGGTGATTCATCAACTAAATGTAACATATGTAATTCTCACCATAACTCTTACTGGCTTCAGTTTCTACACTCCTCTCAGCGCACCTTGAAAAACTCTGTTTAATTACCTTTTGTCTCACTTTAATCTGAAGACTTTGATTACATTTGGTGACAATTTTATTAATAATGAGGTTTATGAATAAATCAATGAATTTAGCAGTAAATAAATTAACAAGTACAGTGGCTTGCAAAGGTATTCATACCCCTTGAACTTTTTTCACACTTTGTCACCTTACAACCACAAACCTAAATGTATTTTTTTGAGATTTTCAATGATAGACCAACACAAAGTAGCAGATAATTGTGAAATGGAATGAAAATGATACATGCTATTCAAAATTTAAATCCAATAAAAATCTGAAAAGTGTGACGTGCAAAAGTATTCAGCCCCCTTATATCAATACTTTGTAGAGCCACCTTTCCCTTCAATTACAACTGGAAGCCTTTTGGGGTTATGTCTCTACCAGCTTTGCACATCTAGAGACTGAGATTTTTGCCCATTCTTCTTTGCAAAATAGCTCAAGCTCAGCCAGATTGGATGGAGAGCGTCTGTGAACAGCAATTTTCATGTCTTACCACAGATGCTCAATGGGATTTAGGTCTGGACTTTGACTGGGCCATTCTAACACATGAATATTCTATGATCTAAACCATTGCACTGTAGCTCTGGCTGTATGTTTAGGGTCATTGTCTTGCTGGAAGGTGAATCTCCTTCCCAGTCTCAAGTCTTTTGCAGCCTCCAACAGGTTTTCTTCCAGGATTGCCCTGTATTTAGCTCCATCCATCATCCCATCAACTTTGACCAGCTTCCCTGCTGAAGAAAAGCCTCCCCACAGCATGATGCTGCCACCACCATGTTTCACAGTGAGGATGGTGTGTTCAGGGTGATGAGTAGCGTTACTTTTCTGCCACACATAGCGCTTTGCATTTAGGCCAAAAGTTCAACTTTGGTCTGACCAGATCACCTTCTTCCACATGTTTTCTGTGTCCCCTATATGGCTTGTGACAAACTGCAAACGGCACATCTTATGTCTTTCTTTCAACAATGGTTTTCTTGCCACTCTTCCATAAAGGCCAGATTTGTAGAGGGAATGACTTATAGTTGTCCGGTGGACAGAGTCTCCCACCTGAGCTGTGGATTTCTGCAGCTCCTCCAGAGTGACCATGGGCCTCTTGGCTGCTTCTCTGATCAGTGATCTCCTTGTTTGATCTGTCAGTTTAGGTGGACGGCCATGTCTTGGTCGGTTTGCAGTTGTGGAATACTTTTCCATTTTTGGATGATGGATTGAACAGTGCTCCTTGGGATGCTCAAAACTTGGGATATGTTTTTATAACCTAATGCTGCTTTAAACTTCTCACAATACTGGGGAGTTGCATAAATGAATCACAGGACCAAAAACTCAGGGCCTTGGGAACACTATAAATCTTTAGTTAGAATCCATTAGACCAAAAACCCATTACTAGTGCAACAAATAAAATGTAACTTTATTTCAACTTTTAATAATACACCCACAAAAACACTGTCAAAAAAGTAAGAATTCACAGTATTGTATCCTAAAGTACCATTTCCTTTCTTCAAATTTGAGAACAAACCCTAAAAATACAGTAGCAGCCCCAACCTTCTCCCTAATCTTAGGCATTCCCTAGTGTATCCATATCAACCAGAGTCCTCTGGACTTAATTTATGTGTGTTGCTAAAAGGGCTGGGGCCTGAATTTATTTTGGGGTTAAGTCTGTGGTCTGATTTTTTTGTGCTGCTATAGAATCTATGGGTTGGAAGAGGAAATGAGAAGACCCTATAGCCTAGGACTACAGTATTTAACAACTGGAAGTCCCCATGTCATTAGAATTTGTCCCTACATGGTCTGACACTATCAACAACAATTGGACACTCCATTTTCAGACTGCCTTGTAGTATTTGTATTCTACTATGCTTGGACATGCTTGGTCTTTAGTAACCAAGGAAGAGCAATATAAGCACTGTGAATGACTGCACAGCAGAGTCTCAGACTAGTTATGAAAAACTTGGTGCAATTCTGAGGCTAATAAATATGGGGAAATGGTCCTGTAAGGGTAATGTGTAGGTGTACCAATAGAAATGCATAAAAAATTAATCCAAGGTTTCAAATAACAATCCAAGGTTTCAAATGACAAATTCTACATACTTACTCATCTGTTTGTCCAAGGATCCAGTAGGGAGTCTTCGTTTTAGTTCCCAGCCTTTGTTGACAATCTGCTTGTGCACGAGGAGTGCTTCAGCCAGTCAGTGGCTGAGTGCTGGTGCCCCATTTGAACAGAGCATCACTGCTCAGTCACTGGTTGGCTGACCTGCCTTTGTGTGGGTCAAAGATCAGGAAGACCAAGAATCTGAACAAGCTTTCCACTGGATCCCCAGCCAAATGGACAGATAAGTAAAGAGTATTTGTTATTTTAAACATCTGTTTGCTGTTAAAAAAAAAAAGAACAAGTGGAACATCCCTTTAATATTATCTGCAAAAACTAGAACTTAGAACATAGAGCATGCCTAAAGTGGTATAAGAAACTAATGTAATGTATTGAAACATTTATTCACCCCTTCCTGCCACAATCTTCAGTTTTTCAATTTTTGTTTTTTACTCCCTGCATTCCAAAAACCATAACTTTTTTATTTTTCCACCTTGGAAAAATTCAAAGCTCAATAAACTGAAATAAATGTTTTTCTTGGAGTCACAATATTCTGAAACCTGTAGCTTTTTTATACTTCTGTATATGGAGCTGCGTAAGATGTCTTTTTTTTATGGGGCCAGAGGTACTTTTTATTTATACCATTCTGCTGGGGAATGTAGAATGTTTTAATTGCTTTTTATTAAAATTCTTTTGGGAGGTGAAATTGCAAAAAACGTCTCTTTTGAACATTATTTGATGCTAAAGCGTTCACTGTATCGGAAAAATATTTTTTATAAAATTGTATTTTGGGCATTTTTATATGCAGGGATGCCTAATGTGTACTGTATGTGTTTTACTTTGTTTATTTTTATATGTGATCTAGGGAAGGGGGGTGTGATTTAAACTTTGATTTTTTTTTTTATATTTATATATTTTTTAAAGTTCTAAAATATTTTTTAATGTTATTTTTGGACCCTATAGGGGTCTTGAACCCCAGGGAGGCTGATCACTAATACAATATACTATAATGCTAATGCATTGCAGTAAATTTGGAAAGGCATACACTTCTATTACAGGCAGGCTTGGTATCTTTCAATAGGCTTCTGGCTATCTAGGCAATGGATCAATACCCTCACATCTCGTTTGGGGGATGACAATCTTACCAATATTGGCGGTGCACATGTGCTACTGGTAAGTAGGTACCACGTTTGACCATGATCAGATCGATTTCTGATTGTGGGCATTGCCGATGGGTCTCCTCTGTATAATATAGTAGAGACCCAGCGGCTTTGGTGGCCACTCAGCTCCTGAGTAGCCAGGATGTTTGAAGACCCAACATCAGCCTTACTACTTACAGATAGGTTAGGGTTACATTAATTAAACAGTGTTTTCTCCTTGTGAATTGGTGCCAATTGGCCCGTTGTCAAGATATCACTGTTTTTGTCAATATGCAAATGAGCTAATTGGGACCACGATGCATTGTCACTTACCTCTTTGGAACAGCAACACCCTCATTGCTTCAAAAGAGCTAATTTGAATATTAACAAAAACAGCAATAATGACAATGGAGGTACCAATTCACAAGGAGGAAACACCATTTGATTCAAGTCACCCTAACCTATCTATTTGCAGGGTTGGCGTGACATGCTGGGTTCTGGTGACAGATTCTCTTTAAATTTTCAGAAGAACTTCACATTTAGTAAGGTTAAGTCCCGAGTAACAGCTGTGTTTGTTTTATTCTTTATTTTTTCCATTTGCATTATAATGATTTTCTCATGTGTCTGGGGTCTGACTGGGTATGTTGAGGATATTGCACATGATTCTTCTAAGGGCTTATTTAGATGGCTGCAACATGGCTGTATTATGAAGCTAATGTTACAGCGATGAATTTGGTCCCTACCAAGGGTCTAATGACCTGAACTAGCTGCATCTTATTATGATCATTATTTATAACTTTATGTCATAGTGTACTTATATGACAGTGGGACATTGACCTATCTGTGCACAAAATGAACATAGTGGTGCCTTATTTGTAACCAGCTATGCCCCAAGTTACATAAAGAAGGTGCACCAATGATCAAAGCCACTTGCATAGACATCAATGGCACTAACAAGAACATGGAGTACATAAACAAAATAACAAAAAAAGTCAAGAGAATGAATCCAGTCCATTAATTACACATATTGCTGAGCTGTTTGCAATTTATGGAAAACTCGCAGTGACCTATCCAAATTCCAAAACTATGCAATGTCCCATAATGAAAACATTATGTATTCTAATGGTTAAAAATAAGATTATACAATACAATACAAAAAGTTTCCAGATCCCAATAATAGAAAAGTTTTATTAGATTGTCTAAAGAATGTAATACGACAAATATAGCTATTGTGGGTTTATGATGTATTGTATGATATTAATCTGTGCCAGTGGAGTAATCATACCACATCCTCTCATCTATCCCCTTGGTTATGCCGCTCTAATACCCGCTCACAACATACAAATAAGAACTTGCCAATCATAAGAAATGACAACTGTCTGCTAAGAAGTGAGGTGAAAAGTTCAGAGTGTCCTAAGACAAGCTCCTGCTGCTCTTACGTCCTATTGATTTTTGTACATTTATACAAATAAAAGTTATGAACAAATATTTATGCAGCAATTTATAGAAGTATATCTAATATGAAATAAGTGTAACTGTTGTTAAGAAATACTCCAAGGTGCAACTCCAAAGCAACAAGAGGCAGTATACATAAAAACACACTTCTGTACAAACAAAATATAGTACAGTAAAAAGCACCCAAACTAAAAAAATAAATAAAATAAAGATCTGGAAATAACAGGCCAGCAATCATAGGTTTATGGTCCTTGGTAAACTAGACAAAAGGAAATGTTCTTATGCCCAAGGTAAATAATTTGGGGCTGATCGTGCAGAATATATATATCTATTTCTATCACAGATACCATAACAATTTCCTTTATTAACACATATAGTATAAAGTGAAAACTGATAGGAATGAAGAATGTTATGTAACTGTGATGGCACGTTACACATATTAGTCAGGGGATTTCGGTAGACCATCAACTAGTCTAAGCATGAATTCACATTGTTATTTCATGGCTGGTTGAACAGGTTTCTATTATGAAAAAAACATCTCTTTGAACCTGATCTACTTGCTAAGCATATACTGTGTGCATTAAGTATCTAGATGATCACAACTAGTTCCATATGACTATTGATATGTAAGGTGCTTGTCACACTTACCGATTTTTGATGCACATTCCATTTTATGACAGCCTAAAGATGCCCATACAGTGTCAAGAGTGTCAAGTGAATATACTCAGTTAGCCTCTAAAAGGTATTGCCTGAATTCTTCACTCTTCCACTACTTTCTATGGCTAACACAGTACAACATTATACTATGTTCACACTAGTGCTTGGCTTCCATTCTCCGGGTCTGCATGGGTAAAGCAGTTACCCGCGGAAACTCGCGGACCCCATAGACTATAATGGGGTCCGCAGGATTTCCGCCGATTTTATACTGAAATCAGTGGAGAGACTTTTATCTCTGCCGATGACAACATAGTGTTACCACTTCCCTTGTCAAAGGGTTGTGTCCCTACATTGTGACACTGGTAGCACAGATTGGGCAGTGTCAGAATGTGTTGGGACACAGCACCAACTAGTAACACCCATTTGTCAAGTTACTCATAAATCTCTGAGGAATAACCAAGGAATCACACAACACAGATGGAGTTCTAAGAAAAGATGCTCCAGAATTGTTATTTCATGAACAATGCAAGAATTTACTAAAACAGACATGACAAGGACTGGAGAGCTGACAGGTCATCTTTAACTCTTTATTTAGTTCTGACTATAGAAATGGCCATGATTCCTGAAGGTGTTTTTCCAGGACAATGAATTAGGTCCACAGACTACTCACACTACTTCTGTTGTTTGGGCAATGAGATGATCTTTTCACACACCATTATTAGAGCATTAGTAAGGATGTCCTGATTTTTGCTGGGTTAGCAAAATATAAAATACTTGATAATTTGTGCATTCTTAGCAAATACCTCCATAGAGGTTTAGAGCAACTATAAACTATTAACATCTTGCTTTAATAAGCTGACGCCAGAGACAAGCAAGCAGCTGTACTTTCTATAAATCTAGGTGATATCCTTTGTCTTGTGATACAAATGTTGCTTAATATTAAAGTGTATTCTCACCTAAGATTTCCTTTTGCTACACTTGTTTTTGTAGTTTCACAAAAATTCTAAAAAAATGAAACTTTAATAAAAAAAAATAAAACTAGTGAAATATTGTGATTAATCCAATGAGAAAACCAAATTTAACTGATATGTTCACCATTGTAATATATAGATTTTTTGTTGCTACACTACATCTAGAAATAAAAAATAAATTAATAAAAATGTTCATCATCCCTCTATCTCTCCTTAGTGTATTAGTTACTGCAGGAAACTAGCTTAGATTGTCAAATATACAAGGTGCCACCCTTACGGGACTCAAACTCTCCCTTAATGTCCTTACCATACTTATTTACTAACAATTAGAGATGAGTGAATCTCCTGAAATTCATTTTGGCAAGATTCTTTCAACTCAGGGAGAGGTTTTGACTGTCCAAATAATTTTTGACAGACTCAAATGTGGCCGACAGCTTTGAAACATAGTTAAAAACTTTCAAAGTGAAGGTGCGATGCTGAAGGTGGTGTGCCTTCTCAGAAAGCATGAGCCAGCCAAGCCAATGAAATTTCAATAGACAGTCGACACTGACAATATTGGCCTATTTGAATTCTGTATTAAAGGGGTTGTCCTTGTTCTGTGATGTTTATGATACTGATGACCTATCCGTGAATGGGAGCAGAGCTGCAGTATTCTAGTGCCACCACTATACAACGGATGGTTCCTTCTGGTACCTTCCACTGTATATTGCCCAGTGCAGGAGGTTGTCCACTACAGTTGATCGGTGTGGGGTTTTTGTGTCAGATCCTCACCAATCTGATACTGATGACTTATCAGGATAGACCATCGGTATATAAAAACATCACAGAACCCAGAAAAAAAACTTTAAGCGCCAAAACACTGTTGGCAAATTAGTAATACTGATTTTAAATGGGCCTACCACGGCTGGAGCAGGAGTAGCCATTGAAATCAATAGTGGTGGTGGCTACTCTTATGTCTAATATTGATTTCAATAGCTAGGCTGACTCCCACTTGCAGAGAAGATGTGATGTCGGCTACAGCATTGCATATTCTGTGTATTTAGATTCACCTAAAGCATATCACAAAAATTATGGATTTTATGGAATCTGAAGCTATTTATAAATTCGGAATTAAACTGGTTCATTCCTAGTCGATTTGCCCATCTCTACTAATGATATGTTTATAATGGAACTTTAGATAAAAAAATGCCGCATAATCTTGCTAGCATACAATGGGAAAACATTGGCTGGGAGCAGGTGTGGACAACAGTGACATGGCTCACATTAGTTATATAACATAGCATAGCATAATATACAACATAGTGGATTGGACAAAGGTGTAAAGGGCTGTTCTGCTACCTTTTTTAACCCCTGCAGGGGCTTAAAAAAATACTCAGCATATTTACCTCTATGTTAAGCCGATGATCCAGGGGACGGTCTCTATTTCGGTCTCTGGTGTTCCTGACCCTTGGCCTGCAGGTGACTGTCACAGCCAATCAAGGAAGGAGTAGTACTTCCTTCAAAGGGAGCATCATTGCAAAGCCACTGATAGGTATATACAATCACATATGGGCAGAAGGGCAGCAAACACCAAGAACCCAAGCGGGGACTTTCTGCTGGATTCCTGGCTGAATGTAGAGGTAAGTATGCAGAAGATCACTTTAATATAGGCACTGTTCATGTTTGTGTTATGGCTTTCATTTACAGTATAAGCAAGGCCCTGACACTCTACTGAATCTATCGTACAATATAATGAATGATTACAAAGCCACTGGCCCAATGGACCCCAATGGAGATCACTAGACTCTATTGCACTCTATATTTTTCCTGTCAAATTTGCAACAGCCTCCAACACAAATGTGAACAGAGCCTCATAAAGATAGATTATATATACAGTTGTGTTAAAAAGTTTACATACCCCGGCAGATTTTTTGTTTTTTTGGCTTTTTTTTTTAGAGAATATGAATGATAACACAAAAACTTTTTCTCCACTCATGGTTAGTGGTTAGTTGAAGCCATTTATTGTCAAACTTCTGTGTTTTCTCTTTTTAAATCATAATGACAACCAAAAACATCAAAATGACCCTGTTCAAAAGTTCACATACCCCAGTTCTTAATACCGTGTATTGCCACCTCTAACATCAGTGACAGCTTGAAGTCTTTTGTGGTAGTTGTGGATGAGGCTCTTTATTTTCTCAGATGGTAAAACTGCCCATTCTTCTTGGCAAAAAGTCTCCAGTTCCTGTAAATTCCTGGGCTGTCTTGCATGTACTGCGCGCTTGAGATCTCCCCAGAGTGGCTCAATGATATTGAGGTCAGGAGACTGAGATGGCCACTCCAGAACCTTCACTTTCTTCTGCTGTAGCCAATGACAGGTTGACTTGGCCTTGTGTTTTGGATCGTTGTCATGTTGGAACGTCCAAGTATGTCCCATGCGCAGCTTCCTGGCTGATGAGTGCAAATCTGCCTCCAGTATTTGCTGATAATGTGCTGCATTCATCTTTACTTCAACTTTGACCAAGTTTCCTGTGCCTTTGAAGCTCACACATTCCCACATCATCAGTGATCCACCTCCGTGCTTTACAGTAGGCATGGGGTTCCTTTCATCATAGGCCTTGTTGATACCTCTCCAAATGTAACATTTATGGTTGTGGCCAAAAAGATTTTTGTCTCATCCCTTCAAATTACCTTGTTCCAGAAGTTTTGAGGCTTGTCTCTGTGCTGTTTGGTGTATTGAAGGCGAGATTCTTTGTGGCATTTGCGCAATAATGGCTTTCTTCTGGCAACTCGACCATGCAGCCCATTTTTCTTCAAGTGCCTCCTTATTGTGCATCTTGAAACAGTCACACCAATAGTTTTCAGAGAGTCCTGTATTTCAGCTGATGTTATGTGTGTGTTTTTCTTTGCATCCCGAACAATTTTCTGGGCAGTTGTGACCGAATTTTTGGTTGGTCTACCTGACCGTGGTTTGGTTTCTGGGCATGTTATCAGGCCAAAATCACCAGGGTATGTGAACTTTTGAACAGGGTCATTTTGATGTTTTTGATTGTCATTATGATTTAAAAAGAGAAAACACAGAAGTTTGACAATAAATGGCTTCAACCAACCACTAACCATGAGTGGAGAAAAAGTTTTTGTGTTGTCATTCATATTCTCTGAAAAAAAGGCCAAAAAAAACAAAAAATCTGCCGCGGTATGTAAACTTTTTAGCACAACTGTATGTGGGAAAAAAAAAGGACACGCAATGAGAGCGGATTGCTTTATTCTTTCAAAATTGTATTTTTTTTTTCCAGAGACATATCTTCATATTGATGATAATAAATGGATAGTCTCTTCCAGTTCTCTATTTGTAATGTGCCACTCTTCTCTCCACTTGGAGGCTACGGCTTGATTCTTTACTTCCTCTCTCATGTCCATGTAATTTGGTGACGCTGTAGACATATTTTCTCTGCTCTAAAATACAAAAACATAGGATAGGTTATTGGAGTAAAAAGTAATGCCCAAAAAGTATGTGACATAAGATGGAGGAGATGGAGTTACAATAGAGGAGTGAAAAAAGCTCATAGTACATGAAAATAGTCATTTTATTTTGACTAAATGGGGGAAATAAACTAAAATTGTTTTAGACACTGTTATTTATGACAACAACGCCATCAACTGTGCTAGATTTTTTCTTGTTTCGTGCGGCAATAGAAAATCTGGTGCACGTAAAGAATAATCAAGTGTTATACGCCAGTTTTGAAGTGATCTATTTTGCGATTAGATTTTGCAACTAAAACTCACATTTGCACATACAGTACAATAATGATTTTTTGGAAACACCTTTTCAAGATAAATATGAAAGCACGGTTATAGTTATATAGCTTCTCAGGCTAAAATAGACACATGTCTGTCAACCAGTATTTAATAAGCAGGACTTTTCTCTCCACATTTTTTGGGTGGAAACTGGACAGAAACCCAGCAGACCCCATTATAGTCTATAACCGCTTTGTAAGCGGTTTGGGTTTCCATTTGTTGGATCGCCAAGTGGACCTGAAGAACAAAAACCCCAGTGCAAGTGTGAACCTAGAGTCAACCTAAGTTCATAACGTAGAAATTTCGCAGCAGAACCCGCTTCAAACATTCTGCCTTCCATTCATTTCAATGGGAAGCAGAGGCTTCAATTTCCCCTTAGCTGATTAGGCCTAATCAATGGTGGAAATCCGTGACGGAATGCCAATACTCTGCATGTAGCTGGCAGACAGAATATGAAGAGGAATTCCTCTTCATTTTCCACTGTGTGAACGGCCCCTAAGTGTCCTGCTCAATCTTTGGCCAAATTCAGCCCAAAGTCCCCATTAAAATCACAGAGGGTGTGTATCCATTCCTCTATTCAAATATGGATCACAGATTGGAATGGTGAAACAAAAAATAAGTAAAACTTAGCGTTTATTAATACTTAGAAAAAGTGGATATACCACCAAAAGTGTGAGCTAATCACAGATGAATCGGCCCTGAGTGTAGGTAAAAATGTGTGTACCGGACTTCAGAACAAACAGACCTCAACTGCACCCATTATAATAATAATAATAATAATAATACATTTTTTATTTATATAGCACCAACTTATTCCGCAGCACTGTACAATTTGTAGGGTTCAATTACTGACAAAAAAGATACATTACAAAGAAATAGTCAATTCACACACTGGGACTGAGGGCCCTGCTCGCAAGAGCTTACAATCTATGAGGTAGAGGGGGTGGCACAAGAGGTAGCAGGGGCGGCAACAGATGTAGCATTGCTTATACAATGGTCAGACAATTTTGTAATAGCGGTTACTGTCATTACACATATATAAAGCTGTATGAGCCGTCACCAGTCGTGTCCTTTAACATGCAGATGGTGCCTGGACATATAAAGCTAGTCTGATACGGCATCATATCCTGTGAGGTAATGTTGAAGCATAAACAGAGGAGGGTACGTTTTAGGGATTCTAACTACGGAAGGGTTTACATTAGGAGTTGTGATAGGCCTGTCTGAAAAGATATGTCTTTAGTTTCCGCTTGAAGCTGTGGAAATTGGGGGTTAATCTGATAGTCTGGGATAGAGCATTCCAGAGAAGTGGTGCAACTCGGGAGAAGTCTTGTATACGAGCGTGGGAGGTTCTGATAATAGAGGATGTTAGTCTTAAGTCATTGAGTGAACGGAGAGTACGGGTTGGGCGATAGACAGATATGAGGGAGGAAATGTAGGGAGGTGCAGCATTATGGAGAGCCTTGTGAATGAGGGTGATAAGTTTATATTGTACTCTGTATTGAATAGGCAGCCAATGTAGTGACCGGCACAGACCGGAGGCATCGCTGTAGCGTCTAGACTGATAGATGAGCCTGGCCGCCGCATTCAGAATAGATTGTAGAGGGGAGAGTTTAGTAAGGGGAAGACCGATTAGTAAGGAGTTACAATAGTCAAGGCGAGAGTGAATCAGGGCAACAATAAGTGTCTTTAGTGTATCTGTGGTAAGGAAAGGGCGGCTTCTGGAGATGTTTTTGAGGTGGAGATGACAAGAGCGTGCGAGTGATTGGATATGGGGGGTGAAGGAAAGGTCTGAGTCAAACAAAACCCTGAGGCATACTGCCTGGGAGTTATGGTAAGGCCGGAGACATAAGGCCCTGATAAATAAGGGAGCTTAGATGTGAACAACAGCGGTGAAGATGCAGTTAAAACTGCAATTCCTGGAGCTCTGGTGGTGAGCTCCAGTACTTAAAGTGGTCAGCCTGTTCACATCTAAGCTCCCTTATTTATCAGGAGGTGGTGTGCTGACCACTAAAGCACTGGAGCTCACCACCAGAGCTCCAGGAATTGCAGTTTTAACTACAACTGCATCACTGTTGTTTATATCTAAGCTCCCCTATTTATCAGGAGGGGGTGTACAGAAGGGACTAACTGCTGCGCTTATTTATAGTCAGGATCACTGTGCTTGATATATGGGCAGGATCCTTGACAGGAGAAGCAAGGCTGGTCCTCTGTTATATAGGGACTCTAGCTGCTACTCCCTGAATTTATAGTCAGGATTACTGCGTATGATAGATGGGCAGGATCCATGACAGGAGAGGCAAGGCTAGTCCTCTGGTAGATAATTGCTGAACTATGTTCATGGCTCCTGATGAACCCACTAGAACCCACTGGTGGGGGAAACGCATTGAGCTTCTTAATTAGGTTTTACTATAGTTTATTCTCAGCGGTTTATACATCTCACGGCTGAAACTAGCTTAGTGGCGATTGCAGCACTTTTCTGGAAGCTATCTGATCATATATAGGGATTTCCAGTGTCATCTCTACACTACCATCTAAACTATGTGCTTGAAAGGGTTTGGGGTAGATACCTCTCACTCCTACACAGTGGTATCTATGTCTCGTATTTGGAACATAAAGCTAGAATTGGGGTCCGAGTGTTTCGAGACATAGTAGTAGCTACGTCATTGAACGTTTTCTTTTATCTCACAGAGTATTGAGGCCTCCTAGGCATAGGCATGTGAGTTTGTGTGGGACTAGGTAAGATAGTGACTGATTGGGAAAGACTTAGTTCAAACCATCCCGTCACAGTCCTGTGTCAAACATCTAAGTTTGAGACACAGACTAATCACTGCACCAGTGTGAGATATGTACTAGACCCCATAGAAGGGATCCGACACTGTAATAATAGTGGTTCATGGTTTTCCTCTTGGTGTGGAAGGTTCGATACTGGGGGATTGACTAATAACTGAACCATTTTTTGAGTATGCAGGTCAATGAATTAGATAATGGGTGCAGTTGAGGTCTGTTTGTTCTGAAGTCCAGTACACACATTTTTACCTACACTCAGGGCCGATTCATCTGTGATTAGCTCATACTTTTGGTGGTATATCCAAAGTTCCCATTAAAGTGAAAACTGGCAGGAAGATTTCCACAGTGGACTGAAAAATCCGCTGTATGAATTTAGACTAAAGCTACAACTTTGGCCATAACAACCTTCACACATCCAGAAATCACTGCATTGTGACTACAAGGCTACCCCAACTGCATTGACATGCAAAAAACAAATCAGTGATTAATGTGACCACAATGGGGTAATTTTTGGACATCAAGGCTCAATCACAGTGTAGGTCAAACCACAGTCTAATAATACAATAGATTTCTCATACAGCATCAGCCACATATACAATTTACCTTTTCCATGGTGATCTGTGAGAGAATCTGAAGAACTTCCTGAAGATTCATATCCTTTCATGGACACCTGTTTACTCCTATACTTGTCACTGTGGCAGGGTATCCCAATACCCCCAACAGGCAGGCTTCTGTGGTCATATTCAGGCTTGAGTAGGCTTTTCTTGTCTTCTGAAGAACTGGAGTCATCATCCTTCAAGGAAGCAGTTGTTGGTTGTTGATTACTAGCTTGTTCTGCTGGTGGAGGTGGCGACAATGACTTAAAGTGGGTCCCATGGTCCCGTAGTACAAAGCGCAATTCAACGTTCTCTTGCATGAGGCCCACCATTTTACGAAGTTGATCATTTTCAGAACTTAACCTTGAAATTTCATGGCTCAGTTTGTGGGCTCCATGCTTTTTGTTGGAGGAGTCCATAGTGTCACTCATTGATTGTTGGAAAATGTAGGCCTCCGTCCTGCAAATGATAAATTCACCAGAAATGTAATATGTAATATATATATATATATATATATATATATATATATATATATATATGTACAGTGAAACATCTTTGATTCAACTACCCAAAATTGCATTAGAAAGTGGTCTTTTAGGAGTGGTCTTATCAAAATCAGTCACAGAAAATGAGGTCTGGCTAAGGGGGTGGTCTTCTCAAAGAGTTGGTCTTTTGTAGAGGTTTCACAAAATAGTTTTAGGAAAGTGTGAAAAACTTTCTGCAAAGTAAGAATCATTTCTAAAACAGAAGTGTAGTTTAAAATCACTTAAAATTAAGGGAATGAACAAAAGAGATATCTGAATCAAATCAATATTAACCACTTGCAGGCAAATTTTGAACGAACTTGGCAGGAAGGTTGAGAACTAAGCACAGATGTATAGAAGTAGGCTTGCTCAAATTCTTCTGTCTCTTCATGTAACCCCAGACAGACTGAATGATGTTGCAGGGTATGGGGGCAAATCATCACATCCATCACTCTTCCTCCAAAGGTTGATCACATCAAATATTGATGTGATTTAGATTTCTCTTTTGTTCATTCACTTAAAGGGGATGTCCAGGAATTTTTTTTTCCTCTGGAGGCCAGGGAAGGTGAAAAAAAAATCCATAAAACATACTTACCTTTCTCTCCAGTGTTTTTTTTTTACACTTCAGTGTCCAGAGAAAAAAACACTTCTATTCCTGAAAGCATTCTTACTTTGCAACATTTTTTCCACACCTGCCTAAATCTTTTTAACATTACTGTATACATACAGTATGTATATATACAGATATATCTATATCTAATCTATATAGCTCTATATCTACGAACGGAAAGTTCAAAGCAGCACAGCAAATATCAATAGTGGGTTCAAATCCAAAAGAAGGTGGCTCCTTCCCAAATACATAAACAGACCAGAACAGTAGCACTGCAGCAAGTTAACTGACCAGTGTCTTTTTTTCAAGGCGATGTTTCAGTCCCCAACCTGGAACCTTTCTCAATCTCTATATCTATATATAACATGTATATTATCTATTTTCTTTTCTATGTAGCTATATTTATTGCATGTAGTTATTTTAACTTCAAGGAGAAACTGCAAATTTCAGGCCAATATAATGCTAAATTTTCCCAAAAGGTTTTACTTGAATGCTGCCATAAAAGTCTGATATGGGAATACCCCTTTAAGTCAATATTAGCCATAAGAAAATGACAAGTGAGCAGCACTGGCATGGGTTACTTGGGAGGCAGCACATTAAATATTGCAACTGCCAACCACTACAAGTCACTGCCTGCCAGGTAGCTCATGCCAGTGCTGCTTGGTTGTCATATCCAGCACAGGTTTTGCCTAAAGCCTGTAACAGGACAGTAGGTAATCTCTGATATAGTTGTAAGTAGAATTTACAAACAGGCAGAATTTAGATTTTTTTTTTTAGATTAGAATATGTGACTTTTATGCAGAAATCGATAAAATGTTCTGAAAATATGGACAAAATACAGATGCTCAATACGTATCATTTTTTAACCAGAATTATTCTGTTTTTATTACATATTGGGAGTAATTTGTTAAGACTGTTTATTCTTATGTCATTTTCAATGGATACCCCGATAGGCACACGACTAGCCTGAATTACTGAGAGGCTCCAGACTTTTATTAATTCTAGCGCATGTAGGTGCGCCTGATCTCAAATCTATGCCATTCAGAGACTTGTGGTTATAGCTCACTCCAGTTTTCTGCCATTAGTTATAGTAAATCTGGCAGACCGGGTGCTCCCAACCCAGCCAGTCCAGATTCCTGGCCCGCTTTACCCACTGTGAGCATAGAGGCTGAGATGCACCGCATTGCACCAAAAATGAGCCAAGTTGAGGCACCATTTTATTCTATATTGTACTTTTAAATTTGTACCTGTTCAGTTTTTTGCTATAATGTTTTTTGTGTTCTTAATGTGACTCTTAATGTGTAAAATTAAGAACAGTTTATTAAACTTTCATAATACATTACCTATGGAAGTTATAACTCAGGATATCCTAATTCATCACCTACCTTTGTGTTCTGCTCTGCGGATGAATGGGCTATCCCTGTGCTATGTTTAAGTCTGAAATCAAAAGGTTTAGAATTCCCTGAATTGTGACGTCATCAGTGCTAGGTGCTGTCCAGATGACATGACAATACTGTAGCCTGAAGCCGCCAGTTGTTATATTATAATATTATTGTACTGTTATCATTGCTAACACTCGATAGTCAGCAGACCTTCATTCTAATAAATGAATGCCCTAGTCTAGTGCTCTAGCACTAGCTCATTAGCATTTTGTGAAATAAATGAGTATCCAAGCAATGAATTTGCATGGGGGAAAAAGAGCCCCAGGGATGCGTAGAAAAAGCACTTTTTTTCTTTATTCAAATGAGGATCTTGGAGCATAAGGAAGGTATGTTTTTATTCTGCTAACAGAATCTACTGCACTATGGGAGCAGTTTTAAGTAGACTCCCTTTAAGTGAATGGGACTGAGCTGCAGTACCTGTCATGGCCACTACACAGTCTATGGAGCTGTGTCTGCTTCCAGAACACTGCAGCCAATTCAAGCAACTGATGTGTGAGGGGCAGGTCAAGGTAGATCATCCATATTAGGCTAAGGCCCCACGTTGCGGAACTCAGATAAAAAAAAAACCGAGGAAACTCAGTTTTTCTTCCCTTATTAAAACTATAGGGTAAACGCAAGCATTTCCACAGATAAAATTGACATGCTGCATTTTTCAAAAACACATGCATTTTTGAAAACGTACCTTTTCCACAGTGTTTTGTTGTTCCGCAATGTGTGGATAGGATTAGCCAGAATCTCATTCACTTTGCTGGTACTGTAAAATGCAGCGTTTTTTTCTGCTGCATTTCCATAACATGCGGTCTTAGCCTTAAAGTTCTGAATACCCTCCTTGAATGACTTTGAAAACTGTGTCAAAATGTGGTGAAATTATTTTTCAACTATATTATGCCACAAGTCCAGTTCCTTATAAAAGCAAATCAAAAAGATGTCTCTGGATTTCAATACCGTAATAGTAGAATGTGCAAACAATAAATCCAATTGGAGGTGCTGTAAGTTCAGACCGACATGTAAAGCAACTAAAGTGAAGTCTCCTGCAGCTATATGCAGTTTTTCATGGTAACCAGTTATCATCATTAACCTTCACTGTAGTCATGGCAACGCCAGAGGATATTTAAGCTTCTGACCAGATCCAATGGCAGTAATAGTAGACCATCAACAAAATGATCAAACAGAATGAAGCACAAATAACGCGGTACCTCATAAGTCCTGTAAAAAGGAGGTCTCACCTAAGGCCCCATGCACATAACCGTAGACTTAGTATACTTCCATGAAAATCGAACGAACGCTTTGCAGATGACATCTGCGAGCCATCCGTGTTTTCAACATTTTCTCTCTATAGAATAGACAGAGCCACAAAAACGGACAGGAATAGGTCTTGCTCCATTTTTTTTCTGGCTAGGTTCTATGGCTCCCATACAGATTCATAAAACATATGGCTGTGTGCATGGGGACATTCACATTAATTTATTAAATTAGATTTATTAAAATGGTCTAAAAGCATAATTGGCTTAGTTGCCATAGCAACCAATCACATACCGGTAGTAGCTTTCATTTTGTATTCTGCTGCTAAGAAATGAAAGCTGCACTGTGATTGGTTGCTATAGGCAACTAAAATAGACTTTTAGGCCATGTTAATAAATCTGCCCCTCTAGGTCTGTATGCTATTCGTGTTATGGATCTGTAATAACGGATAGCACACAGACCAAAACCGTGGTCATGTGCATTAAACCAGAGGCAGTATTCACACATCCACATACTTGTATCATGTACATGTGGCACTTGGGTTTTTCGGAGACACATAAGTACCTATTCATTTCTTTGTGTTTATTAAAAAAAACAACGGAAGAACATCCTTTTGTTTTCACTGATGCTGATCACATGAATGAAAGTCTATGGGCCCATGAAAAAAAACACAGAGGACTTCCGTGTATCATCTCTTTTTCATGGACCCAGAGTTATACAAAGTATAGAAAAGGAAACATAAAAAAACAAAGTTGATCTGCTTTTCGCAAAAGTAAATCAACCACAGACAACATACCACTTGCAAATGTGCAGGGTGGGGTGCTGTCCTTAATAGCACGGACCTCACATATCCATGGATAGGTGATGTGTGAATGAGGCCTAAGAGTATTGCCAGTGATGTCTTCTTCCTGGGGAGCCCTAAACTTTAGGGTTGTTTTTTAATTAGTCTAATGAAATCCACCGTCTTTATCCAACATATTTGGCAGTGTCAGAAAAAAGTGGTCCATGAGCTTTGTAAAATTGGTGTTGGTCAAAAGATACTTTTCATCAGAATCGTAACTTGAAGTTCCTGGGCCCCAATCCAAAATATGTGCATAATACTGTTGTCTTCTTACACTAGGTTCACACTAGTGTTTGCCTGTCTCCATCCAGGATTGCATTTAAATTCCAATATCAGTATAAAATCGTCGGGAAGACCAGGGGATCCCATTATAGTCAGCGGGTCACCACTCTATGTCCACATGGAGATCCGAAAGGCGGAAACCCGACGCTAGTGTGAACCTAGCCTTATGTTGGAGAAAGGCTATTGGCCCCTTCTGGCTCCAATGTACAGTACCTTTGCACCCCCTTAAAGCTACACCTCTGTTTTTCATATTTTTAGTCAAAAAATAACTAAAGACACTCATAAACTGGCGACTATTAATGTTACAAGGACATAACTGTCTGAGTGAGGTGTCAATTGTCAGCCAATTTAGCTTTCACTGTGCCACATTATCTGTAACATGGACACCAGAAGACTCCTTATCCCTCTCTCATGTCTTGCTGGATATCATGAGTGAGAACCCTTCCCTTTTATCACTATTATTGAATCTATAAATGGGAAGTATGACCATGTATCAGTGACCATAGAACCATAGAGACCAAAACCTTTGACCCTCATTTATAGTTGGTAAAGTTTATAAGGAACGAATGCTGGGAATACAATTCAGTGGGAACATCAGTAAGGCAGGAAGTAACCAGAAATCAATAGGGCTGACAGCAATGGAGACAACTGTTTAGAAGGTAAGGTGATTTTTAATAAACAAATGGAAAAGCTTAGGAACCGTTTGTTAAAATTAAAAAAAAAACAACACTTCAATTACATAATTAAAAAAACAAAACAAACACATTTTATTTAAAAATTTTCCATTTGTCTTTACCATGAAATATTTCTAAGGCTGGTTAGGTTTAGTGACACTGTCAAAAGATCCAATAGCATATATATATTCTATAATACCCTATACTTACAGTAAATCACCTTGGTAACTAAGAGAGTAAAATGCTGTTAACTCAATCAGTGCCAGTCAGCAACAAGGAATCTAGCACATTGTATTACAGTACGGTGCAATATGGAACTGACATATACTGTGATGTATATGTCTGTAAAAGCGCTGTGGAATATGTTGGTGTTTTACAAGTAAGAGAAATTAAATAATGTTCTATAATAGACTAAAGGGTTTTGCATTGATAGGTTTAAAGAACAATTATGTACAAATATTTTGCATCATTTTCTAGTCCATATATTAATATTAATGTATACTCTCCAGGCACATAGGCTCCCATTAAACCGAGAGAGGCCGAAAGAGTCTCCCTTGGACCAGTATACGTCAGGATGCCTTTTTTTTTTTTTTTTTTAACTACAGTATTGTATTAAAGCACAACAGACTGTATTATTCTACAGATGCGTCCAGTAAAATAATTCAATATATTATTATTTTTTATTTATTTATTTATTTATTTTTTAACACAGGCACCTGTTTTGGGATGTCAGTTGGGAAAGTCTACTTAGGCTACATTCACACGACCAAAGTGCAAATTGGCCATGAAAAAAGTACATTTTTCACGGTCTTTTTGCAACCAAGGGCATCCGTTTTCAAGGATTCCTCATACATTTGTAATGGAGGAATTTGCTGAGGCCAATCAGCGAAGGGCCTGCAATGTCACTGCCTGTGACATCACGGGTCCCCTTCCTGAGGCCTGCTGAGGTCGTTGATTGGCCTCAGCAGTCACGTGACCGCTGTGGCCAATCAGCAGCTTCAGCTGAATGCCGCAAGAGACCCGGGAGACGCTGCTGGAGCAGAAGAACCAGGACGCGCAGGGAGGGCACCGGAGCAATTGGGACGAGTATGCATTTTTTTAATTTGTTTCACTGCCCCCAGCTGATTTAAACGTTAAAAGGGTTGTCCAATTTTGCCTGGACAACCCCTTTGAGCTAAGACCTCATGCAGCAAAAAGCAGCTAAAAACACCGCAGATAAGAAACACAGCAAAAACGTGTTGTATTTTTTCTGCATCATTTTTCAGTTAGTATTTGTAGCATTTTCCTCTGCATTATTTCTTCTACTATTAAATCTGTGGGGGAAACATTTTCGCAGCTTAAATTAACAGATCTAGAAAACTGTGAGGAATTGATATAGAAAGTATATTGGTAAATTGTATAACTTTTCATCATAGAAGCAATATAACTTATTTGCAGAAAGTGGACAACCCCTTTAAGGGTATATCCATAAGCAGCACATTTGTTGCAGACATGAATGGAATAGGTTGCAGAAATCTTTGCACCAAACCTGCTGTGTGAATGTATCCTAACATGTAGTCCCCTCCAACTGGAAAACTGTATAACTTAATTAAACAATAACATTTATTTGTTGAAACTGAACAACCCCTTTAATAACTTTTAGCCTCCCAGTTTATACAATTACATTGATACAGATATCATTATTAGCACTGCTGGAAATACAATATTATTCTTACTACCGTCACTTACAGATGGGTTCAGCACGCTCTTCTGTTGAAAATCTTACCACAGTTATACTTCTTGTCAATCTCAACCTTTGATCTTCTGCTCCTATGGGAGGCAAAGTGACAACTTACATTTTTTGTTGAAACCTACCTTTGGGCATGAGCGTGACTCACCATATATCACTGGTGCTTTGTGATGGCACTGATGCTTTGTTTTTACTGTAAATCTACACTCCAAAAACATATCAATAGTTTTTGTTTTTTATTAAATTGACCCTAGTGTGTTGTTGTCTGAGATAGAAAAATTAGGTTGTGAGCCATATTGAAAGTATCTCAGGTTGCCGCTATGTGATGGGTAATATATAAATAACTAAAAAACTACTTCTACCTATCCCCTTGTACAGTAGTGACAGCTATCACACAGCCCTGGTTCTCATTAGGCACCCTTGTTTTATCTGTATCTTTGCTCTTCTCTGCTAGGTACACAGGATTACCTTTCTTCCTCCTTCAAGATGCAAACTGTCAGCCTGCCACCGCCCCAACTGTCACTTGTCACAACTTACAAGTATATAGCAGGGCTATCTACCTGCCATGTACCATTTACAATACAGGCATCTTCTTCCTTGGGCACCCTCAAGCACCAGAGCCTGGGTGTGGCTGAGGCCACGTGTAACAGAAAAGCTGCTTTTTTTTGCTGCATTTTTTTTTTGAGTATCCTAAAAAGGAATGAAATATTAAAGAAACACTTATACTTTTCCCTTCTTCTAAGGCTTTGGCTCAAAGCAAAAACTGCAGCAAAAAAGGCATTTTTTTTTTTTTGCAACATGTGGCCTCAGCCTGTAAGTGCTACTGTCTATAGCTATCGCCCTGTTAACCCAGCCACTTACAGCAGTCTATTAAAGGATAACACAATGGTCCCTTAGTGGGACAGCCCAACAGAAAAATACAAAGTATACCAGAGGTGGAATAGCCTCCAGAAGTAATATGTAGTACAAATCTAGGAGAACTTCTAGCTCTTTAGGGCTCTTTGCCCTGGTAGCTAAACCTTGTATTTTCATATCCTCCAACATGACCTTTTCCAAAAGGTACAAAATGATGTGCTCTGAAATTTCCCATGTAATTTACTCTACTAATTGCCTGAGCTGAGTTAATGAATTGATTGTTTATGCTGTCATTGTATTCAGTGAATATTTCAGCACAGGTAACTGGAATGTTAAATTAAGTCAGAAGTTCAGGAGCAGAGCATATTGTTCTGGGTAGTAAGGGTCGTGTTGAAGGGTCTGCAGTTTTATACATGGCCCAAAGTATGATGAGATGTTAATTGCTTATTTACCATAAGAATTACGTTCACTTGAAAGCACTTTCTTCTAATCAATTTTTATTCCGATTATTTTCTTTCTAGACATGATCTTAGGTGATTACCCACATATGTACCAACAGACTGTATATATTGGTGGAGTAGAGATGTTTAACCTCTGCCCATGGTCATCCCATGTCACTGGCTCTAAACCAGGTAGACACAACCACTTTTGGTCTAGAACATGACTAAATTTGCCAGAGGTGTTCCAGAAAATTTGACCATCCTGGAGAATTTGAGACAGTCAGTAACTATATAACTTTAAGAGCCTATGCACATCATGGCACTTCTCCAGAAGTCTTCCATTGCTTCTAGAAAATAATACAATGCTTCATGGAAACTCTAGAACTCTGTGTGCTATGTGCAAGCTTTGCTGTATGTAAGAAGCCACATGGTACAGGTTAAAGGTAGGGTTGCTTGAAGTGATTGGATTACTGTATCACATTGTTAGGCTAAGTGGACAATGACCATACTGTACTGTATGTAAAAAAAAAACTCAGCATGGTCTGCTTTTTTCCCCATACAGAAATTTAGAAGTTGTAGTTAGCATGGTTTCCTGGCAATGTCTCAGCGGATCCCTAGCTTATGCTAAGGCCACACATAGCGAAATGCAGCTTAAAAATGCTGCAGAAAAAAATGCAGCAAAAACACATTTCTGCAACTTTTTTCATGGAGCCGTTGCTGCATTTTCCTTTGTTTTTTTTTATTCCCCTTTTAAACCTATAAGTATCAGTAGCAGCCAAAAAGTCTGCATTTTTTATGTTGCAGATTTTGCTGCGTTTTTTGAGCCAAAGCAAGGATTGGAGTGGATTGAGCAGAAGAAAGAAGCACTTCCTTTATATTTCCCATTCCTTTTATAACCATTCCTGAGTTTGGCTCAGAAAACAAAAATGCAGCAAAATTTGCAACAAAAAAAAGCAGCTTTTCTGCAACATGGGGCCTCAGCATTTTTTGTTGCAGTTTTTTTTAGCTAAAGTCAGGAGTGGCTTGAAAAGGAATTGAAAACATAAAGGAAGTGCTTAGACATTTCCCTTGTGTTAAATACACTCCTGACTCTGACTCAAAAAATTGCAGCAAGATCTGCAACAAAAATGCTGCGTGTAGCCTAAGGCTGCTGCATTTTATATTACCAGCAAAGTGGATGGGATTCTGGCTAATCCCATCCCCAAATAGCGTTTTTGTAAACACAGCATATCAATTATATGTACGGAAATGTTGGTGTTTTCGTTTTTAGGTATATTAGGGGCAGAAAGTCCGCAGAGGAAAACTCTGCAGACTTTCTGTGAAAAACGGAGAAAAAAAATGCAATGCGGTCTTTTCTGCAGCGTTTTTGGCTGTGGCTTGCTACATTGGGAGTTAGCCTAAGGCTAAGGCTCCAGGTAGCCGGCTGCAGCCAAAAACTGCGGCGGAAACACATTGCTGTTTTTCCTGCAGCGCTTTTCACAGAAAGTCCGCAGAGTTTTACAAAAAAAAATGTTAGGCCAGACATGGTTGTCCAAGTGTCCAGTGTGAGCATCTGAGCATCTGTCTCCATCTGAAACACAGGACTTATGCGCACATATTATGGCTCTGTTTTATATGGAGCTATAGTAGAGTCTCTACTGTTCCGCTACTGTTCCTAAGTCTCCAATTTTTTTACAGATGCTTACAAAATTTTCTGATTCTGTACAATAAAAAAATAGAAAAACAGCAGAAGTTGTTCCATCAATCTCCACTGTGATAACTTGGGGGAATTAGACTCAAATGGTGGCTTTTCCTGGTCCCAACAGCGGTGGTTCGTGGTACTGGGTGCCGGTGAGACAGCGTTCAGACGGTGCCAATTTAAAACAAAGTGGCTTTATTACAGCTTAAGGGCAACATAACAAAACAACAAACAAAACCTATGCCACAGTTAGGGTCTAACTCACTCCTTGAGCCCCTAACTGTCCTGACTGTTGCTCAACTCCAGCAACCGTCCTCTGTGGACGCCAGCCCTTCTGGGACAAAGCCTATCTCTCTGTCCTTAGCTGGTCCACTTGAGCAGCCGGACTAATGCTCCACTCAGCAAAAGCCCCCTGTGGCCCCAGCCCCTCTGACACAGACCGCCTATCTGTGCTGCTGGTCCACCACCTCCTGCTCCATGCAGGATACTCCAGACTTCTGGAGTTACACGCCACCCCCCAAAGGCGTGGCTGAGAGCCTTTTCTGGTCTGGCCTGGGTCGCTCAACAGCGCCCTCTGGCTCACATACTTACATACCCTCCCCCTCAGCTCACTACCCATGGGGTGAGCTACAATGGGGCGAGACATCCTATGACGAAGTCCCTCTTCAACCAAGTAGGCCTGTCCAGTGTCTATCCAGTAGTCACAATCTGGGGGTCTCTTCTTCCAGATTCCGGTTACTTGACACTTCCGATTTCTCATCACTTTAACTGCTACGTCAAGATCCTGGCCATTCTGTGCAGAGGCAAGTTTTTCTTCATCACCTTCACAATTCGCCATACAGGGGATCACATCATTTTCTGGTATGTCTTTAACAACTGTCACATCATTGGTGACATGTAACCATCTCTTACTTCCTGACTCCTCCTTCACAGACAACATGGAGTCATTATTCACCGTTTGTCCACCAGACATTTGGCTAGAGACAGGCACAACAACACCTTTATCCACAATGGCTTCAGACACTTTAGCTGTTGGGACAACATATGCGTGGTCAGTCTTCTTATGGACTCTTGTTCCACACTTTTGGTGACCCTTCACCTTATTTACCATCTCACAGCCCTCTAGCCTTTGGACCTCATTGGTTTGAAGCTGGACCCACTCTGTCACAGGCAGTGTGTGACCAATCACAGTTTCTTCTTCTGTTGGACCTTCTTTGGCCTCCTCACATTTTGCAGGAAGTCCACCTTTAGCAGCATCTTCCTGGGGAACTCTACCCTCTACTTGATGTTTTACTGAGTCACATGGTTTCATCATACTCTGATCAGTGGTATCAACATCAGTGGGCAGGTCACTCATGTCTGTCTGACTCAATGATTCTCCTTTCTCTGCCTCTATGCTGGCAGCTTTTTCCAATTCTAACGCCTTCTGTAGCGCACAAATCTCTGATTCCAGCTCCAGAACTTTCTTCACTGCGACATTTTTCTGTGCCGTTTCCATCTCAGTCTTTACTAGTGCACCTTGCAGCTCTGATTCTTTAGAGGTTAACAGGCTCTGCAGCGAATCCTTCTCAGCTTCTAGTGCTGACAGCTTTGAATATAGGGCAGATGTCGACTGTTCTTTATTGGATAGAGACTGCTGCAATCGATCCAATGCTTCTCTGTTAGATTCCACTTCGGTTTTTAACTGTGCTATCTGAACAGTGCGCTCTTCCAACTTTATTTCTGACTCGCGCTTCACGTGATCCATCTGAAACTCCAGCTGTTTCTTGATGCGTGCAACTTCCTCCTGCTGGTTCACTTGCACCTTTAGTTTAGCAACAAGCATTTTTAGATCTACAATCTCAGCAGACAAATTAGACAGGTTTCCCTCAAACTGAATCTTCATGTCTTCTATCTGGAGGTCCAATTCTCTCTTGGCCTTTTCCAGCTTGTCATAAGCATTAGCTTTGTTCTCATACAATATCTGCACAGATTCCAGGTTTTTCTCAACTTCATCCTTGGAGCTAACCAAATTCTCCATTTCAGTGCACAGTTGCTTGTTGAGCCTCTCTAACTCGGCCTTCAATTCAAGGGTCTCTGCTTCAGCATAGTCACGTTCCTCTGCATATCTAGCAGAAAGAGTCTTCTCTTCACCAAGCAGCTGATCAAACTTTTTCTGCTTCCTTTCCAAATTTGACACCATCCGACGTTGATGATCACGATCTACACCTACATCTTCTAGTTCCTGCTGCAGTCTAATTTTCGTCTTCTCAAGTTTGTCATAAGCAGCAACCTTCTCCTCAAACCGTTGATTTGTAGCTTCTAGCTCCTTTTGCAACTTTTCCTTTAGTTCTTCAAGAGAGTCCAAGGACCCAATACTATCTTCCATTTTTTTTCTTCATATCAGTCGCCTGAGCCTGTAGTGTTGAAATCTGCTTTATCAAATCTCTTTTTGCTATCTCCTCTTCCTCTAGTTGCTCATGGAAACCATTTTTCTCATCTTCCATTTGTTTTAGTTTTGTACTAAGGTCAAGCTTCTGACAAGTTTCTTCTTGCAAAAGTTCCTGAGTGTCCTGAAGCTGAGATTCTAGTGTAGAAAAATCTTTGGAAAATTTGATAAACTCGCTGTCTGCTTGAGAAAGAAGCCCTGTGACATTATTCAATTCTTTGTCTTTATTTTGCACCAAAACAGACAACTTCTCATTATCTTCACAAGATCCTGACAGCGCCCTCTCCAGGCTACATATTCTAGCTTTGAGTTCCCTTTCTCTTTGTTTAGCAGTATCAAGCTCATCTCTTAATTTTTCAATGACACTCTCTTTGACAATGGAGTCTTGAACATGCTGCTCCTTTAAATCCTGCAATCGCTTCTCAAGCACTTGCTTTTGCTCTACACTCTGTATAACTTCATTAGATAGAGCACATTTCATTTCTGCAAACTCCTTCTCAGTGACACAGTCCATTCCAGACAAACCCAGTACCACATTTTCACAATGACTAGGAGATGAACTCTTTATAGTTTCAAGCTCTTTCTTTAACTTAAGGTTCTCTTTTTCTGATAACTCAAGTTGCCATTTCCAATCAGATATTTCACCTTCATAAACGAACCTGATGGTTTCAATCTCATCTTGAAGCTGCTGCACCATAATATTTTCATCTTTGGCGCTCTCATGCACTCCAATATGAGACATACCGTCAGTAGGAACATATTCAATCATAGAACAGAGGTGCTTTAGAAAAACTGCGTCACTCTCATGCAACCCTTTATCTTTACTTGCATTCCATATGATCTGCTCCGGGTTTTGTATCTCTCTGCATTCAGACTGCTGCACTAACAAACCTGTGCATGATTTCTCTGCTTTTTTACAAGCTGACATTCTCTTTTTCTTGCCCATGGTTTACTAAAAAGATTACACAATATTCCACAGCAACCTTCGGTTCAACCGACAGCAACTTTTTGCTATCTTCTGCAGTCACCTGTATTCACACAGTTGACTTATGTGGCACTACAACAACCAGCATTTTCTTCTGTCTTCCACAGAAAACACCAACATGGCACCATAGCCTTTCACATAGACTGTTTGCAATATCCAGCTTCTATACACATTGCTTATTTTCTTGCCATCAGCAAAACACTTCACAGACTTCTGTGCCACAGTATACACAAAGTCCATTCCCTGGATTCCTCTTCCAGAGTTTTACTTTCACCAGGTTTTACAAACACATTGCAATTCACTCTACCCTCCCTGGGTTTCTTCAGTTGAAATCACAGATTTCTTCCAGCTGTTGGCCACAATGCACACTTAGCAGTACTGCAGTCACCAACCACTTGTCTTCCAGGACTTGCGTGGATCTCTTTATGCGCGCGATTCTCTGCCATATGTGATAACTTGGGGGAATTAGACTCAAATGGTGGCTTTTCCTGGTCCCAACAGCGGTGGTTCGTGGTACTGGGCGCCGGTGAGACAGCGTTCAGACGGTGCCAATTTAAAACGAAGTGGCTTTATTACAGCTTAAGGGCAACATAACAAAACAACAAACAAAACCTATGCCACAGTTAGGGCCTAACTCACTCCTTGAGCCCCTAACTGTCCTGACTGTTGCTCAACTCCAGCAACAGTCCCCTGTGGACGCCAGCCCTTCTGGGACAGAGCGTCTCTCTCTGTCCTTAGCTGGTCCACTTGAGCAGCTGGACTAATGCTCCACTCAGCAAAAGCCCCCTGTGGCCCCAGCCCCTCTGACACAGACCGTCTATCTGTGCCGCTGGTCCACCACCTCCTGCTCCATGCAGGATACTCCAGACTTCTGGAGTTACACGCCACCACCCAAAGGCGTGGCTGAGAGCCTTTTCTGGTCTGGCCTGGGTCGCTCAACAGCGCCCTCTGGCTCACATACTTACACCACATGTACAGAGGTGCTAGTGTTCGTGAGCCCAAATAGTTTCAGCTGCATTATTTCATAAAATTGTTCATTATTTTTATACCATAATGAAAAATATTCAAGAACTTCTGCAAACAAATAATACTGCTTAATATCATTTTTGAGTAGGTGGTACACATTAAAAAATAATTGTACACTGGAGTCATACTGGGCATACTCGAAGCTGGTTAACCGCCACATAGTCTCTAGCGGCTAACCCACTGTGATGTACTGTAGCAGCATTTCTCCAAATCTCATCCAAATAGACACGCAGTGTAAAAGTGACCTGCGCTGTGGGTTTTCATCTATTTGTCAGTTATTGCTCTAGATTTTACTACTGGCATTCAACCATTGCAATATAGTAAAAGTGGGGTGTTTTATTAGTGGTTATCATATACACTATATTGTTGGGACGTAACTGAAGCTCATGGACCAAAGCTCAGCTCAGCTTCTCCTCACAACCATAAACCACAAACAAATGAATAAATAAGCCAATGAATAAATCATTTTTGATGGCCTTTCTTTTAAAGACAATTCTTTACCTCTTTTCAACTAGGCACACAACCACAAATTTATCTCCTAAATAACAACAATCCTGTAGGACTTACAAGCCAGGCTACGATCACATATGTGCCTGAGTTTCTGGAGCCAATCCAGTACACAATATGTGGTCAGAAGCAAAGTGCTCCATCCTCTGTATAGCAGGCTTGTACCTTCAACACACCCAGCCGCTAGACAATGAATGGAGCGTTCTGCTTCTGGCCCCATATTGTGTACTGGACGTACACCAGAAGCAGCTCCGTACAGATGATCGGTCCAGGGTTGGGTGTCGTCCCACTATCAATCATATATTTATGGCCTATCCTGAGCGGTAGGTATAATTGACATGCAATTTACAAAAACACAAGCGTTTTTGAAATTGGAGCTTTTCCGCTGCAGATTTTTTTCTGCAATGTGTGGATGGGATTAGCCAGAATCCCATCCACTTTGCAAATACTGTAAAACGCTGCGATTTTGCAACCTGGGGCCCCGGCTTAAGCCAATTTAAGTTGTGGCTCATACTGAATTTATTCGACCTGAAGCTAATGTTGGACCGGAACCACCTAAACACGAAACAAATCTTGAGAGGTTCGCCATCGCTAGTCACTACGTGACTTAATAAATGTGACCTGTGAATTTCTATGAGTTATAGTGAGTTCTATGGGAAAAGTATTGTGTTGTATTGTAGACCAACGTCTTTGTGACATCACTTGTCAGACATTGTTGACACCTACATTTAGTTTTCTATTTTTCAGTTTTTTTCGTACAGGCAGAAAAGTGAAACTAAGAGTGCCAATTATTCTTTTAGTGGTGCCAATGGTGATCTATCAACTTTTAATGTGTTCCTTTGGGTTCTGCCACAGTGTATGTCACATTGATGACAAGAATACAGCTACATGCATCAAACATGATGGAATCTCCTGACTGTGGCTACTGATAGAAGTGTGAACAGAGACTTACATAGTAAAATCAGTATGTGCCTGCACCAATAGTTAAACGAATTTATCTCCAGCTCATAACACAATTGTGTGAAGACAGACGCTGAATTTTAATGTCAATTACACCCTCCTTGTGCAGTATATCCATATCCCTCATCGATGCATGTGTGTAATGTCTCACTGTTCACCCATACCTGGTGTAACATTCTTCATGGTGGCATGTCGCTGTGACTGGAAGTGTTGTATGCCTTTGTCAATGGGGCTGTTTAGTGTGTAAATAAGCAGAATGCATAATACAGATAGAAAATGTGCTTCTCCAACATGGTCTCACAGCAATTCACCCCCATCATGTAATTGTATGCATGTAATGTAATGCTCCCACGAGCAGTAGGTGTCCTAGTGCTGCTTATCTATGCAGTATAATTTTTTCTCATTCAATTGAACGAAATAAGAAAATGTAAAAAAAAAAAAAAAAAAAAAAAAAAGACAATTTACATTAAAGCTTTACAAATTATTACTGAGATCATATATATGTTTGTAGGGGAAAATACTGCTATGAACTTGGATTTCTCACTGGTAATGATTAAAGGGGCTATCTAGTTTCTAATATTGATGGTCTATCCTTATATACAGCTCTGCAGTACCTAAAGCCTCTGATACACTTTGCACAGCAAGTGAGCAGTGCTTCTCCTGGTAAGTAAACCACCCTGGCACAGCTGATCTGCGGGGATCCTAAACGTGGGACCCCAAAACACCTAATGTTGGTGGCCTATCCTAAGCAAAAGCCATCAATATTAACAACTGGATAACTCTTTTATAAGTAAGAAGTCATTCATACTCCCTTAAGAAGTAAGTACTATGCTTTATAGAAAGCTACTGATTAAGTTTATATAGTTGCCTATTAACTCAGGCCTCCCGCAGTAGGTAACACTCAGTTTAGTGCAGACAGCCGGTGATATGTTGATATGATGTGAATCATGATCAGTTACATCACCCATATACTGTATGAGCAGGAGAAGATTGTTCTTTGGTGGTGAAGGAGAATCTTCTATTCATCCTCCTTACCAAAAATACAATAAAAATAATCATATGCAACATTGAGCTTTTCAATTTTGATACCTATGTGCATTAATATTATCATGAAGCATGTCTTCTTATTAGGATACATGCACATGACTCTCATAAAGTAACTGGGTCCAGAAAGGACTTCCTTTTTAACACCCAGAACCATCTACTGGCTGAGGCTTACACCGAGAGCTTCTGCAGTGGAGTACAAGGCACTTAAGTACCATCAGATGGGCATCCCTCATCTCCAAGTCTGGGCATACCATACAGTTAGGAGACTACTACTCCCATTGGAAAGCTGCACAGGTTTAGAGTTTACAGTTGCCACAGTAAAGTTTTTCCTGTTTCACTGCCTCCTGAGTTGTTTCTGTTGAGAAGGGTGCCTTCTCTCAACAGCAATTTTAAGATCTCTTGACAGGTGTTCAATGGGATTTATATCCAGACTCATTGCTGGCCACTTCAGAACTCTCCAGTGCTTTGTTTCCATCCATTTCTGGGTGCTTTATGTATGTTTGGGGTTATTGTCCTGCTAGAAGACCCATGACCTAAGGCACAAACCCAACTTTCTGACACTGGGCCCTACATTGAGACCCCAAATCCTTTGGTAATCTTCAGATTTCATGGTGCCTCGCAGACGGTCAAGACACCCAGTGCCAGAGGCGGTGAAACAACCCCAAAACATCTTTGAACCTCCACCGTATTTGACTGCTGGTACTGTGTTCTTTTCTTTGTAGGCCTCATTCCATTTTTGGTAAACAGTAGAATGATGTGTTTACCAAAAACTTCTGTCTTGGTCTCATCTGTTCAGACTTTTTCCCAGAAGGATTTTGGCTTTCTCACGTACATTTTGGGAAACTGCAGTATAGCTTTTTTTTATGTCTTTGTGTCAGCAGTGGGGTCCTCCTGGGTCATCAATTTTTCTCTTCCGTCCACGTCCAGGGAGATTAGCTACAGTGCCATGGGTTCTAAACTTCTTGATTATGTTGCGCACCATGGACAAAGGAACATCAAGATCTCTAGAGATGGACTTATAACCTTGAGATTGCTGATATTTTTCAAGAATTTTGGTTCTCAAGTCATCAGACAGTTCTCTTCTCCTCTTTCTGTTCTCCATGCTTAGTGTGGCACACATAGATACACAATGCAAAGATTGAGTCAACTTCTCTCCTTGTAATCTGGTTTCTGGTGGTATTTTAATATTGCCCACACCTGTTACTTGTCACATGTGAGTTTGAATGAGTATCACATGCTTGAAACAAGGTTATTTACCAACAATTTTGAAAAGGTGCCAACAATTTTGTCTGGCCCATTTTTGGAGTTTTGTGTGAAATTATGTTCAATTTCCTTTTTTTCTCAGTTTTTTTTGTTCCAATACACACAAAGGAAAAACATGTGTATAACAAAACATGTGTAATTGCAATAATTATCTGGGAGAAATACTTCATTTTCAAGGGTGCCAACACTTACAGAAGTGACTGTATGATAGAGAGAAGCTGAGCTCTATGATATATAGGTTCATAGTATAGATGGAGAGAAACTGAGCTCTGTGATATGCAGGTTTATGTGATAGATAGAGAGAAGCTAAGCTCTGTAATATATAGGTGTATATGATAGATGGAGAGAAGTTGAGTTCTGTGATATACAGGTTTATATGATAGAGGGAGAGAAGCTGAGCTCTGTGATAGATAGGGTTATATGATAGATGGAGAGAAGCTGAGCTCTGTGATATATAGGGTTATATGATAGTGGAGAGAAGCTGAGCTCTGTGATATATAGGTGATTATGATAGATGAGATAAGCTGAGCTCTGTGATATATAGGTATATATGATAGAGGGAGAAGCTGAGTTCTGCGATATACAGTGTAGAATTATATCAGACATACATAACAGGTGGGGCAGCATACAGTAACTCACGTGGGGAACCTTCTAACAAAAACAGTTTGCAACCCCTTTAAATAATACGTTCTAGTGACCTGAAGTAATATTCTCTTTTCCTGTCTTTACCTGCTATGTGCAGATGGCACCTATGATCTCAATCCCTGCTATTATGAAAAAATGAAATTGTAACTTTTATACAGTATTTTAAGAACACTTCTCTGAATTGGGTGTTACTTAACTGTACATATGCACATATGGTGTCTTAATACAGCATATGTCTTTGTATTTCTATCTTTATGTTTATACACCCTATCTTATTAAGTAGAACAGATTTGACTTTGTTAATCTAAAAATGAATCTGTCACAAAATATACTGTACTTTTGTTGTAAAGATCTGTACTCTGATCTCTGTCATCCTATCTTGAGAAAGATAACTTTATGTAAAGTAGTGACACAGCAATTAATTACATCCAATAAGGGGTTTAATGGCATAAAAAGTTTTATAGCGGCCAAGTTCTCTGAAGAGCAGGGTGAAAATGTACCGCTGTGCAATACAGTTATTATCTTATTGCTGTGAATAGTCAAAGTAAATCCAGTGTTTAGTTGGGTGGTGCCCTGTGCAGCACCTTAAGTCTTATTTCTACCCCCTCACAATGTACCATATAGTTCCCAAAATAATATAGTCATAGTGAACAAATAAATAACATGAACATAAGGTGCCCATTCAAAGGTATGTTCACGCAGATGAATTTGGAGCTAATTTTGAGGCAGACTACCTCTCAAAATCAGCACCAAAATCCACCTGAAATCTGCCTCACATTGCTTTCAATGGAGGCAGTGACGGACAATTCTTTTTTCAGCACACTAAAAAAGAAGAGGACTGTTCAATTTTTCTGTGGTTTCCATTTCTGTATCACCGCTGAAATTATGGCACAAGGCGTGATGCGTGATAGCCGGCTTTTTGACGTGGGTTCCAGAGGGCTGGTTTGTAGGATTTTGAGGTGAAGGATTGCCACTGGGCTGAGGTCTCGGATGATTTGAGTCCAGCCCATCTGCCCAGTCATGTAACCTACCGCTTCAGACTCGCCCCCCAATCATGTAGTCCGCCTGCCTCAGGCAGAATGGGAAATGGTACTATATACTGGGGAAGTGAGGGGGGTGTCCGCAAAATTTTCCTGGAGCCCTTAAATTCCTGATAGCTGCTGTGACATCCTTGATACTATATATGTTTATTACTTTAGTACTAAATAATTTCCTAACACCAAATATATTTACCTGAAAGGAAAACCAACTTTTTGCATCACGAGAATGAGGCTTGCGGCCACTTTATATAGAGAAGTCATGATTGCTCGGCTATTTTGGGAACTTTCAAACTTTCATAGACATGACTAGAAGGAGCAGTGCATGCTTGCCCCTATTTCCATTCCCACTGGTCTTCAGGCAGGGTTTGAAGAAGCATGGTTCTCTGGTTAGGTGTAGGTGCCAAAGGTGGGAGCGTGACCCACATCTATCAGACATTAGTTGTGAGCCAAACTAGCATTTAGCCAACAGCTATAGGAAGTGTATGGCCTACTGTAGTTAGGTACAGGGATATATATGTTTAGGTTCACATGACACATACAGGAAATGTGACAATGCCATGTTTAATTCTTTTAGCGTTTTAGCCCATGGATATATCATGTGTATTAAAAAATTGTATGGTTTCCAATTTTATACATACATATTTAAAGGGTTTTTCAAGACTAGAAATAATATCATCCTTAGAATAGAGGTTTGCCAAGCACAGCGCCATACATTGTATGGTGACCGTCCTTGGTATTGCAGCTCAGCATCTTCACTTGAATGGAACTCAGCTGCAAACAGGCCATATTACCAATGGACCAAAGTGTCACTGCCTGGAATAGCTGATCTGTAAGTGATCTGTGGGTCACAACTCATTGATCTGGCATTGATGACCTGTCCTAAGGCTAAGTCACCAATATTCTAGCCCCAGAACCCTCTTTAAAATAAAACTCTCAGTGCAATTGACTACATAGAGCATAGAGTAGTATTTTGTTGTATTGCAGCTTTAGTATGTTTGTTGAGCCGTTGCATGTCTTTTAGCTGGTGATAATATACTATACATATTACCACCATACTGTTCATCCTTTCCATCTAAACTTTCATTTACAGTCATTTATCTTTATTTGCATTAATCTGTAAAGATCAGGTTTCGCTATGAGTCTGCTGGACATCTGCAAATGAACTCTACACATCCTAATAAGGTGATTTTAGCACTGATTTTTTAGATATAAAGAGTGGCATGTCCATGCTATGTACATAGATTCAGCCAACAGCTTGATTCCTGACAGCACGGTATCATTTTGCACATAATAGTTCTTTACATTGATCAGAGAATGGAGAATATGATCTCATTGCACATAAGTTTGCCGCGCAACAATTTGCTTGTTTCCAGTGTTTCTTTTAGGCCCTGTGTTTTGGTTAGATTTCAGTCTGCATCTAATTACTATGGTGGAGGCCGTAGGAGACTGCTTCTATGCTATTAGGGGCGTTTCTGGGAATACAGTTTTCTGTTTTTCATCTGTATTGAGCATGGGTTTTATGCAGTTGATGATACCTTTGACTTGAGTGAAAATGGGTTTGTGGGTTATGACTAGAAGCATCTGTCCAGCCCTCCTTTAATGTGTACTATCATAAGCTTCCATTGGGACTGATATACCCTGTTATGCTGCTCTTGACAGACAGTGACCTCATTCACAGATCTGTATAGTAGGAGGAATTCTGATCTTGAACAAGATGTTAGTATAAAAAATAGGTTTCGCTAATATAGAGATTTTCCTCCACAGTTTATTCCAAATTAATTACAATTTATTACACCAAATATGACACATCAATGTAATATTTTTATTTATAGACACATTGTATAAAGACATTATTTATAGACGCATTTACAGACACATAGTACAGCATGTAAGTTTATGAAATACAATATATGACTGTAAGCTGATGACTGGAAAAATATTGGAAGGGATATACATCTCTCCAGGTTGCTCAGATGGGTGAGATAAGGGAAATCCAGAAAGTTTACTCTCAGCAGACAACTATGTTTGCTGAGTATTATTTAAGTGCTGTGCACTGGGCTGGATTTTTTATGGAATGGCGGGTAGGCTGGTAGTGGGACCTGCCATTCCCATCCCCTCCAGTCCACACCTTGTGGACACTCCTGGAGAAACCCAGCTGACTTGGATCTTCTCGTTAAGGGGATATAAGAAGTCTGCTAGGAGAGCAGACTGTGGCAGAGCTTGGCTGGAAAGCCACAAAGAAAGTGGCTACTGCTGGAAGACAGTCTGACTGAACTTGTTCCTATTCTAGGTGAGGTAACCTATTTCTGTTTAGTTAGAGCCCAGACGGGCAGGTATTTATTTTTTCGGTTTCTGTTATGTTGCATGTACCAAGGAGTGTTTTGAGTGAACAAAACTCAATACTTGGACTAATACCTTGGAGTCTGTGTTCATGTCAGCCCCCCAGCACCCCAGATCCTGACAATGACCTATTGATCATAGTACATTACAGTGGGGGAAAAAAAGTATTTAATCAGCCACCAATTGTGCAAGTTCTCCCACTTAAAAAGATGAGGCCGGCCTGTAATTGACATCATAGGTAGACCTCAACTATGAGAGACAAAATGAGAAAACAAATCCAGAAAATCACATTGTCTGATTTTTAAAGAATTTATTTGCAAATTATGGTGGAAAATAAGTATTTGGTCAATAACAAAAGTTCATCTCAATACTTTGTTATATATCCTTTGTTGGCAATGACAGAGGTCAAACGTTTTCTGTAAGTCTTCACAAGGTTGGCACACACTGTTGCTGGTATGTTGGCCCATTCCTCCATGCAGATCTCCTCTAGAGCAGTGATGTTTTGGGGATGTCGCTGGGAAACAGGGACTTTCAACTTCCTCCAAAGGTTTTCTATGGGGTTGAGATCTGGAGACTGGCTAGGCCACTCCAGGACCTTGAAATGCTTCTTACGAAGCCACTCCTTTGTTGCCCTGGCGGTGTGCTTGGGATCATTGTCATACTGAAAGACCCAGCCATGTTTCATCTTCAATGCCCTTGCTGATGGAAGGAGGTTTGCACTCAAAATCTCACGATACATGGCCCCATTCATTCTTTCATGTACATGGATCAGTCGTCCTGGTCCCTTTGCAGAGAAACAGCCCCAAAGCATGCTGTTGCCACCCCCATGCTTCACAGTAGGTATGGTGTTCTTTGGATGCAACTCAGCATTCACTCTCCTCCAAACACGACGAGTTGTGTTTCTACCAAACAGTTCTACTTTGGTTTCATCTGACCATATGGCATTCTCCCAATACTCTTCTGGAACATCCAAATGCTCTCTAGCAAACTTCAGACGGGCCCGGATATGTACTGGCTTAAGCAGGGGGACACGTCTGGCACTGCAGGATCTGAGTCCCTGGCGGCATAGTGTGTTACTGACGGTAGCCTTTATTACGTTAGTCCCAGCTTTCTGCAGGTCATTCACTAGGTCCCCCCGTGTGTTTCTGGGATTTTTGCTCACCGTTCTTGTGATCATTTTGACCCCACAGGGTGAGATCTTGCGTGAAGCCCCTGATCGAGGGAGATTATCAGTGGTCTTGTATGTTTTCCATTTTCGAATTATTGCTCCCACAGTTGATTTCTTCACACTTATTTTCCACCATAATTTGCAAATAAATTCTTAAAAAATCAGACAATGTGATTTTCTAGATGTTTTCTCATTTTGTCTCTCATAGTTGAGGTCTACCTATGATGTCAATTACAGACCTGTCTCATCTTTTTAAGTGGGAGAACCTGCACAATTGGTGGCTGACTAAATACTTTTTTTCCCCACTGTATATAGAGACCGGCACTGCAATCTGTATAAAATCTGATGTAAATCTGCATCCAGTGCATGTGATCAGGATTCCCACAGACCTATGTAAGGCTGAGGCCCTACAATGAGGAAAAACTGCTTTTTTAAAATTTATTTATGCTTTTTTTTTATAGTGGCTATACAGATGTAGCAGAGTTAACCCAAGCTTCTGCAATTAGTTAAACTACTGCACCGTGATATCCTAAAACAGAAGACAACAAAAAACCAATGAAAAGTCATTGAAAAAAGTTTTTCCAATGACTTTTAATAGTTTGTTTGTTTTCTATGATAAGATATCATGCTGCAGCCGACTGACCAATTGCAGAAGTTTGGATTAACTCTGCTACATCTGTACTTCTTCCTGCTGAATCCACTCTTGGCTTTGTCTGAAAAAAACTACAGCAAAATCTGCAACAGAGCAGCTTTTCCGCAATATGGTGCCTCAGTCTACATGTATTGGAAATTTTTCACCTGGATTTTTAGTAATTGCTAAAACAAAAAGTTGCAATAGCATTGCTTGCAGGGGCCTATTGCAACCTTTTGTTTTTGTAATTGTATTGCAGTCACAGCAAAGTGCACCTGTATTTCTTGTTCATATTGTTTGGCGGTGCTGACCAACTTGTCTGTTTGTTGCATTGGACTTTTAGTAATGCCACAAACAAAATCTGCTGCAAAAATATGTAGCATGCTACTAATTTGTGACACAAGTACCAAGGATTGGCCTCATAGAATAACAATGGATTTAATCCTGGTGCAGATCTGCTGCACATCTGTAGCACATCCATGGTAAATTTGTTTCTGCAATTATTCCTAAAGTAAAATATATGTTGGCTGCAAGATGTAGACACATGATCATAACCTTTCATACAACAGATTTAAAAGGTGCCAGATGGACACCATTGACTTATAAGGGTGCATTGGCTTTACATTCAGGTTTCTGTCATTTTGTCAGCAAGAATGGTGCTACAATCTGCTTTTGCTATTAAAGGGAGTCTTTCAGTCAGCATATCAACCCAGCCCCTAAGATAGATAGCTTATGGTCACCTGAAGCAAACTTTATTCGAACTTCCTCCTGTGAATTGGTACCCCCATTGCCAAGATATCACTGTTTTTGTCAATATACAAATGAGATCTTAGGAGTATTGCCACTTACCTCTTTCAATAGAGAGACAGATTCACAAGGGGAATCCTACCTATCTGTGGAGCTAGGCTGATATTCTGGCTTCAGTCAGACTTACTTTAAAACTGACATAATGCCATACAAATGCATTTATGCCATACAAAACCATTGATTTCAAGGTGCTTATTTAGGGTTTTTTGGGGGACATATGGAAGCATGTTCTTTTTTATTATTACCGATGCTGATGCATCACATCAATGAAAGTCTATGGGTCCATGGAAAAAAAAAACTGATGACATCTGTGTAGAAATACAAAGTATAGAAGGTGAAACACAGATGTGAAAAGCAAATCGACCACAGACAACACAACACCCTTAAATGAGCAGGGTGAATAGCATGAACCTCACAAATCCATGTATTCGGATGTATGAAAGAGGCCTAACTTTCCAAAACATTCTTGCTTACTTATGGAGGGCTAAGCAAAAGCTAATGGTATGGTTAACAACAGACTCAACCTCTTATGTGCTCAATGGGTAGAAAATATGGTTCAATGTACACCCAGGTAAACCCTAGTGTGATCGGTGGTTAACAAATGCTCACAGGAAAGGAGAAAATTAAGAAAATTTATTTGAGCAACCTGTATGCACCATATATACTGATCTTAGCCCTACATGTGTTCTAACAGAACTTTAGTTACAGGTCCAATTCATGTCCCTTTCCCTGTATATCCTTAACCCAACCTACCTAGCATGGTGCCCAGCAACATCAACTGTGATGTAGATCAGTGCCACCACTGCTAACACTTTCATATATAAGGGGAACAATGGTTAGTAGTGTTGCATTGCAGCACTGGGGTCCTCTGGGTACTCCAGTTTCCTCCCACTTGCCAAAAACATACTGATAGGTAAATTGGCTACCCATAAAAACAAGTGACCCTTGTGGATGTTGGAGATAAGAATCTGTATGGTCAGCCACTAAATCCCCAACTCCACAATGCTCCTTTTGAATCCCCTGCGTGAAAAAACACGTATTACAAATGTTTGTCATTGATATCATTGTCATATATCCTATCCTTGTCCTTGTCCAAAATTAGCCAATGCATTGTCTACACATCAAGGGAATCCCTGGAAAGTGGGCAATAACATGTGTACACATGCAGGGAATTGAAAGCATCCCATTCCTCCCACAGAAGGGCACCAGACGTCACCGAGGAGGCGGAGACAAAGTGCCGATCGCCACAAGGAGGCCCAAAAGAGGTGAGTGTGAATTTCTTCTTCACATCGCCCCTGGGTCTCCACCTATTATACTCCGGGGTCTGAAGAGACCCCAGAATATAATATTGCTTTCACTTTGACAAAACTTCAGCTGTGTTTCCCTTAGAGGGCTAGAAATTGGATAGATAGGTTTCTAGTAGCCCTGAGTGTCCTGTACTATTTTTAAGCCATTTTAAGGTGTGTTTTGTATAGAACTTGTTCGACTCAAAACAAATCTTGGACCTGAGCAACCTGAACCTGAAACAAAACAAATCTTGAGAGGTTCGCCCATCTCTATTTGATACTGTGGAGTCCCACATTGATGTGATCTATTTTATGCCTCCAAAGTCTACTTCTGAAAATGTCTACATTTGAGCCTATCCCCCATATTTCTCCACTTCCTGATGTCTCAGCAGACACATACCTGATACTTCTTTCCTGTATCTAACCACGTTTTGCCTGCTCTTTGGTGTTGTGCACCAGTTTTTCTCTGGCCCCTGGACAGCTGCCACTTACACTGGGAACACTCTGAGAGGAAGCGACCTTGTTGTCTCCCCACAGCAAAGTCCGGATCCTTCTACAGGGGTTAAAGGGTGAATACCAGGGAGGCTACTTAAACACTGCCCTGGCAGCGGTGACAAATATTTTATCATCCTCATCCAGGATGTACTGCAAAAGGACGACAATGAAGAGATGCAAAGAAGAATATAAGACCTACACTTCTACAGAGGTCAGCAAGCTTAGATCCGTTCTTATACAGGATGTCGATGATGTCCCTGGTGTTGTAGACTGCACATGAAGTTCTGAAAAAGACATGGTGCAGATTTCTGAAGACTGATGTTACTCATGCCAGTATCCATGGCCCTGGAGCTGGTGGAAGGTGCGCCTCATATGTGATTAAGTGCACCACTCCTAATAAATGAGGTTGTGCGCCTTAGAGGAAATGTACACAATATGCCAACAATACTCTTTTTACTGTTGGTCCATTAGCCCTTTGCAAAAGTCTTAAAGGGTTTTTCCCAAGTTTTGTATTTCATCAATTTCTGGCACTCCCATTGAAAAAAATGGAGTGGTGCGTGCACTGCCCGGCCACTTCTCCATTTATGAGTGATCCTGTGGGGGTCTGTGGATAGAGGTTAAATTGCTTTGGTGGGAAAACCCCTGTAACTATGACTATCACTAAACTCTCACTAAGCTTTCACTAAGAAATGAAGCGGTTGGATTTTCAGTAAGTTTACAGTATGTGGTGGTGTGAGACAAGATATTCAGACATATTTGTTTATAATCTAGAAGATCCTTGAGAATAGTGTCACCCCCCTTTATTGGAAGACTTGATATTAATATCTCTGTCTTTTTCAAACTAGAGATGGTTTTTATTGTGTTCATAACTTCAGTTCCTGCAGTTTAGATTTAACCATATGTAGGTCAACATTAATGTTGTTGCCTATAGGAAGCATTTTTGTTGATCTGGGTGTAAGATCTGTAAACTGATGCACCCTATGACTCTTTACCCTCTTTCACTAATGGAGACTAAGAGGTTAACATCCCCCAGTTCTTCCAAGTTGATAGAGAGAATACAGGCCAATAAGTGAGAACACAAGTGACATAGGGTTGTTAAATATACAAATAGATCATTGCATCATCAATGTGTCCAAAAGTAAGAGACTCTACTTTGTGACCCAATTAAAGTGGTAGGTTTTCTTGGGTGAATGATCTGTTTACTTAGGCAGAAGTTCTTAAGAAGAAAGGCTTGAAAAAGCGCATGTGCGTGAAACAACTCGTTGCCATGCCTTTAGGGCATCTTCCTCTCTCCCATTGATAGGGATGTTTTTATGGACGTTCTTTGAATAAAAGTCTACCTTTTAATACAAGTCCAGGTGAGTGCCTCCCATTTTCTTATCTTTATACATGTATGTGTATATATATATTATACTTATACACATGCAGAAACAGGGATATGGTCAAAGTAGATATACTGACCAGTAGTCTGTCCAGGCAGTTTCTGTCTTATCTCTGTTGTGAGCTCTTGTCCCCGTTTTATCCTTGGTAATCATTTATCACTTTTTAGGCCTTTTTTTTTTTTTTCTTTTGTTTGAGTTATTGTCATCCAAGATGTCAGTCTTCAAAGTCCATCCATGGTTGATGATTAGGCTCCACACATATAAATGTGTGCATTGTAGCACACTGACCCATTATTTTCTATGGCCCTATGATCAATTTTATGTATTATCACAGGTCCATGTAGGGGGCCGTAAGCCAGAGGCAAAACTCAGGAGAGGCCATATTCCTGCCTGTTTTGCAGCCTGGGCTCACTAGAGAAAAGAAATGGGTCCAAGGAAGGCATGGACAGCGCACAATATCATCCACATGCCATCCAAGCTGCTTTTCCACAGACCTTATAATGAACACGTTTGTCAGTTAAGGTTGCAGTTTCCCTAAAACATTTTATTAGGAACATTTTGGTTGGATTTAACAAAGTAGTACTTACATAAATCCTTAAAATATAGTCTAACTTTGCAGGGATGACTAGGGACAGGGTCTGTCCTGTCTCCTCAATTAGTGAATGACTTCACCCCACCCCACCTTCATCTTTCAGTCCTTTTTTTTTTTTTTTTTTTATGTGGACCTCACATAAATACAGAATTTTAATACATATTTTAGAAAATAGAAGAATCCTTCCTGGACAGTATTTGGAGTCTTAGTGCTGTGTGCAACCATAGTCATAGAAGGTGGTAAGAAGACAACGTTTCTTTGTTATTATTGTGCCTGTTTTTTGTATGGCCGCAGTTTATTGGTGCATGTTTTGTTTGCTTATGATACAGCGGTATGAATATGGAGGCTTAGAGCTTACACTGGCACTGTGAACTAGACCTTCTTGGTTTCTTCATTATTTAGATATTTGGTCAAATGGATGACATTTTTATGATCTATATTAAAAGTTAAGTTTTAACAAATTGCCACAAAATAATGCTCCAAGCCACAAACAGGACTTGCAGCAGTTTACGATCCCTAGCCCTAAAAATGCTTTTTTTTGCTCATATAGTATAAATGGTATTTCATAAATTTTATTTTCCAGTAATGTAATTTTAGCTTCTGTAGTTTACTGTAGTAGCAGAATGTTAGGGAATCTTTTACAATTTTCACGGATGCAGGTTTGTTACAATGTATATTGGTTATGTAAACTAGAATGTTTATAATCACTGACAACAAGAATAGAGTAATTGGATACAATTATGGATAAAACATGTGTTAGGGGGACACCTATCTACAGATAAGACCAGAGAACGGATTTTACAGAGATTCTATTGGCCAAGTTGTTATAAAGATATTGAAAATTACTGTATGTCTTGTCCTACTTGCCATGTAAATGCTCCTGTCAAACACTTCAGAAGTCCTTTGGTGCCCCTGACCATCATTGAAGTTCCGTTCGAATGGATTGCCATGGATATCGTAGGGCCCCTGGTAAAAGCGGCCAGAGGGCATCAGTACATCTTGGTAATCCTGGACTATGCTACCAGGTATCCAGAGGCAATACCTTTGAGGAACCCCACTGCCAAATGTATTGCTAAAGAATTGTTCCATATATGCACTAGGGTGGGAATTCCCAATGAGATATTAACAGACCAAGGTACACCATTCATGTCTAAGGTCATGAAGGAATTGTGTAAGGTGTTGAAGATCAGGCAGTTGAGGACGTCTGTATACCATACTCAAACCGATGGCCTAGTAGAAAAGTTCAATAATACTTTAAAAGCTATGTTAAAAAAAAGCTGTTGAAAAAGATGGAAAAGATTGGGATTGTCGGTTACCTTATTTGCTGTTCTCAATTAGGGAAGTTACTCAAGCCTCTACAGGTTTCTCCCCATTTGAGCTCCTGTACTGTAGACATCCCCAGGGTCTCTTGGACCTAGCCAAGGAAACATGGGAATCTGAGTCCACCCCATACAAAAGTGTAATTGAACATGTTGCTCAAATGCAGGAGAGGATCTCCAAGGTAATGCCCCTAGTGAGGGACATTTGCAAAAGGCGCAAGAAGCGCAAAAGAGAGTGTACAATCGTTCTGCCAGGATTATAGAATTCAGCCCCGGTGACCGGGTCTTAGTACTAGTTCCCACTGTGGAAAGCAAGTTCCTGGCTAAGTGGCAGGGGCCTTTTGAGATCCTGGAGAAAGTTGGGGAAGTAAAATATAAAGTGCACCAACCCGGTAAAAGAAAACCAGTACAGATTTATCATGTAAATCTGATCAAACCCTGGAGAGAAAGGGAATCAATGGCTGCCCTGGTCTGTCCACCCACCGTTGCTGAGTCAGAGTACCACAAAGTGGGAATAGCTGAAACTTTGTCCTTTTCACAAAAACAGGAAACTAAAGAGTTTTTACTGCGTAACAGAGAAATGTTTTCGGGCCTACCAGGGTGTACCACTGTTATTGAGCATGAAATCGTTACTGAACCACTTGTAAAGGTAACGGTAAAACCTTACAGGGGCTCTTAGTGGAGGTTGCAGTGTTCCACTATATGCATTACTGACAGGTGATTGGGATTGTTTTGGCTATAATACATATCATTCATTGCAATGGGCATGCATTGCCAGTAGGTGTTTGGGATTGTTGTGTTTATATTATATAGATATCATCTATAAACTGCATGGTGACATGTATTAACAATTAACCGAGTATATATTTTTAACACAGCCTTGCTTTATAACTACTATATACATTGGCATAAGCATGTCCCTTCCAACTATTGCATTACTAGGGGTCTTCATGTAATATATGTATGTACTAATATAAGACCTATTGTTATATGTATGCTATATATATATATATATATATATATATATATATATATATATATACATACAGTGATGGCCAAAAGTATTGGCACCCCTGCAATTCTGTCAGATAATACTCAATTTCTTCCAGAAAATGATTGCAATCACAAATGCTTTGGTAATAATATCTTCATTTAATTTGTCTTCAATGGAAAACCACAAAGAATTATCAAAAAGCCAAATTGGATATAATTCCACACCAAACATAAAAAGGGGGTGGACAAAAGTATTGGCGCCCTTTGAAAAATCATGTGATGCTTCTCTAATTTGTGTAATTAATAGCATCTGTTACTTACCTGTGGCACATAACAGGTGGTGGCAATAACTAAATCACACTTGCAGCCAGTTGAAATGGATTAAAGTTGACCCAACCTCTGTCCTGTGTCCTTGTGTGTACCACATTGAGCATGGAGAAAAGAAAGAAGACCAAAGAACTGTCTGAGGACTTGAGAAGCAAAATTGAGAGGAAGCATGAGCAATCTCAAGGCTACAATTCCATCTCCAAAGACCTGAATGTTCCTGTGTCTACCGTGCGCAGTGTCATCAAGAAGTTTAAAGCCCACGGCACTGTGGCTAACCTCCCTAGATGTGGACGGAAAAGAAAAACTGACGAGAGATTTCAACGAAAGATTGTGCGGATGGTGGCTAAAGAACCTCGACTAACATCCAAACAAGTTCTAGCTGCCCTGCAGTCCGAGGTCATGGGTCTTCCAGCAGGACAATGACCCAAAACACACTTCAAAAAGCACTAGAAAATGGTTTGAGAGAAAGCACTGGAGACTTCTAAAGTGGCTAGCAATGAGTCCAGACCTGAATCCCATAGAACACATGTGGAGAGATCTCAAAATGGCAGTTTGGAGAAGACACCCTTCAAATCTCAGGGACCTGGAGAAATTTGCCAAAGAAGAATGGTCTAAAATTCCAGCAGAGCATTGTAAGAAACTCATTGATGGTTACCGGAAGCGGTTGTTCGCAGTTACTTTGTCTAAAGGTTGTGCTACCAAGTATTAGGCTGAGGGTGCCAATACTTTTGTCCGGCCCATTTTTGGAGTTTTGTGTAAAATGATCAATGATTTGACTTTTTTTTTTTTTCATTCTCTTTTGTGTTTTTTTTCATTGCAAGCAAAATAAATGAAGATATTATTACCAAAGCATTTGTGATTGCAATCATTTTCTGGAAGAAATTGAGTATTATCTGACAATTACAGGGATACCAATACTTTTGGCCAGCACTGTATATATATATATATATATATATATATATATATATATATATATATATATATATATATATACACACAGTACAGACCAAAAGTTTGGACACGCCTTCTCATTCCAAGGGTTTCCTGTATTTTCATGACTATAAAAATTGTAGATTCACACTGAAGGCATCAAAACTATGAATTAACACATGTGGAATTATATACTTCACAAAAAAGTGTGAAACAACTGAAAATATGTCTTATATTCTAGGTTCTTCAAAGTAGCCACCTTTTGCTTTGATTACTGCTTTGCACACTCTTGGCATTCTCTTGATGAGCTTCAAGAGGTAGTCACCTGAAATGGTCTTCCAACAGTCTTGAAGGAGTTCCCAGAGATGCTTAGCACTTGTTGGCCCTTTTGCCTTCACTCTGCGGTCCAGCTCACCCCAAACCATCTCGATTGGGTTCAGGGCTGGTGACTGTGGAGGCCAGGTAATCTGGCGTAGCACCCCATCACTCTCCTTCTTGGTCAAATAGCCCTTCCACAGTCTGGAGGTGTGTTTGGGGTCATTGTCCTGTTGAAAAATAAATGATGGTCCAACTAAATGCAAACCGGATGGAATAGCATGCCGCTGGAAGATGCTGTGGTTACCATGCTGGTTCAGTATTCCTTCAATTTTGAATAAATCCCCAACAGTGTCACCAGCAAAGCACCCCCACACCATCACACCTCCTCCTCCATGCTTCACGGTGGGAAACAGGCATGTAGAGTCCATTCCTTCACCTTTTCTGCGTCGCACAAAGACACGGTGGTTGGAACCAAAGATCTCAAATTTGGACTCATCAGACCAAAGCACAGATTTCCACAGGTCTAATGTCCATTCCTTGTGTTCTTTAGCCCAAACAAGTCTCTTCTGCTTGTTGCCTGTCCTTAGCAGTGGTTTCCTAGCAGCTATTTTACCATGAAGGCCTGCTGCACACAGTCTCCTCTTAACAGTTGTTGTAGAGATGTGTCTGCTGCTAGAACTCTGTGTGGCATTGACCTGGTCTCTAATCTTAGCTGCTGTTAACCTGCGATTTCTGAGGCTGGTGACTCGGATGAACCTATCCTCCGCAGCAGAGGTGACTCTTGGTCTTCCTTTCCTGGGGCGGTCCTCATGTGAGCCAGTTTCTTTGTAGCGCTTGATGGTTTTGGCCACTGCACTTGGGGACGCTTTCAAAGTTTTCCCAATTTTTCGGACTGACTGACCTTCATTTCTTAAAGTAATGATGGCCACTCGTTTTTCTTTACTTAGCTGCTTTTTTCTTGCCATAATACAAATTCTAACACTCCATTCAGTAGGACTATCAGCTGTGTATCCACCTGACTTCTGAACAACACAACTGATGGTCCCAACCCCATTTATAAGGCAAGAAATTCCACTTATTAAACCTGACAGGGCACACCTGTGAAGTGAAAACCATTTCAGGTGACTACCTCTTGAAGCTCATCAAGAGAATGCCAAGAGTGTGCAAAGCAGTAATCAAAGCAAAAGGTGGCTACTTTGAAGAACCTAGAATATAAGACATATTTTCAGTTGTTTCACACTTTTTTGGTAAGTATATAATTCCACATGTGTTAATTCATAGTTTTGATGCCTTCAGTGTGAATCTACAATTTTTATAGTCATGAAAATACAGAAAACTCTTGGAATGAGAAGGTGTGTCCAAACTTTTGGTCTGTACTATGTATATGTGTATATATATATATATATATATATATATATATATATATATATATATATATATTCCTTCCTGTTGGTGTTTTATGGGTTGCCCTGTGACCTCCACTCTTAAAGACCATATACTTTTTAGATGATTTTAAATTGTTGTTTTTCATTTTTTTCTTTATTAATAAAATTCTATTTTATACATTTGAAATTGTGTTTTGGTATATATTGTTTATTGAGCGTTGATACCAGATAGGAGATTTAGGTAATATAGGGGTTCTCTATCGCTAATTTATTGCTAGTGTAGAGAAGATTGTAGGATTAAAACCTTACAGGATACCTGAGGCCCGTAGGCAGATTGTTTCAGAGGAGGTCCAGAGGATGTTGTCCCTGAGAGTAATTGAGGTGTCCAAGAGCGAGTGGTCTAGCCCAATTGTACTGGTTCCCAAACCCAGTGGTACTTGGTGACTCTGTAATGACCCCTGGAAGCTTAATGAGGTTTCAAAAATGGATGCCTACCCTATGCCCTGGGTAGATGAGCTCATTGAAAGGTTGGGCCCAGCTAGGGGAAAAAAGTATTTAGTTAGCCAGCAATTGTGCAAGTTGTCCCACTTAAAAAGATGAAAGGACTGTAATTGACATCATAGCTAGATCTCAACTATGAGAGACAAAATGAGAAAACAAATCCAGAAAATCACATTGTCTGATTTTTTTAAAGAATTTATTTGCAAATTATGGTGGAAAATAAGTATTTGGTCAATAACAAAAGTTCATCTCAATACTTTGTTATATATCCTTTGTTGGCAATGATAGGTCAAACGTTTTCTGTTAGTCTTCACAAGGTTGGCACACACTGTTGCTGGTATGTTGGCCCATTCCATCATGCAGATCTCCTCTAGAGCAGTGATGTTTTGGGGCTGTTGCTGGGCAACACAGACTTTCAACTCCCTCCAAAGGTTTTCTATGGGGTTGAGATGTGGAGTCTGGCTAGGCCACTCCATGATCTTGAAATGCTTCTTACGAAGCCACTCCTTCGTTGCCCTGGCGGTGTGCTTGGGATCATTGTCATGCAGAAAGACCCAGCCATGTTTCATCTTCAATGCCCTTGCTGATGGAAGGAGGTTTGCACTCAAAAGCTCAAGATACATGGCCCCATTCATTCTTTCATGTACACGGATCAGTCGTCCTGGTCCCTTTGCAGAGAAACAGCCCCAAAGCATGATGTTGCCACCCCCATGCTTCACAGTAGGTATGGTGTTCTTTGGATGCAACTCAGCATTCATTCTCCTCCAAACACAACAAGTTCTACTTTGGTTTCATCTGACCATATGACATTCTCCCAATACTCTTCTGGAACATCCAAATGCTCTCTAGCAAACTTCAGTCGGGCCCGGATATGTACTGGCTTAAGCAGGGGGACACGTCTGGCACTGCAGGATCTGAGTCCCTGGTGGCGTAGTGTGTTACTGACAGTAACCTTTGTTACGTTAGTCCCAGCTTTCTGCAGGTCTTTCACTAGGTCCCCCGTGTGGTTCTGGGATTTTTGCTCACCGTTCTTGTAATCATTTTGACTCCACGGGGTGAGATCTTGCGTGGAACCCCTGATCGAGGGAGATTATCAGTGGTCTTGTATGTCTTCCATTTTCTAATTATTGCTCCCACAGTTGATTTCTTCACACCAAGCTGCTTGCCTATTGCAGATTCAGTCTTCCCAGCCTGGTGCAGGTCTACAATTTTGTTTCTGGTGTCCTTCCACAGCTCTTTGGTCTTCACCATAGTGGAGTTTGGAGTGTGACTGTTTGAGGTTGTGGACAGGTGTCTTTTATACTGATAACAATTTCAAACAGGTGCCATTACTGCAGGTAATGAGTGGAGGACAGAGGAGCCTCTTAAAGAAGTTACAGGTATGTGAGATCCAGAAATCTTGCTTGTTTGTATGTGACTAAATACTTATTTTCCACCATAATTTGCAAATAAATTCTTTAAAAATCAGGCAATGTGATTTTCTAGATATGTTTTCTCATTTTGTCTTTCATAGTTGAGGTCTACCTATGATGACAATTACAGGCCTCTCTCATCTTAAGTGGGAGAACTTGCACAATTGGTGGCTGACTATACTTTTTTTTTTTTTTTTTTTTTTTTTTTCCCCACTCTATATAACCACCTTAGATTTCACAAAAGGTTATTGGCAGATATCGCTAGCCAAGGACGCCCGAGAAAAAACTGCGTTTTCTACTCCTGAAGGCTGTTTTCATTACGTTAGGATGCCTTTTGGTTTGAAGGGAGCCCCGGCCACCTTTCAAAGAGCAATGGATGAGATCCTCAATCCACACGAGTTCTGTAGCAGCCTACCTAGACGATTGTCATCTATAGTCTAGACTGGGAAAGCCATTTAAACAAAGTTCAGGCTGTCTTGGATGCCCTTAGGGAGGCGGGGTTCACTGCCAATCCTGAAAAATGTGCCATAGGCATGGAACAAGCAAAATATTTAGGTTATGTTGTGGGGAGGGGTATGATTAAACCCCAGAACAATAAAGTAGATGCCATGCAAAATTGGCCCCGTCCCCTCACAAAAAAGCAGGTAAGGGCTTTTTTAGGTATTGTAGGCTATTAACAGCGATCTGTGCCTAATTTCGCCAGTATGGCAGCACCTTTGTCAGACCTCACTAAGGGAAAAAACTCAGTGATGGTTCGCTGGTTACCAGAGGCAGAAAGGGCCTTTCAAGATCTAAAAATAGCCCTCTGCAGACAGCTGATCCTAATAGCCCCGGATTTCTCAAAGAACTTTATAGTCCAAACAGATGCCTCAGAGGTTGGCTTAGGAGTTGTCATGTCAAAGGGAGGTTAATGGGGAAGAACATCCTGTTATGTATCTAAACCGAAAGCTAAACTCAGCCGAGAGGAATTATTATATTGCCGAAAGGGAGTGTCTGGCTGTAAAATGGGCTCTAGACTCCTTGAGGTATTACCTGCTGCAAAGAAAATTCAGACTGGTCTCAGATCATGCACCCTTAAAATGGATGAGTAGAAATAAGGCCAATAACGCGAGGGTGACACACTGGTTCTTGGCTTTCGAAGGATTTTGACTTTGTAGTTGAGCATAGACCAGGAAAGGCCCATGTGAATGCAGATGACTTGTCAAGGGTTCACTGTCTTTTCTTTGCCCGCCGGCGGGATATGTAGGGAACCAGAAGGTAAAATGGTGGATACCTTCCGCTAAGATGGCTGGTATCCACAATGTGACTAACTGGAGTCTGGGTTCAGCTTTTGGGAGATAGTTGCAACCCAAGTCTATACTCCAATCCAGGTGTTCTAAGGTTCAGTTTGGAGTCTTAAAGCTGAACAAGAAATAAGGGTGTGGTGTTCTTCTGAGAGTAGCTGTGAGCTGCAAGCAGGGTTGGACTGGCCCACCGGGGAACCGGTGAATCCACCGGTGGGCCCCGAGCCCCGACTATTAGTCCTCATGTCATGGGGGCCCGATCGGGATGATCTGGGCCCTGACCAGAGGCGTAACGATCGCGGTCACAGGGTGTGGTGCCCGTGGCCAGCTGGAGATAGCCGGGGCCCCGGACCACTATGATAGCGGTAGGGGAAAGCCTGGTTCCCCGACCGCTAAACATACTGTTATTGGAAAGGGGCCCTGGCATATTGCAGGCCCGTTTCCAATAGATGGCAGGACACCCAGGGGAGGTGACTGAAAATAATAAATAGATATTCTCACCTCTCCTGGGCACAGCATCCTCCCCGGCGCTCTTCCGTCATGATTGAAGCCATGCGGTCACATGGGGGCGCGGCCGCGTAATGACGTCAGTGCGCCCCCACGTGACCGCTGAGGCCCAATTACAGACCTCAGCAGCGACGTCAGAAAAGGGCCTGAAGACGACAGGATGGAGCGAGGATGCCAAGGAAAGGTAAGGCAAGGTGAGTATGAATGTCTGTTATTTTTAATCACTTCCCCTGGGCCTCCGATTATTATACTCTGGGGTCTGAGGAGACCGTTATATAGCTGTTACCCCTCATTGTAATCCTGCCTGTGATGCTAATGAGATGACTAGGGATGGGCAAACCGATTTATTTTAGAACCGGATTCGAACTAAAATTTCCAAAATCTTTTAGTTTGCCCAAACACAAAACTTTTGGGTTTTGTCTCCCACAAAACACTGCTATACTCTGGAGTCTCATTAGAGGAGGAGGTGAGGGAAAATAAACTGTTCAAAAGTTTAGGGTCACTTAGAAATTTCCTTATTTTTGAAAGAAAAGCACATTTTTTTTTCAATGAAGATAACATTAAATGAATCAAAAACACTCTATACATTAATGTGGTAAATGACTATTCTAGCTGCAAATGGCTGGTTTTTAATGCAATATCTACATAGGTGTATAGAGGCAGATTTCCAGCAACCATCACTCCAGTGTTCTAATGGTACATTGTGTTTGCTAACTATGTAAGAAGGCTAATGGATGTTTAGAAAACCCTTGTGCAAGTATGTTAGCACAGCTGAAAACAGTTTTGCTGGTTAGAGAAGCTATAAACTGACCTTCCTTTGAGCTAGTTGAGAATCTGGAACGTTACATTTGTTGGTTCGATTAAACTCTCAAAATGGCCAGAAAAAGAGAACTTTCATGTGTAACTCTACAGTCTATTCTTGTTCTTAGAAATGAAGGCTATCCCATGCGAGAAATTGCCAAGAAACTGAAGATTTCCTCCCTTCAGAGGACAGCACAAACAGGCTCTAACCAGAGTAGAAAGAGAAATGGAAGGCCCTGCTGCGCAACTGAGCAACAAGACAAGTACATTAGTTTGTCAAATCGACGCCTCACAACTCCTCAACTGGCAGCTTCATTAAATAGTACCCGCAAAACGCCAGTGTCAACGTCTACAGTGAAGAGGTGACTCAGGGATGCTGGCCTTCAGGACAGAGTGGCCTAGAAAAAGCCATATCTGAGACTGGCTAATAAAAGGAAAAGATTAATATGGGCAAAAGAACACAGATATTGGACAGAGGAAGATTGGGAAAAAAGAGTTATGGACAGACGAATGGAAGTTTGAGGTGTTTGGATCACACAGAAGAACATTTGTGAGACGCAGAACAACTGAAAAGATGATGGAAGAGTGCCTGACACCATCTGTCAAGCATGCTTGTGATGGTCTGGGGTTGCTTTGGTGCTGGTAAAGTGGGAGATTTGTACAAGGTTTAAAGGGATTTTGAATAAGGAAGGCTATCACTCCATTTTGCAACGCCATCCCATACCCTGTGGACAGCGCTTGATTGGAGCCAATTTCATCCTACAACAGGACAATGACCCAAAGCACACCTCCAAATTATGCAAGAACTATTTAGGGAAGAAGCAGGCAGCTGGTATTCTATCTGTAATGGAGTGGCCAGCGCAGTCACCAGATCTCAACCCCATTGAGCTGTTGTGGGAGCAGCTTGACCGTATGGTACGCAAAAAGTGCCCATCAAGCCAATCCAACTTGTGGGAGGGGCTTCTGGAAGCATGGGGTGAAATTTCTCCAGATTACCTCAGCAAATTAACAGCTAGAATGCCAAAGGTCTGCAATGCTGGAATTGCTGCAAATGGAGCATTCTTTGACAAAAGCAAAGTTTGAAGGGGAAAATTATTATTTCAAATAATCATTATTTCTAACCTTGTCAATGTCTTGACTATTTTCTGTTCATTTTGCAACTCATTTGATAAATAAAAGTGAGAGTTTTCATGGAAAACACAAAATTGTCTGGGTGACCCCAAGCTTTTGAACGGTAGTGTATACTCACCTTGCCTCACCTCTCCTTGGCATCCAACAGTCGCCCGGCATCTTTAGGTCTCTGACATCATGTGCAATCACATGTCTCCCAATCACAGGCCTCAGTAGAGACCCCAGATAGAAGCTGGAAGAGGCCTGAAGAGGATGTTGGGAACAGCCAGATGCATCAAAGGTGCCCAGGAGAAGTGAGGAAAGATGGGTATAAGTGTTTATTTTTTCCCCTTGGCCTCCGCTATGGGGTCCGATGAGACCTCAGAGTATAACAATAGCACTTCTGGTTCTATCCAAACAAGTTTGGTACAAAATGAACTGGAGGGTCGAAGCTCATGAATAACCGCAAAATGTATCTTATGAAGTTTGCCCATCTCTAGAGATGACTCCTGAGAAGTCATCTCTACAATAGTAAGTGTTAGGATATTATAAACCTTTGAAGCCAGAAAAAGAACTTTCTGATTTCAGGATTTTTTTTTCCAAGTATAGATAGTAAGAAAAATATCACTAAAACTTCTTAAAATGTATTTAACAAAAAAACTTTATATAAATAATAGGTCATTTTCTGATGATACATTCCATTTTAAATGGTTATCTCATAAGGACAACGGCTTTACAAATGGAATCCATGTCAGCGATCGTCTTAGTCTAGCTCCTTTAACCCTGACATTCAGCTGTATTTGTCAGAAGATGTGTCTAGCTAGAGAAAGATGAGCTATGCAAGAGTTATGTAGCATCACATTGTAGCCATTAAAATGAACAATTCATGGACAAGCCTAGTCTACCAGTAGATTTCCACTATATAGATTTCTTCCAGGTAGCACATTTAGCCTAATATTACACTCTTGTGCGCCTTGTTCTGAAATGACAGTTTCAGAACATTTCTCTAGAAGAAGCAGGTCTAAGATCCTGTAACTTTTTAGATAGACATATCATTCTGAAGGATGTTTTTCTCTGTAAACCATAGAATGTGTTTGTTCTTCATGGAATTCCTTAGTGGCGCACAGCATGAAAAAAGCAACAATTGACCAATAATCTCAGATGTACAGCACATTGTTGTACACGAATGGCCAGTTCTAATGGGAATATGTTGATTATAGTCTGGTCTGCATTTTTCTAAAGTAAGTAAAGGAACAAAACACAAGGTGAAAAGTTGCTAAAGAAGACAAACTAAGCTTGTGACAAACACCCTGAGGCTGAGGCCCCACGTTGCGGAAACACAGCTTTTTTTTGGTTGCAATTTTTGCTGCGATTTTTTTTTTTTTTTTTTGAGCCAAAGCCAAGAATGGCTACAACAGGAATGGGAAATATATAGGAATTGCTTATACTTCTACCTTCTGCTAAATACACTTCTGGCTTTAGCTCAAGAAACCACAGCAAAATCTGCAACAAGTGACAGTTCTGTAAACACTTGGGTTTGTTTAGGCAGTTGAAAAGTAAAGTAAATTACTAGTAGTAAGCAGGGCAAACGCTGGGTGAACCTGAGGGCTTGACATGCAGACAACTTAACACTCCCAATACTTGTACCCTGTTACTATTTTTATAAAAATGCCTCTTTTTTTCTTCTATAGGTAAGCAAGGGAACCTTTCAAACTGCATTAAAGTAACCGTTCCCCGGTTCTCAATTTTTTTTCTACTGGGTCCTTTATCATCCAGCACGTGATGGTGCCTAGACCTCACTACTATGCCAAAATAAAAATATTGTACAAATTCGCCTTTCATTTATCGCGTAAAAAAGTACAAAAGTAAAGAAATTGTCTAGGATCAAAAAAAAAAGTGCTTGGAATGTTTTAATATTTAAAAAAAAAGAATACATTGCTATCTGTTCAGTTCCCCTTCACACGAGAGCTGCTGCTGCTTTGGTGGTGCAGCTTGTCTTTGTTGACTGGTTCGTAAGCAGGGGCGTAAATACCGGGGTAGCGGTTGTCACAGGGCTCCGGGCCCCCTAATGTCCCGGGCCCTGTGGCAGCTGCTACCATGAACCCCGCAAACCAGTGGCATAACGATCGCGGTCTCAGGGGGTGCGACCGGGCCCGGCAGGGTATGGGGCCTGTGGCCAGCTGGAGATGGACCACTATGATAGCGGTCGGGGAAAGCCTGGTTTCCCCGACCGCTATACATACTGTTATTGGAAAGGGACCATGCCATATTGCAGGCCCCTTTGCAATAGATGGCAGGGCAGGGCACCCAGGGGAGGTGACTGAAAACAATAAATACATATTCTCACCTCTCCTGGGCACAGCGTCCTCTTCGGCGCTCTTCCATCATGTGACTGAGGCCTATGATTAGGCCCCAGTGGTCACATGGGCGCGGCCGGGTAATGACGGCAGTGCGACCCCAAAGTATAATAATAGCACCAAAGCGGAGGGGGGCTGTTAGAAACATATAATACTGTGTGGGGACCACTGTGGGGAGCATATACTACTGAGTGAGGGCAACTGTGGGGAGCATATAATACTGAGCGGGGGCCACTGTAGAGCATATAATACTGGGTGGGGGCCACTGTGGGGAGCATATAATACTGAGTTGGGACCACTGTGGGGAACATATAATACTGTGTGGGGGTCACTGTGGGGAGCATATAATACAAGGTGGGGGCCACTGTGGGGAGCATATAATACAGGGTGGGGGCCACTGTGGGGAGCATATAATACTGTGTGGGGGCCACTGTGGGGAGCATACTGTATAATACAGGGTGGGGGCTACTGTGGGGAGCATATAATACTGGGTGGGGGCCACTGTAGAACATATAATACAAGGTGGAGGCCACTGTGGGGAGCATATTATACTGTGTGGAGCCACTGTGGGGAGCATATAATACAGGGTGGGGGCCACTATGGGGAGCATATAATATTGGGTGGGGGTCAATGTAGAGCATATAATACAAGGTGGAGGCCACTGTGTGGAGCATATTATACTGTGTGGAGCCACTGTGGGGAGCATATTATACTGTTTGTGGGGGGAGCAATGTAGAACATATAATGCTATATGGGGGCCACTGTCGAGCATATTTTACTGTTTGGGGACCCGTAACCAGTTCGGGGGGGGGGAGGGGGGGTGCCATGTCAAATGTTCGCCTTGGGGCCCAGCCATTCCTAGTTATGCCACTGTTCATAAGTGATGCCAAATACGCACAAAACTGTTATAGTCAATCACTGGCCTCAGCAGTGATGTCTGGATGTCCAGCATGAGACTGCAGGAACCAGTGAGTGACTGCAGTGGCACATAAATGTAGTACAACAAAGACCAGCAGGGCCTACCATAGTGATGGTTCTCAGGTGGAGTGAAATAATTCAACTTTCATACAACTTCTGATTTCTAACAGCATTTGCATCATTAATACATTTTGTAATATACTTACTAACAAATTTTGTGAGAAATTCTGCATTTCTTTCTTTATTTTTTTTTTCTCCTCCATTGAGAGCTGTACCCTGCTTCTCACTGTATACAGGCTTTAGTGTAATGTACTTTTTAAACAAGTATGTAACATATATATATATATATATATATATATATATACAGTACAGACCAAAAGTTTGGACACACCTTCTCATTCCAAGAGTTTTCTGTATTTTCATGACTATAAAAATTGTAGATTCACACTGAAGGCATCAAAACTATGAATTAACACATGTGGAATTATATACTTAACAAAAAAGTGTGAAACAACTGAAAATATGTCTTATATTCTAGGTTCTTCAAAGTAGACACCTTTTGCTTTGATTACTGCTTTGCACACTCTTGGCATTCTCTTAATGAGCTTCAAGAGGTAGTCACCTGAAATGGTTTTCCAACAGTCTTGAAGGAGTTCCCAGAGATGCTTAGCACTTGTTGGCCCTTTTGCCTTCACTCTGCGGTCCAGCTCACCCCAAACCATCTCGATTGGGTTCAGGTCTGGTGACTGTGGAGGCCAGGTCATCTGGCATAGCACCCCATCACTCTCCTTCTTGGTCAAATAGCCCTTCCACAGTCTGGAGGTGTGTTTGGGGTCATTGTCCTGTTGAAAAATAAATGATGGTCCAACTAAACGCAAACCGGATGGAATAGCATGCCGCTGCAAGATGCTGTGGTAACCATGCTGGTTCAGTATTCCTTCAATTTTGAATAAATCCCCAACAGTGTTGCCAGCAAAGCACCCCCACACCATCACACCTCCTCCTCCATGCTTCACGGTGGGAACCAGGCATGTAGAGTCCATTCGTTCACCTTTTCTGCGTCGCACAAAGACATGGTGGTTGGAACCAAAGATCTCAAATTTGGACTCATCAGACCAAAGCACAGATTTCCACAGGTCTAATGTCCATTCCTTGTGTTCTTTAGCCCAAACAAGTCTCTTCTGCTTGTTGCCTGTCCTTAGCAGTGGCATTGACCTGGTCTCTAATTTGAGCTGCTGTTAACCTGCGATTTCTGAGGGTGGTGACTCGGATGAACTTATCCTCCGCAGCAGAGGTGACTCTTGGTCTTCCTTTCCTGGGGCGGTCCTCATGTGAGCCAGTTTCTTTGTAGCACTTGATGGTTTTGGCCACTGCACTTGGGGACACTTTCAAAGCTTTTTTTTCTTGCCATAATACAAATTCTAACACTCCATTCAGTAGGACTATCAGCTGTGTATTCACCTGACTTCTGACCAACACAACTGATAGTCCCAACCCCATTTATAAGGCAAGAATTCCCACTTATTATACCTGACAGGGCACACCTGTGAAGTGAAAACCATTTCAGGTGACTACCTCTTGAAGCTCCTCAAGAGAATGCCAAGAGTGTGCAAAGCAGTAATCAAAGCAAAAGGTGGCTACTTTTGAAGAACCTAGAATATAAGACATATTTTCAGTTGTTTCACACTTTTTTGTTAAGTATATAATTCCACATGTGTTAATTCATAGTTTTGATGCCTTCAGTGTGAATCTACAATTTTTATAGTCATGAAAATACAGAAAACTCTTGGAATGAGAAGGTGTGTCCAAACTTTTGGTCTGTACTGTATATATATATATATATATATATATATATATATAATATAATTTTTTTTTTTTTGCCCAACATTTTAGAAAAAAAGAGATTGAGAGACACTGCACATGCAAGGATTCTACATTGATCTATGCTTTTCAGAGAATTCTACAAAAATCAACACAAGGTTCTTAACATACATTTTGGTCAAGGTGTGTAAGTCTACTAGCCATTTCATGTCGGTCTCTGTATAGTGGGTCTTTACTACATCTTAGTCCTTTGACAGAGACCATTATGTAAGGTGAACTTTTTGAAATCTGTTCACATGGCACGGTGCTGCATGGCGTCTGCCTATGCTGTGGTACTGACTGTGGGGTGGGGTGGCCTGGAGCCTGGGGGCTTAGCTTGGAAGCAGAGGTGCTGTTCAGTCACTTTGTCACACCCCACCCTCCTCCCTATGGGCTCTGTGCAACAGTAGTGGCGATTACCATGCCATACCCAGTAACTTAGGCACCCACTATACAGAGCTCGCCATGAAGTAGCTAGTGAGCTCATATATCTTGAACAAAATGTATATTATCCTCTGCTGTCACAGGCATCTTCAAGACTGGTGTATAATAACTGTACAGTACATTGCTAAACAAAAGATTGGTTTATCCAGAGAAAGACCTGTTCAGGATATCATCACTCCTGTCAAAACTGCCTCCTTAGCTATACCTTATGAACAGCTCAAGAGGAGATGCCTGTTTCATGCCTGCATGGGTTAAACGTTGATGGACTGTAAAAATCTATCTTCCATTTCATACCACTTCACTTCTCGCTGCAGCTTTAGAATTAAGTGGACAATATTTCTATTTATTTTTCTGAGGTTAGATATGTATATCTAATATGCACATAGGTCTCCTCTCCATTATTTGGAGCATTGGACTGGAGCATCTTTATTTTTGCTCTGCCACTAGGATAATCGCATTTTGTTCCCATACACCTTGATCACTTGCTAAACACAGTTAGAATATTATATCATAAATGTTCCATACTGAGCCCATAAAAATATAAACTTTTTGCCGTGTTCTGAGCGTTAAATAAGCATTGGTGTATCATTGATGTGCATCCATGACCTTCACCTCCTCCCCACGCAATTTGTTAAGGCCAAGAGATGGAGATAACTGAGAGAATGCAGCCTCAAGCATCTTAAAAGTGATTTGTCCACCAGTTGTTCTGTTCAGTTGCTGTCGGGGTGTAATTCTGACATTAGATTAGAGAGAATAGTATGCATTTGTAGCCAGCTGCACTTTGCTTGCAGAAAATCTCCCCTTTGTGCTAGATAAGAAGAACATGGCAGTTCACAAAGAGCTGTGGATTTCTGCATTCAGATACACATAAGTAATGTTGATACCTTTCTTGAGATCTGACTTCGAGAACTGTTGGCAGCAACAGACTTTGGTGTTGGTTTTGTCTTACATCACATAAGGAGGCTCATGTTTCCTATTCTGTATTTTATGGTCAAGATGTGAAGTTTTCTGTGATGCTTAAAAGGACTGTATTGCCGAGTTCAAGCAGTGTGGTCTGTGTGAGAAGTAGATGGTCGCCATTAAGGGGATACCGATGTGCAATATATGGTTAAATTATTTTTAAAAAGTGCTCTACTTCTTTATACAAGCTATGTAAAGAGGACTTGTCACCTCTCCTGAAGTGTCTGTGTAGGTAAATAATTGGAGAAGATTCTTTCTAAAATACACCTTAGGTACACTATTGGCAGTAGTTTTCTAGCTTTATATGGAATTTACACAATTTGTCAGTATCAGAAATGTCCAGTATTGTGGTACTGGGCCATGTGGAGAGAACCCTGAGGGATAAAGTCTGAAACCCTACATTGCAAAAACTCAGCATTTTACAGTACCTGCAAAGTGAATGGGATTCTGGCTAATCCCATCCACACATTGCAGAAAAAATCTGCAGTTGAAAAGCTGTGTTTTTTCTAAAACGCTCACGCTTTTGAAAACCGCAGAATATCAATCATACCTGCAGAAACACTGGCGTTTTCCCTATAGGCATAATATGGGTAGAAAGTCCGCAGAAAAAAACTCAGCGAAAACACAATGAAAAACGCTGTGTAAAAAAAAAAAAAAAAGTGATGCGCTTCTGCTTCTTTTTTTTTCCACAGCATTTTTTTTTTTGCTGCGTTTCACTACGTGGGGCCTTAGCCTAAAGATATTTAATTTGTACAGACTTTCGACTTTATATTTATTATGATTATTTGCTGTATATTGGGAAAAAAACTGTACAGTATTGGTTTTGTTCCCTGATCAACACTTTAAACAAAAACTTTGCTATAACTTTCCATGACAACATCCTCTTGTCTAACTACCAAAGCAGTCTAAAACAGATGGCCTATATGAATGCCACCTAGGCATTTTTAAAGAGGTTTTATTTAGTATAATGTCCATATACAGTCATGGCCAAAAGTTTTGAGAATGATACAAATATTAATTTTTACAAAGTCTACTGCTTCAGTTTTTCTAATGGCAATTTGCATATACTCCAGAATGTTATAAAGAGTGATCAGCTTAACAGCAATTACTTGCAAAGTCAATATTTGCCTAGAAAATGAACTTTATCCCCCAAAACACATTTCAACATCATTGCAGCCCTGCCTTAAAAGGACCACCTAACATCGTTTCAGTGATTGCTCCATTAACACAGGTGTGGGTGTTGATGAGGACAGGGCTGGAGATCAATCTGTCATGATTAAGTAAGAATGACACCACTGGACACTTTAAAAGGAGGCTGGTGCTTGCCATCATTGTTTCTCTTCTGTTAACCATGGTTATCTCTAAAGAAACACGTGCAGTCATCATTGCACTGCACAAAAATGGCCTAACTGGGAAGAGTATTGCAGCTAGAAAGATTGCACCTCAGTCAACAATCTATCGCATCATCAAGAACTTCAAGGAGAGAGGTTCCATTGGTGCCAAAAAGGCTCCAGGGCGCCCAAGAAAGACCAGCAAGCGGCAGGACCGTCTCTTAAAAGTGTTTCAGCTGCGGGATCGGGCTACCAGCAGTGCAGAGCTTGCTGAGGAGTGGCAGCAGGCAGGTGTGAGTGCATCTGCACGCACTGTGAGGCGGAGAATCTTGGAGCAAGGCCTGGTCTCAAGGAGGGCAGCAAAGAAGCCACTTCTCTCCAGAAAAAACATCAGGGACAGACTGATATTCTGCAAAAGGTACAGGGAGTGGACTGCTGAGGACTGGGGTAAAGTCATTTTCTCTGATGAATCCCCTTTTCGATTGTTTGGAACATCTGGAAAACAGCTTATTCGGAGAAGAAGAGGTGAGCGCTACCACCAGTCTTGTCTCATGTCAACTGTAAAGCATCCTGAAACCATTCATGTGTGGGGTTGCTTCTCAGCCAAGGGAATCGGCTCTCTCACAGTCTTGCCTAAAAACACAGCCATGAATAAAGAATGGTACCAGAATGTCCTCCAAGAGCAACTTCTCCCAACCGTCCAAGAGCAGTTTGGCGCTCAACAATGCCTTTTCCAGCATGATGGAGCACCTTTCCATAAAGCAAAGGTGATAACTAAATGGCTCAGGGAACAAAACATAGAGATTTTGGGTCCATGGCCTGGAAACTCCCCAGATCTTAATCCCATTGAGAACTTGTGGTCAATCATCAAGAGACGGGTGGACAAACAAAAACCAACAAATTCAGACAAAATTAAAGCATTGATTCTGCAAGAATGGACTGCTATCAGTCAGGATTTGGTCCAGAAGTTGATTGAGAGCATGCCAGGGAGAATTGCAGAGGTCCTGAAGAAGAAGGGTCAACACTGCAAATATTGACTTGCTGCATTAACTCATTCTAACTGTCAATATAAGCTTCTGTTACTCATAATATGAATGCAATTATATTTCTGTATGTGATAAAAACATCTGACAAACACACATAAAAACCAGAGGGCAGCAGATCATGTGAAAATAGAATATTTGTGTCATTCTCAAAACTTTTGGCCATGACTGTATATGTGTCTTGATATGGTTAGCATCTCCAGATATTATTGTTTTGTGATATTATATTACAAAGTGATATGTTATATGTATCTATGTACAGTGCATTCTATGTTTTTCTTTTTTTCATATTCGCATGCTCTATCAAATGAGACTAAGTTTTCTGAAAAGTTTGTGACACAACTGTACATTTGGTATTGCTGTAACCATGTCAACCCGCTGAAAAGAACAATTCCCTGTCATTTTTACTACACAGTAAACCCCACTATACTCAGTCCCCAAAAATTATTACTAAAAACAAAATAAAACATTACATGTACACCAAAATTGTGCCATTTAAAAATATAACTTCTCAAGCAACAAAATAGCTTCCATATGACTGTTACAAAGAAATAAAAAGTTATGTTTTTAGAAAAGCGAACATGAAACATCCAAAAATGCAGCTTCTTTAAGATACTACAAATCGCATTGTTTGTTAAAAAAGAAATAGATGTTAACAAGTCTTGAAACCTCAAAACACCACAAACCAGTGAAGCAGTATTGTAATAGTACAGTATTTAACATTTTTAGTTTTTTCTTTTTTTTTCTAATATTACTGCTTAGCTTGATTTAGAATTTCTTAAGTGCATTTGACCATTTTAACGCAGGTCTTAAGGAAGAAACTAGTACACATCAAAGACTGTAAAGTAGCTATACTTGATAGCTTGGCGTTATTAACTATGACACATCAAGAATGCATCCTGTAAGTACTTACCAGGGTCATCCCTTCATGGTCACGTCATACGATCTGCTACTGATGGAGTCAATTTTTAATGACAATTTGCCGCAGCTTACTCTTTGAAAGCGGTAAGTATTCATTGATCTTCACTAATAATGCTAGAATACATTAGGCAGGCACTTGTCAGTCAAGGAGATGCATTTTTGGTGTTCAGCATAAGATAGATGTGATTAATATACAGTAATCTGCTGAAATTCTGTTCCATCTTTTCAGCTGCCAAACAATTGATTTTGGCAACTACTGTACGATGGAGATGTGTTTTCCATTTTAGTGCAGGCTCATTCCTGAAGATGTTTGAGAAAGTTGAATCATTTGGGGGTAGCTGAAGATGAGATAAAATTGGCTGCTGATTCTGCATACAGCTAGTAGAAAAATTGTGCATTTTATTAAAAAGATTCTTAAGGAGTTTATAAAATGATCAAAAATATGTAACTTATATTGCTATAATATTTTAACAAAAGATCCCAGATAACTAATTCCACCCATTGACCATAGCTGAAGTTAGTAGCCAATTTTTGTTAGTATAATCTCATTCAAACAGCTATGGGAGGTTGCCTACACAATTCTTCGTGTGTGTCCCAACATAGACTGTCAGTAAAGAATAATTTTAAGCTACTTGGTAAAAACTAGGGAAAATCTGCACTCATATGTGGCATCTAATGGAGACTACTATATTTAATTTAAAAAAAAAAGACTGTATTCAGCTATCCAGTGAAATACCTATTTAATATGACCATCAAAATTACATTGAAAAATGATCTTCCAAGGGGGTAGACTTCTCGAAGGAGCTGACCAGTATGCAGGGCCGATACTGTCTGCTTCCAATGCCCCTTTGGTCAGGCACCATGTCTCAGTCTCCAGAAGTCCTGCGCCCCACTTGACCATTGAGACCAATCAGTGGACTCAGTGATCACTGGAGAGAGACTGAAAACATATGTGAGTAACATCACCAGTCCCTCTCCAGTAACTACTGAGGCAGCTGACTGGCTTCAGTGGTCATGTGAGGTGCAGGGCTTCTGGGGAATGAGGCAAGGTATGCGACCGAATGGGCTGTGGTGGCAGACATCAAAGCCCCAGTAATAGGTTATTATGTTTTTTTATGTTACTCCTGCCCCAGCCCCCTCAGAGTTTATCCAATTCCTGTAAAACCTATTCAACAATAATGCCCCATAGAGCACACAATATAATGTCCTATAGTGGCCTCCATACAATATAATGTTCCAAAGTGGTCCCTTCACTCTTAAGATACTCTGGGGTCCCATAGTGGCTCTCACCCAGTATAATGATCCACAGGTCTCTTCACTTAGTAAAATGTCCCACAGTGGCCTCCATACAGTATAATGTCCCATAGTGGCCCATCCACACAGTATAATGATCCACAGTGGCCCCTTCACATAGTATAATGTCTCATCGTGGCCCCTTCACATAGTATAATTTCCCATAGTGGACCCTTCATATAGTATAATGTCCCATATTTGCCTCTCCACACTGTATAGTATCCCAAAGTGGCCTCTACAAATTTTCCCAAAATTTCGGATTCAGTTGAACCTGAAATTCTTGGGATTTGCTACTCACAAATTATTATTATACTCTGGCATCTCTTCAGACCCCAGATTATAATGAGTGGAGGCCCAGGGGAGGTGATAAAACATAACAAACAATGTTACTCATCTTCCCTGGACTCCGGTGTGGCTCCCTGTTCTCTTCAGCGCTTCTGCCTGATGTCAGAGGCAACTGACTGGGCCTCAGCGGTTATGTTGGTGTCATGATGCATAATGACACGGACGTAATCCACATCACCGCTGAGGCCCAATCAGCACTGAAGAGAACAAGGAGCAAAGCAGGAGTCCAAGGGGGATTAGTAACGTTGTTTGTTGTGTTTGATCTGCTCTCCTGGGTGTCCTCTTAAGATACTCTGGGGTCTGAAGAGGCCCAGAGTATAATAGCAGTTTTGTTTCGAATCTGTTTGGTCACTAATCTCGCCTCATGGCCGATGTGGCCCTGCCAGTATGCATAAAATATAGTGGAACTAAAAGCTACAGTACCACAGAAAATCTGGTCTCGGTAAGCAGGTGGCCTTCTCAATAATGTAGTCTTTGGAAAGGTTTTTACAGTACATAGCGCGGTCTATTTGCTGCAGATGCTGCGTGATATGAATCCCAAATACATTAACATAAGACAAATAACATGCATAAGACCTAAAGATTCATTCCAGGGAAAACCCAAAACCTAAGTCTCTGCCCCCATGGTCTTAGTTGCCTTACACATATATACTGTAGTATGTATACTATTGTTTCTTCTATATGCAGTCCGGCTTGGTATATCTTCATGGTCACAAAACCAGTAGTCATAGCTGATGGTTGAAAAATTGTTTGACGGCCAACTATTTTATGTGTATGGTCAACTTTAGTTACAAACATTGTAACCGAGGAACCAATGGAATTACACCTGTTCAACTAAATGCAATGTACTCTCTGTTCCTATGTTCATTATTATGGCTTCCTTCGGAGTAGAATATGCCCTATATAAAGGCAGTTGAACTTTTCTCAGAAGAGAAGGGACATCAAAAGAAAAATGTAGTCAACTACAAATGTCCCCTACAGAGCAATCTGAATGCTGCACCGTGTGAGATTGAACCTCCTGCACATCTATGGGCAATTAAACACAACCTTGCTTGCTTTCTTGAAGCTACAGTAGCTTCTCTGATGGTATTGAATACATTTTCTGTGTACAGAGTTTCACCCAGCTACATATAGTACTAGGATAATTGTTCTAATTCATTGCCTGAAAGGGTTGGAGTTGTTGAGCACCTGTACAATGCTGTTATTCATATAATCTATCTTAAAGCAACCATATGCTTTACAATAAAAATCTCCCCTCCTTTTTGATTCTTTCAGGTGTGATTCCCAGTTATCAGTTTTTCTGACAACTCTCTGTACATTGAGCTTTGGTAGTCTGATACTCCTCCCTGCTCTTGACTTTTCATCGAAGAGCAGAATGCCAAAGCTCATTGTCTGAGACTACCAAAGTGGGGGGAACTTAACCTACTTATGCCCTTTATTGCACCACAGATGCACCACATTGTTACTGGTGCGCCCCTCTCGCCAATTTTTATAAAAGTGGACAGAATAGGCGGTGACCAAGGTAAGCTGGGGCAGGGATGCCTTGCCCCCACAAATTTACTATAACACATGCCGGAAATCTGCCCCAGTTCCTGACTGGCATAGATTTGAATCCTGATGTACCGGAGTACAGTGGGCGAACAGTTCAAAATCTGCGCATTTCAGAAATACTGCCAGCCTTGGCCCAAAAGCCAATAATCATCCCTTTTTGCATCTCTGATAAATGGCCTCTTTTATCCATGACGAGTGATTTGTGCTCAGACAGCCTATAGCACAACTTATACCCACCAAACTAGTGTACGACACGTCACTTCCTTCATAGGCTCGCAAATGCTGACGTCATAATAATGTAGCTCGACTGGTTTTATATATACTGTGTGTGTGTATATATGTGTGTGTGTGTGTATTTTTATTATATTTTTACTTTATTTGGACAAATACACCCTCCTCTTCTTGTGTTCTGGTGCTTTCATCACAAGATTCTGTATGCCTTATTGATTTTTTATTATTAGTTTGTACAAGCTCTGTATAAGAATGGCATCAATAATTTTATGAAATGTCAAACTACTGTAATAATAAAATAAAGAACAGCTGTGTTTTTGGAAGAACTTTAGGGGTCACTGCATGCAGTATTTTAGTTAATTATGTTCCCTGAAGGCACAGTCTGAATTTGCTCTTTTAAACCACACATTGGTCTTTTTTTATAGTTTTTCTTTATACACGTTTGCAAGACTGACGTTTTGCATGTAGTATTACAGCCCCCAGTCATTTAATGCAACTTCTTGTGAGGCCACGATTCCACACCCAAGTACATTTAGCAGGTCATAGTCAGTACAGTAATTTTAAATGTCTTTCATTCAGCCCTTTGCCATCTTCAATTATACCTTTCCACCCTACTATTTGTGTAATTTTCTTCCGTCTGAAGTCTCTCTACCGTTGTTCTCTATTGCACAGCATGACAAATTACCCATCAAGCCATATCTTTTCAGCCCAGAACTGTGTAATAACACAAAGTCATGGCATTATCACACATTGTGCACTTTATTTCCTTACAGTTCATTCAACTGTGTCATTTTATTTTCCTGCCTACTTTATCACTATGAAGATGAAACCTTTGGACCCAAAAAGCAATCGATTAACCCCTTGTATTTAAAAATTCGGAAATAAAGATAAAAATTATCTCCTTTTATTTTTACAAAATGATACGTTTTTTAGTAGTGGTGTAAAATGGTAAAGTGTACCAGGGCAGACCATCTATACCCGTATAGCTGTGCTGGGTTTGTGAGTGGCATCCCATGAAGCATTTATTTTTTGGTTTGGTTTATACAGAATCTTACAGGAAACAAACCCATATACCTCATATAAAATAGACCCCCACCCACACATTTCTATGGGTATACTATTACAGCTTCATAAACAGCCACAATATGGTCATGTGTATGATGCCTTTGTGATAATGATCAATGATTCTCCATGACTGGCTACCTGCAAGTCATGTCAAAGTCTTGAGATGTCTTGAAAACCTTGTGATATTACTATGGCAATTGCACAGTTGTCAATTGAGTAATAGGCAACAATATAATGTCATATGGTCCTCCTCTACAATATTATTATATACTTCTTAAAACATGTGGGATGCAATCAGTTTAACTCCTGTAGGAACTGTGCATTATAGTATGGCACAGGTAGGAGTCCTCAGAGGACTGGTACCATCCTATTATGGTGCTTTGATCTTGTGGACACCCAAGATGAACAGCAGGGACAGCTGGTGAAATACACACCTACGGGTCCTGCTATAATAACAGAGAACAGAGAACCCTTCGATTTCTATAATTTAACCCCTAGTATGCCACAATCAAAGCTCAATATGCAATACGTGTGGGAAAATAGGTAGACAATTCAGGGTGCATTAGAATTTTTTTTTTTTTTACTATTACTTTTTTTTTTTTTTACTTTATTGAAACCAGATAAAAAATATATAATTCTTTGTTCATCTGTTTTTACTTTCTGATTGTAGTTTTTTAAATTAACACACAAATTAATTCACTCTGAAAACTATGTTATATCCCTTTGAAGATGGACTGACGGTCACATGACACAAGTCTATAGAATATGAAAATGAAAGTGTTAGGAGAGCACCGATGACATCAGACACACAAGTACCAAGAGTGGATGTAGATACATCACTCTCTGAAAAAAAGGGGACTACACTCTAATACCAGATCCCACTTGTGAAAGGTGTAGATTGCCCCGAAACGCAGTTGAGTGTTGTGTGATGATCTTTATCTGTTGAATAATTGTGTGCTGAGAATTAAACCTCGGGTGTGCGCGTTGCCTCTTTCTCGATTGTACTCCACCACGGTAGGAGGAGTACCACCTGGTCATCTTGATCTCTACATGTCTATGGAGAGGGAAGGGAGAGGAGAGAGTAGAAGGAGAGAGAAGTAAAAGCCGAAATAGTTTGGCGTGACCACTCCAACCTCTATATTTCCGCCAGTGCAGCATCATCCCAGGGATGAGTGAGAGTGAAACAGCTTTGGAGCAGTTTTGTCTCTTACTGTTGGCAGTGTATGGCAACTAGCCTCTACTCACAAGCTCAGAGAGAAACACAAACTGGAGAGGAGAAAAGTGCTAAAAATTGCAGAATATAGGCCATATAATAGCCAGTAATAATGTTATCTCCCTGTGCACACACTGCACTGTTGATTTATACAGAGTTTGTAGAATGCTTAGGTATACTTTAATGGAAGTCTGTTACAAGAGCAGTCTCTATTGAACTATATGCATAGTCAGGTAGCCAGAGTATACCTAAATAAACAGTTGAGGAGATATTAGCTTTTTACTGATATGAAAGCGAGCCTATTTGGTACAACAAGGGCATCAGCATCGCCCTCATTGCACCAAAGAGCTACCTCCCTGCTAGGAATGACAGGTCCAGGTAGTGACATGTCATTCATAGCAGGGTAGAAGGGAGCTCTTTGGTGCACTGTTAGCAAGGATTATGCCTTTGTTGCATTAATCAAGTCATTAGCATATCAAGAAAAAAGCTAATATCTCAACAAAAGGTCAAGAAGCAGAAAAGTGCTTTATTCACGTGAACTCTGGCTAGGACTGTGCTTATATTGTAGTTCAATAGGGACTGTTTTGGTGAAAGACACTCTTTACAGTAAATGATGAATGGTGGTAAAATTAAAGTGGACCTGTCAGCTCTCCTAACAATTATTTGGCTAAAAAATTTAAAGCACCTCTAATATAAAATAAACTGGTGTCTTTAACTAGACGATATGCAAATACTAGTACAACAGGAAACTCATCTTACTCTTGGTCACACTAGAATAGGATGAGTTACAGTACCAGCAAAGTTACCTGCAAGGACAAGTGTGCATGTGTAAACAATGAAGGAGATGCAGAGATCCCTCCAACCCCTTATGTATTGTTTGATAGGGGTCCCAAAGATCAAATCCCCACCAATCAAGGGTCACTAAAGTTTCAATAACTTTTGTATAAATAAATATTTGTATAAATAAAAACTTTATTATATATTATCAGAGAAAAATACGTCTTTATCATTTATCAGTCTACTTTCCTCCTCCCCTTCTTCCTTAGTGACTTCTTTTATCATTCTGAAATCTCTACTGAATCTGTTTTGGTCCCCCAATGTGGGTTATTCACTATCCACCACAGAGGTATCAGAATACAGCTGCACTTAGAAATTGATAAGAAGGATAAGCCAAGTAAGAGAAGAGGCAGGGATAGAAACAAACATGGTGCTGCAGCTAATAGTAAGTTTTTAATGTTATTAGAGATGGACAAACCAGTTCATAACAAGCCAATTCATTACTGACTTTCCAAAAATTTTGGCTTTATTGAACCCAAAATTTTTAAGGTTCACCTTGTATGAATCCAGCAAAATGCCTGTCAGCAACGTTGAGGAAAAATAGAAAAAAAAGGAAATTATTCATGTTTTCTAGGCTCTGCTCCAGTATCCTGTTGGGTTCTAGTTCTCTTCACAGGCCATCTACCATTTTATTCAGCCCCGAGGTTACCGCTGAGGCGACTGTATTGTTAAGGTGTGATGACATCATGGCTCCACCTATGTGGCCACTAAAGCCCACTCATTGGTCTCATCAGTGACCTTTGGACTGAATAAGATGGCAGACGGCCTAGGAACAGGACAGAATGCTGGGAAAGGTAAGTAATTTTTTTTTTTTTTTTTTCATTTTTACACATCTTCCTTTTTCAAGTGTACTATCATCAGGGAACAGCGATATGTTACTATGACAGCTTGGAGCCTTTTGCAAGCTCCCAGGTTGGTCATTAGTACAGTTCTATTACACACTGCCATAGGCAATGTGTAATAGAAGTGAAGGAATTTTCCAATATACTGCAATACATTAGTATTGCAAAATAATATATGAATGATCAGACCCCTAGGGTTCACACTCCCTAGGGGATCTAATAAGAAAAGTAAAAAAAAAATATTAAGCAATATAAAAGTTTACCCAAAAATGTCCAAAGTATAAAAATATAAACATAATTTTCTCATGCAGTCAGCGGAAAAAAAAAAGGCAAAATGGAAAAATCATAGCTTTTTTGCTGTTTTGCCACCACAAAAAAGTTGAACAAAAAGTGAATCATTATAGATTTTCCAGAATGGTATAAATTAAAACTATAACTGCTGGAAGGCTGGGAGTACAAAACTAAAATGCATAAAATGAAAAATGACATCTGCAGAAGGGGGTTAAAGACTTGAATGTAATGAAATACCAATAAAATAAAATAGAAAAGTCAAATGTTTCAGGTCCTCCATTTCCAGAGACGACTTCCAATGATGTTCAAGTGCCTGCTGCAGCCAAGCACTGGCCTCAACACTAACCTGTTTACAAATGGCAGTGCTGACTAGGGTCTGAAGTGACGTGCTATTTGTGAAGAGGTCACCGCTGTGGCCTGTGACTGGCTGCAGCAGTCACTTGTCAAAAATGGAACATCACCAGGACATCACTAGAGATCATTTTTATTTTTATTTTTATTTATTTTAGTGTCTCTACTTATAGTATGTTCAGATCTTTTAAAAATTATGTCGGGCATACATTTTAAGGCTGAGGCCCCAGTTTTTTGAGCCAAAGCCAAGAATGGCTACAGAAGGAATGTGAAATATATAGGAAGTAAGTATACTTCTACCTTCTGCCCAATCCACTTTGGCTCAAAAAAAACGCAACAAAATCTGCAACAAGAAAAGCTGTGTTTGAGCAACTTGGGGCCTTAGTCTAAGGCTAAAGCCACAAGTAGGGAATCGCTACTTGTATTTTTCTCACAGTATTTTTCTCCGCAGTGTTTTTCATTGTGTTTTTGCTGAGCTTTTCTCTGCTGTTTCCTCCCCTTATTAAATCTAAAATTAATTTTTTTTTTTTTGAAAACGCAGTTTTTCTGCAGTGTTTTTTTCCCCTCAATGTAGGGAAGAGAGTAACCAAAATCTTATTCATTTTGCTGACAATGTAAAATGTAGAATTTTTTCTGCTGCGTTTCTGCAACATGGGGCCCTAGCAAAACGGCCTAAGGCGAATCCCATCCGCACATTGCAAAAAAATCTCTGCAATGGAAATGCTATGATTTCTAAAACCATTGCGTTTTTGGAAATCACAGCATGTCTGTTATACCTATGGAAACGTTGGCGGTTTCCCTATAGGTATAACTGAAGCAGAAAGTCCGCAGAGGAAAACTCTGTGGACTTTCTGTCAGAAGCGTTGCGAGAAAAACCGCCATGCGTTTCCGTAGGGCGCTACGAAGGGCCTTAGCCTAAAAGAGTTCTCACAATATAGCAAAGCATAGAAGCTGCAGTATGTGTGTCTTTTCCATTAGCCTCTTCCACCCTTCTATAGACTTCTATGTAAAAAGTAGTTCATCTTCATAAATGAAGAATGAAGTATTTTTCTTTAATAAGATATATTACAAAGTTTCTTATATTTATTTCTGCTATTCATTTATAAAAAAATTTCTTTTGATAATTGGAGGTACCCTTTAAACACCCAATGAAGTAAATTTACAGAGTCACATTATAAAATACTATAACAACAGATACAATGCAAAAAATTGAATGGATTCCAATAAAAATAAGGATTCTGGTTACGAGAAGCAACTACAATTCCACAAGATCTATATTTACATCCTGATTACCATAGCCTGCAATCAGCAGATCCAACCATGTCTTCTTTGCTGTGGAAGTTTCAGTACTACTGTATATATCACATACTATCAATTATAGAATGACAACACCACCATTGCAAAACTTCTAATGAACCTCAAAGTCAGGGGAAGTGCTTTTCATCTCTGATTACAGGGAGGGCGATGCAGTAGTTAGTGGTATGAGACCTTCAGCCAAAAGATGACAGCAGGATAATGCCACAATTGAGGTTTATAGAATTCTTTGGTTGTTTTTAAGTGGTTTAGAGAGAACTTTATATGAAACCATGTGTTTTGATCTAGCTTTGCACACTTGCTTGAAATGATACAAAAAAAAAGTTCAGCTGCTTTTTTTTTTCATCTGGAGCTCTGTGAGACCTGTTCCAATCTAGGATAAAATATAGACAGATCTGCTGTTCAATCTGTCTTTAAAGGAAAGATTTTGAAAGCTTGTGCTGTGCAGAACACTTCCAGGAATTCTGGGCTTCCCCTGCCTACACTACCTCAAATGTTACACTTAACGATAGCAAAAGAGATCACGATATCAAGTGACAATGTCATTGAAAAATAAAATGTCTTTAAGTGCACCTGTCATCATGTACTGCTCCTCTTATTCAACAGCTGCAGTGAGAAAATGTGCCAGGATATCATAGAGTGGTTAAAAAGGAATGGAGAAATTCATCAAGTCAAGGCTTTTTCTAAATACCAACCATTCTGAGCCAGAGGGAAGAAGAAAACCCGTAAGACAATAACTCAAATTCGGAATACCTTCATCTTGGTATGTGACATTCCCTCAGAGAAAATTTTGCAAATCAGGGTATTTATTTAGAGCCCTAAAAGAACACTAGAAGGTGCCATTATATGGAACGGTTCCTCAGGTTGAGTATATATTCAGCTTTTGTTGTACATAAGTCTGCAATTGTTTCATGCATCTGAATTGGACTTTCAGAAATCCACGTTTGGAATTTACTAAAATAACCACGCCAGTTTCTGGTGCATTTTTAGTGCATAAAAATTTCAGTAAAAAAAATACACCACTTTCCCAATTTTCCAACCCTGTCATCACTTTATATAAAAGTGGGTGAAACAAAGTGGACCAGGGATGGGATGCCTTGGCCCGACAAATTTACTGCAACTGACATTGGTTATACCTGAAATGTATGTCAATCCCTGACTGAAGTAGAATTAAATTTTGGACCATGGGACCTTGCACTGAGATGGGCCACAACTATGCATAGGGCAGAGGATCTTATTGAAGGGATCCCATTATGTTGAAAATGCAGTTCAATCTATAGGCACACTGGGTAATTTATCATACATTTTACACCAATTTTAGTCCAGGCATAAAATTTATGATATAAGTCACAAATTTAATTTGTCTTTTCTCTTACTGAAATCTTTTGTAATCTTTTCAGTATCATTATTTTGTGTGTTTTTTTTTTTTTTTTTTTTTTTTTTTTTTAACTATCTCCCCTGAGATCTGATGCACTCTTTCTGTAATCTCTATCCCACAAAATGGCAGCATTCATGGCTGGGCTTTTTATAATGGCAATGTATCACAAGCGAGTCATCAGTGACCTAACACACGAGTTCTCCGTGCTCGGCTAAAGGTTACCTGCGAGGCATTATGGGAAGGCCCACCATTCAAAGTAAAGTGATCCTCTTTCTCTGGTTGGTTCTGATGTGTAAAATGGTAGCAGCTATTTTCATCTGAAGCAAAAGTTTCAAATTCATTGGGGAAAGTCGGACCGCATTTGATTCTTCTCAGATCCATTCAGCCATCTCTATTGGAGCATTTTATTGTATATTTTGGCTTCTTCGAGTTCAACAGGAAGATTTGCTATCAATATGCAACAGAAATTGACCTGTTGCAGATAATTGAAATTCACAACACAGGTCAAATTTGCCAATTGTCACTACAATTTTAAATGTATAACATTTGCAGTAAATACACCCTTACTTAGGCTGATATATAGGACGTACTGTGTGTGCTCTCTAGGGGGGCAGACAGGAAGTACAATACAATATATTACAACTAATACACTAATAAATATTACAACTAATAAATGGTGTTTTGTGCTATGAATATAATCCTGAGAAAATGTTACAGATAAAATACCTGCTCCTTGGAGGAGATTAAAATATGGTTTCAAAGATTCTGTTTATATTCTGTATATTAGATATAAAAAGCTGGAATACCTTGGAGTTTTATTGGTGCTGGTCTGAATGGCCCGGTCAAAAAGATCTGATAAAGATGATGCTGGAGAGTAGATGGGGGGAGGTTGTTACTGGAGTAGAGACTGGGAGAGTTTGGCAATGAATTGTATCATGAGGCTGTTAGGAAATTGGTGTTATCTTGTGATGTACATGTTGAGTATGTGGTGTCCTATATTGTATGCCTGATTTTTGGGATCTAGTATAGGATTTTTTTTTCCTATGTCTGTTATGTATTCCCTTTTGACTTTTATATGCATTTTTGTAACATGTAGATTTGTGATATATTTTTTTTAACTATCATTTCTATTATATATTGTACATACTGTAATATATATTATCACAGACACACAACAGAGTACTGTTTGTAAAGTCTGTGCTTTAAATATCTGTTTCATGTTCTAGTTTCTGTATTCCAGCTTCTTCTCTCTTACAATTTGATACCAGACAGGCCTGAAGAATGTGGATCATGTGTCTCTCTACATTTCAGCAGGCTACCATAAGGCTGCAGTTGTTGATCGCAGACACAACCATGGAGGTTCTGGCTTCCCCCCACCATTTCCTGATGTCACTTTCTTCAGCGTGGAACAGAGAGACAGCATGAGGAAGTGAAACGTTTGGATGCAGAAGATAAAGACACACAGGATGAGGATAGAGGATAGGCTGTTGAAAGAAGTATGCAAGGAACGTGGGTAACATGATGGCACCAGGGGCCAATACACAGCCTGGTGTGAAGTAGTGATAGATATATTCAAATAATGTATTCTACCAGAAAAGCTGCTGATTCTTCTTCTTCTTCAGTTATTGAAATGATTATAAAACCTTATTTAATACACGGATAATGTGATAACTAATAGAATAATAGAAGGATAATGTGATAAAAATATTTCAATACTATTTCAAAGTATCGATGGATTTTTAGGCAATGTTGGTTACAGTATGTGGAGGTTCTATCTGCCAAATCTCTGCCACTAAACATAAACATTACACGTCAAAGAGACGTTTTATATGAGACGCCTTTTGCGTTCATGTGATCTGTGCTATTCTATCATACAGTTAGCAGTTCTCATCTCTATGTACTGGGTGTGGGACATGAACATAAAAAGCAATATAATGCATCTCACATGTTAATAGCTAAAAGATACCCATTCATCTATTTAACTAAGCAATATGTATAAACCTTTATTTCAGATTAAGAGGCTTGCAGCAGTTGTCTACTACTCTTCTTTCCTAGGGTGTTGTACCCCTGAAGACAGGAACCCCAAGAACAACCCTTCTAATACCCGGGTTTAAAAAGAACTCTAAAAGTATCCAGTACTATTTTGTCATGTATGGCTGTATTATTGGGGTTCTGAACTGCAGTATTATGTGAGAAGCATGTGGCAGTATTACGTGGGCTCATAAAGGAAGAATTAGGTTAGGTTCACATCTGCGACAGAGTCTCTGTTAGGGACTCCACCACAGAAACTGCTGCAAATCAGCAGAGAGAAAAGTCCAGCACGGAGGTCTTTTCTCTCTGCCGGTTTCAGTATAATGATGGAAACCGACATTAAAGTCTATGGGGTTCGCGGGTAACTGCTGTTTTAACGGTCCAGCTCTTCATCGCACGGGTCCCCCGGCGGACCTGAATGACAGAGAATCCAGTGCAAGTGTTAACCTAGCCTTATTTGTATATTACATATGATTTGATTGCTACATTATATGTATGGTGGTATGATATGGACTGTCTATGGAATTATTTCCTTGACACTATATAGCAGTATTATGTTAATGGAAAATGCAGTATTATGTTATTACTATACTGTATTATTATTTAGTAATTATACGACAGTAATATCGTTACAAGATTTAGGCATTTGGGTAAAAAGAATATATGCATCTGTATTATACACATACAAATTATTGTATTGTGGTGGGGGTGTACTTGTCAAACATGTTTCAATTTCCTACAAAATCAGTTCTGTGTTAGGCACACATGCAATATGATTAGAGTTAAAGGGAGTCTGTTAGCAAATTGGTATCAAACTAATGACAGTACCTCGTAGGATTGCGTCTACACTTTCCAAAGATGCCTTTCTTATTCTGCATTGCAGCTCCATTTTCATGCAAATTTCAGGTTACTAACTGCTAGCTCCGCCCCTATTGCTTGAGTGACATCTCCCACTTTGTCTGCAGCTGCCTCCAGTGTCCTGTTCTTCTCTGTACAGCTGACGTCATCAAGCATGCACAGTACAGTCAGTATTGTGCTTGCTACAGACAATCCAGACAGTGTGTGTAGGGGGACATATGTCAGTCAAGCAATGGGGAGCAGAGCTGGGTGGCAGTTGCAGCAGTTATCTAGAGATCCCCAAAATTTGGGTCAAATCCAGTTGTATCAGTTTGCTTATTCCTACTCTGAACTCTGATTATATCACTGTAATGAGCCGTGCACCCGTGTGCCCATCACATGACCATGGACTGAATTTTATCCACTGTAAGTAAGCAGAATGAATGACAGCAAGTAGAGATCTAGAAAACTGTGAGGAATTATTACAGAAAGTATATTGGAAAATTGTATAACTTTTGATTATACAAACAATAACATTTATTTGCTCAAACTGGACAACCCCTTTAATTCTGTTATTATCTGTATACAGTATGTAATAATACTATAAATACAAGTCTTAAAGACAAAAGGAACAGTAATAATGTGTCATTACATTCAGATCAATGATGTCACGGGAGTTTTATGCTTTGTTATAGACATTTAGCCAGTTTTGGACAAATTCTCTATGGACAGTCTCAGTAGCAGCTCTGCTATGTTATCCAAAGGATGTGGTCATCTTTGTCAATTTTTTCATCTGCACATTGGTTTCTGGTTTCTTCTGTTGAAAAAGTTAAGAATTTTAAAGATAGGGATAGACTGGCATCTTGGATAAGCAAATGCTAAACACATTATGATGTAATAGTGTAATATGCTAGAATACAATGTTTTATAAATGACAGCTTTGAGAAAATTAAATGTGTGTGTGTATGTGTATATATATATATATATATATATATATATATATACACAGAGAGAGAGAGAGAGATTACATAAATGGCAAGAGAAAAGTCCTCCGCCAGCATCTTCAAATGATAAAGCAATTTTTTGGAACCCAGTCATTACACCTTGTATTGGTCAATGCAGGGGCCATTTATAAGTGTAATGGTGTATGTTCTGGGCTCCAATAAATTGCTCCATCATTTGAAGATGCTGACAGGGGAATGTTTTTCTTACTGAGTTTTCATCAGGGTTTGGAGACTGGGTTTCTGTCTTGCAACTTTGGGAAGACCTCCCTTTGGTTGGTGCTATATAGCCTTCTTTCTTGATCGATAGAAGATCGATAGAAGATAGATAGATAAATATTTTGTATCTAGATATAAAATACAGTGTGGAAAAAAAAGTATTTAGTCAGCCACCAATTGTGCAAGTTCTCCCACTTAAAAAGATGAGGCCGGCCTGTAATTAACATCATAGGTAGACCTCAACTATGAGAGACAAAATGAGAAAACAAATCCAGAAAATCACATTGTCTGATTTTTAAAGAATTTATTTGCAAATTATGGTGGAAAATAAGTATTTGGTCAATAACAAAAGTTCATCTCAATACTTTGTTATATATCCTTTGTTGGCAATGACAGAGGTCAAACGTTTTCTGTAAGTCTTCACAAGGTTGGCACACACTGTTGCTGGTATGTTGGCCCATTCCTCCATGCAGATCTCCTCTAGAGCAGTGATGTTTTGGGGCTGTCGCTGGGCAACACGGACTTTCAACTCCCTCCAAAGGTTTTCTATGGGGTTGAGATCTGGAGACTGACTAGGCCACTCCTGGACCTTGAAATGCTTCTTACGAAGCCACTCCTTTGTTGCCCTGGTGGTGTGCTTGGGATTATTGTCATGCTGAAAGACCCAGCCACGTTTCATCTTCAATGCCCTTGCTGATGGAAGGAGGTTTGCACTCAAAATCTCACGATACATGGCCCCATTCATTCTTTCATGTACACGGATCAGTCGTCTTGGTCCCTTTGCAGAGAAACAGCCCCAAAGCATGATGTTGCCACCCCCATGCTTCACAGTAGGTATGGTGTTCTTTGGATGCAACTCAGCATTCACTCTCCTCCAAACACGATGAGTTGTGTTTCTACCAAACAGTTCTACTTTGGTTTCATCTGACCATATGACATTCTCCCAATACTCTTCTGGAACATCCAAATGCTCTCTAGCAGACTTCAGACGGGCCCGGATATGTACTGACTTAAGCAGGGGGACACGTCTGGCACTGCAGGATCTGAGTCCCTGGTGGCGTAGTGTGTTACTGACAGTAGCCTTTGTTATGTTAGTCCCAGCTTTCTTCAGGTCATTCACTAGGTCCCCCCTTGTGGTTCTCGGATTTTTGCTCACCGCTCTTGTGATTATTTTAACCCCACGGGGTGAGATCTTGCGTGGAGCCCCTGATCGAGGGAGATTATCAGTGGTCTTGTACGTCTTCCATTTTCTAATTATTGCTCCCACAGTTGATTTCTTCACACCAAGCTGCTTGCCTATTGCAGATTCAGTCTTCCCAGCTTGGTGCAGGTCTACAATTTTGTTTCTGGTGTCCTTCCACAGCTCTTTGGTCTTCACCATAGTGGAGTTTGGAGTGCGACTGTTTGAGGTTGTGGACAGGTGTCTTTTATACTGATAATAATGTCAAACAGGTGCCATTACTACAGGTAATGAGTGGAGGACAGAGGAGCCTCTTAAAGAAGAAGTTACAGGTCTGTGAGACAGAAATCTTGCTTGTTTGTAGGTGACCAAATACTTCTTTTCCACCATAATTTGCAAATAAATTCTTAAAAAATCAGACAATGTGATTTTCTAGATATGTTTTCTCATTTTGTCTCTCATAGTTGAGGTCTACCTATGATGTCAATTACAGGCCGGCCTCATCTTTTTAAGTGGGAGAACTTGCACAATTGGTGGCTGACTAAATACTTTTTTTCCCCACTGTAGATAGATAAATAGTTTTCTGGTAACTGAAAAATAGATGACAGTCAGATAGATAGATAGATATTTTGTATCTAGATATATACTAAATAGATAGATAGACAGATAGTTTTCCGGTAACTGAAGAATAGATGATAGATAGATAGATAGATAGATAGATATATAGCTAGACAGACAAGGAAAAATGGCAGCACTCCAGGTATATTCAAATAGATAGTGACTTTAATCCAAGAGCTGCCTTGAGTTGCCGCTCCTTTGTTTGGATTTGCACCCAATTTTTTCTATTTTCTGTGCTGCTTTGAGAATTTTCTTCTGTCTAGATAGATAGATAGACAGACAGACAAACAGACATATTTTCCACATCGTTTTCTTTTATGTGGAAATAGACTAAAAATTTGCCAGTCCAACCTAAAAATCTTTAGCCTAATAGTTAGCTTCGGCAATGCTCATTTACTGAACACTACTGTCTCCATTTACCTGACCTTACAAAGAAAATAAGGAAAACTTTATTCTTGGGAATGTTTTATACTTTTTCTTTTCAACAATGAAAAAAAGTGCAAATGTGAACGAGTCCCTTATGCCTCTCCAAAACATTCAGTGTAATTTACTGACAACCACACATACACGTGTAAGCATGCTGGGGTCGGCATGATGGGATGACAATTCCCTAGGAGTCGGACCTGTATGTTTTTGTGCATAAGAGGAACATTCAAATTCCTAGGCAGACAGCGTTCAGCTGAACACTTCTAGACGTTCCTGTACTGTCATGAGATTTAGTATAAGTGTGCAATAGACTCTGTTCTCGTTCTATAGGGAAATGTATAATTATAACAAGGACCTGCTGTTCACGATTAGCAGAGGGTGCATTTCACAACCACATATTTATTAAAGTGAATTTTGAGACCACAGGGTCTTGGAATGTTAACTTTTTTCTTTAACAGCACCAGCTTTTCAAGGCACAAGAGTAGCAAGAGACTCTATATTTGGCTAAAATATTCAGCCAGATTGTTCTTGGTTACTTGCTTGCGAAAAACAATGAAAGCATCCCAAAGAAACAATAGCGCATTTTATTGGTAACATATGTAGAAATTGGAAGGCTTGCTTCTGCTACCTTCAGTCGTCTTGTGATTGCCTGGTGACTTACATAGACACAGCACATAGACATAGAATCTTAGTGAGTAAAGCTTTTTCTCCTCTCAGGAATTGTGGTCTGTATGTGGCACTGGTCCGAGGCAAGGGTGGAGTTTGTTTGTCTATGCTAGATGTTGGCTACCCACATAGGTACGTGCTGTGACACCACACAGTCGTCCACTATTACACCCCACAACAGTGTCCATTTAATGCTCAAAACTGCAACCAATAGAATTCTCTCTATGCCCAAATCACTCCCATTTTTATACCGCATTATTGGCTCAGGCGTCTATTTGTAAGGATTTAATTTTAAACTGTTTGCAAGTGTTATTTTTGTGTCAGGATGATAGTTTATGTATAAATTAAACAAACAACCTTTGAGGTCAATGCTCTAAACAGTAAATTTACTAAGCTACCACAAGTCTTCCATACAGCACATAAGATACACATCTATCAAAATATATTTCATCTTCATTTATTTTTCCAACATTTCCATCCGAATAATGTGTCGATTTACAATTTAGCTTCTCTTATTTTTGCATTTTATCTGTAGTCGGATTAATAGAAATACTTGACTTTTAGTACCTATAACAATCTTTTCATGAATTAGCTCAGTAGGATTATATATCTACCAGATATTATCTAGGTTTTAACAACGTACTGTAAAATATGATGAGGACCCGGAGTAATCTGGAAGCAGAACCAGGGGCATTTACTAGGTGGCAATTGCCTTGGGTCCATAAAAACAATGGACCTGAATAAGTATTGACGTCAGCAGCAGATGAAGGTTAGAGCTCTCTTCTCACCATTCAGGGGAGGAAAGTCCTTTGCAGAATGGCACTGCAACCTGAAGCAAGTTGCAGCTCAGGGGCCTTATCAAGTGGGAGTGAATTTTAAGAAGGGTTAAGTAGTATGACCATATCCATTGGGTAGGAGCACCCAAAGATATGGGCACTTTAAAAGGCTATAGTCCTGCCAGAAGTGTCCTTCCAAATTATAATCCACCACAGCTGGTGTTTTAGGGCCAGGTCACTGATTTATGGGTCAACCGTCATATTTTACTGTGTCTTGGTAAGAAAATGAAACTGATGACAAAGTTTTTTATAGGAGCAGTTTTGTTACAAGAGGTGTTCATTTTGAGGCTGGTCAATTTCTGAAAATTCTTGAAGGCTGTGGAGGACATTCATGTAACTCTATTATTTAAATTTTTTTCTGGTTAGTACTGATAGAAAGAACATACAAAAAAAGAATGGATGGCTGGTTTCACATGCCTAATATTGGGTCCATATTAGGGCAACACCTGCCCCCCTGCTAAACTATAAGGCCATCACCATATAACTTGGGATGAGTATAAAGTCTGTGGACATTTGCAATGGTATGTGTCGCATAAACAGCTGCAGTCAATGGCATGTGGGGTTGTGATGAGTGATGAAGGAAGAAGACAGAGCGTTGCACTCCTTATGTACAATACATACACACAGGATGAAATGCATAGATTCAATACTCTGTTTTGGAAGCAAGACCACCCAATATTAACCCCTTAACATCACCAAACATCAGTTTCTCCATTTATTTATGTCCTAAATTTTTTTCCAACATGTGTCCATATCTAGTTCATTTAATAAATTAATTTTTTTTATGAAGGTCAGGATATAAAGTATATCTTCATTTTTGAAATATGCTTTTTCCATTTCTTTACTGCCAAAACAATTTGCAGCATTAAATAGGTTAATACATTATTTTGCTCTAGTTGTACTAGGATACCCAGGATACAGTTTATGCAAGTTACCTTATCAAGACAACATCTGGGTTACAGGTTTTATATATATATATATATATATATATATATATATATATATATATATGTATCAGCATATTGTAATTTTATCATAGCAGTGATACCTGTCAACTGAATTCATTATAAACTTAGGGGCTAATTTATCATGACTTGTGCACCAGAAAGTTGACAGAAAAGCCATGAAAAAATTGCAATTTTTTTTGCACAAGTCAGATGTTCTGTGCAAAAATTATGAAAAAATTGTGACTTTTAGGTTCTGCACTCGGCATGCCACTTTCCTCAAAGGAAGCGTGGCGAGGTAGGGTGAAGGGTGTTCATCGGCCCTGTCAAATTTATCATCATTTAATCATTCAATTGCCACTTTTTTGAGGTAATTGATGTCAGATATCCACACCAGCTCCTTGCTTAGGCATACCGATCACAGAGGATGTGCCATATTTATGACACACCTCTTATAAATTAGGCCCAAATTCCAGCAGTACAGGGATTATCAATACCGGTGTAGATAAGGCTTGAGAAATCAGCCCTTCATCACTTTGAAGATGGGGAGCACCCATGAACATCTTTACAAGCGCCTAAATGCTGCCTATCCCAATAACAATAACCATAGTACTCCTGCTAACAAAAGCAAAATGCCACTGAAACTCTGCTTCCAGCAGCTTAACCAACCCCCATGCCGATGTTCTTCACATCTTCTGACCACTGGGGAAATAGCACATAGCACAAAATTAAGCCCATTTTGGTTTCTGCTTGGCATCACCATCTTCCTAATCATTTGCAAAATGAGGTCCTGGTGAGTTCATCCCATTTTGCAAGTCAAATACTATTCCCACTTTCTTGTTTGCAAATATTGTAGCATTATGGAGATGGTAGTTTTCTCCTATACACTAAAATAGTGATAAGACCAATCTGGAATAGGTTTCCTCTCTTATGCCCTATGGCATCTATATATTGATAGTACCAATGCCTTACTCCTATATTCTTAATGAATTAGCTATCACAGCAGTATCCTTCTTTTCTCAACATTTTAAATATATTACATTTGCGCACTTACCTCACTTACCCCTATTCAGGGTAAAGGCCCTTGGAAGTTCTCTGCATATACAGTACAGACCAAAAGTTTGGACACACCTTCTCGTTCCAAGAGTTTTCTGTATTTTCATGACTATAAAAATTGTAGATTCACACTGAAGGCATCAAAACTATGAATTAACACATGTGGAATTATATACTTAACAAAAAAGTGTGAAACAACTGAAAATATGTCTTATATTCTAGGTTCTTCAAAGTAGCCACCTTTTGCTTTGATTACTGCTTTGCACACTCTTGGCATTCTCTTGATGAGATTCAAGAGGTAGTCACCTGAAATGGTCTTCCAACAGTCTTGAAGGAGTTCCCAGAGATGCTTAGCACTTGTTGGCCCTTTTGCCTTCACTCTGCAGTCCAGCTCACCCCAAAACATCTCGATTGGGTTCAGGTCTGGTGACTGTGGAGGCCAGGTCATCTGGCGTAGCACCCCATCACTCTCCTTCGTGGTCAAATAGCCCTTCCACAGTATGGAGGTGTGTTTGGGGTCATTGTCCTGTTGAAAAATAAATGATGGTCCAACTAAATGCAAACCGGATGGAATAGCATGCCGCTGCAAGATGCTGTGGTAACCATGCTGGTTCAGTATTCCTTCAATTTTGAATAAATCCCCAACAGTGTCACCAGCAAAGCACCCCCACACCATCACACCTCCTCCTCCATGCTTCACGGTGGGAACCAGGCATGTAGAGTCCATTCGTTCACCTTTTCTGTGTCGCACAAAGACACGGTGGTTGGAACCAAAGATCTCAAATTTGGACTCATCAGACCAAAGCACAGATTTCCACAGGTCTAATGTCCATTCCTTGTGTTCTTTAGCCCAAACAAGTCTCTTCTGCTTGTTGCCTGTCCTTAGTAGTGGTTTCCTAGCAGCTATTTTACCATGAAGGCCTGCTGCACACAGTCTCCTCTTAACAGTTGTTGTAGAGATGTGTCTGCTGCTAGAACTCTGTGTGGCATTGACCTGGTCTCTAATCTGAGCTGCTGTTAACCTGCGATTTCTGAGGCTGGTGACTCGGATGAACTTATCCTCCGCAGCAGAGGTGACTCTTTGTCTTCCTTTCCTGGGGCGGTCCTCATGTGAGCCAGTTTCTTTGTAGCGCTTGATGATTTTGGCCACTGCACTTGGGGACACTTTCAAAGTTTTCCCAATTTTTTGGACTTACTGACCTTCATTTCTTAAAGTAATGATGGCCACTCGTTTTTCTTTACTTAGCTGCTTTTTTCTTGCCATAATACAAATTCTAACACTCCATTCAGTAGGACTATCAGCTGTGTATCCACCTGACTTCTGAACAATACAACTGATGGTCCCAACCCCATTTATAAGGCAAGAAATCCCACTTATTAAACCTGACAGGGCACACCTGTGAAGTGAAAACCATTTCAGGTGACTACCTCTTGAAGCTCATCAAGAGAATGCCAAGAGTGTGCAAAGCAGTAATCAAAGCAAAAGGTGGCTACTTTGAAGAACCTAGAATATAAGACATATTTTCAGTTGTTTCACACTTTTTTGTTAAGTATATAATTCCACATGTGTTAATTCATAGTTTTGATGCCTTCAGTGTGAATCTACAATTTTTATAGTTATGAAAATACAGAAAACTCTTGGAATGAGAAGGTGTGTCCAAACTTTTGGTCTGTACTGTAATTCTATACAGATATGTCCTCCCTTACCTTTCCTTTTGGCTATACATAAAGATATGTGAGCTATTACCAACTTTTCAAAACTATATAATTTGTGATATTTTGCCATGAAATGTCTATGCTAGATGTGTTTATGTGTTGCTACCCAGTGGTTGTGATGTGCATTGCTGCCTGTCAAGGGTTTTGTTAGCATATCGCAATATTTTGTTGAATTGGTTTCATGAGAAATTCCTTTCTCCAATTTGAGGTAAGGTAAGTGTGGATACATATATGCCTGTGTGGAGGATTTTCTCTCTTCCCATCCCTTCTAATGAAAAGTTATACAATTTTCTAATATATTTTCTATGCCAGTTCTTGACAGTTTTCTAGATATCTACTTCCTGCTATTCATTCTTTACTTTTAGCAGTTAATTCAGTGCATGATCACGTGATGAACAGACAGATGCACAGTTTTGTGGACCGTGCTATGACTGTAACAAACTGTATATCTGTGTGTCCATCACATGACCATTGACTGATTTTTATTCACTGGAAGTAATCAATTAATCACAGCAAGCAGAGATCTAGAAAACTGCGAGAAATTGATACAGAATGGTGTAACGTTTTATTATACAAACAATAACATTTACTAGATAGATAGATAGATAGATAATTAGAGAGTGAATGTGGCAATTTAGATTGCAAGGTTACAGCATTTTTTTCACTAACCACAATAACCTTGACCTACAAACCTATTTTCTTCAACTTTTGTAGTACAAGATTTTGCATATTGATATTTTATGTATGGCAATGGTAATAAATAAATTACGGACTGCTCTTTTAAAAGGCTTGCCTCACGAAGAGGCCAGTCCAAGAATAAGATTATCATTGCATGTTCTTCTTCTCTAACCCCAGAGATCAGCTGTTGTTGCTGGGAAAGCTGCCTGCCATTCTAATCATCCATGTGTGATGTGTGGGGGTTCCATCAATCAACAGAACTCAATCACAAATCAATGGCTATCCAGGCAATGTGACACATACATACATGTGGCTGGGTCTTGTACTGTTTAAAATAATCTGCAAAATAGATACAGTTCAAAAAAATTAGGGCATAAACCAAGTGCTCATATTTAGAAAGTAAACATAATAGCACAAAAATGAAAAAACTAAAATATAACTTTTATTAATATAAACTAAAAGGTCCAGGTCAGACCAGAAACACATTAAAACAGATGATAGTATATGTATATATAAGGTGGTCTAGTTACAGCCAGGTCTTTCAGGAATCCTCATATTTAACCCCTTAATGACCGGGCCATTTTTTGTTTTTGCATTTTTGTTTTTCCCTCCCCACATTCCAAGAGCCATAACTTTTTCATTTTTCAGTTCACAGAGTCACATGATGGCTTATTGTTTGCAAAACAAATTGTACTTTGTAATGTCACTATTCAATATTCTGTGCAATGTACTGGGAAGCTGGAAAAAAATTCAGAATGAGGTGCAATTGGAGAAAAACTGCATTTGCGCCAAATTCATATGGGTTTAATTTTTACACCATTCACTGTGTGGTAAAAATGACATGTTACCTGTATTCTGTGGGTCAGTACGAACACGGCGATACCAAATTTATATAGTATTTGTAATGTTTTGATACCATTTAAAAAATTAAAAACTTTGCTAAATAGAAAAAAAAATTTTGCATCGCCATATTGTGTCACCTGTAATTTTTTCATATTTACATGTATGGAGCTGGGTAAGGCGTCTTTTTATGCAGGACAACATGACGTTTTTATTGATATCACTTGGGGAAAGATCTGATGGTTTGATCACTTTTTATTCAATTTTTTATAGGATACAAAGTGTTGAAAAAAACGCTATTTGGCCATTTTGTTTTTTTTTACCCGCTACGCCGTTCACCGTATGGGATAAATATTTTAATATTTTAATAGTTCGGGCATTTTGGAGCGCGGGGATACCTAATGTGTTTATGTTTACTTTTGTTTATTTACTTTTATATCTGATCTAGGGAAAGGGGGGTGATTTGAACTTTTGTGTTTTTTTTTTTTATTTTTACATACTTTTAAAAACTTTTTTTTTTATACTTTTATTTGTATGATCAGACTCCCTAGGGACCTTGAAACCTAGGGAGTCTGATCCATCATACTATTCACTGCGATACTACTGTATCGCAGTGAATAGCAAAATGCCTTCACTGTTATTAGACGATGCCTCTGGCATCGTGTAATAGCTATACTGAAATGACAGGCCTGGGAGCCTTCAATAGGCTCCCGGCTGTCATGGCAACCAAGCGCCGCCCTCCGATGACGTTCCGGAGGGCGGCGATGAGGTAAAAATGGCGGCGCCCTTGTCGGCTCCGCAATTTAGACGCCGCGGTCGCGTTTGACCGCGGCATCTAAAGGGTTAACAGCCGCGATCGGTGCAGGCACCAATCGCTGCTGTTAGCTGCGGGTCCTGGCTGTATTATACAGCCGGCACCCGCGGTGTATGGAGAGCGCTCAGCTCCTGAGCGCTCTCCATACATCGTCATGCGACTCAGGACGTACTATTATGCCCTGTGTCATGTCCCAGGACTTGGTTTAATTCACTGACATGTATCTGTGATACTGTTTGTCTTTGTAGTTTGTCCCTTTTCTCTCTCTGTATCCTTAGTTGTGATGCTGTAGCTCCTCCTCTCTGTCCCTCAGTTTAGTTTCACTTCTTTGTAAGCAACATGTCTGCTCAGCTCCTGGTATTTCATCATTTTTCACCTACTGCTGTATGAGGTTCTACAAGATTTACTTGGATTAAAGCATCTGAAATCTTATCTACGCCTCCTCAGTTGAGTTGAACACTATCTGATAGATATCTTGGTGTAAATTGCTGGTTAGCATAGAGACTACAGGACACTCTCACAACCTCACACTTGCAGCCAAGCTATTGAGTCAGAACAGTGAAAAATGATGCATAAAGACTGCCAGATACGGCTGTAAGACAGTTCACCAACTTCTGACATACAGTCAGTCACAGCAAGTTACCTGAAGCCAGAAGGAATGAGCATTGTGTAAGTTGCATCTGCAGCTCAGACTCCCTCAGCATAAGAAGATTCTAGCAAGCAGCCATCTTACTCCAGCAAAGTTATATTTATCCTGTTTGTGTTGCATCATGGCTGAAGGGCACCCTGAAGCACAAGGTAGTATGGACCTCAGTCTGCAGCCCAGTGAGAAGGCTAGACGCTCAATTAAACAGGTTAGAGACAATCTAGAAGGTTTAAAGCATGAACTTTCCTGTGAACTCTCAAAATGGTGGCAGGAAATACAGACTAAAATATCTGCCATGTGCTTGCCTGCATACCATGTATCACCACTAGAGGGAGCTCTGCGACAGCTTTGTGCTATGCATGGACATTATAAAATGAAAGCTGAGGAGTATGAAAGCATATTGAGGAAACTTCATACAGACGATTCCTTAGTTGAATTGCAAAGCTTCCAGCATCTCAATTCAGAACGAGACAGCTTAGTACATGAAACTAAGTTAAGGACAGAGGCAAGAATTGCGCAACTGCAGGAAATGGCATCCCATGTTTCTGAGTCTACCAAGCGTTCATCTAAGTCACGTTCCTCAAAATCTTCCACACTCAGTGAGCAACTTATAAAAGCACGTGCAGAGGCGGAAGCTACTAAGATACAGGCAGCCTTTGCACAACAGAAAGCAGAGATGGAAGCTAAGGCAGCTCAACAGAAAGCAGAAATGGAAGCTCTAGAGAAACAGTATGAGCACGCTGCAGCCATGGCAAGGTTAAGCATTTTAGAACAGGCCATCAGTGGAAGTGAAAGCGACAGCACCAGTTTGTGTGATGTGGAAGCAGAGGATCCCCTCAAGCGCACAAGAGACTATGTACTAAGCCAAAGCAGTGAATCCCTATTTGCCACAAATGTTCCTGTCAAGGACGACATTTCTCCAGAGCAACAGGGCACAGTATCTTCTGCAGCACGCCGCATTCAAGGTCAGTACAATGCCCTGCCTGTCCAGCATCCAGTTTCTTCTTCCTTCATGGATTCCCAAAGCCTTGCACCTCAGCAAATGCAATATACTGATACTCAGGTAAACACCAATGTGACACCATACTACCAGACTGCAAACAACCGTCCAGTCTCACATCCATATGTGGCTAAACCTATGGACTTTAAGCTAGCTCCTAGGCTGAATGCCTACGCAGCCCCTACACTACCTACCTCTGTTAACCAGAACCCCACTAACAACGTAATTACCGCTACTCAGCCAGCGACTCAATATTTAAAGTCAGAGAGAACAGACATGTCAGAGTTTGCAAGGTACATGGTTCGCCGTGAGCTTACTAAGACTGGACTCACAAGGTTCGATGACCAACCTGAGAACTACAGAGGCTGGAAATGTGCCTTCAAAATTGCAATTAGTGACCTTGGCATTACTGCAGCTGAAGAACTAGACTTGCTTATCCGGTGGCTTGGCCCGCAGTCCACAGAACGTGCTAAAAGACTCAGATCCGTCCACATTTACAACCCCACAGCAGGCCTTACCGCTGCTTGGGAAAGACTGGAGAAAACCTATGGCAGTCCTGAAGCAATAGAGAATGCTCTGTTCAAACGATTGCAAGGGTTTCCAAAGATATCTGGTAAGGATCATCAGAAACTTCAAGAACTTAGTGACCTACTCATGGAGCTCCTACTGGCTAAGGCGGACACTCTCCTACCGGGCCTCAGTTACCTGGACACTGCTCGTGGGGTAAACCCGATAGTCTCCAAGTTGCCATATAATATTCAAGAAAGGTGGACCACAGTTGGGTCAAGATACAAAAATGAGAATAGAGTCTCCTTTCCTCCATTTTCCTACTTCTGTGAGTTTATCAAGAACATTGCGGAATCCAAGAATGACCCAAGCTTTTCCTATGGGGATCCCAGTGTTCCTGGTTCACCTCCTATTAAGTATGACAGCTCACATTCTAACTACAGAAACCGCAGAGGCCCAGTTTCGGTGAAAAAGACTGATATTCTTCCTATACCTACATCAGCACCAGAAGAAAGCAGTTGCAACAACAACCAAGACGAAAAGGTAGAAAATCCTAACCGTCTGTGTCCTATTCACAAGAAGCCTCATCCCCTCAAGAAGTGTATTGGCTTCAGGAGGAAACCAATCCAGGAACGTAAAGAGCTTCTAAAGAAACTAGGGATATGTTTCAAATGTTGTGCCTCTACTGAACATGTTGCTAGAGACTGTAAAATTGCTATTAAGTGTATAGAGTGTGGCAGTGAGAACCATGTACAAGCTCTTCATCCATCCCAGCCTAGTGCCACACCGCCTAGAGGTTCCCCTTCCCCAACTAAGCATGGCGGGGAGAACACAGATCAAGCAGCAAATACTACCACAGTATCTTCCTCATGTACAGAAGTCTGCGGAGAAGACCTTTGTGACAAGTCCTGTGCTAGGATATGCCTAGTCAATATATACCCCAAGGGCCAACCAGAAAGGGCTCTGAGGATGTACGCCATCTTGGACGACCAGAGCAACCACTCACTTGCAAGGTCAGAACTCTTTGATCTGTTTAACTTAAAGGGTGATACTTATCCGTATACCTTGGGTACTTGTAGTGGCATATCAGAGTTTTCTGGAAGAAGGGCCAGTGGTCTTGTAGTAGCTTCTCTCAAGGGCAATCTGGAGATGCCCTTGCCCACACTTGTTGAGTGCATCCAGATACCATCAAACAGAGAGGAGATACCCACACCAGAGGCGGCTTTCCAGCACCCTCATCTAAGGGCTATAGCCAGTGAAATACCATCCCTTGACAAAAATGCAGACATTCTACTTCTGCTAGGTAGAGACATTCTCAGACTGCACAAAATACGCCAGCAAATTAATGGACCACATGATGCACCATTTGCCCAGCGCCTCGATCTAGGATGGGTAATCATTGGCAACGTCTGCATAGGTAGGATGAAAAGGCCCACCAATATTTCTTCATTTAAGACGCATATGTTACCAAATGGTCGCAGCACTTGTTTTCAGCCATGTCCACATCACTACCAAGTGAAAGAGAAGATAAGCAACAGTAAGTGGCTGCATAATCACCGAGACAACGTAAATACTTTCCTGCCTGGGGACGACACCCTTGGATTAACAGTGTTCAATACAACAAGTGATGACAACAAGCTGGCACCGGCTATAGCTGATAAAGAATTTCTCAAACTTATGGACAAGGAATTCATTCAAGATGACTCCAACAGTTGGGTAGCACCTTTACCTTTCCGCTCCCCAAGATCAAAACTACCAAACAATCTGAAGCAAGCAGTTTCTAGATTTTCCTCTTTAAAACGTACCCTCAAGAGGAAACCAGAGATGGAGAAACACTTTGTAGGTTTCATGCAGCAGGTATTTGAGAGAGATCATGCAGAACCTGCACCTCCACTAAAGGAAGGAGAAGAATGCTGGTATCTTCCATCATTTGGCGTGTATCAACCTCGCAAACCTGACCAAATCAGGGTCGTGTTCGATTCTAGCACTCAGTATGAAGGCGTCTCTCTCAACAACCTGCTCCTCACTGGTCCTAACCTAAACAACAGCCTCATAGGAGTCTTAATTCGTTTCAGACAGGAACCAGTTGCAGTGACGGCCGACATCCAACAGATGTTTCATTGCTTCATTGTTAAGGATGATGACAGAAACTATCTCAGGTTCCTATGGCATAAGGACAATGATGTCAACAATGAAGTCATAGATTACCGGATGAAGGTACATGTCTTTGGCAATAGCCCTTCTCCTGCAGTAGCGATCTATGGACTGAGAAGGACCGCCCATGAAGGTGAGAAAGAGTATGGCTCTGATGCTCGTCAGTTTGTTGAGAGGAACTTCTATGTTGATGATGGTCTTAAATCCTTACCTGCAAGTGAAGAAGTGATCGATCTCCTCTCTAGAACACAGGAAATGCTGTCTGTAGCTAACCTCAGACTTCACAAGATCATCTCCAACAATATGGAGGTAATGAAGGCATTTCCCTCTGATGATCATGCAATCAACTTGAAGGATCTTGATCTCAGTTCTGATACTCCTCTTATGCAACGCAGCCTAGGATTGCTATGGAACACTGAACAAGACACATTCACATTCCAAGTGTCTTCTTGTGACAAACCTTTCACCAAACGAGGAGTTTTATCTGTTGTGAACAGCATTTATGATCCTCTTGGTATCATTGCTCCCATCACCATTCAAGGCAAGCTACTACTAAGACAGCTTACCACTGAGAACATGGACTGGGACACTCCACTGCCTGCTGAGAAACAACTGAGGTCTGACTGTGGCACTAACTTCGTTGGAGCCTGCAAAGAACTGCAGTTAGACAACTTCTTATCCAACAATGGGTGCACTTGGACGTTTAACCCTCCACATTCATCCCATATGGGAGGTTCCTGGGAACGTATGATTGGGATCACACGCAGAATCCTTGACTCTATGTTGATGGACCACAAGTCGACACTGCTTACCCATGAGACGGTAATAACCTTTCTTGCTGAAGTGTCTGCGATAATCAATGCAAGGCCACTTGTCCCAGTATCTTCAGACCCTGAATCTCCAATTATCTTAACCCCAGCAACGCTTCTTACTCAGAAAATTGGTACTGCTGCTACCTCTCCACGTACCTTAGATCACAGTGACATTTACAGACGCCAATGGAAACAAGTTCAACACCTGTCCAATGTGTTCTGGCACCGCTGGAAAACAGAGTACCTCCACATGCTACAGAGCCGTCACAAATGGCAGACCTCAAAACCTAATCTCCAGGTGGGTGACCTCGTCCTTCTAAGGGATAAAGAAGTCCATCGGAATGAATGGCCTATGGGTCTCATCACTAAAGTTGTCCCTAGTGATGATGGGAAGACTCGGAAAGTGGAGGTCAAGGTAACCAAGGGAGGCTCAGTGCGAGTTTTCTTCCGCCCAATTAATGAACTGGTGCTTCTTCTTCCAAGAGGAGACGTCACATAAAAGAAGATAAGGACACCATTCACAGCTCATGGCGGGGAGCTTCCTTCCATGAACTAAAACCGTGTTCTTGTGGATTACAGTGTGGGTCGGTGGAGGTGTTGGCAAATTGCGGCTTCCCGACCTGAAGATTGGTTTATTTGGACTAACTGTTGATTATTGTTTGTTGTGCATGTTTCTTTTTTGTTTTTCAGGTTTGAAGAGGACTTTATGGACATCTCAGGACATTAATGTTTGTTTTCATTGAAATCTAAAGATTTCAGGCGGGGAGTGTCATGTCCCAGGACTTGGTTTAATTCACTGACATGTATCTGTGATACTGTTTGTCTTTGTAGTTTGTCCCTTCTCTCTCTCTCTGTATCCTTAGCTGTGATGCTGTAGCTCCTCCTCTCTCTCCCCCTCAGTTTAGTTTCACTTCTTTGTAAGCAACATGTCTGCTCAGCTCCTGGTATTTCATCATTTTTCACCTACTGCTGTATGAGGTTCTACAAGATTTACTTGGATTAAAGCATCTGAAATCTTATCTACGCCTCCTCAGTTGAGTTGAACACTATCTGATAGATATCTTGGTGTAAATTGCTGGTTAGCATAGAGACTACAGGACACTCTTACAACCTCACACTTGCAGCCAAGCTATTGAGTCAGAACACCCTGCGTCGTTAAGGGGTTAAAGGGTAATGATACAAAACACCACAATATAAGGGAATCAGAGAAGAAAATACAGGAAAACTTCAGACCACATAATCTGATTGGTTTAGCCGAAAACTGCAGTTGAGCTGGTGCCCTGATGGTGGACAACAGCATGTGAAGATAGCCAACCTGAACACAGCCAGAAGCCTAGCTCATATAGCGCTAACCCCGCCACTTTAGCACGCCCCTATCTTTGACATCAAAAGACCCAACCAGTGACAAGGTGAGTCCCTCCCACCAAGGCCAGAGGCTCGTACTAGTGGGTGTACATGTTGGTATGGAGATGGGAAACGCTGTGCTGCTGACATCGAATCAAAAAAAAAGGTAAGGTGAAGGTGAAGTAAACAAATCAGCTCCATGAATGTCCAAAGAAAAAAGGGGAAGCGCGTCAAACATACGAGCCTCTTTGCAACAACAAAAAGATGAAAGCCCGCACACTTATTCAAACTAGATGAAATTGAAAAACTGGCAAACTACACATTGAAGCACAAACAAGAATAACAGCGATGTCATGATAAGATGAAACATGCAGTGCTAAAACAACAACACACCTAACACAATAAAGCCACCTATATGAAGGGGAGAAATATTGATATAAATTTGAACAGCTTTAGAATAGTGTGAAGGGGAAAAAAAATAAAACTTTCCAAAAAATTTTTTACATTTTTTTAAAATTTATTTTTTCTTCTCTTTTCTCTTTGGACAAAACATGAGGCATGCATCCCAAAAGAATGAAGATCAGTCACATGAGATGGGTATGTAATGTATATGCTGATTAACCAGACTCCATAAGTCATAAATATAGAATAGAAAAGGAATAAAAATATCAACATCTAAATGAATGGAGTAAAGAAATTGGATTCATTGAGACCATGAGGTTTAACTGATTGAAACTTAAAAATACATCTGGTTTCCTGTTGTAAAATCAACCGGTCCCAATTGCCACCCCTAATCGGGGGGAGTGACATGTTCAAGACCTTGGAACTTAAGACACTTTGGATTGCCTTCATGCTTTTCCCACACATGTGATAATAACCTTTTATCCTCTTTCCTCAGTATATAGTCCACATGGTCTAATATCCTGCGACAGAACTCTCTTTTAGTTTTGCCAATGTAGTTAAGGGGACAGGGACAGGTAGCACAATACACCACCCCAGTGGTACGACAATTGATAAACTGGTATGGTATGTGACACCTGTAGATACACAACATACACTGTCACCCCTTACACGAACCACATTTGAAAGTTCCTTTAGGTATATTACGTTCAAGCCATGTTCCAACCGGTGGGGAGGGATTAAGATGACTGTGTGTTAAATAATCCCCCAAGTTCCTACCCCTTCTGTATGTAAACGAAGGGGAATGTCTGACCAAATCTTTAATGTTTGGATCCATAGTGAGTATGTCCCAATATGATCTCAAGATCTGTGTAATATTCCTCGAACCCCTATCATAATTGCCCACCAGGCGGATCAAGTGTTCATCCTGTGTACGTTGTTTGGGGGTTAGTAGACTGGGGCGATGACTTATATCCACATGATGTTTAGCCTCTCGCAGGATGGATGGCGGGTAACCCCGTCTACTACACCTCCCCTCTAGTTTGTTAGCCCTGGCGAGGAAATCCCCAAGGTACGAGCAGTTCCTCTGAACTCTCAAATATTGTCCTTTGGGGGATCCCATGCCTCAGAGGGGCAGGATGATAGCTATCCCACCTTAGCAGGCAATTGGTTGCCATTTCCTTGCGAAAAAGCGTAGTCGTTAGACCACCTTGTTCATCAATAGATATGCATAAATCCAAAAAAGTGATAGATCTCGGGCTAATAGATGCCGTAAGGTGTAGGTTGATCTAATTATGGTTAAGGGCTCCCACAAAGTTCCAGAACGCGTCCTCAGGGCCCGTCCATAATATCAAAATGTCATCTATGTATCTAAGCCACAATGAAATCCAACCAGTCCATCTCTCAAAAAGCTTGGTAAAGACGAGGCGCTCCTCCCACCAGCCGAGAAACAAATTTGCGTAAGTTGGCGCAGCGGAACTGCCCATGGCGGCTCGCGCAGCTGGTGGAAGAAGCGCCCGTCAAATAGAAAATAATTCTGAGTGAGGATGAACTGAAGGAGCTCAAGTAGGAATTCATTATGGGAGGCTAATTGGATACGTCTACTCTGTAGAGTGCCTCAACATCTAGAGAGGCCAAGTAGGAACCAGATGGTAAAAAAATATCCTGTAAATGCCTCAAGACATCCATAGTGTCTCACACATAGAAAGGTAGCGTAATGACAAAGGGGCGCAGTAATCTATCAATGTAGACGCTGGCCCCCTGCGTCATACTCCCTATGCCCGAGACTATGGGGCGACCTTTTAGAGGACTTAGTCCTTTGTGAACTTTGGGGAGACTGTAAAAAGTTGCTGTAACAGGAAAGGCCGAACACATAAAAGCCTTTTCCTTTTTACTGATTAATCCTGCATCTAACGCCCTAGTCAAAATTGCTTCAAGTTACTTCTAAAGATGGTGGTGGGATCAGAATCCAGAGTTCTGTAAGTATCTGTGTCCAAAAGTAAGGCATGGCACATATTAACATATTGTGATCTGTCCATGACCACGACGTTGCTGCCTTTATCTGATGGTTTGATAACCACGTTGTGGTCATTGGACAGCATTTTTAGTGCTTGTAATTACCCAGTATTTAAGTTATGGCCCTTGGCCAAACTATCCAAAAACATCAATCACACCCGTATCCATGACGGGAGGTGTTGATATACTTTTAGGCTGGAGATCAGTAACGGGAACTGGACCAGAATGGCCCTGCCCCTCCTCCCACAGATTCTCCAAAACTTAAAGACCCCTCATATCCTCTGGTGAAATTCCTAATTCAGCACAGTCTCTTCTATTAACGGATGACATAAATTTGGCCCACCTCAACTTCCTAGTGAACAATGAGATGTCCTTGACCCAAGTAAAGACATCAAAGTTAGTGGTAGGGACATATGAAAGGCCACGGGATAAGACACTTAAGTCATCACTAGTCATCTTGCGTTTAGAGATGTTAATGACCTCTATTGCATATTAGTACTGGCATACTATATAACTGCGGCTGCTAACATAATACCGGCATGTTTTTTGAAATCTATTCCCTCCTGATGAACCCATAGGGGGAAACTCGTTGAGGGGCTTTAGTGAGGAGGGCTAGCTGGGTTACCCCTTTTTAGGGTTTGTTACCCTGTCTAGCTCACTTTATCTGAATGGGCAAGTGTCCTGCTCAGTGTGTATGTTTAGGTGGTAATTTGGCTTTCACCTGTTTAAGAATATAACAGCTCTCCCATTGTCTGAGGGCTAAGCCGATCAGATTATGTGGTCTGAGGTTTTCCTATGTTTTCTTCTCTGATTCCCCTATATTGGGGTGTTTTGTATCATTACCCTTTATATATGAGGATTCCCGGAAGACCTCGCTGTAACTAGACCACCTCTTATATATACATATACTATTATCTATTTTAATGTGTTTCTGGTCTGACCTGGACCTTTTAGTTTCTATTAATAAAAGTTATATTTTAGTTTTTTCATTTTTGTGCTATTGGGTTTACTTTCAAAATAGATACAGTGTAGAATATATTTTCATATTCCATTGTCCAACATTACAACAAGTATGAGCTTGAGATAGCTTGATATAGTTATGCTAGCCATACAAATCTAATATGGGAATCACATAACACACATTAACCAGCATTAATTAGGTTCTCCACTGATGCCAGGTTTATGTTCCTTCTTACTGGCATTCCGTGTGCTGAGGTGCTAGCACTCTTCTCCTGCTATTTCACTTGATGCCCTCTTCATGCACTGCTATAGAGTACATGTACCTACTCTTTCCCCTTCCTAAAGAGCCAGCATGCACATTATCTATCATGCCCCCATTTAATCAGTGTGATCCCTCACCTTTATGTTTTTGCCATGCCCCTTCTGCAGTGGCTGGGCAAAGGTTCTAGTTTGCCAGCTTACTTGCTAAATTTGTTTACTTTGCTGACCTGATCTGACCTGACCTGTGCATTGACCCTTTGCTTGTTCCCTGACTATGCCCCTGCCTGCTGTTCTCTTCTTTCCGTTATATCTGTGTCTGGCCTCAGTTTTCCCCTGGCCATTACACTTGTGCTGCTTGCTCTGATTATCTACCTGTTCCTGACTGGGCACAAATTTTACATGCCCAGTTCCTGGGCCTGTACCTGGACCTGACTACTCTCTTGCTTGGCCCTGGTGCCATACACCAGTATTCTTTGGTCCTAGGCCAGCTGTCGCCAACACCAGAACCACTCCAAGAGATAATCTAATAGCTTTACAGCAGCAAAGTCTAAATCCCTGGGGTTAAAGGGTAAAATCCAGGGAGGCAAATTATAGCCCTTATGAGTGGCCCAACTGCAAACCAGTTTGATGACACAGTGGGTCAGCACCCCAATAATTGTTACAATCATAAATCGAAGTGGAATATATCACACAGACTTATTTGATTTGAAAAGCAAGTTAGCAGATCTCTCCAGATTCAGTGGTCCCCCAGGGAGCGTGACGTAAGCCCGAGGAAGAGGACCCCGAGGAAATACTAGAATCTTAGAGGGAGCCCAGGAGAGGTGAAGGAAATTTAGTATAAGTGCTTGTTATGTTTCTGCACCTCCCCTGCATCTTCACTTATTATACTCTGCGATCTGAAGAGATCCCAGACTACAGTAATAGCACTTTTGGTTCGTTTGAAATGAAGTAGGTGGACAAACTTTGCAAATATTCACAAAATAAATCTCGTGTAGTTCGCCCATGTCTAAATACTAGCCTCTCATACACTACACAATTTGTCATCAGGGCAAGCACGCTTTTAATGAAGCAGAATGTAGTTTCTGATACTGTACTGTGTACAAAAGGGGCAAAAAAATCTTCAGAAATCAGCCACACCCACCCATATGTATCGGAAACATTGTTTCAGAGGGTTCTGAAATATGGCGTTTGGCCTGCACATCATATTTCTCATCCAGCGTCAGACACATACAGCATCTCATCTCACAGCCCCATGTAATCTACCAGCCAATAAGAAGTTATTTTTATTATATATTTATTTAGCATTATTTTCCTTTTAAGGCCCATTTCCAGCTGCACAGGTTGCACATATGATATGTCCACCCTTGTATAAAATTGTGTTTTAGGTGACTCCTAAAAATATATTCATTTATTATTTATTATTCTCAATTCTGTTATGATTTTAATGAAGTAAGCCACCATGGAATACATCACTATTACACAGTACAAATGTCCATATGCAAATTTGTGTGTGTTTCTCCAGTAAGCAGAGGGTGTTGGTTGTTTTTCTAAACTAGTTGTAGGAAGTGTGACACTGAAATATTCACTTTAATTGACCATTAAAAAGTTAGAACTTTCACGTCTAAATCTAGTTGTGGTTCTTTTCCTTAGAGACCCTGAAGTCACCCCTCACAGAGCAGCTTTATAGAATGAAATAACAGGGCAAAGATTTAGGCTTTCCTGATGATACAAATTATACGTGTTTTTTGGTTTTCTTGTACTAAATTAGTTCATGAAAATATTGTTTACATCACATTTTGTGAATTTTGACTTCTGGTTTGTTTTCGTTTAGTAATATTAAACTTGTATAGAGATACCAGTATCCAGGAATCCAGAAAGTATGATAATCTGGAACTTGTTTCCAGCCCAGAAATAAAATATGATAGAAATGTGGAAAAGAAGAGAAGTCTCACTGACTAGAAACAACAACACCAGTGGAAATCCATTCAGTGTTCACAGTGGTTGTTTCTCTGGACTTGAGAAGGGTCATATCCCAGATCTGAAAGGCGTTATCCTTGTTTTTACAGCAATTAATACACTTATATTTACCAACGTACCTGAATGGTATCCATATTTCTTAAACTAAAACAATGGGTCCACCTCTTCATTGAACCTCTGTTCTGGATGACACCCACAACTGGACAGCCATGAACAGGATCCGAAATGGCAGCAGCAACATTGGCACATTAAATGTATGCCAAAAGGGAGTTGTACCTCTTACAACTCCGGTAGGTTAAAGTATCTCTACCTGTGATTGTACAAAATTGTGTGAAACATCCTGCACATGAAGCAACCTCTCTTCTTTTTCATAGCTGTATAACCCAGAGATGTAGGAAACTTTGAACTGACATTTAACACAACACATGCCATGTAAATGTCAAGTTATGCTGTATTCACACTTCCACGTTTTGCGGACGTGAAAAGTCTGCACTTTTCACAGACCGATCCCCACCCTGTTAATTTGTGGGTGGTGTGCTGTTCGTGGCTGATCCCTTTTTGGAAAACAGATCAATTTTTTTTTTTAAACTTTTATCTGTACTTTTCATTGTCTCTGGGTCAGTAAACAGCAGTTATCCATTTTTTTCAAGGAGCCATAGCCTTCATTGATGTGATGCATCTGTCATGCATCCGCACCAGTGAAAAAACAATCCTGCTTCCATTTTTTTGTGAACTCATGGTCCGTGTAAAAAGAACGTTGTGTTAAACTTTGCTACATTTGTATCTAATTTTAAAAGACCAGAATTAGAAGAATCAGCAGTGATACTATCTGCAAAGTATCAGAGGTGAGCACTATTGCTTGGTAGCACTAGGTTCTTCAGTTCTAAATCAGAGTAAGGACAACATCTGTATGGAGTTTGTAGGTTTCCCCCATATTTCTAGAAACTCCAGTTTTGTCTTCCACTCCAAAAAGATATCAAAAAGTTAATTGATTTCATATCGGTCCCTAGTGTGTGTCTGAGATAGGAAAATTGTATTGTAAACTCAGTGTGAACTGGGAATGTGAGTGATACCATTCTGTACAGCACTGCAAAATATGTTGTGTTATACAACCAGCAGGAAGTTACTCATTTAACTATATAAGTATGGTTTATTATTGAACAAAATCAATTTTGCAGACATAAATATCACTTTAGTAACCATATTTATCCAACATTTAGAATCTATACAGCTTTATCTGAAAATAATGGCATGTGCTGATAGAAGTGTCCGTTGGAAACTTGCAACAATTTTTTGTATTAGTATATTATTTTGTTCTGAAGGTACTTTATTCTTAAATTTGGAATTATTTGTTTCTCTGTGACTGTTATAATGCAAAATCTGATTATCTACCACTGAAGGCTTATTCAGCATGTGGCAGGATTTTCTGCACAAATCTGTGCTAAATCCATAGCAAAATTTTAATGTGTTAAATATGGATTTTGTATGCATTGGAAATGATAAAATCTATGGTGAAAATCCACGATGATTCTTCAGAAAGATTACCATGCAATACAATACATCTAAAAAATTGGCAGTGTGTTCTGACTTTTGTAAAGATTGTTATGGCCTGTGTGGATGGGGTTTTAAAATTATGAAGTTGAGTTGTTAGGGTCTTGCCAGACGTAGCAATACCCTCACACTACTGCAGGGGACTGGGAGGAAGGACAGAGACAAGTGAGCCCTAATCTCACCCCAGCCACTGTCCCTTCCTATTGTCTCAGTTACCCTAAACGGTAAAAGGAAAACCTGAAGAAGAGCCCTATACTGAGTAAGTGACAACACAGAACACAGACAGAACAAACGACAAAAAGGGAGGTCAGAAAGCCAAGGGTTCGGTAACAGACGAGCAATGCAGTACAGAATCAAAAGCCAAGAGAATAGTCAAAAGTCAAGGCCAGAGGTCAGGAATACAAATACAAGAAAGAAAACAGCAAGGAATAATAGCAAGAACGCAAGAAGCAATAACCAGCGACCATGTGAGGGCTGACAACCTGTTTATAGAAAGTCTGGGCCAGCCCCAGACTGGATTGGTAGACAGACTGTCAATCACACAGGCAAGGCTGAGATTAACTATTAGTGGAACAGATAAAACCAAGGTGAAGGAAACAGGTGTGGCAGAAAATCAATTACATTGTCTAGGACATTGTTCAGACTGAGCAACAAGAAACCTACGCAAGGAATCAAACTGAACACGCCTCCTTCGCCGCAGCGTGCGAGCAGAGGGTGACGCAGAGACCCGAACAGGCAGAGACGTTACATGAGTTGTTGAACTTCGCACTTGAAGAAAGTAGGAATGTCAAAGCCAAGAAATATATTATACTCATACAGGCACTTTGTCACCAGCGTTCACTGAGGTGGATATTAAACATAACACAAGTTCAAACTCACAATTCCAGTTCCTTAGCAGTAGGAAACAGACTAGTTCAATATCAGCAATGTAAATGACAAATCCTGTGTCGCACGCACCGATTGCCCAGTTACAGCAGGGGTTTATTCTCACACTTGCAATGACCAGTTTCAGTTTCTGGCAATGGAGCTCTGGATGGAAGATCTGTAGGTGCATCCAAACCTCTCTTTTATAGGAGAGCTTTCCCACCAAACTTAAATACAAGGTGTTAAGCCATTGCGAGTTAAGGCTGTATGTCAAGGGTGCAACCCGGTTTCTCCCATTTAAAGAGACATTGTGCTGCTCTCTTTCTAGAGATTGCCATGCCAAGGTAGACAATGACAGCAAATACACAATTTAAAAGGGAGAACGCAACATAAAGTGCATGATAAGATGCACAAAGCACAAGTGAATACATAACACAGGTGTACAGGACAATCTTGGGCAAGGGCCTAAACTGGTCACTCACCTAAGGCCATTTTCTGAAAGTTGGTGACACCTATCGCCTTACACTACTGCAGCACAAACTGTGTTAAGGATTTTCATGCAAAAATAAAAATCACACGAAACAGACCGTACCTTAGATTTGTTCCTCTGCTTAATTCTATTAAAAATAACAGTGATGACATATACTTAAACACTCCCTATAGTATTAGGAACATCTGGACATCAATTTGTCATACATTTTGCTGGGAACAAATATAGTTAGTTGTAAATGTAATCATAGCATAACAGCGTACATGCTTCATACTGCCAAGTTTAGTATTTCTCTGGAATAAAAAGGAAGTTGATAGATTTATTTTTCTAATTTGCTTCTGATATGAATGAATGTTATATTGGACAGGGCATCATGGGTTGCAATGAAAATAAGCCTCGAGAAGTTTTGAGGGTTACAAAGTTTTCAGTTCACCATCTCCAATAATCAATTTATACAGTTATTTTGTCCAGCCTAAAACCTATTGATCTTTACCTCTGTTCATGTGCAGCTGTTCATCCCATTCTGTCTACCACAGTATGGCCTGACAATCCTTCCATTTTACAGTTGTGTTAGAAATGAGCAATATCAAAAAGACAAAAGCTTCATATACATGACTATTATAGCTGGTGCCCTTAAAAGTGTAGGGGCCCTTAAAGGGATTATACGATGAAAAGTATTTATCCTCTATGCATGGAATAGAGGATAAATAGCTGGTAAGGCAGGGTCTAATCACTGAGACTCTCACCGATCCTGAGAACAAGTGTGAATTCAGTCTAACAGCAGCCAGGCTGAATGTGAGCATGCCCACGCAGGATAGGACGCATCTGCTCTCCCATTCACTTCAGTGGAGTGCCAGAGATAGCCAAGTGATAAACTTTGGCTATCTTCAGTGATGCCATTGAAATGAATAAGACCGCAAATGGATTCCATCCTTCACAGATCTACATTCAGCCTCACAGCAGTCAGGCTGAATTGACAATGAAGGCAGAACACCCCCTGTTCTCAGTCAGACTCCCACCGATAAGCCATTTATTCTCTATCCATAAAATACTTTTTTGTGGCATAACCCCTTCTATATACTTCTGTTTGCCTCCAATTTCATACAATTTGTACAATGTACAATGACAAAAACATATTCCCCCAACCAACATGACCATAATGTGGTCATACAGAGCACCATATGACAGCACACTTAATACCTATGACTCCATAATATGGACTCTATTTGGAGAACCATATGGATACTATACTTTGTATAGTATAAGCTCTGTGAACACAGCTCTGCATTATGCACAAGGACCAATGCAAAAGAAAGAGACATGACACTCAAGAGACAAGAAAATCTATGCATAGTGCCCTAACATCCAAGCTATAACCAGCAGATTCAGATTATGAATTGACCCTGAATTGAATGGTATTTGCTGCAAATCTGTAGCTAGACAGGCATCTGTACAGACTTCTGAATTTTAGTTAGGTTTACAGGCAAGTGCTGAATAGGCATAAAATCCGCCTCTGTCCTTAATGTTATCTATGAGATGTTGACAAGCGGATTTATTGTAAATTGTACTTTATAAAGTAGTGGCTGGTTCAGTCTCTTATGATCCACAATACATTTGCAGTGGGGCTGATATCGGTACAATTAAGAAAACATGAAAACTGTGCATATAGTGTGCTTACTGAACACGTTATAACCCTTTTGCTACTAAAATGTATGTCGTAAGTCATTAGTATACTGTATATCAGATATGAGGCTTGAAATGCAGCCCTGTTTGGCCCCAACCATTAGTACATAGACATCATTAGATAGCAGCTCTGTTCTCTCTCATCAGATTCAGTGCAGGTCCTGGAAGATTTGTTAACTGTTTCTGTTGGTTGCTCATATGTATCTTCCATGTCAGGAAGAAGAGCAGAAGTGAGCGACACCATCAATCTTAGGGCATTGGCTGGCATTGTTATGGGGTCACTATGGGCCGTATTAGTTCAATAAAGCAACTTTAAGAAGCAATCCAGGCAAAGAAAACAAGAAATGACAGACACAATTGCAACAAAATAGCATTGAGAGACATCATTAGCGTGGTTTAGATCCCTAATCCACCGATATAGCAATACCGGATTGCTGCAAAACTCAGCATGCAGTTATATCTTAGGCAGATATGTAAATGATTATAAATGTGGTCTGATTAGACACTGGGTCTTCCCACAAGGGTGCATAAAAGTGCTTACCACACTGCCCTATAAAAAGACTTTTAGATGCTACTTTTGGGTAGTGTACATCTTGGTGAGAGATTGTTCTCTATAAGATGTGCCTCTATGATGCGCTTTAAGACATTTTGCAGTTGACAGTGGTGATGGGGGCAGTGGTTACGTCAGGGGATACGCACACAGTGAACAGGCTCCTGATTGCCCAGATAGACCACCAGTAGAGAAGACCATTTGATGCTCTGACAAGCACAGTGTTATGTTCGACCCCGAGCCAAATGAAACATAAACAAGCATGCATAATAAACGGGTTTATTAAAGAAATACAAAACAAATAAAGGGCAGACAAAATAATTGAGAAAGTAAAACAGAGTTGGCAGGAGAAAATAACAGAAATCGCCCTGCGATCCGCCCTGACTAATCCTGCCTAACGCCAGAGTTTCTCTCTGAAAAGAGGACACCTCACAGGAACCTAACTAGAATCCCTGTGAGCTGACCCTGAAATTACACACAACATAAACCAGTAGTTCCCTGCACTGACCACCCAACAGCTAAATCTCTGAATCCACATACAACACCTGAGAACCAGGCCTCACAGCACAGGTATGGCTGAACACACAAGTATAACCAGCAGTGTGCAATAGTGAAGCCCCAGTTTATATAGCACCACAGAGGGTGTGGCAGAGGCACAGGTAAAAACCCCTCCCCAAGGCAGAAAGTACAGACAGACAAGATTTAACCCCTGCCCGTCTGGACCAACTACCTAACAGTACCCCCCCTTAAAGGAGGTGCCTCCGGAACCTCCGGACCGGGCTTCAATGGAAACCTGCGGTGAAAGGCCCTAATGCACCGCTTAGCAAAAATGTCTGACGACGAAACCCATGATCTCTCCTCAGGCCCATAGCCTTTCCAATGGACCAGATACTGAATGCGTCCGTGAAAGAGCCGGGAGTCCTCAATAGAGCGAACCACGAACTGCAGCTCTCCATTAACCAAGACAGGTGGGGGTGGTGAAACTGAATCACTGCCTGAGGAAGAAAAATACCTCTTTAGTAAGGACACATGAAAAGCATTGGTTATTCCCATAGAGTCAGGTAGGTGCAAACGAACTGAAACAGGGTTAATTATCTCTATAATTTCAAATGGACCAATATATTTGGGACCAAGTTTGAAGCATGGTATTTTAAGTCTAATATTCCGTGTAGAGAGCCACACCCTATCTCCCACAGAGAACTTACAGGATTCTGATCGTTTACTGTCAGCAAAAAAATTTAGCTTTACCCCTAGCTCTAATAAGATTTTTCTTGACCTCAGACCAGACTGAAGCTAGTTTAGCAGAGAACTGAACCTCCCCTGGGACATCCGAACTAGCTAAAGACAACGGACCAAAGGACGGATGAAACGCATAATTACAAAAAAAAGGAGAGGTCCCAGTAGATTCCAAAGAACGATTATTTAAAGCAAACTCAGCTAGTGGTAAAAATTCTTTCCACTTAAACTGATCTGAGCTCACAAAGCACCTTAAATATTGTTCCAAACTTTGATTTAACCTTTCAGTCTGACCATTGGATTGTGGGTGATAAGATGAAGAAAAGGATAAAGAGATGTTAAGGCGTTTACAAAACGCCCTCCAGAACCTGGAAACGAACTGCACTCCCCTATCTGACACAATATCAGACGGTACCCCATGAAGCCGTACAAAATTTTCCACAAATGATCTAGCCAAAAGAGGGGCAGACGGCAATTTGGGTAAAGCCACCAAATGACACATCTTACTAAACCGATCCGTGATTACCCAAATTACTGTACATCCTCCAGAAACCGGTAGATCAGTGATGAAATCCATAGAGATGTGCGTCCAAGGCTTCTCAGGAATAGGCAATGGGCACAATTTCCCCGCAGGAAACCCTCTAAGGGACTTCGACCTGGCACATACCTCACAGGACTCCACATACCTCATAGTGTCCCTTCAGACAGATGGCCACCAAAACGACCTGGAGATTAACTTCAATGTATTAGAAATACCAGGGTGACCCGAGAGGACTGAATCATGAGCCTCCTGTAATAATAACAATCGAAGGTTCAGAGGAACAAAAAAAAAAAAAAAAAAAAAAAAAAAACTTATCATTAGGGGTGTTGGCAGGAGCCAAGCTTTGTGCTTCCGAAATCTCCTTGTGAAGGTGAGTAGAAATCGCGGCCACTACAACTCCCTTGGCCAATATCTGTGAAGGGATCTCATCACAGGGTGCAGCCTCAACTGACCGGGACAGGGCGTCCGCCACCACATTCTTCGAACCTGGTCGGTAGGTCACTAGAAAGTTAAACCTGGAAAAGAACAAAGACCAACGAGCCTGGCGAGGATTTAACGTCTTAGCTGACTGTAGATACATCAAGTTTTTATGGTCCGTGAAAACCGTGACTTTATGCACGGCACCTTCTAAAAAATGTCTCCATTCCTCAAAGGCTAACTTAATCGCCAGCAACTCTCTGTCACCTACATTGTAATTACATTCTGTTTTCGAAAAATTTTTTGAGAAGGCACAAACCCGCAGGTTACGGCCCTCAGCATCTCGAGACAAAACCGCACCAACCCCCACACTAGAAGCGTCCACTTCAACAAAAAATGGTAAGTAGTTGATGGGTTGGACCAAAACAGGTGCCGAAGCAAAGCGTTGCTTAAGCGATCGGAACGCTCTCAGCCTCCGGCGGCCACTCCGAAATCTTGGCTCCTTTTTTGGTCAAATCTGTCAAAGGCTTAACAATCAACGAAAAATTCTTAATAAATTTCCGGTAAAAGTTAGCAAACCCTAGAAACCTCTGTAACGCTTTGAGGTTCTCGGGTTGAACCCAGTCTAAAATAGCCTTGACCTTACTTAAATCCATCTTGAACCCGTCCTTCGAAATGACAAACCCCAAAAAAAGAAATCTCCTGGACACAAAAAACACATTTTTCCACTTTAACACTAAGTGAATTCTCTTTTAGAACAGACAAGACGGATCGAAGGTGTTCACAGTGAGACTCGTAATTAGGAGAAAAGATGAGGATATCATCTAAGTACACAACCAGGAAGTGACCAATAAAAGGACGTAATATGTCATTCATAAACTCCTGGAAGATTGCAGGGGCATTAGTAAGCCCAAAGGGCATAACCAGACTCTTGAAATGACCCAGGGGCGTGTTAAATGCTGTCTTCCACTCGTCTCCCTCCCGTACTCTTATCAAATTGTATGCCCCACGGAGATCTAATTTAGAAAACCACTGGGACCCCACCAGTTAAATAAATCGGGAATAAGAGAAAGCAGGTAAGGATTACGCACAGTAATTTGGTTCAATTCCCGAAAATCAAGGCAAGGACGTAGTCCGCCATCTTTTTAAAAAAAAAAAAAAAAAAAAAACCCGGCTGCTAACGGAGAGTCAGAGGGTCTTATGTGACCCTTCTTCAAAATCTCTGAGATAAAATCTTTTAACGCCTCTCTTTCAGGGACAGAAATGTTATACAACCTGCTTTTGGGGTATTTACAGCCCGGCACCAGATCAATCCTGCAGTCATACGGTCTATGAGGAGGAAGCTGGTCACTAGAGGTGGGAGAGAATACCTGTGAAAAGTCAGACAGAAATGAAGGGACATTAGGTAACACTATGGCTACAAGCTGACTAGGCATACACTCTCTTACACTGAAGAGACCATTTGACAATTTCTCCCGTACGCCAATCAACCACAGGATTGTGTTTTTTAAACCAAGGATAACCAAGTACGATGGCCGCCGGCAACGAGTCAAGAACATACAAATCCACACATTCTAGGTGAAACAAACCAATCTTCAGCTTAACCCCTACAGAGATAGCTTTAATCCAGCCCAAAGGTCCAGCATCAATACCAGCAATAGGAATGGGTGTCTCCAGGAGGGTTATTTTTAAGTCAAGATCAGTCGCACACTTAGAATCAATTAAATTGACCCCGGCACCACAATCAAAAAACACCCGTACGGGATGCTCCTTATTCTCAAGGATAATTTCAGCAGGGAGGATCATCTTGGAGCCACTGGTCCAAGCAATACATCTACCTAACGGGAGATCCCCATAGCTTGTTAGGTTCTTTAGTTTAAAGCCTTCTTAGGACGGGGTAGCTCCGGACAATCTCTTACAAAATGACCCGGACGCCCACAATAGAAACATTGGCCAGCAGCCAAACGTCTCTTCTTTCTGTCCTCAGACTGTAAAAAACTCAGCTGCATGGGCTCTACAGAAGGCTCCGCCCCCTCCCCTGGCAAGTGAGGAGTGTCACTCCCATTTCTACTGCTCTCAGACACAAACGTCTGTTCACCCGAATAGCTAAACTCATAGCCTCCTCCAAAGAGACCGGGGGGAGAAAACTGTAGCATGAGATCTTTTACTCGGTCGGACAACCAGGCACACTCCGAAGAGCCGGATCGTTCCACTTAGTATCAATGGACCATTTACGAAAATCTGCACAGTAATCCTCTGCAGAACTCCTCCCTTGAGAGAGGTGACGCAGCTTACTCGCAGCTAAATGCAAACAGTCTGGGTCATCTAACAGTAAGCCGAGTGCAGAAAAAAAAACACATCTACAGACTGCAGTGTGGGGGAATCAGGAGGTAAAGAAAAAGCCCAAACCTGAGGATCTCCCTGTAGACGGGATATAATAATTCCCACCCGCTGACTCATTACCAGAAGAGATTGGCCTTAGTCTAAAATACAACTTGCAGGCCTCTCTAAATGAGAAAAACTCAGAGCGCACCCCCCGAGAAGCGATCCGGAAGATCCACTCGGGATTCAAATCCCGACACCCCCTCCCTAAACACCCTGCTCACTTGCTGTATGTTTTGCTGCTGGACCTGAGTCTGAAGGGAATCAACTTTCATGGTCAATGCCTGAAGGTGAGCGGTTAATTGCTCCATAGGATCCATCTGAGGGAAAAAAAGAAAAGAAAGGAAAAAAAAAAAAAAAAGGGGTAGAGAATTAATAAATGGTCGGCTGGTTATTCTGTTATGTTCGACCCTGAGCCAAATGAAACATAAACAAGCATGCATAATAAACGGGTTTATTAAAGAAATACAAAACAAATAAAGGGCAGACAAAATAATTGAGAAAGTAAAACAGAGTTGGCAGGAGAAAATAACAGAAATCGCCCTGCGATCCGCCCTGACTAATCCTGCCTAACGCCAGAGTTTCCCTCTGAAAAGAGGACACCTCACAGGAACCTAACTAGAATCCCTGTGAGCTGACCCTGAAATTACACACAACATAAACCAGTAGTCCCCTGCACTGACCACCCAACAGCTAAATCCCAGAATCCACATACAACACCTGAGAACCTGGCCACACAGCACAGGTATGGCTGAACACACAAGTATAACCAGCAGTGTGCAATAGTGAAGCCCCAGTTTATATAGCACCACAGAGGGTGTGGCAGAGGCACAGGGAAAAACCCCTCCCCAAGGCAGAAAGTACAGACAGACAAGATTTAACCCCTGCCCGTCTGGACCAACTACCTAACACACAGCTCCCACAGTTTCCTTGTCCATCATTCAGACACAGGTGGTGCCTATCTCTGTCCAGACCATTTCCAAGCACTTAGCAGAAGGCAATTTAGTGTCACCCACTACGTTCCCTGTCATTGACAGCCAGTTTGAATCGCCTTTATTTGCAGTACTGTTACAGGTGCATCTCAATAAATTAGAATATCTTTGAAACGTTTATTTATTTCAGTAATAAAATTCAAAAAGTGACCTCCTATATTTTCTAGATTCTTTACACACAGAGTGTTCTATTTCAAGTGTTTTATTTCTGTAAATGTTGATTATGGATTACAGGTAATGAAAACACAAATCTAAGAAAATTAAAATATTGTAAAAAAGTTCTACAGTATTGTAAATTCAGTGTGTCACCTGCCAAGGTTTCCTAAGCCTTTAAATGGTCCCTCAGTCAGGTTCAGTAGGACACACAATCATGGAAGACGCTGATTATGAATTGAATTACTGAATTACTGAAATTAATGAATGTTTCAAAGATATTTTAATTTATTGAGATGCACCTGTATGAACAAGAAACCTGAACTGATCTGGACTGGAACTATATTGTCTTTAGTGACAAATCCAACTTCTGTTTGGGATACAACAATGGTTGGGTTCAAACTATGGTGGCCTTGTGGTGAGCACTTCAATCATGTCTTTGCTGTGGAGTGACACACTGCCCCCAACTACTGGTGTGATGACCTGGAGAACTATCACATATCACAGTCAGTCATCTCTAGTGATACAAGGGACACTAACAGCTCAGCAATATATGCAGCACATCCTGTGGCCACATGTATTGCCTCCCTTGGCAGAACTTCCAAGTGGCATTTTTCAGCAGAATAATGCTCACTCCACACACAGCAAGTATCCCCCAGGAACCTCTCCACCAAATTATAACATTTCCTTGGCCTACCTGGTCACCAGATTTATTGCCAGTTGAGCATTCATGGGGCCAGCTGTGACAACCTATGAGTGTGCAGGATCTAAAGGTCCAGCTGCAACATCTGTGGACAAATTTGCCACAGGATACCATACAGAACCTGTATGTTTCAATGTTCAGCCATATCTTATCTTGTATCCAGGATAGAGATGACCAAATAGGGTACTAGAGCCTCCTGTCAGATATAAAGTTTTCCCCAATAAACGTATCCTTTCACTCTATTGTAATCATTTACATATATCATCATTACAGTCACACATAGAAAGTTTCACTCAATTCCAACAACTCCTTCTTGTATGTTTTTTTTAAACAGTGTATTTCTCCTTTTTAGTGTAAGTGAGTTGTGAAATGCTAATTTTTTATGAAATGTGCACATAGACAAAATTGGCCAGTATGAACTCTGCAAAACACTCCTTTTAAGCTATATTCTCACCGTGTGACCTCCATTTTTTTAATGGACATCACACAGCAGAATTAAATTCAATTCAAGTGAATGGGGGCTATTCACATGACCGTTATTTTGACGGTCTGTTGTAACCGACCACCAAAATATAGGTCATGTCCTACTTTTGTCCATTTTCATGGACCCCTCCATAGACGCAAGCGTATGGGGGATTCGTGAAAAAATTTTCGTGTTGTTTTGCAGATTGGTCATGTGAATGTAGACTTATTTTAGAAGGTTTTACTTATCTCAGGTCTTGTTTGCATCAGTTTTTAAGATCAGTGGGATACAATATGTAGAATATATATATATATATATATATATATATATATATATATAATAGGGGACATTAGTATAACTCAAGCTAATCCCAGAATTCTCTGATCACATTCACATTACTGCCATTATTGGAGGAGTCCAATATTATGAGAGATGCTGCTGATGCCTGACCATATAACTAGTATGATGAGACCCCCAGGAGTAGTAGAAATAATGAGGTATACAGTACATGCCCTTATCTGTCTGGCAGTAATTGGTTACTATTTCCATAAGAAGGGAATGTAAGGATAATGACGTTTAGGTTGCTGATAAATAATGGAAAAGGTAACTGAGCAGTGCGGACATCTTTAATTGGGCGTATAGATTGGATAAGATTGTGCAACTGCTTGGAAGTCACTTGTATGGCACATGAAGAGTTATTACCACCTTCTCATTAGATATACATATTGTCCCTGAATATTTACTCAGGCAAGTGAATTTATTCTGTGGTTTAAGATGTCAACCGCAATTCCAATCTATGGTTTGTAAATGGAAGATTCCATTTTATGCAATTTGTAAAATGTAATTTTATAGTTTAGACCTCTAAGACTAACAAACTCTATCCAAGTATAGTCACGCTTTTTAGTGTAACTTATTGCATTCATTAAACTAGGCTTAGATTGTCCTAATTATATGTTATCAACAATTATGATATGTATCACATGCCACCGGCTGACTAAAACATTCTCCAGTTTTGGATTAACGCCAGCAGAGGTGTCAACTTCCATACTTCCTTGTCACCAGCTGAAGCTCTCGTTTTGCAGAACAAGATGCAGCTGTGCTTGCAGAATAATCGAAATTCTCCCATGTATTTTTTTCGATGCACAGTTCACACTGAATAGTGTATCCAAAGGCATCAGGAAAGAATCATTTGAAATATATTTCATGCCTATGAATACGCTTTATTTGCATATGTCACAACCCCGCTGTAATCCATGGTTATGATATAATCACAACAAATGCCTTCTTCACAGTCATCACTACTTTGTTTTTCTTTCATGAAGTTTATTCCCTTCAATTTGTTTCTCTAAGAACAAATTGTGGGAAATTTGAGGGTAAGAATACTTTTAATGGAAAAACAGCATTTGTTTTTATTGTCTTTTATTTCTCGAATGATGGCCCATTTTATCTTAGCATCATAGGAAAGTATACCCATATAACATAGCTCCACACTCCGTAGACTCTAATTGATGCCGTTGTCTATTAGATTCAATCCAGCTGCAGTTAGCTGTAATTTTAGGGTGAATTCACATGCAGCAGGTTTGTTGCAGAAATTTCTGCAAGTTTCCCATTCATCTGAATCACATCATTAGCGATGCAGAAACCTTGCAAGATTCATTTCGCAAGTATTCGCAAAGTTTGAAACACGCCCCCTATTTGACTGTGATGAGCCTCAGTGGGGAGCCAGCGCTGGTAACCCCACAGACAAAGCCAGAAGATGACGAGAATATCTGGGAATAAAAATCGGGCGCCCCGCAGAGGTGAGGAGAAGTTAGCATGGGTTGTTTTAAATTTTTCTGCACTATTTCTGGGCTTTGTGGTTTGCAAACCCCCAAGGTCCTGGGTTCAGATGAACAATACATTTTTGGAAAACAAATAACCAACCAAGCTCATTATGAGTCGGCTCACATATCCCTAACCATCATCTCATCATATATTCTTCTGAAAGCTTCTACTGCAAAAAACACTCAAAATGGTGCTTTTGCACAGTGGCACACTTGCTGGAATCTTCTGCAACGTTTATCTTTTCCATGGTAGAGGTTGAAAGACACTGGGAAAACAGCACACAAATTGAGTTGCTGTGGTTTTTTTCACAGCATATAGATAAGATAGGGGAAATCTTATCCAATATGCTGGTACTGGACATTGCAGTGGGTTAGACTCCTCCGAGTCTGCTCCCCTAACCTAATGTAAGTACACCGTGTGTGGCCAGCTGGTGTGCAGTTTTTTTCACAGATAGTGGAAATTTACCAAAGTATCTATTCAAGATATACTGGCATAGAAGTGGCATGTCCTTGGCGCATGGCTGTTATATGCAGCACTGATGTGCCACTTTGCTGTTTCTGTGCCATGTTTGCCATATTTTAAGAAAGTGGGCAAAGGTTGATGGGGATGAAAGCAGGCCAGGGGTGCCTATAATGGAAAATTGGTATGAGACATAGTTGAAATCTGCACCAGCCCCTGAGTGGAGTAAATTTAATTTCTGGCGCACAGGACCTTCCTAGTTGTGCCAGAATTATTAAGAAGCCAGAACTTCTGCCCTAAATTCTGCCTTAAATTCCCCCCAGAGTGCTGGTCTTACATTTGCCCCACATAGCAAATTGCAGCTGTTCAGCAGTATTTTTTTTTCCACAGCATGTTTCATTGAGTTTTGCTGCATTTTTTGATGCTATTTTCTTCCTCTTCAAATTAAAATGCAGCTTCTTTTTCCACAATGTGTGGATCAGATTAATAAAATCTCATTCACTTTGTTACTGTAACACCCAGCGGATTTTGTTTTTCTTGCTGGATTTCCACAGTAGCCAAAAACCCTTTGTCTCCACTACTGTACATGGGGCTTCAGCCTGAATGCCTTTCTAAGGCTAAGGTCCCTCATAGTGGGCAGTAGAGAAAAAATGCTGCGTGAAAAAACTGCAGCGGAAAAGCATTGAGGTTTTTCCCGCAGCGCTTTTCACAGAAAGTCAGCAGAGTTTTTCTCTGTGCACTTTCTGATTCAATTATATCTATAGGAAAACCAGCAGTGTTCCGTAGGTATAATTGACATGTTGCAAGTATTTTTCTGCAATGCTGTGGCCAAACCGCTGCATTTACGCTACATGGGGTCCCGGCCTTAGAAGCGTTTTTAGGTTACATTTTCTTTAATTCATACACCCATGCATTTTTTTCAGGTAATTTTCAAATTTCAGAGTTGAAAATTACCTGAAAAAATGCATGCATGTATGAATTAAAGAAAATGTAGCCTAAAAACACTTATTTTGGGAAATGCCTGAAAGTACAGAATGGGACCCAGAGCATGCTATATTTACAAAAAATCCACAGGCCCCAAAAAACTCACCAATAAATATAGAACAAACAAAATCTCACTGGGGATGATTTATCATGAGGGAATTTTTATGCCACTTTTCTAACTTGACTTATTTTTTTTACTAGTGTGGGTTTTTTTTGCAGCAACTTTATCAAAATGTTTCACACTGGTTTGTAAATTTGTCGTAAATCTTTAGTCAGCATTCACTTAAGAATTTTTATACATTATAAAGCCAAGTTAGAAGTGGAGTGTGCTTGCCCAAAAATATTGCGACATTTTTTGAAAAAAGACACATTAGGTGAAAAATATTTAAAAAATTGATTAAGGCCGGGGCTCCATGTTGCGAAAATGCTGCATTTTACCTTACTTGCATCGTGGAGTGGATTCTGTGGCGGTCTTTTCCAAAGCTTTTTTTGGCTGTGGCTCACAACGTGGAGCCTTAGCCTAATAAGCAATTAATAAATTAAGCACACACAAGAAAAAAGGAGCAAAGTTGGAAAAAACATGTCAGAATTCTGGTGCAAAACCAATGTGAGGCTAAGGCCCCATGTAGCAGGCTGCAGCAAAAAAGCACCGCAGCGCTTCTCACAGAAAGTCCGCAGAGGTTTTTTCTGTGGACTTTCTGCTTCCATTATACCTATAGGGAAACCGCCGGTGTTTCCGTAGGTATAATTGACATGAAGCGATTTCCAAAACAGCAATGGTTTTGGAAATTGTAGCGTGTCCGTTGTGCACATTTTTTCCGCAATTTTTTGCGCAAATCCCATCCGCTTTGCAGGGACTGTAAAACGCCGCGTTTTGGCGTCCCGTCCTAAATCGACCCCATTTATTGTAGTGAGTTTTATATTTCATATTTAAATTTATATTGAGTGTCAACCAACATCTGAATGTGGCTTTATTTAACCCCTTGCTGTCACTCTGCAGCAGTTTAACCAATTGTAAAAGATCAGGCTAACTCTGCTACATCTGAATGTCAGTTATACAGATGTAGCTGAGTTAACCCACACTTCTACAATTGGTTAAACTGCTGCAGCATGATATCTTATTACAGAAGAAAAAGAAAGACAATGAAAAGTCATTGGAAAAACTATTTTCAATGTCTTTTCAATGGTTTTTGTTGTCTTCTGTGATAAGATATCATGCTGCAGCAGTTAATGAATTGCAGAGGTTCGGGTTAACCCTGCTACATCTGTATATATATTTATCAGTTACATTTTTATAAAGCTTCATTTCTCTATGGTCAAGTTCAAAAACAATCCAATTGTAGTAGCTCAGCATATTGCAATTTGCAATAGACATTATCCTCCTAGCAGGGTTTATTGGGGTTAATGCAATTACCTGTCATTACCGAGGATCATGGATTTACAGTATAAACATGTGCTCTTGCTATAGACTGCTACTGATGGATCTTACATCTTGTGGCATACTATACAATATACAATACTTGTACATATCATTTAAAAGAATTCTGCTTGTATAATAATTTGTGAATTGTAATTCATTGTTTGGTTTCCACCCTTTTCTATAAAGAGATTGATCTTCTATTGATTTACTGTGACTTCACATACTATATATTTGTGGTTCTTACACTGTATAAGGTCAAATACCGTACTCCAGACCTAGAAGATGACTTTGTGATTCCAGTGGACCCATTACATACTTGCAATGTGGTCTGACTGAGTGTGTGTGTCTGTTCACACCATGTACAACTGTTAGTGAGCTCTGTTTTTCGCAGTGGAAATTATTTAATTATCACTTCTAATTCTGGTCTGGTCGCACATCACATTTCACAGCAGTTAAAACTTTTTTTTTTCTTCTTGTTCTCATTTAGTTTAATGAATTTCAATATGAATTCTGACATAGCAGTGAAAAGTTAGCGATGGTAAAACTAGGAAGAAGCGTCCAAAAGTTACTAACATCATTCATAAAATCCATGAGGCGAATGTGAACAAAAGTTATCTAGACCCAGGAGATCATAGATGTAGATATTTTTTTAGAAGACTGTTAAGGCAAGGTTCACACCTGTGCCTGTATTCCATTCAGGGATTCTGTCCCCAAATCCGCTTAAAAAAATGTGGAGAGAAAAGTTCTGCAAGCAGGACTTTTCTCTCCGCATTTTCCGCCTTTTTCGGCCTAATCAGCAGGTAGTCTCGAGTTGCAAGATCCATGGCAAGATCGAGCAGGATGCTTATTTTTTCAGTTGTGATCTCTGTCTTCCATTAAAAACAATGGGAGGCAGATTCTGGGTGAAATATGCTGCGGCTTCGAAGGCGGAATCCACCCCCAGATCCGCAGCAAATTCCTCTGTGTAAATGAAGCCTTACTCTCTCCTGGCCTCAATGGCGTGTCCAGTGGTCTGTCAGCATCTTCTGCATATAGGTAATGTAATAGTATTATCAGATCTAAATACCTCTCATAAATATCAGAATGTTGAAAAAAAAATTGGTGTTAGATGTTCTAACACCAAACCTTTGACAAATTGTAATTTTTTAATATTTTGTTTTTGAAGGATGAATTTCTAGTTATTGATCCAAATAATACATTCAATTACATATGGGATGAATTTCCTCATATTATGATGAATCCAGTACCATGAATGTTTTCCAGGGTTGTTGTTTTTTTTTTTTCAAATGTCTGATCTTTTGATTTTAATAAAAATTTATTTGAAAATAGTATGAAAGGTTTGAGTGCTTTCTTTTCCAATATACACAATTTTCTTTTGCTTCTTTCAATATTGTATACTTTTTAGGCTTTGTTAGATTGTACCACTTGTAGGGGCAGATTTATTGTTGAGTCTAAGGCTGTGGGATCCCCACGTGGTGTAAATGCCGCGGTTTGGTCAATGTGGTAAAAACCGCAGTGTTTTACAGTCACTGCAAGGTGGATGGGATTCTAGCGAATCCCATCCCCACACTGTGGTAAAATATGCGCAGTGGACACGCTGTGATTTCCAAATCTGTTGCTTTTTTGGAAATTGCAGCATGTCAATTATACCTACAAAAATGCCGACGGTTTCCCTATAGGTATAATGGAAGCAAAAAGTCTACAGAGGTAATCTCTTCGGACTTTCTGTGAAAAGTGAAGTGCTTTTTTGCTGTGGCCTGCTACGTGGGGCCTTAGCCTAAGCCAAGTTTGCGTCTCTTCAAACACGAGATGCAACAAAAATTGTTCTAACTGGCATTTTAGTAACTACATTTATTATCATTTACACCAGTTTACTGGTGTATTATTGGGATACTTTATTGGGTGATGCCCACTAGTTTCTGTGTATAATAGTATGCAGTGTATTTACAGCTCTGCCTAGGAAAGCCATGACCAATATTAATATATATTGATAAACTGAAAATGAGATTGTCGGATCTAAAAAAAAAAACCCCTAACTGAATATAGTTTGATTTGTCTTTAGTTTTACTACAATCCGTGATATACAAATTTATTTTCTTGTACTGAAATTGAACAGAGATCTTAGTATGTTCTGATCACGGTTCTGCATTCTCCTTCTCCCGTGTATCTAACGTTTTAGGTAGCAAGCTGGGTGGCCTACCTACGACGAGACATTTAACCAATAGTACGACCACAGGGCAGACCAGATGCTGATCTAGAATTTACCTAGTCATAATTCAGCTAGATATGTAAAGCAACATATATGTATATAACAACCACTATTTTATGTATTTTCCCATTATATTCTCTGTATTTTATTTTTCTTATTACTTAATGAACAAACACCAAATATAATAAACTATAAGAATATAAACAATATAGTTCATAAAAGTATAAACTAATGAAAATGATAGTGTATACTAGAGCAGATCAATACAATTGCTCTGATATTGATCAATCATCATGCTATATCAATACTATAATCAAATATAGTAACGTATTAGTAATTAATTATAGTATTAATTTCAAATAAGGTATATAATATATATATATATATATATATATATATATATATATATATATATATTTGAAAGACCAAAATACCCTCTCGCTTTGAAAGAGTTAAATGCTGTCATACTGTAGATTTTCATTACTTACACAGTATAGTTGAAAGACCCAAATGCCTTCTTGGTCTGAAAGAGTTAAGTATTATGATAGGTTTACACCTAGTTTTAATATTTAAAGTTAATGCTTCCTATTAACACTGTGCATATTTAATTCTTAATATATATTTATAGTTTCCAGAGCTCCATTTTTATGAAACTGAGTTCAAAATCTTCCACCTAGATATGGAGTAACATACCATATAGTATATGTAACTGTAGCTGCCTGCAGATGCCACTATGGAGAACATACAAGTTTATTGAGTATTGTACTAATAAAGAGGTATTCTCATTGTAAACTTTTATGGCATATTCACAGGACCAAAAAAACAAGTTGATTCAGGATTTTATACTGATTGCCGGAGTTGGGAGGCAATTTTTTCCCCTGATATAGGGCAATTGACATCAGCCCCATGGGGTTTTTTGTCTTCCTGTGAATCAATACTGTAGGGTTAGAGGTTGGACTTGATGGACCTGTGTCTTCATTCAACCTCATCTCAACTACTATGACAACCCTTGGAACCCGAATCTATCACTGGAATGTTGGTTCCATGCCCCCTATCCTGCCTGGAGAGGTGGCCACTGTGAATGGAAAGAGACCCCAACTTGTATAAATGTGAACTTCCATTTCTTAAAATGAGTGTCTGCCCCCTATATAATATGTCAGCTATAGAGTGCCAAGCTTATAAAGTGCCAGAGCGTTGTGCACAATTCACCGGTTGTCTTAATAATAGTTATTGCTAATCTTACCTGTGCCTGTTCACACTTACCCATCCAGTGGTGCTGGCAGTTTATAGTTTCACCAGGCCAGGACAATGATGTCACCGTATTGCATCTGTCTATGCAGGGAGAGGAGTGGAGAGGAGAGTACCTAGTAGCGCTGCAGAATCTCTTCTTAATGAGTATAGGGAGGATTCATGTCCATTATTCATATAATATGGCACTATCCTTTTTCAGAAGAAGGTCTGCAACATCTCAGGCGTGTTTTATGTTCTGCCAGCGCTTGGGCACAGTACTGTATAATGCCTTCTGGCTTTTTCATTATGACAGTGGCTGGGAGAAACTTCATCTCCCACTCACTGTCCTCAAGCCCTGATCTTTTGCACTTATGGCAGCGGGGATCGGTAATTATCCTGATGCCTTCACACATGAGGGCTCTTGCGCAGGCAGCAGGGATGATTGTCGATCCCTGCTGCTGCTTAGTGTAAGGTATCAGGGATTGGGGACAGTGGGCAAGAGATCAATGCTTCTCCCGGACACTGCTAGTATTAATTATTTGTGGGGGCACTAATGGGGAAATATACTGTGTATGTGGGAGTACTACAGGAGCATACAGTGAGGAGGCACAGTACTGGGGCATTATACTATGAGGGGACACTAATGTCCCATTAGTACCCCCCACAGTATAATACTCCTTAGTGCCCCACCCACAGTATAATACTCCTTAGTGCCCCACCCACAGTATAATGCTCCTTAATGGCCCAACCTACAGTTTAATCCTACTTAGTGCCTCTACTCACAGTATAATGCTCCTTAGTGCCCCACCCACAGTATAATACTGCTTAGTGCCCCACCCACAGTATAATGCTCCTTAGTGCCCCACCCACAGTTTAATCCTCCTTAGTGCCCCCACTCTCAGTATAATGCTCCTTAGTGCTTCCACCCACCGTATAATGCTCCTTAATGCCCCCACTCGCACAGTATGCTTCTTAGTGCCTGCACCCACAGTATAATACTCCTTAGTGCCCCTCACAATATGCCACGTTAGTGCCTGCCGCACACAGTATAATGCCACATTAGTTGCCCTTTGCACAGTATAATGCCAAGTTTGTTGACATCGCACATTATAATACCACGTTAGTGCCCTCTGCACACAGTATAATGCCACGCTAGGAAATATTTTTTTCCTTATTTTTCTTGTGCATCTTATAGACAGATGCATCTTTTTGTCCAAAAAATACTGTAAATAATGGATGTGTTCAGCTCGTACCTGTACTTGATGGCGGAAGGCAGTCAACGGACCTTTACTAAAAGTAATTGAATACCTCTGGCATACAGGAATTGTTGAAACACCCCCATGTCAGTATACCAGTGGTTTGCCAAAGAGTATACATTTCTTTAAAAAAAAAAAAATCTGTGCAGACAGTATTGGAGATCTTGCAGTGGGATTAAGAAGATTGGGCCCAAGTAGGAAGGATACTGATTATCTTGTGTCTCTGCACATAGATGCAGTGCCTCAGATCTCAGCCGCCCAGTGTGTCTACACTATATAAAAATAAACTGAGTAGTGTCTTAAATAATCTACCCAATACATTATACTGATATATAACCTGGTTGAGATGTTGTATGATGAGTATCTGTATAAAGTACAATGGATTTAGTGTGCCATGCCAGGCTGAGCTGGGGGCCCACCTGGGTCAGGGGCCCACTAAAGGAATTCACCTGTGGGCCAGTCTGAGCTTCTGTGCAGATCGGGAAAAGTAACTATATAGTGCCACTGATCTATGTTTAACTGTCAAATGCTGACATCAGAATGTCATATACAGGTGTCAGGTTATTCTTGCTGAAAGCGCTGTGGGACCTGTAATGGATTTGTGCTGTTATTTGTATGAATAATTCCATCCAGCTATTACACTGTAGCATATTATTTTGATACAATAGTGTTGGTATACAAAAGATCTATCTATCTATCTATCTATCTATCTATCTATCTATCTATAAAACAATCTATTACTATCTATTTATCTAGATAATGCCATACCATCTGATCAATCTGTTATTCTCTTAAATGAGTTACGACTAGAGATGAGTGAATCGATTCTGCAGAAGTGGAATTCGATCCGAATTTCAGGAAATCTTCGATTCACCACGATTCCGGATTTCCTGATGCTTCGCGGTAACGAATATTTAATAAGGACCTTTGTGACATCAGACGGTCACAAGATATTCTCTAGTCATGTGATTGGGTAGGCGTGTCTTTGCTTGTTAGCAGATCCTTCCACATGAAAAAGTTGTCCGTGCTGGAGAGAGAGAGAGAGAGATGACCACGGCATCCAAGGGCTTCCGCCATTTTGCCGCCCACCCCGGCTCTCTGCAGCATGGAAATAGCTGTTTATTCGCCGCAAAGTAATTCGGATCGAAGCAAATTTTTGGGGAATTTCGAACTGCTGAATCGAACTTTTGATAAATTCGTTCATCTCTTGTTAGGACGTGTTCATTTATCTGACATATATTCTATTGATCTATTTATATTTAATCTATCTATCTATCTATCTATCTATCTATCTGACTATCTATCTTTATACATTGTAGATTATGTTGTCAGAAGATTTGATGAAGGCCCTTGTTGAAGAAATTGCCCCAAAGGAGACCATCAGTTTAGCAATGCACTGACATCCCAAGAACTGAGTACTGGTTCGGAAGGTATTTGCTGCCACCCATCTGAAATTTAGAAATGTGACTATGTGTGTGGTCTCATCTGTGTGGCCCATCATACTTCTGATTCATGACCAAGATGTCAATTTTCACCTGTAGAGAAGGAAGCCAAATACAACTGCAAATAATTACAATCCTGGAGTTATTAACCACATAGTGAGGAACTACATGGTTTTCATTTTTGCTCTTGCAAACCACACCATACCTTATTTTACCTCTTTGCTAAATACAGGATGTAGCCGGAAACTTGCAATATGCGGATTCCACATTACATAGAAGAGTGGCTACTGCCATTTAATTTATTTAAATGATGTATTATAGTCACCAGACTCTAAAATTGTAGAAGAACATGTGTTAAATGTATGAAAAATATAATTATGTCTGAAGAAAAAAAAATTAATTGATATTCTAAAGTTATCTGAAATAATTATGCATATGCAACGCATTCCAGAAAGCCAGAAACTCACTGCTATAATAACTTAAAAAAAGCTGGAACTTTTATAGTTTAGATGAAAAGGTGCACTTTTTAAAATATGTAAAAGAAAATGCTAATTTAGATAACTTTACTGTGCTGGAAGGATCTAGGTTCAATGTTAATGATCAGTTTCTTTTGGAGTTTTTTAGGACGCTATTTTGTAATATTCACATAATTTAGAAGACATACAAAGCCCAAAAATAAGTGTTAAAAGTACATTTAGAACACTGTTGCGGCTCTTCATAAATTTGGCAGGTTCTGGAAGCAAACAGTCTTGTACAGGTTCTGCTAAGAAAAAAAAAAATCAAGGGTTAAATTCATTCTATTCTCTTCGGTTGGCGCTTAGAAAACGCGCATGGTTTTAGAGGGGGGAGCTTCTTCCATCAAAGTTGTCTCATAGCCAGACATAAGATTTGAGAAGGTGTGTAAGGAGTTCTAATGTGTGCAAATTGGTTGGTCATTACAACAGTGCAGTGTTTCTTTAGGTGCCCATACACATCAGACAAAAATTGACAGAATCTGACAATTTTAGCAGGACTGGCCACTTTCTTATGTTTAAACTGAAATCCCATTAAAGAAATTGAGGCAGGCGGTTTACCTATAGGTATAATGGAAGCAGAAAGTCTGCAGAGGAAACCTCTGTGGACTTTCTATGAAAAGCACTGTGGGAAAAAACTCAATGCGTTGCCACCATGGTTTTTCCTGATGTGTTTTTTTTTTTTCTTGCGGCCCGCTACGTGGAGCCTTAGTCTAAAGCGGTTGTCCTAGTCTAAACAGTATTGGATACTAATGACTTTTCCACGGATAGGGCATCATTATCTGATCAGTGGGGATTCAACACCCTGACCCCACAGCAATAAGCTGTTCCGGTTGCTGGAAATTGTATACATGGTATACACATGGAAACAGCTCTGCTCCCATTCAAGTAAATGGGATCGGAGCTGCAGTACCCTGACACCACCACTACAGGGTTTAGAGATCTGTACACTGTAGCAGTGGTGGTGTGGAACTATGACTATGTGAACAGCAAAATAAAAACGGTTTTAGGCTTTTAGAAGGTGGGGAGTGAAAAACCAAAATGTAAAAATTGAAAATAGCTGTAGCAAGAAGGGATTAAAATGAACCTTATTGTTACAGATTTAAGGTGGAATTTTGGTTATAGGTAACAGCAGATTTACGATTTCTTACAGCTCTCAGGTGCAGTAATGTTATTTAAAAAAAGAATAGCTCATAGATTCACTTCAATTGCAACCTTATAACATACTGTGCCAATAAAAGGTATTCACCCCAGGACATGTTCATGCTGTATTGTGTATCATTGAATCACACTATATTAATTGGGTTGCTTTGACAATGATGAACAGAAAAAAATAAAGACTATTTAATGTTAAAATGAAAACAAACCTGTGCAAAATGATCTACAATAATTACAATTATTAAACACCAAATAGCTCAAAGCGCAACTATTCATCTCCTCAATTCAGCGTTTAGTAGGAGTAAAGGCGGCAGTTTGAGTGCATCAACTTTAGATATGAGCGAAACAATTGGACACAAATCGAATTGGCTACAAATTTCTCAGAAGTTTCGGATTTTGGCAAATTCAAAATTGGGATTAGAGATGGGTGAACCTCTCAAAATTTGTTTTGTTTCGGGTTGGGGTAATTCAGGTGCAAGATTTGTTTCGGGTCAGATAAGTTTGGTACAAACCACAGCTTCAATTGTCTTAAAACACAGTGTATGACTCTGTCAGGGCTCAGAGGAACCTATCTATTCAATGACTAGTTCTCTAAGGCAAACACAGCCAAAGTTATGTCAAAGTAAAAGTGACATGCATGTCTATGGAAAAACAAATGGTAAGCAGTGGATACAATCTCCGACTTTTACCATACACCGCGCTGCCACTTGCTTTTACACATTTTAACATTTAAAATGCTCCAAAAATTACCCTTTTTTGGGGGGGAAAGGTGCTTGTGTGTGGTGGTTACAGTTGTGCTAAAAAGTTTACATACCCAGGCAGATTTTTTGTTTTTTTGGCCATTTTTCAGAGAATATGAATGATAACACAAAAACTTTTTCTCCACTCATGGTTAGTGGTTGGTTGAAGCCATTTATTGTCAAACTTCTGTGTTTACTCTTTTTAAATCATAATGACAACCAAAAACATCAAAATGACCCTGTTCAAAAGTTCACATACCCTGGTGATTTTGGCCTGATAACATGCCCAGAAACCAAACCACGGTCAGGTAGACCAAACAAAATTTCGGCCACAACTGCCCGGAAAATTGTTCGTGATGCAAAAAAAAAAACCCACACATAACATCAGCTGAAATACAGGACTCTCTGAAAACTATTGGTGTGGCTGTTTCTTGATGCACAATAAGGAGGCACTTGAAGAAAAATGGGTTGCATGGTCGAGTTGCCAGAAGAAAGCCATTACTGCGCAAATGCCACAAAGAATCTCACCTTCAATACGTCAAACAGTACAGCGACAAGCCTCAAAACTTCTGGAACAAGGTAATTTGAAGTGATGAGACAAAAATTGAACTTTTTGGCCACAACCATAAACGTTACATTTGGAAAGGTGTCAACAAGGCCTATGATGAAAGGAACCCCATTCCTACTGTAAAGCACGGAGGTGGATCACTGATGATGTGTGGATGTGTGAGCTTCAAAGGCACAGGAAACTTGGTCAAAGTTGAAGTAAAGATGAATGCAGCACGTTATCAGCAAATACTGGAGGCAAATTTGTACTCAGGAAGCTGCGCATGGGACGTACTTGGACGTTCCAACATGACAACGATCCAAAACACAAGGCCAAGTCGACCTGTCATTGGCTACAGCAGAAGAAAGTGAAAGTTCTGGAGTGGCCATCTCAGTCTCCTGACCTCAATATCATTGAGCCACTCTGGGGAGATCTCAAGAGTGCAGTAAATGCAAGACAGCCCAGGAATTTACAGGAACTGGAGACTTTTTGCCAGGAAGAATGGGCAGTTTTACCATCTGAGAAAATAAAGAGCCTCATCCACAACTACCACAAAATGCTTTAAGCTGTCATTGGTATTAATCACCAGGGTATGTAAGCTTTTGAACAGGGTCATTTTGATGTTTTTGGTTGTCATTATGATTTAAAAAGAGAAAACACAGAAGTTTGACAATAAATGGCTTCAACCAACCACTAACCATGAGTAGAGAAAAAGTTTTTGTGTTATCATTCATATTCTCTGAAAAAAGGCCAAAAGAACAAAAAATCTGCTGGGGTATGTAAACTTTTTAGCACAACTGTATATTGCAAAAAGCGATGGTTTATGACTTGTAACTGCTACAGGTTTGTTGTTATTTGGGAGACAAATTTATGGCTGTGTGCATAGTTAAAAAGATGAAGAAGTGGCTTTCCAAAACAAAAAGCCTTAAAAATTATCCCTTCATGAGAGCAGATGTGAAATCAAAATGCCATTGGCACCGAAAAATGCAATGGTACAGGTATTTCTGTTGTGGGGGGATGGGGACCTTTTTCAATCTAACTTTGTTTTGTTTTTTTGTTGTCAACACTGTGGCACCAAAAGTGTGATTAATGAATCAGCCTGCAGAACATGTCTGACTGAGTGGTGGCAGTGGTGTTAGCTGTGGCAACATGAGTGCAGTATGGCATGGAATAATATAATGGACCAGGCCACAGGACATATCTGGCTGAGTGATGGCAATGGTGGTAGCTGTGGCAACATGAGTGCAGTATGGCATGGAATAATATAATGTATCAGGTCACAGGACATATCTGGTTGAGTGATGGTAGTGCTGGTAGCTGTGGCTACATCAGTGGCAGTACAGCATGGAACAACGTGATGGACCGGGCCTCAAGAAATGATGTCCGGCTGTTTAGGAGTAGCAGGCAGCATCGGCAGTACAGTAAATGGAACATGATACAGGAAGATGGTGCCATCTCTATTTGGTGGCATCCGCTGGAGGCTCACAGCACAAATTTTCTTCCTCACACCTGTCAATAATTTCCATTGCTATCTGCCTGTAATTTATTACATTGCTAAGAGACCATTGCAGCCCCTAAGGGAAGTGTGGTGGGATCTTTTCAGAGCCATGTTTCCAGCATTCTGAAAAAGGGAATATTTGCTGTCAGCCCCCTGAAGGGAGAGAAATGCCTGACTTGGAGAAGAAGTTGAGGTTTCCCAGAGCCTCACAGCCTGGACTCTGCAGTATACTGATAGACAGGGATCCTTGGAACTTATCACCTCCAATTCAGATATTGGGAGAGGCATAGTATATTATTATTGGAGGAAAAAAGCACAGATTTAACACCTATTTATGGGTGGGTACTCCCTTTCTGTGGAAGAACTGTTACTAAGAGCAGTACCATCATCCACAGTGGAACTCCATCTACTACCCCATCCGGAAAGCTGCATTGGTTGTTACCTCAGTAAAATTACATCATTTGGTTCAACCGCACTGCTGCCTCCTGGGTCATTTTTATCCTCAGTGTTAGGGCCTTTCTGACCACCATCATCCAGCTCCAGATATTAGAGGACAACTCTCCAACTGAAAGTGGGGAACTACCATTACCATCAGGTACACCACAGGCCCTCTCAACATAGCCTCAACTGTAGACAACACAGCTACTACTCCCATAATCCAGTTCCTTTTAGGTAGTTGTATGCGGCAATTCTGTCTTGGTGTTAAAGAGCTGCTTGAAAGGAGTTGGTTATAGTCCTAGGAGACTTCATAGTGTCCTATATGACTTTTCAGGGTAACCAGGGCACTTTAAATTCTGAGCAAATATAGTCAGATGGAATCGACAGAGTAGGTCATCATTATCAAATCAGTGGAGTCTGACAACCAGAACTTACACTGATTATCTGATACGGCTGCCTCCCAGCACTGGAAGCTACTGCATTGGATGGGGCTGGAAGCAGCCCTTCTGCTATTTAACTAATAGGCACAGAGCTGCCGTACCCCAGCGCTATACCACCATATAGCCTCTGTCCATTGCAGTAGTTTCTGCTGTCAGGTGTTAGACCCCCACCCATTGGATACTGATGACTTATCCTGGAATTGTGGAGTCAGAGTCAGTTTTGAGTAGAGTAAAAGTCAGAGTTGATAGATTGATGTTCAACTGAAATTATATTTGCTGAAAATGAAGACGACTGACTAATACATGCAATAAAACATATTGAATAATGACTCTTTTTCATGCCCTATTTTTATGAACACCTTGCATTCTGCTTATTGTCCACAAGATATTTACTTTATGTTATAGTTTATGATAATCATTTATCTATGGATAAAGGATAAAAATGGTAGTAAACTTAGTAGACATAGCAAGACAGCTACGATGTTAATACACAGTATTAAACTGGATCCTCCTCCACATAACTGAGATTCTGTGAGATTGAAGACAATGTGAAACACACAAGGGAATCCAGCAAATGTTTCATGGTAATCCCAATGGAAGAATTCTTCAGATGTGTTCATGTGTATGTGACAATGATATGAATTCCATGGATGCTACATTCACATTCCTGGTGATCTTAAAGGACAAGAACATAAACCATGAGTAGTGATCTAATGCTGATGGATAGTTTATATATATAACCTACAAACTACAGGCATAATGACTTATTTCCCTGTCATGTATAGTATATGGGAACGCAATATAGACATGTGCTATTATATGTATATTGTAATCATGTCTGTACTCAGTCTTTATTGTTTATTCAGTTCACAATCAAAATTCTTTCTCTAATAGTGATAGTGTAAAATTTGACGCATTTAATCTCAATTTGCACCAGAAATTAAAACCTTTTGCACTATACATGTCAGTTTGTAAATCTCGAGTGAAAAGCGGTCACTAATAGCTGCTTGGCCAGAATTTAGGGACATTTATGAAATGCCAGTAGGTGGTTGGAAAACCAATTGGAGAAATCTCTCTAGACATATTCAAAGGGAATCTGTCACCAGGAAACTCAATATCAAGTCAGTCAGAGTGCAATGTAGTGGAAATTATGCTGAGCACCAATGGGTCAAGTGCAATGGGTTGTGCTAGAGCCTCCAAGAGCACCATCTCGAGGTTTGAATCCCTGCCCCTATACAATGGAGTGATGACTTCTTCCTATTCCACAGCTATGATGTTGCTCTTTGAATTCCTGCATATGCGCCTGGAGTCCTTGGATGCTCTAGCATGCCCCCATTGCACTTGAGCCTCACCTGCATATTTCTAAAAACTGCTTTTTCGAGTGCAGAAGTGTATGGTGCTTTGTGGATTATGTAAAAGTATGATGATGCTCAGGATAATGTCCCCTACAATAGATTGTGACTGGTTTGATATTGAGTTTTATGGTGACTACTTCACTGAAATGATACAATAAATGATTTAATAACTGTGTGAAACATTTTAATACATTTGCCTCAATTGATGGTGTGAAGGATACCACTTTGCCAAGCCTCTTGGCCTACCTGTGATCACCCTTCTTAATCTTCCACTCACGGGCGTGAGTGGATCGGGTTCATAGGATAATATGAAACGAGCTTTATAAATTTTATATATTTATTAACCCAAGTGGGTCAGTACTAGCCACTAACATATACAGAAATACACATCAATGGATGGTCAAGCAAATACAGGTAAAAGCACAATACAGTACAGAAAATAAAATGGGATTAAAAGGGAAAAGTGTTACCCAGAACAAGTTTGTGGTCTGGTTCTCTGAGCCTCCATGTGGTAGGCCTCAGGGCACTTCCTTAAGCAACTTACAGGGAATGTATCTTTACAGTTTCCAAAGATATAACTCCCTCTTTGTGTCTGGCTTGAGACATATAACTATCCCAGCCTCCTCCCTAAGTGATGTCACTAGGAGGGGAAATCCCATCCTCCATCCTTGGAACCAACTAAATATGAACGGCCCTAATTCCTCGCCAGATGACCTCATTGTTAGGCAAGGGGTATGATGGTGTTCGTGACAATATCTCCAAAGCGTAGACACCAAAAATGACCCCCCAATTCCCTTTGGCTAATGAGTTCAGTGTCTGGATCTTTTCCCTGCTCTCAAAAGTCCGATGTTTGGGTTGGGATCGTGCGTCTTCTTTTTGCACACCTGAGGAATTTATCGGGGCGACTGTAGGAGGTTCTCCTGAGGGGAAATTTTGCCATAAAACCATATTTCCTTTGTAGTTTTGCTAAAGACATAGAGTCTGGAGTCTGTGTGCTAAGCAGGGCTACAATACACAAAGTTCAGGGGGTCTCCTGCTGTGATAACGCGATTAGCACGGGTATGCTAACGGAACAACAAAAGGATCTTGATACCACAGACAGGGCTTGATTACAGAGCAGAAATACTGCATTCCTGAAGCCACAAGGGTATATATGAACAAGTGATAATACATCAAAGAAAAAAATACATAACGGGAAGTCTCTCATCGTGCAGATGGCTTTTTTAGTTCCACCAAAACTGACTAATACAGCACATGATAGCAGTATTATGGGAAACTTCTTACTTATACAGTACTTAGTCTTTATTTAAACATAAAATCTTAGTGCCCATTTAAGGATTTCATATAACATATATAAAGATGGATCAATGGTTAACTTTATATCTAGCGCATTGCTAGATAGATATTTACTGCCAGGACCTTCCTCCTTTTTCTCCCCTCATGCCCCTTCTGCTGTTTTCTACCATACAAAATGCTCGTTTTTCACTTTGATTTTAACAGAATATTTTTTGTGGTATTTACAGTATCATAGCAAATTCATCACAGCTTTAGCTCTAAATCAGGTACTTTGGCACTAAACTCAAATGGATCAACCACAAAAGATCCAACTCTGTGACCCATTTGAACTTAGCAGTCGCCGCGTTGTGGTTTATCTCTGCGTTATAACTCTAGTGATTTCACAGTATGGGGATATTAAGAACATTGGAGGGGCAGTGGCAAAAAAAAGTAAAAAATCTGAGTCACAGCTGCTGTTACCAGAGGTGGCCCTGCTATACATCATCCCTTTGGCTATTTAAATTTAGCAGCAGCTTTGGCACTAAATTTAACTGGACCATTTACAGAAGAGCTGGTGCTGCTATTAATTTGAATAGTTGGTTCTTCTGTGATTGGTTCATTTGAATTGTGTTAAAGCATCTGCTTTGGTACTAAATTCATATGACCAAAGGACCACTTTATAGTGGGGTCACTGTCAGCAATAGCTGCAGCGGCTTGACTAGGATGTAATAGTGGCAGCGCCCTTGATATATCTTGGCCCTTTCGGTTATTTGAATTTATCGTTAAAGCAGGTGCTAAATAGCAATAACAGCAGTAGCAGCAGCTCCGTTATGATAGCATTTTATCCCACTGCCAGCAATATTTTTTACTAGTAGACAGTGCAGTGGCCTGGAGGGAATGGAGGGAGCAGGTGCAGATTGGCAATTCATATGAATAGCTGGACAGGCTGAGCAATGTAAATGCAGACAGGAGCAGCCCAACAATTCAAATGAATTTCCAGCAGCATGAATTAACCTTGCAGGCTACCTGTAATGTTTACAATTCCTACATCTGAAGTGCAGATATGACACATTTGTTTGTTTTTTCCTACATGTGATTAAGGACTAATAATATGTCAGAGTAAATTGTCACTGGGTTGCTTTCCTTTTTAGACATATACAATGGATTTCTCTGCCAAAACTAGCTAATTGTTTTAGCCAAGTCTTGTTGAATATTTGATTTGATATTAGTTTATTTTTAATAGGACAATTACATAATCATTAGCTTACAATGGGGCACAATCAAGGGTGTACATAGCAAAAATCTAAATGTTTCCCCCTAGTGGACAAGATGGGAAGTTTAATTGTTTATGGACACAAGGTAGATGGATGGTGTCTAATGCAACTGGGACAAAGCACTGTATTTAACTGTTTCTATAAGTCATATAGACATTGAATGCAGCGGCAGCGCACATGGTCGACCTTAACTCCATTCAAATGGAGGACAACGGAGCTCCATTTTTATAATTTTTTGAGAAGACTTGGTAACAAACAAAATGGAAGACATCACAGTCAACAAATGGAATTTAAATCCAGCTTTTCCAGATTCCTAAATCCCATATTTGCCTATTCATACAGTAATACAAGACTACTAGATACATTGTTACATAACTTAGTAGATTCCCTATTAAGGTAAACCTTGATAAGCTCTAATTGTATAATGATGGCATTATTTGTTGTCATCTAGCCTTACTAGAAACTGGTGTAATTAACCCTGCTGTTCTGTTCGGTCAAAAATGACCGAATTTGAAATTTGATATTTTTTAAAATATTCATTATGCGGTTCTGAAACTTGTGGTTCATTGACTTTTCCTCATTTGAGGGGTTCTTACTAATAGCAGTTTTTATTTATTTATTTTTTGTTTACTTTTTGCTCCACGTCTTTTTTTACACTTGTACTGTTCGGTCAAAAATGACCGATAGCCTTTTATACTAATCTCCAGCCATTTTTTTTTTAAATAAAGGAGTTATAATCTCATTTTGGTCGATATAGTTCATCTACTACTATTTATCAATTTATCTAGGTCCTTTTGGTCCATGCAGAGTTACACATACATACATTTTCAAATTATGATACTGTAGATGGACACCTGTAAACGCAAAACTAATCGGTGGCCAATGGTTGTTTTTTACAACATTCTTTATATGTCGGCGTACAATGCATTTGTGTTATGGCGTGAAATAGACCCAAATTGGAACAAAAATAAACTATATAAAAGAAGAATTTTTTTAGAGGAGTTGGGAAAATCACTGGTTAGGCCATATATTGAACAAAGAAAAGTAACACCCAGAGATGATGGAGCTGAAGCCATTGTCCACAGGATCCAACAGCATGCTGAAGAAAGTGAACCAAGGGCTTTCGCTAGCACTGCGACGATACCTACGGCCTCTACCAGCAGTACAACCAGCCTAAAACGGAAACGATGCGCCTTCTGTCCAATATCAAGTAATCACAAATCAAATGTGATATGTTGCAAATGTGCAAAGTACTTATGCAAAAGACATTTAAATTATACTTGTGACGAATGCAAACAGTAAATTTAGCACCTTGAACCTTATTTCACATTTTAGATAGAAAAAACTAGACTTTTTTATTTATTTATTTTTTTTTTTTTTTTAAATATATTTACATACAGTTTGATGTTATTAGTTATAGTTTACAGTTTTATAAAGATTTTTTTTTTGTGCAAATGTAAAATATATATGAATAATGCAATAAGGCCATGTAACATTTTTTGACACAAAAAAAATAAAAATTAAGTTTTTGATTTCATTTTTCATTTGTTTATGAACAACCATGTTCACATACAGTATAATAATGCAAAAGAAATTCAAATAAAACACTTAAATTAGTTAAAAATCCAGACTTTAATAGGCCCAGTCAAAAATGACCGGAACATTATATGTGTATAGTAGAACCGAACAGAACAGCAGGGTTAAGGATAGGAGATATCTGATGGTCTAAACTTTGGAACCCTCAGTGAGCACAAGAACATCTAAAAGAAGCAGCACATCCCATAGGCACCTTTCCGTTTTGCTATCTATGGGACTTTCAGAGATAGCTGAGCAGCAATTCATCTGCATGATCTGGATGGAAGTGTACTCTCACCTGAATCTGATGGAATAACTACAATAATTGCTAAAAGCAAAGGGAAGAAAAATGGCAACACTTGAACATAATATGATATTTAAAATATCCAAAAAAAGGAAAAGACATGGACCGCACATCCCAATCTTATACATTGATCTTGTGCTTCTAAGCAAATTCTACAATACTGAACATGAGATTCTTAGTATACATATTGATCAAGGTGTATAAGCCCACTAGCCACTTCACGGCGACCTCTTTATAGTGGGGTCCCTACACTACTGGGTGCGGCACCGAACAGCGACCTCAACCCACCACCACAATAATATAATATTTATCGTACAGTGCAGATTATATAGAAAATCCTTGAGGTTGGATCTCATATTTTCAACCAGTTCTATTTTTCACTAGATAGTCTCTTGAAAAGAGGTGAATTTTATTGAAATTATGGCAGTTTTGGGTGAAGAATGGATTTATGGAAAATGGGACTGTGATACCTGTGGATTTTTCACAGAATTTGGTGTGACTTTACAACAGAATTGACCCTACACATTCCAAAGGGTGAAATTCACTATGAAAAACCACAGTATTCATGTGCTACATACAGTATTTAAAGTCCACACAAGTTAGTGTTCTCTATGGCTTTATCTACATGGTAAATAAGATTTAATCCACTTTTCTGAATTTGTAACATTTATGCTCAGCAGAAAATCCGTATGATGTACATGTCCTAACAGTCAAAATGCCTTTGTTGTACAGTGACCAATCAGAACTCAGTTAATAAGTTAATAATCACAGCTCATATACCATGACGTCATTATGTGATGTCATAAAGATACAATCTGTATTCCATACCCACTATGCACCTGTTGCAGACTTGTCTTGGCAGCACAGAGATGCACACTGTTCAGCTGCAGCTCCTGTGAACCATTCAAATATAGAGCTAGACACCTCCAAAAATACTAAAGAAAGCACGGTAAGTCAATGATATAAAATAGATCAAGGGGTTGTTAAGTGGTGTAGCTAAAGGGGACTGGCAATTCAAGTGGCCAGATATAGTCAGTGCCTGGTAGAGGATAGGGACAACAAACAACAGTCCCTTGGTCAGAATATTTAGATATAGGATTTGGCAGGTGGATTCATTTTTGATTTGGGTGAAGAAAAGTTTACATAAAGCTCTGCAACCACTTCTTCCCAATCGGCCTTCAGTTGAACTCTACAGATCTTGAATAACTACAATAGCCATTGATCAATATCATAGATTGTAAGCTCTTTAGAGTAGGGCCCTCAGTCCCATTGTGTGAATTGACTGTTTCTTTGTAATGTATCTTTTTTGTCTGTACTTAAACCCTACAAATTGTACAGTGATGTGGAATATGTTGGCGCTATATAAATGAAATCTTTTATTATTATCCTGATGGATCATTCTCTATTGAACCCTGATTGATCTTATAGCTGGACATGTAAAAAAAAAATCAGACTGACTCCCTGAGACTGTAAGTGGCTCTACAGTGTATCCATATTAGGGCTTCGAATTTATCAGTGCCAGCAACTTTGTACCCGTGTCCAACATTTTCAAGCTAAAGAAGCTCAAAAGTGTAAAATTAGAGTAAGAAAAAATGCCAGTGTCACCTTTAGCAACTAATCAAATCCAGATTTTATTTTTTAGGGCAGGTTTTGAAATAAAACAGTGGTCTGACTGGTTGCTATAACTCTTGTAATATTGTGACATCATAGACATGTGTAGTTCTGAACATATCCAGTATAGGAGTTTTGTATACCACAATAATATAACATCCACTTTTGCATATATTAGCATAACATTAGATCATGAAAAAAAAACTGTAACCTGTAAATATGTCTTTCAGATAATCACTGGGATGGAGTGCAGAGGGAACTATAAGGTCACCTGAAGTCACAGGACACACGATAATAGGCAAGAATCCAAAAGGAAGACATTCACCAGACTGAGACTAAGAAAGGCTGTCTTGGACAGTCACTGCAAAGACATTTGTGAAGGCTGTCTTTCACAGTCACTATGTAGACATTTGGGAAGGCTGTCTTGGACAGTCACTACAAAGACATTTGTGAATGCTGTTTAGGAAAGTCACTACATAGACTTGACAAGGCTGTCTTGGACAGTGACTACAGAGGCATTTGTAATGCCTGTTTTGGACAGTGACTACATAGACCTTAGTGAAGGCTGTCTTGGACAGCCACTATAGAGACATTGTTGAAAACTGTCTTGGACAGTCACTACATAGTCCTTTATGAAGGCTGTCTTGGATATTCACATTTTTGAAGGTTGTTTTGGACAGTCACTAAATAGACTTGACAAGGCAATCTCGGACAGTGACTACAGAGGCATTTGTAATGCCTGTTTTGGATAGTGACTACATAGACCTTTGTGAAGGCTGTCTTGGACAGTCACTACATAGACTTGTGAAGGCTCTCTTGGACAGTCAGTACATTGGAGACTGTCTTAGACAGTTACTCCATAGAATTGGGAAGGCTGTCTTGGACAGCCACTATAGAGACATTGTTAAAGACTGTCTTGGACAGTCACTACATAGACCTTTATGAAGGCTGTCTTGGACAGTCAGTATATACACATTTGTGAAGGTTGTTTTGGACAGTCACTAAATAGACTTGGGAAGGCTGCCTTGGACAGTGCTTAAAGAGGCATTTGTAATGCCTGTTTTGGACAGTGACTACATAGACCTTTGTGAAGGCTGTCTTGGACAGTCACTACATAGACTTGTGAAGGCTGTCTTGAACAGTCAGTACATATACATTTGTGAAGGCTGTCTTGGACAGTCACTACATAGACTTGGAAAGGGTATCTTTGATAGTCACTACATAGACTATGGAAGGCTGTCTTGGACAGCCAATATAAAGAAATTTGTGAAGGCTGTCTTAGACAGCCACTAAATAGATATTTGTGAAGGCTGTCTGAGACAGTCAGTACATAGACATTGTTGAAGACTGTGTTGGACAGTCACTATATTGAAGGCTGTCTTGGACAGTCACTACATCTTCACCAGTCACTAAATAGACTTGAGAAGGCTGTCTTGGACAGTCACTAAATAAATCTTTATGAAGGCTGTCTTGGACAGGCACTATATTGAAGGCTGTCTTTGATAGTCACTACATAGACCTTTATGAAGGCTGTCTTGGACATTCAGTACATACACATTTGTGAAGGCTGTCTTGGACAGTCACTATATCATCACCAGTCACTAAACAGATTTGACAAGGCTGTCTTGGACAGTCACTACATAGATCTTTATGAAGGCTGTCTTGGACAGTCAGTATATACACATTTGGAAAGGCTGTTTTGGACAGTCACTAAATAGACTTGACAAGGCTATCTTGGACAGTGACTACAGAGGCATTTGTAATGCCTGTTTTGGATAGTGACTACATAGACCTTTGTGAAGGCTGTCTTGGACAGTCACTACATAGACTTGTGAAGGCTCTCTTGGACAGTCAGTACATTGGAGACTGTCTTAGACAGTTACTCCATAGAATTGGGAAGGCTGTCTTGGACAGCCACTATAGAGACATTGTTAAAGACTGTCTTGGACAGTCACTACATAAACCTTTATGAAGGCTGTCTTGGACAGTCAGTATATACACATTTGTGAAGGTTGTTTTGGACAGTCACTAAATAGACTTGGGAAGGCTGCCTTGGACAGTGCTTAAAGAGGCAATTGTAATGCCTGTTTTCGACAGTGACTACATAGACCTTTGTGAAGGCTGTCTTGGACAGTCACTACATAGACTTGTGAAGGCTGTCTTGAACAGTCAGTACATATACATTTGTGAAGGCTGTCTTGGACAGTCACTACATAGACTTGGAAAAGGTATCTTTGATAGTCACTACATAGACTATGGAAGGCTGTCTTGGACAGCCAATATAAAGAAATTTGTGAAGGCTGTCTTAGACAGCCACTAAATAGATATTTGTGAAGGCTGTCTGAGACAGTCAGTACATAGACATTGTTGAAGACTGTGTTGGACAGTCACTATATTGAAGGCTGTCTTGGACAGTCACTACATCTTCACCAGTCACTAAATAGACTTGAGAAGGCTGTCTTGGACAGTCACTAAATAAATCTTTATGAAGGCTGTCTTGGACAGGCACTATATTGAAGGTTGTCTTTGATAGTCACTACATAGACCTTTATGAAGGCTGTCTTGGACATTCAGTACATACACATTTGTGAAGGCTGTCTTGGACAGTCACTATATCATCACCAGTCACTAAACAGATTTGACAAGGCTGTCTTGGACAGTCACTACATAGATCTTTATGAAGGCTGTCTTGGACAGTCAGTATATACACATTTGGAAAGGCTGTCTAGGACAATCGCTACTTCTTCAACAGTCACTACAGCTTAGACAGTCACTAAACTAAATCCAATCAGCCAACAAATGAGTATTTACTCTTTTGTTAGCTGGTTGGTATCCTGTTCACACAGGCCAATAGTTGGAAACAAGCACTGACTCAAACGCTCAATTGTATGATCATTGCCCCTATAAAAGGGTCTTAAATATTGAGCTCATGCAAGTTCATGCTCAATAAACTTCAGCAAAGACAACTGTGCCTGCAATAAGACACTTACTATTTCTTTTCACCTCCTCTTAGTGCCCAGAGGGAAGGGCAATCCGTCAGCCATGGTTCCCCAGAGGTTTCCTCCAAAGGGGGTTTTCCTCTCCTGAGTGTTGGTGGATGACTCTTTGTGAGTCAGGGGTTGTGATATTACAGGTCCTTTTATGACCTAATCTTATAATTGGCTGGACAATTACAATTATTACAAATAAATCAGTTTTTATTGTGAAAAAGTCTATGTCTGCCTCATCAATGTCATTTTCTAAATCTTTGAAAAGTCTATCATCAATAATACAATAACAACCTTTAGAGATATTTGGTGGAACGTGAGCAAATAGACAAAATTTAATCCCTTCCCAGTTTCCAGGTATTTAGGGGTCCAGCAGTCGCATCTGAACGGAGAATGGATAGGCACATGAACATAGCTCTTGTCATGAAAATAGCTGAGTAAGTGAGCATCAACCAAAAGAGGAACAGTGAATAGTAATCTAGGCACTTATGAGGGCATGGTATAGTGGTGCAAAAAAATGCAGACACTATCATGGGTTTATTTGGTAGTTTTATATGTGTATTATTTGGGTACTCAATGGCAGCAGCATTATTTATCACTGTGTGGTGCTATAATGCCAATATATTCATTATGGCCTGGGCCCAATAACAAAATACAGTGAAATTCTTCAAATCCAGCATACTTAAAAATTTACATGGAGGCACAATGGTAGTCACTCTGGCAGTCACTGATTCAGAAGGTTTCTGGAAGCCAGATTGTGTGATGGCATTTAATAGGTGGAATGGAGTTGCACCCATGACCTGAGGGAAATAGGTGATATTGCTGGGCCGCTGCTTCCTAAAGGCTAGGCAAACAAACTTTGACTTCTAGGAATTCCTGTATTGACTGCCGCAAGTTGCGCGCCTTATTACGCACTTTTCCACTAGTACAGGTGGCCAGACTGCTGTGTGCAGGGGTAACAACACCATCTGTGTAATAGTTTTTGTTACAAAAAAATATAAATATAAATAAATATATATCCACATTTCATGCATGGCATGCAGTAACCTGTCCTTCCTCCCTGTAGGCCCCTAGTTGTCACAGCAGTGCCTTTCTCATTTCCCCAGTAGTACTTACTACATACCTTCCACTTCCTCAATCCCTACTGCCACTTCCAGCATGCAGTTTCAAGTTCTTGCATTAAGCAGAAGTTGGTGTACACAGCACTGACTGTCTTTGCCAGTAGAGGTGGAGGAAGAAAGGGTGATCAATGATCAGTGACCAAGAAAGAGTGAAATCACCTAAAGGCTGAAATGAATACAAGTACGGCTGATAGATGACAACTTCACAAGGGGCAATCATCTTGTCACAATGGTAACCAAATTTTGTTGAGCCTTGACATTTCCATAGTTTGAAAAATTCTTTAAAACTGACAAACCATACATAACTCAGTTGAAATATGGTTTAAGAAGACCTATAAGGCCCACGAGACACATCTGAATCACAGTGGCTGATGCTGGAAGATAAATCTGGTTCATCTCTAGACTGTCTAGTCTAAGTTTACACTGTCTACAGTATACAACACAGATGTATAATATGGAAGGGGACATGAGGCCTTAGAATTTAACCCCTTCCCGCTCTGTACAGTACTATTATGTTGCCCTGAGCGTATAGTTAACTTTCAACACCATAATAGTATGTCACTGTGATGCCCATGGCCACAGGAGCTGTGCCTACAGCATTACTTCTGTCATGCAACTGTATTGCACAGCCGAGGCATGAGAATAGCAGCTGGAGTCGAAAATACTCCAATTCTGGGGGATTAACCCCTCAGATGCCGTGATCAATAACGACCCCCTCCACCCCTTGTATCTCATTGCAAGGTCCGAGGGGTTTCCATGGCAGCTAGGAGGCCGAGCAATGGCCTCCTGACTGCCACTTCCTATAAGTTGCCATGTCATTTTTAATGCAGAGTGAACGCTGTAAAAACAAAAATAAAAGCTAATTAAAACATTATACTGTATGTACCCCAAAATGATGCAAGATGAAAGTACAACTGGTCACGCAAAGAATAAGCCCTCATATACCTATGGCAACAGACAAATAAAAAAGTTATGATTTTAGAAGGCGGGGAAGGAAAATATGAAAGAAGTGGCTAACGTACAAACTACCCTGGGTCCTTAAAGGGTTAATCTTTATTCTCGCACAATGGCTTTCCAAAATGATACCTTTTTTATTTATTTTTTTAATTTTAATAATTGGTTAGAGTTTATAAATAATAATTTTTGACTGAGAAGATTAGATAATTTGGTTTCGGTACTTGGTGCAGCTCCCAGTCATAGCAAGGGATTGATGTCAGCTTTTATCTAGATACGAAATTTACTTATTTTTTGGATGGATGTATTTAGTCAGTGTTTAATTGTCCAATAAGGAAACTGGCAATAAAGTCAGGAAAGTTGCAGCTGAGAATAAAATTATTGGTTGTTACACGCAGGAGAGGAAACTCAAGAAGAACTCAAGAAGTCACATTCTGATGGTTTATACAGTACGTAGCACATGGATGTACAGCATAAATTGCTGGCCAATTACAATTCAGTATCAAGTGACAAAACACTTTAGCTAGTTAGATTGACTGAATTCAAATGAGCCCATCCCTGCTGGAGCAGCGGCTGCTATTGATTTCAATGGCCCTGTCGGGTCCAGCAATGATTGGTCCATTTGAATTCAGTATTAAGCACCAAAACACTGCGGCCAATGAGTAACTATTCACTGGTCTTATCTGCCATGGCACTCACCATATCTAGTTAAAGTTTAAGAGCTAGTTTTACTTTTAAGGATTATTTCATGGCTGAATCAATCACCTGACTTCAACCTGACTAAGACTGGGTTCACATCTGCATCGGAGTCTCTGTTTGGACAGTGACGTGACTGTTGAAAATCACTGGATGAAAAAGTGCTGCAAGTCCAACAGTTTCAGTTTAAAAGAACAGGCACCCGACAGATCACATTATAGTCAATAGGGCCAGTCATTTTAGCAGTCCATGTGTCCATGTTCTGGTCCCCTGATGGACTAGAACAATGGACACAAGGGCGCCGATGTGAACATAGCATAAGTTGAAATCAAAATTGAACGCAGAACGACCCAGAAACTTGCAGAACCTCAAGGTGACTGCAATGACGTCTTGACAAAGTATTTCAAGGGAGGAAACTCAAGATTTAGTTTTACTTTGACTGCAAAGTATTTGCAGCCAAGTATTAAAAATAGTTCTTATAATCCTATCTGAAGCTAATGTGAAGTACGGTAATTAAATGTTGCTTCCCCCTTAGGGCCAAATGCATACTTACAGTGGCTAGGAATTACTGGGCCCCAAGGCAAACATTTGACATGGGGCCCCCCCAAACTGCCGCCCCCTCCAACCCCCCCCCCCGCACAAACCGCATTCCTGCGCACACTATTATGTGCCATAGTGGCCCCTGCACACAGTATTATGCCCCATAGCGGCCCCTGCAAACAGTATTATGCCCCATAGTGGCCCCTGCACACAGTATTATGCCCCATAGCGGCCCCTGCACACGATATTATGTCCCATAGCGTCGCCTGCATACAGTATTATGCCCCATAGCGCCCCCTGCACACAGTATTATGCCCCATAGTGGCCCCTACATACAGTATTATGCCCCATAGTGGTCCCTGCACACAGTATTATGCCTCATAGTGGCCCCTGCACACAGTCGTATGCCCCATAGTGGCCCTTGCACACAGTATAATGCCCCACAGTGGCCCCTGCCCACAGTATTATGCCCCATAGTGGACCACCCATGAACGATTATTATAGAGTATAATTATCGGAGACCCAGGGGAGGATACAAACATAAAAAAACAATGCTACTTACCTCTTCCTGGCTCCGGTGCACTCTGGTGCGCTACTTCGCCATCTTCAATGTTGGACTAGATCTCGCGTGATCCAGGCCGGCGTCGCGATGCATAATGACGTTGGCTGACGTCTGGGACGTCATCAAACAGGCCCGAAGCCTGCGGAGCGTAGGAGAGGTAAGTTACAGTGTTTTTTTTGTTCTCTCACCTCCCCTGGGCCCCCGATCGTTATACTCTGGGGTCTGAAAAGACCCCAGAGTATAATGATAGCAGTGTTTGTGGGGTTCACGGTAGCGGCTGACATAGGGCTCCGGGCCCCTTAATGTCCCGGGCCCTGTGGCAGCCGCTATCGCTGCTACCCCGGTATTTACGCCCCAAACATTTTTACTCAGCTGTCCTTGGTGTCCGACGTCATCTTCTGGCGTTCCGGACGTCACCGCTGAGGTCTGGCAGTCACGTGGGGCGTGCTAACAGCGTGCCTCACGTCACCGCTGAGGCCTGTGATTGGGCTTCAGCGGTGACGTCCACAACGTGTGACGTCTAGCCGCAAACAAGAGGAAGCCAGCGCCAGCGAGGATAGTGGAGAAGCACAAGGAGGCCCATTAGAGGTCAGGCAAGGTAAGTATAACTGTTTGTTATTTTCCCTCACCTCCCCTGGGCCTTTGATTATTATACTCTGGGGTCTGAAGGGAACCCAGAGTATAATATAATAATAGCACTAAGGGAGTCTGTAGGGCCACTGGGGAGCATTATACTGGGGGGCCCCTCTGGATAGCATATTATACTATGTGGGGCCACTGTGGAGCATTATACTGGGGTGGGGGCCCTCTAGATAGCATATTATACTGTGTGGGGCCCCTGTGGAGCTATACTGGGGGGCCCCCTCTGGATAGCATATTATACTGTGTGGGGCTACTGTGGAGCATTATACTGGGGGGCCCCCTCTGGATAGCATATTATACTGTGTGGGGCCACTGTGGAACATTATACTGGGGAGGGGACCCTCTGGATTGCATATTATACTGTGATTGGGGCCACTGTGAAGCATTATGCTATCCAGAGGGGACCCCAGTATAATGCTCCACAGTGGCCCCACACAGTATAATATTCTATCCAGAGGGCCCCCACCCCAGTATAATGCTCCACAGTGGCCCCACATAGTATAATATGCTATCCAGAGGGGCCCCCAGTATATTATACTGTGGGGCCACTGTGTAGCATTATATTGGGGGATGAGGCCTTCTGGAGAGCATGTTATATTCTGTGAGGCCACTTTGGAGCATTATACTGGGGGGGGGCCCTCTGGAGGACATATTATACTGTTTTGGGCCACTGTGGAGCATTATAGTGGGGAACCTCTCTGGGTAGTATATTATACTGTGTGGAGGCCATTCTGAAGCATGTTATACTGTGTTAGGCCACTGTGGAGCATTATTCAGGGGGGGGGGGAACTAGGGGGCCTTCTGGGGAGCATATTATACTGCATGGGGCCTACTGTGGAGCATTATACTGGGTGACGCTCTGGGGAGCATAATATATTGCAGGGGGAAGGCACTGTGGATCATTATACTAGGGAGGCCCTCGGGAGCATATTATACTATGGGAGAAGGGGCAGTGTGGGGAGCCTGTTATACTGAGTGGGGCCACTGTGGAGTGTATTATATTGTGTGGGGGTTCTTGGGAGCATATTATACTGTGTGAGGCCATTATACTGGGGGAACCCCTCTGGGGAGTATAATATACTGTGTGGAAGCCATTGTGGAGCATGTTATGCTGTGTTAGGCCGCTCTGGAGGGCCCAGGGGAGCGTTTTATACTGTGTGGGGTCACTGTGGAGCATTATATACTATGTGGGGAAACTGGAGGGCTCAGGGGAGCATTTTATACTTTGGAGCATTATATACCATGTGGAGTATTATACTGTGGGGGAGGGAGCTCAAAATTCCTGCTGGCAGCCATGTGTGCTATGTCTGCATCACAGCTCCCCTCACTATAATCTTGCACATACGTGTAGTGCTCCATGGCCATGTCATTCCACATACAGTACTGTGCATGAACTGGCCATGGAGTTATTAGGGTCTGCACAGTACTATAGGGGCTGACTATACTGGGAACATACTCAGTAACACCAGATAGTTTGGACATATGTAAGACTTCAGTGAAGGAGCCGTGGTGTAGGCTATTAGCAGGAAGCTGTTGGGTGGGCCCCAGAACAAGTTCCTCTGGTGGGCCTAAGGCCCTTCAGTCCGACACTGTATAACGGAGAACTATTATATATAAGGGGGCTCTTATTTATAAGGGAGGAACTATTATATATATGGGTGGGTTACTTTATATAATTGGGAAAGTTAAATATGAGGGGGCTATTATAAGGGGGAACTATAAGATGGGCTATTATTTATAAGGGAGGAACTATTATATATAAGGCATCCATTATAAGGGGGAGCTATTATTTATAAGAGGGGAACTATTTATAAGGGGGTATAGTTGTTAAATGGGCTTATTTTTAAAGGGGGCTATTAGTGAAAATGGGGACTATTATTTATAAGGGTAACTATTGTTTATGAGGGGGCTATTTTTATAAGGGAGCAGTATTATTTTTATGGGGTGACTGTTACTGATAAGGGGGATATTACTGATACAGGCCACTATTTATCATTTATAAGGGAGCTATTACTGATAAAGGTGTAATATTATTTATAAGCAGGGAATATTATTTATAATGAGGCGCTATAATAACTGATGAATGGGTGCAAAAATCTATTAGGTGGTACAAAGGTGCTCATTTGAATTGTGTGTGGTAAAATGGGGCTTATTACTTTTTTGTTAGCAGAAAGGAGGCGTTATTATGGGGGTTGCCACTGGAAGACGATGGTGTTGTTTGCATATCAGCATTTGGGGCCCAACTTTTAATTTTGCCCAGGGCCCCACTTTGTCTAAAACCGACCCTGCCTCTAGAGCATCGCTTTTGGTCAGATCAATTGATTGTAGAAGAATCCAGGAAAGCTGGGGTTCACAGTGGTGCTGCCTCAGTAAGGACAAATGTGGCAAGTATATGATTTTTTGTGGTTTTTATTGGAACAAAATTGGATTTTTATTTAGGGAAAAGAACGTGTTTCAACATCGGAGCAAAGTCTTCTTCAGGTCAATAAAAATGTATAAACTTCAGTTAGTGAATCACGACAACTGTGTGTGGGTGCTTGTCCCTCATCAGTACAAAGAAGGATATCCCTAGAATTTAAGCTGAGCATCTTCATTCAAGTCACATCTTGACAGCTTTGTTTCAGATCAATTGCAGTGATGTACAACGAAAAATTATGAAAATGATGGCACTACCTAAATACTTCACTGTAATAACTAAAAGAATTGGCACATTAGTATTTCAGATATGATCTAGTCTGTTGACTACCTGAGAGTCAATATAAAGGCAGTCTATCCAACCTTCACCTTTTGTTCATGCCCAACAGTTGCATAAATAATAAAATATGGACATGTTATCTCAAATCACTACTAAACTACTGCATGACATTCTAAATGCCATCCTGGTCACTTACATAATTTATAAGAGGATATATTAGAAGATATGATCTTAACAAAAACCTTGTATAAAATATATATCTGGGTCTCTCTGTTAAACATTACATAGACGTGTTCACACTGTATAGTATGTATACAGTATAGTGTAAAAGTATTACCTTTTTTATATAATACAATAGCTCAGTTAACAATTGTTACATTATTGTGCAATCACAAAATACTCTACTGCCCATTTATAATACTACTAGTCCTTTTATGTGTCACAAAGACCTTTGGGACCCCTCAGGCCCTAGGCCATTGTGTGTCTACAACTTTTCCACCCCTATAGCTACACCACTGGGTAGGATTGTAACAAATCTGTTCCCATAATCAAGCCCTGAAGATGATGGATGTTTTGAACTTGCAAACAGCTAATCTAATGGCATAGCAAATGTGTATAGTACTAGTGATATGTCAAAACTGTTGCAATAAACAGATGGATCTATAAAATGAGTATGCATGAAGTTATCTCTTAAACTTATTGACAGCCTGGTGTTATTAAATGAAGAAGAACATAACATGCTCTTGTAGTATCAGAGTGAGCTTTTACATTACTATTGAGTTTTTGGATACGTATCTTACCCTTTATATCATTTGCCATTTTTGAAGCCATGTTTTATATGTTTAAAATTTGCTGCAACTTTTTATTTGTGAAATTAAAGTTTGAGACATCTGTGTAACATATATATATATATATATATATATATATATATATTTATATCTCAAATTTCAAATATGGATATGGGAAAGTAAAATCAATGGAAGTGAAAAAATACAAAGGAAGAATTATTTTGAGCCTTATTGCCTATTCTCTTTTTCCTTCTCTTTCAATTCTCCTCCTTCTATGTATATAAATACCTATATGTTTTCCATGTTCACGTGTATCCTGGCTAAATTACCTGTGTGCATTTTGGATAGGGTGCAGAATCCTCTAGGGAAATCAGATGTCAAACACAGTGTGGGAAGATGGCCAGTGGAAGGTGATAAGTGAACAATAGGGCTGTCACCTTCACCCAAACAGCGAGGTCTTTGCTCAATTTGCCTGCAGGCTTTCTTTTGTGTTAATGTTATTCTTCATCATTTCCAGTTGTCAGTCTCTAAATCAGAGCCAGCATAACCCATAGGCACCTTCATTCTGACTTTTTTCATGCCCTGCTAATGAGGAGTAATCTCCTTTCTTCAGTGACAGGGCAAATTTCTCTTTCCGTTTCTAGATAGGCAAAGGATAAAAATTAAAATTAAACCTAAAGGTTAGAGAGAAGCTCAGTTGTATTGTTATTTCTAGCCACAGTGAAATGTTTGGAATGTTAGATTATTCTGTCCATCACTGGAGCATTTCTATCGACGGCTAAATTATTGCTTGATAAATAAAAGGTCCATATGATGTGGTAAGACACACTTGTAAATGATAGATGTTTCTCAAAGCAGGAAAGTGATGGAAATTGTAGCAGTTCTTTTACACAAGCTCACATTATAGGCCATGTCCACAGTGCACAGCAATGGATCCAAGACAGAGCAAAAGTTAAAGGAAAGCTTTACTCCAGGACCTTACTCCATGCTTTTGTTTTGGTCCAATAAAAAGAAGAAAGAGTTTTGTGTTCGCTCAAATTTTTCTGTACCTACATATCATATGCTGCTATATTTTGTTGAAAACTGGGACTGTGAAGAAACTCTGTTTGGATCAGTAATTGCCCCTATGGACTCCTAAAGATCAGATTTTTTGCCATACACTGATGACCAAAAGGGTAACAACGTTTTGAACTTTTGCCTTTCAGGCTCCATATCTCACCATCCACTACAGCTATGAACTTGAGACTGCCATCATTTTATGCACAATCACCTTGGCTATATCATACATAAATTTGACTTGCAACTATTTAGCATATGATTAGTTATACAGATTCTTGTCATGTAACTGCATTGTTACCGTTTTGCTCCTGATGGTGGAAAAATCTTTTTCTTCTTGTGTACTAGAAATTACAACCTGTTCTCATATTCCCTAATAGCTCAGTGTGTTATTAGGTTAATTCTCAAGTGAAAGGTCACTGGATCAAATCGAGTATCAGCCATGAAGATTTCCCAAGAAAAGAGAAACAGCATCTTTCAGCTCATCGATAGTGGTCTGTCGGCCAAGAAAATTATCAAACTACATCACGTGAGTGCCATGACAGTTGGAAGAATACAAAATGAAGTCCGTCCATCCATTCAAAAGCCAAGAGGTGGACGAGTCATGCTTGAATCTGATTGAGAGCATGCCCAGAAGGGTTCAAGCAGTGGGTTTATAAAAATTTAAATTTAGATTTTTTTAGAGCAAAACAGTAACAATACGATCACAAGACAAGAATCTGCATAACTAATCATATGCTAAATAATTACAAGTCAAATTTATGTATGAGATAGCCAAGATGATTGTCTATAAAATGATGGTAGTCTCATATTGGAAGCTGTAGTGGATGGTGAGATATGGAGCCTGAAAGTCACAAGTTCTAAACATTGTTACCCTTTTGTTCGTCAGTGTATCTGCAGCATATTAAGTTGATAATAGGAAAACACTTATAGAGAGAATTGAACTTATTACACTCAATTAAAAAAATGCATTGCATTGGCTTGTTCACTTACATTCTACTCACTTTTTTTGGACATATGATTTTTCCACCAGAGTCCTAAATTGTTGTGCTCCTTCTAGATGTCTTTTCTGCTCCCAGGAAACATGTCAGCAGTGTCTGGAGCATGTCAACAAGTCTGGCATCAGTGTAGGTGCTGCTTCTTCCTGTCTCTGACTCTCCATTATGCATTGCACTTGCTTTGGCCAATTGGAAGTTCAGTATTGCCTCTTATATTAACCCTTTCATACCCTCTATTTATATTTGGCTACGATATTTTGGTCCTATCTGCTATCACAGCTATCCTGTGTGTTATATACATTCACTTTGGAAAGACACATGCCAGTTGATCTCTGCACATTGCACTGACATAATAGTTACTACTGTCCATAGCATTGCATGTGTACACTGAGACAATGCAGCAAAGCTGTGTGCTTCACCTTGCTGCATTGTCTCAAAGTCCACACAAATGTGACAATAATAATACTAATGCCAGTGTGCCCTGAATGTCTAGGACTCATTTGATAGTTGTGGCTGCAGATCGAGCCAAATACTGTAGCTGACTTTGAATGGGTAAGGGCAGGAAATGGTTTATATGAGAAGACATACTGAGTATTTGAAGAAAGAGAACTGACATAGAATAGGAGAGCAGTGCCTGTAATTCTGAAAGCAAAGCCTTGCCTTCCACTTACTGTAATCCATCTCTCCATCTCTGCTGCTAGAGATGGACTTCACATGACAAAGGGCAGTGGAAATAAAGTTTGGGGGGCACCTAGTGGTCTGCACTTTGAAGCAATTTTTCATCACTAAAATGTCACTTTAATTAAATAAAGTGATTTCTATTTTTGATAGTCATCACATTGACCATGATATGAGCACAGGCTAGTTGAAATGACAGTGAACAGTCAAAGGCAATATAATAGACAGTGCATAACATATAGATTATTTAATGTCTTTAAATCTTTGTATCATACACTGTCCTGTTTAGGCCTGAAACACAGTAGATATACCGATAACTGTATATATACTGCGATATAACTGACAGCCCAATGTTTAGTCAGCTGACAGATATTTCTCCTTAATCTGTTGTAAATATATATACTTCAGTACAGTATGGATTAGAGATATACATTGTTGGCAGACATAAAGTACATTTTCTACCAGGCATTTGTTCTAAACAAAATGGAGAAGGTTAATCATAAAATTTTCAGGATCAGGAAATTTTCAATGACAATTTTTTTTAAATCAGAGTTGCCATATTTTGAAATATGTTAAATATTGTTTGATAATTTGGTTATTTGATAAATTTGGCATATCTTTACAGATGTAGCAATGTGACCCATGAGTCAAATTTTGCTCTTAAAGGGGTTATCCAGCTTCCAAAAATTATTTGCAAATACATCCACGGCAGTGCTAAATTCTCACTGTTTCCTCATGCAGCCTTTGCTTGGCTTTATTTTACTTACTGTTCCTTGTTTCACTGTTATTTACATGCACTGAATCTGTGACTACATTTCCCATGACTGATCTGCCTGCTCTCGATATCTGTGTTTTCTGCTCACAGTAAGTATTTAGCACTGCTGGGGATGTATTTGTAGATATTTTTTGGAAGCTGGGTAACCCCTTTCACAACTTAAATAAAGAGTTGCAAGAACACTTTTTAGCTAAGGCTACACATTACGTAAGATTTTGAGGCAGTTTTTTGAGTCAGAAGTATATTTAGCAGAAGGGAAAAGTATATGAGCTTCCTTATATTTCCTGTTCATTTTTAAGCCACTTGGCTCAAAAAACCACAGCAAATTCTGAAACAAAGAAGTCGCTTTTCTCTAACATTGGGTATTATCCTTTAAGATGTTATTCTGCTTTTTACATCACACCCTTTGTGAGAATCACAACTTCTTTGTGAGAATGCAACACTTTTTGCAACTTTTTTTTTAAAAGTTGCATTTGATAAAACTGGCCTATATTAGCTGACTAGGGTAACCATGCCCACTTTCCAAAAGTGGTGTTAGTGACCTAATAATGCAAAATGTTACATAAAAGCCCAAAAAGTTGCAGAACCCTTGTTTTGCCACTGTTTATGCCAGTATTCAAGACTTTATAAATTCCCCAGGTAACTCATTTCATAGAACATGTGATTCTGGACCAACATGTAATGCACTTCAATTAAAAATATAGCTGCTTTTTGCCTGAAAAAGCTTACTAAAGTTGTTGCCACTAGGTGTAGCTAATTTACAGTTGCGGGTAGGGAAGTACATCCCTAGTAGCAAGACAGAAAGACAGTGAGGTTGGGGGAGGGACTTTCTCTCTTCACACAATGAATCCAGATTGAAGGGGCTGATTCTACTCATAGCTTCACACATGCCTGTAAACTAAAAGGACTGAAGTCAAGAACTTGTTGAATATTGGGAGGACAAAATCACAATAATACTCAAAACTGATCCTGCTATTCAGCAACAACATTTATATAGCATTTCCATCCAAAAACTAACATTGCCCATTTTTTTCTAAGTTTGAAATTGAAGTAATAGTTAATGTCAGACATATTGACATTGATGCTGCTGGACCCCTCCCCCTACAAAAAAAATGTACTGTAGCAGGGCCCTAACCTACTAAGGGCCATTGTTAATACTGGTGTCTTCATATGTGACACAGTCTGCCTCTTAGGCTCCATGCCCTCTTCGCTCTCTATACCTGTCTTCTTGATTCATACTTTTTTGTATTATATTGCAGTAGCCATTTGGCTGAAGTTACCACTTTTACTGATCTAGTAGTTGGAAACTAACTGGTTTGATGTCTTCCAAAGACAGCACATGAGGAAAACTGACGCTCCCTAACTCTACGAGCAGCGTATGGGCGCCGTTATTTTGAGGATGATCGCCAAGGATCAAATAAGATCTGAGGTTGGCGATCCATTGCCATGACAGCCGGGAGCCTATTGAAGACTCCCAGGCTTATCTGGCATTAACGTCTATTACAGGTTGCTGTAGATAAAATAAAAACAAAAACAATTAAATATTCAAATCACCCTCCCTTTCCCTAGAATACATATAAAAGTAAAAATAAATAAAGTGAAACACATGCACATTAGGTATCCATGTGTCCGAAAATGACCAGTCTACAATCTTTTAAAAAAAAATTCCCATATGGTGAACGCCATAAAGGGAAAAAAAAATTAACCACAATTTGTAATGTAATGTAATTTAACTAACGTCCTCAATAATTCATCTGAAAATATTTTGCGTATATGTTTTGTATATTATAAGATCACTTTCAATTGAGCAGTCTGAGAAAAAAAAAATGTGAAAGGAAAAGTTGCAGCATATGCATTAAGCAACTGTTCAGAGATTGAACACCCATTAGATTTAACATGAAAAGTCTCCATCTGCTGCTTAAGTACTGACCATATTATTTAATTAAGCGTGGGAATTTCGTTATTTAATGCCCTTTTTCACAAAAGTTGAACCCTGTTTAATTATATTTCTTCAAAGTAGGCATTTATTTAGCAATGCTACAGTGCCTTGTGAAAGTATTCGGCCCCCTTGAACTTTTCAACCTTTTGCCACATTTCAGTCTTCAAACATAAAGATATAAAATTTAAATTTTTTGGTGAAGAATCAACAACAAGTGGGACACAATCGTGAAGTGGAACGAAATTTATTGGATATTTTAAACTTTTGTAAAAAATAAAAAACTGAAAAGTGGGGCTTGCAATATTATTCGGCCCCTTTACTTTCAGTGCAGCAAACTCACTCCAGAAGTTCAGTGAAGATCTCTGAATGATCCAATGTTGTCCTAAATGACTGATGATGATAAATATAATCCACCTGTGTGTAATCAAGTCTCCGTATAAATGCACCTGCTCTGTGATAGTCTCAGGGTTCTGTTTAAAGAGCAGAGAGCATCATGAAGACCAAGGAACACACCAGGCAGGTCCGTGATACTGTTGTGGAGAAGTTTAAAGCCGGATTTGGATACAAAAAGATTTCCCAAACTTTAAACATCCCAAGGAGCACTGTGCAAGCGATCATATTGAAATGGAAGGAGTATCAGACCACTGCAAATCTACCAAGACCCGGCCGTCCCTCTAAACTTTCATCTCAAACAAGGAGAAGACTGATCAGAGATGCAGCCAAGAGGCCCATGATCACTCTGGATGAACTGCAGAGATCTACAGCTGAGGTGGGAGAGTCTGTCCATAGGACACAATCAGTCGTACACTGCACAAATCTGGCCTTTATGGAAGAGTGGCAAGATGAAAGCCATTTCTCAAAGATATCCATAAAAAGTCTCGTTTAAAGTTTGCCACAAGCCACCTGGGAGACACACCAAACATGTGGAAGAAGGTGCTCTGGTCAGATGAAACCAAAATCCAACTTTTTGGCCACAATGCAAAACGTTATGTTTGGTGTAAAAGCAACACAGCTCATCACCCTGAACACACCATTCCCACTGTCAAACATGGTGGTGGCAGCATCATGGTTTGGGTCTGCTTTTCTTCAGCAGGGACAGGGAAGATGGTTAAAATTGATGGGAAGATGGATGGAGCCAAATACAGGACCATTCTGGAAGAAAACCTGTTGGAGTCTGCAAAAGATCTGAGACTGGGACGGTGATTTATCTTCCAACAAGACAATGATCCCAAACAAAAAGCAAAATCTACAATGGAATGGTTCCCAAATAAACGTATCCAGGTGTTAGAATGGCCAAGTCAAAGTCCAGACCTGAATCCATTCGAGAATCTGTGGAAAGAGCTGAAAACTGCTGTTCACAAACGCTCTCCATCCAACCTCACTGAGCTCGAGCTGTTTTCCAAGGAAGAATGGGCAAGAATTTCAGTCTCTCGATGTGCAAAACTGATAGAGACATACCCCAAGCGACTTGCAGCTGTAATCGCAGCAAAAGGTGGCGCTACAAAGTATTAACTTAAGGCGGCCGAATAATATTGCACGCCCACTTTTCAGTTTTTAATTTTTTACAAAAGTTTAAAATAACCAATAAATTTCGTTCCACTTCACGATTGTGTCCCACTTGTTGTTGATTCTTTACCAAAAAATTAAAATTTTATATCTTTATGTTTGAAGCCTGAAATGTGGCAAAAGGTTGAAAAGTTCAAAGGGGCCAAATACTTTCACAAGGCACTGTATAACCAGGTCCTCCTAAGCCAAGAACACATTTTCAATATACTGTAGTTTCAGTACAAATTTTTTAGTATCTTATAGTCTAATTTGAATCGGAAAAGTTTGTTTTTTTTTTTGTTTTTTTTGGTGGAACAATTAAACAATTGGATTCTTTTTTATTTGTTTTATTTTATATGTTACATGTGATGTAAATATCCATACCACACTGAATATATGACTGTGTTATAGTTCAGTTACATTAACAGAGCAAGAGGAAACAGAGACATAGACACTAAGCATAAATATTCAAGCTGCTCATCCATTACAAATAAAGTGTGCATGTATAAGGTTGTAAAGTAAAAACTTTATGAAACTTGTCAGGGCATCCTCTATGTTGGCAGATAATGTTTTCATAAAGTACCACTATATTAGTTTTTCTCCAGAAAGAGATAGATGGTAGTGTCAGCCATCACATTTCTTTCAAAAACATGGATGTGTGGTATGTCCGCTGTACTTTGTCTAGTGTGCCAAACAATGCAATTTTAGGTTTCTGGGAAATTGAAATCTGTTACGACACTAGAAACGACCCTGCTGCAGAGAGCCACAAATAGACAATCCTAGATCAGCTACCAAAAGATGTCATCCACATACAATTACATTTAAGACAAGCAGAAGTGTGCATTTGTGTAGACATGTCAGTTAAATCAGACTGGTTTATCATGTACAGTGCTGGCCAAAAGTATTGGCACCCCTGCAATTCTGTCAGATAATACTCAATTTCTTCCAGAAAATGATTGCAATCACAAATGCTTTGGTAATAATATCTTCATTTAATTTGTCGTCAATGGAAAACCACAAAAAGTATTGTCAAAAAGCCAAATTGGATATAATTCCACACCAAACATAAAAAAGGGGGTGGACAAAAGTATTGGCACCCTTTGAAAAATCATGTGATGCTTCTCTAATTTGTGTAATTAACACCACCTGTTACTTACCTGTGGCACATAACAGGTGGTGGCAATAACTAAATCACACTTGCAGCCAGTTGAAATGGATTAAAGTTGACTCAACCTCTGTCCTGTGTCCTTGTGTGTACCACATTGAGCATGGAGAAAAGAAAGAAGACCAAGGAACTGTCTGAGGACTTGAGAAACAAAATTGTGAGGAAGCATGAGCAATCTCAAGGCTACAAGTCCATCTCCAAAGACCTGAATGTTCCTGTGTCTACCGTGCGCAGTGTCATCAAGAAGTTTAAAGCCCATGGCACTGTGGCTAACCTCCCTAGATGTGGACAGAAAAGAAAAATTGACGAGGGATTTCAACGAAAGATTGTGCGGATGGTGGCTAAAGAACCTCGACTAACATCCAAACAAGTTCTAGCTGCCCTGCAGTCCGAGGGTACAACAGTGTCAACCCGTACTATCTGTCGGCGTCTGAATGAAAAGGGACTCTATGGTAGGATACCCAGGAAGACCCCACTTCTGACCCAGAGACATAAAAAAACCAGGCTGGAGTTTGCCAAAACTTACCTGAGAAAGCCAAAAACTTTTTGGAAGAATGTTCTCTGGTCAGATGAGACAAAAGTAGAGTTTTTTGGGAAAAGGCATCAACATAGAGTTTACAGGAAAAAAAACAAGAGGCCTTCAAAGAAAAGAACACGGTCCCTACAGTCAAACATGGCGGAGGTTCCCTGATGTTTTGGGGTTGCTTTGCTGCCTCTGGCACTGGACTGCTTGACCGTGTGCATGGCATTATGAAGTCTGAAGACTACCAACAAATTTTGCAGCATAATGTAGGGCCCAGTGTGAGAAAGCTGTGTCTCCCTCAGAGGTCATGGGTCTTTCAGCAGGACAATGACCCAAAACACACTTCAAAAAGCACTAGAAAATGGTTTGAGAGAAAGCACTGGAGACTTCTAAAGTGGCCAGCAATGAGTCCAGACCTGAATCCCATAGAACACCTGTGGAGAGATCTCAAAATGGCAGTTTGGAGAAGGCACCCTTCAAATCTCAGGGACCTGGAGAAATTTGCCAAAGAAGAATGGTCTAAAATTCCAGCAGAGCATTGTAAGAAACTCATTGATGGTTACAGGAAGCGGTTGTTCGCAGTTATTTTGTCTAAAGGTTGTGCTACCAAGTATTAGGCTGAGGGTGCCAATACTTTTGTCCGACCCATTTTTGGAGTTTTGTGCAAAATGATCAATGATTTGACTTTTTTTTTCATTCTCTTTTGTGTTTTTTCATTGCAAGCAAAATAAATGAAGATATTATTACCAAAGCATTTGTCATTGCAATCATTTTCTGGAAGAAATTGAGTATTATCTGACAGAATTGCAGGGGTGCCAATACTTTTGGCCAGCACTGTATGGCTGTATCATTTTGTTATTGCGGAAAGTGTTAAAGAGGACATTTTACCACCTCTACCCATCCCAGCTCTTTGCATCAAATAATAGGTGCTATTGCACTGATTTCGGCACATGTAGGCAGTGTCAGTCAAGAGCAGGCAAGGAGTGAGATTCTGAGCTCTGACACTGTCTACCTCTGATTGGAGCTCTGAATCATGCCTCCTTTCCTTCTTCTGCCTAGCACTGCCCACCTGACAGTACAGAGCCAAGTAGCATATCAGATACCATAACTAACTGCGCTGAATGGTGGGAGCTAGAGCAAAATATCCCAACTCTTCCAGAATCAGTGGAGCTGCACCTATTAACAAATGCTAAGAAGTAGAATTTTTGGAGGTGGTATAAGGTCCTCTTTAAGTGGTCCTCTTTAAATGGGAATTAAGAGATTTTCTGGGACTAAAATATAAATGACATATCATTAGAATAGGCCATCAAAATCAGATCAGTGGGGGTCCAACACCTGACACCCTCAAAATAAAGCATGGTTGTATCTTCACTGCTTACCAAGCACAGGGTGACACATTGTATAGTGACTGTGCTTGTTATTGCAGCTCAGTTACATTCACTTGAATGTGAATGAGCTGCATTCAGACTGCGTGACTGATGATGTCATCACCGGTCTGTGAAGCGGAAGCCATGATCAATCAAGTGCACCTGCCACTTTAAACAGCCAAGGAGGAGAGAGTTGAGAGTGTTCTGTTGTATTACTATTTTGATGCACCTAGCTATGGACACAGGTCATTTTAATGACAGTTTAAAGTGATTTCCATTAATAACCACTTTTCCACAGGATCATGAGAATGGTTATCTCAAAAGTCCTTGTGAATGCTCCATATGAATGGAGTGGTGGTACATATGTATAAAGTGGTAAAAGACAACCTCTTCCACAATAGCAGCCTCAGGCCGGTTGCAGAGGACCTTGTGCTGCCGGCCGGCCGTGAATTAAAGGCACGGGTGGCGCACGAGGGACATGCGGATGTCCCCCGTGTGCTGCCCGTGCACAAGCCGTGCTTCCACAGCTCCTTTCTTTAAATGAATAGCAAGGGCCGCAAAATAGGACAGGAATAGGACCCATTCTATATTTTGCGGCCTGGACTGTAGGCCCGCACACGTGACTGTGTAATTCACGGTCATGTGTACGGGCCCATAGAAATGAATGGGTGTGGGTCAGTGTGCTATCTGTGAAATACACGGATAGCACACTGACCACGGCCACAGTCATCTGCAAGGTACCTAAATTGTATGATTGACCTTAAGTCCCCACTCAGGATAGGCTTGTGTACTGTTGTGTGCATTTGTTTATGTGCTTTGTGATTCTATAGGTTTATCTTAAATCCCCTTAACTGTATTGATGAGTCATCACAACACTTCTGGTTCTGGTATTTTCTGGTTGGGAGGTGGTGTGATGATTCTCCAATGCGCAAAACTCCATTTTGCGTATTGGCTGCGTAGCAGGCTGTGCCTTTCATGTTTCCCAAAGTGCGGCCTATATACAGTATGCTGTAGCATGACGCTTTACAATATAATAGGCTTTCTTGTGTCCTTCTTGAGTATAATCTGGAACTTTGGTGCTATCAGTGCAAATGTCTGTTGTGTACCTTGGCTTTTCCCAACAGCGAAACAACAATAGAAACCTGCTGTAACCGACAACTACCTCCAAGTTAAGTGCTCAGTGAAACTGTGAGTTTGTTGTATGCTTTATTCTGCCTAACTTCTGAAACCTCTCGCAGGGCGTTGGCTGTCAATTTATTTACTTATTTTACTTATGTAGCCCTATTTGGGGGGGGGGGTATGAGTATTATCCCTCCCGCAACAGACTCTGGCGCTGACCTGTGTGTATAATGGGACCTGAAGCCTTCGCTGAAGGGAAGAGTGGGAACATATATGAAATATATCAGTGCCTCCACCCAGGATAGAGCCTCTGTATTACAGGGAGGATCTCTTCCTGGGACTTACCCATGAAGTACAGTTAGTAGCCTTAACAAGGATCACTGTACTAATCTCACAGTCTGAAGAATACATACAGATACCACATAAGGTTATAACAGTAGCTTTATAAGAATCAACAGGGTAATAATACATACATAAAATATACTCAGAACACAGCAATACTACAACAACCAGCAAGTCCTCAACCGTCTTAGGTTATATACCCGGGTATATATATAGATATATAGCAAGAGTCCAGTGCACAATACCTCCAGGCAACAGAAGAGATGCAGGGGCCCCTGTGGATGACTGTGGATCCTCGGATTCTTCCAGGAGATGACAGACAGCCGATCAGGAGATGATGATGATGATGGTGAGATTCTTCACAGGCCGCAAACAGGGCGACGGTGATGGCAGTAGATGCAGGCCTGACTACCCTAACACTGAGTCCTTAACCTGCCAGCTAAACTACTAGTGCCACCGGGCCTCTAACTAGCTAGTTGGCCTTCGGAAGCCTAACCTATCACTGCCCTGAACTATATATATATATGGATCCCTAACTACAGTTACTAGCTAGGTCCTGTGAGTATATAGGGGGTAACACATACCTAACTATATACTGTGAAGTAAAGAGGAACCAGTGGCTCTTAGACTCCCCCAGACATAACATGTCTGGCTCAGCAGCTCTGCTCACATCTCTCCCCCCAGCAGCTCTGCCTCACATGTGTCTGACTCACTGTATTTACAAAACAAAACTTGCACTAAATGCCTGGGGTCTCTGAAGCCAAACTGCAGGGGCAAAGAAGCCAGATACATTATATACTAGTAGAAATGGCAGTTCCCTACACTCTCCCTCTGGTGAAATCTTTACGTCACGTCAAAGACATACAAAGTCATAGTATACAGTCAACATTACCAATGACAATATCAATATGGTTGCTTTTGCATTTACAGAGTCACAACAGGTTAATAGGTATACATGCCAGCAGGAGCGAAAATTGGTAACATATTGACCAAAGTGGACACTGCACCCACCCAAGCATGGTATAAATGAGGCTGAGTAGTAAATCTGGGTTCCCCCGAACTATCATATGTCAGCATAGGTGGAGGGTGTCTAATTCTCTCTCCTCTCCGTACCTCTCTCTGAGGTAAACTAGCATGTCCAGGCCCTAAACTAGGGTTGTCTGCCATGGGAGGGGATGGTGCTGGTGGCGTAGGAGAGCTAGATCCCTGCTCATCTGTAGACACAGATCTAGGTACGAATTCTGGAGTTTGAGGGTTCATAGGTCTCCCTGAAGGAGAAGATACTGGTGATCTAGGAACTTCAGGAGCCACAGTCCAATCGCTCTCAGGAGTTTCAGGAAGGTCAGGTGGAATATCGGCTAAGGACTGTGGAGAATCGCAGGCCGAGCCATCATTGGAGATATCCATACCATCAATCTGAGGTACAGGCAACAAATGATTTCTATGCCAAGTCCTGATCCTCCCGTCCCGTCCTTTTATCTTGTAGACTGGTATTCCAGGCAACCGATCTACCACTGTAAAGAGTTCACTCCGCCATCGATCAGCCAGCTTATGTTTTGCAGATGCTCCCAAATTCCGTAGCAGAACATGGTCCCCAGGGTTCAATTCTCGGTATCTTACTCGAAGATCAAATCTCCTTTTATTTCCTTCATTCACTTTGGCCGCATTTTCCTCAGCCAGCTGATAAGCACTCTTAAGCGTTTCTTTCAAACGTGCCACGTATCGGTAATGATCTCGATGACTGATACCATCGGTAGAGACTCCCAACAAGATGTCAATAGGTAGCCTAGGCTCTCTTCCAAACATCAGAAAGTATGGTGAATATCCTGTGCTCTCGTGCCTTGTACTATTATAGGCATGCACCATAGCCTCCACTTTTCGACTCCAGGATCGCTTATCCTCAATTCGTAAGGTACCAAGCATATCAAGTAAAGTCCTGTTAAATCTTTCAGGAAGGGCATCTCCCTCTGGATGGTAAGGCGTCGTCCGACTTTTGCGGATGTTCAACAACTGAAGTAACTCTTTGATCAGGTTACTCTCAAAATCCCGGCCTTGATCAGAATGCAACCGGTGTGGTAAGCCATAATGGATAAAATACTTTTCCCAAAGCACTCTTGCAACAGTGACTGCTTTTTGATCCTTAGTCGGAAAGGCTTGAGCATATCGTGTGAAGTGATCAGTCACCACCAATACATTTCCAAATCCTCTGGAGTCGTTGTCAATACAAAGGAAGTCTATGCAGACAAGATCCATGGGGCCCGAACTCTTCAAGTGTCCCATGAAGGCCGCTCGAACCGGGACAGTCTTCCTCTGCAAACATCTGCGACAGCACCTACACAGACGAGTCACGGTATCTCTCATTTTGGGCCAGTAGAATCGGTCTTGTATTAGGCCATAAGTCTTCTCAGGTCCCAAATGACCATGATAATCATGCAGACTTCGGAAAATCATCTTCTGAAAGCAGCTTGGAATAACTAGTTGGCGCCTTCCAGGGTGATCATGATACAGCACCACATGATAAAGTAGGCCATTGTCTATTTCAAACTTCTCCCAATCTCGTAGAAGTTGACTGCATTCAGAGGGTAGGGATGTCTTTAACATTTCTCTGTCTTGAGAACTCACTGCTTGATAAAGAGGTCCAATTAAAGGATCAGTCTTTTGACTCCAGATCATTCGCTTTGAAGATATAGAACAACTCTCAAAGGATCCTAAAGCGGCAGGGTAGGCAAACATGTCTGGTACAGCTTCGGGACCTCCCCCAATAGAGTCAATAAGCCGAGTTTCAGAAAAGGCTACTCGGTCTTCAACTACAGCAGCCATGGCACACAAAGCTCCTACTCCAGGACTTGGCACTTCTTCCCATTCATCCACTACTTCCGGACTAGGTAATCCAGGCCGTCTTGATAGAGCATCTGCCCCAATGTTCTTAGGCCCCGATTTATACTTGAGTGTGAATTGGTAGTTGGATAAAGCTGCGTGGTACACCAGACGTGAAAGAAGTAGCTGTAAACGGTTAATAAAAGTAGAGACATTTTCCCCTTCTTTTTGACGAACCATTCGGTAATCAGCAACCATCTGGGCAAGGTCATAGTGTGGCTCAAAGTGATCAGACAGTACTTGTATATAGTCCAATGCACTCACTCCTTCATGAGAGTCTCTGTACAAGCGGATCAATTCTGCAGCAGGAGACCGCAAACTTTCACTGATACGCTGTCGCTTGCCTTCTTCAGAGCAAGACCATTCCTTCAGGCATTGGAGAGTATGTTCTTTCCATATCTCAAAATTTTCCTCCCCTTGTGGTACTGGGACATTACCAGAGAATACTTTTAGTTTCTTGTAGTGAGTGGCCTGCAGGCCCTGAGCTAACATTTCAGTCAGCCTGGCTAAAGTGCTAATAGCACTGTCACTAGAGGAACTGCTAGCGACGGCCATACTGGGGGGGGGTAACTGGCTGAGCGGGGTTCTTCCTTTACCTGAACCAGGGGAGGAACAGGCGGTCGGTAATCCCATGTAGTAGCTAGTGGGAGGTTCCCCTCTGAGCTATATCGCTTCTCCATATCAATGACTATTCCCACTTCTAAATCTCAGCAGTGCCTCCAAATGTAGCCCTATTTGGGGGGGGGTATGAGTAATATCCCTCCCGCAACAGACTCTGGCGCTGACCTGTGTGTATAATGGGACCTGAAGCCTTCGCTGAAGGGAAGAGTGGGAACATATATGAAATATATCAGTGCCTCCACCCAGGATAGAGCCTCTGTATTACAGGGAGGATCTCTTCCTGGGACTTACCCATGAAGTACAGTTAGTAGCCTTAACAAGGATCACTGTACTAATCTCACAGTCTGAAGCATACATACAGATACCACATAAGGTTATAACAGTAGCTTTATAAGAATCAACAGGGTAATAATACATACATAAAATATACTCAGAACACAGCAATACTACAACAACCAGCAAGTCCTCAACCGTCTTAGGTTATATACCCGGGTATATATATAGATATATAGCAAGAGTCCAGTGCACAATACCTCCAGGCAACAGAAGAGATGCAGGGGCCCCTGTGGATGACTGTGGATCCTCGGATTCTTCCAGGAGATGACAGACAGCCGATCAGGAGATGATGATGATGATGGTGAGATTCTTCACAGGCCGCAAACAGGGCGACGGTGACGGCAGTAGATGCAGGCCTGACTACCCTAACACTGAGTCCTTAACCTGCCAGCTAAACTACTAGTGCCACCGGGCCTCTAACTAGCTAGTTGGCCTTCGGAAGCCTAACCTATCACTGCCCTGAACTATATATATATATGGATCCCTAACTACAGTTACTAGCTAGGTCCTGTGAGTATATAGGGGGTAACACATACCTAACTATATACTGTGAAGTAAAGAGGAACCAGTGGCTCTTAGACTCCCCCAGACATAACATGTCTGTCTCAGCAGCTCTGCTCACATCTCTCCCCCCAGCAGCTCTGCCTCACATGTGTCTGACTCACTGTATTTACAAAACAAAACTTGCACTAAATGCCTGGGGTCTCTGAAGCCAAACTGCAGGGGCAAAGAAGCCAGATACATTATATACTAGTAGAAATGGCAGTTCCCTACACTTACATAGTAAGCCTCTTATCTATTTATAGTGGTAACATATTCCACAGCGTTTTATTATCACTCACTGTCCCAAGTAGGATTCACAATCTAAACTTCCTATCAGTCTTTGGGAAAGACAGAGAGAATAACATACAAACCCCATTTTCTCCTTGGCTGGATTCTAAACTCAGGACTCCAGTGCTGCAAGACATTGAGGTACCGTGCTGTTTATCCCTTGGATAGACTGCCATAAAGAAGCTGCAGCATTAGTCCCGTTACTCATGCATAACCATGTTTCTGTTGATTTCTGTGGGAGAGAAATCTCTGACAGTTCTATGGAAGTGAAAAGAGAAAGTGGCCAAAAATGCACACCATTACTCCATTTACATGCAACGGTGTTCTCCTGATCACTGGTGATCCCAATAGTAGAACTTTAAAGGGAGTCTGTCAGCACAAAATTGAGATATAAACTAATCACAGTACCTTGTAAAACTGTCAGCACAGTTTACAATGATGTATTTCTTATTCAGAACCACTGGTCCATTCTTGTAAAAACTTTCCTTTTATCCCTATGCAAATGAGAAGAAAAGGGTTTTATGCTGCTCAGCCCTGTCAGGTTTGATGATGTCACACTGCACCCAGAAGTGAAGGAACCTGGATTCAGCTGCTTCCATCTGAAGCCAGCTTCCTTCACTTCTGGGTCAAGTGTGACATCATCAGACATGAACAGTACAATTAGTGGGCGGAGTTGAGCAGCAGATAGCTGCAGTGTTTGATGAACTCAATGGCCCAGATTTACTATTGTGGTTATGACTAGACACTGGCATAAACATGGTGCATCTTTGGTACAAGATGGCACATCTACCTGGCTTAAATGCACCACAATGCTCCAAAAAGGTGCCAAAAAATTCTGAATAATTAAAAAATTTTGGACACAAAGTAAGCCAACTAAAAGGTGGTATAAATGCAGCTAAGACCATCTAAAGATACACCAGATTTATCATTTAGCATCAGTCACTGTGATACATCTGGTATTTTCAGACGGCCTTTCTACATTTTCACTATCTAACTATTAGTAAATCTGGGCTAGTAAGTGTATCTGAATGATCCCGAACCATGTTGACATATGGAAACTTAAATGTGGGACGGCAAATAGTTTGGAGCTAAGGTATTTGTTTTATACATAATAGCAGATTTGTTCCAATTCAGAGTACCTGGAAAAGGTATATCTCAACTGAATTGCATGGCAGAGTGATATTCCTGAAGGAAGAGGACTGCACTGTTCATATAAAGGACCCAACACCTGTACCCCTCCTCAAGACATTGCAGTTTCCAAAGTGTTATGGCATAATCATATGGCTCTACAGTAATGCTTACATACTGCTTAGATACTGCCTCTAAGGCAATTGCTAAAAAGGTTGGAGAAAGAGATCATCCCTGGTGAGTGCCTTTGTAAAATGGGATTATAGTTTCTGTATTGCCAGTATATGTCACAATCAGGTTATTCATTTGAAATACTGGACAAGCTCTGTACTCATTTTTATGGAAAAAGCTACCCATCATATGAAAAACAGACAACTCCCACCTCACCCCGTCCCCACCGCTATGCACCCACTTCAATGTGGCCATGTTACTTTCTGTCACATTGACTGTGAAACACTACCCTTCTTTCAAAGGTGACTAGCAGAAACCCTTGTTACATAGCTAATGCAGGGACTCCTGTGTAACTTTAGGAGTCCCTGCACTAGCTGCTTCTGGTACAAGGGACCTTTCAGGTGAGACAGAATTCAGTCTGGTCTTAAGGTCCCCAGAATACAAACAAGAGTTCATTAAAACCTAGTTTCTATTGAGTTACCACAGAAGAGGGCAGCAGGTAAATATAAGGGTTTTTTTTTCATACTGCTGTATTTTTTGGAGGGGGGTGTTGTGGTTTTGTCTTTCAGGTTCTGCAGGATCATTTTGACTCCAGACTCCATCGGTGATCTTTTTTTTTTTTTTTTTTTTCGATTATCATGTCTGCATAACCCTACATTTATACCTAGTCAAATGGTGTCTTGAGGAAGGTTCTTTACAACCAATCAGCAGAGATAACTTACATCACAAAACTTTTAACATGCAAATATCAGAAAATAACAGGTAACTGCTGAAGTTCTTTGGCCTCTTGGAATTGAGGTGAAATCCTACTCACATAGAGTCAGTACCAAACTTTCGATAGTCTACACTGCAATCTATAGATTGTCTTGTGTTCTACAGTATGTGAAGAACTATTAGGTTATAAGGTTTACCTCCCTACTTAGGACCTCCTCAGTTAGTCAGACTGGAGAGCCACTCAGAAAGAGCAGCACTCAATCTGGTGGTCCAGTCTATCCATTTGCTTTCTGCCGCAGTTTTGTCTGGCAGTTTAGAATACGTCATTTTTCAAATTGCATAAAAACAGTGCAAGGATCAGAATAATAAACGGCTGAGCTTTTAATGACGTCTCTTTTAATGACAATTATAAATGTCATTGGCCAGGAAAGTCATTCATACTCAAAAAGCTTTGAAAAGAAAAAGAAAAACTTCTGCAATTTTTATAGTAAGGAAAGAATAAAAATACATTTCAAAAACTAAAAAATATAATGCTTCTAGCTAAGATGTCTAACTCTATTATAACCTACTAAATTATTCTGCTAGACACTGGTTGACTCTGTATAATTAGGTCAGGTATTTTTTCCTTCAACGCCTAATAAGGGAGCAGTGTTACATTAGGATGGAAATTGACAGTTCTAAAGCAAATCATTGAAGTTAGTCAACAGTTTACCAGGAAATAATCCCATGTTCTTACAAATCACGAAAAAACACACTTTTAAATTTGGAGGGTCATTAACCAGTGATGCCACATTGTGATTAGTTTGTGTCAATTACCCCAAGATTGCATATACAGCTCAATTCATGATTAGATACAGCTCTCTGATATCCCAGAGTGTGGCTTAGCAGCTCCGCAGAATGTTCTCCCATTCTATCAGACTACCTTTGAGGCTCCTGAAACATCTTTTCTATCTATCTATCTATCTATCTATCTATCTATCTATCTATCTATCTATCTATCTATCTATCATTATAATTACATGAGCTCCTATACTGCAATACCCTGCAGTGCTACATGTTGCTGTATTAACAGAAGTACAATATCAGAAAAGTCAATCTTTATGAGGACTGTTTCTCCAACTTGTAAATGGCTTGTCCAGGACAAGGTATCATGACTAACTGACCTTATAAAGATTGTATAACATTTGTAATGCACTCTGCATCCATTTGATCCCAGAGTAAAAATCTTTGGAGTGAGCAGTCAGTTTATCCAGTCCAGTCCATATATAACTGTGTATGGATAAACAATGTGACATCCACTCAATCTGGTACTTGATATTTCATCTTTAGGACCTAATTGATATGGACCCAGAATTATGCCTTGTCGTATTTGAGAAAACGAGTAGTATAATTGACACACAATAGTTTAGGTATCATGTGACTAACTTTGCATAGGTTTCCAAAAACTTTAAGTTTCCCATTTGGACATTAATGTGTTACAAAGTTTAGTCCCATTACATGCTTTAAAGGGAGTGTGTCAGTAGTAAATGTGTTATAAATCTAATCCCAGTACCTTGTAGAGGCGTCTCTAAGATTATGGGCATTTAATGGTTGTCTTGTGAGTTGCTAACATGTTCCAATATTGTATTGAATGTATTTCATGATAAATTTGAGTCACAAACCAAATTCATACCTTTGCGAAAAAGTTGCTTTTTTATTGCAGGTTTTGCTGTGGTCAGGAGTGGCTTCAAGAGGAATGAGAAATATCTAGGAAGCTCTTATACTGCTCCCTTCTCCTCAATCCACTCCTGACTTTGGCTCAAAAAATTGCAGCAAAGTCTGCAATAAAAAAAAAAAATCAGCTTTTCAGTCTCAAGGTTTACGTTAATTAGGTTATCTGATCTATCTTTTACAATTGCCATTTTTATGTTCTTACCACACTGGCAGTAGCTTAGTTGGGTTCACCTGACATCTGACACAGTAACTTGCTGGAAAAAATATGGAGCAGTAGGAGCCACTGCATAGTACAAATACTGTAGAATCAAAAAGTACCTGGAAGCACAAAGCTTTCACTAATAATGTTAAAGGGATTATCCCTACACACAACTTTTAAAAAAAAAAAAAAAAAACTTCAGCAACCATGTGGATACACCATTTGTATAATAATTCTGACTTCACCCACCTCCTATGTGTCTTCTTTTTCAAGATCTGCACTCAATTGTTCCATTACATTTTCAGTCTATGATGGCTAGAGTGGGTGGTCCTTACTATGGGACATGTGACAGTCTGCTTAACTAGTCAAAACTACATTTCCCAGGTGCACCCAGCTTTGTGCACCTCCTAATTATCAAATTGGCCTTTCCACCTAACCAAAATTATTTATGTATTAGACATGCTTCATCTGTTAGAACGACACATATAAGGTGACGTAGCCCTGATGTAATAAACAGCTACAGCAACATATCCGTGGCAACAATACTCAAATAGTGGCATGGAAAGGGGACGTCACTGAACTTTTTCTAGCTACATATACAGTATGCTGAATTACTTTCAATGTGTGACAATGATATTTTCCAAAGTATTTGTATGTGTTATATGAGTTTTGGTGTGAGTATACCCCTTTAAGGATGATTTTTAATGTGATGGCTTTTGTCTAATGTTTGACTGGAGTGTCCCTTTAAGGCTATGTTCTTTGGTACTTTTTTATGTACTGACAGATAAGAACAGATTCCCAAAGTGATACAGAATGTCTCTGTTTCTTATCCATTTTCTATACATTGTTGAATAAGTGATGCTATATTTATCTTTTACGGTACTTCCATTAGCAACTGGTTTTTAGCAATCCATTTTCAATTCTGTTATTCTCCTACTAACCACATCCACTTCATGTTCTTGTGGTTTCATTTTGTTGAGGCGAAATGAATAAATACGAAACTGGTAAACAGGTAGCAGCGAGTTGCCTTGGTACAATATCTTTTCGAAAATGAAAGACAGAAAGAAAACTATATATTAAAAAATATTGTAAGAAATGGTGTTAACTAAAGATCTTCATTCATTTACTTTGTATACTATGTAGCTAAGCGTACTATTGGAACCTTAGTCATTTCTCTTGTAGAGATCACTCATTGCTCTAGTAGCTATCCGTTGCTTGCCTTATGCCTGTTATCAGTTTAAAGTGATGGTTCAGTAAATAAGCAACGATCCCACTGAGGTCCACTGATGGCCAGGCAGCCAATTATGTGGAGTCTAAGCATGTCATTGGCTGCCAAGAACTAAACAGAGACTGGTGGTGGCATGTGACATCAGCACTAGAAGGCAGCTTAAATTGGTAGGTATTAGAGATTTTATTACTTTACAGCTTCCCTTGTGTTTCCAAAAAAAAAAAGATTTACTGGATATTGTAATTTGTAAACACTAAATGTCAACCCTAGTAACAATAGATAAAGTAACTAGACTAGCCAGAATATGTTCCAAAATTCAGGACTACCAAATAACATCAATGAAAAACATAAATAACAATAAACAAACCGATTAGGATGTGATCCACAAGAAAAAGTAGCAGCCACGACCTCCAACCCTCAGCCCCATTGTGTGTTTCACTGAAACAAATTAAAGCCCACTGGGCAGGTATAAGTGTTTGTTATTTTTCTTCAACTTCCCTGGCCTTTCCCTTATTATACTCTTGGGTCTGAGGAGACCCCAGTGTATAATAGTGCTTCATGGGTGACAAACCCCAAAAGTTTTGGGTTCAGGCCGAGTTCGAAAATTTTGGAATATTCGGGTTGAATCTATAGCTAACATTTCACTGTTTGTAGGCCAAGAAGTGGGCAGTATACTGTACGACCGACAAAAAGTAGAGACCAATATTATGTGTGTAGGCATCAAAGGGTCCAATATACTGCATGGGGGCCAAAAAGAACAGGGCAATGTGTGAGAATGTGTGTGAGAGTCGGTAAAGTGGTTAATATACTATGTGGGGACCAGTAAAGGGGGTGTTATACTGTGTGGGAGCCAATAAAGGGGATAATACACTGTGGGGGCCAGTAAAGGGGGTGTTATACTGTGAGCGGTCGATAAAGGGGATAATATACTATGGGGGCCTATAAAGGGGGTGTTATCCCAAAAATCCCAGGGAATAGACAAATCTTCCCATATAGATATACCACAAAATGGGCAGCACTCAAAGCTTGAGAAAGGTTCCCTAGTGAATCAAAGCATCATAATGGAATAAAGATTTTTTTATCCATTGGAATGCTGTTTATTTTGTGCTTTAGGACTGAAATGTTGAACTGGGTTACTAAGTCCCATCATTTTTTGATATTGAAGTGATACCTATTTTTTGGATTCTACTATATAGTCATTGGCTTTGGACTGTGGGACGTGCACCAAACGATTTGTTTTGATTGGTGTTGTTTTCTTTCTTTTATTCTACCTATGATCTATCTATCATCTATCTGTCTATCTATTGCACAAAATGGGCAACACTCCAATGAAAAAAAAAATAAAATGGATCTTTATTTCATTATGATGTTTTGATTCACTAGGGAACCTTTCTCAAACTTGGAGTGCTTCCAGTTTTGTGTTATATCTAAATGGGAAGATTCATCTATTCCCTGAGATTTTTGCACCCATCGGCAATTTTGGCACTTTTTTCAATTTTCTTGTGGTATCTATCTATCTATCTATCTATCTATCTATCTATCTGTCTATCTATATGAATGTAGTTATGGGGACAGTGGGAGTGTTTGACAGGATATGTGTCTAGGGTGCTTGGCCACATTATTCAGACAGAGTTAGGCATCAAACTAAATATTTGACCCAGTTGAAGAAAATCTTAGCTAGAACCCTCTCTATCCATCTATCTATCTATCTATCTATCTATCTATCTATCTATCTATCCATCCATCTATCTAACTATCTATCTCAGATTTATCAATAAAAAATAAAGAGCATTCATAAACATTTCATAAGCATTTGATGCTTCTGTGGTTATCATCATAGCCAAGATAACAATGTCCCCTGGTTCCATTTTTCTCTATAGCTATTTATTTGACTCATATCTTACTTCTTTTGAATTAAGTGCAGTGGGAAAGAAATGATCTGCGGTGGATATGGAGCATGTAGCATTTGTGACTGAAGGGAATCCCAGTATACCATTCTGCAGACACAGTCATGGCATGCCTCTTCTCTCACGGGACATAGTTAGCAAGCCTCCTTGACAGAGGCCAGAGGCAAGAAAAGACAACCTTCAGTGCTAAAATATGTTTGCATACATATAAAAGACATTGTAACCCTTCCAATTGAGCAATTAAGACTGAATATATTTAAAAATTAAATGTAGGGCTGTAATAACTGCAGAGGAAATACATCGTACCTCGATTCTCTACAGCTATGATGGTCTGAGCTGTCAAGCTTGCCATAACTCATGTTCGTTATGATTGAATATCAATATTTGTTTTTGTTGGCACTTAAAAGTGGAAAAAAAATCAAGGCTCAGTTATATAACAATGAATTAGAATACGTAGTTTTGTGCAAGTTAAGTTTATGCCATTCCAATTAAACTGTATTTGAAGTTCCAGTACTTTATAGAATCGAGACGTGGACTTTAAGGAGATGTCCACTTCACAGTTCCTTCACTCAGCTAAAAATGTGAATTTAGCATTGTATCAGTTTTCACTGCTATACACAGATGATATTTCTACGAGAAAAAAAAATCTGGAATGTTTATGGAACTTTTTGTTTCATCTAGACTATAAAGCTGTCTTATCGCAGGCTTCCTAAGTACTCCTCTTTTAGATGGACAGTCCCCACTTTTGACCCAAATTCCTCTATTGTTTATAATTGACTCATAGATCTTTTAATGTAATTTATTGTAGGAACTAAACATAAGTCATCCGTATTATATATTTTATTTTAGTTATTTAGTTAAATTTACAATGCAGAAAATAAATAATATGTTTACATTTTGAATAGTGTAGCTACATTAGTTTTTGACTTTCACAAATAGTTCCCTGAGTGGGGCATGTTATAGGCCAGGGATAGGCAACCTTTTTTGTTCGGCGTGACAATTTTAATTAAAAAATCAAAGATGAAGTACTCGGAGTGCTGGTCAATAATTGTAAGTCTGACGACCCCTAAACTAAAGTCATATACCACAAACCATAACACAGAAGTGCTGCCACCAGATGCTTTAGGACACATGTGTTTACTGCTATTTCCTGGGACGCTCCTGTACTTTCCGATTAGAAGCAATGAAAGTCCATGTGCAGTCCCCAATTAGTGGTAAATGTGTCCAGGAGCACCGTATGGCAGCATCCTTATGGTGAATACACACTATGTATCTGGATGCAGATATAGTCTTAGGCCACTGGAACTTTTACTTCAATGTAAAACTGCGTTCACATGGTGCATTTTTGCACAAAAAAAAAATGCCTGTGTTTTCTGTGCAAAAACACATCCTTAATGCAGAAAACGCACCGTTATACAGAATAATGTCCCATAGCGGCCACTGCACAAGGTATTATATCCCATAACAGCCTCTGCACACCGTATTATGTCACATAGTGACCCCAGCACACGGTATTATGTCACATAGTGACCCCAGCACACGGTATTATGTCATATAGTTGCCCCAGCACATGGTATTAGGTCCCATAGCGGTCCCTGCACACAGTATTAGGTCCCATAGCGGTCCCCGCACACGATATTAGGTCCCATAGCGGCCCCAGCACACGGTATTATGTCATATAGTGGCCCCAGCACATGGTATTAGGTCCCATAGCGGTCCCTGCACACGGTATTAGGTCCCATAGCGGTCCCTGCACATGGTATTAGGTCCCATAGCGGTCCCTGCACACGGTATTATGTCCCACAGCGGTCCCTGCACACGGTATTGGGTCCCATAGCGGTCCCTGCACATGGTATTAGGTCCCATAGCGGTCCTCGCACACCGTATTAGGTCCCATAGCGGTCCCCGCACACGGTATTAGGTCCCATAGCGGTTCCCGCACACGGTATTAGGTCCCATAGTGGTTCCCGCACACGGTATTAGGTCCCATAGCGGTCCCTGCACACGGTATTAGGTCCCATAGCGGTCCCTGCACACGGTATTAGGTCCCATAGCGGTCCCCGCACACGGTATTATGTCCCATAGCAGTACCCGCACACGGTATTAGGTCCCATAGTTGGCGCAGCACATGGTATTAGGTCCCATAGCGGTCCCCGCACACGGTATTAGGTCCCATACCGGTCTTTGCACACGGTATTAGGTCCCATAGCGGTCCCGGCACACGGTATTATGTTCCATAGCTCTCTTCAAACCCCCGAGTATAATAAGTGCAGGGACCAAGAAAGGTGACAAACATAAAAAAGCAATGTACTCATCATTCCACGCTCTGCAGCCGCTCTGTTCTCTTCGGCGCTTCTGCCTGTAGTCAGCGACCGCTGATTGGGTCTCTGGGGTCACGTCGCGTCATTATGCGTAATGACGTCAGACGTGACCCCTGAGGCCCCTGAGGCCCTGTCAGTATAATAATAGCAGTTTCATTTCAGCCATATTTGGTCCGATCGAAGCTGCTGGGTGAGTACTCGGGCTGCCGTGCCAGGGAAATAAGCCTCGCGTGCCACTCTTCGCATGTGTGCCGGGGGTTGCCGACCCCTGTTATAGGCACACATCCTTGTATTGTCTGTACAGACAGGGCAACAGGTGTATGCTTGATCGTAGCTGCAACAAATACAAAAATCAATGGTTAGAAAACAGACTAAGGCTAAGGCTTTATGTAGCAAAACACAGCAAAATACGTGACGGGAACACATTTTTCATTGCATTTTCACAGAGTTTTCCTCTGCAGACTTTCTGACCCTATTATACCTATATGGAAAACACCAGAGTTTCCACAGGTATAATTGACAATGCAGCTTTTCCTGCTTATTTTTTTGTGCAATATGTGCATGGCATTATCCAGAATCCCATCCACTTTGCAGGTAATGTAAAACACAGTGTTTTTTTTGCTGCAGCGTTTCCGCTGAGGCACAAAAGCTGCATTTCCGCAATGTGGGGCCTTAGCCGCCAGGAAGCGTCAGTACGTCGCGCTGACGTCTATGGAGTATGTACAGAATAAAGCATTGCTAGCCTTCCAAATCTATCTAGAGTAGTCATCCTAAATAAATCTGCATAAACATTTTAACAAATATCTGAGCTAACATGGATGTAAAGGTAATTAAAATGAATAGAGAAGTACAGTATTCAGGATGAGAAATGATCAGGACCTGGATTATTGCTTGAACAATGTCAGTGGTGAGATGAGAACAGATATGAGAGATATTGGGTGACTGTGGCAGGATTTAGCAATGGACCGTATGAAGGAAAGAAAGTGCAAATTAAAACAAAAACATCAATATCCACAGCCCTTTACAGGTATAGTCAACATTGTCCCATATAGGGCTCACAATCTAAATTCCCTATCAGCATGTCTTTGGAGTGCAGGTGGAAACCCACACAAACACAGAGAGAACATACAATACCCATCCAGATATTTTCCTTGGATTCAAACCCAGGACTCCAGCGCTGTAAGTCTATAGTGCTAACCACCAAGCCACCATGCTGTTCGTCTGCGTGGGTTTCCTCTGAGTGCTTTGGTTTCCTCGCACACTCCAAAGACAACCTGATAGGGAATTTAGTTTGTGAGCCTTACTTGGGACAGTGTTGACAAAGTGTGCAAAGAGCTGCAGAATATGTTGCCGCTATATAAGTAAGTAAAATAAATAATACATCGGGTTTAGGTAAAGATGATGAAGGAAGAAACAGAGAGTGCTCTGTTTTAGAAAGATTAAAGAGCTATTCGCATCACGAGAACAAGGGTCATCCAGCTCTTGTGTTGTTGCTGCAGTGAGTGGAGAGGCAGCAGTGCATGTACATGTACATGTACACCATTCACTTCTATTGGAGTTTGGAGAACAGCTGAGCTACAAGTCCCATGGAAGTGAACAGAGAAAGCTGCACATGTATGACCACATTTCTGAACACCGCAGCCACAAGGCAAGGGTTGGATCCACATCTCATTCCCACAGTTAGGACACACATCTGACAGACACTTATGGTATATCTTGTGTAAATGGCATAAATGTCCCAAATGGGAATACCTTTTTAAGATATATTAAAAGACCAGTATTTTGATGGTTTTGCTTATACGAGAACATGTACCCTCTATGATCCCACTTTCTAAGCCATTGCGATCATGTGTTTTGCCAATTTTGCAATGCTCAGGTGAAGCTGACCAATCTTTGTCATTTTACCTGTATCTATTAATTGTAGACTGTGTATAAATGTCCATGATAAATGGAAATGAATGAAAAATCTTATGTTTGACACGTATCAAAATGAATCGCATCCATCAATGACGTCTATGCGGATGAAACGTCTAATTTTGCCTGAACCTGTAAAATAAGTTCACAGTGTTTAGCTATTTGTTCTGTAGCACAATCAACTTGTTTTTTTTATTTCTTTATATTGAGTATTAGCATATCAATCACATGCAATTTGCTTGGTAGCAATTTTCATCATACTATGTAATCATTTCAATGAATAGTGCATGAAAGCATGCAATAAATGTAAATGGAGAGGTCCACAATGCATCCAGTTTCATGACAAATGCTGTCTAATGTTATCTAATCTCAGAATTATAATATGGAGTATGTTAAAATCCAGGCACGCTTTCAGCTGTTCAAGTCAATGACAAATGTATTTAAAAACATATGGTATGTATATCTATCTCCACAAAATGCTAAGATGCGTCTCACAAGTGCTTGTGGAGGCTTCAATGTATTTGAGGATTTTTTTGGTTTGATACTTTATTCATACTTTGTTCAAAAAAAAGATACAGCATATTATATAGATTTAATATATATAGCATTAAGACGACGCATGCACTAGCACTGCGCTTTTTTACGTATCTATGCATATAAATCTCCCATTACATAAATCAACATACAAAAGCTTTAAAAGTGAAAACTGAACAAGAAATTAGTCCCATAGTCCTATAAAGCAGCTTTGATATAAGAGGGGTATAAGTAGAACATCTGGGCCCAAATAGAAACTGCTTGAATGCCCAATGTACCCACCCCCCTCCCCATCCTCAATGGAGTGGGGGTAAGCATGCTACCAGAGTCATGGGGGAAAATAACATGGGGGAAAATAACACTGCTTGAACTATACAATTCTGAGCATGCCCCAGAAATGATTACAGCCTGCTAGGACATAAGCACCACACGTTTTACCAGTCATATAAGTAAAAAATCCTGGGGCATTAGAGGCATAAAACCTAAGACCAATTATACCTTCAATTTGTGATTATTAATGGGAAGAAAAAAATGGTCAGGATGCAATTGATTTTTTGAGATTTCTTTTTATTTTCAGAAATGGTGCTGTTGAGTTTTTAGTATTCTAAAAATAAGACATTGACTAAACTGGTACCTTAGTGCACCAGTCTTCATCCCTTTAAATTGATGTTAGAAAAAAAAAAAGAAAAAAGTAAACGCAAACTGTAATGTGAGCATAGCCTCAAACTTACAACAAAATAATGCACCTACAGTAATGTGCCAAAGTTTTATGCAGGGGGAAGGATAGAAGTGTTAATAGTTTATTTTTTTCAATAAAGGGGGCAGGGCGTTCATACTACCCTTGGATGTCTGTTCTGATAGGGTCCATAAAAAAAAAAAAAAAAAAAAAGGATGCCTATTATAACAGACATTAACAGACACTAACTGATCCAGTTAATCCAGTTAGAAAACAGACAGTGTTCGTTGTTGTCTGTTTTTATACTGTCCGTTTTTTTGCTTATTTCTTTGCGCAGAAAAAATGGACAATAATAACAGACAGTATAACAGATGACCATTAGTTACTCTCCGTTAGCCATAGCCATTAATGTAAAAAAATAATGGACACTTAACGTCCGTCATAAGTCCTGCAGCCCGAAGTATTATGTCCGCTAAAATGACGAACATGTGACAGATTTGGTGAAAACAGACACTAACGGACATCAATGAGATTTTTAATGGCTTTATGATGGATCTGTTAGGCTAGGTTCACACGAGCGACCTGTCTCCATTCACGGTTTTCATCCCCGGAACCACTTAAAGAATGCGGAGAAAATTCCTGCTTGCCTTTTTCAGGCGGAAACCGGGCAAAAACCCAACGGACTCTATTGTAGTCTATGGGGTCCACAGGTTTCCGCAGGTAACTGCTTTTTTAAGAAGATTTGGTTTGGTGTGCGCTTGGGGACCCCAGGAACAGAAACCCGAACGCAGATGTGAAACTAGTGTTAGTGTCTGTTGTTAACATTTTGTAACAGATACTAGCAACGAACACTACAAACGGTAGTGTGAACATCCCCTAACAAGATTAAGTGAATTAACAAGAAGAAATCTAAATCACATCAGTATTTGGTGTGACCACTTTTTACCTTTAAAACACCAACAATTCTTTAGTTACAAACATCTTGGAGAACTAAGCACAAATCTTCTGTAGATGTAGGCTTGCTGAAATCTTCTGTCTCTTCATGTAACCCCAGACAGACTGGATGATGTTGAGATTAGGGCTCTGTGTGGGCCATATCATCACTTCCAGGACTCCTTCACCAAGGGGAGGTCACAACAAATATTGTTGTGATTTCTCTTTTTATCATTCAGTTCATTTTGTTAATTGAAAAAAATAAACTATTAACACTTCTATTTCTGAAAGCATTCTTACTTTCCACACCTGCTTTACACAGTACTGTATTCATATTTTTTCTAAATAATTTTAATAAATTGAGTTTTGTGGTACATTATTACTAAAATTATAAAGCACAATGAAATAACAGATCCTGTAAACTTCTGTAGAGTGTATGGTTTGTAGGCATCCAAGTTCCACTAAATGGCTCCTCTATGAACCACCATATTCTGCCCTTAACTAGGTTTGTATATAATTCTGTCAGAACTGCTTTGAAGGGGCATAACAAAATGAAAAAGTGATACTCACCTCACCAATCCTGGCACTGCTCCCATTCTTATACGTCTGGGTCCCATCTCGACATACAGGAAATACCTACTCAGCTAGCTGAGGCGGGTCATGGCTGCGGTAAGGGTTTAGCTGAAGGGGCATTTTCTGGCATTTCCTGTCTTGATTTGAGACCAAGAACATAGACTAATGGGTCCGAGTATTCTTTGGATCAGGATTGATGCCTTCATTGGGGAGGTAAGAATTACTTATTTTTAATTTTACTTATTGCCATTCTGAGACGTAAATATATAAAAAAAAAAAGCATGACCTGCCTGGATTCTGTTTTTGGACAGGACAGAAAAACCAGCTTCAATAACTATGTCCTATTGCATCTTTTTTAATGGTAAATTTAACATTTGGGATATTCCAAAAATACCTGGAAAACAGCCCCAGTTCTAACAGCAATTGTTTTATTTATGGTTGTTTGGTTCAATCTATTAGGATAGGTCCTCAATTGAAGAATTGGGGGGTTCCAACACTTGGGACACCCATGGATCATCTGTTTGAAGCTGCAGTGCCATTGCCTGGGTGCCGTTAATGCTTCACAGGTCACATGATGTCACATTCATTGGTCACATGGCCTGATCGCAGCTCAGTCCCATTCAAGTGAATTGGCTAAATTGCAATACCAAGCACAGGCAGCGTACAAATATACAGCACTAAACTTGTTAAGTACAGAAGAGGGCTGCAGCGCTCACGTGAAAGCTGCTGTCTTTTCAAAAAGCATGTTGGCTGAAGGCCTGGGTGTCAAACCCCCACTTATCTTGAATTCATGACCTATTCTAGGGAAATCCCATTTGACACTGAGGCCCCATCCACTTTGCAGATACTGTAAAATGCAGTGGAAAACAACGCTGCGTTTTCGCCACATGGGGCTTCAGCCTTAGGCTGAGGTCCCACGTTGCAGAAATGCAGCTTTTTTTGTTGCAGATTTTGCTGCAGTTTTTTTTTAGCCAAAGCCAGGAGTGGATTGAGCAGAAGGTAGAAGTATAAGAGCTTCCTATCAGTGGCGTAAATACCGGGGTAGCTGCGGTAGCGGCTACCACAGGGCCCGGGACATTAGGGGGCCTGGCAGGCCCCTGATGTTTTTTTTTTTTTTTGTAATAGACTGTTACCTGCTGGAGTAACCCCAGCAGGTAACGGGCCCTATTTACTTACCGATCCCCGCTCCTGCTCAGGGCCGCCTGCACTTCCCCTGCTGCTGAAGCGGAGGCGGTTGTGAGCAAGAGCGGGGATCGGTAAGTGAGGCTGTGGGTCCACGAACCTCAACAAAAACTGCTATCATTATACTCTGGGGTCTCTTCAGACCCCGGAGTATAATGATCGGAGGTGCAGGGGAGGTGAGGGAACATAAAAACAATGTTACTTACCTCTCCTGTGCTCCGGCAGTCTTCGGTCCTCTTTGGTGACGTCCCAGATGTCACGTGGGCCAGACTGGCGTCATTATGTGTCGCAATGCCTTCCTGGCTCATGTGACGTCTGGTCCAACATTGAAGAGGGCCAAAAGTAGCAGGGAGTGTGCCGGAGCCAGGGAGAGGTAAGTAACATTGCTTTTTATGTTTGTATCCTCCCCTGGGTCTCCGATCTTTTCAGACCCCAGAGTATAATAATTGTTCATGGGTGGTCCACAATGGGGCATAATAGTGTGTGTAGGGGCCACTGTGGGGCTTAATAGTGTGTGCAAGGGCCACTATGGGGCATAATACTGTGTGCAGGGGCCACTGTGGGACATAATACTTTGTGCAGGGGCCACTATGGGGTATAATACTGTGTTCAGGGGCCACTGTGGGACATAATACTGTGTCTAGGGGCCACTATGGGGTATAATACTGTGTGCAGGGGCCACGATGGGGCATAATACTGTGTGCAAAGGCCGCTATGGGGTATAATACTGTGTGAAGAGGCCACTATGGTGCATAATAGTGTGTGTAGGGGTGACTATAGGGCATAATAGTGTGTGCAGGGGCCACTATGGGGTATAATAGTGTGCGTGTGTGTGTGCAGGGGCCATGGTGGGGCATAATAGTGTGTATGCAGAGTCCACGGTGGAACATTATACTGTGTGCAGGGGCTACGGTGGGACATTATACTGTGTGGAGGGGCCGCTATGGGACATTATACTGTTTGAAGGGGCCGCTATGGGGTTATGGGGAATGCGGTTTGTGCGGGGAGGGGAGTAGGGGGTTATGGGGAATGTGGTTTGTGCTTGAGGGGGAATTTGGGGGTTATGGGGTATGTGGTTTCTGCGGGGGGCGGCCCCATGTCAAATGTTCGCCTTGGGGCCCAGCCACTCCTAGTTACGCCACTGCTTCCTATATATGTCCCATTCCTTTTGTAGCCATTGTTGGATGTGGCAAAAAAACGCAGTAAAATGTGCAACAAAGAAAACAAATTTGCAATGTGGGGCATCAGCCTAAGGTGGATCTATTGTCCTGGATCCCACCTTAAAATGTACATGACCGACAGTAATTTTTATAGTATAGGGCAGTGATGGCGAACCTTTTAGAGACCGAGTGCCCAGACTGCAACCAAAAACCCACTAATTGCCAACAATGCTATGTTATTACAGCCTGTAATAATATCACATGTCTGCTATAAAACAGATACTGTGTGATATAAATAGTGAAGGGCCCCCACACAGTATAATGCCCTCCACAGTGGCCCCCAGACAGTACAAATCGCTCTAAAGTGTCCCCCAGATATGCTCCAGAGTGGCCCGCACACAGTATTATATGCTTCATAGTGGCCCCCGCACAGTGTTATATGCTCCACAGTGGCCCCCGCACAGTATTATGTGCTCCACAGTGGGCCCCCACACAGTAGTATATGCTCCACAGTGGGTCCCCCACACACTATTATATGCTCCACTCGGTACCCCCCCCCCCACAGTATTATATGCTTCACAGTAGGTCCCCACACAGTATTACAGTGCTGGCCAAAAGTATTGGCACCCCTGCAATTCTGTCAGATAATACTCAATTTCTTCCAGAAAATGATTGCAATCACAAATGCTTTGGTAATAATATCTTCATTTATTTTGCTTGCAATGAAAAAACACAAAAGAGAATGAAAAAAAAAGTCAAATCATTGATCATTTTACACAAAACTCCAAAAATGGGCCGGACAAAAGTATTGGCACCCTCAGCCTAATATTTGGTAGCACAACCTTTAGACAAAATAACTGCGAACAACCGCTTCCGGTAACCATCAATGAGTTTCTTACAATGCTCTGCTGGAATTTTAGACCATTCTTCTTTGGCAAATTTCTCCAGGTCCCTGAGATCTGAAGGGTGCCTTCTCCAAACTGCCATTTTGAGATCTCTCCATAGGTGTTCTATGGGATTCAGGTCTGGACTCATTGCTGGCCACTTTAGAAGTCTCCAGTGCTTTCTCTCAAACCATTTTCTAGTGCTTTTTGAAGTGTGTTTTGGGTCATTATCCTGCTGGAAGACCCATGACCTGTGAGGGAGACCCAGCTTTCTCACACTGGGCCCTACATTATGCTGCAAAATTTGTTGGTAGTCTTCAGACTTCATAATGCCATGCACACGGTCAAGCAGTCCAGTGCCAGAGGCAGCAAAGCAACTCCAAAACATCAGGGAACCTCTGCCATGTTTGACTGTAGGGACCGTGTTCTTTTCTTTGAAGGCCTCTTGTTTTTCCTGTAAACTCTATGTTGATGCCTTTTCCCAAAAAGCTCTACTTTTGTCACATCTGACCAGAGAACATTCTTCCAAAAAGTTTTTGGCTTTCTCAGATAAGTTTTGGCAAACTCCAGCCTGGCTTTTTTATGTCTCTGGGTCAGAAGTGGGGTCTTCCTGGGTATCCTACCATAGAGTCCCTTTTCATTCAGACGCCGACGGATAGTACGGGTTGACACTGTTGTACCATCGGACTGCAGGGCAGCTAGAACTTGTTTGGATGTTAGTCGAGGTTCTTTAGCCACCATCCGCACAATCTTTCGTTGAAATCTCTCGTCAATTTTTCTTTTCCGTCCACATGAGATTGCTCATGCTTCCTCACAATTTTGCTTCTCAAGTCCTCAGACAGTTCTTTGGTTTTCTTTCTTTTCTCCATGCTCAATGTGGTACACACAAGGACACAGGACAGAGGTTGAGTCAACTTTAATCCATTTCAACTGGCTGCAAGTGTGATTTAGTTATTGCCACCACCTGTTATGTGCCACAGGTAAGTAACAGGTGCTATTAATTACACAAATTAGAGAAGCATCACCTGATTTTTCAAAGGGTGCCAATACTTTTGTCCACCCCCTTTTTTTATGTTTGGTGTGGAATTATATCCAATTTGGCTTTTTGACAATTCTTTTTGTGGTTTTCCATTGACGACAAATTAAATGAAGATATTATTACCAAAGCATTTGTGATTGCAATCATTTTCTGGAAGAAATTGAGTATTATCTGACAGAATTGCAGGGGTGCCAATACTTTTGGCCAGCACTGTATATGATCCACAGTGGGCCCCCACACAGTATTATATGATCCACAGTGGGCCCCCACAGAGTAGTTTATGCTACTTACCCAGTATGGCTGCAGTTCCACGAAGAGCATCCTTCTTCTTCTTCTGATCGCAGGCGCTGATGACTTACGTCACTGCGCCTGCGTCGGGGCAGAGGTCACACTCTGCAGTGAGTGTAAGCCGTGGTCCTGCAGACCGCGGCCTACACTGAAAGCTTTCAGCTGTATGTGCATTTGCACATACAGCTGAAAGACGCGATCGCTCACTAACAGGGAATCCTGTACCGGATGCCCCATTAGTGAGCGATCATGGCAACGGCGCGCATGCCAACTGAGAGGGCTCTGCGTGCCCTCTCTGGCATGCATGCCATAGGTTTGCCAACACAGGTATAGGGGTTTTAGCAATGTAAAGTTATGTAATAACTATAGTGTAATTATTTCATTCTTGGAATAAAACCTATTGAACTTTTATTTCTATAATGTTCTGTGTTCTTGTCACTCGAGATTACATTTTGAACATTTTATGGCTGTGGACTATGAAGAACTCCTTAACTAGCTACTTTGACAATTCAGTTGTTATGTCCATTAGGTTGTTTTCACATTCATTTAACTACAATATCCTCTCAAGTTGTTTTCAACTTGCAATGAATGTGCATGGAGGGATGGATTCTCAGCACATATTTGTCTGCCAAATCTTGGTTGGATCATTGATCTATTTTTGGTCTTTCTGATGAAAGCCCCATGGTGCAGGCATATAAACACCGCTCAATAGACAGTGAGACCTTCAAATTACATTCCAGCTCGGTGGGTCTCATTATTATCTCATTAAACTCTTTTGCAGTTTACTCTGCAATATGCAGTAGAAAGGTCCTGAAATTCAGAATCTGTTATGTTCCATATACCCCATGAATTAAATGAAACCACAGGAGATAATGGCCTATTTATGTTCTACTCACTTATTATCCATATACAATGCTTCTCTGCAGTTAAAGGGGAATTCCTGCTACAGATGTGTCCACCCATAACTTTCCTCAAATTTTATTAAAGGGGTTGTGCCGTTATAGACACTTATCTCCTATCCACAGTATAGAGGATGTGTCACATGACTGTGGGTCTGACTACTGAGTCTCCCATCAGAAGTCCCCCTGCATTCTCCCTGCGAATGAAGTGCCAGCATGCTTGACTGACTGGTGCTACATTCACTTCTATGGGACTGCCAGAGATTGCATTCCCAGAAGCCTGATAGCAGTAAATGGAGTGTCGGTCACACAAGTACACTGGAGTTTCATTCACAGGGAGGACACAGGGGGACTTTCGGTCCCCTGTTCTCCTGATTGCTGGGAGACTCAGTGGTTGGACTCAAAGTGATATGAGACTTATCCCCTATGCTGTAGATAGGGGATAAGTGTCTCTAATGGAACAACCCCTTTTAGGACTCCAAATTCTCTCTACATAAATTCAATACAAGATCGTGCTGATCCAACTAATTGATGATATAAACTTAAAGCTGTGCCAAATTTATCATCCAGAATTATATTTAGTGATAAATCTGTGTGTAGATAATTCTATATCACTGAACTGCTCGCCATTTTAAGATCTTGCTTTGGTGTCAGTGAATGGAAATATTATTTTTACATCTACATGCTGAAAACCTACACAGCATGATACCTTTACATTAGTGCTTCTCAAAGTATGCTGCCAATAAGGGTATGTTCACAGGCGGATTCTGCTTCTAAATCAGCTCCAAATTCTGCCTGATATCTTCCTCCCATTCATTTCAATGACAGGCATATGCTGATTTTTTTTCCTATTGATGTAAATGGAAGAGAGAATAATCTAACCTGGTTGGTGTGGAATTTGCAAATTCTGAGACAGAGTCTGGGGTAGATTCCATGACTGAATTTAGTCAGGAAGAAAAATTCAGTTTCAAATTCCTGAAGCTGAATTTTTCAGCCTGTACAAATTCTGCCGTGTGAAAATACCCTATTATGTCTCTCAAGCTTCTTGAATTCAGTGGATAAGCCCCACTTTCCAGGTACATGATATCTGTGTCCCAGCAGAAGTAATTTGTTATAGATCTATACTGTAGGGGAAGACAATATTTCGCTGATCGGAATGGGAAGAGGAAGGGTTACAAGTTACAGTAACTTCCTTCTTGAGGCAGAAATGTTCACAAGATCACAAGAAAGAATGCAATGGATTGTACTGCACACACTAACTAGTACTAGGTGCAATATGGCTGATACCAAAGCCATGTGATTGACATTGATAGTTCTCTACCTTTTGGGGAATTTGTTGAGGTTCAGTCATCACTATGGCATGGATGGTGAGGCCCCAGAAGACAAGCTATGATTACTGGTAATATAAACAGTATAGATGGGTGAACCTCTTAAGGTTCGATGGCTCAGGTCGCAGATTCATTTCGGGTCAAACAAATTTGGATACAATTGGAGGTGAAATTAATATACTCTGGGGTCTCTTCAGACTTCACAGTATAATAGGTGAAGGCCACGGGCAGGTGTAAAAAAATAAATATTTATGCTTACCTTTTTTGGGCCTCCTTGCAGCATCTGGTGCTATCTCTTGGCCTCCTTGGACGCCATGATGCTCGACGTGCCCATGTGACGGCTGTAGCCCAATTACAGGCCTCATTAGTGAACCCGGGCGCTTGACTTCAAAAAGGAGACCAAGAGAGAGCCACCAGACACTGCAAGTAGGCCCAAAAGAGGTGCGGGAAGGTGAGTATAAATGTTTTTTGTTATTTTTTTTCACCGTCCTTTGGCTTCTACCTATTATACTCTGGGGTCTTAAGAGACACCAGAGTATAATAATTTACTGCAATGCATGTCACACCACCCATTATAGTTAATCCAAGACTAATCGCCAATTATTTGGTTTCATTAAAAACCGAACAATTTGGAATATTTGGGAAAAACCCAGCTCAGAACCAATTGGTTTGCCCATCTCTAATAAGCACAATATAAAATTATATCCTCTGCCTCAAAATTGTCTCCTACAAAAATATTGTTAGCTATAAAAATTAACCCACACAGTCCACATTTCTTTTGTTAGGGAAGATTAATTAAAATAAACCGAACTCAAAGTATTATTTTGCCTTTAAAAAAATGTTTAGTATGGAAACTCATTGAAAATATAATTTTGGATAAAAGCAAATTGTGAAACTATATGTGTCAAAATCCTGACATGGAGATGACATTATTGAGGCCAAAGCAAAAATCTTTTCTGTAAGTTGTCATTTGACTTCAGTGATGGTGCTAAGTTGTATGCCCTAGGACAATCCAGCAGGTGTTACTTCAACTTGCTAAATGACTCCGTAACCTCTTCTTCAGCAATCCTAATGTCCAGGTGCGCAAAGTGCAAAAGGTGTTTTTTGGACAATTTAACAGGTGATCTAACAAAAAGGTGTCAACATGAAAAAATGTTAAATAATGCTTAAAGAAAGAAAATGTTAAAGAAACACTTAACACAATAACTAGAAGAATGCAAAAAAAAAAATCACAATTTTTTCCCTTAACATCATCCTCTTCTATGATCCTATTCAGAAAGGCATAGACCTTACTGAAATCAAATCTGAGAAGAATATAAAAATGTGCTCCAACACATCTGCTAGCCCTTGTTTTTACAACCCTGTGTCTTACTGGACACAATAATCATTAAGCCCCTCACATTCACTAAGTCTCATCTGCAGCTATAAGCCTCATATAAATGGAAAAAATCTTGGCTTGAGGAAGGCCTCAGTTGGGAATATGGATGGGTGAACCGATTCATTTAGAATCGGGTTTGACCCGAAATTTCCAAAAGTTTCAGGTTTGGCTGGATTATTTTCAAATCCAAGACTATAATAAGTGGAGGCCCATGGGAGGTAATGGAAAATAAAAAATGCTTATACTGGTCCTCAGTGGTCATCTGGGCGTGTAGACATCACAACACTGGATCTTAGCATTGTGATATTGAAGTACCCTACTTGACTGCTGAGGCCCATGATTGGGCCCTGGGGCCAGTGATTTGACTCCTTGGTGCGTGAAATCAGCTGGAGGCTGGAAGAGGCTTGAAGAGGATGTAGGGAACCATTGAATGCTGCAAAGATACCCAAGAAGGGTGACGCAAGGTAAGTATTAGTGTTTGTTATTTTTCCTCAACTTCTCTGGGCCTTATTATACTCTGGGGTCTGTTCAGGCCTTTTTTCTTGAATTATCTACAGGATAGGTAATAGTAAATATCTTGTCACTGCTGGTGAGACTTCTGAGATCCCCACTGATTACCATAAAAGTTCAGCTCTCCATTCAAACAAGGTGGGTTTCCGCCTCAAATTCAGCTCCACTTTCCGGCCCTAATCAGGGGATAATCAGCGGAGTCACAGAATGGCTCATGTCATGGGTTCTGTGGCTGAAGCAGCCAAGAAATCTGTGGCAAGATCAAGAAGGACACTTATTTTTTCAGCATCCTGCTTCGATCTTTGCCTCCCATTGAGTACAATGGGAGGCAGATTCATGACGGAAATTCATGCAAAATCAGCACCAAATTCCATTGTGTGAGTTTACTCTTAATAAATAAATAAATTACTCTTATCATCTTGTAGATAGATGCAAATTTTTGTTCATGGTCCAACTCTTTCTGAAGCTGTATTCTTGACAAAATTTGACTCAAAATCAGCACCAAATTCTTCTTTGTGAACATATCCTTATCATCCATCCTAAGGATAGATGCAAATTTTTGTTCATGAGCCAACTCCTGCAGCTGTGTTCTGGTCAATATTTCACTATAAACTGTATGCTCGATAGACTTTTCAGTTACAAGTTTTATCATAAAATAATAATAATAATCATTCTGGATTTATAATCCTGTTAGTCTTTTCCAGATTTCCTTGAAATCTTCAGTCATTTACTAGGAAATTATGAAAACGATAATATTTTTAGTTTATGCCACAAAGAGGAGCATAGTGTTATCATATTTGCTTACGCTTATTTATGGCAGTATAGTCTGTGTTGCTTCATGGTTTGGTAAACCGCTTACATACAAGAACATTGCTCAAATATGTAATTTCTCCAGGTGAGTCATTGGGAATGTTTATATTAAACCAGCAATTTCTTCAAATTACGTCTCCCCTTTATTTGTAGGTTAATATTGGATTTTCCAACCAACCAATGGGTGCATTTTCATGAAAAACCACAGTAAAATATATAATTGTCTGTTTACTTAAAATATGTCATTTCAAGCCTGCTAATACAAACTTTAATTTCAAGTAAAACATGATTGATTGAAATACTACATTATGAGCTGTAAAATATACTTCAAATACATACAAAATACATTTGCCATTGTCGGAAAAAAAAATCTTGACAGCCCAATTTGTGTTTCAAAAGAAAATGCAACAAATTGTTCATTTATTGTGTTTCCAAGACAGGCTGAAAATAAGGTCTTTGTTAGAGAGGAATCCTGATAATTAGGATACCAGCAATGTATAATCTACATGATTAAATATGTAAAGCTGGATTTCACAGAGTGTAAGAAGTCACATAATAAAAGTAGATGTCACGAGAAAATAGCTTGAGGAGCAATAATTTAGAAATCATAGCATTAAAAAGTACAGTATGTATATATCCTAACCCATTTCAATCAAGATGACCCCGTGTTTCAGAGCTTTTGGTCTGGCAAAGACTTATAGATAAATAATTTAAAAGCATGTGCCATAAATGTCCGATAGATGAGGATCCCACCTATGGGGCCTGCACCTATCTCCAGAACAGGGGTCCTAATCCCAGACCCCTCCCCCCCGGAGAAGTGGTCACTACTGGCCACCACATCTAGGCGGAGGATGAATGGAGAGGGGCCATATTTGTGTACACCTCTACTTTTTCACCACTGTGGGAGTCATGGAAATAATTATGCAAGCTTAGGCTAGGTTCACATCTGCGTTTGATTACCATTCAGGGATTCTGTCCCCCATTCCACTTGATTGATTATTTTTTATATGATATGATATATTATATTGATTATAGTCTATGGGGAATGCAGCTTTCCGCAGGTAACTGCTTTTTAAGTAGATTGGGTTTCCGTCCTGGCGGACCCAAAGAGCAGAAACCCCAACTCAGGTGTGAACCTAGCATCACTTGGCTATTCCCTAGATTCCCATAGAAACGAATGGAGAGCTATGGTCATGTGACGCCAATTCACCATTTAACCTCCACTTGGATATAGCAACTGAGGGCCACCTCATCAGGTTGACAAAACCAAGTTCTGGAGGTCAATGCCTGTCCCTGAAGTGGGGTTAAACCTTATCTAGCAGACATTTATAGCTTATCCTGCAGATATGTTACACTGTATCTCTTGAGTCCTATGTTTTTATGCTCAACATTTTTAATTTTGTGTTTTTCCAAACCTAATGAAAATAATTGATTAAAAAAATCAAACAAAGCTAACCTGACATATAATCCATTGATATAAAGGAGTGATGCAACCTATGTAGCTGAAGATCCTGAATCACTAATATTAAATTTGAACATATACTTTACTTAAAATGGAAGGTATCAATTTTATTTTTATTTATTTAATAAGACTAGAAATAGGAAACATTACTTTTTTTTCTAACTTGGGAAAAGGTACAAAGGACGGCCTCATAATTGATAAGAGGCATGGAGGTTCTCAGTAATGAGGAGAGATTGAGGCTAAGGCCCCACATAGCGGGTCGCAGCAAAAAAGCACTGCGGGAAAAACCGTGGCGGCAACGCATCGTGGTTTTTCCCGCAGTGCTTTCACAGAAAGTCCACAGAAGTTTCCTCTGTGGACTTTCTGCTTCCATTATACCTATAGGGAAACTGCTGGCGTTTCCGTAGGTATGATTGACATGCTGCGATTTCCAAAAACGCAATAGTTTTGGAAATCGCAGTGTGCCCGCTGCGAGTATTTCTCCACAAGGTGTGGATGGGATTGCAGGAACTGTAAAACGCAGCGTTGTTTTCTGTGGCGTTTCCGCCGTGGCCAAACCGTGGAGTTTATGCCACTTGGGGCCATGGCCTAAAGGCGTTGGAAAAGAGATGTTTAACATTTCAGGATGGACCCATTTTCCCTGGTTAAGGACCAGACACATTTTTGGATTTTTTCATACATGCAATTTTGAGGGCTATATAATTTTTTTTCCTTTGGGTTATTCAAATAATTTTTGCATCATTTTTTTTTTTTCATTTTTATTTTTCCACATTTTTTCTTTATTTTACTAGCAAAGAAAATGTAAACAAAAAAGGAGAAATGTCTGTTTTTCACAATTTTTTTTCACAATGTACTACAAAAAAAAAGTTAAATAGTTTTACCTCTCTGTTACAGTAATTTTTAGGTAAGTGACACTTATTGTTGTGTCGCTGGAGCGAGGCTAGAAACCTGTGACTTGGACAGGGTAGTGGTATTTTTTTTTTATCCACTTTATTTTTTTTCTCTTTGCATTTATTTATTTATTTTTACACATTTTTACACATTGTGCTCCCTTTCCCCCAAAAGGTCATTACAGACCTTTGGACACTTTAACTTTCCTTTTTTTCTTTTCTTTTGCAGATTTCCCCTGTAACTGGGGCTGATTTCCCATGTAACATTAGCCCTAATTATAGGAGGAATGCAGTTTCCTATCACTTACTGTAGGGCTGATCTGTGACCTCTAGGACCCAGTAGCTCTTGAAGTTCCTAGCCCCTGGCCGATCACATGACCGCGGGGCCAGAAGTGGACCTGCGTTATGGAGGCTCACAAAGCTGTGTACACAGGGCTCATTAAGCTCTGTGTACTCAGCAATCGGTAAGGCAGGGATGGTAGTAAACCATCCCTGCCTTCCCTATAGGATATCCGGCTGAGATATGATAAAACTATATAAACATATAAATGGCTCTTACAATAAATATGGAAAAGATGTTATATGTGAAATCCATTCAAAAAACAATGGGGACCTCCTTCTGTCTAAAAAAAAGAAAGTTTAATCCACAGAGACGACAAGGCTTCTTCACCATGAGGATTGTGAATCTGTGGAGTAGTCTAAATGTATATATATATATATATATATATATATATATATATATATATATATATATATACACACGTGGACAAAATTGTTGGTACCCCTCATTTAATGAAAGAAAAACCCACAATGGTCACAGAAATAACTTGAATCTGACAAAACTGGAATTTACCAAACTACATGTTGACAAGTCACAAATCTTCTGGGAGAATGTCCTATGGATAGATGAGACAAAAATCGAAATTTTTGGCAAGGCACATCAGCTCTATTTTCACAGACGGAAGAATGAAGCATATCTTGAAAAGAACATTGTCCCTACTGTGAAACATGGAGGAGGCTCTGTTATGTTCTGGGACTGCTTTGCTGCATCTGGCACAGGGTGTCTTGAATCTGTGCAGGGTACAATGAAATCTCAAGATTATCAAGGGATTCTAGAGAGAAATGTGCTGCCCAGGGTCAGAAAGCTTGGTCTTAATCGCAGGTCATGGGTCTTGATACAGGATAATGACCCAAAAAACACAGCTAAAAACACCCAAGAATGGCTAAGAGGAAAACATTGGACTATTCTGAAGTGGCCTTCTATGAGCCCTGCCCTAATTCCTATTGAGCATCTTTGGAAGGAGCTGAAACATGCTGTCTGGAAAAGGCACCCTTCAAACTCGAGACAACTGGAGCAGTTTGCTCATGAGGAGTGGGCCAAAATACCTGTTGAGAGGTGCAGAAGTCTCATTGACAGTTACAGGAATCCTTTGATTGCAGTGATTGCCTCAAAAGGTTGTGCAATAAAATATTAAGTTAAGGGTACCATCATACTTGTTCTTTGAAAATGCGAGGGAGGTATATAACTCATCAGCCCTACCGCCCCTGGGAAGATCGGATCACAATCTAGTGCATCTCCGACCTGTGTACAAGCCACTTGTACGTAGAGAACCAGCTGTCATCCGCACAGTGAGGATATGGTCCGAGGAGAGTGATGAGGCTCTGAGGGATTGTTTTGACACAACCGCATGGGAAGTTCTGCAGGATTCTTATGGAGAAGATATAGAAGGACTCACACACTGCATAATGGACTAACGGACAGGACAAGGGAGAGCGGTAAGAGGAAAGGAGGAGGGCTGGCAATGTTTGTGAATGATAGATGGTGTAATCCTAGGCACATTGTGATTAAGGAGCAAACTTGCTGTAAGGACATTGAACTATTAGCTGTGAGCATGAGACCTTTCTACCTACCAAGGGAACTACCGCATGTCATCGTGATAGCTGCATATGTCCCCCCCCTCTGCGAAAGCTGACGCTGCCTGCGAGGTCCTACAAACCACGCTGAGCCATTTACAGTTGAAACATCCCCAGGCTCTCTTTCTTGTGTCGGGTGATTTCAACCATGCCTCCCCAGCATCCACACTGCCCAGTTTCACACAGTATGTAACCTGCCACATAAGAGACAACAAAACACTGGACTTGTTCTTTGCCAACGCGAAGGAGGCATATAACTCATCAGCCCTACCGTCCCTGGGAAGATCGGATCACAATCTAGTGCATCTCCGACCTGTGTACAAGCCACTTGTTCGTAGAGAACCAGCTGTCAACCGCACAGTGAGGATATGGTCCGAGGAGAGTGATGAGGCTCTGAGGGATTGTTTTGACACAACCGCATAGGAAGTTCTGCAGGATTCTTATGGAGAAGATATAGAAGGACTCACACACTGCATAACGGACTACATTAATTTTTGTGTGGACAACACAGTACCCACAAAAGTGGTGAGGTGCTTCTCCAATAACAAACCATGGATTAACTCTGATATAAAAACACTACTTAAGGAGAAAAAGATGGCATTTAGGACAAGAGATAAGGAGGGGTTGAGGGAAGCACAAAAGGAGCTGAGGCATCAAATCAGGCAGGGAAAAGCCAGTTATAAGGAAAAAATGGCAAAGCAAATGGAAAGAAAAGACATAAGGGGGGTCTGGGAGGGGCTTAAGTCAATTTCGGGTCATAAACAGTCTGTCTGCCAGATTGAGGCAGATGTTAATTGGCTTAATGAACTAAACCTATTCTTCAACAGATTTGATCACACACCAGCTCCTCCCCCCCAGTATGTCCTTCAACTACCCCCACCACAATGACTTCACCACATGCGGCTACTTCCCAACAGACCAGTAAATCCAGAAATCCGTCTTTATCTGACCACAGTCTGACCTTCACACGGGCCCAGGTGAGGAAGGAGATGAAAAAGATCAAGGCGAGGAAAGCCGCAGGGCCAGATGACATCAGTGCAAGGCTAATTAAGACTTGTGGGGACCAGCTGTGTGGTATAATTACATATATGTATAATATGAGCCTGAGGCAGGAAATAGTCCCTAAATTATGGAAATCTTGTTGTGTGGTACCAGTTCCAAAGAAACCTCACCCTATGGACCTCAACGACTACAGACCTGTAGCACTGACATCCCACCTGATGAAGATCTTAGAGAGATTGGTTCTCACACATCTCCGCCCTCTAGTGAGCCCCGCTATGGACCCCCTCCAGTTTGCTTATCGGCCGGGCATTGGGGTAGATGATACCATCATCCACCTTCTGCACAGGGCTCTGTCTCACCTGGAGAAACCAGGGAACACGGTGAGAATAATGTTCTTTGATTTCTCCAGTGCTTTTAACACCATACAGCCCAGGTTATTGAGGGACAAGCTGGGCCTTGCTGGAGTGGACCACCACCTCTCCAACTGGATCCTAGACTACCTCACAAATCGACCTCAATACGTGAGAGCCCAAGACTGTGTGTCAGGTACCGTGATCTGTAATACGGGGGCACCTCAGGGTACGGTTCTTGCCCCTTTCCTCTTCACACTGTACACTGCAGACTTTAGGTGCAACTCATCTAGCTGCTACCTACAGAAGTATTCTGACGACTCTGCAATAGTAGGCCTCATCACAGACGATGGTGACAGGGAGTACAGAGAACTGAACCGGGATTTTGTGGACTGGTGCCACCGGAACCACCTGAAGATTAACGCAGGGAAGACCAAGGAGATGGTGGTGGACTTCCGTAAAGGCAGATGCCCTCCTAAACCAGTGGACATCCTGGGGATGGGCAGCAAGATTGTGAACACCTATAAGTACCTGGGTTTGCTCCTTAATAATAAGCTGGACTGGGCAGATCATATGGAGGCCCTGTACAGGAAGGGCCACAGCAGGCTCTACCTGCTTAGGAAGCTGAGAGCCTTTGGAATCCGGGGGGCACTTCTTAGGACTTTCTTCAACTCGGTAGTGGCATCAGCCATCTTCTTTGGAGTGGCCTGCTGGGGGAGCAGTATATCAACCAGGGACAGAAATAAACTTGACAAGCTGATTAGAAGGGCCAGCTCTGTCCTGGGGAGCCCACTGGACCCAGTGCAGGTGGTGGGTGACAGAAGGATACTGTCAGTGGTGAGCTCCATGCAGAAGAAGAAGTCCCATCCCATGCATGAGTCTGTGATCGTGCTGGGCAGTACTGTCAGTGACCGACTGCTCCACCCTAGGTGTGAGAAGGAGCGCTATCGGAAGTCTTTCCTCCCCACCGCGGTTAGGCTGTACAACCAACACCGACCTAAGCGGAGATCATTACACACAGAGAACTGAAATATCTCTCTGCCTGTTAAATCCCCCCTCCCTCCTCTGCTACTTCCTATCTGTCTGTCTGCTATCAATGTAATGCCTCTTACCTTGGAACATTCCTGTACATGGTGTATTTGTATTTGTATCTGCTTATCTTTGCTGCTGTAACACACTGAATTTCCCCATTGTGGGACTATTAAAGGACTATTATTATTATTATTATTATTATTACATTAATTTTTGTATGGACAACACAGTACCCACAAATGTGGTGAGGTGCTTTTCCAAAAACAAACCATGGATTAATTCTGATATAAAAACACTACTTAAGGAGAAAAAGATGTCATTCAGGACAAGAGATAAGGAGGGGCTGAGGGAAGTACAAAAGGAGCTGAGGCATCAAATCAGGCAGGGAAAAACCAATTATAAGGAAAAAATGGAAAAGCAAATGGAAAGAAAAAGACATAAGGGGGGTCTGGGAGGGCCTTAAGTAGATTTCCGGTCATAAACAGTCTGTCTGCCAGATTGAGGCAGATGTTAATTGGCTTAATGACCTAACCTATTCTTCAACAGATGTGATCACACACCAGCACCTCCCACCCCAGCATGTCCTTCAGTTCCCCCCACCACAATGACTTCACCCCATGCGGCTATTTCCCACCAGACCAGTCAATCCAGAAATCCGTTTTTATCTGACCACAGTTTGACCTTCACACGGGCCCAGGTGAGGAAGGAGATGAAAAAGATCAAGGCGAGGAAAGCCGCAGGGCCAGATGACATCAGTGCAAGGCTAATTAAGACTTGTGGGGACCAGTGGTATATTTACATATATGTTTAATATGAGCCTGAGGCAGGAAATAGTCCCTGAATTATGGAAATCTTGTTGTGTGGTACCAGTTCCAAAGAAACCTCACCCTATGGACCTCAACGACTACAGACCTGTAGCACTGACATCCCACTTGATGAAGATCTTAGAGAGATTGTTTCTCACACATCTCTGCCCTCTAGTGAGCCCCACTATGGACCCTCTCCAGTTTGCTTATCAGCCAGGCATTGGGGTAGATGATGCCATCATCCACCTTCTGCACAGGGCTCTGTCTCACCTGGAGAAACCAGGGAACACGGTGAGAATAATGTTCTTTGATTTCTCCAGTGCTTTTAACACCATACAGCCAGGGTTACTGAGAGACAAGCTGGGCCTTGCTGGAGTGGACCACTACCTCTCCAACTGGATCCTAGACTACCTCACAAATCAACCTCAATACGTGACAGCCCGAGACTGTATGTCAGATACCGTGATATGTAATACGGGTGCACCTCAGGGTACAGTTCTCGCCCCTTTCCTCTTCACACTGTACACTGCAGACTTTAGGTGCAACTCATCTAGCTGCTACCTACAGAAGTATTCTGACGACTCTGCAATAGTAGGTCTCATCATAGACGATGATGACAGGGAGTACAGAGAACTGAATCGGGATTTTGTGGACTGGTGCCAGCGGAACCACCTGAAGATTAATGCGGGGAAGACCAAGGAGCTGGTGGTGGACTTCCGTAAATGCAGATGCCCTCCTAAACCAGTGGACATCGAGATTGTGAACACCTATAAGTACCTGGATTTGCTCCTTAATAATAAGTTGGACTGGGTAGATCACATCCTGTACAGGAAGGGCCACAGCAGGCTCTACCTGCTTAGGAGGCTGAGAGCCTTTGGAATCCGGGGGGCACTTCTTAGGACTTTTTTCAACTCGGTAGTGGCATCAGCCATCTTCTTCTGAGTGGCCTGCTGGGGGAGCAGTATATCAACCAGGGACAGAAATAAATTTGACAAGCTGATTAGAAGGGCCATCTCTGTCTTGGGGAGCCCACTGGACCCAGTGCAGGTGGTGGGCGACAGAAGGATACTGTCCGTGGTGAGCTCCATGCGTAAGAAGAAGTCCCATCCTATGCATGAGACCGTGATCGCGCTGGGCAGTACTGTCAGTGACCAACTGCTCCATCCTAAGTGTGAGAAGGAGTGCTATCGGAAGTCTTTCCTCCCCACCGCGGTTAGGCTGTACAACCAACACCGACCTAAGCGGAGATCATTACACACAGAGAACTGAAATATCTTTCTGCCTGTTAAATCCCCCCCTCCTCTGCTACTTCTTATCTGTCTGTCTACTATCAATGTAATGCCTCTCACCTTGGAACATTCCTGTATATGTTGTATTTGTATTTCTATCTGCTTATCTTTGCTGCTGTAACACACTGAATTTCCCCCATTGTGGGACTATTAAAGGACTATTATGATTATTATTATTATTTCTATCCAGGCCTGTTTCATGAGTTTTCTTTTTTTTTAAATTCTGTTGAAGCATGGTTGAAAAGTAATGTCTGACTTTCATTTGTTCATCTTCATAAAATTTTTATATATTATTACTTTTGTCAGATTCAAGTTATTTCTGTGACCATTGTGGGTTTTTATTTCATTAAACGAGGGGTACCAACAATTTTGTCCACATGTGTATATTGTGTATATATACAGTACAGACCAAAAGTTTGGACTCACCTTCTCATTCCAAGAGTTTTCTGTATTTTCATGACTATAAAAATTGTAGATTCACACTGAAGGCATCAAAACTATGAATTAACACATGTGGAATTATATACTTAACAAAAAAGTGTGAAACAACTGAAAATATGTCTTATATTCTAGGTTCTTCAAAGTAGCCACCTTTTGCTTTGATTACTGCTTTGCACACTCTTGGCATTCTCTTGATGAGCTTCAAGAGCTAGTCACCTGAAATGGTCTTCCAACAGTCTTGAAGGAGTTCCCAGAGATGCTTAGCACTTGTTGGCCCTTTTGCCTTCACTCTGCGGTCCAGCTCACCCCAAACCATCTCGATTGGGTTCAGGTCTGGTGACTGTGGAGGCCAGGTCATCTGGCGTAGCACCCCATCACTCTCCTTCTTGGTCAAATAGCCCTTACACAGTCTGGAGGTGTGTTTGGGGTCATTGTCCTGTTGAAAAATAAATGATGGTCCAACTAAACGCAAACCAAATGGAATAGCATGCCGCTGCAAGATGCTGTGGTAACCATGCTGGTTCAGTATTCCTTCAATTTTGAATAAATCCCCAACAGTGTCACCAGCAAAGCACCCCCACACCATCACACCTCCTCCTCCATGCTTCATGGTGGGAACCAGGCATGTAGAGTCCATTCGTTCACCTTTCTGTGTCGCACAAAGACACGGTGGTTAGAACCAAAGATCTCAAATTTGGACTCATCAGACCAAAGCACAGATTTCCACAGGTCTAATGTCCATTCCTTGTGTTCTTTAGCCCAAACAAGTCTCTTCTGCTTGTTGCCTGTCCTTAGCTTGTTGTAGAGATGTGTCTGCTGCTAGAACTCTGTGTGGCATTGACCTGGTCTCTAATCTGAGCTGCTGTTAACCTGCAATTTCTGAGGCTGCTGACTCGGATGAACTTATCCTCTGCAGCAGAGGTGACTCTTGGTCTTCCTTTCCTGGGGCGGTCCTCATGTGAGCCAGTTTCTTTGTAGCGCTTGATGGTTTTGGCCACTGCACTTGGGGACACTTTCAAAGTTTTCCCAATTTTTCGGACTGACTGACCTTCATTTCTTAAAGTAAATATGGCCACTTATTTTTCTTTACTTAGCTGCTTTTTTCTTGCCATAATACAAATTCTAACACTCCATTCAGTAGGACTATCAGCTGTGTATCCACCTGACTTCTGAACAACACAACTGATAGTCCCAACCCCATTTATAAGGCAAGAAATCCCACTTATTAAACCTGACAGGGCACACCTGTGAAGTGAAAACCATTTCAGGTGACTACCTCTTGAAGCTCATCAAGAGAATGCCAAGAGTGTGCAAAGCAGTAATCAAAGCAAAAGGTGGCTACTTTGAAGAACCTAGAATATAAGACATATTTTCAGTTGTTTCACACTTTTTTGGTAAGTATATAATTCCACATGTGTTAATTCATAGTTTTGATGCCTTCAGTGTGAATCTACAATTTTTATAGTCATGAAAATACAGAAAACTCTTGGAATGAGAAGGTGAGTCCAAACTTTTGGTCTGTACTATATATATATATATATATATATATAGCACGTGATAGAGAGAGAGGGGAGTGTTATCTTCTGTTTCCTTCCTGTCTGATGTAAATGAGGTGACTGCTTCAAAGAAAACCCTTACATAATTGCCAAGTGTCAGTCTAATATTAGGCTTAGTGGACCCAGTGAAAATTGCAGGATATAGTGCTTTTCTAAATATAGAGAGTGACAAGAAAAATTTAAAACAAGCATCAAAAATTCTTAAAAAATATGTTCAACATAACACTTGGTTTAACATATAAGTCATGTTTTGGTGATACATTCACCTCATTATCCAGAACTAATGATAGGGGGCAGTGTAGTGCTTCAGTCAGACTCATGAATAAAAGAGTGAAACTCGCATTATAAACAGTATTGTCTGCCACTAGTTTCTATGTGTCCCAACTAGGATAAGGAATGCCACATGTGGTGACCTCTTGACCTTGATTAGACAAGACGAATACTTGCCAGGGGGAATATTTGATCACACCTTCCTCACTGTTGTAATACAAATGTCTAGGGATCAACCTCAGACGCTCTGTGTGGCTGGATGTAGAGACAAATCATATGATTTAGAGCTTAGAATAGGAGCATTGTTGGAGAGATAATGAAGGTCCTACTAGTATCGAGAGGATTTGAAAGGAAGCATCACAGTCTCAAGGAAAGAACTTGGCAGATAATAGTAAAGAGATTGGGTTTACTTTTTTGCTTTGACTAAGAACAGACCTGTATTAGGATGATTGGTCTTGTGAACCGAGAGCAAGGCAGGTGGTTTGGTCTCCGCAACCAGAAATGAACGCACACGCGGTAGTTCAAGAAAAGAATATATATTTACTATAAGTTAATAAAGGCTATTTGAAGGTAAAATGACAGGGATAAAGACAAGCAAAAAAAATATACAATATAGCATGAACAATTTCAAGGCAAATTCTGCAATGGTTTCTACTTTTACTCTGTCCAATTCTGCAGTATGGACACTGAATGAACAATATACTCAAAACTATCCCTAACTGACCCTGACATCACATTTGGGTGCACCCCCTTTCCCCCAGTGGTCCAGGTGGACCGCTTACAGTCTGTAGAAGCGCGCGGTGGGGCCCAAAGTCGTTCCTTTCTTTTATAGCGAAACGTCCTCTCCTCACGGTTATCAGGATCTTGGGAGAAATGAAGTCCTTTTTAACAGGGAAACCCAATGAATGCAATGTAATCCAACAGCAGATTCCACTCAGCACACTGACAGTCCTGCCGAATCCATACACTGAGCTGGGATGTAAGCCGGGGTTTAGCAGGTGCTGTCCAGTACATCAACAGCACTGCGAGTCTCTATCTGTGGTATCCATATACACAGTCACAATGTCAGTCTCACTGATCAGCCACTGAGCACAGTTCCTTTCACGTGGACTCACTAGTCCTGTTGTCTCTTTACACTCTGTTTGTCTCTGGACCAAGATACAGCTTAGCTGTACAGAAAAATCTCCACACCAGTTCAATACAACACTTGCTAAGATGGCTGCTGCTCTCTGTCTCGTCACTTCCTGCTTCTCTGCTCACATTCTGTCTGCAGAACAGGCAAGCTGACATAAAAGGGGGGGGAGTCACTCCAGCATCATGTCACAATTACAATGGCTGCTGTCTTAAAGGAACAGAATCACAGAAATACATTCAACATTAACAGTTTATACAGACAAATAAAGCTTAGGACAACATTGGCTGTCTCTTACATATTCCCCCCCACTTTAAGATTGGCAGTCCCTGCCTATGACTGTATATCCAGAGGGTTGTACTTTTATGCACAGGGTGGTAGTATACCGATGTATGGCAGGCCAAACAAACTCATCCTGCGCATACCGAACAGGGGGAATACCAGCATTTGGCCTAGTGGTCCGTCTGAGGACCGGTGGTATATTATGGGGTGCTGCAGCTATGGGCTGAGAAGGACCAGCGGATTCCGCACCAGAGGGGGCACAGGCCGGAGATACAGTAGTCACAGGTGGAACATCCCCAGGAGCAGGGATCGGCCAACAATCATCCTCCTCGTCTGAGGCCCATTCCGCACCTCCATTCTCTGACTGTGGGAGCTCATTCACATTGGCAAGCCCATCATGATTTGTCCCTTCAGAATGACACAGGCGCAACATATTTCGGTGAAGTACTCGAACACAATCAGTTCCTTCTTTCTGGACCTGATACACTGGCCCATTCGCATACTTGCGGCCAACAACACGATACGGCAAAGCCTCCCATCGGCTTTCCAATTTCCCTTGGGGTTTCTTGACACGAACTAGCACCAGGTCGCCTGGTTGCAATGGTGCTTCTTGCACTGGGGTCTTATCAGGATGGGGATGTTCTTGCAGGCGCTGCCGCACCAATCGATGGATCGTCTCAAGTCTCTGCCGGTGCGCCCGCACCCAAGAGGTTGGATCCCTCGGAGGGAACCCATCCACATCATCCAACTGTAATTCTCCTACACTTCGCCCAGACCGCCCAAAGAGAAGTGTATAAGGAGAGTACCCCGTTGTAGAATGGACCTGATTGTTATAGGCCCACACCATTTCAGACAAGAACTGAGGCCACTGTAACTTCTTGTCTTCCTCCAGAGTCCGCAGCATCTGTAGCAGAGTTCTGTTGAATCTTTCACAGGCCCCATTTCCCTGAGGGTGGTATGGAGTCGTGTGCGACTTCTTTATCCCGTAGATACGTTGAACTTCTTTCATTACGTGTCCCTCAAAGCAGGCACCCTGGTCGGAGTGGATGCGTTTAGGGCACCCATATACTCGAATGAAATCTTGGCACAGAGCACGAGCTGCTGACTCAGCTGTCTGGTCCTTGGTGGCGGTTACCACCGCAAATTTGGTGAAGTGATCCACCATTACGAGGCAATACTGGTGTCCGCTATTGGATGGGCCCACCATTAGATAGTCTATCATGACGATTTCTAAAGGTTCCTGGGTCACGATGGTTTGCAGGGGAGCTCTCTGTTCTATTGCCTTATGGATCTCACAAGTTCGACAGCTGCGGCATACTTCTTCGACCATTTGACGAAGACCAGGGCAGTAAATCAGTCGCTGTAACCAACGAAAGGTCTTCTCATGACCAAAATGTCCATTCTTATTATGAGCCTCAACTGCCAACGAGCGAGCCAGTTCACTAGGCACCACAATTTGGTATCGAATGTCGATCTCAGAAGGTAAATAGACCTTTCGGCATAGCACTCCATTTTTCATCTCCAACTTTTCCCACTGACTCAGAACAGATAATATCTCACGTGTCAGTCGTTCTCTTTCCTCTCTACAGGGCTTCTGGCCTTTCTCAACACACTTGATCATCTGTGCCAGCCCCTCATGGGTCTGTTGTATCTGTGCCCATTCCTGTCGTGAGGGACCAAAGAAAGGAGCCATTTCAGTCCCCTCCATCTCAAACTGATTAGTGGCGGTCAAGGCCTGTGAAAATCTGCTGAAGTCGGGCACCTCCACATGCTCCAACTCATGATCCACGTCTACTGTGGGGGTCTGGGCGGTTACCCTAGAAAGCCCGTCAGCATTCTGGTTCTCTGTCTTGGACCGATACTTAATGCGGTAATTGAACTTAGTCATTCGGGCTATCCACCTCTGCTCTAACGCCCCGAGCTTGGCATTTTCCAGGTGAGCTAGTGGGTTGTTGTCAGTCAGTACTAAAACTTCAGCACCGGTCAAATATTCAGAGAATTTGTCGGTCATGGCCCATACCAGTGCCAACAGCTCCAACTTAAATGAACTATAATTCTCGGGGTTTCTTTCAGAATCTCTCAAAGACCGGCTGCCGTACGCTATGACCCTCTCCTGGCCATCCTGAAGCTGGGAAAGCACTGCTCCAAGACCATACAGGCTTGCATCCGTATACAGCTGGAACGGCAAGTGGTAATCAGCATATGCCAAGATTGGGGCTGTTGTCAGTGCATCCTTTAATGCCTGGAAGGCTTGTTCCTGTTCAGGTCCCCACTTCACGGACCGGTTCTTTGGACCACCGGATGTGCCTCGTAGGAGAGCATTAAGTGGTGCTGCTATCTTGGCGAAATCCTTAATAAACCGTCGATAGTAACCGGCTACTCCAAGGAACGCCCTCACTTCTCGCAGGGTAGTCGGTATTGGCCAATCTTGAACAGCCGCTATCTTGTCTCTTGATGGTCTCACCCCTTCTCCTGATACGCGGTGACCCAAGTAATCAATTTCAGATTGGAACAACCGACATTTACTGGGTTTCAATTTGAGCCCATGTTCCCGCAATCTTCGAAATACTTGCCCCAACTCGTGGAGATGGTCTTCAAAGGTCGCAGAATACACTATAATGTCATCCAAGTAGATGAGAGTGAACTCAAAGTTGAAGTCACCGAGACATTTCTCCATCAACCGCTGAAACGTTCCGGGTGCATTTGTCAACCCGAAGGGCATCCGGTTAAATTCGTATAGTCCCATGGGCAAGATGAATGCCGTCTTCTCCTTGTCTTTTGTGGCCATCGGCACCTGCCAATACCCACTAGCCAGATCTAGTGAGGAGAAGTACCAGGCTCTCCCCAGCGCTGAGAGGGACTCCTCAATCCGTGGCAAGGGGTAGGAATCTCGTACGGTGCAAGCGTTTAACTTCCGATAGTCTACGCAAAATCGGATGGACCCATCTTTTTTTCTTACTAACACCACAGGAGCTGCCCAGGGACTCTGGCTTTCTTGGATGATCCCACCCTGTAGCATCTTAGCTAACAGTTCTTTTACTTCCTGATACAACTGTGGAGGAATTTGTCGGTAGCGCTCTCTAATTGGAGGGGTGTCTCCTGTGGGAATCTCATGGTAGATCCCTGTGGTACATCCAAAATCTTCAGCATACCGTGAAAAGGCGGCTCGGTTCTCCCACAACAGTTCATCTACCTTCTGCACACATTCCAGAGAACATGAACTTGCATCCATCTTCATCTGTTCTCGAATTGCACGGCCATTCCATTCAGAGGTGGGTTCCTCATCTTCTCCCATGGACACAGTTACGGTCCACTCATCCCTTTCAGTCGGCTTCAGCTGCATTGGAGTTACTTTCCTTACTTCCTCCGGAGTCACATAGATGTTAGCCAGCTGCCTCCCTGGGGTCAGGTCCACACTCTGGTCCTGAGTGTTTACACATCGAAGTGGTACTCTTCCATTGCGAACTATTGCCAAGGAACGGGCCACTAGCGGATCAACACCTCCTTCGGCTGCCTGCAGTGGTTCTACCAACACAGCTATGCCCTCTAGTTTCCGACAGGTGCCTACGGGCATAGACACTATTGTCTCCCGACTGGGTGGCAGTGTAACTTTTGTATGCAAAGGAACTGAAATTCGAGCCAGAGGACGCTGCGCATCCGAACTTTTCTGTAAGCCACATGTCCGGATCAGCCGCTGGAAAGCTGTTTGAGTAGGCCGATGGGTGGTGGTTTCTTTCCAATAACCGTGACCTTTCTTTTCAAAGAGGATCTGATCTAATTCTTTTAACACATTCATCCCCAAAATGACAGGGACCTTTACTTCATGTGACTCCTGTACCACCACAATGCCTTTCCTACCCAGATCTTGGCCACATACCCGGACATTCATCCAGGCCACTCCCACGACTGGAACTGGTAACTGGTTAGCTGCGACCACTCGTACGAATGTATGGGGATCATATTTCACATGTTGCTGGAAGTACCGTTCATAACAGTCTCTACTCAAGGTCATTACTTGGGAACCCGTGTCAATCATCCCGGTAACCGGAATACCCTCCATTTCCACCTGTATAACAGGACTTGCAGCGATCAGGTCATCATTAGGGCATTCTCCCCACATAGTCTCCTTGTCAGTCTCCCCTACTACACGCCCTACAGCAGCAGGGGACTTCAGTTTAACGGCGGTCTCTCATAAGTTTGTCGCTGTTCTGGACATCTAGCAGCAACGTGGCCCATCCGTCCACACTCCCAGCAGCTTATCTCCCGTCGTTCTGGCCATCTGTTTGGGCCCCTTCGGTAAGCCCCTTCGATTTCTCCTGAGCACTGCATTAACTGATTTGGACCCCTTCGGTAGGTCCTATCCTCATCCCTCCAGCGGGGTGGTGGGTGATTCTGATTTTCTGGGTATGGACGGCTCACCCTTTCACCTCCAGTTTTCTGGAAGTCTGCAATTTTCATAGAATGTTCATCACAACGGGTGTGCAAGTGTTCCATTTGCTCTTGCAGTTTCTGCATTACTGTGAGAATTTCTTTAACCGTCCCCTTTTCTACTGTCTCTGAGCCAGAACTAGCCCCCTTTGACAAAGTAACTCCAACTGCGGTCTGGGGCTTCGGGAACATACTATTGGCACGGGAGATGGCCTCTACCTGTACATCATGGAATTTAGCATCAGTCTCTCGTCGTATAAAATCCTGCATAGTCACAGTTAAACTGCCGTCACGTATCCCCAGGACAAACTGGTCACGGAGAGTCCGATCAGGGTTACAGAAGGCTGGCGAGCCCCCTCTTTCCTTCACTTGAATATCTCGGAGCAGTTCTTGTAGGGCATTTGCATATTGGGGAAGGCTTTCATTCTCCTGTTGTACCCTCTGGAAGAACCGAGCCTGCAGAGACCCCAGCAATGCAGTTTCTCCATAAATGGTTTCTAGAATCTGGACTACTTGCTCAAATGTCTGCCTTTGTTCAAATGGCCTCAATATCACCGTGGTCTTAGCATCCCCTTGTAATGTCAATATTGCTAGCTCTACTAGTACTTCTGGTGCGGTCTGGTACATTCGCTGTATCATTCGTATCTGTTCCACCCACATACTCACTGACATATTATTGCCATCAAATTTAGCTAACTGACTCATTATAGCCCCTGCTGGCATTCTTCCTCCAGCACCATTCTCCCGAACGGGTGCGTCACCGTCCATTCTGGTAAGCGGATCCTGCCGACTACGTCAATTTGTGAACCGAGAGCAAGGCAGGTGGTTTGGTCTCCGCAACCAGAAATGAACGCACACGCGGTAGTTCAAGAAAAGAATATATATTTACTATAAGTTAATAAAGGCTATTTGAAGGTAAAATGACAGGGATAAAGACAAGCAAAAAAAATATACAATATAGCATGAACAATTTCAAGGCAAATTCTGCAATGGTTTCTACTTTTACTCTGTCCAATTCTGCAGTATGGACACTGAATGAACAATATACTCAAAACTATCCCTAACTGACCCTGACATCACATTTGGGTGCACCCCCTTTCCCCCAGTGGTCCAGGTGGACCGCTTACAGTCTGTAGAAGCGCGCGGTGGGGCCCAAAGTCGTTCCTTTCTTTTATAGCGAAACGTCCTCTCCTCACGGTTATCAGGATCTTGGGAGAAATGAAGTCCTTTTTAACAGGGAAACCCAATGAATGCAATGTAATCCAACAGCAGATTCCACTCAGCACACTGACAGTCCTGCCGAATCCATACACTGAGCTGGGATGTAAGCCGGGGTTTAGCAGGTGCTGTCCAGTACATCAACAGCACTGCGAGTCTCTATCTGTGGTATCCATATACACAGTCACAATGTCAGTCTCACTGATCAGCCACTGAGCACAGTTCCTTTCACGTGGACTCACTAGTCCTGTTGTCTCTTTACACTCTGTTTGTCTCTGGACCAAGATACAGCTTAGCTGTACAGAAAAATCTCCACACCAGTTCAATACAACACTTGCTAAGATGGCTGCTGCTCTCTGTCTCGTCACTTCCTGCTTCTCTGCTCACATTCTGTCTGCAGAACAGGCAAGCTGACATAAAAGGGGGGGAGTCACTCCAGCAAAAAAAAAAAAAAAAAAAAAAAAGATATAAAAAAAAAAAAAAAAAAAAAAAAAAAAAAAAAAAAAAATAAAAAAAAAAAAAAAAAAAAAAAAAAAAAAAAAAAAGTTGTTTAAAAAAAAAAAAAAAAAAAAAAAAAAAAAAAATAAAAAATAAAAAAATAATAAAAAAAAAAAAAAAAAACACAAACAAAAATCATCTTCCCCCCCCAAACAAATAAAAAAAACAAAGTTCAAAACCCAAAAAAAAAAAAACAAAACTTTAATTAAATTTGTGTTCACAATAAGGTATATTTTTAATTTTTTTAAAACGGCCCCCAAGGGGCCTTATTCCAAAGCAATTGAATAAGTCACTTGCATCAGAAAACTGTGTAAATCGGAGGACCTGCTGTGTACTCACATTTGCTCCTAACACCCAGGCGGTCAGAAGAGCACTGATTCTGGGTGTTTAACCCTTCACATACTGCAGGAAATATCAACCCTGGTATTTAAATGGTTTTGGAGGGAGGCGGCTCCCTCTTCTTGGCATCGGTACCCCTGCAAACGTGCCTTCACATGGCAGCTGGTGGCCTAATAAAGTCCCAGGTCTGCCTTCTGTATATTCCTGTTAGGCAGTTCCAAAGGTATGTCCTAATAGACTGCCTGTCAGAATGTGACAGAAAGTATAATACATTATGCTACATAAATAGTGCAATGTATTATGTAAGTTTATCAGAAGATCGCAAGTTCATGTATCCATGAGAGACTGAAAAATAGTATAAAAAAATGTATATTTTATATATAATAAGTAAAATCATAATAAAGCATTAACCCATCCCCATGGTTAGAAAATAATATAAAAATTAAAGCATAGCACACATATTGAGTATTGCCACTACCATAATGACCTAAGCAATACAATTTTAAAGGGAGTCTGTCAGCAGTCTGCTCCTTACACCCTTTCCAAATATGCCTTTGTTATTTAGCATCGCAGCTATTTCCATTATCAAAAAATTGCTGTTTTATTCATATGTAAATTAGGTGAAAAGTGATTTTGGGGCATTTCTTATCTTCCCCGGGCTTTCCTCTGTACTATAGATTACCCCTCTAACTGCTGCCCAGCTCAGCCCACTAACCTTTGATTGACAGTTCTCCGCCAGGGAATGCTGGGCTGCTGTTAGTGGAGGTATTCTACAGCACAGAGCAAAGCCCAGGGTAGAGAAGAAGTTCCCCAAAAGGCCTTTTCATCTAATTTACATATGAATACAGTGGCAGCTTTCTTAGTAATGGAGGTTTAGTGCTGAAAAATTATGACATATTTGGAAAGTGTGTAAAGAGCATTACAAGGTACTGTCATTACTTTGACATTAATTTTCCTGCTGACAGATTTCCTTTAACCCCTTCCCGCCGCTAACATTTTTCGATTTTCAATTTTTGTTTTTGACTCCCAACCTTGAAAACTCCATAACGTTTTTACTTTTATGCTCTCAGAGCTATAGGAGGGCATGACTTTGTCTTATCATTTGGTTTCTAGTTGCCCTCTTCACCTGCTAACCCGTGACTTGACAACCATTCTGTGATCTCTGTGAGTAGTGTGTGGATTTGGTGTTTGGTTTCTGCTGCAGTGCTTCTATTGGTAGTTCACTCATCTGTTTATATTATTATAGAAATTATAATTATAGAATTTTCTCTTCAATGTCAGCAAAATATTGGGCAGGCAGGCAGGCAGATAGATAGATAGATAGATAGATAGATAGATAGAAAGAAAAATAAAAAGAAAGACAAAAAAAAAAGCTACAAGAAAAAAAAATGGGAATTACAGTATAATCAGGGTTCACAGATACAGCAATGAAATGCCCTTTAGTGTCAGACTCTTATAAATAGGGGCAATAGCTGGTTCTACTGTATAGTACAAGTTATATAAGAATGAAATTATATATTATTAGTATTAATTATATTTTAACAACATAAAGGCATTAAAGCAGAAGTCCTCAGCATTTTGAAGGTCATATGCCACTTTCCATACAATTCTGGATATTGAGCCACGCTGAGTATACAAATGGATAAGCTTGTTAAATATATCATTAATTGATATGACATTTACCATAGTGTTAATAATCAGCAATATGATTTTCACCTTAGTATAATTTCTGGTAATTTTGCCACTAACTAACAATAGTATATGTACAGTAGATGCAGCTAGGGTGCTATATACAGGCCGCTTACTCTGACCCCATTGCCAATGGTTGGGAAGCACTATATATTGTGACATTCAGATCTCCTGCAGGCAGTGTGATACTATAGCTGATGCTTAATTATGGTCTCCAATGGAGACAAGCGCTAGTATACATTAATTGTGGAGTCTACAGCTGCCTCATGCAGTACTCATAGTGAATGTCTAGTGCAAGTAGGGTCACATGAATACTTTTGGAAGGTCTACCCATAAAGCAATAAATTCAGATTACTGAATACAAAAAGCCTCTAATGTCCATAAAATATTTATAGGCAGAGATGGACCATGGTTTGTTTAAAGGGATTTTATAAGATCAGAAAAAAAGATCTTTTTTTTCAGAAAGCGGTGCAACATCTGTCCAAGTGCTATGTTTTGCATTGCAGTATCTGGAGTCCCTCCAGCAAACACAAAAATGGGGGCCCCAATTTCCCTATGTGAATGGATCAATACTTATATAATACTGACAGAGCGCTGTACTTGGCAATCTTTGTCAGTCCCATAGAGGTGAAGGGTATAATGAGAGAAAATCATTTAAGGACAAATGTTGCTAGTGGGAAAAGTCAAACAGGAAAAATCCAGGGGGAACTAGGGGTGGGGTAAAATAAAAAAGAAGGCATACTTACCTACCTCCAGTCCTTTGTTGCAGGGTTGGGTCTCCTTCACTTCTGACCTCACCAGTGGAATGGAGCACAATGGAGGAAGCACAATAGAGGAAGGGGAATAGATGAGTACCCCTTCTTTTTTATTTTACCAACTCCCGATGGTTTTCAGTTGGTGAGTTGTAATATCAGACGCAACCCCTGGCCAGATGTGGTGCTATTTCTGAGAAAAAGAAAACATATCCCTTTTCTAATACCGAACAATCCCTTTATTTCTGGCTAACTGAGCTTCAATGACACTTTTAATATTGTAGACGGGATAGACATTATAACAGGTAGAGTACCCACTGCTTTAGCAGTTGACGCCATGAAGGCAAGCCTAAAATATACTAATGTTGCAGTGTCAAATACTTCTTCCCATTTTACATCCTCTGTTGGATCCTGGGGTCCTTTGTTTTTACAGACCCATTTATATGAAATGGGTGTGTTGGGTCCATGAAAATGTACATGTTATCTGATTCATAAAAACCATACAACCACACAGTATTAAAGGAAATCTGTCAGGGCGATTTGGAGCACTAAACCACCCACAGGCCCTTATGGACTGGAGGTTTAGTGTCCCAAACCGCCCTTTTATGAAGACATCCATGCCTGCAATTAACATAAAAAAAGCTTTATACTCACTGTCCAAGGACTTACTGTCCTTGTGCCAGCGCAACTCTTCAATGAAGCCAGAGGAGAACACCTCGATTTTAGTGTGCTTGCCCCATACCTCTGGCACTTGCGGAGTGAAGCTGGGGTATAAGTCCTCAGTAGAGATGAGCGAAGTGTTCAAAAATTCGATTCGGCAACTTCGCCGAATTTCGCGATATGATTCTATTCAGTCCAAATTAATTCGCAGCGAATAAACAGCTATTTCCTGTCTGCAGAGACCCAGGGTGGGTGGCAAAATGGTGGAAGCCCTTGGATGCCATGGTTATGTCCCTCTCTCCAGCATGGACAACTTTTATTCATGTGGAAGGATGTGCTAACAAGCAAAGGCACGCCTACCCAATCACATCACTAGAGAACATCATGTAACCATCTGATGTCACAAAGGTCCTTACTAAATATTTGTTACCGGAAAGCATCAGGAAATTCGGATTCCATGTGAATCGAATATTTCCTGAAATTTGGATCGAATTCCACGTCTGCAGCTTCGATTCGCTCATCTCTAGTCCTCGGCTTCACTGATGAAATGCACAGGCACTGGGAGCACCAGAAATGAGTCCAATGCAACTCATTGGAGTCATGTCTAGGTAAGTATAAAGGTTTATTTTTTTCAAATGCGGGCAAGTATGGATTTAAAGCAAGGTGATTTGGAAAACTACAGTGCCTTGCGAAAGTATTCAGCTCCCTTGAACTTTTCAACCTTTTGCCACATTTCAGGCTTCAAACATAAGGATATAAAATTGTAATTTTTTGGTGAAGAATCAACAAGTGGGACACAATCGTGAAGTGGAACGAAATTTATTGGATATTTTAAACTTTTGTAAAAAATAAAAAACTGAAAAGTGGGGCGTGCCAAATTATTCAGCCCCCTTAAGTTAATACTTTGTAGCGCCACCTTTTGCTGCGATTACAGCTGCAAGTCGCTTGGGGTATGTCTCTATCAGTTTTGCACATCGAGAGACTGAAATTCTTGCCCATTCTTCCTTGGAAAACAGCTTGAGCTCAGTGAGGTTGGATGGAGAGCGTTTGTGACCAGCAGTTTTCAGCTCTTTCCACAGATTCTCGATTGGATTCAGGTCTGGACTTTGACTTGGCCATTCTAACACCTGGATACGTTTATTTGTGAACCATTCCATTGTAGATTTTGCTTTATGTTTGGGATCATTGTCTTGTTGGAAGATAAATCACCGTCCCAGTCTCAGGTCTTTTGCAGACTCCAACAGGTTTTCTTCCAGAATGGTCCTGTATTTGGCTCCATCCATCTTCCCATCAATTTTAACCATCTTCCCTGTCCCTGCTGAACAAAATCAGGCCCAAACCATAATGCTGCCACCACCGTGTTTGACAGTGGGGATGGTGTGTTCAGGGTGATGAGCTGTGTTGCTTTTACGCAAAACATATCGTTTTGCATTGTGGCCAAAAAGTTCGATTTTGGTTTCATCTGACCAGAGCACCTTCTTCCACATGTTTGGTGTGTCTCCGAGGTGGCTTGTGGCAATCTTTAAATGAGACTTTTTATGGATATCTTTGAGAAATGGCATTCTTCTTGCCACTCTTCCATAAAGGCCAGATTTGTGCAGTGTACGACTGATTGTTGTCCTATGACAGACTCTCCCACCTCAGCTGTAGATCTCTGCAGTTCATCCAGAGTGATCATGGGCCTCTTGGCTGCATCTCTGATCAGTCTTCTCCTTGTTTGAGATGAAAGTTTAGCGGGACGGCCAGGTCTTGGTAGATTTGCAGTGGTCTGATACTCCTTCCATTTCAATATGATCGCTTGCACAGTGCTCCTTGGGATGTTTAACGTTTGGGAAATCTTTTTGTACCCAAATCCTGCTTTAAACTTCTCCACAACAGTATCAAGGACCTGCCTGGTGTGTTCCTTGGTCTTCATGATGCTCTCTGCGCTTTAAACAGAACCCTAAGACTATCACAGAGCAGGTGCATTTATACGGAGACTTGAATACACACAGGTGGATTATATTTATCATCATCAGTCATTTAGGACAACATTGGATCATTCAGAGATCCTCACTGAACTTCTGAAGTGAGTTTGCTGCACTGAAAGTAAAGGGGCCAAATAATATTGCACGCCCCACTTTTCAGTTTTTTATTTTTTACAAAAGTTTAAAATAACCAATAAATTTTGTTCCACTTCACAATTGTATCCCACTTGTTGTTGATTCTTCACCAAAAAAATTAAGATTTTATATCTTTATGTTTGAAGTCTGAAATGTGGCAAAAGGTTGAAAAGTTCAAGGGGGCCGAATACTTTCGCAAAGCACTGTGTGTATATATCTCCGAATGGATTTAAAAATTACTTTCTTTCCACATGATGCCAATGCTGGCCAGGTTCCCTGCTGGGCTGTGCTTAGTCCTTAATACTTAGTCCTTAATACTTTCGCAAGGCACTGTAAAGCCTAGGTCTATAAGGAAGGTATAAAATACTGATATGGTAGGAGGAGGTGTGATTTTCTAACAATTTTAGAAGATTCAATATTAATAAAACATACATAAGAATTTATAAAGTATAACCAGATTATGATAAAACAGCTTCCACATTCAGATGCATTATTCACATGTTTCTCTATTAGTTTATTCAGCAGTGTACAGAATATAACCAGACAACTTGCTAATGAAATATTTAACAATAGGAAATCACAAACAGCTAAAAGGCTTTTTACAAATATTGACCTAGAATTAGATGACTCCATTTTTTCTTGATGACTGAGATCTTTCCGACAGATAACAAATATGAGCAATCATTAGGACATTCACAAATCCACTTTATACAGCTCTTCAACAAAAAAGCAAAGATAAGAATGTAAAAATAAACAATCAAGAGATTACCTGAAAAAAAGGGATTTGTTTCTAAGCAATATTACTTGTTTTGTATACTGGGTGTGAAATATATATGGCAAAGATTTTAGAGTCTGCCAATATGGGAAACTATAGATGTTTTAATTCGTTGAAATTGTGGTACTTACAAAATGTTCTAAAGCACCAAACAGAAGACAGTAAATATACAACCAACAATTCTTCCCTTAGGCCAGCTACACACGGGTATATTCGGATTGTATGTGTACAAACCCATTGGAGCAAGCGGAAGATGAGTGTAGTAGTTGTCATGAGCGGTGACCTGTAAACATTCAACCAATTCATGCAGCCCACCTTCCATTTGTGGTTGTCTGAGCCAGTTGTGGTGGTTGGAAGGGCCTTTGATGGTAAGTGCGGTGCGCAGACAGCAGGTTGCAGTTGAGCAACAGGTGAAACTTTACTGAGGAATATGCAACAGCAAACCAAACTTCCAGATGTGCAGAAGTGCAATTGGTAGTTTCACTGTAGGATGGGGATGAGTCAGGTAATGGTTTCTCAGCCAATGATGTACAGAAAAACTCTAATGTCTCTCACTGCTTTGGTAGGATGCTAACTTAAGACTCATTTGGAGATCACCAAGAATCTCCTCCCCTTATCCCAGTCAACCGTGGGCTAGACTGGACCATGGTTCTTCAACCCAATGGAACAGTTGTAACAGGGGAATATACACCTGGAAGCACAAAACTATATACATATGTGGCACAACACGCAATTCTGCAAGTGAAACAACATAATGAATGAAAATATGTGTTTATGTTTAGCAGTGTCCACTAGGATCAAGCATATGTCAGCTGTATTTCCCAAACACTGAGTAGGGAACTGGACTCCAAGCATCACAGTTATGGTGTTCGGTACGGTAATCATATTATTATTATGAACAGAAGTCCCACAAGTAGGCAGAGACTGCTCCGAGGTCAGTCCCACACACTGAATTGCACGTAGCTCTTTACTGAGCAGTTCTAAAGTCCCTTCCTTCTGCTTTGAGTGATGGATGTGGCAGACTCCTGGATGGATGCCACTGAAATAAAAGGTATTCTTCAATGTCTGCTAATAATAAAAACATTCCAAATGGTGTTTTTGGATAAGGTTTTCAATTTCTTACAAACAAATTAAATACCTAGGATCCAGATACTGCAGCAGCCTCACATTTATCTAGCATCTTTATTTTCATCTTCATATAAAGTTCCTATACAGCGCAAGGTGAGCACTTTTTGGTCTTCAGCCTTTATTTCACTACCCAAAAAGTACTACTTTATGGTGTGCCATATGTGATTTTTGTTTTATTATATCCAAATTAAATACAGTAATTCAACATACTAGTGAAACCTTTGAAAGGTTACAATACATATCACAACCACTGGGTCACAACACATGGACACACATTGTATAGCTATCTCGTGGCACAGTATCCTGAAATCAAGTTTTGATAAAACTGGTCATGATGTGCTACATATATTGGAATATGCTGAGCCAAAACAAAAAGTAATAAAGGATGCTTGTCTATGTCAAACCAGAAAGTGAAATAATCTAAAGAAAAAACTGTTGTATTTTAAGCCATCTTTCTGAAACTGGTCTATTATTTGAGAAAAAAAGAAAATATAATTCCCATATACTTTCGAATGTCTATATTAAAACATAAAAACTGGAAACAGTTCATTTTGCCTTGAAAAAAATTAAGACAAATCCCTGTCTAAATTCATAAACTTGTAAGATACACGTGTAACTTTTAATTCATGTATTGGCATTAAACAATATTAGGTTCACCTACTTTCTTCATTGCAAACTATATCAAATTCATGTCCAATTTTTAGAACAATTTGCATGGCAGATGAGTAGGCAATGAAATCTACCATCTTCTATTTTAGGAACAAAAATGATTTGCTTCTGGCAGGTTACCCAATCCAATAATTAATGATCTCTAAAATGTAGACCAGGTGTTGACTACCTGAAATAATTACATGTCAAAGAATAACTTAAATTTGGTGGTAGGAAATTAAAAAGCATATTGTTAGGAAAAATAATGGATACAAATGAGGTGCTATTGATGAAATGGTATTGGTATTTTTATATCACCTCTCCTTGTAAGTCTAAGAAATAAAAATGGTTAGAATTTGCAATTTGTAGCAATACAGTATTATTCTAACAATTAACGCTGATGGTCATCAAATGTATCAATGTGTGAAAATGGACCACTTATCTGCACAGTAGGCGATTTTGCAAATTTAACACCATAACTTGTCTACTTATCTGCCTGATTGTGCAGCATGGTGAAAAGCAGTGTTGGATCAAATCACGACTGGTGTAATCATTTTTTTTAGTTGTATTTGAAAGGGTTAAAATTACTTAGAACAATCTAGAACAATCTGTGTCCAATCATTGCCATGAAATGGTAAGAAAACCTGAAGAGGGTGATAAATTAAAGAGAGTCTGTCAGCAGTAAATTATATATTATTCGGACTACCATGAAGAGGTGATTCTACAGTTTCCAGATGTACTTCTGTTATTCAGCTTTGGAGCCTCATTTTCATGTAATTCGACATTTTATTCATATGCAAATGATGATAAAAATGCTTTGTCTGGGAATCTGGAGCTGAAACTGAAGCACCAGAAAACTAAGCAGGCCTCTCCCATTTGCATAACAGTGATTTGCATGAAAATGGGTCTCCAAAATGAGGCATATTTGGAAATTGTAGAATCATCTCTACAAGGTACTCCTTTTAAAGTTGTACTTTGGGGGTTAACAACTGATATCGGAGATGGACTGTCCTACCAAAGTTTTAAAGGGCTCTCCAGTGGAGCTATGGCCTGGCAAGTAATTAGCCAAATGCAACAAACACAGACAAGTTGGTCAGCACTGCCAAACAATATGAACAAGAAATGCAGGTGCAAGTCGCTGTGGCTGCAATACAATTGCAAAAACAAAAAGTTGCAACAGCGTTCTGCTAGTGTCATGTCCCAGGACTTGGTTTAATTCACTGACATATATCTGTGATACTGTGTCTTTGAAGTTTGTCCCCTCTCTCTCTCTGTATCCTTAGTTGTGATGCTGTAGCTCCTCCTCTCTCTCTCTCTCTCTCAGTTTAGTTTCACTTCTTTGTAAGCAACATGTCTGCTCAGCTCCTGGTATTTCATCATTTTTCACCTACTGCTGTATGAGGTTCTACAAGATTTACTTGGATTAAAGCATCTGAAATCTTATCTACGCCTCCTCAGTTGAGTTGAACACTATCTGATAGATATCTTGGTGTAAATTGCTGGTTAGCATAGAGACTACAGGACACTCTCACAACCTCACAGTTGCAGCCAAGCTATTGAGTCAGAACAGTGAAAAATGATGCATAAAGACTGCCAGATAGGGCTGTAAGACAGTTCACCAACTTCTGACATACAGTCAGTCACTGCAAGTTACCTGAAGCCAGAAGGAATCAGCATTGTGTAAGTTGCATCTGCAGCTCAGACTCCCTCAGCATAAGAAGATTCTAGCAAGCAGCCATCTTACTCCAGCAAAGTTATATTTATCCTGTTTGTGTTGCATCATGGCTGAAGGGCACCCTGAAGCACAAGGTAGCATGGACCTCAGTCTGCAGCCCAGTGAGAAGGCTAGACGCTCAATTAAACAGGTTAGAGACAATCTAGAAGGTTTAAAGCATGAACTTTCCTGTGAACTCTCAAAATGGTGGCAGGAAATACAGACTAAGATATCTGCCATGTGCTTGCCTGCATACCATATATCACCACTAGAGGGAGCTCTGCGACAGCTTTGTGCTATGCATGGACATTATAAAATGAAAGCTGAGGAGTATGAAAGCATATTGAGGAAACTTCATACAGACGATTCTTTAGCTGAATTGCAAAGCTTCCAGCATCTCAATTCAGAACGAGAAAGCTTAGTACGTGAAACTAAGTTAAGGACAGAGGCAAGAATTGCGCAACTGCAGGAAATGGCATCCCATGTTTCTGAGTCTACCAAGCGTTCAAAGCGTACATCTAAGTCACGTTCCTCAAAATCTTCCACACTCAGTGAGCAACTTATAAAAGCACGTGCAGAGGCGGAAGCTACTAAGATACAGGCAGCCTTTGCAGAACAGAAAGCAGAAAGGGAAGCTAATGCAGCTCAAAAAAGGGCAGAACTAGAGGCTCTAGAGAAACAGTATGAGCATGCTGCAGCCATGGCAAGGTTAAGCATTTTAGAACAGGCCATCAGTGGAAGTGAAAGCGACAGCACCAGTTTGTGTGATGTGGAAGCAGAGGATCCCCTCAAGCGCACAAGAGACTATGTACAAAGCCAAAGCAGTGAATCCCTATTTGCCACAAATGTTCCTGTCAGGGACGACATTTCTCCAGAGCAACAGGGCACAGTATCTTCTGCAGCACACCGCATTCAAGGTCAGTACAATGCCCTGCCTGTCCAGCATCCAGTTTCTTCTTCCTTCATGGATTCCCAAAGTCTTGCACCTCAGCAAATGCAATATACTGATACTCAGGTAAACACCAATGTGACACCATACCACCAGACTGCAAACAACCGTCCAGTCTCACATCCATATGTGGCTAAACCTATGGACTTTAAGCTAGCTCCTAGGCTGAATGCCTACGCAGCCCCTACACTACCTACCTCTGTTAACCAGAACCCCACTAACAACGTAATCACCGCTACTCAGCCAGCAACTCAATATTTAAAGTCAGAGAGAACAGACATGTCAGAGTTTGCAAGGTACATGGTTCGCCGTGAGCTTACTAAGACTGGACTCACAAGGTTCGATGACCAACCTGAGAACTACAGAGGCTGGAAATGTGCCTTCAAAACTGCAATTAGTGACCTTGGCATTACTGCAGCTGAAGAATTAGATTTGCTTATCCGGTGGCTTGGCCCACAGTCCACAGAACGTGCTAAAAGACTCAGATCCGTCCACATTTACAACCCCATAGCAGGCCTTACCGCTGCTTGGGAAAGACTGGAGAAAACCTATGGCAGTCCTGAAGCAATAGAGAATGCTCTGTTCAAACGGTTGCAAGGGTTTCCAAAGATATCTGGTAAGGATCATCAGAAATTTCAAGAACTTAGTGACCTACTCATGGAGCTCCTACTCGCTAAGGCGGACACTCTCCTACCGGGCCTCAGTTACCTGGACACTGCTCGTGGGGTAAACCCGATAGTCACCAAGTTGCCATATAATATTCAAGAAAGGTGGACCACAGTTGGGTCAAGATACAAAACTGAGAATAGAGTCTCCTTTCCTCCATTTTCCTACTTCTGTGAGTTTATCAAGAACATTGCAGAATCCAAGAATGACCCAAGCTTTTCCTATGGGGATCCCAGTGTTCCTGGTTCACCTCCTATTAAGTATGACAGCTCACATTCTAACTACAGAAACCGCAGAGGCCCAGTTTCGGTGAAAAAGACTGATATTCTTCCTACACCTACATCAGCACCAGAAGAAAGCAGTTGCAACAGCAACCAAGACGAAAAGGTAGAAAATCCTAACCGTCTGTGTCCTATTCACAAGAAGCCTCATCCCCTCAAGAAGTGTATTGGCTTCAGGAGGAAACCAATCCAGGAACGTAGAGAGCTTCTTAAGAAACTAGGGATATGTTTCAAATGTTGTGCCTCTACTGAACATGTTGCTAGAGACTGTAAAATTGCTATTAAGTGTATAGAGTGTGGCAGTGAGAACCATGTACAAGCTCTTCATCCATCCCAGCCTAGTGCCACACCGCCTAGAGGTTCCCCTTCCCCAACTAAGCATGGCGGGGAGAACACAGATCAAGCAGCAAATACTACCACAGTATCTTCCTCATGTACAGAAGTCTGAGGAGAAGACCTTTGTGACAAGTCCTGTGCAAGGATATGCCTAGTCAATATATACCCCAAGGGCCAACCAGAAAGGGCTCTGAGGGTGTACGCCATCTTGGACGACCAGAGCAACCACTCACTTGCAAGGTCAGAACTCTTTGATCTGTTTAACTTAAAGGGTGATACTTATCCGTATACCTTGGGTACTTGTAGTGGCATATCAGAGGTTTCTGGAAGAAGGGCCAGTGGTCTCGTAATAGCTTCTCTCAAGGGCAATTTGGAGATACCTTTGCCCACACTTGTTGAGTGCAACCAGATACCATCAAACAGAGAAGAGATACCCACACCAGAGGCGGCTTTCCAGCACCCTCATCTAAGGGCTATAGCCAGTGAAATACCATCCCTTGACAAAAATGCAGACATTCTAGTTCTGCTAGGTAGAGACATTCTCAGACTGCACAAAATACGCCAGCAAATTAATGGACCACATGATGCACCATTTGCCCAGCGCCTCGATCTAGGATGGGTAATCATTGGCAACGTCTGCATAGGTAGGATGAAAAGGCCCACCAATATTTCTTCATTTAAGACGCATATGTTACCAAATGGTCGCAGCACTTGTTTTCAGCCATGTCCACATCACTACCAAGTGAAAGAGAAGATAAGCAGCAGTAAGTGGCTGCATAATCACCGAGACAACGTGAATACTTTCCTGCCTGGGGACGACACCCTTGGATTAACAGTGTTCAATACAACAAGTGATGACAACAAGCTGGCACCGGCTATAGCTGATAAAGAATTTCTCAAACTTATGGACAAGGAATTCATTCAAAATGACTCCAACAGTTGGGTAGCACCTTTACCTTTCCGCTCCCCAAGATCAAAACTACCAAACAATCTGAAGCAAGCAGTTTCTAGATTTTCCTCTTTAAAATGTACCCTCATGAGGAAACCAGAGATGGAGAAACACTTTGTAGGTTTCATGCAGAAGGTATTTGAGAGAGATCATGCAGAACCTGCACCTCCATTAAAGGAAGGAGAAGAATGCTGGTACCTTCCATCATTTGGCGTGTATCACCCTCGCAAACCTGACCAAATGAGGGTCGTGTTCGATTCTAGTGCTCAGTATGAAGGCGTCTCTCTCAACAACCTGCTCCTCACTGGTCCTAACCTAAACAACAGCCTCATAGGAGTCTTAATCCGTTTCAGACAGGAACCAGTTGCAGTGATGGCCGACATCCAACAGATGTTTCATTGCTTCATTGTTAAGGATGATGACAGAAACTATCTCAGGTTCCTATGGCATAAGGACAATGATGTCAACAATGAAGTCATAGATTACCGGATGAAGGTACATGTCTTTGGCAATAGCCCATCTCCTGCAGTAGCGATCTATGGACTGAGAAGGACCGCCCAAGAAGGTGAGAAAGAGTATGGCTCTGATGCTCGTCAGTTTGTTGAGAGGAACTTCTATGTTGATGATGGTCTTAAATCCTTACCTGCAAGTGAAGAAGTGATCGATCTCCTCTCTAGAACACAGGAAATGCTGTCTGTAGCTAACCTCAGACTTCACAAGATCATCTCCAACAATATGGAGGTAATGAAGGCATTTCCCTCTGATGATCATGCAATCAACTTGAAGGATCTTGATCTCAGTTCTGATACTCCTCCTATGCAACGCAGCCTAGGATTGCTATGGAACACTGAACAAGACACATTCACATTCCAAGTGTCTTCTTGTGACAAACCTTTCACCAAACGAGGAGTTTTATCTGTTGTGAACAGCATTTATGATCCTCTTGGTTTCATTGCTCCCATCACCATTCAAGGCAAGCTACTACTAAGACAGCTTACCACTGAGAACATGGACTGGGACACTCCACTGCCTGCTGAGAAACAACTGAGGTCTGACTGTGGCACTAATTTCGTTGGAGCCTGCAAAGAACTGCAGTTAGACAACTTCTTATCCAACAATGGGTGCACTTGGACGTTTAACCCTCCACATTCATCCCATATGGGAGGTTCCTGGGAACGTATGATTGGGATCACACGCAGAATCCTTGACTCTATGTTGATGGACCACAAGTCGACACTGCTTACCCATGAGACGTTAATAACCTTTCTTGCTGAAGTGTCTGCGATAATCAATGCAAGGCCACTTGTCCCAGTATCTTCAGACCCTGAATCTCCAATTATCTTAACCCCAGCAACGCTTCTTACTCAGAAAATTGGTACTGCTGCTACCTCTCCACGTACCTTAGATCACAGTGACATTTACAGACGCCAATGGAAACAAGTTCAACACCTGTCCAATGTGTTCTGGCACCGCTGGAAAACAGAGTACCTCCACATGCTACAGAGCCGTCACAAATGGCAGACCTCAAAACCTAATCTCCAGGTGGGTGACCTCGTCCTTCTAAGGGATAAAGAAGTCCATCGGAATGAATGGCCTATGGTTCTCATCACTAAAGTTGTCCCTAGTGATGATGGGAAGACTCGGAAAGTGGAGGTCAAGGTAACCAAGGGAGGCTCAGTGCGAGTTTTCTTCCGCCCAATTAATGAACTGGTGCTTCTTCTTCCAAGAGGAGACGTCACATAAAAGAAGATAAGGACACCATTCACAGCTCATGGCGGGGAGCTTCCTTCCATGAACTAAAACCGTGTTCTTGTGGATTACAGTGTGGGTCGGTGGAGGTGTTGGCAAATTGCGGCTTCCCGATCTGAAGATTGGTTTATTTGGACTAACTGTTGATTATTGTTTGTTGTGCATGTTTCTTTTTTGTTTTTCAGGTTTGAAGAGGACCTTATGGACATCTCAGGACAGTTAATGTTTGTTTTCAGTGAAATCTAAAGATTTCAGGTGGGGAGTGTCATGTCCCAGGACTTGGTTTAATTCACTGACATATATCTGTGATACTGTGTCTTTGAAGTTTGTCCCCTCTCTCTCTCTGTATCCTTAGCTGTGATGCTGTAGCTCCTCCTCTCTCTCTCTCTCAGTTTAGTTTCACTTCTTTGTAAGCAACATGTCTGCTCAGCTCCTGGTATTTCATCATTTTTCACCTACTGCTGTATGAGGTTCTACAAGATTTACTTGGATTAAAGCATCTGAAATCTTATCTACGCCTCCTCAGTTGAGTTGAACACTATCTGATAGATATCTTGGTGTAAATTGCTGGTTAGCATAGAGACTACAGGACACTCTCACAACCTCACACTTGCAGCCAAGCTATTGAGTCAGAACAGCTAGCACAAGGAGCATTATAGCAAATACCTACTGTATATACGGATACATGAAAATAAAGTTCTTGGTGTTTACATTTTGATAAAACTGTATCTGTAAGCCCAACTGCGCCATCAGGAGGACCTCTGTTAGGTGGGTCCTTACACTAAAATGACTCACCTCTCTTAAGACCTTGATCTCCCATTAATTAGGGGCAAATATGTTTTTCAGCCATATCATGTCCTGCATATACCCAAAATAATTTCCTCTCTCAAGGTCTCAAGAGAGATGAGTCATTATAGTGTAGGGACCCACCTAACAGAGGTCACCCTGACGGGGCAGGTGGGCTAACAGTTACAATTTGATCAAAGTGTAAACACCAAGATCCTACTATTCATGTATCCTTACATACACTAGGTATTTGCAGTAATGCTCTTGGTACTAGCAGAGCAACTATTTGTTTTTGCTAAATAATGAGCCAAAATGATTCAACAAGGTACAACTCAGTATATAGCTGATTTGGGTCAATTGCTTGTCTGTAAATAATAAACTGCTTCACAAATGATACATTTACATTCCAAGGGCTGCACCACAAATGCTACTAAGGTAGATTAATGTATTCCATTGAGTTAGATGATGCATACAATATTGTTCTGTTAAAAAAAATGTTCCTATACTTTGATTCAAAGAATTAAAAAAATTCTAACATGCTACATATTTATGTTCTAGAAATACAATCTTTTTTGGCAAAAAAAATAAAAATATAAAAATGCTGAAAATATGAAGCATGAAAACAATTTGGAGTAGCTGTAAAAAGAAAATAATTTGGAAAGATAAGCCTTTATTCAACAGTATTATGTAACAATGTACTATGTGATTAATGTTAAATATGGGAATTGTTTAAAATATGCAACATCAAAAAAAATAGCACCACATAATACCACACTGTTATATATAAAGCTAGCCAAATATTTCCAACTGAAAATACTTCCTCTCCACTACTTTAAGGTATGTTCACACAGAATTTTTTAGAACAAATTTTGAGGCAGATTTATTAAACCGGATTAAAAGCAAAACTGTCTTAGTTACCCATAGCAACCAATCATGATGCAGCTGTCATGTTGTATTCTGTTCTTGAAACATTAAAGCTGCACTGTGGTTTCCATGGGCAACAAAGACACCTTTTCTTTTACATTAGTTTAATAAATCTGCCCATTTGAGGTGTTTTCTGCCTCAAAATAATGCTTGAAGTTTTCCCTCCCATTCATTTAAAAGAAAATCAGTGGCAGATTTTTTTCTTTTTCTATTTAGCTAGCAGAAAAAATTAAGACTCCTGCCCTATCTTCAGGCATATTCCACCCATAATCCCAAATAAATGGAAAGCAAAAAAAAACAAAAAACAACATCCAGAGAGGTCTTTGAGACTTTTCCAGTCCCCCCTCTCCTTTCCTTTCGGCAACCACCAAACCTACGGCATATTATTGTCTGGAGTGCCCTGAAGGCCCCAACTGAAAATGGCACCTCACCTTGCCTGCAAAATAGGTGCATGACCTGCAGGCCCATCCACACCGCTGACAGTGTACCTATCCCACAGTCACAACAGGTGCACAGAATTAGGGGGACATTTTCCTGCAGGTCTTCCAATGTGGTGTACCTCATAATGTGTGTACAATGTCCCACCACAGGCCTCTATGTGGGGGAAACAGGGCAGAGACTCAGTCAGCGCATGAACTCACACAGATTCAACATTAATAACAGCAGAACAGATCTCCCAGTGGCCGCACATTTCTCCGGAGAAGACCACTCTATTGAAGATTTGCGGGTTGTGGTTTTAATGGGACATTTTAAGACGCAGAGGGAGAGGAAAGAATGGGAATACAAGTTAATGCAAAAATTCAAAACTCTGCAATTTGGACTTAATATTTATGCCAGTTTCATGTCACATTATGTATGAACTGTGAGGGTCACAAATCACCACGTGACAGCAAACAGATAGCAAGAATTAGTGATTCCTCTGTCACGCACCACAACTTTCCAGATTGATTATTTTTTGACCGGTTGTAAATAACTTCTCTACTTAGATTGCATTTTTTTTTTTTTTTTTTTTTTTTTAGGACTCTAAGATCCTTTGAAGGTCTATGTCTTTAGGGTATAAAAAATCTGTGAATTTTCAGTTTCTTGTATAACACCATGTCTGATGAAGGGAGCTAGTACTTCCGAACGCTTACCATCAAATATACTCAGCCTCTAAAAGGTATTGCCTGATTTCTTCACTCTTCCACTACTTTCAATGGCTAACACGGTACAACATTATACTACTATCAGACTGCATTTAAGGCAGTGTTTGAAAAAAAAAACACTAGAGATTTTAAGAAACCGAACCTTGTGTGGTTGGCAAAAAGGCTTAAAAACTGGTTCAGAAAATGTCTTCAGAAATGCTTCTGAAAAGCATCAAAATCTGTAAAAAAAAAAAACAACTCTTAGTGAACCTAACCTAAGATATGGAATACAGAAATAATCACTTAGAGGAAGCACAATGCAAGTTTTTATACAGTTGCAGTTAAAGAATGACTAAATCCAAAATTGAAAATATATAGTTGATGTGATATTAATAATATGCAGAAATATTTATAGAAGTGCATTTTCAACTTGAATCGACCCTGATAAATACATTATGTCAATTGAGTTACATTTTCTGCATGAGCTACATTGGTATTAGAGATGAGTGAATCGAAGCTGCAGAAGTGGAATTTGATCCGAATTTCAGGAAATATTCGATTTGCATCAAATCCAAATTTCCTCACGCTTCGTGGTAACGATTCGCATTTAGTTCAAAATGGCTGCTCTACATGGGGCAAGGAACTCTGGGAACGCAGGATCACCCACAATTCCATGCGTGCATCCAATCAGCAGCCAGCTCTGTGATGTCACATCCCTTTAACCCCTTCATGAGCGCCCACGGCATGTTTGACCGATGCATCCAAGGTGTTAAATCCCCCCGATCGGTTATGGACAAGGGTGTTAACTATAACTGACAGCTAACACCATGCTCCAAAACCGATCCAGGGTTTTAACAACTTGGATGCCGCGGTCAAACATGACCGCGGCATCCAAGGGGTTCTGCCATTTTGCCGCCCACCCGTCCACTCCGGCTCTCTGCAGCCAATGATTCGCCGCGATTTAATTAGGATCGAATAGAATCATATTGCGAAATTCAGCGAAGTTGCCGATTCGAATTTTTGAATACTTCGCTCATCTCTAATCGGTATCGTAAAATGTTAACCCTGGAATAAGATATTTTCATTAATGTTGGCTGCTGTCCGAGTCCTCTAAGCATTATATATTCTCCTTATTTATGGTCAGTACTAGAGATGAGCAAAGTATTCAAAAATTCGATTCAGCAACTTCGCCGAATTTCGCGATACGATTATATTCGATCTGAATTAAATCGTGGCAAATCGCGTAATAAAAACAGCTATTTATTTGCTGCAGAGAGTCGGGATGGGCGGGTCGGCGGCAAAATGGCAGAACCCCTTGGATGCCACGGTCATGTTTCACCGCGGCATCCAAGGTGTTAAAACCCCTGATCGGTTATGGAGCAGGGTGTTAGCTGTCAGTTACACCTAACACCCTGCTCCATAACCAATTGGGGGTTTTAACAACTTCAATGCAGCGGTCAAACATGCCATAGGCGCTTCACGAAAGGGTTAAAGAACAGTGACATCACAGGGCTGGCTGCTGATTGGCTGCACACATGGCATTGTGGGTGATCCCATGTTCCCAGAGTTCCTTTCCCCATGTACAGCAGCCATTTTAAACTAAATGCGATTCGTTACCATGAAGCTAGAGAAAATTCGTATTCGATGCGAATCGAATGTTTCCTGAAATTCGGATCGAATTCCACTTCATCAGCTTCGATTCGCTCATCTCTAGTTAGTACATATGCCTGTGCTTTGTTCAGTGATATGCATGGATTTCTTTTGAATGCTAAGACGCTTGTAATGGGAGTCCACCATCCTCAAAGTAGTTAGCAGTATACTAAAGCACCTAAATATCTGTGTTGTTACACTATGTTATGTTTTTATTTGGCTTTAATGGAAGTCTATCAGGTCCATAATGCCTCTTAAACTAATAATAGTGCCACATAGGATCCTTTAATAGGAGCAGAAGCATAACTTTGTGGCCACAAACTGATGAAGTAATAAAGAGATAATTATCTTTTTATGGTTTTGCATGGCAGCCAGTGCACCAAGGCAGGTCTGATTTGCCACATTTGTGTACAGACAGCTGTGATGCAAGCAGATGCTGAAAATGTCATTCACAGCTAAAGAGATGGAGTTGGGTGGTGGTTCCAGAGGAGAGCTGGCACACTTGTGGTTTTCTTTAGGCAAATTTGGCAAATCACATCCAGTCCTGGAGCACCTGCAGGCTGATTTGTATATCCATAAAAGATGATTAACTCTACATTGCTTCATCAGTTTAAGGACAAAACTGTAAGTTTCTGCTCCTATTAAAGGCTCCTAAACGGCATTATTATTGGTGTAGGAGGCATTTTGGACCTAATAGACTCCCTTGAAAGATCATAAATCATTCAGTGGGACAAATAAAGGAGAGATGTAGTTTACAGTATTGTAGTGTGCTGTTAATAGTAGTATGGTATTATTAGTGGCATGAACTATTAATTAATTGCATGATATTTTATGTCAATAATCTAACAAAGTGCAGCAAACTATTAAAAAAAAAATCAGCTCTACATGGATTCCATAGGCAAAGTGCATTAAATAACCCATCAGGAGTAAAGGCAAATATGCTACTAGTGATAGGAAAAGTTCTCAACTTTTGTTTCAGGCTCAGATGATTCGGTGCTAAGATTAGTTTTATATCACAAGGCATTATGGGAAAGGAGCTGGGAAGCTCATGCGCCCTCTATTGGATGTAACAGATCCTCAATTTGCTTTTGACTCACCGAGCCTTGAGACAGCAAAAGGGATCTTAGCCAAGCCAATTTCACTTATCTGCATACAGCGCTGTTTCCGGATTGTTGTCCTTCATCAGTACAGAGCAAAGTGAATTGGCTGGCTTAGTGGGAGGCAATGAGTGGGTTAGGGACAAGAATCTCTCACATTGAGGAGAGCACCAGTGAAGGTGTGTAGAGATTTTAATTGCCTTTCGCCCTCTACTTAGCATCTACATATCACAAGGCATTATGGGAAAGGAGCTGGGAAGCTCATGCGCCCTCTATAGGATGTAACAGATCCTCAATTTGCTTTTGACTCACCGAGCCTTGAGACAGCAAAAGGGATCTTAGCCAAGCCAATTTCACTTATCTGCATACAGATTAGTTTTAGTTCTACTAAATTCATTCTGTATCTGAATTTAAAATGGCTTAAAAATATAGTACATGACACTCACAGGACTCCTAGGACCCTATTTGATCAATTTGTAGCTCTCTGGGGCAAATGGTTCCTTAGGGTCATTCAGATACAGGATTGCAACCCTAACTTTTGTTATTATACATACTAACAAACATACATAATGGTATACAACATAGCATTCCTGACAGACTTTAAGGCCGCTATACTGTATTTGTATCGCAGCCCTAATAATTGTTTGTTAGGGTGGGTAGCATACAGAAGCCCATGTGGAGCTGGTTTGCACCAAACCAAAGCTTTTGGGATTTTCAGTTCAAATCTGGTTCATTACTCTTGACTCGACTTGACTTGACTACCGCCTGGTATTTTGTACTCCAATTTTTGGTTCCATCCTTGACTCTTTTGACTTTGCTGTCATGTCTAATAGCAACCCCTGCTAGTTATTATCCTACGAGACCAATCTTACAGCTGTTATCTGCAAGTTCTTCACAGGGAAGTCCAACATGTCCCTTTTGCAGTTCAAAAATAAAAACCAGAGGGTTCACAAGAATCAAGACCTCAGTTTTTGCCAGTGGTGATCCAAGGTAGTGATCCAAGGTGGTATGTGGAATTTCCCTTTCCTTTTATTCTATGTTAATGACATGCTAATTGATGTCAATATAATCTACATATCATCATCTCAACATAACTGACTAAAGGAAATAGTCTTCCTGTTCCATGACTCCCATAGAGAACTAATACTATTAATAATAGACAGCCCAGGCAGGATGCAACAGCCAATTAGTCAAGTTTCCATCCAGACTAGTCAACATTAAAACAAAAAGAGTTTTGCGAGTATCTGAAAGTTGTCACTCTATTGGCACCAATACTTGGATACCAGGTTGGTGTTCATGCATTGGCACCAATAAACTACTTTGGATGCTGGCTAACTTTCTTTTTTTGGAAATTATAGAAAACCGAGTCATGCTAAATATACAAGCACACAATGAAAGTCTTTCTCTTTAACAATGTTTGGTTTAAGAAACAGAATTGAAAGGGATTGTGGTTGAAGTGTTTTCTTAAGTACCTGCTTCCTGCAACACATTTGACAACCAACTTCTTAAATTTGAAATTTTGCAATTTATGAAGATTCAACCTTTATAAGTCCAGAAACTTCTGTTTAGTGCTTAAAACGCTACCATAATGCATAAATGTAAGGATGTACTATTTTTTAAAGGTCAAACCTAGTACCAGTGAAATTCCACTGACGTACAAATAAGCCTGCGTCTCCGCAGATAACTGATTGCTCAGACACTTCTTACATTTCTATTTTTATTCCTTGCTATAAGACATATTCCACATTGTATCATTTGTATCCACCATTATGAGCACTGCTTTTGAAAAACAATCAGTTTGATTGGCTCATTTTCTCATCACAAATACCCTATAATGCTGAAGCTTCCTAAAAAATGTTAAAAGAAAATAGGAATTAATAGTAATAATGTATATTGTACATTTAATGATGGTCGTGTTCGCTAATCTTCCTTATGTGCGTAGAATAGATCTATATGCCATAGGTGACACAAGTTTCTTTGTAATCTTGAAAAAAAAGTCTTAATACAGATGCAGTGACTTGAAAAGGAGAGATTGTATGTGAAATGTGTGCCAAGTGTGATTGGCTGACATCCCATTAGTGCACAGAAATTATGATTACGTTTCTTGTGAAGCTTCTTCCGTAGTCATTTTAAAAAACGCTGGTCTGGTAGATTTATGCCAATGTATTAACAACTCTGGGGAATATATTAGAATTAGTCAAATTTAAAGTTGGAAGCTACTGCAGTATGTTTTATAGGTCAAAAGGTCAAGTAATATTATGACAATGAACCTTTTGGACATAGAAAAATGTAATCCTTATAAAATAAAAAGGAAATAGCTATAAATAAAAAGTTCTGGATGACTGGACAGATTGAAAGTAGAAGTTGTCAAGTTCATTTTTTACTTCTACTACTTTTACTTAATTTTAGCGTGACCACACTCCCCTGTTGGTTTGTAATGAATGCGCTCCAGTCCCCACTGCCCAGGGAGGACAGATTCTTAAGGAAAGAGCACAGAGACTTTAATGCAATTTGATGTGTTTATTGGTTCCAAAGCAGTATCAAAATAGCAAAGGGACTTTTTGTCCTTCATTGGACTGTTAAGCACAGAATGGTGTACATTTGTGCTGAAGGGCTCCTGGAGCATAAACATCAACTTGTAATACTAAAGGGGTTTTCTCATCTCAGGATTTCAGTTGCCCTTTTGTCTCCTCTCCCCTTCACTTCCTGTTTTTCAGCTCATTCCAGTATGTAGCTCCTGCTTGTTGCAAAGGGCACAGTTATCTCTGGATTTACATACACGGGTAACAGTGGATGCTTAAGAAACTTTACTAGCACTTATCAGGGCTCAAAAACTGGGGAGAGAAGAAAATTTAGAGGGCCAAAAGCAGGGACTGAGTCATCATTCTGACCTGAGCACAGGTCTGTAACCTAGGCAATCAGCTTTAAACACTGAGGAGACGCTGTATCTGACAAGCGCAGCAAGATAAATAAAGCAATGCATTGGGTAAAACAAACTAAATGTCTGAATGCAATCTTTGAGATGGGAATACCACTTTAACCCCTTGAGGATGAGTTTCCATTTTTTCATTGCTATTTTTCTAACAGCCATTTTTTCCATCAATATAGTAATATTAGGGCTTCTTTTTTACAGGGCAAGCTGCATTTTCTAATGGCACCACCCAATTTTCTGTATAAAATAAAGTATATGTGGGGTGCAATGAAAAGAAGAACAGCACAAATCTGCTATTGTTTTTTGGGGGGATTTTTTTTTTACAGTATTCACTGTGCATTAAAAAACATGTTACATTTATTCTGTGGGTAGAGCTATACCACATTTCTATTATTATTATTATTATTTAATACTTTACTGCTTCAGGAAAACTTGAAAAAAGGAATTACCATATTCTGTAACTAAAAACTTTTTTTTTATATCTCTGTATGGAGCTTTGTAAGGGATACTTGTAAGATAAGGCTAGGTTCACACCAGTTTCTTTTAAAGGGAGTCTATCATTCGCAAAAACAGTTTTAAGCTAATGGCACGTTGGAATGGCCTTTAAAAAGGCCATTCTTCTCCTACTTTTCCTTGTTTTCTTCTCCCAGCCAATTCAAAGATAATTTGCTTCTTCATGTATGTAAATGAGCACCACGGAGCACCCGGGGCATACCTTCTCTTCGGCGAACACCCATTGCGTCATCACTTTTTACCGCCTCTTTGGTCGTTGCGGTGACTACCCTCTTGGCCTTCTTTCTTCTTACTTCTCGCTCTCAGCGAATTTTCGCGACAGCGCATGCGCAATCAGCTCTGCCACGCTCTTGTGACAGACCACCGGAAAGTGGCGGCCGATTGCACATGCGCAGTCGCGAAACTTCGCTGAGAGCAAGAAGTAAGAAGAAAGAAGGCCAAGAGGGGAGTCACCACAACGACCGAAGGGGTGGTAAGAAGTGATGACGCAATGGTTGCTCGCCGAAGAGAAGGTACGCCGCGGGTACATACATGAAGAAACTAATTATCTTGGAATTAGCTGGGAGAAGAAACAAGGAAAGGCCATGCCAACGTGCCATTAGCTTTCAACTGTTTTTGCGAATGATAGACTCCCTTTAAGTGGGTTGTCCGGGCTTATTTTCAGAATAGGCCATAAATATATGTTCAAGAGCCAATACCCGGCTCCCGAACCGATCATCTTTACAGAGCTACTTCCAGTGCCCATTCAGTACACAATAGAGGGCTTGAAGAAGAAAGTTCTGCCCATTCTATAGCAGCCCGACACCTTTACTGCAGTTCAGCTCCCATAAAGTTGTATGTACAGGAATTTGTCTTCTATATCAAAAATAAAAAAGTAAGACATATGAATGCTTCCATCTTCATTTTTTTGCATTACAGTGAATGACAGATGTAGTCAAAATGTGCTCCGTCTGTATCTGTCATTATATTAGCTTTTCAGCTTGTTGTTCTGATCCTACAATGGATCAGAACAACTGACTTGACATAAGCTGATATGAACTTAGCCTAAACTGTAGATTGATGTGTATCATTATGGGGTATATAGATCTTTTTGATGAATTTTTATTACATTTTTTGAGCAAAGAGAGGTGATAATAGCAATTTTTGTGGTTTCTTCGCCTGGTAAGAGGCGCGCATTTCAACCATAGGTCTATACTACTTGTAGACAAAACAGCACAAAAATGTTTTTTTTGTTTGGCTACTAGCAGTGCTGACAGAATACACCAAAGACATACTTTATTGAATAGATTAACATAGGTGTGAGCCTTTTTGACTATGTGACCATGTTTCATAAATGGACAAGTTACACAACTCTCGGCCACATGGAAGTCTCAGCGCTCTGTCAGATCTCTGGCACAACAGATAACTCTGATGTTTGATGGACTCCACGGATTTACCATGGATATGTCAGGTTCTGTTCTGGTTTCTGTAATTTTCAGAGTGATGATGATGATAATACTGCAGGCATCGCTATTCTTTCTATCAAATCTGCCAACACTGCCAACAGAGGCTCCAAATGGCACTGTGGAGAGAGCCTAAATAAGCCAGATAAATACTAACAAATAAATTAGAAAAAAAACTGTATTTTTGCTCATTTTTTTCGTAGACCATAAAATGAAGAAGGCTTTATAAGTGCAAAAGCCATTTGTGACCTATTGTATTAATCAAAAACTCTCTTGTTGGTCCATTGTAGAATATACTGTAAGAATCTCCTGTACAATAGATCTTTAGATTTCCATCCTGCATTGGTCTGCTTAGTTGAGGTATGCACTTAGTCTGGTCTGCCGCTGTGTGCGCTTGCTGTCAGTGAAGTGATGAAACTCATTGTTGTGTTGTTGGGTCCTGCTGCTAGTCCATTAGCAACTGTCTGTGGGAGGAGAAGACAAATTGTGTCAATGTGCTATGTCAAAGGACCACACTGTTGCTTGCCACTTTGACTTTAAGATAAATAGTTATCTTGCGGTGTGACAGGTGCAGAGCCTGGAAGTTTAAAAGCAGGTAATTCAGCAGTCGTGTAACCTCTGGATGTTGTCATTTATTGGATAATAACACAGGCTTAATCAATCCTCTTAAGAAGTGCTTTCTCCTTCTGGGTAAAGCTTCTATTAATCCTCTGAGGATAAGAATAGATAATTTATATTCATGTACCTCTGTATTACATATACAATCAAGATTTAAGAGAATAAATCTTTCTATGCATTAATATGTGACAAAGTATAACAAGAAAAATCACATTATCATAGTACAAATGTTTTATACTGGGCATGCACCCACATAGAAATACAGCCAAAGGCGTAACTTGAAGCTCCTGGCCGCAATGCAAAATCTGTAATGGAGCCTCTACCTACCATGTTCCATTTAGAATAGTGGTATATTTTATGGGGAAGAGAACTTTGGGGATCACTCAGGGTTCAGGGTCTGGTAGTGACAGTTACCTCTGCACCCACTATAGCTATGCCCCTGAATACAGCATATTGTACACACATTCACATCCATACACAAACTTTGATTTCAATGAGGAAACCAGTTTCCTAATACCATACTAAAATGTCAGTCAATGCACACGGTCTGATGTTAGGCAGGATAGTAACCTGTGCAGTATATTCTGTTCACTCCCCTCCCTCATTTTACAGTATATGATAATACAATAATGCAGATTACCTTAGCCATAGTAGCTGCTACATGGCCTGCAGTGTTGGGGGGCCTAGTCAACCATTCTGGCATATAGTTAAACAAAGAATGGAGGATGCACAACATTATTTCATGCTATGCAGTGCATCCTCTACAGTATATTCTTTACTGTGACAGCATGAGCTGCTGGGTCAAAGAGGAGAGGACAGGGGAGGGGTAGAACTTATTATACAATCTGAAAAGCTCAAACAGTACAAGGAAGCTGTCTCTACAGTCTCGTGTGTGCTTTCTCCCCTTCCTCTACATGACAGTACTGCCCAATCTGCCAGCTGCATCTCCCATCATCAGGTATGAGCTTCTGTTAGGGGGATGAAAAGACCAGTGTAGTGTCCCACTAGGAGCACTACAAATGTTTTACTTGTGTATATGCCTTTGAAGGTCTGCATGTGCCTTTAAAGAGGACCTTTCATGTCCTCAAAGAAGTGCGGTATTATATACCACTAGAAATCCGACAGTGCGCTGAATTTAGGGTGTGCCCCAGTGCTGGAGATATCGGTGCCATTAGTTTTGTCACCAATATCTCTCCACTGTCATAAAGGCAGGCTTCACAGCTCAGCATCATTGCTGATTTGAGAGGAACGCCCCCAACAGTATTCTTTTATATTCTTCTACTGTCAGCTGGGCTTTCCTCACAGCCCAGCGGTGACGCTATGCTGTATAGCCCACCTTTCATACAGTGGAGAGATATCACTGCTGAAATTAATGGCACCGATATCTCCAACACCGGGGTGCATACCTGGAAAGCTGACAGTACACTGTCGGCTTTCTAGCAGTATGTAATACCGCACATCTCTGAGGACATGAAAGGTCCTCTTTAAATGGACCAAACCACTGGAGAATGGGTGCTGAGTTAATGGTACAACACTGACTGAAAGAGTTCTGGGAAGGGGATGAGACAGGGAGAATTTTCTTCCTCGAAGGAGGAAGGAGTGTGTGGAGAAGCTAAAATACTGAGCCAGAGCCCCAAGTTAGACTGGAAGTCACCAACTTAGAAATCGTCATGTGTTGTTATATATATATATATATATATATATATATATATGAGGATAGACTTATATGGCCCTCACAGCTATAACCCTGCCTACAGCCTCAGGTCACACAAGGCCACTTGGAGAATCTACACCCCACAGCCTGGGAACAGTTGTGGATTTTGAGAGAGTGTAGCACACTAGTTAAATGGAGGACTGCTCCAGCAAATGAGATACAGACTGTGAACAGGTGTACCATCAACCAGCTCAGCCCCATCCCTCAGTAGAGGCTCTACAAGAACTGCATCTTCAGTATCTGGATTTTCTTGTAGTTACTCTGTTCTACCTCAAATAAACACTGTGATTAATTTTGTTTTACAAAATCCCTGCCTCCTGAGTCTTATTCCTGCATGTACATAATGGGCACTCCAACCAACATCAGGCTCAGGGAGGCTTACAACTATTAGGACATGCAGGCAAGCACTATATTCATGATCAGACACCTGCAGGCCCCCTCAGCACTGTACTGTACCAACCTAGGAGAGCTGTAGGATTGACTACTACTAATCTCAACCTTCAATCCTCCCCCAACGAGTTGCTGCATCAGAAGCAGATTTAGGCCTCATGCATATATTGGTATTCATTTTGGCCTGTGATGATCAAGGAAATGGGAGGTCCATTGAAAAGTTTGCTATAGAGCCCAACCTCTCCTTTTTACGCCCTTGCCAGGGGCGTAACTTGAGGGGGTTCAGAGGTACAGTAGCACTGGGGCCCAGGGGCCTTAGGGGGCCCATAAGCACTGGCATCAGTATTGAGATTGCAGCTTCCATATGTCCCATAAGCCAAGGAGACCCCCAGATTACCGTAACCACACTAAGTTGATTAAACTCCTTAGCACCCATAACCATCACTATCAAGAATTCACTGTAGGGATGAGGTAGGGGACCCCAGACAAAAGATTGCACCAGGGTCCACAAGACTTTAGTTACGCCATTGGCCCCTGCTCTTGACGCTTTGAAACACAACATGATTTTATTATGCTATTTTGAAAAAAACATTTATTTTATATTTGCCACCAAGGGGTTCTGATGACAATTACAACATGTCAAGGGTTTTGCTAGCATGTTGTAACATTTTATTGACTTTGGAAAATGGAATTCTTAATGAAATTCTGATGAATATATCTGTATATTGAATAACATAATAATGCCATACAGCTCCCAAATAACACTACAAGATAGTTGCCTAAAAAACACCCAATAAACTAGGGAAGGCAATTGCCATTACAAAAGATTCAACACCGGTTGTGGGGTTGGTGTTGCAAGCTCCAGGTATCAAGGCTATCAAAACCACTTGCACTTTTTTCTCAGCTCAGCAAAATACTATATTGTGGACCTGTACAACCCCAAAATTGTTTAGAGCCCTAAAACAGCATCCACAGACTTGCATAGGGTCAAATGGTACCTTCAAATGCTTCTGATTAGTTACAGCAGTATACAGTACATACTGTATGTTTTATTGTATTAGATTCTGTATAAATCTGAAAGAAAAAGTGTAATGTGGTTTTCAACATCACATTTTGGAAATATTCCATTCCATATGGATTAGTAGTATGGAGCAACAGGGACATGTGCTTCTGGGCAGGCTTCATGTACACAACTTTGTCATGTGTATGACGTCTAAGTGTTATGACGTCAGCATAACACTCCCCTTTCTTTCTTTTTCCTTTTACTATTGGTTTAGGTTTGAAATAAATATTTAATTTTTTTTAATAATTGCCTTTTTTTAGAGTGTCAAAAATAAATTCTTAAAGGATTTTCTATAAAAAGGCTTATTTTTTCAGTCTTCAATAGTTCACATTTATGCAGTACTGCAGGTTGTAGCAAGAACAATAAAACGCCCACACAAAGGCAATTTCACGTACAATAAATAAAGGCACGGTGCCGAATGCATTTTACAATTGGTTTTGAGTGACTGCCAATATTACATAATCTGACTGCAGGGATCAGGAGCTTTAGCTGTTTGCCACATGTGCCCACACAGTACTGGCAAAGTATTTTGGTCTCACTTGTAAATTGCCAATGGCTTCAATCCTTGTGGTCCAGCATTAACAAATAGTACCTCATAAGGCTAGGTTCACACAGTACAGTTTTTGATGTGTGTTTTTCAGCCAAAACAGTGAGTAATAGAAAAAAAGAGAATTAATATTGGACCGATTTACGCAAACTGTCATAGGGGCTTTAAGTAACCAATCAGAGATCAGCTTCTAATTCTTTAAATTGCTGTAGTAAAATGAAAGACAAGCTCTGATTGGTTGCTGCAATCCATTTTCATGACATCTGAGAGTCTATTGTAGGATACCAGGTCTGTCATTACAGGCAACATTTAATAGAAGTCAATAGATTTTACCATTTACTGAAATACATTAGTATTGAAATATATTTAATGAGTGATCAGATCCCCAAACAAGAGGTGGGGATCTTAAATTAAAGTGGAAAAAAAGTAAAAAAAAAAATAAAAATTCAATTCACAATGGCTGATTCACTGTTTTTATCATTCTACCTTCCCTAAAAAATGTAATAAAAAAGATCAAAGTCTTACATTTCTGTAAAAACAAAACCAATAAGAAAATGGAGCAAAAACATTTTTTTGCTATTCTGTCCCCATTCTGAATTTTCTTCCAGTCCATTACAAAGTACAAATTGTCCCAGAAAAAATAAGCCCTGTATGGTTTTATGAATGGAAAAATAAATATAAGCTATAGCTTTTGGAAAGCAGGACGTAAAAATGAAAATGCAAAAATGAAAAGGGGTTTTCCAGGATTACAATCTGGATGATCTATATTTAGGATAAGCCATTGATATCAGATTTGTGGACTTTGTGCCTGCATTGATACTTGAAGGGGCCACAGTGGCCTCTCATTTGTTTAACTTGCTCGGTATAACTGCATGCCAAACACTTGTGTGTTGTGCACTCGCTTGAAAGCAGAGCTGCCATACTCTAAGAGATAACCACTCTAATGTTATTTTTCTATGACAAAAAAATTATTTATTTACATATAAATGTTTTTTTTTTTTTTATCAATGAACCACGTTACACAAGATTTTGTAGTACCATCAGAAGAATTTCCACTTAACATTATAACTTTAAATCCCCGCTCTTTATAACCACAGCTCAAGCTTTTTCCATAAATAGCTCAAGATTAAATATTCCTTTGAGAATGGATGTCATTCATTTTTGTACAAATATTCAGCTTTTGTTCTTGGTCCATTGCTCTGGAGTCTGGTTAAAGACAATGTGGATTAATATGATGCTCTTTAATGTGGTTTGGCAAAATACAAACATAAAAAACCCATAAATGTTATATAACTGGATTGACAGTGGTGCGCGTGCAGTCTTTAAACAAAGTAATCTTTTGTGCATCTTTTTTTTCTTTTTCCACTTCAAATGGTTACAAAATGGTTCCATGTGTCAGTATTAGGTTTTTTTTTAACATGTTTTAACTTTTATCCAGTTAAAAATTAAAAATCACATAATCACATATCTGCCATATAAAAATATTGTATACACTGAAGACAGTTTGGCAGTAAAGCATTGATCCACTTCTATAATACGTACACCACAACTACTAGCTTGCAAACCAGTAAGATAAGAGACTAAACCGACATTGTGATACATCCTCATCCTACTACTTTTTTACGCAAAGTTCTGTAGATTTGTGACTAATTGTTGCATTAATCTAAACTATTTCATTGATGTCAGCCAAGTGCAATGATTTCAGCAGCACCAGATGACCATCTAATGAGGGGTTCCAGTGTTTGCCCCAAAGCCAGATGCCAGGGGAGATAAGGATAGGGCTGTTGGATTTAGCTAGAAGTATACTGTATATATGCTTTGCTCCTGACCGTTTAATCCTTGTAACACAGTCAATAGCATCTGCCTTGCTCTGTCAACCAAACAATGCAATCATCAGGTGTGGATGGGTTGTCATGGCAGCCAGGCCTACCATGTCTTTGAGCCTATTAGGCCCTTTCTGAGGCAGTGTAGGTGATCGAATACAAAAATTTTACTATTTATTTTTTCATCCCCATTAAAAAATGTAGTTTGTTAGTGGAACAAGTTCGGTATGAACCACAACTTAAATTGGCTTAAAAACACAGTTTATCACATTGTCATAGCTCCTAGGAACCTATCTGTCCTATTTCTAGCTCTCGAAGGCAAACATAACTGAAGTTATGTCAAAGTGAAAGTATTTGAAAAAATGGATGGTAAGCAATGGATACAAACTTCTAGTTTAATCATTTACTTCCCCTCACTTTTATGCATTGTAACATGTAAAATGCTCCAAAAAATTACCCTTTTTGGGAAAAAGTGCTAGCCCTTTTTTTTTTAGGCATAAATGGTTGTTATTTGGAAGACAAATTAGATTAAGAAGTGGCTCTAAAAAAAAAAAAAAAAAAAAAAAAGCCACCAAAAATTATCCCTTTATGAGAGCAGAATGCTGCACCACCATTGCATTAGTATTAAGCAATGGGGTCGTTGTTTGTTTTATTTCCTAGTTATTATGCTAACAGGGTGGCAGTGGCAAGTGATGCTGGATATTATAGAATTTGAATAAAAATTTGTGACTGCCAATTGAAAAGTGAAGTGGTGAAGAATTAAATTTATGAGAAAGCCACCATAAATTATCCCTTTATGGAAGTAGATGTAGCAATGATAAGTGACAATAACAGAATTTAAACAAAAATGAGTGACACACTATTAGCATGCCTGACCGGCCAGCTGAAAAAGCTAGAATATACTCTGAAATGGAAAGGATTTTATAACAATGAGAAGGGCACTTGGGAACCAGAAAAGTACTGGGATTATCCTGCCAGATATTCCTGCATGGGAGCACATTCCATATGAACATTGTGTTGCCAGAGAGACAATTTCAGAATTTCAAGAAAAAATTGGAGCCCACCATCAGTTTACCTGTCAGTTGAAAAGTATTAGAATTGAGTGTAGAAAAAAACACCAAAAAGACCCCTTTATGGGTGTACATGTGGCATCAAGTAGTGAAAATTTACAGAATTTCAAGAAAAATTTGTGGCACAGCATCATGCTCCAGCATGTGCCACAGTGCTGCTCGATGTGCACTTCACCTTACAGCCATGAAATGAAGGAGGTATAGTGTAAGCAATGACTTGCCCTGGTAAAGTTTGGGGCAGGAAATGGTCCAATGTGGAGGAACCAAAGGAGATGGGTGATCCCTTCAAGTGTTGAAATGTTGCCTACACCCCAGGTGATGTTAGAACTAGAAATCACATGGTCTTGCTGTGTTTCTAGACTGTGGCCGCTGACACAAAGCAGTAGGCCATTAAAGCTATGTATTGTCACTGCACATAATTGCTGTTCCATGAGTTGAGGTGGTAATATACAAAAAAAGTCCCATATGGGAGTTGACTGCACGTAGCTGCTGCTGCCAAAAGCACCAGCAGTGGAAACATGTCAACAAGTGCCGCCACCACCACCCGAGCATGCCTTAGATCTACTCCAGGAATGTCTTTTGGATGATGGGGCTGCACATTGGTTGGGATTATTACTATTGCAGCTAACACTACCCTCTTCTTCTGATGTCAGCCTGTCACCCTGACCTGGTTGCCTGCTCTTATCTGCAAAACAATCATAATCGGATACAGTAATTTCATCATCTTCCACACTTTTTTCTGACTCATGATGGCAATGGGATTCCTCTATGCCCTAAAAATTCCTAACTGATTTTCCCCTAGTGCCCCTATCAGCATGGCTACCAGCGGCCAAAAAATCCATAAAACACTGTCTGTTCTCATCCAACTCATCAAGAAGAGGAAGAAAGGTGAAGTCTTGGGCTATGAAGTATGTCTCTCTCTGCAGATGCCACATGACTACTACATAATGGGATCTGTGTCAGTGACGATAAAGAAGAATACATGGTTGACAGTACAAAAAGACAGCGTTGTAAATTACATGTTACAACAGAGGAGGAGGAACACATAGAATCCTGACTAAACATTTGTGTTTCACTGCTTTCAAAAGTATCTTTATTTTTAGGAGGTATGAGAACATGAGAACAGGAGTGAACGCAGCCTCTCTGCTGACTGAGGCAAACTATAGAAAAGTTCACCCCCCAAATAAAAGATACCCAACCTGGCTATCTTTGGTTGTGTGATGGGGCCCCCATAATTAAAATTTTAGGACTCACCCTCTTTTTGCAGATCAAAAAATCCCCTTATTTGGATAAGCAGGGTGTATCACTGTTTATTGGGTGAGCAAAACCAACCTTAATAAATGGTGATTTTTCAGATTAAAACACAGGCTGCGACTATTTATTGAATGAGCAAAAAAAAAAAAAAGACTGCCTTGACAAAATTTTTTGGATTAACAGGGTGTGTCACTGTTTATTGGGTGAACAAAAAAAAACAAAAAACCCTTAATGGCTAAGGCCCCACGTAGTGAGCTGCAGCCAAAAAACGCTGCGGAAAAGACTGTGGCGGAAACACATTGGTTTTTTTTCCGCAATGTTTTTCACAGAAAGTCAACAGAGTTTTCCTCTGCGGACTTTCTGCCTCTACCTATATGGAAAATGGCAGCATGCTGGCTCATGGCACAGATATTCTCCTTCACTCCTATCTATGATTTTTAACACTATCTGCCTGTAATTGATTAAATCTGATTAAACTTCTCCTATTCCTATGATACTTGAACTCTATTGTATGTGGACTCTAATCATGGGCATTAGCTCACTGTAATGTACAGCGGAGACCCGGTACAGTAGCTATGGTGGTGGGGAGCAGCCCTGGAGAAGTTGTGCTACTTTGGGGGGGGGAATCACAATCAACAATGCCCGCAATCAGGGTGGACTCTGATTGTGGGTATTAACTCCAGGTCTCTGCTGTACATCTATGGTAGCCACTCTGCAGCAGAACGGCCGCCATCTTTAAGGACCCGGCATCCGCCGTAATCGCACAGCAGATGTCGGGAAGGGGTTAAACTAGCTAGGGCTTATTTTTGGAGTAGGGCTTATATTTCAAGCCTACTCCAAAAAACCTGGAAAATCTATCTAGGACTTATTTTCGGGGTAGGGCTTATTTTTGGATAAACATGGTAAACTGGATCTTCTTTCTGCTCACAGCATCTTATATACTGTGTGTGACATCAGCATTGCAAGGTGTCCACCTACCACTGACTATTGGCTGAGATCCTATCAGGTGATATCAGGTGACGCCAGGTTGTAACAGATACCTGTCTCTTCTGTATTTTCATAATGCAATGCATGTCATGGTGGCCATTTTAGTTCTTCCAAGACTTATTGCAAATGGTTCAGTTTCATTAAAAACCAAACAATTTAGAATATTCAAGCCAAACCCAAATCGGAACAAATTGGTTCGCCCATCTCTACTGATAGCATATTGCTAAGAGGTGTCAGCACTTTCTGATAAGTGAAGGTCCAACTGCTGGGATTAACCGGAGAATAAAGGCATCAAATCACTACACTAGTGCTACATCCCTTGCAAAGTTTTTCCCTATATCAGTGGTGTAGCCCCTTCATGCTCATGATCACTGGGGTACACATAGTTGTAGCCCACAATCAAAATGTTTTGGTATACCATAACTAATTATGAGTGAGAAAACACCATTAATATTATTAGAGACATAGCCTATAGACAAAACTTGATTTATTAAAGAACACTGTTAAAAGTAAATGGGTTGTCCATTACTGGATATTATGGTCTATCCTTCAGATCAAAGGCCTATCCTTCAGTGGAGGTCCGATCAACTCCTCTCAGCACAATCTGCTTAGCCGGAATCAGTTGCATATATTATATATTGGATTTGCTGCCTTATTGAAGCAAGGATCCAATTTAGGTGTCAGATCCCACTGATGTGATATCCATCCATACCCCTTTAAGCAAAACTTACAATTTTAAGGGCACATAACTTGTGTCTGTTACTGTGCTATCAAAATAAAATGATATGTATCCTTACTGAAAAATATGAACCAGGAATAGCACATGCATGTTGTGACTGCAATGTTTAACATTTGTGTACATGGCTTAAGTAATGGCTATTTGTGGCACAGAAATTCCCACAGGGAGATAGCACACAGATGACTTCTGTAACTCGATGCGTGTCTAAGTGGTACGTGTTCATGTGACTTTGAAAAAATACGATGTGAGAAATATAAAGTAAAAAACAAAAGGTATAGGAGATTACACAGATATTTGGATTTTTAATAGCTGATACAATGCAATGATTTATGGCACATTCATCTGAGGCTGGCGATTGGCTGCAGCAGTGATCTGCGTATATGGCACCTCACTGCTGCAGCCATGTAAACAGATCCTGTTACTGAGGATTAGAGGTTAGTGCTGGAACAGGACAGGTAAGTGTTATTCTCTGCCCTTGGCCAAATGGCTTATTGGTGCCCTCCTGGAACTCAGATGCTTACGTGTATGCCACAGAGCCGTGTCCAGCTATACTCAGAGTACAGATTTGGGTATGTATAATTATTATTATTATTATTAATTATTTATTTAGCTTTAGAGCACCATTAATTTCATGGTGCTTTACATTTTAAAAAGCTTTACAAAATAATAAAAAAACAAGTGTAATAAACTATTGAAGTGACCAACTAGTACAGTCGGAAACAAGACTCTTCCCAATAGGACATTCAATCTATAAGGAAAAGGGGACCTATCTTATGGCAACACATATGATTGCCAGTATATAGGGGCAGGGGCAGGCCTCTCGCATGTGGTACTTAGTAATATAAAAATGTGGATGTTCCTGGATATGTCTTATTTTGGTTTATTCACCTTACAAAAGAAGTCATATTTTATTCATAACATTTTAGATTTTATCTGCATTTTTTTACTTGTTTTCAAGTACATTGCGAATAATAAACAGAAAAATGTTCTCGTACAATCAAATGATTTCTATTTGAGTCTTTTTCGATGGAGTTTACTTGTGTATCTGTCCTTTCTTACAGTACTTGTTTTTTTAAAGCATAAATACAAAGTTAGCGAATGACAGACACAACAAGCATTCTATTATTCATAGATAACCCAGTCTATGCAACGCTACAACATCTGTGCACAAACTACAGACAGTGATGAATTATTTAAAAAATTCAGAAGGAATTCCATTTACCAAGGCTATGACCTAGGATTAGAGACACAGACAAATACATAGACATACGTACTCATATAGCCAGAAAACTCATACACTATAAATAACTGCAAATGATTTGGAAGCATGGACTACAGTGCAGTGTCATTATAGTAATGTGTATGGAAATAAAATAGACTATAGTGTAGGCCGGACAAGTGAGGCACTCTGGCAAGCAAGATTCATGTGTAAACTCAGATGGAAAGGTCTAATGAAGATGTGAAATAGATTTAAAAGCCTGTATTTTATGCTAAAAATATGGAATGTTCTACAAGTACACCTTAAAGGAATTGCATGTCTGCAACTTTTATCTAATGCTTTTGGTAGTTTTTCTTAGGTATGGTATTAAAGGGATTGTTCGACTTTTTTGACTAAGGTTTAAGAGTACTGCTGAAGGGGCCAATAACATAAAAAACTTTACTCACCTCTTCCAGATCTTCTGTTTCCAACAAGAGCAGATCTGGTCTCCTGTTTATGCCTGGTGACACTTTCTTGCACCAAACGGGTCCCTTAAGTCCTGATCCGCTCCTTGCCCATTACATTCTGCAAATGTGAATGTTGCAGGGCAGCGATTGGGGCAGGTCGAGGCAGGGATTCCTCAGCCCAGCTGTTTTAGTAAACTCATGCCAGTTCCCTGGCGTGAGTCAGAATAGCAATCTATGCCAGTTCCTACCTGGCGTAGATTTCCATTCTCGCGCCAGGACCCCCGAAAGATTTATGAAGAGGCCACAACCTCTTCATGAATCTCTCAGTCTTTGTTCCTGTCGGGCCGTTTGTTAAGACTGGGGTACTCGTCATAAATTTTCCCTGTAGAATAATTTGGCTTTCAGCATGTATGTAACATTTTCCAAAAGTGTAATTTTTCAATTTCAAAATCATGAGCTTCAGATATTATTGGGAATGAGAGAGGAATGACTTACTGCTAGACCTGGCGTGTCTCTTGCAGGAGCAAAGGATCAGAAATTCTTAAATCCAAGTGGCCCTATCCTTCTTTCCCTCCACATCAGCTATAGAGAGAGAATCAGGAGACCCCATAGTAGATTACCCACACTAGCTTTAAACTATGATAATATTCTGTGTGTGCTTTTAGCTATATTTGCATGCACACCTTGACCTATATTGAAAATCATAGTTAACTGCATATTGAAATACATCTGTATGCAAAAAAGGATAGGGTAAGTGCTACATTTTATTTCAATGGCAAATGGGGGAGGTATTAAAAAAAACATATAAATAAAATATTAAATTACCGTATTTTTCGGACTATAAGATGCACTTTTTCCCCAGAAATTTGGGAGGAAAATCAGGGTGCGTCTTATAGTCCGAATGTGGGTGTTGGGGGGGGCGGAGGAGCGGGGTTGCGGTATCTCCCCACTCCTGCCACCACTGGCTTCCTGTAGCGGGGCTTCCTGCAGCAGGAGGAGTAGGACGATGTGCGGGCCCTTGGCTTAGGGGAGATTGTGTCCTAGCGAATGCATCCCTGTACAGCGCCAGGGCCACCTGTCAATGTGACCTTGCTGCTGTTGCAAAACTACAACTCTCATACAGTGGGGAAAAAAAGGAATTTAGTCAGCCACCAATTGTGCAAGTTCTCCCACTTAAAAAGATGAGAGAGGCCTGTAATTGTCATCATAGGTAGACCTCAACTATGAGAGACAAAATGAGAAAACAAATCCAGAAAATCACATTGTCTGATTTTTAAAGAATTTATTTGCAAATTATGGTGAAAAATAAGTATTTGGTCACCCACAAACAAGCAAGATTTCTGGCTCTCACAGACCTGTAACTTCTTCTTTAAGAGGCTCCTCTGTCCTCCACTCATTACCTGTAGTAATGGCACCTGTTTGACATTGTTATCAGTATAAAAGACACCTGTCCACAATCTCAAACAGTCACACTCCAAACTTCACTATGGTGAAGACCAAAGAGCTGTGGAAGGACACCAGAAACAAAATTGTAGACCTGCACCAGGCTGGGAAGACTGAATCTGCAATAGGCAAGCAGCTTGGTGTGAAGAAATCAACTGTTGGAGCAATAATTAGAAAATGGAAGACATACAAGACCACTGATAATCTCCCTCCATCAGGGGCTCCACGCAAGATCTCACCCCATGGGGTCAAAATGATCACAAGAACAGTGAGCAAAAATCCCAGAACCACACGGGGGGACCTAGTGAATGACCTGCAGAAAGCTGGGACTAACGTAACAAAGGCTACCGTCAGTAACACACTACGCCACCAGGGACTATGATCCTGCAGTGCCAGACGTGTCCCCCTGCTTAAGCCAGTACATATCAGGGCCCATCTGAAGTTTGCTAGAGAGCATTTGGATGTTCCAGAAGAGTATTGGGAGAATGTCATATGGTCAGATGAAACCAAAGTAGACCTGTTTGGTAGAAACACAACTCGTCGTGTTTGGAGGAGAGTGAATGCTGAGTTGCATCCAAAGAACACCATACCTACTGTGAAACATGGGGGTGGCAACATCGTGCTTTGGGACTGTTTCTCTGCAAAGAGACCAAGATGACTGATCCGTGTACATGAAAGAATGAATGGCCATGTACCGTGAGATTTTGAGTGCAAACCTCCTTCCATCAGCAAGGGCATTGAAGATGAAATGTGACTGGGTCTTTCAGCATGACAATGATCCCAAGCACACCACCAGGGAAACAAAGGAGCGGTTTCGTAAGAAGCATTTCAAGGTCCTGGAGTGTCCTAGCCAGTCTCCAGATCTCAACCCCATAGAAAACATTTGGAGGGAGTTGAAAGTCCTTGTTGCCCAGCGACAGCCCCAAAACATCACTGCTATAGAGGAGATCTGCATGGAGGAATGGGCCAACATACCAGCAACAGTGTGTGCCAACCTTGTGAAGACTTAGGCAGGGTTCACACTAGCGTTGGAGTCCATTATGAAGGTGTCCGTTAAAAAAAAAAAAAAAACGGACACCTATCATAACGGACACTACCTGATGTTAGCATCAGGTAGTGTCCGTTTTTTAAAGAGGACCTTTCATGTCACATACCGCTAGAAAGCCGACAGCGCGCTGAATTCAGCGCACTGCCGGCTTTCCCGGTATGTGCCCTGGGGCTGGAGATATCGGTGGTGTAAGTTAACATGTTTTACTGTTTGAAGGGTGCTGCGAGGAACTCCCTCCCTGACACTTCTCGTTCGTCCATAGCGCTGTACTGAGGGGGCGTTCCACACAGCTCAGCCAGGCAGTAAGGAACGCCCCCTCTGACAGTACAGGGATATAGACCAGTACAGAGAGAGGGGGCATTCCTTACAGCCCAGCGATGACGCTCAGCTGTGAGGAACGTCCCCTCAGTACAGCGCTATGGACGAACGAGAAGTGTCAGGGAGGGAGTTCCTCTGACAGTACAGCACTATAGACGAGAACAGAGAGAGGGGGCGTTCCTCACAGCCCAGCGATGACGCTCAAGCTGTGAGGAACGCCCCCTCAGTACAAGTCTCTGAACGAAGAGAAGTGTCAGGGAGGGAGTTCCTCGCAGCATCCTTCAAACAGTAAAACATGTAACTTACACCGCCGATATCTCCAGCCCCGGGGCACATACCGGGAAAGCCGGTATGAAAAACCGCATGTGCCTGAGGACACGAAATGTCCTCTTTAACACTGTTAGTTTTTTTTTTTTTTGTTTGTTTCTCCTTTCTGAGCATGCGCAGGGAAAGTAAACGGACATAAAATAACGGACAGTAACTGATGGCTATCAGTTACTGTCCGTTATAAGTCCGTTACCCATAGACTTCAATGTTAAAAAAATAACGGACACTTGCTGTCCGTCAAGAATCCGTTTTTTTCAAACGGACAAAAAGTCCTTCATGTAGGATTTTTTGTCCGCAAAAAAATAACAGACTTCTGACGGATTGGGTGTAAACGTACACTAACGGACGCTAACGGACACTAACGGACACAATATAAAAACCCATTGAAATGAATGGAAATTTTAACGGATTTCTGACGGTTCAACTAGTGTCCGTTGCTAAAATCTTGTAACGGACAATAGCAACGGACACTACTGACGGACACCAACGGTAGTGTGTACGCTCCCTTACAGAAAACGTTTGACCTCTATCATTTCCAACAAAGGATATATAACAAAGTATTGAGATGAACTTTTGTTATTGATCAAATACATATTTTCCACCATAATTTGCAAATAAATTCTTTAAAAATCAGACAATGTGATTTTCTGGATTTGTTTTCTCATTTTGTCTCTCATAGTTGAGGTCTACCTATGATGACAATTACAGGCCGGCCTCATCTTTTTAAGTGGGAGAACTTGCACAATTGGTGGCTGACTAAATCCTTTTTTTCCCCACTGTATATTAAATATGTTACCATTTTTTGCTTCAAATTTTTTTCCCCTGTTTTCCTCCTCTAAAACCTAGGTCCAGTGTGTCTTATAGTCTGAAAAATATGGTACTAAATTTTATTTTAGATAATAAATTATAAAATATAATTAAAATAATTTATAAGCCCCCTACACCCAGTAATTTTGGTACATGACTTATTGCCCTTCAGGCACTTTAATATGGGCAGTAAGAGTGTTACTTCGGCTTTTAGCTTTGCTGCATGCTCTTGATAAAGGGGAAGTGTAAAGGAGCAGCACCTGGTTAGTCTGAACAGGGCTCGCAGGATCTTTGGGATCTGTGCCTCTGTTGAAAACCCTAATACATGTGGTAGCAGCTACACTATAGAAGCAATTATAGGGAGCGCTGTTATATATACCAATGGACATAGGGTTTCTCATTTATTATACATACAAAGTTAAAAACCAGTACCTGTGGTAGTATCCCCACTGTGGAAACTAACACAGGAGGCGCTGTTGTCTATATACACCACAGGACATGGGGTTTTTCTTGTATTACCCGCATAAAGATATATAGCCTTGAATACTTATAGGCTTATCCATTTAGATCAGTCAGTCATTAGTGGTGATCTTATAGAACCAGCAGGGAGTGATTCCTAGAGAGTCCTCTAAATTAGACTGCCTTAGTCCTCTAAATTGTTTTTTTTTATATTGTTTTTTGGTAGAGGAATTGCCATTTTACTATAGTCTATGAAAAGCTAATTCTTAGTGTTTTCATTAATTTTGTTTATTTTTTCCTCCACAATAAGCAGTCACTAGTATAAGGATGCATAACGTATATATATATGAAGAAGAACCTACATTTTTTATTATACTCATAATAATGCTACAAAGGTAGAAAGCTGCAAAAATAGTTGCAGAATAATGAGAGCGCTGTAGAAAAGATTTGATATTAGTAAAAATAACACTGATACTGTACATTTGTAAATTACTTTGGGGTCTCCTCTGTCCACATGATTTGGACTCCATCAAGTACTTCTATCGTAAACATTCATCACAATTTTATAGTTTTACCTTTTTTTTATTTTTATTTATCTGGTTCTCAGTGAAACCATAAATTGGGATGTGGATGTGGATGTGGCTGTGGATGGATCAACAATTTGCTATCATTCGCTCCAAGTATAATTAGTTCTTTTTGAAAAGTTCAGAAGAAAGTGTAAGTAATGATGGAGGAAGGGTCAGATGACTGATAATTAGGTATTGTATGGAGACCTTCCTATTCCAGGTTAAAGCCATCACACTGTTAATTATACCAATATACAAATGATAAGGACATAATGGCCTTTTCACATCCGTTATGATAACTGGAATAACACTGGTCTAAGATTGATAATAATAATGTGTCTTTCTGATAGCTTGACATCTTTTCAAATGATACCTGGCAGAAGCTTCTCTTTTCGCGTATACTATATTTATGCAAATTTTTACACAAAGTTTCTGTTTATATATATCTAGAATACATCCATTGTGCAATATAATTCAAGGGCCACAACACAAAAGTACCAGTCACTCATATTTAATAGGTATTTATAAGGAAATATCAATTTTCTCCAAGTCTTTTCAATAGCCATCAACATGAATTAGATGTAAAGAGATCTTAAGACTTTGTACTGCCCACTAGCTGGTAATGTTACCTTAAACATATAGAATAGTTTTATACATATTCACAAACTGCCCACTTTGGGGGTTAATTTTACCCAAACTTTGTCATTTTGTTGTTGGCCATGCCCCTCCCCAACTATTTCCCAAGAGTATTGACAACAATGACTATATGTTTATATATATTGTGACAGCTTGGGGAATTAAACTCAAAATGGCGGCTTCTCCTGGTCCGGACAGCGGTGGTTCATGGTACTGGGTGCCGGAAAGATAGCTTTCAGACGGTCCAAGTGTAAATAAAAATGGCTTTATTCAGCTTAACTGCAACACAGCAAAACAACAAAAAAACCTAGACCACAGTTAGGGTCCTAACTCACTCCTTGAGCCCCTAACTGTCCTGACTATTGCTCAGCTCCAGCAACAGTCCTCCGTGGACCCCAGCCCTTCTGGGACAGAGCCTATCTCTCTGTCCTAGCTGGTCCACTCCTATGGACCCCAGCCCTTCTGGGACAGAGCCTCTCTCTCTGTCCTAGCTGGTCCACCACTTCCTGCTTCCTGCAGGACACTCCAGCCCTCCTGGAGTTACGTGCCACCACCCAAAGGCGTGGCTGAGAGCCGTTTCTGGCCTGGCCTGGGTCGCTCAACAGCGCCCTCTGGCTCACATACTTACAATATATATATATATATATATATATATATATATACACAGTATACAGTGCCTTGCGAAAGTATTTGGCCCCCTTGAACTTTTCAACCTTTTGCCACATTTCAGGCTTCAAACATAAGGATATAAAATTTTAATTTTTTGGTGAAGAATCAACAAGTGGGACACAATTGTGAAGTGGAACGAGGTCAGTGAGGATCTCTGAATGATCCAATGTTGTTCTAAATGACTGATGATGATAAATATAATCCACCTGTGTGTAATCAAGTCTCCGTATAAATGCAACTGCTTTATGATAGTCTCAGGGTTCTGTTTAAAGCGCAGAGAGCATCATGAAGACCAAGGAACACACCAGGCAGGTCCGTGATACTGTTGTGGAGAAGTTTAAAGCCGGATTTGGATACAAAAAGATTTCCCAAACTTTAAACATCCCAAGGAGCACTGTGCAAGTGATCATATTGAAATGGAAGGAGTATCAGACCACTGCAAATCTACCAAGACCCGGCCGTCCCTCTAAACTTTCATCTCAAACAAGGGGAAGACTGATCAGAGATGCAGCCAAGAGGCCCATGATCACTCTGGATGAACTGCAGAGATCTACAGCTGAGGTGGGAGAGCCTGTCCATAGGACAACAATCAGTCGTACACTGCACAAATCTGGCCTTTATGGAAGAGTGGAAAGAAGAAAGTCATTTCTCAAACATATCCATAAAAAGTCTCTTTAAAGTTTGCCACAAGCCACCTGGGAGACACACCAAACATGTGGAAGAAGGTGCTCTGGTCAGATGAAACCAAAATCGAACTTTTTGGCCACAATGCAAAACGATATGTTTGGCCTAAAAGCAACACAGCTCATCACCCTGAACACACCATCCCCACTGTCAAACATGGTGGTGGCAGCATCATGGTTTGGGCCTGCTTTTCTTCAGTAGGGACAGGGAAGATGATTAAAATTGATGGGAAGATGGATGGAGCCAAATACAGGACCATTCTGGAAGAAAACCTGTTGGAATCTGCAAAAGACCTGAGACTGGGACGGAGATTTATCTTCCAACAAGACAATGATCCCAAACATAAAGCAAAATCTACAATGGAATGGTTCACAAATAAACGTATCCAGGTGTTAGAATGGCCAAGTCAAAGTCCAGACCTGAATCCAATCGAGAATCTGTGGAAAGAGCTGAAAACTGCTGTTCACAAACGCTCTCCATCCAACCTCACTGAGCTCGAGCTGTTTTCCAAGGAAGAATGGGCAAGAATTTCAGTCTCTCGATGTGCAAAACTGATAGAGACATACCCCAAGCGACTTGCTGCTGTAATGGCAGCAAAAGGTGGCACTACAAAGTATTAACTTAAGGGGACCGAATAATTTGGCACGTCCCAATTTTCAGTTTTTTATTTTTTACAAAAGTTTAAAATATCCAATAAATTTCGTCCCACGTCATGATTGTGTCCCACTTCTTGTTGATTCTTCACCAAAAAATTAAAATTTTATTTCCTTATGTTTGAAGCCTGAAATGTGGCAAAAGTTTGAAAAGTTCAAGGGGACCGAATACTTTTTCAAGGCACTATATATATATATATATATATATATATATATATATATATAGTAGGGATCAGTTCACACAGTGGGGGCGGCAATGACCATGTTCACACACGGCAGGTTTTTCTCAAACTGTGATGGTGCTTTATTTAGCAAAATAAACACAAAACAAAGTGTCCAGACAGAACAAAAATACCTAGGCCTGTCTGGCCGCTGGCTAACACTTCACATACCTGTCTAGTCTCATGCAGGTACAAAATGAAAATAGAAGCAAAACACACTTGCTTAGTGCCAACTTCACACATTAAGAGTGGTGTTGTCCTCACCACTTCCAGCATCTCAGAGCTCCCTTTTATCAGGCTTCCTTCCCAATAAACACAACACAGGAAGGCGCACTTGGGAGTACCTGGGGTTAGGGACAAAAACCCGTAGCGGACTAAGGGTGTGGACTGGAGAGCACCCACTACCAAACCTGCCCTCCAGTCCAAAAAAACCAGCCCATGTAACAACAAACAAAACCCTAGCAGACTATGGTCTGCTAAGCAATCCAAAACTCGGTTTTCCTTCATCTCACCTGTCTGAGAAAACCAGGCGAGATATACACCCCGTCCACTATTCTGCCGTACACCTTACCACAATATATATATACTCACATGGACAAAATTGTTGGTACCCCTCGTTTAAGTATCATTGACAGTTGCAGGAATCGTTTGATTGCAGTGATTGCCTCAAAAGGTTGTGCAACAAAATATTAAGTTAAGGGAACCATCATTTCTGTCCAGGCCTGTTTCATGAGTTTTCTTTTTAAAAAAAATTCTGTTGAAGCATGGTTGAAAAGCAATGTCTGACTTTCATTTGTTCATTCTCATTGAATTTTTATATATTATTACTTTTGTCAGATTCAAGTTATTTCTGTGACCATTGTGGGTTTTTCTTTCATTAAACGAGGGGTACCAACAATTTTGTCCATGTGTGCAGGGGCGTAACTATCGGGGTAGCTGCGGTGAGCGGCTGCCACAGGGCCCGGGAGCCCCCATTAGGGGCCCCGAAGCCCTGTGGCAGATGCTACTGCGAACCCCACAAACCAGTAACGATCGCGGTCGCAGGGGGTGCGACCGCGAACGGACCCGGCCAGCTGGACCATTATGATAGCGGTCGGGGAAAGCCTGGTTCCCCGACCGCTATACATACTGTTATTGGAAAGGGACCCTGGCATATTGCAGGCCCCTTTCCAATAGATGGCAGCCCAGGGGAGGTGACTGAAAATAATAAATACATATTCTCACCTCTCCTGGGCACAGCGTTCTCTCCGGCGCTCCTCCATCATCTGAGGCCTGTGATTAGGCCCCAGCGGTCACATGGGGCGCGGCCGCGTAATGACGTCAGTGCGCCCCCATGTGACCGCTGAGGCCCAATCACAGGCCTCGGCAGCGACGTCGGAAGAGGGCCTGAAGACGCTGAAGATGGCAGGATGGAGCGAGGATGCCAAGGAAAGGTAAGGCAAGGTGAGTATGATTGTTTGTTATTTTTAATCACCTTCCCTGGGTCTCCGATTATTATACCCTGGGGTCTGTATAATAGTATAACAGTATAATATGCTCTCCAGAGCCCCCCCAGTATAATGCTCCACAGTGGCCCCGCACAGTTTAATATACTGGGGGGCCCCTCTGGAGAGCATATTATACTGTGTGGGGAAACCGTGGAGCATTATACTGGGGGGGCTCTGGAGAGCATATTATACTGTGTGGGGCCACTGTGGAGAATTATACTGGGGAGGGGGCCCTCTGGAGAACATATTATATTCTGTGGGTCCTCTATGGAGTATTATAAAGTGGGGGGCTCTGGAGAGCATGTTATATTCTGTGGGGCCACTTTGGAGCATTATACTGGGGGGCCCCTCTGGAGAGCATATTATACTGTGTGGGGCCACTGTGGAGCATTATACTGGGGGGCCCCTCTGGAGAGCATAATGCTCCAAAGTGGCCCCACATAATATAACATTATCTCCAGAGCCCCCCCCCCCACATTATAATTTTCCACAGAGGCCCCACAGAATTTAACATGCTATCCAGAGGGCCCCTTCCCCAGTATAATGTTCCACAGTGGCCCCACACAGTATAATATGCTATCCACAGGGGCTGTACAGTGCTATTATTATATTATATTCTGGGGTCTCTTCAGACCCCAGAGTATAATAATCGAAGGCCTGGGGGAGGTAAGGGAAAATAACAAACAGTTATACGCACCTTGTTCTTACCTCTTCTGGGCCTCCTCGCGCTGCTCCGCTATCCCCGCCGGCGCTGGCTTCTTCTTCTCTGTGGCTGACGTCACGCGTTGTGGACGTCACCGCTGAGGCTTGTGATTGGGCCTCAGCGATTACGTGAGGCACGTTGTCAGCACGCCCCACGTGATCGCTAAGGCTGAGGCCTGGCCTCAGCGGTGATGTCCGGAACGCCAGAAGATGACGTCGGACGCCAAGGACAGGTGAGTAAAAATGTTTATTTTTACTCACCACGGAAAGGGGCCCTGCGGTCCCTTTCTGTTATTGATTTGTCCGGGCCTGACTCCGGGATCCGGAGTCATCAGGTTCCGGATCCCTGGGGCCCCTTTGGGGACGGGGCCCTGGGCAATTGCCCAGTTTGCCCCCCCCTAACGCCGGCCCTGTGAAGCGGAGGGGGGCTGTTAGGAGCTATAATACTGTGGGTGGGCCACTGTAGAGCATATAATACTGGGTGGGGGCCACTGTAGAGCATATAACACTGGGTGGGGGCCACTGTAGAGCATATAACACTGGGTGGGGGCCACTGTAGAGCATATAACACTGGGTGGGGGCCACTGTAGAGCATATAATACTGGGTGGGGGCCACTGAAGAGCATATAATACTGGGCGGGGGCCACTGTAGAGCATATAATACTGTGTTGGGGCCACTGTAGAGCATATAATACTGAGTGGGGGTCACTGTAGAGCATATAATACTGGGTGGGGGCCACTGAAGAGCATATAATACTGGGTGGGGGCCACTGTAGAGCATATAATACTGGGTGGGGGCCACTGTAGAGCATATAATACTATCTGGGGCCACTGTTGAGCATATTTTACTGTTTGGGGACCCGTAACCGGTTTGGGGGGGGGCCCCATGTCAAATGTTCGCCTTGGGGCCCAGCCATTCCTAGTTACGCCACTGCATGTGTGTATACAGTCATGGCCAAAAGTTTTGAGAATGACACAAATATTATATTTTCACATGATCTGCTGCCCTCTGGTTTTTATGTGTGTTTGTCATATGTTTTTATCACATACAGAAATATAATTGCATTCATATTATGAGTAACAGAAGCTTATATTGACAGTTAGAATGAGTTAATGCAGCAAGTCAATATTTGCAGTGTTGACCCTTCTTCTTCAGGACCTTTGCAATTCTCCCTGGCATGCTCTCAATCAACTTCTGGACCAAATCCTGACTGATAGCAGTCCATTCTTGCAGAATCAATGCTTTAATTTTGTCTGAATTTGTTGGTTTTTGTTTGTCCACCCGTCTCTTGATGATTGACCACAAGTTCTCAATGGGATTAAGATCTGGGGAGTTTCCAGGCCATGGACCCAAAATCTCTATGTTTTGTTCCCTGAGCCATTTAGTTATCACCTTTGCTTTATGGCAAGGTGCTCCATCATGCTGGAAAAGGCATTGTTGAGCGCCAAACTGCTCTTGGACGGTTGGGAGAAGTTGCTCTTGGAGGACATTCTGGTACCATTCTTTATTCATGGCTGTGTTTTTAGGCAAGACTGTGAGAGAGCCGATTCCCTTGGCTGAGAAGCAACCCCACACATGAATGGTTTCAGGATGCTTTACAGTTGGCATGAGACAAGACTGGTGGTAGCGCTCACCTCTTCTTCTCCGAATAAGCTGTTTTCCAGATGTTCCAAACAATCGAAAAGGGGATTCATCAGAGAAAATGACTTTACCCCAGTCCTCAGCAGTCCACTCCCTGTACCTTTTGCAGAATATCAGTCTGTCCCTGATGTTTTTTCTGGAGAGAAGTGGCTTCTTTGCTGCCCTCCTTGAGACCAGGCCTTGCTCCAAGAGTCTCCGCCTCACAGTGCGTGCAGATGCACTCACACCTGCCTGCTGCCATTCCTCAGCAAGCTCTGCACTGCTGGTAACCCGATCCCGCAGCTGAAACACTTTTAAGAGACGGTCCTGCCGCTTGCTGGTCTTTCTTGGGCGCCCTGGAGCCTTTTTGGCACCAATGGAACCTCTCTCCTTGAAGTTCTTGATGATGCGATAGATTGTTGACTGAGGTGCAATCTTTCTAGCAGCAATACTCTTCCCAGTTAGGCCATTTTTGTGCAGTGCAATGATGACTGCACGTGTTTCTTTAGAGATAACCATGGTTAACAGAAGAGAAACAATGATGGCAAGCACCAGCCTCCTTTTAAAGTGTCCAGTGGTGTCATTCTTACTTAATCATGACAGATTGATCTCCAGCCCTGTCCTCATCAACACCCACACCTGTGTTAATGGAGCAATCACTGAAACGATGTTAGGTGGTCCTTTTAAGGCAGGGCTGCAATGATGTTGAAATGTGTTTTGGGGGATAAAGTTCATTTTCTAGGCAAATATTGACTTTGCAAGTAATTGCTGTTAAGCTGATCACTCTTTATAACATTCTGGAGTATATGCAAATTGCCATTAGAAAAACTGAAGCAGTAGACTGTAAAAATTAATATTTGTATCATTCTCAAAACTTTTGGCCATGACTATATATTGTATATGTAAATGCATCCACCCTTAATTTAGCTCTACCTTGATGAAGGACTCCAATTTTTCACAAAATCAACTTAATATTGGGATTTACTAGGCTGCTGTAATCATCACATTCATTGGGAGTCTGAGCATACACAGATTTAGGATAGATAGCATATCATTTTGTGATATATTGAAAAAAAAAAAGCAGCTCATTCCCTGATACTATATCTGGAAATGTCTAACCAGGTGGAAAGGTAAGGAAGGAAACTTCTGTACATATAAGCAGCAGTGTAGCTGGTCTAGCATCTGTTCTTTGGTGTGAGCATAAAAGTGAAAACCTGCTGCAGACTGTAAGAGAACTGTGAGAGAAAACAATATTCACTACAAAAAAGGCCAAAATTAAACACATTTGCCAACCATCTTTAACTTACAGCCCATAAAAAGGAAGCAGTAATTTTCCTATACACTGGTCAGTTCTGCAGATTCACACCCACTGGGCTGGTTATTGGAAGAACTAGGTTTGCTTGCAGCACTTCATCAGTATGGTGTTGTTTTCAATGCAGAGAGGAAGATAAGTTGCACCATTGTTCTGGCACTCTGCATTAGATTTGTGGAACTATGTTTTTTTCTTTGCCAAATATACATAGCTATAACTATTTTAGCTTCATGTTAAATATGTACTAGTCAACCATTCTTCATGAAATTAAATCCCATGTGTGGCAATTTTTTTTTTATTAGTTAATACCAGATGGTGAAATAAATCACTTTTTTATAAACTGTTTTTATTTTCAGATTGTAGTTTTTTTAGTCTGTTTTCTGTACATGATTTTAGGTGCCGCCATCTTGCCTGAGCTTCTCTCGTTCTCTGTTAACAACATTAGGTGGTATGCTTTGCAGCAGTTTCATGGGCATAGGCAGCAATAGTCTGGAGCTGACTGTCTACATGAGTCAGACATGTTCTATATGGGGAGTAGATAAGCTTTGACATCATCTATTGTCAGTAGTGGATGCAATGATTGGTCAGTGATGTTATCTATAAAGGTGTTATATTCTATTGTAATCCTCAGTGATGTAAATAAGGTCACAGCTGCAAAGAAAACCTCTGCAGAATTGGCAAGTGTCAATTAGGCTTAATGAAAATAGTGAAAATTGCAACATTTAGTACCTTCTTTATAGATAGTGAATTAGAAAATAATGAAAAAAAACACCAAGAATTCTTACAAAAATATGTTTAACATGAAACCTGATTTAAAAATAGTACATTATCTTGTGACACATTCCCTTTAAAAACTTTCACTCCAGTGCCATCTACTGAGCCCCCATGCTGCCCATTACATGTCTTGTATTATAAATAAAAACAAGCACATTTAGGATTAATGTCCTGTTAAACACTGTAACTTATTGCCTTTATACACTGTGGAATTACCAGAACTATAATCCAATTCAATGCTATACTTTTGGCACCAGTTTGTACAAGGCTACTACTTTATAGAGGGAGAAGTGCATGATGTGGTCCATCTGTGTAAGAATGCTCAAGAACACTCAATAATAAATGCATTAAATGGAATATGGCTTTTTATTATGTTGTTTTAGTAAAGATTTTTATTTTGTACAGCTGAATGTCGGATCTTATTTTAAGTGAAATGAGATATAAAATGTGCTATTTGAGGCATACGTATACTAGACAAGTAATTATACCTAGTTAAGTGTTTGCTTCTTTGGAAAAATGCTAATTGTTTAATCTTCACAAATTGATGTTCTTGAGTTATAATTTGTCTGTTTAAGAAGCACTGGAGATCATTTTCTTCATTTAAAGCGCTAAATCAATCACGATTTTTCATTTACATATGAACTAGCCATTTTTATATCAGCAGTTTACAGCTCACACTTAATATTAATTTCAACAATGAATGAAATGGAAATGTAATTTACTGTTTATAAGGATGAAACCATTTTCACAGTCATGTCTGTATTGTATAGAATATACTAACCTCATTTTACAAATGCCAGCTATTGTAAATGTTAAACCTTTTACATTTCAGCACCAGTTCACTAGCCTAGATTATAGCATTGTATGGGAGCAGTAGCATTGGCCATTGAGTAGAAGAATGACTTCTTGTCAAATGAGGAATAATAGAGGGAATTAAACAAGACTGGTGTATTGTACTCCAGTCTTGATGTCCCCTGTGATGACGGAATATTCACCTGATTCATGATGAGGCCTAGCCCTCGTCATTTATTAGGCCCATTCTCCTCTAGGCCATACACTCATGACCAATTCATAACTGATGTAGATTTCTGTTGTCACTCACACCACAAAAGGTATGAAAATGATGTACGTGAATTTGGCGCAGGTAATGGACCCAAACCTATTCCTTTGCCCCCCTCACTTCGAGAAAAGTGGCGAGGGTGCCATAAAAACACCACTTGTGACTATTTCAATTTTAAGTGGTGTTAAAAAGTTGGAAACCACCAGCTTAAGATGTTTTTACACCAAAATAGTAGCACAGATTCTTAGTGAATCTGCCTTAATGTCTTAAAGGAAGTCTGTCAGGTCCAAAATGCCCCTGAAACCAATAATAGTGCAGTGTAGGGACCTTTAATAGCAGCAGAAAAATACCTTTGTGGAATCCGATAGAGAAATGCAGGGATAAGAGATAAGGGGGTGATATTCCAGAGGAGAGCCAGAACACTTGTCACTGTCTGTAGGTAAACCTGTCAAATCAAGCCCCACCCTCAATGCACTTGCAGGCTTATTTACTTATCCATAAAGAGATGAATATCTATACAGTGCTTGATCAGTTTGTGGCCACAAGGATAAGGCTTCTGCACTGCATTATTATTGGTTTGGGAGACATTTTGGACCTGACAGATTCCGTGGGGACTAAATTAAAAGTGGTAATTTACAATTATTTATTACTTCATCACCATCTGATATTTGGAACATATCACAAGAACTAAGATCACAAGTGCCCAGTGTGAAAGGAGCAATTGCATGACCCCTGTTTTTGTCGTTGTTATGGAATATGAAGAGATAATTGAGTACAGTACTCTATCAGCCCCTTAGATGTGAATAGAATCATGGTCACACATACATGTACATCTCCATTCACACAGGAGTGTCCAGTTTTGCGAGCAGTGGAAAGCCCAGTGGTTAGACCACCAGTTATTATGAGAAAACCCCTTTAAATAGAGCCTGATTTACTAATGCTGTTTAAAAGTGCAAAGTTAGAGTAGTCAGCCCTAAAATGTACCATATTTATCATAGTGTTTGAAGCTGGATGATAAATTAGTTGCCTTATAGACTTTCCAGTCTACATGTACACCCCCTATTAGTTGACTGAGTTTATGCAAGAAAAATTTGTCAAAATTGTTGGCACATGTTCGGTGAATCGCGACTTAGACCATACTCACTCACCAAAAAGTCTTTCCTTTTCCCTGTGAAGCCATGGCCCTGTTCCGTACAAGTTGTAAAATTTTCTAAAAAGTGACTAAAACACAATAAATTTGGTACAAGGCATGCTAGACATATAAAAATGAATTTACAAGTGCTACTTTGGGCATTTCTTCAGATGCAAGTGTCTTGACTCCTATCCTAACTCATCATCCCTCCACTACTTGTAACTGCCCCTTTCATTCTTGTGCTTCCAATCCATTAGGAAATCTTGCTTCTACACATTTCCTTTGAATTTTGCTCAGGTGGAATCATAGCCAACTGTACTGTGCTCTCAACAGCATTCAGAGACAGTGTGCAGTTGCAACATTCTCGATTTTGTGGGAAATTGGTGTATTCAACCAAATTCAGGCAGAGGTAGGGGTTGGTATCTGTGTGTGCGTGTGTGTGTGTGCGCATGGTGTGTGTTCCAATTAGCAATGGGTGACCCTGCTTATTATAACCTTTCATATTCACAATGTAAAACAGTATATTTCTATGTCAAGAATGCTTCGTACTCGCCACAGAACTAAAGTTAAACATATCATGTTCTTGTTCAATATGTATGTACTGAAGTTACTGAGAAATGCAGTTGGCTTGTTTAAAATTCAATTAAACATTTTTTTCTTCTGTTCTAATTAAATAATCAGATTTGCAGATGTTACATTCCCTTCTGCCAATGTTTCAGGCATATATAACATTTATTTTACATGTATAACTACATAAGTAGACAAGTAATAAGGCGTAAATATAAAATGTTTGTTTTGAGTGCACTACAATATCAATGAAGAAGAATATGAAATAGAATTTGAAACGCAATGGGGAGTCATACTGTATTTACTACGCACTTTAGACAGTTATGCACCAATTGCCACCATTTCAACCCTGCATAGATAAAATAGCACGGCTAAAAGATGTAAAATTTATGAAAAGCTTTGACGCATAGTAGAGGTGTCATAAAAAAAGGTAAGTTAGTCTGTATTTATTATGCCAAGTACCATTTTGATAAAGTTGGTACCATTTTTACCATTAAGTTATTGCATTTATTGATAGAGATTTTCCCACCCTTAACTTAGCTCTATTTTGGCTAAGGACTCAAATTTCTCAGGAAACCAATTCGACACAATAGAATAGTGCAACATGCTAAAAAAATCCTTGAAAGGCTGTAATTTACAACACAACTACACATAAACACACATGAAGTAGATCATTTGTGTTATGATATTTTTGCACTTTTTGATAGCATATTGTGACACATTTCTGGACATAAACCTGGAGCGAATGAAAGCAAGGACACATCTGTACATTGTATCATAACACTTCACTTGCAATGGGGACAATTTATTAAGACTGGTGTTTCATATGCCAGTCTTAATAGAGGCTGGCACGAGGCGTGCCTGAATTATTAAGAGATTCCTGCCTCTTAATGAATCAGGTGTATGCCTGCGAGCCAGAGTGAATGTCTATGGCAGTCAGGAACTGGTGTACAATTCTTGTATACCTCATGCCAAAAATATATTAAATATGTTGGACCAAGGAGTCTCCAGTCCTTCCCATGTACCCACATTATCATAATCTACGCCAGATAACTGGCATAAATGCACTGATAAATTCCCAGTGTGTCAAGGCTTTTCAATCAGAAAATGTAAGGAATGGTCAAAGGTTCTCTAGAATTGTAATAAAATAAAAACTTCCATGGCACAATGTCCTCAACACCACTTCAATGATTTAGTAATCACCAATGTTATGTGCAATTCCACCCCTTACTTTACAGCTAATTCTTAAAGCAAACCTTTCTGTTCAATAAATTGCTGTATCATGCCTGGCTCTTGAGTCTCTGAGAGGCGTCAGATACTCTCAGAACCCATTCTTGGGGAGAATACACAAGCCAAATTTGATTATTGTTTCCTCTTAGGATAAATAATGATGGAGGTTCCTGGCAGCCTGCTTTATCCATAGAGAAAAATACTGATTAAACAATGTTTTTCCGCGCCAAAAAAGCATGGTAATGGAAGGTTGTTGGCTTGCTTAAACATGGATGAGCATAGCATGTCTAAACGTAAATGTGTTGTGGATACTAAGTACATGCTCCAAAATGTAATCGCTGAATTTCTTCTTCTCTGGCATGGTTGAAATTCTCACTATACCAGTAAAATCTCACACTACTAGTCCCCATATTCAATACAGATGTAGGAAGCACCATATGAATGCTTATTCTATTTGTGTAGACTGGTTACCTGGTTACTTTGTATCAAAGCAGTTGCACTAACCAAATAGCATGACATGCCATAGTGTGGAATGAACATTTTGTTTGGCGCCTGCTACATCTGAATGTGGATCAGGTCAAGTGACAGAGGTCTAGTAGTTGTTAGTAAGTCAGGGACCACACTGCACAGTTATAAAGACTCCTTATAACTCCTTAAAGAAGCCCCACGTTGCTTCTTTTTTTTGTTTCAGATTTTGCTGCCTTTTTTTTTTAGCCAAAACCATTAGTGGATTGAGCAGCCGGTATAAGTATAAGAGCTTTCTAGATATTTCCTACTCCTTTTGTAGCCATTCTTGGCTTTGGCGAAAAAAAAAATGCAGCAAAATCTGAAAGAAAAAAGCTGCGTTTCTGCAACGTGGAGCCTCAACCTAAAGTGGATTTGCACTTAAAGGGATTGTATCATTAAAAAAATTGATTTTTAACAGTATGTCGGAATAGCCTTTAGAAAGACTATTCTTCTCCTACCTTTATTTTTCAGGTCCGTGCCGCCGTTTTTGAGTTTTGTCTTCTTTCTTCGTTATGCAAATTAGTTTTCAAAAAGCACAGGGGACGTTCCCCCTGCGCTCAAAGCACTGGCTCTTCATAGGTTTCCAGTGCCGCTTCTCTCTTCTGCTCCTGACACGTCTCCTCCGCTTCACTCCTCTTCTTACACGAGACCACCGCAAATTGGCTGACAGAACAGCCGACTGCACAATGTCAGACAGCAGAGGACTAGGGACAGGTGAGTCATTTTTTTTTCCTGGCTATTCCAGAGTTAGCACCAAACCCTGAACAACCCCTTTAAGGAGCGCTTAAGAGGGTACTTCCATCTTTTGACATAGTATAGTACATACAGCTGATAAGAAGTATTAAAGTTTTACATACTTATATACTTTAGATACATTTTTTCTGGTAGTTTTTAACTTATAGTTACTTACAGTACCATAACTGGTTAAAGCAAATGAAAGTAAAGAGATTAAACTTGCTGACCACATACTGTAGGTGTCCGTAATTATGTGGTAAAAGATAAGACATCTTCAATCAATGTCCAAAGTTTGTTCCTTTGTTATCATAATTCACTGAGATTTTCTGATCAGCTGCAATCAAATGTATCATTTCTGAAAGAGACCTATTAATGAAAAGTTCTGTTCTCTACATCTCTGCAGACTGACTAAATTTAGCTTTTTATGATCATTTCCTTGGCTCTAATAGTATTAGAGAATAAAATAATTAACTGCTGTACTGAACTCACCATCTTGGAAATGCTATATGTCTATATACCAGAAAAAGCAAATCAATACTGTATGTACAATACTGTATGTCATGAGACTAAATATCTGCTTGGCATTGAATAGTGTTTATGTGTGTCAAGAAAACCAAATCCATGCTCATTTCAAACAGACTTTCTAGTCTCACTGGTCAAATAAATGCTATACACCAGTCAAGTAGATTGGTTCCCTGAGAAATTACTCACAAAAAGCAATAAAGCAATTCCCTGTATAGGTCTGCCATACAATTCCACATACAACCTCTCAATAAAAGACTGTGGTTATATAAGGTTGTGCGGACACACCTTGAATAGTCTGCTGTACAGGGAAGGGTTAAACCCCTTCCCTTCTTCACCTGTAGGCAGAATAAGAGTTCGGTGCTATCAAATTGATAGACAATGTGGCATAGTCAGGTTTGTGGGTTATGGTATATAATGTTTTGCACTATATTGGATGATGTGTTCTATACATGCTTATGTCACTTTAAGTAGTGCAGGTCATCACACAGGCAATGTTTTAGCATTTTGTGAAAGCTGGATTGCCTGATGCCTATAGGCAGAACTATGTTGCATGTAAGTTGCACCAAAACAGATATTGTATGTTGCTTTCCTGTGGTGCAACCTGTTAATATCAGGCATTACCCTGGCTACCCAAGACAGCAGATGGTTCAGTATTTAAGGTCTGTTTCTGCACTTCAAAGGGGGTGAGGCAGAGAGATGGTTTATAGGAGGAGGAGGCTAGATCACTGCTGGAACACTACTTGGATAAGGTAACATCTAGTGAGGCTAGATGAGCTTGGAGAGTTGTACAATCTGCTTGCAAGAGGGAGACTGACACTTATGCCGACCAGTGTACATCAGCCATTTTAAGGAATTGGCACACCTGGGAACAACTAACGAGTGGAAATCCGGAACCTGTAAAGACAGATGGTACATCACTGCGACAGCGGAAGCACAGTGTTCGTTTCTGCAATCCATAGACCTCTACAAGTTACACTTCTACATCCCACTGTGAGAATTCATCTTGTGAAAACCACTAGTGTCCGTAAGTCATCAGTACCCTTGACTTTTGGACAACCACCTTGAGTTAAGGACGTATGAGTAGAGTGAGATGACCAGCTTTGAAACATGAAGTCATAATAATCTGCCCGGAGTTCTTTATAATATACAATTTGTCTTTATATGTGGCCACTCAATGCTTGTGAAGTGAATTATATGCTGTTAGGGATTTCACTCACACGTCACAATAATGTATTGAATTTGCAACATGAGAAATTCGAACCTTTAATGAAACACGTGAAAAGGTAGGGAGGACACAACATTAGTATGGGTAGAAGAATTCACCTTTTGTGAAGACTACATGCTCTATGTATCCTTAGGTGTTCTTTTATGCTGGAGGTTCCATTTTCTTTACTATTTTTAATGCTAGCCTAGCTAGAAATTAGGTAATTTTTGGCTGATTCTGGTTATTTTTTTCTCCCACTCATTTGTAGCTGCAACCAGCTTGTGCCAAAAAAACACTTTAAGGCCGGGGCCTCACGTTGTGAACACGCTGCGTTTTCTGGCAAATCCCATCCAAACATTGCAGAAAAAAATCCAAAGCATAAATGATGCGATTTAAAAAATGCTCGCATTTTTGAAAATTGTAGCATGTCAATTATACCTACGGCAATCCTGGCATTTTCCCTATAGGTATAATAGGGATTGAAAATCCACATAGGAAACCTCTGTAGATTTTCTGTGAAAAACGCTGCAGAAAAAAACGTGATATGTTTTGTTTTCTTTTGCGTTTTTTGGCTGTGGCTCACTATGTGGGGCCTTAGTCTAAAGACGGAACAAAGGGAAAAAAATATATAGGACAATGGTTATAGAGCTGTGCCCATAGACATAAGATTGAGTGCTTAACGCACCCCTAGCAAAAATAAGTCTTGAATTTCTCAACAGATTCTAATCTGAAATAATATACAGTTATAATATTAGTGCTCACTCTGCCCATTCCAATGTATGAATACTTAGTAAAAGAAGAGACAATCTTGTTAGGAATTAATGACAATTGACACAATAAGTGCTTCTCTGAAGATCATATTTGACACATTTGCTAGTTTTCTGCTGGATGTAAAGCGTCCACTCATTGTTGTGTTTCCAGTAAATAAAACAAATAGGGCAATGTGAAGGAGATTGATTTTCAAAGGGAATGCATTCACTCAGTGTCTGACCTTGAAACAACATTACTGGAAATGTGCATAAAAGGCTTCAATGTTGACAAACATTCCTTGTAAATATTGAATTAGTTTTGCATATCCTGAGTTGACCAGTGCTGACAGAATTGGCACCTGATGTTTTAAGCCTATGTCTTAATGTTTATTTACAATCTACACTCGAGAAAAAGAAACAAGTAAATCAAATAGCTTCTACATTCATTGCCGAGGAAGTAGTGGTATATACTACAGTCCATATAAGTCTTATGATTGTACAGGCTCAGGGCGAACACAATCCTTATTTCTTTTTAGTAATCATATTAAAAAACAGTACTATAGCGGCAAAATAAAGTTTGAAAAACATAAAAATGAATAATAATAATAATAATAACAATAATAATAGTCCTTTAATAGTCCCACAATGGGGAAATTCAGTGTGTTACAGCAGCAAAGATAAGATAAGATAAGCAGATACAAATACAAATACAACATGTACAGGAATGTTCCAAGGTGAGAGGCATTACATTAATAGCAGACAGACAGATAGGGCGTAGCAGAGGGGGGGGGGGGGATTTAACAGGCAGAGAGATATTTCAGTTCTCTGTGTGTAATGATCTCTGCTTAGGTCAGTGTTGGTTGTACAGCCTAACCGCGGTGGGGAGGAAAGACTTCCGATAGCGCTCCTTCTCACACCTAGGGTGGAGCAGTCGGTCACTGACAGTACTGCTCAGCACGATCACAGTCTCATGCATGGGATGGGACTTCTTCTTCTGCATGGAGCTCACCACGGACAGTATCCTTCTGTCACCCACCACCTGCACTGGGTCCAGTGGGCTCCCCAGGACAGAGCTTGCCTTTCTAATCAGCTTGTCAAGTTTATTTCTGTCCCTGGTTGATATACTGCTCCCCCAGCAGGCCACTCCAAAGAAGATGGCTGATGCCACTACCGAGTTGAAGAAAGTTCTAAGAAGTGCCCCCCGGATTCCAAAGCCTCTCAGTTTCCTAAGCAGGTAGAGCCTGCTGTGGCTCTTCCTGTACAGGGCCTTCATATGATCTGCCCAGTCCAGCTTATTATTAAGGAGCAAACCCAGGTACTTATAGGTGTTCACAATCTCGATGCCCGTCCCCAGGATGTCCACTGGTTTAGGAGGGCTTATGCCTTTGCGGAAGTCCACCACCATCTCCTTGGTCTTCCCTGCGTTAATCTTCAGGTGGCTCCGGTGGCACCAGTCCACAAAATCCTGGTTCAGTTCTCTGTACTCCCTGTCATCATCATCTGTGATGAGACCCACTATTGCAGAGTCGGCAGAATACTTCTGTAGGTAGCAGCTGGATGAGTTGCACCTAAAATCTGCAGTGTACAGTGTGAAGAGGAAAGGGGCGAGAACCGTACCCTGAGGTGCCCCCGTATTACAGATCACGGTACCTGACATACAGTCTTGGGCTCTCACGTATTGAGGTCGATTTGTGAGGTAGTCTAGGATCCAGTTGGAGAGGTGGTGGTCCACTCCAGCAAGGCCCAGCTTGTCCCTCAATAACCTGGGCTGTATGGTGTTAAAAGCACTGGAGAAGTCAAAGAACATTATTCTCACTGTGTTCCCTGGTTTCTCCAGGTGAGACAGAGCCCTGTGCAGAAGGTGGATGATGGCATCATCTACCCCAATGTCCGGCCGATAAGCAAACTGGAGGGGGTCCATAGCGGGGCTCACTAGAGGGCGGAGATGTGTGAGAACCAATCTCTCCAAGATCTTCATCAGGTGGGTTGTCAGTGCTACAGGTCTGTAGTCGTTGAGGTCCATAGGGTGGGGTTTCTTTGGAACTGGTACCACACAAGAAGATTTCCATAATTCAGGGACTATTTCCTGCCTCAGGCTCATATTATACATATATGTAATTATACCACACAGCTGGTCCCCACAAGTTTTAATTAGCCTTGCACTGATGTCATCTGGCCCTGCGGCTTTCCTCGCCTTGATCTTTTTCATCTCCTTCCTCACTTGGGCCCGTGTGAAGGTCAGACTGTGGCCAGATAAAGACGGATTTCTGGATTTACTGGTCTGTTGGGAAGTGGCCGCATGGGGAGAAGTCATTGTGGTGGGGGAAGCTGAAGGACATACTGGGGTGGGAGGAGCTGGTGTGTGATTAAATCTGTTGAAGAATAGGTTTACTTCATTAAGCCAATTAACATCTGCCTCAATCTGGCAGACAGACTGTTTATGACCCGAAATTGACTTAAGCCCCTCCCAGACCCCCCTTATGTCTTTTCTTTCCATTTGCTTTTCTATTTTTTCTTTATAACTGGCTTTTCCCTGCCTGATTTGATGCCTCAGCTCCTTTTGTACTTCCCTCAACCCCTCCTTATCTCTTGTCCTGAATGCCATCTTTTTCTCCTTAAGTAGTGTTTTTATATCAGAGTTAATCCATGGTTTGTTATTGGAGAAGCACCTCACCACTTTTGTGGGTACTGTGTTGTCCACACAAAAATTAATGTAGTCTGTTATGCAGTGTGTGAGTCCTTCTATATCTTCTCCATAAGAATCCTGCAGCACTTCCCATGCGGTTGTGTCAAAACAATCCCTCAGAGCCTCATCACTCTCCTCGGACCATATCCTCACTGTGCGGGTGACAGCTGGTTCTCTACGTACAAGTGGCTTGTACACAGGTCGGAGATGTACTAGGTTGGGATCCGATCTCCCCAGGGGCGGTAGGGCTGATGAGTTATATGCCTCCCTCACGTTGGCAAAGAACAAGTCCAGTGTTTTGTTGTCTCTTGTGTGGCAGGTTACATACTGTGTGAAACTGGGCAGTGTGGATGATGGAGAGGCATGGTTGAAATCACCCGACAGAAGAAAGAGGGCCTGGGGATGTTTTAACTGTAACTGGCTCAGCATGGCTTGTATGACCTTGCAGGCAGTGTCAGCTTTCGCAGAGGGGGGGACATATGCAGCTATCACGATGACATGTGATAGTTCCCTTGGTAGGTAGAAAGGTCTCATGATCATTACAATTAATATATGTCTATAGTTTAGGATATTAAAGGATTACCAGGCTGGGACTTACAGAAATAGTAGAGTGGTACTGCTCTATGCTGTTTCTGTAACTCCCCTAGATGTGAATGAGAGATTGGTGATTGGCACAGGTGAGCTACACTGTTTCCGTAGTTCTACAGTTGTGGAATCAGCGTAGTTAAAGGTGCTATATTGTTTCCATTGCTCCCAGCATAGAGCAGCACCACCTGCTGATTCCTTAAGTCTTACCCTGGTGGTCAAGACCTTTGGCCAGTTATTCTCATGTCAGCCATGATTGGCTGAGATGGGAATAATCCTTTAATGTGACCATGGTAGAAAATGACAAGTTTTATGGAATCCTTTCCCCAAAAAACTATACATCAATCTGCTTAGATCCTCCTGCTCTGTAACACGTTGTCCACATATTATATTGTATGTCCATAGTGACACATTCCCTTTAAGCCAAGTACCAAGTTATAGTTTGTGTGTCCTGCCTGGTGCCACTACTACAAAATAGTATCTGCAGTTGCCACATTCTGGTGAGCCACACAAAAGAGCCCCTGGCTGGAGTACATAGCTTTATTCCATGCTATATAGAGATGTACCAACGATGATGCTAATCAGCATAACAAGCTCCATTGTTCACATAGTACGCCTACACTATTCTAATCTGCCACTCACTTACTTTGCATTGGAGTTGGTAAGGTACCAAGTGAGTATGTAACTCAGTGACCCAGATTTACTAATAGACAGTGCAAACTTTGACAGGCGGTATGAAAATTTGCCAGACGTATCACAGAAGCTGATGCAGGATGATAAATCTTGCTCATATATAGACTGTCTAGTCTAAGTTTATACTATCTTTTAGTTTGTTTACTCTGAACCAGAATTTATTTTCAACAAAATTGTGATGCATTTTTGACAGGTCGGGGCACATTTAAGCCACATCCCCTTCTTTCTGAGAAACCACAGCCATTTGTCTTGCAAGTAGAAAACTTTTAGACCAAACTAGATGCACCACAGTGCATCACCACAATAATAAATCCGGGCCAGTATGTTTTCAGAGTTCAAGACCACCTAGAAAAAAATATAACACAAAATTCACAACATCATCACACCCTCTGGAATGGTTTCATACATGAACGATTACCCTCCTACTTAAGAATTTTATTTTTTTTTTAATTTACAGAAACCTGATTCAAAAAAAGTGGTTGAAACGAAAATAAACCTTCAGCTTATCTTTTTTTCTATTGACTTTGTAGTTGAAAGTTACTTTATTTTCTTATAAGAAGCCATTTTGTAAGGAGAAACATGGATATGTCTGTCTGGGGAAAGGTGCACCCCATCGTCAACACGTGGAGGTGAAGCTATGGAAAAGGACAACACATGGCTTTCACAGCCCACTGGCCACAATCCAGAAATGCAGCAAGACCAGGTGTTAGTTCAACCCCAATTGTACAGACTCAGTTCCAACTCTATGCAGAGCCCATTCATCTCCTCTGGATCCTCCTTTCTGGACAGTTTCCTCCCCTGCCACCATCTTCACAAGGGCAAGCCGTTGCTTCCACTTCTCTTCCTCCTCCTCCACCCTCATTTCATGGGTGTAAGGTAAAGTGCTGACATGCAGTTTTGAAATTAATGAGCCTGGAGGAGCCACATAGGGAGGAGCTGCTTTGCTGTATGCGGCAGCAAGTATCCCGCTGGATGGCTCCTCATCAACTCCATCTGGGCAGCCTTGCATCGACAATGACACTAATATTGTTGCTGCACTGGGACGAATATGTGAGCAGCAGAAGGCCGTGAATGACTATTGCATGAATCAGACCGAAGGGACAATGTTTTACTTCGAGATATGTCGTTGGAGGGAAGTGTGCTGTGGTTTGTACCAAATTTTTTTGATCCGAAACGAACCAATGACCCGAGCCACCTGAACCCAAAACGAATCTTGAAAGGTTTGCCCATCTCTGATAATAATGAAGACACTGTTACACATTTTTAGATTCTTCCTGTATTTTAGTTCTTCTGTCCAGTCACTCATCAGACTATGAGAAGTGAAGGAAACATATTGGGCAGCACACTTTTGAGAGCAACCATACAACTTTTGAAGTCTCTAATGCAAAGGTACTATTAGTTATATTAGAAACCCATTGCCAAGACCCTTCCCAAGACCAAATTGTTCTTTTGGACAATGGAAGAACTAAATTATAGGGAAACTTTGAGCAAATGATATCTTTTTTATGGAGATTTTAATTTTAGACAAGCAGAGTTACACTTTACTATTTGGTTACAGTACTGTTACTTTTATGACTCATGTTATATTAAAAGTAGACAAAGTTTTTTGTTTCCTGCAGACTAGAGTCTAAGCAGATTTTCTTCTTGTTTCAGCCCTCTGTTTCTTAAGATATATTTAGTTATATGGCCAATGAGTCAATTTTATTATAAGGAAAGTATGTCCTTATTGTCAAATATTACATAATGTGCAACTGAATAAAAATCTGTCCCTAATGATAACTAACCGGCTATACTGGCAAAGAGATTATGACATCTTATAGTAAAAAAACAGAAGATAATTAAAATAATATTTCATATTATAATTTTACAAGTGCTTCATTCCAAGAAAATCGTCCTTGTTGATTTAAGAATGTATCTCAATATTCAAGGGGCTATTTACATGTATCTTTCTGCCTGATATTCATCTGTTGAGGGACATGTAAAGATGCACTTTCTTTTCATATACTCATTAGAAATTCAAAGAATGTCGCTGGTGGTTGTGTTATAGCAATTAGTGGAAAGGGAAAGAAAGGCATGTTGCCATAGCAATATCTTTATGATAATCTACAGCATAAATGCTAAAATTAATTTAATACAAGTAGGTATGACTGACACCTAGACACCATAATATTTGTTTTTGTGTAGGAAGTAAAATGATAATAAAGGTAACAATATCCTTATTCCTGTCTCCTTCAATCAGACTTCACTAAGATCCATCATTGTTTTGCTTAAAAACTAAGTCAAAAAAGGAAATGCTGACTTTTAGCATTTTATAAATATAATGGACCACTAAAGTAAAATGCAGTACATTTGTCAATGATAATCTAATACTTAATAAATCTGATATTCGTCTAGCCACATCTCGTTTATGCAGAGTTTGCCACACACACATTGTAGTTTCCTCACTTTTCTATCACCCTCTCTCTCCTGTTTCCCTAAAACTGTCAGTCTGCTGCTACCCCTATTAATGTGCCTGCTGTGCTGCCTATTGCCACCAAATACTGTATTGCAGAAATATAGTACTATATACAGTGGGGAAAAAAAAGTATTTAGTCAGCCACCAATTGTGCAAGTTCTCCCACTTAAAAAGATGAGAGAGGCCTGTAATTGTCATCATAGGTAGACCTCAACTATGAGAGACAAAATGAGAAAACAAATCCAGAAAATCACATTGTCTGATTTTTAAAGAATTTATTTGAAAATTATGGTGGAAAATAAGTATTTGGTCACCTACAAACAAGCAAGATTTCTGGCTCTCACAGACCTGTAACTTCTTCTTTAAGAGGCTCCTCTGTCCTCCACTCATTACCTGTAGTAATGGCATCTGTTTGACATTGTTATCAGTATAAAAGACACCTGTCCACAACCTCAGTCACACTCCAAACTCCACTATGGTGAAGACCAAAGAGCTGTGGAAGGACACCAGAAACAAAATTGTAGATCTGCACCAGGCTGGGAAGACTGAATCTGCAATAGGCAAGCAGCTTGGTGTGAAGAAATCAACTGTGGGAGCAATAATTAGAAAATGGAAGACATACAAGACCACTGATAATCTCCCTCCATCAGGGGTTCCACGCAAGATCTCACCCCGTTGGGGTCAAAATGATCACAAGAATGGTGAGCAAAAATCCCAGAACCACACGGGGGAACCTAGTGAATGACCTGCAGAAAGCTGGGACTAATGTTACAAAGGCTACCGTCAGTAACACACTACGCCGCCAGGGACTCAGATCCTGCAGTGCCAGACGTGTCCCCCTGCTTAAGCCAGTACATATCCGGGCCCGTCTGAAGTTTGCTAGAGAGCATTTGGATGTTCCAGAACAGTATTGGGATAATGTCCTGGTCAGATGAAACCAAAGTAGAACTGTTTGGTAGAAACACAACTCGTCGTGTTTGGAGGAGAGTGAATGCTGAGTTGCATTCAAAGAACACCATACCTACTGTGAAGCATTGGGGTGGCAACATCATGCTTTGTGACTGTTTCTCTGCAAAGGGACCAGGACAACTGATCCGTGTACATATATACAGCCATTCTATCAGCAAAATAGTGACACAGCCTGTGCTAATCTGTTAAAACCTCCTAAGTCTGCTTCTTAAGGGTTTTTTTTGGTTACCCAATAAAAATACAAAGTGCTGTTGTAACAGTAAAACACTGATGGTGTCTGTGCTACTATGAAAAATCTCCATTTGTAAAGGGATTTTTTTTGTCATTGTAATGGCAAAACATTGATGCACCATGTGTTACTCTTAAAATTCTTAATTAATAAAGGGTTTTTTTTGGTTGCCCAATATACATGCAAGTTCCCGTTGTAATGGCAAAAGACTAATGCAGCCTGTGTTAATATGAAAAATCTCTGTTAAGGGGTATTTTGGGTTAACCAATATACATACAAACTGCCGTTGTAATGGAAAAACATTGACACAGCCTGTGCTACTCTAAAAAATTTGTTTGTTAAGGGGTGGTTTTTGTGGTTAAGCAATACACACAAACTACCATTCCCCTTAAGTCTGACAGCAGCACAATATGGGGTATCTCTGCCCCTGTGTGTTGTTTAGGACAGGTGGAACCTTTAATTAGCACCAAAAAGGTGCCTTCTACTAGCCCTTTCAGAGGGCACAAGAGACCTCCCTCCACTGTGTTTTTTTCTGTCCTGTGTGGAACAGATGGACGGAGGTTTCTTGTGACCTCCCGTTGCTAGGGGTTTTATTTACTCCTGGCTTACCTTTATGGGGTACCTCGGTCCCAAAGAAAAAACCTCCGGTCCTTCGGGCCTTCGCCCCGCAGCGCAGCTTTATCCGGCATCCATCTGCAGGCAGCGCGATCCCGGAAGTAAGCGGGGAACCTCCTCGGCCGGAACTTTTCTCCGGTCCCGTGTTCCCAGGGGAAGGAAGCCTTTGCGCACCACCGAGCCCTACTTCCGGTTTTCTCAGAAAAAGTGCGGTAAGTTTGGAAATTTAAAATTTAAAGGCAAAATATAGATTTGATTTTTGCTGCTTGTATTTTGAGCCTCTGGCTTAGGCTTATGTTCCATTATGGCGTTTGACTTGTTTTGGTGCTGTATAAATGTTTCTTTGTTGGCTTCCTCCCCTCGCTGCTGGATTACATTTAAAAGGTCTGATTGCAGTCCTTTATTTGTTGAGTGAGTGGTTTCTAGCTCCTCTGCTGCGGGTTGCGGTGGCTGGTTTTTTTCTGACGGTTTTTTCTCTCTTCAAGTGACCGATTTAAAAAAAAAAAAAAAAGGTACCCCTTGGTTTTTTATGCGATGCTTGGCGATCTTCCCTGTTTCAGTGTCACGTGGCTGTTTGATGTTTCAGATGTCATCTTCTGCATCATGTAATGGCGATGCGCTTAGGAGGAAAAATTCCTCTAAACTTGAACACCTAACGTGTTTGGATTGCAATACCCCTTTACCTGACGGCTATGATTTTACCCGCTGTCACCAGTGTCGCGGACCTCCGCCGGAAGTACCTTCTATAAGAGGTTGTTACTTGGGTAAAGGACTATATGAGGAGTCTCTTAAGGAGATTCGTTCTTCCATCGCCCAGATTGCCAAAAGACCGCAGATTGAGACACAATCTTCCTTACGGATCTCTGATGAAGATTATCAGATAGTGGACGAGACACTCTCATCTGACAATTCCACTGAAGATCCCAGCAGGCCGTGCTTCCACTCGAAAAATTAAGCCGGCTGCTGAAGTCCATCCGGTCTAAGGATCGTGATGTTGACGGGGAAGCCTCCGCGTCCACCTATAGAAGGCCTAGAGTCTTCCAAGTGGACCAGACATTACAAAAGTTAATGTCCTCAGAGTGGAGAAGTCCTGAAAAACCTCTTGTGGTTCCTAGGAGGTTCAGCGCTTTATTCCCAGTTGCTCAATGGGATCAATGGGGTCCTCCTCCCAAGGTGGATATGGCAGTGGCTAAACTGTCCTGCCGCACTAAGGTACCATCAGATGATGGAGCAAATTTGCACGACGCCATGGCAGGCGCTTCGACAATACCTTCAAGAAGGCTTATTCAGCTGCCTCGCCCAAGACCGCTGTGGCGGTTGCGTCCTGTGAAGTGTCAGCCAAATTATGTACTGACCTGGTCCACCTCGAAAGTGACCGACTCTGGAGTCTCCAGAGATGAGCTGCTAGGGTTTCTAGGCTCAGTTTCCCTAGCAGCTGAATATTTAACGGAAGCCTCCCACCATCAATTAAGGCTGGCGGCCAAATCCCTGGCACTTACCAAGAACACTGCAGCAGGAAGACCTCTATGGTTAAAACCTTGGAGAGCTGTGTTCCCCTCAAAGTATAATTTGTGCGCATTACCCTTTGAGCCGGGTAGAGTCTTTGGCTGTGCCCTAGACAAGATCCTAGAGGGCTTGGCCGACAAGAAGGGTAAAACTTTACCCCAGGCCTTCAGAGGTAGGTCTGGCTCTGGCCGTGGTAGAGGCTATCCGCCTCGTCGTGGAAGGCAGTCCAGAGAGGCTCTAGTTATTCTTCTAGAGGCGCCGGCCGGAGATTCCCAAGTCTGATGATAAAAAAGTCAAGCCTAGCTTTTGACATCAGAAGCAGTTTTCCTGTGGCCGAGATTCCTGTCGGAGGTCGTGTCTCCCACTTTCTCAACTGCTGGCAGGAAAAAATTCGAGACCCATGGGTCCGGTAGGTAATCCAAAGAGGTTATGCAATCAAGTTCCTCCGTCCTCCTCAGGATCGGTTTGTGTTAACTCGCAGCCTCCCTACAATGCAGCAGACTACATTGGAATGCTCCATCCGAGAGTACATTCACAAGGGAGCCCTGGTGGAAGTCCCTTCTCTAGAAGAAGGATCCCGTGTCTATTCTCCCGTCTTCCTGATGCCAAAACTGGCAGACAAGTGGAGAATGATCATAGACTTAAGGTACCTCAACCGCTTCATCAAAAAGAAGCACTTCCATAGGAAAACCATAAAGTCTGTCACCATCTTTCTCCTCTAAGGCGATGTTTTTTGTGACTTTGGATATAAAAGATGCCTATTTGCATATTTCTATTTACCTCCACACAGAAGGTTCTTTTCTAAGGATTGCCGTAGTATTTTCCGGCCACAGGAAGCACTTTCAATTCACAGCACTACCCTTCGGGATCTCCTCTGCTTCCCACACCTTTACAAAGGTAGTGGCCCCCATAACGGCCACCCTCAGGCTTCAGGGGCTATTCTTGGTGCCTTATCTAGACGACTGGTTGATAAAGGCCCAGTCAGAGTCTGTTCTGCTCCAGTAACTACAGACAGCCTTCAGAGTCTGTGATGGCTTATAAACTGGGAGAAGTCAAAAACGATCCCTTCAACTCGAAGGAAGTTCCTCTGAGAAAACTACTTCCTAGATTCAGTCCGCCTGCAAATCTCCTTGACACCAGCAAGGAAGGAGAAGCTGGTTGCGGCAGTCCGGCACCTCTTCAAAAAGCCGATAGCCTCCATCAGAACATTGATGAAGATCCTGGGCTTGATGTCTTCCTCAGTGGAGGCAGTCCCATGGGCCTTGTGGCACTTACGTCCCCTCCAGAAGGAGTTACTAGAGGCTTGGGATCGCTCCCTTCTTACATTCAGCAAGAAGATTTGACTCTCCCCCAGGACCCGTCTTTCCCTCAAGTGGTGGTTGCACCTGAAAGACGGAAGGTCCACGGTCCAACCTTCTTGGACCCTGTTGACTACAGATGCATCCCTCTCGGGATGGGGAGCCCATTGGATGAAAACTCCATAAAGGGAGTCTGGAGCGCTCCTGAAAAAAGGACCTCGTCCAACTGGAAGGAGCTCAGAGCCGTATATCGTGCCTTACTCTATTTCTTGCCTCTTCCCAGGGGAAGAGCAGTCTAAATCCGGTCAGACAACATGACCACAGTGCTGTACGTGAACAGACAGGGAGGCACCAGATCACCAACCCTCCTTAGGGAGGCAGATCTGATATTTACATGGGCAGAGAAAAATCTAACCCATTTATCCGCAGTTCACATCAAGGGCTCCCTGAACATAGTAGCGGATCGGTTGAGTCGGGGTTATGCTGTATCAGGAGAATGGTCACTCAATCCAGAAGTCTTTCATCAGATTACCCTGAACAGGGGTCTTCCAGAAATAGACCTCATGGCAACCCGACTCAACGCCAAGGTGGAGAAGTTCTGTTCCCTTTACCAGGAGGACAATCCCTTGGCAGTGGATGCCCTGTCCATCCCTTGGAGGTCAAGGCTGGCATACATCTTCCCTCCAATTCCAATAATACCAAAGGTATTAATGAAAATCAGACAGGACCAAGTCTCTGTGATAGCCATCATTCCATTCTGGCCAAAAAGAGCTTGGTTTTTCCCAACTCATGGAGATGAGTCGAGGGATATATTGGAGGCTTCCCCCCATCCAGAACCTGCTTTCCCAAGGATCTCTGAAGTGCCAGGATCTCTGGAGATTCAACCTGACAGCCTGGAGGTTGAGCAGTCCCTACAGCAGGATAGAGGACTGTCAGAGGCTGTCCTGAAGACCCTTTCTTCTGCAAGAGCAGAATCTACCAATAATAACTACCAGAGGACAGCCAAGATTTTCATGGAGTGGTGCTCCAAGAAGGGTATTAATAATCTAGAACCTTCAACGGCTGATATTTTACATTTTCTTCAGGACGGTTTGGATAAGGGCCTTGCCCCTGCCACTTTGAAAGTGCAGATTGCGGCCCTCTCCGCTTATTTGAACAGACGTCTGTCTCAGGATCCTCTGGTTGCAAGGTTCCTTAAAGGGGCAATGAGGCTAAAGCCATCAGTATCATCCCCAGTGGGACCTTGCGGTAGTCATTACAGGCCTGTGCGGTCCTCCATTTGGACCCTTGGAGACTATGGAGATACAATATTTAGCCTACAAAACCACTTTTTTGTTGGCTAGTATATCTGCCAAAGAGTAGGGGTACTCCAGGCCCTCTCTTCTAGAGAACCGTACATTTTGTTTTTGCAGATAGGGTACACCTTAGGTTTGCCTGTGTTTATCCCTAAGGTCCCCTCATACTATAGTAGCAATCAGCTAATTTCGTTACCTGTGTTTTTCCCCTCTCCAACCTCTGAGGAGGAAGAAAAGCTCAACACCTTAGATGTGGTAAGGTGTCTGTGGATTTACCTATTCCACACTCAACCGCTTAAGAAGGCCGAAAGCCTACTAATTGATATGCAGTGTAAAAACAGAGGCCTCAAGGCTTCCAAGCCTACTCTATCCACATGGATCAAGGAGACAATTAAGTCTTCCTTTCTTATTCAGGAGTTATTCCCTCCAGTCTTTCTACGGCCACTCGACCTGGGTTGTCGACTTCTTTGGCTGAGTATCGGTCCTTACCATTGGACCAGATTTGTGCGGCTGCATCATGGTCATCTCAGTTGACCTTTTGTTAAACATTATCATTGGACATCCGCAGTTTCCAGACAACTGCCTTTGGTCAGTCAGTCCTTGACGTTATAAGGCGAGGAAACCCTCCCTAGGGGAATTACTTGCTATCTCCCCATATTGTGCTGCTGTCGGACGTAAGGGGAATCATTGATTGTAATGTCAATCTGTAATCCCTTAGTCCAGACAGCAGCACAAGGCTTCCCTCCCTAGAAGCTTGTTTCCTGTTACTTTATAATTTACACAGTGGAGGGAGGTCTCTTGTGCCCTCTTATAGGGCTAGTAGGAGGCACCTTTTTGGTGCTAATTAAAGGTTCCACCTGTCCTAAACAACACACAGGGGCAGAGATACCCCATATTGTGCTGCTGTCTGGACTAAGGGAATACAGATTGACATTACAATCAACGATTGTAATAGCAAAAAAAAAACAAGGTAACTAACAAATGTGTTCTTGTCTAATACTCACTGACCAGGTCACCCTTTTATGCTAGGTTCACACTAGCATTCGGGTTTCTGTCTTTCTCTCTTTGGGTCCACGTGGGGACCTGAAAGACGGAAACTCTATCCACTTAAAAAGCAGTTACCATAGGAAACCCGTGTACCCTATAGACTATAATGGGGTCCGCAGAGTTCCCTACAGATTTCCGCCGATTTTATACTGCAATACCACTTGGATTCCACTGCACTTCAACAAATAATGGCATTCGCTCAACCTACATGGAGGATATCTAGAGGCTATAATTTCTCTAATATTAACTGCCCTTGCTTTATATATTGTCATGTGTCAGAGAAAACAGTTCTTTCCTTGGATATGTCAGTTTGGGGAAAGGTGCCTGCCACCACTAGCTTTCATAGCCCTCTGGGTCAATGTTTTGAGCTGCAGAGGCCACAGTCCAGAAGTGCAACAAGGCCAGGTGCTAGTTCCACTCCGTTTATGCAGGCCCAGTTCCAACGCCATGTGGAGACATCTGCCTCCTCTCTGGACTGTTTACCACCCCCATGTTCACCATGGCAAGGCATTGCTTCCACTCCTCCTTCGTCAACTCATGGTGGTAAGATGAAGAGCTGCCATGCAGTTTTACAGCTAATGAACCTGGATTAGAGGAGCCACACAGCAGAGGAGTTACTCTGCTGTATCCTGCAGCAAGTATTCCGCTGGATGGCTCCTCATCAACTACAACTGGGCAGTGTTGCCAGCAACAAGGGCATCAATATTGTTGCTGCGCTGCAGTTAAGTCAAATAACACATGTACCTGTATGGCACATGTGCTGAATCTGGTGGTATGCTGCTTTATTAACATGTATAGTTACTTTAAAAAGGTGCTGCTCATGGCCAGAAAAATCTCTGTGCATTTCAGCCATTCTAACGTTGCTAAAAACACCCTGCTAGACTTGTAGCAACAAAACGGTCTGCCTTTGCACTGCAACGTTAAACATGCTGGAGCATCTACTGTATGTGAATAGCAGAAGGTGGTGAACAATTATTGCATGCAGGAGTCCACAGGGACAATGTGCTATTTCAAGATCTGCCATTGGAGGCTCATGTGGGAAGTGCAACGGTTTCTAAAGCCCTTTGAAGAGGCCACCAAATTTGTCAGCAGGTCAGCATCATTGATGGCATCTCTTTATTATATATCTTACATGAAACACACTCATGCAAAGAGGGATGGAATATGGAAAGCAGATTCCACCTTTTAGCCAACAGCATTGCCCTGGGTTGATGCAAGGGGAACTGGAGGAGGGTAGTGATCTGGGTCAGGGTCATTATGGCGGAGGAACTGGGACTCCTAGATTGGATGAGGAGGAGAAGGAAGGCTCTTCTTTGGATGCAGAGAGGGCCTTTAATATGTCACAGGCACAAAAGGAGGCTGACCTTATATTTTTCAAGATGATGCCAATGACAATGACCATGCTGGCCAAGAAGAACAACCATGGCAGGCCACTGGGTCCATGCACACACTTACAGGCATGGCAGACTGTATGCTCCGCTGTTTACACAGTGTCAAGTGTATTATTAGCATCAAGCAGAAGGAGGAGTACTGGATCTCCGTGTTCCTAGGCCTTTGCTATAAAGACAAAATGGCGGAATTCTTCCCTGCCTCCCAAAGGGAAGAATAATTGGAATATTATCAGCATAGGCTGTATTGCTTGCCACAGTTTTTAGGGAGACCACTGCAAGTGTCCGGGTGGCCCTGCCTGCTCCCAGTCCACCTCATTCAGGCAATGTTCCACCTCCTCTGCCAGTGCCACAGCAACAAGTATCAGCAGTCAGAACAGTACCTGGAACATGATGGACCAGAAATTTTTCACCTCACAAAGCCAACCAGACCCACAACATGCAACTGACACTCATCGGCTGCACCAGCAGGTACAGTTGTACTTAGAGTGCTCCTATATTCTAGCAGATAACTGTGACCCCATCGAATTCTGTGCCAATAGGTTAGAACAGTGGAAGGAGCTGGCCCAGTTTACCATGGGGGTTTTATCTTATCCAGCCTTAAGCTGAGAGGGGGTTCAGTGGTTTTCTAACTCCTAGAAGGACCAAACTGTCCACCACTAGCGTGAAAAAATTACATGAATCAGGCATGGTTCCTACTGATTCTGTCTGCTACTCCTAAACAGCAAGACATAATCTCCTGCAGCCCGGTCCATCACATTATTCTATGTGGTACTGTTATTCATGTTGTCACAGCTACCACTATTGCCACCACTCAGCTAGACTAGTCCTGCAGCCTGATCCATTATATCAATATATACTGTATTGATACCAGTCATACTACCACAGATACCACTGCTGCCATTCAGCCAGACATGTCCTGCGGTCTGGTCCATCTAATTCTACTATACCACACTGTTGGTGCCACAGTGGTGGCATTAAAAAAAGGAAAGTTAGATAGAAAAAGTTCTCCACGTCAAAAATAACTGTGCCATTGCATCTTTCAATACCATTCAATTTTGATTTCACATATTTTCCAATGAAGGGATAATTTTTGATGGCTTTTGTTTTGGAAATCTACTTATTCTTCATCACTTTTCAAACAGGCACACAGGCGCAAACATTTCTCAAATATAAAAAGAAGCCTGTAGCAGTTACAAGTTATCAAAACTAGCTAATTTTTTATAAAACCATCGCTTTTTGCAATGTAACAGCCATGTGTATAAAAAAAAAACAAAAAACATAGGCAAGCACCTTTACCCATAAACTAGGAGTTTGTATCCACCTCTTACCATCCATTTTTCTATAGACATACATGTCACTTTTACTTTGACATAACTTTGACTGTGTTTTCCGTAGAGAGCTAGAAATTAGATTCCTAGGAGCCAGTGGCGTAAGTACCACCAAAGCAGCCGTAGTGGCTGCCACAGGGCCGGCGACTTTAGGGGGCCCAGTGGGCCCCAGCTCCTTTTTTTTTAATAGGATGTTACCTGCTGGAACCCCAACAAATACTGCTATTATTATACTCTGGGGTCTCTTCAGACCCCAGAGTATAATGATTCAGTGTCGGACTGGGATGTCTAGGGCCCACCAGTGGAATTGTTTCTAGGGGCCCACCATCAAGACCCCTACAGATCAGCGGTACCGAGACAGGGCGGCTAAAGGTAATAACATGTCTGGAGCCATGCTGCTCACCCACTATACCATGTACACCACTGTACTACCTAAACCTACTGCTACACCTTGTATGGCAAGTGAACAGTGTGGCTCCTAGAATTGTTACCTTTACCTGTAGCCTATCCTAAGGACAGGCCATCAATATTAGAAAGATGGATAAATCCTTTAAAGAGGTTGTCCAGGAATTGGAACTATTTTATTAGAAAAGTAGAAAAATTTTAGAAACACTTAATCTGTCACTCCAAAAAAAATACAGTATAAAACCATAATCATACACAATACATGAAACCAAAGTAAAATCATAAAATAACATCAGAACATAAGTATAAAACACTGGGACAAAAATCAAAACAAAAACCAAGCGCGAACCAGCCCCCATCCATTCTGTCTTTCACTCCGCCTTTCATTCCGCCTTTCATTCTTCTTCAGTCTCTCTCCAACCATCCTTCAGTCAAAACTCTAATCATCTGGAAAAAAAAAAGAAAACCAATATGAGCGATATACAACAACATAGAAACAAACATAAAACAATAAAAACCCCAACTAAAATTTACTAGAAAATTTTTTTTTTTTTTTTTTTTTTTCCTCCCTCACCACACCCGGCCAGCACCACGCCCCATGTCCTCCCATGTCCGCATAGTCCTGGTGCTGGCACCACCCACCACCAAGCCCCTGAACCCCGACCTGGCTCTCCGCCTCATGTCCTCCCATGTCCGCATAGTCCAGAGCCAGGCCAGGCACTCGAAACCTATAAACCCAAGCCCTCCACCCCGAAAAAAGAAACCCCCCTCCCAAACAACCTACCCCCCTAAAAAACCCTTTTACGATCAACATATTATGGAAATGGGAATAAAAAAAATGGAACAACGGACATAGAAACAGTACAATAATATGAAAATAACAGAAATGACAATAACAAAATACCAGACAAATGCTATAATAACGGACAAAACCCACAATACCATAAACTGTACAAACCAACCCTCCCTCCCATGAACCTCCCATGGGCCTAGGGTCGGTTATCCTCAAGCCTCTTACCCTTCCATCTGATTTCCAAAACAAAAATGCCTATGTGGTGACACGCCAGCCCTCCACCAGGAAGAGAGCACAGGAGGCCCATCCCTGTCTACTCGCCCTACCGCTATATCCCTATCTATCATTCTGTCCCTACCCTGTCCCTACCTGTCCCTCCCTATCAGAAAATAATAAACCCCACCCCTCGTGCAAACCTTGCCCTACCTATCCCTATCTGGCCCTAACCTAACTAACCTACTTTAAATCCCTTATCTAACCCTCAGGGAACAGAAAAAGTGAACCCCCTCCAGAGGGTACCAGCCCTTTCTGCGCCCAGCCCCTCGTACTCCCGAGAGCGCACCCTCACCAGGTCCACCATGATGTTTTTAACCACCTCCACCTCCGGGAGGATTTTGCCTCTCGTCGATACTAAACACCGTGCTGACCATAGGTGAAACCTGACCACTGCACTAACTACAAAAAGTGTTTGGCAGTCCCTGCCCTCCGGGTGTTTGAATGCCCCATAGGCCCACTCGGCGTAGGAAAGGCCAGCCAGCCGCAGCCAACCGGTGGAGGTCCCCACCAATTTGCAAACCCTTATATTAAAGGGGCACTGAAGCAGGAAGTGCTCCATGCTTTCCAGCATGTCGCCACACTCCTCCTGAGGGCAGCCTCGCTCGTCGGAGTTCCGGTACTTCAAGTTCCCCCTCACATATAACTTACCTAGGAGGCAGCGCCAGGTCAGATCCCAAAACTTCCGAGGAAACCTTTTGGAGTTAAGAAAACGCAACCCTCCCTCTAAGGTTTCTCCTGGGCAATCTTTGAGCGCCAGAGGCTTCTGGAAGCGGGTCAACAGGACCTTGTCGTCAAGAAAACGTCTTGACTGAGTCCTGATCTCCCACGCCCCCAGACCCCACCGACGAATCACTTTCAGGACCAGGGAAGCATAGGCCGGGAGATATCCATGGGGTGCACGAAGATCTTTCACTTGCCCTCCTGACTCCCATTTCTGGAAGAAGGGCCGAAACCACCCCTGGCAGGAGGCTACCCACGAAGGAGCCCCCTCGGAGGAGAGGTTTGGTAAATTGATCTTAAGAAAGGTGTTCATTAAGAACACCACAGGGTTAACCATATTTAACCCCCCTAGCCTCCTTGTGCGGTATGTAACCTCCCTCTTGATTAGGTTGAGCCTGTTCCCCCATAACAGTTGGAAGAACAGGCAACAGATCCTACTCCAACAAGACTCTGGCAAGGCACAGACGCTACCTAGATAGATCACCAACGGGAGCAGGAAGGCTTTGGCAAGGTGAACCCTTTCTCTCAGGGTCAAAGACCAACCCTTCCAGCAATCAACTCTCTGGGCGACATCCTTAAGTCTACCTTCCCAATTTTGGAGTGGGTAATCACCCTGGCCAAAATGGATGCCTAAGATCTTTACAGACCCCTGGGGTTCTGGGAGGGTGTCCGGGAGAGAAAAACCAGGCTCTCCCCCTCCCAGCCAGAGGCTTCCACACTTATTCCTGTTTACAGCTGATCCGGAAGCCTCCGAGTAACTGTCCACTTCAGACATCACCCATTCAAGCTCCTCCCGTGACGAGACAAGAACGGTGACATCATCCGCGTAGGCTACTGTCCTCAAAGGGGAGCCGGTGCCCTCCAGGTCCATCCTGACTCCCGCCACCGGCCCACCATTAATCCGCCTAATCAGGGGATCAATGGCGAACACATACAGTAGCGGGCTCAAGGGACATCCCTGTCGGACGCCCGACCCCACCTCAAAAGGACGACCAACCCAACCATTCACAAGTGGGAAAGACTCAGCCCCAGCGTATAAGGTCTGCAGCCACTGAATGAACCCCCCAGGCAGGCCATACCTCGAGAGAGTTGACCACAAATACTCATGATTCACCCTGTCAAAAGCCTTAGCCTGATCTAGGGACAGCAAGTACCCCTTCCACCGACCTGCCCTACTCTGCTCCACAGCCTCCCTGACACTCAGGACCGCACTTAAGGTGCTACGACCGGGAACAGAGCAGTGCTGAGCCGGCGAGAGGAGCCGGGGCGCAAAGTGTACCAGCCGGTTGAAAAGTACCTTCGCCAGAATCTTTCGGTCCGTATTGAGAAGTGCTATGGGCCGCCAGTTCTCAATATGGCTCGGATCCTTACCCTTTGACAGAACTATAAGGGCGGACCTCCTCATTGACTTCGGCAGAGTGCCCGAGGATAGACACTCATTAAGCACGTCAGTCAAGAGGGGAGCCAAAGCTCCTTTAAAGGTCCGATAGAACTCAGATGTTAAGCCATCTGGGCCAGGTGACTTCTTGAGGGCAAGACCCTCAATAGCCCTGACGACTTCCTCTTCCCTTATAGGTTCTATCAAAACACCAAGAGAAGGGTCTTCTGCTGACTCAGGAATGGCTTCAGCCAAGAAACCTGAAATCCGATCCCGATTCAGTTCCTTCTTTGCCAAAAGGTTCGAGTAGAAGGACCTGACGACCTCCAAGATCCCTGACCTGGATCTTGTCAGGGATCCTGTACTGTCAATCAGGCCTGTTACTGTCTTACAAGTCACTGACATCTTACAGTTCCTGTAGGGGTTGGGCGAGCGGTATTTCCCGAAATCCCTCTCAAGAACCAAAGATGCGTGCCTATCGTACTGACACCTTTTGAGCAAAGCCTTCACACCGGAGATATCCTCCTGGCTACCTCCGGTCGAGACCAGATGTCCAAGTCTCTTCCTCAGTGCAGTGTACATGCGGTACATGTCCAGTGACCTGAGGCTTGAGAGCCGGCGGAAAAATCCCGCCACCCTTTTTTTGAATATCTCCCACCACTCTGACCTAGTACCTTCAAGACCCAGTAATAGTACCTGATCCTGAAGAAACTCCTCAAAGGCTTGTCTTACAGCTGCCTCCTCAAGGAGTGACAAATTCAGCCTCCACAAACCTCTTCCTCTCCGGAGGGTCTCTGAAATATTCAAAGAAAACAAAATTAGACAGTGATCGGAGAACTCCACCTCCACCACGGACACAGGGGTGGTGACGGAATTCTCCTTCAAAAAAAATCCTATCTATCCTAGACCTAACACTACCTCTCTGAAAGGTGAACCCACGGTGACCTGGGGAATGCCTGATGTGGATATCCTCCAGGCGAGCTTCACTCACTATTCTATTTAACGCGGCGCCATCATAGGGCAGTCTATCTCTGGTACCTCCTCGGTCTTGGGGTCTAGTTATGGTATTAAAATCCCCACCAAAGATGACTTGTTTGCCCGTAAAAAGAAAAGGCTTAATCTTCATAAAGAGGCTTTTACGGTCCCACTTTGTCTGGGGACCGTAGATGTTAATGAGGCGCAGGCTTTGCCCCTTCATGAAGACGTCTAAGACTAGGCACCTTCCCATTTCGAGCTCGATCAGTCGCTGGCATTTCACCTCTGCGGTAAAAAGCACCGCCACTCCACTATACGGCTCAGCCGCAAGAGACCAGTAGGAGGGCCCCCTGCGCCACTCCCTCCTTGCTCTGTTTATCTCTGATAGAGTACAGAGCCTGGTCTCCTGCAAAAACAAAATGTCAGCTTCAACCCGGCCAAGAAAATCAAAGGCTGCAAACCTAGCCGTATCAGACTTAATGCTGGCCACATTAATGGTGGCCAGCGTCAGTGGAGAGGGGACTGCCATTAAGACCGATTGAGCTCAATGACCTTCAGCTTCCCACCCCCTTTCCTCCTATCACCACCACCCCTAGATGAGTCTGAAGAGGACCCGCGACTTCTCCTCGTCTTGCGGGTCCTCTTCTTACATTGGGATTGGTCCATCACCTCCCCCGGTGCGGTTTGGCCAGAGGAGGGATGGACCTCCCCCCGCAACTTCTCCCTGAGGAGTTACAGTGGTCGCAGAGACAGTAGCAACTTCGGCCCTGGGTGCATCATCTCCTCCTCCAGGCTCCAGGCCAGCCTCCCCCCCAGAGGGCAGGGGGCCCCTCCCGGAGGGAGACTCAGCAGCCCCTGACGGCTCCACCTCTCCCTCTGAAGCCGCCCCTGAGGCCGACGCATCCTCACAGAGGGATTGGTACCGGTTGGGACCTACCACTAGAGGGCCGTCGAGTCTGCGTTCCTTCGTCGGGGGGGGGGGGGGCAGATGTTTTTGCCCTCACTTTACTCGGTGACTTTCTCCGCTTGACCGTCTCTCCCTCCCCAGCACTGACGTACTGAGAAGAAGACGACTGGTCAGCCTCTTCCTCCCTCTGCAGTCTCTTCATCTCCTCAACCAGGGTCGTGCCCACTGCTGCCTCGGCATCAGGATCTGGCCCAGCAGAGCCAGGGGCAGAAGGAAGGCACATAACTCCCTCCCCCCTCCTCTCGCGCCTCCTTGCCCTTGATGGTGGCTGGGCCTTCTCCCTTTGCCTTGGCAGACTAGTCTCTCCTCCCCCACTCACCCCCTCCGCAGCAGGGACAGCCTCCTCAACTGCTCCCGCTTGCCGAAGGGTGGTGTTGGCGAAAGACCGTGGACACGCCCCGATCGGGTGCCCAAGGACACCACACAGGTGGCAACGCACCCTGCCACAGGTCGCCGCGAGATGGCCCACCTCCCCACACATGGCGCACTTCTGCACACGGCAGGAGGCGCTCAAGTGTGAGGGGTCACCGCACCTGTGACAGAGTTTTGGCTGCCCCTGGTAGAAGACAAGGATCCTGTCTTTCCCAAGGAAGGTTGAGGACGGGATATGCATCACCGAGTTATCCTCGTGTCGCAATTTGACCATGAAGGTCCAGGCCCCCGACCATATCCCGAACTCGTCGAGATTTTTCTTTGGGAAGTCCTTGACCTCCCCAAACCTGTTCAGCCAGGTCATGATGTCCATATAAGAAAGTGACTCATTACGAGTTAAAACGGTCACTTTCTTAATGTTATCCTGGCGTGACACCGCCCACACCATAAAGTCACGCCAGGCGGGCTCGTCCTTCACCAGCCTATAGTTTCCCCAGAAGGTTTCTAAGCCCTCCGGGGTAACAAAGCTGATGTCAAACTCCGAGGAGCCGACAGGATGAATCAGGGCAAAGATGTCGCTTGCCCTGAAACCCATCCCGAGTAGGAGTTCCACGACCCCCCTCCTCTGGGGACAAGGGCCGGCTCCCCCCCCACACGAGACGGGCCACGTTCCTCCGTGTCGGCCCCCTACGCCCGGGTGTAGGGAGAGTCCATCTGGTCTCACCTCCTTCCTCTCGGAACTTCCCTAGGCCAAAACGCTCGATCCAGAACCTAAGGTCTCTCGACTGCCCATCTATGGTCATTGTGGACTGGCCCGCCCGTAAAGCCTCCAGGAGCTGCCGTTGCAAATCGCCGTCCCTGGAGCCGGGCGGAAGACATGATGCACCCCCAGGGGCCCCAGAAGCGACGCTGGCATAGGAGCGTGGGGGCCCGGAGGCCGCAGCAACCTCCGCTGCCGGAGTACCAGCGCCACTCCCAGGGACCCCCGCAGAACTACTTAGCCCAGCCACGGCAACCGGAGCACCAGAGGCGGCAACAGTCCGCCCTGGCATAGCCGCCGCGGACCGGGTCACTCCAACTGCAGCAGAAGGAACAGCGGCAGAGAGGACAACGGGAGCAACAATATCAGGAGCAGTGACAGGAGTAACAACAGGAGCAACGACAGCATCAGGAACAGCATCAGGAACAGCAGCAGAAACAACAGCAGGGACAACAGCAGGGACAACAGCAGAAATACCAGAAACAACAGGGGCCACAACTGAAATATTACCAGCAGTAGAAACACTTTTTTTAGCAGCAATGGTAATAGCCCCTCCTCCCGCAGCCTCCCCGACTACAGGCTCTTGGACCCCCATGCATACTACACCACCTTCTTCAGGAATACTACTAATTACCCCTTTTGTCCCACCCGCTTTCCCCTTTACCTTACCTGTCTGCTTAACTAGCTTCTCCACTCGTCCATCATTCACACCTGCAGTCTTCCTTCTTACAGCGGGGCCGGCTGTACCACTCGCTGATGGCTTCCCCGCTTTTACCTCGGCCTCCGCATCCACAGTCACCCCGGCACCTGATGTTGTAGGAGGACACGCCCCCTTAGCCCCGGAAGTGACCTCCGCATCACCGGCTTCATCAGCACTGGAGGAGGATGAGCCACGCCCACCTGCCACTCCCCCTTTCCTACACCTTACTCTGGGGGAAGCCATCGATATTTTAAAACCTCCTACCAGGGAGGGAGGTTTCCCTACGCCACTCCCCTCCACAGGGGGGGGCTTCTTTGCCTTTGCCCTTGTCCGCAACTATGAGCTCCTTGTCCGCCACCACCTGAAAGGTACTATCAGGCGCCATTTTGACTGCTGGCACCCCGGGCACCCCGCCACTTGGCGTGACCCGAGGTGCCTGCGCCTCCCTTTTCTCTCCTGGAGGCATCGCAACCTGGGCTGAGGTCCCGGCACGATGCTCCCCAGGCAACGACCTGACAAATTTAAATGTCTCTATTACTCTTTTTTTTTCCTTCCTTGCCTTCTTCCTGGTCTTGGTTCCTTTTCCCTCCTCCTCCCCGTCCAAATCTGACAAGCTGAATGCTAATTGGTCCATTCTGGACGGGGACTCCAATTGGCAGATTTGCCTCATCAGCTTCCCGCCTTCTCCCGAGGCTCCACCCTCCTCCTCCTCCGTCTCGGGCAGTGGTTGGTTCTCTGGGAGTGTGGGAGATTGTGTCACTTCCTGTCCTGTCATTCTGACTTCCAGTTTCACTGCCGGCGCTGATGCCTGTGTATATGTGGGTATCAGGCTGCTGCTACTAGGGATGGCTACTCGACTATACTGTACCGCCATGCTGTCATCTGACTCCAGGTCTGACTCACAATAGTCGTCCTCTCCCGAGCTGTCTGAGGACGCGGGGCCATCCTTCAACAACCGCTCCTGCTGTTTGCGGAAGAAGCGGTCATCGTTCAGCAGCTTCTCTCTGAACGGCCCCGCGCCCTCCAGAATCTCCGTGCACCTGGCTTCCAGGGCCTTTATTTGTTTTTTCAGGCTCCTTACCTGCTTACTGAAAACCGGGCGGTCCTTCCTTGAGGCCCTGTCGCTACGGGCGCGAGCACTCTGAAGCTCCCCACTCATTGCGAACAGGGACCTCCGGACTCGGTCATATTCCTCCAGGACCGCCTCGATCCTCCGGCTGTAAATGGCGACTTCCTCTCCAGCCTTCCTGATGCCCCATCCTGCGGGTGATTGCGGCAGCGATGACGGTAAGCTTGTGTCTTTTCTACTGCTTGCAGGGACCCTTCCAGAGGGAACCGCATATCCTGCGGCCATAGCCCCCTTCGGACCGGCTTCACCCGCCACTGCCGCTGATGTTACCGCCGTGGCTGATGTTGCCGTTTTCACGGATCCACCTGCCGAGACTGCTGACACCCCTGTCGCCACCGCTACTCCTGCCGGCATCGCCCGCTCTACGGACGTCGCTGCTCCCGATGCTGTTCCTGATGCTGCAGCCGCCAATGTCGCTGCTGCTGCTCCTGATGCTGCTCCCAATGCTGTTGTCCCGGTCGCCACTCTCATTGAGGCTTGCTGCCTCAGCGACCTCCGCCTGCCCTGCTCTGCTGGTGCTGTGTCGGCAGACATTCTCCTGCCCCCCGCCTGTAAGGTCCGGGGGGCAGGAGCTCCACGCTCCATGATAAGGCTCCCTTCCGCACGGGGAAGGGAGTCGGAGCGACGGTATGTAACACACAAAAGACCGAAAACCACACCCAATAATCGGTCTCCAAGTATCCAAAAAGCCTCTTAAGCCTCTGGACTCAGGAGCTCAAACAAATGTGTCTGACTCCCACGGTTGCCCCGAAGGAATTGGAACTATTTTTATTAGAAAAGTAAAAATTCACAAACAGTGTCACATACGAAAATACAATATAAAACCCATAAACAGAAACAATACATAAATCCAAAACATAGCATAAACAACATCAATAAATAAGATACAAGAAACCGGGACAAAATTAAAGACCAAAAAGAAAATCCAGCCGCAAATCAGCCCCCATCCATTCTGCCTTTCACTCCGCCTTTCACTCTCCAGTCTTTCTTCAGTCATCCGCCAGTCAAAACTCTACCTATCTTGGAAACAAAAGAAAATCCAAATAAGTAATATACAATGGAAAACATATAACACTAACAGAAAACTAACAAAAAAAAACCCCAACTGAAACTTATTAGAAATTTTTTTTTTTTTTTTTTTCCCCCCCCACCACACCCGGCCAGCACCACGCCCCATGTCCTCCCATGTCCGCATAGTCCTGGTGCTGGCACCACCCGCCACCGAGCCCCTGAAAACCGACCTGGCTCTCCGCCTCATGTCCTCCCATGTCCGCATAGTCCAGAGCCAGGCCGGACACACAAAACCTATATATCAAACCCTCCACCCCCAAAAGAAACCCCCCCTCCCAAACAACCTACCCCCCTAAGAAAAAAAAACCCTTTTAACTACATACAATGGGAAATAGAAAAAAAATGGAAATGAACAAAAAAAAATATGTTTAGTGACAAAAGCAAATAACAAAATACCAGACAAGAAAACCAGACAAAATACAATAACAAAACCCACAATCTTATATAAACCGTTGACACCCCCTTCCCTCCCATAAACCTCCCACAGGCCTAGGGTCGGTTATCCTCAAGCCTCTTACCCTTTCATCCTATTTCCAAAACAAAATGCCTATGTGGTGACACACCAGCCCTCCACCAGGAAGAGAGCACAAGAGGCCCGTCCCTACCTACTTGCCCTACCACTATGTCCCTATCTATCAATCTATCCCTACCCTATCCCTACCTGTCCCTCCCTACCCAAAAAAAACAAACAAACCCCACCTCTTGTGCAAAACCTTGCCCTCCCTTTCCCTATCTGGCCCTAACCTAACTACCTTTTAATCCCTTATTCTATCCCTCAGGGAACAGAAAAGGTGAAACCCCTCCAGAGGGTACCAGCCCTTTTTGCGCCCAACCCCTCATACTCCCGAGAGCGCACCCTCACCAGGTCCACCATGATGTTTTTAACCACCTCCACCTCCGGGAGGATTTTGCCTCGCGTCGACACTAGACACCGGGATGACCACAAGTGGAACCTAACCACTGCGCTAACTATAAAAAGTGTCTGGCAGTCCCTGCCCTCCGGGTGTTTGAATGCCCCATAGGCCCACGCGGCGTAGGAAAGGCCAGCCAGCCGCAGCCAACCGGTGGAGGTCCCCACCAATTTGCAAACCCTTATATTGAAAGGGCACTGAAGCAGGAAGTGCTCCATGCTTTCCAGCATGTCGCCACACTCCTCCCGAGGGCAGCCTCGCTCGTCGGAGTTCCGGTACTTCAAGTTCCCCCTCACATATAACTTACCTAGGAGGCAGCGCCAGGTCAGATCCCAAAACTTCCGAGGAAACCTTTTGGAGTTAAGAAAATGCAACCCTCCCTCTAAGGTTTCTCCTGGGCAATCTTTGAGCGCCAGAGGCTTCTGGAAGCGGGTCAACAGGACTTTGTCATCAAGAAAACGTCTTGACTGAGTCCTGATCTCCCACGCCCCCAGACCCCACCGACGAATCACTTTCAAGACCAGGGAAGCATAGTCCGGGAGATATCCATGGGGTGCACGAAGATCTTTCACTTGCCCTCCTGCCTCCCATTTCTGGAAGAAGGGCCGAAACCACCCCTGGCAGGAGGCTACCCACGAAGGAGCCCCCTCGGCGGAGAGGTTTGGTAAATTGATCTTAAGAAAGGTGTTCATTAAGAACACCACGGGGTTAACCATATTTAACCCCCCTAGCCTCCTTGTGCGGTATGTAACCTCCCTCTTGATTAGGTTGAGCCTGTTCCCCCATAACAGTTGGAAGAACAGGCAACAGATCCTACTCCAACAAGACTCTGGCAAGGCACAGACGCTACCTAGATAGATCACCAACGGGAGCAGGAAGGCTTTGGCAAGGTGAACCCTTTCTCTCAGGGTCAAGGACCAACCCTTCCAGCAATCAACTCTCTGGGCGACATCCTTAAGCCTACCTTCCCAATTTTGGAGTGGGTAATCACCCTGGCCAAAATGGATGCCTAAGATCTTTACAGACCCCTGGGGTTCTGGGAGGGTGTCCGGGAGAGAAAAACCAGGCTCTCCCCCTCCCAGCCAGAGGCTTCCACACTTGTTCTTGTTCACAGCTGATCCGGAAGCCTCCGAGTAACTGTCCACTTCAGACATCACCCATTCAATCTCCTCCCGCGACGAGACAAGAGCGGTGACATCATCCGCGTAGGCTACTGTCCTCAAAGGGGAGCCGGTGCCCTCCAGGTCCATCCTGACTCCCGCCACCGGCCCACCATTAATCCGTCTAATCAGGGGATCAATGGCGAACACATACAGTAGCGGGCTCAAGGGACATCCCTGTCGGACGCCCGACCCCACCTCAAAAGGACGACCAACCCAACCATTCACAAGTGGGAAAGACTCAGCCCCAGCGTATAAGGTCTGCAGCCACTGAATGAACCCCCCAGGTAGGCCATACCTCGAGAGAGTTGACCACAAATACTCATGATTCACCCTGTCAAAAGCCTTAGCCTGATCTAGGGACAGCAAGTACCCCTTCCACCGACCTGCCCTACTCTGCTCCACAGCCTCCCTGACACTCAGGACCGCACTTAAGGTGCTACGACCGGGAACAGAGCAGTGCTGAGCCGGTGAGAGGAGCCGGGGCGCAAACTGTACCAGCCGGTTGAAAAGTACCTTCGCCAGAATCTTTCGGTCCGTATTGAGAAGTGCTATGGGCCGCCAGTTCTCAATATGGCTCGGATCCTTACCCTTTGACAGAACTATAAGGGCGGACCTCCTCATTGACTTTGGCAGAGTGCCCGAGGATAGACACTCATTAAGCACGTCAGTCAAGAGGGGAGCCAACGCTCCTTTAAAGGTCCGATAGAACTCAGATGTTAAGCCATCTGGGCCAGGTGACTTCTTGAGGGCAAGACCCTCAATAGCCCTGACGACTTCCTCTTCCCTTATAGGTTCTATCAAAACACCAAGAGAAGGGTCTTCTGCTGACTCAGGAATGGCTTCAGCCAAGAAACCTGAAATCCGATCCCGATTCAGTTCCTTCTTTGCCAAAAGGTTCGAGTAGAAAGACCTGACGACCTCCAAGATCCCTGACCTGGATCTTGTCAGGGATCCTGTACTGTCAATCAGGCCTGTTACTGTCTTACAAGTCACTGACATCTTACAGTTCCTGTAGGGGTCGGGCGAGCGGTATTTCCCGAAATCCCTCTCAAGAACCAAGGATGCGTGCCTATCATACTGACACCCTTTAAGCAAAGCCTTCACACCGGAGATATCCTCCTGGCTACCTCCGGTCGAGACCAGATGTTCAAGTCTCTTCCTCAGTGCACTGTACATGCGGTACATGTCCAGTGACCTGAGGCTTGAGAGCCGGCGGAAAAATCCCGCCACCCTTTTTTTGAATATCTCCCACCACTCTGACCTAGTGCCCTCAAGACCCAGTAATAGTACCTGATCCTGAAGAAACTCCTCAAAGGCTTGTCTTACAGCTGCCTCCTCAAGGAGTGACGAATTCAGCCTCCACAAACCTCTTCCTCTCCGGAGGGTTTCTGAAATATTCAAAGAAAATAAAATTAGGCAGTGATCGGAGAACTCCACCTCCACCACGGACACAGGGGTGGTGACGGAATTCTCCTTCAAAAAAAACCTATCTATCCTGGACCTAACACTTCCTCTCTGAAAGGTGAACCCACGGTGACCTGGGGAATGCCTGATGTGGATATCCTCCAGGCGAGCTTCACTCACTATGCAATTTAACGCGACGCCATCATAGGGCAGTCTATCTCTGGTACCTCCTCGGTCTTGGGGTCTAGTTATGGTATTAAAATCCCCACCAAAGATGACTTGTTTGCCCGTAAAAAGAAAAGGCTTGATCTTCATAAAGAGGCTTTTACGGTCCCACTTTGACTGGGGACCGTAGATGTTAATGAGGCGCAGGCTTTGCCCCTTCATGAGGACGTCTAAGACTAGGCACCTTCCCATTTCGAGTTCGATCAGCCGCTGGCATTTCACCTCTGCGGTAAAAAGCACCGCCACTCCACTATACGGCTCAGCCGCAAGAGACCAGTAGGAGGGCCCCCTGCGCCACTCCCTCCTTGCTCTGTTTATCTCTGATAGAGTACAGAGCCTGGTCTCCTGCAAAAACAAAATGTCAGCTTCAACTCGGCCAAGAAAATCAAAGGCTGCAAACCTAGCCGTATCAGACTTAATGCTGGCCACATTAATGGTGGCCAGCGTCAGTGGAGAGGGGACTGCCATTAAGACCGATTGAGCTCAATGACCTTCAGTTTCCCACCCCCTTTCCTCCTACCACCACCACCCCTAGATGAGTCTGAAGAGGACCCGCGACTTTTCCTCGTCTTACGGGTCCTCTTCTTACATTGGGATTGGTCCATCACCTCACCTCGTGCGGTTTGGCCAGGCAAGGGATGGACTTCCCCCGTAGTTTCTCCCTGGGGAGTATTGGTATCATTTTTTTCAACGGTTTCCAAAACAGCTTGAGGTGCATCGTCTCCATCTCTGGGTACCAGGCCAGCCTCCTCCACTGAAGGCAGGGGGCCCTTCCCTGAGGGAGACTCAGCAGCCCCCGACGGTCCCACCTCCCCCTCTGAAGCCTCCCCTGAGGCTGATGCGTCCTCGCAGAGGGTTTGGTACCGGTTAGGGCTGATCACTGAAAGGTCCTCGAGTCTCCGTTCCTTTGCCGGGGGGGGGGCAGATGTTTTTACCCTCGCTTTACTCGGTGACTTTCTCCTCCTGACCGTCTGTTCCTCCCCAGCACTAACGTACTGGGAAGATGAAGACAGGTCAGCCTCTTCCTCCCTCTGCAGTCTTCTCATCTCCTCAATCAGGGCCGTGCCCGTCGCTACTTCAGCATTAGAATCCAACCCAGCGGGATCAGGGGCAGAGGGGAGACACATAATACCCTCCCTCTGCTCCCTTCTCCTATCTCTCCTTCTCGCCCTAGATGGTGGCTGGGTTTTCTCCCTCCGCGTCGGCAACCTGGTCTCTCCACCTCCGACCCCCTCCTCGGTGACAGGGACAGTCTCCTCACCTGCCCCTGCCCGTCGGAGGGTGACATTAGCGAACGACCTCGGGCACGCCCCGATTGGGTGACCAAGGTCACCACACAGGTGGCACCGAATCCTATCACAGGTTGCAGCTAGATGACCTAATCCCCCACACATGGCACACTTCTGCACCCTGCAGGAGGCACTCAAGTGCGAGGGATCACCACACCTGTGACAGAGCTTCGGCTGCCCCTGGTAGAAGACAAGAATCCTGTCTTTCCCGAGGAAGGTTGAGGACGGGATATGCATCACCGAGTTATCCTCATGCTTCAATTTGACCATAAATGTCCAGGCCCCCGACCAAATGCCAAACTCATCAAGGTTCTTCCGGGGGAAGTCTTTCACTTCCCCATACCTGTTGAGCCAGGTCATAATGTCCATGTAAGAAAGTGACTCGTTACGAGTCAAAACGGTCACTTTCTTAATTGCATCCTGGCGCGACACCGCCCACACTTTGAAGTCGCGCCAGCCGGGCTCGTTCTTTGCCAACTCATAATTACCCCAGAAGGTTTCTAAGCCCCCCGGGGTAACAAAGCTGACATCAAACTCTGAGGAGCCGACCGGGTGAATGAGGGCAAAGATGTCACTTGCCCTAAAGCCCATCCCGAGCAGAAGTTCGACGACCCTCCTCCTCTGAGGACAAGGGCCTTCTCCCCCCCACCCGAGACGGACTACATTCCTCCGGACCGGCCGCTGCCCGGGTGTCGGGAGAGTCCACCTGGTCTCACCCCCCTCATCTCGGAACTTCCCTAGGCCAAAACGTTCAATCCAAAACCTAAGGTCCCTCGATTGACCATCCACTATCATCGTTCTCTGCCCTGCTCGTAAGGCCGCCAGGAGCTGCTGTTGTAATTCACCGTCCCTGGCCCCCAGTGATGGACACGAGGCACCCCTTGGGACCCCCGAGGCGACACTGGCATAGGAACGTACCAAGCTTGAGGCCGCAGTCCCAGCCCCCGCAACTCCAGTGCCACCTTCGGGCGCCCCCTGAAGCCCGCTCGGCCCGGCCACCACCGCGGCCACCGGGACACCAGAGACAGGAGCGGTCGTTCCCAGCGTCGCAGGCGTGGACCGGGCAAACACATTTGGCAAAGCTACTTCTGCAGCAGCCATGGCTACATTTTCCAAAGTCCTAGGAACCTCCACTACCGCATCTTTAACAAAAGGGACAGCAGTAGCAGCAGCAGCAGCAGCAACACAAGGGGTGACAGCCTCCATAGCCCCCCCTCCCCTTTCCCTCACAAGGAACATCTAAGTCACTCTCTGGAACCACAGTTTTTTCCCCCTCCTCCGCCCTCCTCTCCTGACGCCTGCTTTTCCTACTCCCCAGTCTGCTCTTACTCACCGCTTTCTTACCCACGCTCACCATTACCTCATTCACACCGGGGCTTGCGGCCTTGGGCGGCTCCACGAGCGGGATTGGCCTATTCCGGGCCTCCGCTTCACTCTCCTCCCGCTTAGCTGGGGCGACTTGTGCCTCTGCCTCGACCTCCGCATCGTCAGCTGTCGCAGCGCTCAATGCTTTAGGAGCGGACTTGCTCCTAGCGCTGACGGCAGCCTCCGCATCACCGGTCTCATTGGCTTCCTCGGCACCTGAAACCGGAAGGGAGGGACAAGCCGCATGCCCCTTCCCCTTACGATGGACCTGGGGAGGGGCCGGCGCTACTTTGACCCTGCCCACAGGGGCAGGCTTCACCGCTTCTCTACCTCCCTTCGTGGGAGGTGCTTTTCCGACCTTGTCCGCTGCAGTTTCGGGCGCCATTTTCAATACTGCACCCAGCTCCCCAGCCACACCGCTACTTAGAGAAAGCGGGGTCTGGGGAGTCTGCGCCCCCCTTATCTCACCCGCGGGCAACACCCCAGATTCAGCCTGTGCTAGAGTCAATGGGGGTTGCCCTGCGGGAACAGTTATACCTGCTGCGACACTCACATATTTCAGGGTGCCGACTTCTTGCGGCTTAGCCTTCTTCTTTTTCCTTTTTTTTGATTCCTCCTCGTTTGCAAGGTCGTCTACGGAAAAAGCCATCTTCTCCATTCTTGCCGGGGATTCTAGCATGCATATTTCGTGGATTAGCCTCCCCGCAGCAGAACCCATATCGTCTTCTGATGTTGCCGGTAATGGTGGTAAATTCTCCGGTAGCTGGGGTAAACTTGCCAATTTCTCTGGGGGCGTATAGGTCGGAATACCTGAACTCACCCTCGTAGGCTTCCGGCTACTGCCGTACTCTGCCAGCAGGCTCCCCTCTGAGTCAGTATCTGTCTCATATTCCGGATCCGAGCTTTCGGAGGACGCGAGGTCTTCCCGCAGCAGCCGCCCCTGCTGCTTGCGGTAAAAACGGTCATCATTCAGGAGTTTCTCCCTGAAAGGCCCCGCGCCCTCCAGGATCTCTCGGCATCTTTGGTCAAGCCCTTTAATTTGTTCCTTCAGCTTTTTGACCTGCTTACTCAGTGCCGGTCTCTCATGCCTTGAGGCCCTGTCACTACGGGCACGGACACTCTGAAGCTCCGCACCCATAGCGAACAGGGACCTCCTGGCTTTATCATATTCCTCAAGGGTAGTGTTAATACGCTTACTGTATGCAAGCACATCCTCGCCAGCCTTCCGAATCCCCCAACCTGATGATGGCAAGGAAGGAGGGGGGGGCTTCGCTGGCCTTTTTACTTGTACAGGGCTCAGCCTCCGCCGGGGTTTTCTGACCTAGACGTCCCTTGCTGCGGGTTGCCATACCTTTTTCCACTGGAGCCTGCTGCCTCTCCAATCTTCTCCTGCTGCTGCTGCTACTGCCGTCCATTGAGAGCCTCCTGCCCCCCGCCAAGCTGGCTCGGGGGGCAGGAGCACCTTGCTCCATGGTGAAAAAACCCCAACCTTGGAAAAGGAAAGGGGTTGGAGCCTCCAACTATGACTGGAAAAACTGCTGCTGTTGCACAAACACCACACACCAAGCCTCTCTTCTGAGCTGACAAACAGACTATAGCCTCTGGACTCAGGAGCTCAAACAAATGTGTCTGACTCCCACGGTTGCCCCGAAGGAATTGGAGCAACCCATGTAGCTGGCGGGAGGTGTAAAGTAAAAAATAAATAAATTAAAAAGCATGCTCGCCTGTCCCCGGCGCTCCGATGTCCGCTGCCAGTGTCCATTCAGTCTCATGCCGGTGACTCCTTGCTGGGAGTCCTGCACCTCATGTGACCGCTAAGACCAATTAGGTACAGGATTTCCAGAAATGAGGCGCCGCACTGGGACCGAACAGACACAGGCAGAGGACAACAGGGTGATGGGGACAGGGGAGTATGCTTTTTTTAAAAAATTTTCTTATTTTTACACCTGCCTGGCGGCCGCCACAGTGGTTGCTCCAGTTTATAGACAACCTCTTTTCAGGGGTTGTTTGGGCCAAATTTTTCTATGGTCACTTCATTGGTCCCCCCACATAGTGGCTTCTTCACTGGTCCTCCATACTGTATGGGGGACAGTGACGGGGCCATTATATTGTGTGGGTGAAGTGATGGGGGCTGACATCCTGTGGGGGGAGGGACATTAAACTGTGTGATGCATATTAAAGGGGTTGTCCAGGGTTCATCTTTTTTATGTTCTAAGCTTAGCATAGGCCATAAATACCTGATCGGTAGGGGGCTGACACATGGCCCCATCAGCTGTTCGGCGCCACTTCCGGCGCCCATTCTGTACTTAACACATGGCCAGAAGCAGAAAGCTCCATCCGCTGTATAGCAGTCAGACGCTTTCACTGCAGCTCAGCTCCCACTGACTTCAATAGGTGCTGAGATGCAGTGAAGGTGCCCAGCTAATACACAGTAGACAGAGCTTTCTGCTTCTGGCCCTGTATTGTGTACAGGACGGGCATCAGAAGTGGCTCCGTACAGCTGATCAGTCCGGGGTCGCCCTCCTACAGATTAGGTATCTATGGCCTATCCTGAGGATAAACCATAACAAATTATGCCTGGACAACCGCTTTAATATACCCCCTAATGTACCACACTTTAAAGAGGTTGTCCTGTATAATTTTTTATAATTAGTCTGGGGGAGGTGAATCCCCCCTACCACCCCCAAAAAAAAACCAAAAAAAAAACCCATACTAAACATACTCACCTGTCCCCAGTGCTTCGGTGTCCTCCCAGCACGATCCGGTCCCGCAGCTCCGCTGTCTTCTTTTTGCCAGAAGTCCTCACTGTCTGTGACATCCCAGGTCTCTTCCCTTAGGCCGCTGATTGGCCTCAGGGGTCACGTGATGTCACAGGTAGTCACATGCAGAGGGAACTTCAGCTGGAAGAAAACAGAACTGCTGGACCGAACCGCGCTGGGAGACACTGGGGACAGGAGAGAAAGTTTGTTTTTTGTTTTTCTTTTTTTTTGCCTGCCCCCCTTCGGTGCTTTTATTATACTCTGGGGTCTCCTCAGACCCCAGAGTATAATAATTGGAGGCCCAATGAAGGTGATTAAAAATAACAAACACTCATACTTACCTTGCCTTACCTTTCCTTGGCATCCTCGCTCCATCCTGCCATCTTCAGCGTCTTCAGGCCCTCTTCCGACGTCACTGCTGAGGCCTGTGATTGGACCTCAATGGTCACGTGAGGGCGCACTGACGTCATTACGCGGTCGCACCCCAAGTGACTGCTGGGGCCTAATCACAGGCCTCAGTCATAGGATGGAAGAGCGCCGGAGAGAATGCTGTGCCCAGGAGAGGTGAGTTATATGTATTTATTGTTTTTAGTCACCTCCCCTGGGTGCCCTGCCATCTATTGGAAAGAGACCTGCAATATGCCAGGGCCCCTTTCCAATAACAGTATGTATAGCGGTCGGGGAACCAAGCTTTCCCCGACCGCTATCATAGTGGTCCAGGGCCCGGCCATCTCCAGCTGGCCACGGGCACCATACCCCGCCGAGCATCCTCTGCGACCGCGATCATTACGCCATTGGTCAGGAGCCCGATCGGGATGGTCAGGATCCCGATCGGGTCCCTGACCAATGCATCTGCATTGGTAACATGTGGACTAATAGTCGGGGCTCGGGGCCCACCGGTGGATTCACCAGTTCCCCGGTGGGCCAGTCCGACCCTGTAATGATTGGAGGCCAGGGGAGGTGAGCAAACATAAAACGAGTGTTACTCACCTCTCCTGGGATCCGGTGTGACTCTCCCGTCTTCGGGCCTCTGTAGTGACATCACAGACGTCACGTGGTCATGCTGACGTTGCGATGCATAATGACGCCAGCGTAACCCACGTCTGTGACGTCATTGAAGAGGGCCGAAAACAGCATGGAGTCCTGCCAAAGCGCAGGAGAGGTGAGTACCACTGGTTTTTATGTTTGTCACATCCCCTGGGCCTCCAATCATTATACTCTAGGGTCTGAAAAGACCCAAGATTATAATACTTTGGGTGGTGTACCCCCAAAATTTTGGATTCTGTTGAACACCATTGGGGCTACATTGGGACATAATACTGTGAGAAGTGGCCACTTTGGGACATTATACTGTGTGGAGGGGCCACTATGGGACATTATACTGTACGGAGGCTGCTATGGAATATTATACTGTGTGTAGGGACCACCATGGGACATAACAATGTGTGGAGGGGCCACTGTGGGACATTATACTGTGTGGAAGGGACACTGTAGACATTATACTGTGTGGAGTGGTGACTATGGGACATAATACTGTGTGGAGGGGCCACTATGGGACATAATGTGTGGAGGGGCCACTGTGGGACATTATACTGTGTGGAAGGGACACTCTAGACATTATACTGTGTGCAGGGTCCACTATGGGACATTATAGTGTGTGGAGAGGCAACTATGTGACATTATACTGTGTGGAGGGGCCACTATGAGACATTATACTGTGTGCAGGAGCCACTATGGGACATTATACTGTGTTGAGGGACCACTATGGGATATCATACTGTCTGGAGGCCACTTTGGGAAATTATAGTGTGTGTAAATGGGCATTATGCTGTGTGGGGGCCAAGAAAGGGGGCGCTATGCTGTGGGAGAGGCCTCAAGTCAAAGTGTGCTATGGGGCCCAGTCTCTGCTAGTTACGCACCTGCTAGTAGCCCTATGTTTAAAGCCAATTTAAGTTCTGGTTTCTAACAAATGTATTCACTCTGAAACAAATCTTAGGACCAAATCATTCAAACCCAAAACAAAACTAACCTTCAGAGGCTCGCCTATCTCTAATTGACCCCAATAGTTTGAATGTTACTCATAATGCTGTTAGTAATAGTAATAATAGTGCCCACCATAGTGCCACTGTCAGGAATCTCAGTTCAGCTACTATTGCTTTAAAATTACCGTGCCAACCTGGGACGCTTTAGCAGTGTCACAGTTTTCTGTGCTTATCCAATTAGCAGCTGTGGAGGCATTTTTAAACTTCCTCCTCAGCCAAGTGCCTGCATTTAGTTTTACCTTGTCTGGCTTTCATACCTGATTCTTTGTGCTACACAGATTCATTCTGACTTCTAGGAACTGACCTTTGGTTTGATACCGGAAAACTGCTTGTCTCCAGACTCTAGCTCAGGCGTTTCCTTTTGAACTGACTACTGCCCTGATTTCCACTCTCCTGATTTTTCCCCCTCATACTGATCAGCCTTGTAAGTTTATTGTGAGTTCTGGTTTGATCTCTGATAGTGGAGTGTTTATTTCTCTTCCGTTTTCTGTGTTTTCTGTGGTGATAACTTGGACCCCAAATTCAGCAAAGTCCATCTGGTCTTGGGGCTGCAGCTGGTGAAGGCATTTGGGTGTCTGGGATCTATTTCTCAGCACTGTATAGGATTTAAACAGCTAGTTCTACTGTTCTCTTTTATCAGTCAGATCCTTATATTTTCTGATATTTTCTCAAGGGACTCTACCATAACAGCCCCATCAGTAATAGCACCCTCAAAGTGCCCCAATAATAATGCTCCACCAGTGTGCCTTCTTAGTATTAGTGCCTTCCATAGTGCCAACGATAGTAATAGTGCTGTCATTGTGCCAGCAAAGTAACAATGCTTCCCATATTAAAAATGCTCCCCTTCATTAATAGTAGTATCCTCATTAATAGTAAGACTTCCATAGTATACTAATAATAATGCATCACAATTGCAACACTATTTGTAATAGTGCCACTCTTACTAATAATTTCCCCAGGTTGATAGTAGTATAATGTTGTACCGTGTTAGCCATAGAAAGTAGTGGAAGAGTGAAGTAATCAGGCGATACCTTTTAGAGCTATCTGAGTATATTTGATGCAGGTAAAAGGGCTTATCCCAGAGGATCCCAGGCCGGGCTGCTTCTATATGCTCCTAAAGATATATATTTTTTCTATAATTTCTGGCATTGGGACACTGACAGAAAACATCTCGGGTTGGGTGGAAAATCTCCTAAAACCCCTTGTGAGGGATACTCCAAGCTACATCCAGGACACCACTGACCTTCTTAACAAACTGAATGCCCTGGGCCAACTACCTGAGGGTACCATTTTGGCCACCATGGATGTGGAATCCCTGTATACCAGCATTCCCCACAAGGATGGAGTTGCAGCATGTCGGGTATACCTGGAAAAACAAAACCTCCCAACAGAACCAGTAACGCAGCTCATACAATTCATCCTTAGCCACAACTATTTTACCTTTGGAGAGGATCTATATCTACAGCGACTGGAAACTTTAATGGGGACCAGATGTGCACCCCAGGGTGCAAATCTCTTTATGGCAGTACTGGAAGGAGCATATTTATCAACATGCACCACCAAACCTATGATTTACCTTCGTTATATCAATGATATCCTTGTTATCTGGACTGAAGGTGAGGAGGCCCTACTTCAATTCCATAATGACTTCAATCGCTTTCACCCGACCATCAACCTTAAACTTAGCTATTCAGAGAGTGAAATTCACTTTTTGGATACCACAATATACATCAAAGACCACCGGCTACTCACATTGATATACCACAAACCCACAGATAGAACAGCCTACCTGAGAAACGACAGCTTCCACCCCAAGGACACAAGACAATCTATTATTTACAGCCAGACTATACGATACAATCATATTTGCTCCAACAAAGCAAACCTGGACAAGCACCTCCTGGATCTGAGGACGAAATCTTTCCGATTGGGATACAAACCAAAAGTGACGGATAACCAATTAAACAAAGCAGCAGCCATTAACAGAGACAGTCTGCTCACATATAAAGAGACCCAGAAAGAAGCCTGAGTGCACCTAGTTGTCACCTACAACCCACAGCTGGAGGTCCTACGAAGGATTGCCAAGGAGCTCCAACCTGTGCTACATAGGGACAACAGACTCAAGGACATATTTCCAGTCCCCCCTCTCCTTTCCTTTCGGCAGCCACCAAACCTACGGCATATTATTGTCCGGAGTGCCCTGAAGGCCCCAACTGAAAATGGCACCTCAACTTGCCTGCAAAATAGGTGCATGACCTGCAAGTTCATCCACACCACTGACAGTGTACCTATCCCACAGTTACAACAGGTGCACAGAATTAGGGGGACATTTTCCTGTAGGTCTTCCAATGTGGTGTATCTCATAATGTGTGTGCAATGTCCCACCACAGGCCTCTTTGTGGGAGAAACGGGGCAGAGAACTCACAGATTCAACATTAATAACAGCAGAACAGATCTCCCAGTGGCTACACATATCTCCAGAGAAGACCACTCTATTAAAGATTTGCGGGTTGTGGTTTTAATGGGACATTTTAAGACGCAGAAGGAGAGGAAAGAATACAAGTTAACGCAAAAATTTCAAACTCTGAAATTTGGACTTAATATTCCTGCCAGTTTTATGTCACACTATGTATGAACTGTGAGGTCACAAATCACCACGTGACAGCAAACAGATAGCAAGTCACGCACCAACATTCCAGATTGTTTATTTTTTGACCGGTTGTAAATAACTTCTCTACTTATATTGCATTTTGTTTTTTTAAGCATACTAAGATCCTTTGAAGGTCCATGTCTTTAGGGTATAAAAAATCTGTGACTTTTCAGTTTCTTGTATAACACCATGTCTGATGAAGGAAGCTAGTACTCTCGAAAGCTTACTTATCGAATATACTCAGTTAGCCTCTAAAAGGTATCGCCTGATTACTTCATTCTTCCACTAATAATTTCCCCAGCATGCTCCAATTAGTAATATGATCCCAATAGTTATAATGCTTCTCTAAACCATTTAATGTCCCCATTTTTAATAGTGCCGCAACAGTACTAATGCTCTCCCAACATACTCCATTGCTAATAGTGACCTCGCATTGATGATGCTTTCCCATCATACCTCATTAATAATTATGCCCCTTTTACTCATAATGTGCTCAACAGGTTTCCATTTCATTACATTATCTCTATAGTGCTGCCAGCAGTATTAATGATCTACATGCACAACTCATTTGTAATAGTGCCCCAATAGTAATATGACTGCCCAACTGTGCTCAATTAACAGTAGTGCCTCCATTGTCCCCCCAATAGTAATGATACTAGAATTTCTTCATTAGTAATAGTGCCCACATGGTATCCTCAATAGTAATGCCCCCCAGTGTTCCCCAATTAATAACAGAGTATGAATATTAGAGATGAACGAATTTTTAAAAAATTAGATTCGGCAGCTTCGCCGAATTTTCCAATACGATTCGATCTGAATTAATTTGCGGAAAAATCGCGTTAAAAAAACAGCTAATTCCTTGCTGTAGGCAGCCTGTATAGTGGAGTAGAATCACTGGTTCAGCACTATAGACTGCAATACACGTGTATTGCAGTCTATAGAGGAAGTCAGCCTATACAGACGCATAGGCTGACTTTCTCACTTCTGAGCAGGATCAACCAGGTACTAGCAGCCCGGATGCACATCGGCACCCCCCAATCTCGCCGCAAGGGGCGCCGAGGGGGACATTTTGCATGGTGGAACCCCTTGGATGCCATGGTCATGTTTGACCACGGCATCCAAGGGGTTAAAATCCCTGATCGAGTTCTGGGCAGGATCAACCAGGTACTGGGGGCTACTAGCAGCCTGGGGTCACTGGCCAGACACCAGGTTGCAGAAGATGCATATCAGCACCCCCCAATCTCTCCATGGGGGATGTCAAGGGGGACATATAGCATGGCGGAACCCCTTGGATGCCACGGTCATGTTTGACCACGGCATCCAAGGGGTTAAAACCCACGACCGGAGCTGTGCTAACACCCGCTCCCCATGCTGTGGGCGGTGGCGAAGGGGGTTAAAAGGCTGGGACATCACAGGGCTGGCTGACTGCTGATTGGCTGCAGGCATGGCATTGTAGATGATCCCACGTTCCCAGAGTTCCTTGCCCCATGTCCTAATGTGCAGCAGCCATTTTATGAAAAAATGTGATTCCTTACCACGAAGAGTGAGGAAATCCAGATTCGATGCGAATCGAATATTTCCTGAAATTCAGATCGAATTCCACTTAATCATCTTCGATTCGCTCATCTCTAATAATAATGCCCCCTCAGTGCCACAAAAATAAAACTCTCTTAGTCTGCTTTGATTGTACTCCCAATAGTAATTAACCTCTCCCAGAATGCCGCAACTTTTATTAATGCACTCAAGTGTGCCCCCCATAGTGCCCCAAAATTAAATTCTGGACCTAAAGATATAAAGAAAAAAGAATACTCACCTCACTGGGCATACCTAAGAGCCAACTGTAAATAACAACATGGAGGCCCTTGTTACCTAACTGCCATTGCAATCCCTTCGCATCCCCAGATCTCATTATGTGGTGCAGGATGTGAGAGAAGATGCTCCCCCCTTTCTAACCACTTAGATCCTTGAAATTGGATTTCTGACAGAGCTGGGTCCCAGCTGAATAATACATCAGAAACCCAGCAGCAATATAGCAGCCACTGCTCGGGTACCTGCCACATCGCAGTGTGGTACTATATTATTGCTGAGTATTAACTATACATTCAGTAAAACATAATATTATGGAGTGCAGTGTGAAGGGGTTAATATATATATACTGCTCCTGGTAATGGCCAGGAATGTTATCATTTAAGTACGATAACTCTGTCTATTCAGGGGATTGCAAACTCTATATAATAATAATAATAATAATAATAATAATAAAATGAATCAGTCATTCATTTTGGACCTAATAAGACAAAAACAAAATGGGTTTCAGGGGTGTACAATTGTTTTAAGCAGGTCCGTAAAACAGATACGATGATATGTAATATAACCTTAGGAGTTGATCTCTCGTTCAATAATACCTCCGCTACAGCTACATGTACTATTTTTTAATGTTTTAATGTTATTCTCTGGTGACATCCCAAATGTACATTTTCTGTGTCTAGACAGAAAACAGCTAAATTTTGCTCCATTTAGCACTCCTGAGAATGCCCTAAGTATCCTCCGGTACTTCTACCTCCAGCAGGCAGGTCATTTATACACTTTTGTCTAGCAGCAGTATTAAATCTTGCTGTTAAGTTTTGCTTTTCGTCTTAACTGTACAAGACTGGTAACTAATAATAAAATAAATAATACAACTAAAATAAAATAAAACATTATATCAATATTACTAGGCTAACACAAGAATTTTAGATGAACTTAATAGAGAAGGCTATACACAGACTTATTGCTCATGAAAACACTAGCCTTCCTGTTGCCTGAGGTGGGCTATAACCAGTCAGAACTGCCAATCTTCTCATTGATTTTACCACAACTAAGTCATATATAGATAACGGCATAACTGACAGTTTCACATATAATCTCGAAATGAATCCTGTACCCTCTGATAGACAAGGGTGGATAGAAAAATACTGCAGAGATTTTGCAAAGCTAAACTATTACTGACATTGGAAATGATCCCGGCATAAAATAACAATTGACGCTACAGAGGGCATTAGTAATAAAGGCCACATAGTAGCAAGGGTCTGGTTACAGATTTTGCATTGGGACCTTCAAGAGGGTACCCACACTACACTCACAATGTGCGATTAATAAACAGAATAAAACCTTGTATAGTGACTATCTTTATACCTCGACACTCTTATACCTCCACACTCTTACTGTATGACAAGCCTGTAGGGGGCTATAATTGCTACCATAACTGTTCTCTAGGTCCTAAATTTACTAGTATCCTCTTCATTGCATATAATGTATTGCAGTTTTGTTCAATTGAATGGGATGAAACTGCAATTCATTACATTGCAACTACTAGGTACACAACAAGCAGATGACTCAAACCTTGTGGGGACCACAGTGCTTGTCCAAGGGTCATGGCTCTTTCGAACAGTTGATTGATGGAGGTTTCAGGAGTTAGACCCTGGTCGATGTGGCCTATCCTAACAACAGACCATCAAAAAGACAATCCTGATTGTGAAAAAAAAATGTCCGCCACTGCTCTTCTCTATCTCTAACACCGATCCTTGACGAATTCTCCACTACAGGTGGTGAGGACGCGGTTAAATGAACAGTTTCTGTTCAGGCTGTGAATTGGTCTGACAGGTTTTCTGAGACATTGACCAAGGCTGCACTAATAACAACCTATCCAGGACCTAGAGAAGAACAGAAGTAGTGATTTCATATAATAATCATACCTATACAGGCTAAGCAAACTCCTGCATCCTACAAAGAGGGTTCAGCTGGGTATCAGGGCAGGTACCATGACATTTTTTCAATTTTTTTGGCCTGTTCCCTAAAAACCCTTTTAGGCTGGAGCCCCACATGGTGACTCTCATTTACACATTGCAGAAAAAAAAAGTCACGGTTTTGGAAATTGCAGCATGTCAACTATACCTACAGAAACGCTGGCGGTTTCCCTATAGGTATAATGAAAGCATAAAGTCTGAAGAGGAAACCTTTCTGTGAAAAACCGCGATGCATTGCCGCCGTAGTTTTTTCTGCATCTCTTTTTTGCTGCGGTCCGCTACGTGGGGCCTTAGACTTAAGGGGTTAAACTACATATACTTGTGTATGTCAATGTTTGAAAAGTAACAATTACCATTACAGAGTAAGTTTTATATCAATTGTATCTATCAAAATGAAGAAATTACATAGCATCACGAAATAAAGCAAAAATCGCTGTGGGTTACAATGAACTTTTGACTTCTCATGTAAATTCTGAATAACTTGAGTCAAACAAAACCCTAGTCTACAACATGTGTTAACATGGAATTTGTTAGTCTGTTTTTTTCTTTTAGCTTAAAAGGTACTTTCCATATCCATTACAGAGTGAAAGCCCTATTATATTTTTGAGAAGCGTTAATGGCAGGTTTAGTATATGTTGCCATGGTGGTTTTGTCCTGTGTAGTGTTGTTTCATCAGTTCCTCAGCGTATTGTTTCCTGTGGTGATATAATAAGACTAATTTGCCATATTAGCAAATGACTTGTTTTATCAAGCTGATTTATGTGAAGTAGCAAAGCTACAATAAACACTGTTGTTTCCCTTCTTGAAGCCCAACATTTCACCTCAGTATGATGCCTCCTGCTATTTTCAACTATTAATACAGTGTCCTAAATTGCTTCTATTTGGGGGGGTTGTTGATTATGAAATCTCATGATCTTTGCATTTTCGCTTTAGCCTTTTTCATTCTCTTAAGTGAAGCCAACCCAGCACTCTCGCACGCAATGCAAAGAATTGTATTTCAAGACATTTGATAATCTACATACAGTCATGCACAAAATTTCAAAACATGATGCAAAGTAAGACTTTAAAAATAGAATGTTAAAAGTTTTATCAATTAACAAAATTTAAGTGAAAAAACACCATTCTTTGGAGGAGGCATCCTGGAAGTGATGATATGGACCCACACATCATCGACTCCATAGAAGATCTGTGCTTAGTTCTCCAAGATGTTTGGAACAACCTCCCTGGCGAGTATCTTCAAAAACTGTCTGTAAGTGTACCTAGAAGAATAGATGGAAGTCAAAGGGTGATCACACCAACTATTGATTTAATTTAGATTTCTCTGTTATTCACTCACTTCATTTTGTAAATTGACAAAAATAAACAATTTGCACTTTTTTTGCTAAAGAATTCTTATTTTACACCATTTTATCCACATCTGCCTAAAACTTTTGCACATCACTGTATATAACGGTGGCTAGCATTTTCAGTCATGTGACCTTCCCCAGAGGTGTCTTCCAATGTCAGATTGGGACTCCCTGGACCCACCAGAGACAAGGGTTCTGAGGCCCACCCTAGAACTAAGTAGAACATTTGCTCGTCCACTGTTACTTGCACTGATATCTTTGTTGTTATCATTGCACATACAAAACATATCATCAAGTATAAAAAATAATTGTTTGTGAATTAAGTAATTTCTAAATGGGGATGTTATCTGCTGGACCTTTGGGGCCCATTGGAGCATCCTCTCGTACTATGGTGAGCCTGTCCTACTCTGCTTCCAAATGGGTTTTAACCCTAGCACATGTCTACATCTACCACATCACAAAATTGATCTGGATATTCTGGTGGCATGATGAAGTTTATATGATCGACCACATCAATCAACATTATATTTTCTAATGTCTTGAATAAAAATTCCATGATTACATAAGTGAGTGCTTTATTTTCTTATGTTAGGTTCTTAACCTATTGCAACCACCTCAAAGATTTACAGTGTCATGATTTCTCTTTGGGTCAAGGGCAGGCAAGTGAAAAAAAGTTGTTGATTACAGGTGACATGATTGTAAAAAGTTGGACATGTGGTCTTTATGATATACTACTATGATATTACTTCTATATTTAATCAGTTCACATTCATATAGTACACCAATTATTTTTTGTCCCTGTCCCACAATCTGGTATTTAAGTTGACATTTGCACAATTTGTTATTTTTGTTATCTTTTCAGCTTGACTAGCTAAGTAAATCTAAAAATTAGGGAGCTCAAATCCACCTTCAGAAATTAGAATATTTCATTCATATTGTTCCCCTTCCAAATCAAGTCATATGGAATGACCTTCAAAAAGAAAAAAAAAATTCTTGAAATCCAATCCAATAACATGGTTTCCAATAACATGGAAGGCCAATGGAAGCACTATCACTTTAATTAAGGAAATTCTACCAGCTCATAGAGAGGGGTAGTCTATTCCATTCCATTCCATTTTATTCCAAATTATTTTATTATTTATTTCTATTTCTCAAGACATTCAAAAAATTCAGGTGGACATAATTTCTAAGAGTATTAGAAAACTAGATACACCACCAACCAAAGGTTTTCCCTCCCACTGTAAACCAGCCCTATTTCACAAGGGCAGAAGAATCGAATGTCCAATTTATTTAAATTCCAGAATAGAAACCAAGTTCCCAACATATGTGGTCTACATGCTTCAAGGCTTTAAATTTGCTAGGTTGTTGTTCAGGCCACTGTCTACTAAACAGTTGCAGCATAAATATACTTTATATGCTTTTTATATAAATATACACTCTTAACAAGTTGAATAACCAAGAAATCCATGTTTTAATGCCACTGGTCCAGCAATATCAATTGCCTAAGGGGTAGCTCCACCATGTATAATGCCCAAAATTCTCTGCAGTGAATGTTCCCCATTCCATGACTCTAGTGTCTAATTAGAAGACCACTAAAGCTGTCGCCCACAGTGGGTACTGCTAGTGAAGGGGGCACCTCCTGGGCAAATGGGATGATTGCACCAAGGACAATAAAGCATGTATTTTTGGGTTAAGAAACATTAGCCCAGGTATGTTTATACTGCTCTCTCAATCCTCTCTATAGCACTGGCAGCACTTTTGAGGGGTCAAAGGGGCCCCTTTTACGCGCCTAATCACTAACCAGCCAGCTGCTTTCATTATTCTTACCTGCTTGCAAAGATCGGAGATATCTGATTCACTGTTGACTTGATTCACATTGTAATTAATTGTTTCTTGCCGGAAAGCAATGATATTTTGCATTTCAAGCACCTGGGTTTTACTGTAAGTATTTAACTCAGAATTCAGGGCTGAAATACTTGGAGAGGTCATACCGTGTCTGCACTTTAATTACAGCAGTTTGTAATGCCATACTTTCTACCACTTGAAAGAATATTGATTTTCTGTTTCAGTGCTTTAAACGCTTGCTACATTTTTTAGATAAATATTGGCATACTTTTAGGAGTCAAGGGCCAAAACCTCGAGGCACCGTGTTGATAGAACAAACAGTGTTTTGTTCACTATAGCTACAGAGAAAAGCACTACCCCTGCCATCTCTATGCAATGTGTCATGCTGGTAAGAGGAGCTGATCAGGAGGGAATACAGATATACAGGAACTGAAAAAGTTTTGTCTTCATTATCTGATAGACCTGTGAAGCCTTGGGCTTTAACAAAAACCACAAGATAGTAAAAACTGGCAAGTGTGGGTTTGTCTGTTCTCTATTGACTCTATTTCGGGAAGCAAAAAGACAAACCAATGCGTAAATCATGTGACTACAGGATTGTGCAAATGCCACTAGCGGAAAAGGAGCTCAAGACCTCTGACCATCAATACTTATCAAAATGAACCTCATAATATGTTTTCCACTTGTTTTTCACTTAGCTACAGTACGTTATATGTATATTGTATGTGAAGTCATCACCAATATTCAACTAAATCACAGTGTGATCATACTTTCTGTATATTGTATGTTATTCCTGTGCCAGAAAAAGATACTGAACTAGACTGCACAAAGTAAAGTAGTGCTAGGTGCAAACACAAAAATGCAGAAGCACTTAGTAAAGGCGCTAAGACATTTGGGAAAAATAAGTTTGTAAAGTCTGACTTTTTGTCTTTTGCATTGTGCAAGGTGTGGCTCCCTTCATGTTGGAATTGCACTCCTCCCATCTGCTAGGTTATTTTAACTAGAATAGAGTATGTCTCTGGATCCGACTTGCACTGTGTTCACATTGTAGGCCTAAATTTGGGCCCAAGAGAGGAATGACTGTATAGTGTAGGTTCCCATCTGAATGAAGTTGCCTTGTGGGGTAGATAGGCTTACACAATTTGATCAAATAGTGCTCCAAGGACCTCAAATTTATATACATAGATATTGGATATAGCAGTAATGCAGCTGAAACTTCACATAGTTATTGTTTGCATATGGGAATTATCTCACTATCAGCGGTCAGACCCCCACCGATCAGGTATTTAAATAATTTTTGTGGCATAAGCCATTTAAAAAGGGAGAAACGCAGTGCAATATATGAATATGTGGGCCTAGTCATAGCTATAATCATTGAATCACAATGCTCTGACTCAATAAACAGTATCTCGCATACCTAAAAATCCTACTACTTATGGTCTACATTGAAAAGGTACAAATTGTTCTGTTTAGGTAACAAAAATCCCCTAACATAAGGACATCATTGCCCTGTGATATGCTAGAAAACTTCACGTTAAAAACTACCGATAACAATATTATAATAGCAAAACTGAAACTGTCCTTATAATAACACATGTATTACACTCTTTTTGTGAAATGTGAAGACCAAACAAGTGTGCCATACAGTGCTCAATGTTATACAGTATATAGTGCCCAAAGATGTAGTGTCTAAATAGTAGAATTGCTGACATCAGGATCAAAATTTCCATGAACTACAAAGAGAAATTTAGAGTGTAGACTGCAAAGTTTGGGCATAGGATGGCTTAAAGTAGCACTCCTCAAAACATGTATTCTCTGGCCCATTATATATGTAAACTATATAGAGAAAATTGTTAGTTCCCAGCTCTTAATTACAGAATTTAGAGGTTTCATCCAGTCCAATTTCCACAGATGTGTAATATCCAGTACCTAGCCGTGAGGTCTGACTTCACAAGCATTTGTGAAAGAATGGCTTGTTCTAAAGAACTCATTGAATTCCAGTCTGGTACTGTAATAGAATGCCATTCTCTTATGGTTAGAGTTGCCACGTGACCAATATTATATAAACCTAGCCAATATTTCTTGGTTACCATGGTATCTGGCTCTGGCTGCCTCTGGATTTGGTGTAAGGTTTCAGTTCCCAAGGTCGTGTAGAGGCCTCTTGGGGGACATAAGACATTCATTGAGATTCAGGCTGTTCAGAGCTGTGGTCATGATATGGTCACTGATTAATAGGTCAGAACACAGGACTCTCCATGAGAAGCCATATGTAAACTAATGCCACAGGCAGAATAGATTGCAGTCATGAACACTGCCCTCCCACCCCTGAAAGCACCACCTGCCAATCTGAACAACATTTCTCATAGTGGCAACAACAGCACATGTCTGCGCAGGATGCCTTGTCCTGCAGACATGAGCAAGAGTCATTACCACTGGTGTGAAGGTGTACACAGCACTGTGAGAGGCAGATTATGCTGGGATTATGAAGACTGGCATTCAGTACACCAGTCTTTATAAATATGTTTCTATGTGTCTGCTGGATTTACTAGAAGACATGATATCAGTACAGCACTGTATTTCACAGGGAGTCAACATACATAATGCTAGGAGACCCTCTCCACATACTGTTACGACCATCAGACACAGATAGCATTTCACAGCCTAGACTTAGTTGGTTAAATATGGTCTAAGGGGCAGAATCCAGAAGAATACAGCAGAATAATAAAAAGAATACCAGTGAAAACCATAACAGAGGCATAATACATATGTTGTTTTTGAATAACAGAGACTTTTATTTTTCAAATGGGTCAAAATTCTTGTCCAAAAGTGGGTAGTGCCTGTAGAATGTTGTGGAACCACTGTTTCTATGGACCAATGTTCCAGATCTAATGACTAGTTAGATACATGTCTTCAGCATGTGCACTCCATGTAGGAGAAGGGCTCTTTGGACTGGAATGAGGATGTACTGTAAGATGCTGCTTCTCTGTATCCCCTGCTATTTCTCTCTGTATTCCCTGTCCTATCAATAGGGGATAACTTCAAATCTTGGTCCAACCCCTTTACTTGATGATATGGAAGACTTCAAGTAATAATATCAACTAGCAAAATAATTTATATTTTACTAAAAAGTTGAAGATATACTATAAGTTTATTTAGAATTTGTTCAATGTGTTATTGAATATAATTGGTTGTTGGAAGGGCTTATCATTCTCAGTCTCAACCACCACTAAGTAAGCATTTCATTAAAGAAGCGACTGACTTGCAAAATAGCACATACACTCACATTCACGATTGTGGGCACTTGTTTGTTACAAAAATTGTACCTCCCCTCCCATTTTTTCTGCCACACTCACCAATTCGTAAAAAATGGGTGTGAGTGGACATAGGTGATATGTTAACTGTCTCACATCAGAGCAGTAGCTGATAAAGACTGGGTGACAAGTTTGGAAGAACACTAAACTTATAAATGCAGGATAAAAGATAAAAGTAGACATTTATTAATCTTGTCCACAATGTTTGTGAGTTTGAAGGATTTCCTGCATAATCCTGAAACAGTCTTGCATAATAATAATAATAATAATAATAATAATAATTATAATAATAACTTTATTTATATATATATATATATATATATATATATATATATATACAGTACAGACCAAAAGTTTGGACACACCTTCTCATGCCAAGAGTTTTCTGTATTTTCATGACTATAAAAATTGTAGATTCACACTGAAGGCATCAAAACTATGAATTAACACATGTGGAATTATATACTTAACAAAAAAGTGTGAAACAACTGAAAATATGTCTTATATTCTAGGTTCTTCAAAGTAGCCACCTTTTGCTTTGATTACTGCTTTGCACACTCTTGGCATTCTCTTGATGAGCTTCAAGAGGTAGTCACCTGAAATGGTTTTCACTTCACAGGTGTGCCCTGTCAGGTTTAATAAGTGGGATTTCTTGCCTTATAAATGGGGTTGGGACCATCAGTTGTGTTGTTCAGAAGTCAGGTGGATACACAGCTGATAGTCCTACTGAATGGAGTGTTAGAATTTGTATTATGGCAAGAAAAAAGCGGCTAAGTAAAGAAAAACGAGTGGCCATCATTACTTTAAGAAATGAAGGTCAGTCAGTCCGAAAAATTGGGAAAACTTTGAAAGTGTCCCCAAGTGCAGTGGCCAAAACCATCAAGCGCTACAAAGAAACTGGCTCACATGAGGACCGCCCCAGGAAAGGAAGACCAAGAGTCACCTCTGCTGCGGAGGATAAGTTCATCCGAGTCACCAGCCTCAGAAATCGCAGGTTAACAGCAGCTCAGATTAGAGACCAGGTCAATGCCACACAGAGTTCTAGCAGCAGACACATCTCTACAACAACTGTTAAGAGGAGACTGTGTGCAGCAGGCCTTCATGGTAAAATAGCTGCTAGGAAACCACTGCTAAGGACAGGCAACAAGCAGAAGAGACTTGTCTGGACTAAAGAACACAAGGAATGGACATTAGACCTGTGGAAATCTGTGCTTTGGTCTGATGAGTCCAAATTTGAGATCTTTGGTTCCAACCACCGTGTCTTTGTGCGACGCAGAAAAGGTGAACGAATGGACTATAAATGCCTGGTTCCCACTGTGAAGCATGGAGGAGGAGGTGTGATGGTGTGGGGGTGCTTTGCTGGTGACACTGTTGAGGATTTATTCAAAATTGAAGGAATACTGAACCAGCATGGTTACCATAGCATCTTGCAGCGGCATGCTATTCCATCCGGTTTGCGTTTAGTTGGACCATCATTTATTTTTCAACAGGACAATGACCCCAAACACACCTCCAGACTGTGTAAGGGCTATTTGACCAAGAAGGAGAGTGATGGGGTGCTACGCCAGATGACCTGGCCTCCACAGTCACCAGACCTGAACCCAATCGAGATGGTTTGGGGTGAGCTGGACCGCAGAGTGAAGGCAAAAGGGCCAACAAGTGCTAAGCATCTCTGGGAACTCCTTCAAGACTGTTGGAAAACCATTTCAGGTGACTACCTCTTGAAGCTCATCAAGAGAATGCCAAGAGTGTGCAAAGCAGTAATCAAAGCAAAAGGTGGCTACTTTGAAGAACCTAGAATATAAGACATATTTTCAGTTGTTTTACACTTTTTTGCTAAGTATATAATTCCACATGTGTTAATTCATAGTTTTGATGCCTTCAGTGTGAATCTACAATTTTTATAGTCATGAAAATACAGAAAACTCTTGGAATGAGAAGGTGTGTCCAAACTTTTGGTCTGTACTGTATATATATACTGTGCCCATAATTCCGTAATTACTTAGGACACATAAAAGATTCTTTACATATTTCTCAGTTTGAACTGTAATATGAGAAAAAATAAGATTAAAATAAAAAAAGAATTTAAGGAAATTTTTTTTTAAATATATTTAATTTGGTGTCAAATGCACCACCCCCCTCCTAAAATGTGGATTCAGGACAAGTCTGCCAAAGTGTCTGGTTAATCCCACCAGTGTATAATTATTCTAGAGGGACAAAAAGTGACAAAATAAAAAAAAATTGCAAGGCTTATGACTACTTTTCCATGGAAAAAAGAGAAAAAAAGAGAGAAACAGCCCTGAAACTAATTTAAGTGGAGGCACGGCACACTTTGCATACTAATTATTACATTAGTAAAATGTAAATTGCATTACACATTTAAGGAAGGAACCAAGGCAAACTTTTCATATTTAAAAGAAAGAAACTAAAAGTTAAACAAAAAAAAAACTTTATTTAGTCTTTATTTAAAGTATTTTTCTGCTAATTGGTGCAATTACTGACGTTTTAAATTTGGTTAGAAGAAGGCCTTTGCTACTGCTTGTTTTCTAAATGCTCTGCAATCAGATTTTCTGAATCAATTTCCTCCTCTAGCAGTTTCTTCCCTATTGCAGAAGGTGGTCTTTTTATTCAGCTGCTACTTTGCTGGTGTCTACAATTAAATTGCAGCACACTTGTATGAACTGTCATTACTGTAAATTGCAGCAAGTGCTAGCAATTAAAGTGCTACATTAAAAGCACATCTTAAGTGACCTTTGGAGATTATTACAAGTAATGTAAATGTATATACATATGTAATAATGATGTGCTCTTAAATCTTGCTATATTTCTAAAATTGTTATCTATTTCTGAAACGAACTGGAAAGTGGGAAAGTGTTAACATCTGAATTGCACCCTGTATACTGTGTGAAGTCTCTCCAAGTTGAATCTAGTATTAACAATGACTTCCATATCATGTCACATATACAAATTAGATTTTCTTTTGTTGTAGGAAATATATAGTGTAATATATGGAGAATTTGTGTTGCTTCTGATATACCTTTACGATAATTAGGAAGATATGTCTGTGGTACAAGAAAACACAAACTTTATATACATATTTCTTTTATAGATTTAGCATACTAATGTATGTTCTTAGGTGTTATTTTGCAATTACCTGTCTAGGCTTTGTTCCCGCGACTGGTTCATTTTTGACTAAACCTCCATGAAAGTACAAAAAAATTCCAGCACTCACAATAATATGTAAGACAAAACATCAGTTTATGGACAATCCAAAAATGAACGTGTGATGGTCTCCTGGAACTCCATCAGACATTGCTGGAGGAGTCAGGAGAAAGAAAGATGAGAAAGGACTATGAGAATGGGCAGCTGGGCAACACCCTAACAATGAACGGCACAGACGCCCATTTTCACAGAGCTCTTCTCATCTGTCATCTTGTTACTTCTCCAACAATCTAATGTCTGATGAAGGTCCAAGAGACCAAAACGTCAGGTGTTAAGTTTTCGATTGGCAATAAATGGAGTTTTGTACTATTATGAGTGTCAGAATCTTTTGTACTATGTATGAAGAGAGTCCGAGCACCTGAGTGCCATATTACTGTATCAGTATCTATTGTGAATTTCTATGAAAACAGAACATATCATTCTGTTTTTGGCCTTATTCACATGGCAGTGAAAAATGGCCATTGTTTTTGCTGCTGTGGAAACACCTCGGCAAAAAACTCTGCATTTTACAGTACCTGCAAAGTGAATGAGATTCTGTCTAATCCCATCCACACATTGCAGAAAAAAAATCTGCTACGGAAACGCTGCATTTTCAAAAACGCCTGCATTTATGAAAATTGATAATAATAATAATAATAATAATAGTCCTTTAATAGTCCCACAATGGGGAAATTCAGTGTGTTACAGCAGCAAAGATAAGATAAGCAGATACAAATACAAATACAACATGTACAGGAATGTTCCAAGGTGAGAGGCATTACATTAATAGCAGACAGACAGATAGGACGCAGCAGAGGGGGGGGGGGGGGGGGGGGGGGGGGATTTAACAGGCAGAGAGATATTTCAGTTCTCTGTATGTAATGATCTCCGCTTAGGTCGGTGTTGGTTGTACAGCCTAACCGCGGTGGGGAGGAAAGACTTCCGATAGCGCTCCTTCTCACACCTAGGGTGGAGCAGTCGGTCACTGACAGTACTGCCCAGCGCGATCACAGTCTCATGCATGGGATGGGAGTTATTCTCCCGCATGGAGCTCACCACGGACAGTATCCTTCTGTCACCCACCACCTGCACTGGGTCCAGTGGGCTCCCCAGGACAGAGCTGGCCCTTCTAATCAGCTTGTCAAGTTTATTTCTGTCCCTGGTGGATATACTGCTCCCCCAGCAGGCCACTCCAAAGAAGATGGCTGATGCCACTACCGAGTTGAAGAAAGTTCTAAAGTTGAAGAAAGTTCAATTGCATCAGTGGAAACGCTGGCTTTTTTCCTATAGGTTTAATAAGGGAATTAAATCTGCAGAGAAAAACTCAGCAAAGACACAATGAAAAACCCTGCGAAAAAAAATGCAATGCGTTTCCACAGCTTTTTTTTTCTGCAGCTTTTTTTAGCTGCGTTTTGCTATATGGGACATTAGCCTTAAACGGGGTTTTCAGCTGGTCAAAATTTTGTGCCAGTGTGCTCAATATAGGAATAAATAAAATAAAAATTAACTGCTGTTTAAATACTATCAGGTTATACAATAAAATCTCACTAATAGAAAAGTATAGTATACATAGAATTTTTTTATGCATGGCTTAAAGACAAGAAGCAATACTCCCCTCATCCTTTCACCACCACTCTAGTGCCAATGCTTCCTGGGTCCCCACTGCTCAACATAGCAGGGAATAGTGTAGCTGCTAGAGATGAGCAAATTTTTAAAAAATACGATTCGGCAGCTTCACCAAATTTTCCCAAACGATTCAATTCGATCCAAATTAAATCTCGGTGAATCACGTTAAAAACAGCTATTTCCTGGCTGCAGAGAGCTTGTATAATGGTGTAGCTGCTAAGGATGCCGCACTACCCGATAGTTTACATGTTACCATAGCAACATGGCTTAGCACGAAATATCCAGCCTCGGTGTCCAGCAAGACACCATCAGGTAGCGCCGCGTCCTGCAGCTGCTAAGGATGCCGCGCTACCCTATAGTTTACACGTTACCATAGTCTCGCTAGATCCTCCACAGTAACACATCTCACAAAGGTATCAAGCTCGCTATCCCCTACAGCTCAGTCCCACAAGGCCACAGCTTGCCAAATCCACCAAACCTGGACCATAGCTTGCCATCCCCTATAGCAACACAGCTCTAAATACCCACCCCCACACTACCCTCAAGTTCACCATGTACCCCAAAACTCCCCCACACAATTCACCATGCACCGCACAGTCCACCGTGCACCCCACATCTCTTCCCCCAACACTACACCCTGCACCCCACATCTCTCCCCCCCACAGTACACCATGCACCTCACATCTCTCCATGTTCCTCCACTGCACGGGATACAACTTTTCATCATGTGTATGGACCTTCTTACAAGCAGAGTATAGTATTTAGCCTTTACCACAATGCCATGCGCGCAGCAAATCAGGGCTGTGGTTGAGGATGTTCCCGAGTTCCTTGCCCCATGTCCTAACATGTGCAGCAAGCCATTTTAGGAAAGAATGCGATTCGTTACCACGAAGCATGAGGAGATCCGGATTCGATGTGAATCGAATATTTCCTGAAATTCGGATCAATTTCCACTTCGTCAGCTTTGATTCGCTCATCTCTAGTAGCTGTCATAAAGCTCACATGTACTGTATATACAGATAATACAAGAAGAAAATATATGTCTTCAATTTGGCTGCTCCTGGGGAAGTTTTATAAAAGAAAAGGAACAAGCACCTTCATAGGCTTACCTCCAATTGAGGCAGACCACGCAGTTGTTTTGGAGCCCAGCTGGAGTCAAATGCCCCCAACCAGATAGGATACTAGCATCAGTAGCAAAGGGGCTGTCCAGGTTAATCATATTTTGGCACAAGAGAAGGGGAAGATTGTGGTAATGAAGGGGTGATGGGGGTTGGGGGTCAGAGGTGGACTCAGTTCTGACTGTTGCTACAGGACCCCATGATTTCTATGAATACCTGTAAGTATTGTATTTATTTTTACAGACTTGGATCTATTTAATAAAGCTAAAGTGAAATACAGTATATGAGAAACATTTTTTCTAACATATGTTTAGATTAAGGACAACGTGGATACCTTTGACTTTTTAGCTACATGGACAGCAGATTAAAGGAAAGGATCTGAAACACTGTGTACAACAAATTAGCTTCATTTACATGAGATTCACTGAATAGACTGATATACTGTAGCACATAGTTTCATAAAACTTCTAGATATGTCACAATATGGGGTTAAAATATGGGCCATATTTATACATGTCTATCAAGTCCACTTGAACTTGTGATCAATTTTTTTTTACAAATGGGCAATTTCCATGACACTAAACAAATAAATTAAGCGATGATAAACCAAATAAATTGAGTCTCTTTTTTAAGATCTAAAGGCCAGTAGAAACGTCTGCATAAGAAGTATTATTATTATTATTACATTTTTTCATTTGTGCTGTGGCTTAATGAAATCTGTGGGAGTAATGGAAAGAGCCAAGGAATGGTTGCTTGATGCTTTCCGTAACTCCCATAGACCCGCACCTCTGCTCGCAATGGATATTATTGATTTACTATATTGCCAGGACAATATCTGCAATCTTTGATGCAGATCTGAACTCAGTGTAATGCTGTATTCACATGTTCTCATTTACATGCCCTCCTCATTTTTTGCGCACAGCATATGTATTTATTCCTTTCAATGTGTTTCAGTTCAGACGCCTTTTTTTTTCCAGACTGTGTGTCCGCAAAAAAAAACAAAAAAATACAGAGGCAAGTTAGTTTATTTCACTGATATGGATGCAACATAGAGGTGTGACAGCATGGGTTCATGAAAAAAAAAAGCGAATGACATCTGTGTGTCTGTGTATTATGTTTTTCACAGACATAATAAATGGATCAACCATAAATAGCACATCATCCACAAGTTAACATGGTGGGATGCTGTCTGTGAATATCACAGACATCACATGACTGCAAAATACAGACGTGTGAATACAGAATAAGGATCTAATCACACTAGAATCATGGAATAAGCCTCTGTTAACACAGGCGTCTTGGTTTTTGTCTGTAACTGAATCCATAATTCTTTACTTGATCCCTCGTATGATGGACCAAAATGTCTACTGATGGACCTTATTAATAAATAATAATGTTGTACATTGGTGTTCTATCGAGGTTTCCGTCATTTGGATGGCAAGAAACTTTGATGGAACCTCAATGCAAGGGCTAAACAGCACTATAAACGTGACCAGACAGAAACCAATTAAAGCAAGTGTGAACAGAGGTAAAATCAAGCAGATCCTGCTATAAAGACAATTGATACCAAACTGATAATGACTAATTCAAGCATGCACTTTAAGCAACCGTTTAAGGCTAAGGCCCCATGTAGCATCCCACAGCAAAAAAGCACTGCGGGAAAAACCGCGGCAGCAACGCATCGCGGATTTGGAAATCGTAGCGACGATTTTGGAAATCGCAACGTTTCCGCAGTGCGTATTTTTTCATAAGTTGTGAATGGGATTCACTAGAATCCCATCCACCTTGCTGCGACTGTAAAACGCTGCAGTTTTTTCATCGGCTTTTCTGCCGCGCCCAAACTGCGGCATTTATACCACGTGGGGCCCTGGCCTAAGTCTGCTGATAGATCCACGCTGAGCAGTGTAATACAAAATATATTACAGAAATATTAGCTGTATTATATTTATGCATTGCATACTATAGAATGATTTTGGAAAAAAAGGATAATATTTTATACATTGTATTTAAAAAATTAGCAGAATTCTATATCTGACATCTACAGTATATAGTAAAGCAAAACTGTGCAGATAAAGCCAAGATTACTTGTATCATTACTTAAACTAGAATTAAAACTACTCTCGCTTTAGGTTTTATCTGGATGGGAAAATTCTCACATCCCCAGAGCTATCTTTTGGCTCCAAAATCCATTAGATCATCAATTGTGTGTGTTGTAATGAGTGTAGAGTTTTGATATTGCTTGCAGCTGTGCATAGTATAGTCTGTGATCATATTTGTATCTGAAAATCTACCAAGGTTTTTGAGGTGTATACTGCCTACTAACATACGAAATCATGCATCTCTTTGCTAATAAGTCCTAAGTGTCCCCTATTGCAAAGCTGTAATTTTGGATGACATGTTAGAAACATACCTGGACTAAAAAGTGATTATTTGGAATTTCTGTTAAAATGGTTTTGCATAAGAAATTCCAAAGTAAATATAGCCCCATCTATCATATGACTATAAAACAGACATAAAGATGTAAATTCAAACTGCATTTGTACTGATATCAGGCATTCATGAGTTAAAAGGTTTTTTCCACTTCTTAAAATATTCATACATTTCATTGAGAAGTTTTTTACAGAATTTCTCATTTTGTCTTTTTTTTGCGATACTTTACATAAATTCTAATTTCAAGAATTCAAGGGTAATCCTTCAGCAAACAGGGCATATGTTACAACACAAAACTAGGTGGCCACTGGCAGAGGAAGTGATGTCATTCGATTGACAGATGCAGACAAGAGGACAGAAGGTAACATTATTTTCTTAGAACATATTGTAGGTTACATTCAAGAAACAGATTAACAGTTTTTTAAATAGAAAGATATAGAATCAATATAGTGATAAGCAATTACACTGATGAGCAAAAGGGTAACAATGTTTTGAACTTGTGACTTTTGAGACTACCATCATTTTATAGGCAATCATCTTGGCTATCTCATACATAAATCTGACTTGCAACTATTTAGCATATGATTAGTTATGCAGATTCTTGTCACGTAACTGTAATGTTACTGTTTTGCATCTAAAAACTAAATTAAATTTTTTATTATTTTGTAAATCCACCTTAGGCTTTCACTAGTGCCTAATTCCTTCTGGGCATGCTCTCGATCAGATTCAAACATGTCTTGACCGAAATCTGATCCCAGGTCTCTTCTACATCTTCCCAATGTTGGTGCATACTGGTTGACTCACTTGGGTACGGATACAGCCTTTCCTTCAACTCTACCCACAAGTGTTCGATTGAGTGGAGGTCTGGGGACTGTGGGGGCTAATCCAGCACCTCTCTGTCATTATCAATGAATCATTTCTTTGCTAATCTATACGTATGCTTCGGCATACTATGTAGTCCGTTTCATACCCATAGTACTCAAGTGTATGAAGTAACGCATCTTGTAGGATACTCACATATATCTCAGCATTGAGACCACCATCGATCCTGGTCAAGTATCCTACACCTTTGGCTGTGAAACAACCCCATATCTTCAGGTTTCCTCCACCAAACTTGACAGTTCCTTCAATTTCTCAATTCTTTAGCCCTCTTTTCCCTAGTTTCTTCCAGACCCATTTGCACCCATCAGATTCCAGTCTATTGACTTTCATCTCTTTGCTCCAAATCACCCATTTTCAATCTTCTACTGTTCACTTTTCATACTTGTGTAATGCGTGTCGCATGGTGCTTGCATGGCATCTGCGATCTCACTATTACAAAGCATACGAGCCACCTTCACTGTTGTCGCAGCAGAACTGATAAACCTTGTGACTCTGATATTTTGCCTGGACATCCACCTCTTGGCTTATGAATGAATAGATGGACTTTATTTCGTATTCTTCCAGCTGTCATGGCACTCACATGATACAGTTTAGTAATTTTCTTGGCCCAGAGGCCGCTATCAATGAGCTGGATGATGCTGTTTCTCTTTTCTTGGGAAATCTTCTTCATGGCTGATCCTCGATTTGATCCAATGACCTTTCACTTGGGAATCAATAATAACACACTGAGCTATTATGGAATGTGAGAAAAGGTTGTAATTTGTAGTATTTAAGAAGAAAAATATTTTTTCCACCACCAGGAGCAAAACAGTAACAATGCAGATATATGACAACAATCTGCATAACTAATCAAAACATTGTCACCATTTTGCTTGTCAGTGTATACCACTATATAGAAGTTAACATTTTAAAAGTATACCCCTATAGCTATGAAAAAAGAATGTTGTCTTAGTAAATTAATAAATTAAAGAGGTTTTCCAGGAGTTATTAGGATAGGTCATCAATTAAAGATTGGCAGAGGTCTGACACCAAGGCCCCCAGGTGATCAGCTGTTTGAAGAGGCTATAGCATTTGGTTGAGCACTGCAACCTCTTCAGTACTTACCAATCACAGTGGTCTACATTTATATAGCACCTGTACTTGATATTGCAGCCCATTCCATTCACTTGAATGGGACTGCGGATCAGGCTATATGACTGCTGAAGCATGGCCTGTGAAGCAGCAGTTTCAACCAGCTGATCCACAATGGTCCCAGGTGTCGGAGGACCATGAATTGGATTACCTAAGGAAAGGTCATCACTTAAAAAGTCCTGAAAATCCCCTTTAAATTCAAAATTGTTTAGTAAGTTATTAGCTATAGGTGTTGCTTCCCTGGTATTTTTCCCACTGTATTGCTGTTTGGATGCTTTTCGGCTCAGCTCCATTAGGCCAGAGTTGTAATGTGTGACACTGCAGTGCCTACAGGGAGTCTGAAGTAGTCTGAAACATACCTTCTGTCTTTTCATTGGTTCATAGAATGTATCACGGCACTTCAGAAAAGTGGAAGATGGGGTACACCGGAGGGTTTCACCCCATTCAAGTTCAATAGTAAAGTATAATCCAGGCACTCAGTAATCTGGTAATATGTAGTATGCAATATCCATCAAACAAATATATGTGTAAATGTTTTTGTTCCTTACAGGATCTTCACCAGACCATCAGCCTAATAATACACTGAATAGAGGAATCAAGCATTAGAAGATAGGTGAGAATGTGGTAGGGGCTGCTGTAGAAAATGCTTCATCTACTTTTAATGCACAATAGACCACACCTCTGTGGATAACACCCATAGTGCTCCTCACTGCATTCCCTACTGACAATAGATGATGTAATAGCTTATCACTTCCCTGTACAGAGCATACCTAGAAAATTCTTCCATAGACCTCAATGAGTTGGCTCCAGATGACTGCTGCCTATGGCCATGACAATGCTGTAAAGCATGTTACTAAATGTTATAAACAGAGCAGAGGAGAAGCTCAGGCAAAATACTAGCCCTCATAATCATGTACAGAACATAGAATAAAAAAAATTATCTGAAAATAAAAAAAATCTGGTTAAATAATTAAAAATTGATGGTACATTCCTTTTAAGTTAATGGGAACCTTAAAAGTCACTTTAACATTTTAGGCATTATGGATACCATCATAAATACATAAGCACTACCAAACAAATTGTGGTTATCACTTTTCAGAGTCTCTTTTTGTAACAAAGATCCTTAAATTGAGTGAATCATAAGTTGTCTTGCTGTTGGAACCCTGAGATGTTAACTATAACCTACGAGTGAACTATCAGCAAGCATTCGATTTCCCTGCGGCGCCTCCGCAGTGGAAATAAAGCATTACACAGTTCCTCCAAAGAGAATGGTGCTCTTAGAAGACACTCTTCACTTGGGCGAATTCATGGAGGTTCAGTGCATTTGAAAATGATCTTTCTAAACAGATAAATCTTCAATAGTACTTTTATAAAGTAATACTTGTATGAAACACTGCAGTAGTTGTTGATCTAGTCTGTGCAGAATTTGTTCATAAACTATATAAAGCAACCAACATTAACCGAGATTGATATTTTTCATACCATTGCATTTGTAACCATATTTTAAAGATTATGATTTATCATTTAGTATTCTCACGCCCATAGCGTAAAATTAAGGCTACATAAAAACTTCATTCTTAAAAAATACAAACCCCCAGTTTTCAAACCCGCCCTTCTAGACTGTGACCTTATTGGGTAGATTAACACAGGACAATTCATTCTAATTGTCAAAAGAAGATCTTTAGAAATGTTCACTAATACGCACTGATGGGGTTCTTGTCTATTTATCAACTTTGCTTCATAGTCATTGTTGGTGCATTGAGAGCAAAGAAAAGAAGATTAATTAGCATTCACTGAGTCAGAATAGGCTATGTATTAATTTGATATTGTGCTTCCAAGAACTGTACTAGTCTAATTTTGAGAACAGAGTCAAATGTTTCACAAGTCATTATCTTCTATTATATTGGGTTAATATGTGTCATTATCATTAGCGTTTAATACTAAAGTTCACACAAGGTCAACTATTGGATATATTAGACATACACCTACAATCCTGAACATGTAATAGATACAGTAGTTCAGTGCTGGCAGTACGGTGGATGAATATGGTCGATGAATAGCCTAATGGTAAAGCTATAGTTACAGTTATCAGTTGTAACCTTATTAATTTCATTTTTTTTAAATCTATATGGTAAAGTAACCAAACGCAATATTTATTGTACTTTCTAATTGATAGTTATTAAATTTATGGGATCTGATATTTATGACCTAGGGGAATTATTTATGTTATTTTGAGATTTTTTGCCTCTGATTTGCACATAATGAAATATTAACACTCTGTATGTTCTATCATCCTAGATGGTCAAATGAAATGTAAATTCCTACTTTTGTGTTAAAAGCTGAACAGTGCTCAAAAATACCACCTTACCAGGTTTCACTACTAGATACTAGTGCCCCCATTTATGCACTATAATTTGTCCTCATCTTCATAATACATAGCTGTTGTCTTGGCCCTAGGCTATTTTTCTTCTGTATCATTGGCTGCAAATAATCCATGGACTACTCCAGGAGTGTACAATTTGATAAGGACTTTATAGTCATCAATCTCACAAAATAATAATGTAGTACCCCATTAAAAGTTAAAATATGTGAACTTAAAAAAATGGAAAAATAGTCAACTTAGAAAAAAGTAACAGTAATGTAATTTAGGTACTTTGAATGGGACTTGAAGTCTTTTTGACGTATTGGTGTAAAATACATAGTAATATAGTAGATGAGGTTGGATGAAGACACAGGTCAAATCCAACCTATAACCCTAAAGTGTTTAGCCAGAAGAATAATAATAATAATAATAGTCCTTTAATAGTCCCACAGTGGGGAAATTCAGTGTGTTACAGCAGCAAAGATAAGATAAGATAAGCAGATACAAATACAAATACAACATGTACAGGAATGTTCCAAGGTGAGAGGCATTACATTAATAGCAGACAGACAGATAGGACGTAGCAGAGGGGGGGGGGGGGGGGGGGGGATTTAACAGGCAGAGAGATATTTCAGTTCTCTGTATGTAATGATCTCCGCTTAGGTCGGTGTTGGTTGTACAGCCTAACCGCGGTGGGGAGGAAAGACTTCCGATAGCGCTCCTTCTCACACTTAGGGTGGAGCAATCGGTCACTGACAGTACTGCCCAGCGCAATCACAGTCTCATGCATGGGATGGGAGTTATTCTCCCGCATGGAGCTCACCACGGACAGTATCCTTCTGTCACCCACCACCTGCACTGGGTCCAGTGGGCTCCCCAGGACAGAGCTGGCCCTTCTAATCAGCTTGTCAAGTTTATTTCTGTCCCTGGTTGATATACTGCTCCCCCAGCAGGCCACTCCAAAGAAGATGGCTGATGCCACTACCGAGTTGAAGAAAGTCCTAAGAAGTGCCCCCCGGATTCCAAAGGCTCTCAGCTTCCTAAGCAGGTAGAGCCTGCTGTGGCCCTTCCTGTACAGGGCCTCCATATGATCTGCCCAGTCCAGCTTATTATTAAGGAGCAAACCCAGGTACTTATAGGTGTTCACAATCTCGATGCCCGTCCCCTGGATGTCCACTGGTTTTGGAGGGCATCTGCCTTTACGGAAGTCCACCACCATCTCCTTGGTCTTCCCCGCGTTAATCTTCAGGTGGTTCTGGTGGCACCAGTCCACAAAAAACCGGTTCAGTTCTCTGTACTCCCTGTCATCATCGTCTGTGATGAGGCCTACTATTGCAGAGTCGTCAGAATACTTCTGTAGGTAGCAGCTGGATGAGTTGCACCTAAAATCAGCAGTGTACAGTGTGAAGAGGAAAGGGGCGAGAACCGTACCCTGAGGTGCCCCCCGTATTACAGATCACGGTACCTGACACACAGTCTTGGGCTCTCACGTATTGAGGTCGATTTGTGAGGTAGTCTAGGATCCAGTTGGAGAGGTGGTAGTCCACTCCAGCAGGGCCCAGCTTGTCTCTCAGTAACCTGGGCTGTATGGTGTTAAAAGCACTGGAGAAATCAAAGAACATTATTCTCACCGTGTTCCCTGGTTTTTCCAGGTGAGACAGAGCCCTGTGCAGAAGGTGGATGATGGCATCATCTACCCCAATGCCCGGTCGATAAGCAAACTGGAGAGGGTCCATAGCGGGGCTCACTAGAGGGCGAAGATGTGTGAGAACCAATCTCTCTAAGATCTTCATCAAGTGGGATGTCAGTGCTACAGGTCTGTAGTCGTTGAGGTCCATAGGGTGAGGTTTCTTTGGAACTGGTACCACACAAGAAGATTTCCATAATTCAGGGACTATTTCCTGCCTCAGGCTCATATTATACATATATGTAATTATACCACACAGCTGGTCCCCACAAGTCTTAATTAGCCTTGCACTGATGTCATCTGGCCCTGCGGCTTTCCTCGCCTTGATCTTTTTCATCTCCTTCCTCACCTGGGCCCGTGTGAAGGTCAGACTATGGTCAGATAAAGACAGATTTCTGGATTTACTGGTCTGTTGGGAAGTAGCCACATGGGGTGAATGGGGTGAAGTCATTGAGGTGAGGGGAGCTGAAGGACATGCTGTGGTGGGAGGAGCTGGTGTGTGATCAAATCTGTTGAAGAATAGGTTTAGTTCATTAAGCCAATTAACATCTGCCTCAATCTGGCAGACAGACTGTTTATGACCCGAAATTGACTTAAGCCCCTCCCAGACCCCCTTATGTCTTTTCTTTCCATTTGCTTTTCCATTTTTTCCTTATAACTGGCTTTTCCTTGCCTGATTAGATGCCTCAGCTCCTTTTGTACTTCCCTCAACCCCTCCTTATCTCTTGTCCTAAATGCCATCTTTTTCTCCTTAAGTAGTGTTTTTATATCAGAGTTAATCCATGGTTTGTTGTTGGAGAAGCACCTCACCACTTTTGTGGGTACTGTTGTCCACACAAAAATTAATGTAGTCCGTTATGCAGTGTGTGAGTCCTTCTATATCTTCTCCATACGAATCCTGCAAAACTTCCCATGCGGTTGTGTCAAAACAATCCCTCAGAGCCTCATCACTCTCCTCGGACCATATCCTCACTGTGTGGGTGACAGCTGGTTCTCTACGTACAAGTGGCTTGTACACAGGTCGGAGATGTACTAGGTTGTGATCCGATCTTCCCAGGGGCGGTAGGGCTGATGAGTTATATGCCTCCCTCACGTTGGCAAAGAACAAGTCCAGTGTTTTGTTGTCTCTTGTGTGGCAGGTTACATACTGTGTGAAACTGGGAAGTGTGGATGATGGAGAGGCGTGGTTGAAATCGCCAGACACAAGAAAGAGGGCCTGGGGGTGCTGAGACTGTAACTGGCTCAGCGTGGCTTGTAGGACCTCGCAGGCAGCGTCAGCTTTCGCAGAGGGGGGGACATATGCAGCTATCACGATGACATGTGATAGTTAAAAAGGTCTCATGCTCACAGCTAATAGTTCAATGTCCTTACAGCAAGTTTGCTCCTTAATCACAAGAAGGCAATAAACCCAATGAGACTGATGCCAACTGCCCCATTTCAGGGGGAAAAAAATCCTTCTTTACTTCACCTCCTGCAATTAGTGTAAAACCCTGGTGTGACTTGTCTTCACAAATTCTAAAACCCGTAACCTGTAATATTTTTCCTTTCAAGATGGATATCCAGGCCCTTGATTGCAATAATTGTAGCCATGACTACAGATGCAATCTCTATGGCAGCTTTTGATTTATAATACATTTTTAGTGATATTTTATACATTTTAACTATTACTGTTATATATATACAGTCATATGAAAAAGTTTGGGCACCCCTATTAATCTTAATCATTTTTAGTTCTAAATATTTGGGTGTTTGCAAAAGCCATTTCAATTTGATATATCTAATAACTGATGGACACAGTAATATTTCAGGATTGAAATGAGGTTTATTGTACTAACAGAAAATGTGCAATATGCATTAAACCAAAATTTGACCAGTGCAAAAGTATGGGCACCTCAACAGAAAAGTGACATTAATATTTAGTAGATCCTCCTTTTGCAAAAATAACAGCCTCTAGTCGCTTCCTGTAGCTTTTAATCAGTTCCTGGATCCTGGATGAAGGTATTTTTGACCATTCCTCTTTACAAAACAATTCTAGTTCAGTTAAGTTTGATGGTCGCCGAGCATGGACAGCCCGCTTCAAATTATCCCACAGATGTTCAATGATATTCAGGTCTGGGGACTGGGATGGCCATTCCAGAACATTGTAATTGTTCCTCTGCATGAATGCCTGAGTAGATTTGGAGCTGTGTTTTGGATCATTGTCTTGCTGAAATATCCATCCCCGGCATAACTTCAAATTCGTCACTGATTCTTGTACATTATTCTCAAGAATCTGCTGATACTGAGTTGAATCCATGCGACCCTCAACTTTAACAAGACTCCCGGTGCCGGCATTGGCCACACAGCCCCAAAGCATGATGGAACCTTCACCAAATTTTACAGTGGGTAGCAAGTGTTTTTCTTGGAATGCTGTGTTTTTTTGACGCCATGCATAACGCCTTTTTGTATGACCAAACAATTCAATCTTTGTTTCATCAGTCCACAGGACCTTCTTCCAAAATGAAGCTGGCTTGTCCAAATGTCCTTGTCCTTTTGCATACCTCAGGCGACTCTGTTTGTGGCGTGCTTTCGGAAACGTCTTCTTTCGCATCACTCTCCCATACAGCTTCTCCTTGTGCAAAGTGTGCTGTATTGTTGACCGATGCACAGTGACACCATCTGCAGCAAGATGATGCTGCAGCTCTTTGGAGGTGGTCTGTGGATTGTCCTTGACTGTTCTCACCATTCTTCTTCTCTGCCTTTCTGATATTTTTCTTGGCCTGCCACTTCTGGGCTTAACAAGAACTGTCCCTGTGGTCTTCCATTTCCTTACTATGTTCCTCATAGTGGAAACTGACAGGTTAAATCTCTGAGACAACTTTTTGTATCCTTCCCCTGAACAACTATGTTGAACAATCTTTGTTTTCAGATCATTTGAGAGTTGTTTTGAGGAGCCCATGATGCCACTCTTCAAAGGAGATTCAAATAGGAGAACAACTTGCAATTGGCCACCTTAAATACCTTTTCTCATGATTGGATACACCTGGCTATGAAGTTCAAAGCTCAGTGAGGTTACAAAACCAATTTTGTGCTTCAGTAAGTCAGTAAAAAGTAGTTAGGAGTATTCAAATCAATAAAATGATAAGGGTACCCAAATTTTTGCACCGGTCAAATTTTGGTTTAATGCATATTGCACATTTTCTGTTAGTACAATAAACCTCATTTCAATCCTGAAATATTACTGTGTCCATCAGTTATTAGATATGTCAAATTGAAATGGCTGTTGCAAACACCCATATATTTAGAACTAAAAATGATTAAGATTAATAGGGGTGCCCAAACTTTTTCATATGACTGTATATATATATATATATATATATATATATATATATATATACACAGTGCCTTGCGAAAGTATTCGGCCCCCTTTTCAACCTTTTGCCACATTTCAGACTTCAAACATAAGGATATAAAATTTAAATTTTTTGGTGAAGAATCAACAAGTGGGACACAATCGTGAAGTGGAACAAAATTTATTGAATATTTTCAACTTTTGTAAAAAATAAAAAACTGAAAAGTGGGGCGTGCCAAATTATTTGGCCCCCTTAAGTTAATACTTTGTAGTGCCACCTTTTGCTGCGATTACAGCTGCAAGTCGCTTGGGGTATGTCTCTATTAGTTTTGCACATCGAGAGACTGAAATTCTTTCCCGTTCTTCCTCGGAAAACAGCTCGAGCTCAGTGAGGTTGGATGGAGAGCGTTTGTGAACAGCAGTTTTCAGCTCTTTCCACAGATTCTCGATTGGATTCAGGTCTGGACTTTGACTTGGCCATTCTAACACCTGGATACGTTTATTTGTGAACTATTCCATTGTAGATTTTGCTTTATGTTTGGGATCATTGTCTTGTTGGAAGATAAATCTCTGTCCCAGTCTCAGGTCTTTTACAGACTCCAACAGGTTTTCTTCCAGAATGGTCCTGTATTTGGCTCCATCCATCTTCCCATCAATTTTAACCATCTTCCCTGTCCCTGCTGAAGAAAAGCAGGCCCAAACCATGATGCTGCCACCACCATGTTTGACAGTGGGGATGGTGTGTTCAGGGTGATGAGCTGTGTTGCTTTTACGCCAAACATATCGTTTTGCATTGTGGCCAAAAAGTTCGATTTTGGTTTCATCTGACCAGAGCACCTTCTTCCACATGTTTGGTGTGTCTACCAGGTGGCTTGTGGCAAACTTTAAACCTTTTTATGGATATCTTTGAGAAATGGCTTTCTTCTTGCCACTCTTCCATAAATTCCAGATTTGTGCAGTGTACGACTAATTGTTGTCCTATGGACAAACTCTCCCACCTCAGCTGTAGATCTCTGCAGTTCATCCAGAGTGATCATGGGCCTCCTGGCTGCATCTCTGATCAGTCTTCTCCTTGTTTGAGATGAAAGTTTAGAGGAACAGCCGGGTCTTGGTAGATTTGCAGTGGTCTGATACTCCTTCCATTTCAATATGATCGCTTGCACAGTGCTCCTTGGGATGTTTAAAGTTTGGGAAATCTTTTTGTATCCAAATCTGGCTTTAAACTTCTCTACAACAGTATCACGGACCTGCCTGGTGTGTTCCTTGGTCTTCATGATGCTCTCTGCGCTTTAAACAGAACCCTGAGACTATCACAGAGCAGGTGCATTTATACGGAGACTTGATTACACACAGGTGGATTATTTTTATCATCATCAGTCATTTAGGACAACATTGGATCGTTCAGAGATCCTCACTGAACTTCTAGAGTGAGTTTGCTGCACTGAAAGTAAAGGGGCCGAATAATATTGCACGCCCCACTTTTCAGTTTTTTATTTTTTACAAAAGTTTAAAATAACCAATAAATTTCATTCCACTTCACAATTGTGTCCCACTTGTTGTTGATTCTTCACCAAAAAATTAAAATTTTATATCTTTATGTTTGAAGCCTGAAATGTGGCAAAAGTTTGAAAAGTTCAAGGGGGCCGAATACTTTCGCAAAGCACTGTATATATATATATATCTCCGAATGGATTTAAAAATTACTTTCTTTCCACATGATACCAATGCTGGCCAGGTTCCCTGCTGGGCTGTGCTTAGTCCCTCTGAAAACAAAGGATTTGTGATATTTGATTTCTGCTCAGCCAATCACTGGCCACTGTGATCACCCACTTCAGACTGTGATTGGCTACACGGGCATTTTCTGTGGGTCAACATGGGACCAGAACATAGAGATCAGCAAGGACCAAAGAAGCTTTAGAATGGTAGAGGCATTGGAAGGGTGAAATATGTATCGCTTTATTTTTCTTTAACCTATTCTGAGGCCTCCATCCCTTTAGACATGGTAGACTACAAATTATCTTTTATGAAGGTGGGATGTTCTGTGTAAAGCCAACAATAACACATCTCAATATCTTGATTAGTCATCCCAAGTGAAAAGCTTAGCTTTGTTACCTCCATACAGCTGCCAAAGATTACAGCTGGTAATGTTTTCAGAAGCTAAGCAATACACACTTCTTGGCAAACATTATTCACTACAGAGGTGTAACGGGAAGTTAATGCAAACTCTGTAACTGAGTCCCCTAACTACCATGTGCCTTTTATATTAATAGGGTATTCTTATGTATCAGAGGAACCTTTGATCCTACTCAAACACCAGGAAATGGATGCGATTGCTACAGTATTTCTGCACCCCCAATAGCTACATCCCTGATTCACTAGGTAATAGAAAGGCAGATTTACATTTTCAGATTGAAGAATTAGCAGATGATCTCTGGGCAGTACATTCTAATTTTTACTAATTTCTGAAGCTCAGCCACCTAATATTTTGGCTCATGGATCATTGATTTGTTAGTAAACATTACAAATTGACCTGTCACGAGTCTGGATTTGAGACAAGGAGACATTTTTTTTTCCCAATAATATTCATTAAATGGCACCACATTCTGCCAGCAGAAATACACATGGAACCAAAGCTTGGCTATAACATGACCATGTCACTTAACAGTCGGCACTAGAGAGCGACACTAAAATAGACCATCTAGACAAATCAGCTCTTCACCAGCTGTTGTGTTTTCTGTTTTGCTTACGCTAGATACTTCATGCTCCATATTCTCTGAAAAAATAGGATGTGAATTGATTTGCACATTATCTAAGCAATGAAGACATCGAATTATTCCTGACATCCTCTATTCTCGTTTTTGATTTGTAGGCCAGCTATGCTCTGCAGCTGAAGCAAATTACATCAACAGAAATGCTGATGTGACCACAAGTTGACAAAGGACATGATTTCTACGAAAAGAAAAGAAACTGCAGTTTATGAAATGCTATGTAATAATGTTGTTTAACCCACAGATTCTGCATCTTAAGTATATTTTATTTCCAATCTTCTCATCATTTCATTGTTAAAAAGACTTCGAGAAGTGGAAATAGAATAAAAGCTACGGAATTAAAAATTGTTCTAAACCCTTTAATAGCTCAGCTGCAAGCCCTATTGTTTATCTAATTCATTGTGTGATTAAACCGATTCATGTGACTGTCTTAATTTAGCTTCCTAGTTCACAAACTGATATTTTGAAAGTTTTTACTCAGAAAAAGAAAAGTGACAAGATAAGGAACTGAAAAAAATCTTTATTAACTCTTTATCTTTACTATTTAATGGACATGAAAAATCAACACAATGGAGACAATTCTTTCTCTTCAAAACCATCAACATTCCAAGTAATCAATGTAATGCCAAGTCTATCTTAGTATACAGTAGGCTTCCAAGAAGTAAACCATGCTATCTGTAACTTTTGCTTCCATGGTGTTCTGAAATCCAGAGATTTCTAGTATGTTCTCTACATGCTATCCTTGCATGAAGTTATACGTTGACCTGGATATCTAACAGAGGGAGGATTGTGCTGTGCTCAGATTGATATGATATGCATGAAGCGGCAGGAAAAAACCCCAACCAATAGAGTCACCCTGTTAAGGAGAATCTGTTACCATTTTCATTACTCTGCAACTAATGTAACAACTAGATAGGTGTGAGGACACCTATATATATAATTTGTGACCAGGTACTCACTAGTAGTCACCCAGAGTAGTTCTACAATCGGTATCATAGTTGCAGAACATAGGAGTCCTCTATAGTATTTCACTTTTCTTCGGAGTCCAGGTTATGTAAATTACCCATGCCATTCTCAGCCAATTTTCTTTGATTGATTAGGTTGGGTTACAAGACTAAAATATGAATATTCAACAAATGGGGCTTTGAAGAGTAGAAGATAATTGACCTTGATTAGCATATAACAAACACATAATTGAAAAACAAGCAACATTATAACATTTATACAATGTACAACCTCTGACTGAATGTGTTTTTACTGTAGTTTGAGGGAGGGTTAGATGGGCTAATGTTGTAGATATGTATCTCGTTTCTCAGGATCTTCACACTACGATGAGCTGGTGGTCACTGGTAAATTTCTCTTAGGCTAAGTTATTTTTCTAGAGAACAATATCACAAAATGAACAAGTTGAGGTGCCAACCAAAAAGGTGTGGGTAAATAATTAACCGTTTTTCATATTCCCGGAATGGAGTACCTCTTAAGGCAGAGTCCTATGAGATGGAAGAAAGATTACATAATGAATTTTGGAGAGGGGAAGGGTGTTTGTGTTAATGAAAAGTAGTGAAGTTTTACAATTGTTCTGAATAGATAGCTTCTAAATTGTGTCTGTGTATAATGGGGTGGGCACACAGTTAGTCTTGCCCACTTGTCCAGCTAGCAATAAAAAATATGTATACCTACATCTCTGTTTGACTAGGGATCCAATGGAGAGTCTTTATTCTGGTCCCTGGTCTCCCGGACCTTCTGCCGGCAAGTGATCAATGAGGCCAAGCAGTGGTTGAGCAGTGAAGTTGAATTCAAAGAGGGATGAAAATTACTTGGAACACCCTTGTCAAGCTTTATTAGTTATGCCTTAAAAATAGTCCATACTCAGGTATGTTTGACCTAATTAAAAGCATAAAGCCTATGCCATATAGTGCCCAATTCAGACAGGTCTATAGGTAAATTAATGTTAAAGAGTGTGTCTCATGTGTCCTCCTCATAAATATCACATTAACTGTACAGTACAATGTACTGAGAAAGACGCATTCACCACCTAAATTGGGACACCACCCTTGACAAATAATGGAGTGTATTATTTCCAGCAACTACACATTTCTCAGTGATAGAGTATTAGTGGTAGTAGTCCCTCTGTGAAATTCAACTCCTGTCAAGTCAGTGCTTGAAGAAGAATTAGACATGAAAATCAAAGGTACTTTATATAGATTTGTCTCAGGAGAGTTTCGTTAATGCATACAGTATATCCCTGACATCCCTTATGGTTTCCCTGGAACATACAATGGTTCAGAAGTTAAAAAACATATGGTTTATATAGATTCTTAAGCCAGTCTTAGGCTCTATTCAGATCATGTTTTTGACATCCATTTAACGGATGTAAAAAATGGACGCAAAGGATGGCCATCTATTTACAAAGACATAAAAAAAAAGCATCCTTTGCTGTCCATTTTTTTGAAGGATACAAAAATATAGTATACTTCCAAAAAACAGACAGCAACAGATCCGTTTTTTTTTTTTTTTTAATTGATGTCTATGGAAACGGATGGCCATCGGTTTGCATCCATTTGGGTATGTTTTTGCATTCGTTCTTTTCATCAGTTTTTTGCATCCATTAAACGAATGTAAAAAATGTGATCTGAAAAGACCTATAATTGATTCCCTAACAGGCTTAAGACTCACCAGAATTACTAACAGACTCCGTCTGTAGATTTTGGGTGTAACTCAAGCCCGCCTAAATTCCCACCCTGCTCTACCCACTGTCTAATACAGTGGAAATGAGATTCAAGTGCTGAGTTTTAAGGCACCTGTGCGTTAGTAAATGTGGGCCATTGAGTTTAACATGTTCTCATAGTACAACTACGGTATGTACAGTAGTTAATTTTACTTGAATCATGATATGCCATTCAGTCAATTGAGATAACACGCCATCATCAAAGTTCCAAATCCAGCCCCGCTATATCTAGCATGAGAACTATAGAATTTAAAGTTTTGTTCTACAGCGATTTCATTGATGGTTGAAAGATAAAGGATCATTTCATGTTATATTTCTAAATCTATTATGCCTGGTACCTGGAGATTCACAGTGTGATCTATTCCATATTGTTACTGAGCATAGTTATGCATAGCAATCATAGCAATCAGCCTCTGGAGATTTTTTTTTTCTGCAATGAAAGTAACAAGGTAACATGATGTACAGAAATGCAGAAGAAAACCATAAAAATATAAAAATCCATCCCGTGACACGTCCCAGCTAATTAATCAAAGGAGACTTAAATGACTTTAGCAATGCCAATGGCATAATTCTCATCCCCTAGGACCATCTAAATTAGTGGGTAGTTTGGCTTTTCTTAATCTAAAACTTCAGTAAATTTTTTTTAAAGGATGGTTTTTTAATAATCCTAAATTTGTATGATTGGATGCAATACTAGAAAAATTATGTATTTTTTTTATGCCAGTGATTTACAAAATTCTAAATAAAGGTTCATCTTCTCCAAAAATACAGATATGATAAATTAAGAACTGCAGACAAAATAATATTCATATATAGGTTACATAAAAAATAAAAGTAAAAAAAGAGACATTAAAGCTGTTAGGAAGAGAACAATGAAAATTGTTTAAGGCTAAAGCCCCACGCAACGAATCGCTGCAAAAAATGCTGCGGAAAAACTACGGCGGAAACACGTGTTTTTTTCCGCAACATTTTTCACAGAGAGTTCGCAGGTTTCCTCTGCGGACTTTCTGCCTGTATTATACCTATATAGAAAATGCCAGCGTTTCTGTAGGTATAATTGACATGATGTAATTTACAAAAACAGCATAATTCAAGTTGATAGGTCTCAAAAATGTGAAAAAATATATAGATAAAACTTAACTTTTATTAAGATATTTGTTAAATGTATGTAATGTATAGTATATCCAGACACAAAACGTTCAAAAAGATATGTCTTGCACTCTAAACCCACTACATTTCCCATTGAGTCTGTTTGATATATAAAGTTAGGGAAAATTGGGTGCATATAATAATAAAAAAAAAAAAAAGAAAAAAATTCTCCCAGATAGTTCCTCCCTTTATATTAAGGTTTTATACTGATAATACGCTGCAGAAGTTGATGACAGCGCCCCCAATAGGTATAAGGGAGTCTATGTATCAAGGTTTTTTCTACTTAAACAAGTATAATACCCTGGTGCAAAATCACAGAAGCGTGAGGCATATACAGTGTCTCGCGAAAGTATTCGGCCCCCCTTGAACTTTTCAACCTTTTGCCACATTTCAGGCTTCAAACATAAGGATATAAAATTTTAATTTTTTTGGTGAAGAATCAACAACAAGTGGGACACAATTGTGAAGTGGAACGAAATTTATTGGTTATTTTAAACTTTTGTAAAAAATAAAAAACTGAAAAGTGGGGCGTGCAATATTATTCGGCCCCTTTACTTTCAGTGCAGCAAACTCACTCCAGAAGTTCAGTGAGGATCTCTGAACGATCCAATGTTGACCTAAATGACTGATGATGATAAATATAACCCACCTGTGTGTAATCAAGTCTCCGTATAAATGCACCTGCTCTGTGATAGTCTCAGGGTTCTGTTTAAAGAGCAGAGAGCATCATGAAGACCAAGGAACACACCAGGCAGGTCCGTGATACTGTTGTGGAGAAGTTTAAAGCTGGATTTGGATACAAAAAGATTTCCCAAACTTTAAACATCCCAAGGAGCATTGTGCAAGCGATCATATTGAAATGGAAGGAGTATCAGACCACTGCAAATCTACCGAGACCCGGTCGTCCCTCTAAACTTTCATGTCAACAAGGAGAAGACTGATCAGAGATGCAGCCAAGAGGCCCATGATCACTCTGGATGAACTGCAGAGATCTACAGCTGAGGTGTGAGAGTCTGTTCATAGGACAACAATCAGTCGTACACTGCACAAATTTGGCCTTTATGGAAGAGTGGCAAGAAAAAAGCCATTTCTCAAAGATATCCACAAAAAGTATCGTTTAAAGTTCGCCACAAGCCACCTGAGAGACACACCAAACATGTGGAAGAAGGTGCTCTGGTCAGATGAAACCAAAATCAAACTTTTTGGCCACAATGCAAAACAATATGTTTGGCGTAAGATCAACACAGTTCATCACCCTGAACACACCATCCCCACTGTCAAACATGGTGGTGGCAGCATCATGGTTTGGGCCTGCTTTTCTTCAGCAGGGACAGGGAAGATGGTTAAAATTGATGGGAAGATGGATGGAGCCAAATACTGGAACATTCTGGAAGAAAACCTGTTGGAGTCTGCAAAAGACCTGAGACTTGGACGGAGATTTATCTTCCAACAAGACAATGATCCCAAACATAAAGCAAAATCTACAATGGAATAGTTCACAAATAAACGTATCCAGGTGTTAGAATGGCCAAGTCAAAGTCCAGACCTGAATCCAATCGAGAATCTGTGGAAAGAGCTGAAAACTGCTGTTCACAAACGCTCTCCATCCAACCTCACTGAGCTCGAGCTGTTTTCCAAGGAAGAATGGGCAAGAATTTCAGTCTCTCGATGTGCAAAACTGATAGAGACACACCCCAAGTGACTTGCAGCTGTAATCGCAGTAAAAGGTAGCGCTACAAAGTATTAACTTAAGGGGGCCGAATAATTTGCACGCCCCACTTTTCAGTTTTTTATTTTTTACAAAAGTTTAAAATATCCAATAAATTTCGTTCCACTTCACAATTGTGTCCCACTTGTTGTTGATTCTTCACCAAAAAAATTAAAATTTTATATCCTTATGTTTGAAGCCTGAAATGTGGCAAAAGGTTGAAAAGTTCAAGGGGGCCGAATACTTTCGCAAGGCACTGTAGGTGGGAGGAGACTTCAGATGACACCGTCTCCAATCCTATCCTATAATCTCCCCTATGCTTCACAGCTCTCTGTTAAATGTACTCAAAGGGAGAGACATCCACCTTAGATCGCATAAATTGGTGGTGGCCACACAGACTGCAAGGAGCAAGGAGTGAAATACGCCCATACAATTGCATAGACGCGTTCTTAAAAGAGCGTTTTCCACTTCTCACATAACTAGTAGCATTCCGGGCACATACTGATCCCCCCCTTCTAAATAAATCCCTCAAGTTTGCTCAGTAAAGTGGGATAGAGTGCAGACCATATTGTAATTCTAATAGAACTGCTAAAAAGTTTTCCAACGCATTTTCCCAGCGGTAATTCTGGTTCATCAGGGGAAACAGTGATAAAGAGAGCAACATTTTAATTGCAGCAAAATGCCTTAATTCTAACACTGGAAGAAAGTGGTACTGCTGTTGCATCTACAGACAGACTACAGACAAATTTGTAATGATATGGGCCACCTAGGACCACTACAGTGTTGCAGACTGACTTCTATTGCTACTCATTCTGTTTTAGTAAATAGTTTTACTGTGGTTTTCCGCTCCCTCCTGCCTTTTCGCTGATTGTAACTGTTTGTATCTCATTGTTCCTTATTATTATTTTGTAAATAATTTTCATAAAAATAAAGTATATAAATAAAAAAAGAAGAACAAAATAAAATTATAATTTATTTTGAATAATAATGATAATAATAATAATAATAATAATAATAATAATAATAATAATAATAATACAGTGTTATTTTTTATAATTATATAATACATATTATAATTATATAGCACCTATTATTGTAAAACACAATCCAGACATAGGGAAAAATAGCCAGATTACATTTTCTCAGTACAACAAGAATTTAATTGGTCTACAATTGCAACTTGAATTTCCTGGGTCCTAATGCAAAATTTTCACCCATGCTCCAAGCTAATATGAGCCATTTATAACACTGATGTATTTTTATGTAGCAGATGGACTTTTAGGTCCCCTCACATATCAAGGCCCAAGTGTGACTTTTACCTCTTCCTGTCTTATAGTTACCCCCTACCTTGGTTCAATGCAAGCTGCCATAAAAGTTGTTAATAATCTTATAACAGCACCTACAGAGCACTTTGGGAAATCTGAACTTCCAGCAAGGACTGTAGGAACCTTATCAGAAAATTTCTGCTTGTAAAAAGTTTGATTCTAATAATTATTGCTGTATCCTTGGTACACCCCAACTCTTTATGATGTTATTTTGACACGAACACAACCACTGACTGCTGCAGTCACAAGTCCATTTCATTGGACACAAGGAGGCCTCTGAAGGCCATTGGAGGATATATCTTTGGGGACACCAGGGGACCTCTGGAGGCCTCAGAAATCAGTGGGCCAGAAGCAGTGTGGATTGCTGTCATGATATTAGGTGCAGGTATAGATTTATGATATCAATATTGGTCTATATCACTGCACAGTGGGGTTTGGGGCCTAGGATCAAGGCTAGTGGGGCAAATGGAATGTGGTCAGACTACTATCTGGCACAGGCCTATTGTCCTGTCCTTGAAACAATCAGCCATTTGGTCAAAAGCCTGTATCTGCATAAGACTGCAACCCTCATTAACTCAGCGGGGGTTCATTTAGACAGCATATGTTGTTCAAACGATCCGAATATCACTGATAGACACACTGGTGCCACCGTTAGTTCAAAGGGCTTATGGTTTTATGACAATATCTGGCCTGGGGAACATCTTACAGTCGCCCCGATAAATTCCCCAGATGCGTCAGGTCAAGGCGCACGCTCAGAATATACACATGTCACAGTTCAAAGCCCAGGAAAGGTCCAGGCACTGATCTCCTTACCCAAAGGGAGATGGAGTGTCGATCTTGGAGTCGATGTGTTGGGGATCTCGCCAGGAACCCCATTATACTACCAGCCTGACTCTATAAACATCATGCATAGAATTATACTGAAAAATTATTCTGAGAGATGTAGAGAGGGGGCGGGGCTCCTCCCCCCTGGTGACCTCACTCAGGGAGGAGACCAGGGGAGACAAAAGGGCTCCTCCCAGGCTGAACGAGGCTCTGTTGTCTTGTGACTTTGGTGATGCGTGCTTCCTGGAGGTGAGGTGTGGGGGAAGTCAACCATGTGATGACCATGTGGATGACATACGGCCTAAGCAGCTAGACTTGAGGCCTTGTTGTGAACCTGAACGAGGGGTAACCACATGTAAGCAACACATGCTTTGCCCAAGACTGTGCCCTGAGCCTGCCACATGGGCTCAGAGAAATAACTACTTGTTCCGGAAGGTCTTCTGCCCTTTGCTCTGCTAGGATCATCTGCTACTGGACGTTCATAAGATAAGTGCCCTGGCTCAACACCTGGAGGCCAGAGCAACCATGACAAGCTGGTGTTGGTAATATATATTCTTTTCTTTCTGTTATCCCCATTTTTATTTTATGTACCGTGTTATGCTGTTTTTCACTTGCATCTGCTTGCTAATCGCTGCATATATTCTATGTATGTGTTAAGTGTCTAGTGCCGACCCATTTAGGGGTTAATAAATATATAAAGTTTAGAAGGTCCGCCTTGCGTATTATCCTCTGTTGGACCAGCACTCACGGAAAGTGGGTGTGAGGTAATCGAAGCGATCTCAGGTGTGCCAGAAGCGGGTTCTGGTAGGACGAGATCCTTCACAATCGCCAAGGTAAATATTACTACAAGTTGGCTCCATTGTAAGCTTTTGGTAAAAAAAAGTAGATTTCAAGTAGCTGAACAGCCCCTTTAAGCTTCAGTCATACATTATATGTTTCATTAAATGGCCTAGCCTTAGGTTATACCATAAGTATCTGATCATTTTGGGGCCGGCAGCCAGCCCACACTTGGATCAGCTGTTTCGGGATACCTCCAGTCTGTGTACTATGCAGTGCACAGAGCCAGAAGCATGTAGCTCCATGCCCACTAAAGTGGTCCTCAGCTCCCACTGAACTGAATAACAGCTCAGCTTTAGTATCAGCGTCCAGCCATGAATCAGAGCACGGAACCAAATGTTCCTGGCTATTTTCACTGTATAGTACACTGACCAAAGTCACCTCCGAACAACTGAGACATGCAGGGGAAGGCCATTGACATCCCACCGATAAGATATTAGTATAGGATAGGCCATAAATAAAAAGAAGTCATGGACAACCCCTTTAATGTATTATTATAAAATGGATCACTTAAAATTTGTCAATCCTTACCTTTCTCTCTGTACCCTGTATAACAGAAAAAGAATGTAAATGCTTAAGGTATACCTCTAATTACAAAAAAAACTTTTAGGCTAAGGCCCCACTTAGTGAGCCAAAGCAAAAAAGAAAAAAAGACTGTGGCGGAAACGCATCATGTTTTTTTCCGCTGCGTTTTTCACAGAAAGTCCACAGAGTTTTCCTCTGTGGACTTTCTGCCCCTTGTGATACCTATATGGAAAATGCCAGTGTTTCCATAGGTATAATTGACATGCTGCGATTTTCAAAAACGCACGTGTTTTTGAAATCGCAGCTTTTCTGCTGCAGATTTTTTTCTGCAATGTGTGGATGGGATTAGCCAGAATCCCATCTACTTTGCAGGTAATGTAAAATGCAGCATTTTTTTTTTTTTCGCAACATGGGGCCCCTTCCTTAGACCCACTTCAAATGGCCTTGTGAAATATCTGTTTCGGCCACACTGCACACTGCAAAAGCAAGTGACTTTACTATCCCGTACTCAGATGATGCTTTAAGTATGGGACAGCAGAGCTGCAATTGTTCTGGAACGCACAGCATTATAATTCGCTATGATGCTGTTAGTTCAGTTCAGATGGGCTGCAGTCGGTCTTGGAAATGTGACCATCGCAGAAACTATATTTACCAGGACTCTTCAAGTGCAATAGTTTGCAATAAATAATGTCTTTAAATGATTGTATTAGGGTACATTGCAGTTCAAACACAGCATGGACGCAGTACATATTGCTCTTAAACAGAGCGAGAAAGAAAGAGAGTGTGCCTATGCAAGTTTTTGTGTGCAATTTTACCATGTGTGCAGCTAGGTATTGTGAGCTAGCAAGCTATGAACGTATATAGTATCACTTCACTTCAAGTGCAAGCCAACCATAGGATCCTATGGCCCTGACCCTGGTATCCTAGAAGGAAGAGCACAGAGCTTTTCTCTTACTGTCTAGTTATGTGCCAACTGTAACATGAACTGTGATGGGTCCATGCTGCGTTTTAACAGAAATATACACTAAACCTAATACAATTATTTAGAAAAAGGATTATAGTGCAAGCTCCTGCAGTAGTTTTTCCTTCATACAGTAACTAGAGATACGCTTATAAAGAAATCATACTGTAGACATGTTAGAATGTAGCAAGATCCTTGTAATAATTAACCTTACATCAGAGCAGGGCACATTTATGAAGCCAATATCTCTTGTCTGCTTTAAGATAATTGGAAATAAATAGAAAATCTAATTTCACAATTAGTCATCTACAAAAGAAGCAGAATGGAACTTCTCATGGAAGACGTTTTATATATTTCACAGAATTGCAAAAAATTATATAGTTCTGCATCTTGCCTGTGATAAAATATGGATTGTAATACAGCATATCCATAACATTTTTATAATGCCGTATGCCCTCTGCAATACAGTAATACTGTATTTAAAGGGAGTATGTCGGCAGGAAAACTAATGACAGTAGCTTGTAGGGCCGCTGCTACCCTTTTCCAAGATGCCCTTCTTATTCTGCATTGCAGTTCCATTTTCACGAAAATCTGAATTTTATTCTTATGAAAATTAGCTAAAAATGGCTTTAGGGGTGTTTCTTCTCCTGCTGGCGATTAACTACCTAGTCTAGATAATCACTCCTAACTGCTGCCCAGCTCCTCCACCAAATTGCTTCAGTGACATCTTTTACTTTGTCACACTTTGTTTACAGTTAGGGGCAGTTATCTAGAGTAGAGAGTGAGGCCCCAGCAGGAGAAGAAACTCCCCTAAAGCTCATTTTCATAAGAACAAAATGCTGATTTTCATGAAAATGGAGCTGCAATGAAGAATAAAAAATGCATCTTTGGAAAGTGTAGAAGCAGCTCTACAAGGTACTGTCATTTGTTTGATACTGATTAGTCTGCCGACACACTCCCTTTAAGACATTGTATTACCTTCCTTTGGGCATTGATTTCTGGCTCACAAACAAAAGGGGTTAAAGGGTATTCCAAGATAAATGCCATCCAGGAATGGGGATGTTGTAAAATTAAAAAAGGAAGTGATACTTACTTACTATTGGTCCTCCATTGGGGAGCACGTTCCTACATCCTTTCACAAGTCGCAACTTACTGGCCAAAACTACTGAGGTTCAGGTGACTGCGGCGTCCAGTACCTGGCCTTAGTGATCACACGCGGGGTACTGGTGAAATAGTGGTGGTGATTATAGTCATTTTTATTCTAAAACCATTTACTGTAAGGTCTAGATTTTTGATCCAATGCAAAAGTCAACTGGGATTTGGGATGTGAACAGTAATACATCAAAAGCCTCTTAAAACCCCAATTGTCAAAGGGAATTTTTTGCTCTGAATTACATTACTATATTCAGAATCAGCTTGCTTTCTCCTATTAAGTCATTTCAGTGGCTTGTGGGGGTAAGATATAGTAACAGATATTACAAGATTAAATATAATTCTGGATCTGTTCGCAAAAACATAATCAGAAAAATATCATAATGGATCTCATTGATTTCAGTGAGATTCAGTTTTCTTTCTATAGGGCATATGGATATAGACATGGCAGACTCTGATGGACCCACGCTGTTCATATATTATCTATGCGTTTACCAGAATAGCTATGATGTAATATTAATTGTCTAGCCAGTTGCTTCTTTTCATGTCTAAATTAGCTGTTGTAGGGATTCTTGAAGGTGAAACCCAGAGTGATAAGGGGATTAGCATGGAAGCTCTTATATTAAAGGGGTCTTCTGGTCGACAACTGAAGATTTGCAAGGGTCCAACACCCATGTTGCTTGCCATTTAGCTCTTTGTAGAGACTGCAGCGGTGAAGTGAGGACTGTGGATTCTTCACAGAAAACCAAGCAAACTTTTTACAGTGGCTGTGCTTGACATTGCAGCTCAGCCTATTTACTTGAATGGGACTGAGCTGTGAACAAGCCCTGTGAAGCAGAAAAAGCGCTGCTTCAGTGGACCCCTTCTGACCTTTAATTGAGGACATATCCTAAGTTATCAATGAATAAAGCCTGGAAGAGATCTCTAAAGGGGATATTTGAGCACTATGAATTTTGCTGCAAATGTAGACAGAAAAGTGTCGGACTTTGATTGATAAATGTGCCCCATTGTCTCCATTTATCCATGTGACCAGCGACCTCAGCAGTGCAGCAGAAGAATGCGTTGACCACGTAGGTCACATAGGGGCGTCATTAAAGGGATTCTATCATTGGGAAACCCTATTTTCACTAACAGCACGTCGGAATAGCATTTAGAAAGACTATTCTTCACCTACCTTTATTTTTCTGCTCCGCGCCGCCGTTTTGGAGAATTTTCTTCTTTCTTCTTTATGCAAATTAGTCTTCAGAAAGCATAGGGGGCGTTCCCCTGTGCTCACATCACACGCTCTTCGGAAGATTCAGCGCTGCCTTTCCGCAGCATCAGCACCCGCCCAGTGTGTCTGTTTGGGACCCAAATTCCGCGCATGCTCAGTCGACTCTTTCACATTGGACAGAGCCAACTGTGCATGTCAAGTCGGCCATTTTGATGTCAAAGTGGAAAAGTTGACTGAGCATGAGTCTTTCTAAAGCTATTCAGACGTGCTGTTAGTGAAAATAGGGTTTCCCAATGATAGAATCCCTTTAATACAACAAAGTAAATAAAGATCAGCAAGGAGTATGTGTTGGTACTGGAACAGCAGAGATTTAAGAGGTAAGTAATGTGGCTTTTATTATGTTGTTATTTTCCCCTTTGGACCAGTTTTTTTTGTCTCAGAAAAACCCCTTTAAGTATCTGTGTGGATTGAAAATGGTGAAATATGATTTTTTTTAATAAATTTAATTTTGTACTTTTTTTTTAACAATATTCAATAACATAAAAGTTTTGACAGATTTTTTAAACATGTATCATGGCAAGCGATGATAAGCTTTAAAGAATTCCAGTATACATGTGTAATGGTGGTGATGGTTATTTCTGAATATTTAGGTTTCTGGATTATAATGTTTCTAGATAGATGTAAGCAAGTAGTTATCTCCTTTAGAAATCAGGGATGCAGAAATTAATAAAAAAATTTTTTATAATTGTAGGTTCTATTAAAGGGGTATTAGTGCTACAATTTCATATACTCACCCAATCTCCCTGGCATTCATGTCTAACACCAAGCAATGAATATGTTCTTGTTTTTTCTGCCGAAAGAACTCATAATATATTTGATTATTTAGAATGGTACATATAGAATACTACGCTTTTACCAATTGCATCTTAAAAGGTACACTAATTATAATTAAGATCTATTTTTCAGAAAAGTTAATTACTGCATATCTAATGCAATTTTCATATTGAGCCCAGAGATCTTTAACTGAAACTTAATGAATTAAACAATAGTTTATATTGAAGATGCATATATTAACTCCTGCTTACTGAGCCATGACACTTGCCCAATGTTATGCTTAGAACAGATTCATTTTTACATTCAGAGATCACACATCTTAAAAAAAAAAAAAAAAAAATATGTTGCCAAGATCTACATAGTATACTATGAACCCTTGACGTTGGCTAAGCACTTTATTGCTCTTCTCACTAGAACCTGATTATGTGTAGAAGGGGTTTTCACATCACAAAAATGAAAGGCATATCCCAAGGATATACCATCACATTCTAATGTTGGAAGTCCATCTGCTAGGACTGTCACAAATACTAAGATTCTAGGGTCCATTTGCTGGAGCTGTTTGCAGTTTTCTTTACAGGAGGTGGGTGCACCATGTGGAAGGAAAAACAGTACTAAATGAATGATTTGAACCCTTAATTTTCAGAAACAGTAACAATCCCAGCAGTTGAACTAATCTCAGTCAGAAAGCAATGGCATCCCAACCATTGTGATGGGAAAACCCATTCTTAATATGATTCTCGACAATTGAAAAAAAAAAAATGCACATATTTCCCATGGTGGATATTTTTCCTATGAGCAATGGCTATTTTGGGTTTCAAGACTGATATACTGATCTGTACCCACTATATCCATAAGATCAGCAGTAGGGACATGACTGATATACATAAGAAGTTTAACCTTTTAGACGATGCGGTTAATAGCAAGGGGATCCTCCTCTAGGTCCCTCACAACCATCACGTCCCCTGCCCCAGGGTCTTACACATATAAAATGTTCCCGTTATTGAACCCAAATGCTGAACACTGCGAAAATAATAAAAAAGCCCTGAAACAGTACATAGATGGAAAAAAAAAAGAAAATTAAAAAGTTATAGCTCTCATTAGGTGGGGACAAAAAAAAAAAATTACAGCATCTTAAAGGCAAAAATAAGCCTTCAAGATGCTTAACCACATTAAGTGGTGAAAGACAATCAAAGATTCATTTACAAGGGCTACTTATCATTATCTTGGTCCCTTACTGATCTTAAAAAGGATGAGGGTGGAAAGAATTAAATCTGTATAATTCTTGGGTTATTACACATAGTTTTTACTTCAATCTTACGTACAACAAAAGGAACAAAACTTTGCAGAGAGTCAGTAAAAGATGTAAACAAAATTTGCTGAAATCCAGGTTTGTTATAATGCCTTTGGCACCAATTTCTAGATAAACAAGACAAGTCACTGCTCCTGTCTTAACCCTGGTTCAATGCAAACAGAATTTGCTGCAAGCTTTTCAAAGCTCTAAAAAGTATTAGGCACCGCTGGGATAAAAGATAGTAGATAACCCCAATGGTAAAACTCTCATCTTTTACTTTAAACTTTGTAAAAATCCCAGAGGATAAGAAATCAATTAAACGGGCTGAACCAGATGCACAGTGTATGCTCCGACAAAAAACATCATTTTGTGTTATTTTCAAGAACAGATTACCATAATGTCACAATCATTTAATAACACCAGACATTCTTCATTGTAAAACTATTAAAGTAGCTCACTAAAGTTAGTGGGGTAGACATTGTTTAGGACAGAACCAGCAACAATTGCCCAACTTTTTGGCTACTGTGAAATAAATAGGGTAGTGGTGCATAACTAGTTATGGACTGCCCACTGGCTATTTACGTCAAGGCGGTCCATTCCTAACCTTGGAAGGAAGTACCCAGATGTCCTTGCAAGGTTAGGCTGCTGCACAAAAGCAACTGTAAATTGGGGATGCCCGCTGTTACTACAGCCAGAACTCAGAAATCAGAAAAAAAAAAGTTAAAATGCTCCATATTAAGGCCTTATAGGGTAGAACAATGTGTATAAAAAAAAAATAGAAAAACAAAAAAATAAAGGAAAAAAAAATATCACTACTACGCCCCCAGTCTCTAGCCCTACGCCCAGTGGCACAAACAGTATTTGTCATCTTCATAAAAAAACTGATAGAAAAATATAAAAAATATGAAAGACAGACACATTTCCCCTCCTTTTTGTTTACATTTTCTTGGATATTAACTCCTTAATGACTGGGTCAATTTTCGATTTAGCATTTCCGTTTTTCCCTCTCCACATTCTAAGAGCCATAACTTTTTCATTTTTCAGTTCACAGAGTCACATGATGGCTTATTGTTTGCGAAACAAATTGTACTTTGTAATGGCACCATTCAATATCCTGTATAATGTACTGGGAAGCTGGAAAAAAATTCAGAATGAGGTGGAATTGGGAAAAAAAAAAAAACATTTGCGCCAATTTCATATGGGTTTAATTTTTACAGCGTTCACTGTGTGGTAAAAGTGACATGTTACCTGTATTCTGCGGGTCAGTCCGATCATGGCGATAGCAAATTTATATAGTATTTGTAATCTTTTGATACATTTTAAAAAATCAAAAACTTTGCAAAATAGAAAAAATATTTTTTGTCGCCATGTTGTGACACCTGTAACTTTTTCATATTTGGAGTATATTTGGAGTGTCAAGTATGGAACTGGGTATGACGTCTTTTTATGCAAGACAAGATGTTTTTGTTGATATCATTTGGGGGAAGGTGTGATGGTTTGTTCACTTTTTATTCATTTTTTGGGCATTTTTGAGCATGGGGATCTCTAAAGTGTTTATGTTTACTTTTGTTTATTTTTATATGTAATCTAGGGAAAGGAGAGTGACTTGAACTTTTGTGTTTTTAGTATTTTTTTGTACTTCTAAAAACTTTTTTTTTCTACTTTTACTTTCATGTTCAGACGCCCTAGGGACCTTAAACCCTAGAGGGTCTGGTCTGCCTATGGCAGCGTGAAATAAAACTGATGTAATAATAATAATAATAATCATCCTTTAATAGTCCCACTGTGGGAAAATTCAGTGTGTTACAGCAGCAAAGATAAACAATACAAATACAACATATACAAGAATGTTCCAAGGTAGAGGCATCTCATTGATAGTAGACAGACAGATAAGAAGGAGCGGGGGGGGGGGGATATCCCAGAAAGAAAGATATCTCAGTTCTCTGTATGGACTAATCTCCGCTTAGGTCAGTGTTGGTTGTACAGCCTAACCGCGGTGGGGAGGAAAGACTTCCGATAGCGCTCCTTCTCACACTTAGGGTGGAGCAGTCCCTCACTGACAGTACTGCCCAGCGCTATCACGGTCTCATGCATGGGATGGGACTTCTTCTCCCGCATGGAGCTCACCACGGACAGTATCCTTCTGTCACCCACCACCTGCATCGGGTCCAGTGGGCTCCCCAGGACAGAGCTGGCCCTCCTAATCAGCTTGTTAAGTTTATTTCTATTTTTTCTATTGTCACCGAATAAAAGATGCAAAAACTATTTGAATAAACCAATGGAAAATAATATTATAGCCCTCAAAACCACTTGTATGAAAAAAACCAAAAATGTGTCCAGTCCTAAACCAGGGAAAATAGCCCAGTACTGAAGTGATTAAAGAACGGCATTTCCACAAATCCCAACACTTTCATCATTTAATAGATGTTTTTCCACTGATTTTGGCACAGCTGAAATTTTTCCTCAGCATCCACAATTCCTGAGCATTCAGTGTTGCTAATTTCTGTACCCAGTATGCTAATTAGGCTCTTTACTGTCAGGTGGATGGCTCAGGATTGGAGCAGACAGCCTGACACTGCCCACTTGACAATGCATGATTTACACCACATTTATTAGGTGTTTTAGATACTTTTTGCTTGCTCAACAAGGAGACATTGCTTGCAAAGGGTCGCAGTTTATGATGCTAAAAATATAAGCCATAAATGTCCCAAAATTTGTGGTACATATAATAATATAAATTTATGATATAAAAAAAGAACAATATTAAGTCAATCATTGGTCTTCAAGGTTTTCCTTGTTTCCATCTTGATAGACATCAGTCCATATTATTAATATTTATTACATTTTTTGGCTATTAGTTATGATCTGGAATAGATCATAGGCCTGAATGAACCTGTGTGTTTTTTTAATGGCTCAAGTCTAAGTATGTGTTAAAAGACTCAACAAATTATAAATGCAGCCAAGTATATTGAGTGCTATTTGTTGACAGACAGAGTTGAGTACTGCTGATGTGAAGAGAGCGCTCAGCTATGATATTTTGTAAAATATTTTATATTTGATCATTCGCTGGATATATTTTGTGTGCCCTTTACTAGGTAATGTGCCAACAGAGCTTATTTATAATGCCGGCTTTTCCACCAGGCAGCTTCAGTTGTCAGTATGCCCAGTGTTTGCATCTACTAAACACATATTCAAAAGATTTGTTTACCTCCTCTAAAAATGAGCGCCGCCATTCATTTCATGTATTTTATCATACTACTTCCAATCATAGTGAATATTTCTATTTCATTCAGTTTGTTTGCTGTGCCTATTTCTTCTAGATGTGTTATCAGTTACTTGTCACTAGTTCGATCTGTTGTGATCCATTATTTTACTGGTCATGGTGGTCATCTCCACAGTAAACCTGGCCATACCTGTTAGATATCTATTAGCTAAACCAACAGATTTTGGCTGGTTTCAGTTATCCATCTTATGTGCATTCGGAGACCTGACCATCCACCCATAACAGATGTGGAGAGAGACAAAATTATTTGGCCGACAGATTTCAACTGCTTGTTTCTTTTGTTCTTAGGGAGAAAAGCTACTGCCAGAGGAGTTTAGCAGCTGCATCCTCCCCTTTACTAGTGTCATACATATGTACCACTGAGTCGAACATTTGGCGAACGGTTATCTATGGCCATCATAATACTTATGTATGCCCTTTTTCCATACAGCGCAGGGGTGATGCATTGAAATGCTTCTATATCTTTGATAGCATCAATGTTAATCTGTACTTTTGACTTAGAATATAAGAATATCTACAGTAAATGCTGATTTGGTTAGTTTGCACAATATTTTGGTTTCTTTAATCTGTAACCCACTTACCTCACCCTTTAACACACTTACCTCACTGTGTTCCTTACTTTCATCCACTGCTCCAGCCCTCATAGAACTGATGACGAGTTTAGAGTTCCCTGTGCACTGGTTCATTGCCAGCTGCTTTCTAGAATATTTTGGTGTTGTTTCCTTGTGTTAGCTTTGGATTTCTAACCTCGCCTGACCAACCTCGAATTCGATTTGTTTTTGCATCATCATCACCTAAAACTCAGAACTTTTTTTTTATTTTACTTTTTTCTCAACATAGTGTAACTAAATGAGGGCTTTTTTTGCAGATGTTGTAATTTTTAATGGAAGTATTTCAAGTTACATATAATTTTGAGAAACAATAGAAAAATAATTGTGTTATGAAATGGAAAAAGATGCAATTTGAGCATTTTTTGAGTTTGAGTTCTCAATGCAGTATAAATGTTAATTGGTGTTAAATATGATTATAGCAATACCAAATTTATGTAGTCTTAGTTATGTTTTACTACATTATTTTTCAATTGATTGTATCAATTCTCAAAAAAAAGGGATGTTGTGTTGATGCATAAAAAATGTGCCAAAATTGTATTGAAAAATTCTGACTGAAAGTATGGCAAGTAAAGGTGATTTAAACATAAACTAGACAGTCGAAATATATGCCAAACTTATCATCTAGCATCAGCCACTGTAATAAATTTGGCATATTTCCATTGTCTAATTATTATCTAATTATTATTATCTTAGCAGCTGCAGGTTGGTATCAGCTTTATAACAAAGCCAACACTCTACTTCCCCATGTACAGAACAGGCTTAGGTCCTGAATCTGCTCCATACACTCCTTGCACAGCTGTGATGTACTGATACATCCAAGTGTACTAAGGGGTTAAAGATGCTATGTCATAATCTGTTATGAGAATTTGCTGCACTACTTAAAGAAGACCTCTTAACTTTCCTGTCTGTTTTAGTAAATACTTTCTTATAATATAACAATTCTTAGAACTAATTTCTTAGAACTCTGTTGTGAAATATTTCTGTAATTTCTACTAGAATTTTTAAATGAACTGACACCTGGGTATTATCAGTTGAGAGGGTCTCTGTACATAGTCTGACACTGGCCATTGGTGCCAGACCTTGTAGTGTCACACCCTTTTGAAAAGAGAACTCCATTTTTCCCCTCCTTCTTCCTTCAGTAATGACTGATGACTGCCATTGTGTAAAGGCATATACATCTATAGGTGAGCAGCAATGATATGTGAGGAGGTTGTAAGAAAGTGAGTCAGGGTGGCATCAAGCTCATGAATACAGTGAATTCATAACTTTTTGTTCTTTTTCATCTTTATTTCTCACTTATTAAACAGAGAAGCATGTCCTCTTGACTGATTCACTTATGGTTTACGATCATGGTTTTAGGTAATCTACTTAAAATTCTGTCATTTATTCTATCTTATACCGGCGCCTTGATTGACAACCAAATGTGTCACATGATACTGTATGTATCTCTATAATAAATGTGAGAGTCAGGGAAATAGTACGGTAGGATTATTGCTTTGTGTCTTTCAAAATACATATGTGAGTAGGTGCTTATATAATGGCCTCAGGTATGGGATAATTTTACATCTTCTGATGTTGGCAAAAAACTCCACATTGCTTTGATACAGTATGTTTCTTTCTGCATTAGATCTGCTGTAATACTTACTGTTTGTTGCCAATTTCAATTAAATCTGAAATATACTGGATCTGTTCTAAAAGTTTGGGAACAGCGCTGCTTCTGTGTATCTTCTCTGCCTTTTGTATTGTAGCTGTAAGAATACAATACTTACTGGTCATTTTGGACTTACAGTATGTATAGTCTAGACATACCAGAGCTTTGTAACTCTATAGCCTTTCTATGACTTCTATGATCTTATATTGTCAGGTTTCTATAGGGTCTCTGCTGTTAGACATAGATTGACACTGACTTTTCTTTCTCCAGCTTGGGTTTGAGAAGTTCTGTCTTTCTCATTTTGGCAAATGCCACTTTACACAGATGTAGAGTGAAAAGGTTTAACTTTCTGCAGCATGATAACTCGCTGCAGTGTGAGATCTTATAACAGAAGACAATAAAAACTACTTTATAAAGCTTTCCTTTTCTTCATAGACTTAGCCATTTTTATCATGTTTTCTCTCTATTTCATTTTATGTGTCCTTACATCTACAACATTTGTGCATATAATACTTATTACATGTTATTCTCTTTTTTTTCCATTGCAAGCCTAGATCACTTTGATTCCTCTTTACTTTAAGATTACAGTACTTATTGTTGCTTTTATTGTGACATGATAGGTCTCTGTCTAGTACCTAAATAGATCTCTGGTTATGCTAAGAATTAGCATAATAACACAATTAGCCCCTAATCACAACTGCATTTTACAGTTCCATCATGGCTTCTCTGAACCTTTCTAGAATTTTTGATGGTAAGAATAGCATAGCATTTTTTTTTTTCCCAAGATGGCGCCGCTGAAGTGGCTGCCTGGTCAGCAGCTCTGAGACTCTCTCTCTCTCTTATTTTTTCTTTCTCTGTCTGTTTTTTATCTCTCTACTTAACGGACTTTACACTATGAAGAAATGAAGAAACAAAGACTTGGAATTGGACCTTTGTGATACTTTTTTTTTTGTTTTTATCTGTCTTTTTGTCCTGCTGAAATGGGGACTCTTGTGTCTGCAGGCATTTCGTTTGTCTACACAAGAGAGAAATTACTGCAGCTTAGAGTCACAACAACAGGGCTGCATACCATTTGCCCACCCATCCCCCAAGAACTCTGGAGAAAGAAAAAGCGGGGGAGGGGCTGCAGAGCAGGAACTCTTCAGAGGATTAAAAAGAGGCGTTACCGACCAACTGTTCCCTCCATCATTATGGGCAATGTGAGATCTCTTGCAAACAAGATGGATGAACTAACAGCGCTCACCAGGCACCATCAGGAGTTTCGGGTGTGCAGCATGATGCTACTTACAGAGACTTGGCTCACTGAAGTTACTCCTGACTCTCTGGTCTCCTTGGATGGTTTTAAACTCCTTCGGGCAGACAGGACAAGGGAGAGCGGTAAGAGGAAAGGAGGGGGGCTGGCAATGTTTGTGAATAATAGATGGTGCAATCCTAGACACATTGTGATTAAGGAGCAAACTTGCTGTAAGGACATTGAACTATTAGCTGTGAGCATGAGACCTTTCTATCTACCAAGGGAACTATCACATGTCATCGTGATAGCTGCATATGTCCCCCCCTCTGCGAAAGCTGACGCTGCCTGTGAGGTCCTACAAGCCACGCTGAGCCAGTTACAGTCTCAGCACCCCCCAGGCCCTCCTTCTTGTGTCTGGCGATTTCAACCATGCCTCTCCATCATCCACACTTCCCAGTTTCACACAGTATGTAACCTGCCACACAAGAGACAACAAAACACTGGACTTGTTCTTTGCCAACGTGAGGGAGGCATATAACTCATCAGCCCTACCGCCCCTGGGAAGATCGGATCACAACCTAGTACATCTCCGACCTGTGTACAAGCCACTTGTACGTAGAGAACCAGCTGTCACCCACACAGTGAGGATATGGTCCGAGGAGAGTGATGAGGCTCTGAGGGATTGTTTTGACACAACCGCATGGGAAGTGCTGCAGGATTCGTATGGAGAAGATATAGAAGGACTCACACACTGCATAACGGACTACATTAATTTTTGTGTGGACAACACAGTACCCACAAAAGTGGTGAGGTGCTTCTCCAACAACAAACCATGGATTAACGCTGATATAAAAACACTACTTAAGGAGAAAAAGATGGCATTCAGGACAAGAGATAAGGAGGGGTTGAGGGAAGTACAAAAGGAGCTGAGGCATCTAATCAGGCAAGGAAAAGCCAGTTATAAGGAAAAAATGGAAAAGCAAATGGAAAGAAAAGACATAAGGGGGGTCTGGGAGGGGCTTAAGTCAATTTCGGGTCATAAACAGTCGGTCTGCCAGATTGAGGCAGATGTTAACTGGCTTAATGAACTAAACCTATTCTTCAACAGATTTGATCACACACCAGCTCCTCCCACCCCAGAATGTCCTTCAGCTCCCCTCACCACAATGACTTCACCCCATTCACCCCATGTGGCTACTTCCCAACAGACCAGTAAATCCAGAAATCTGTCTTTATCTGACCACAGTCTGACCTTCACACGGGCCCAGGTGAGGAAGGAGATGAAAAAGATCAAGGCGAGGAAAGCCGCAGGGCCAGATGACATCAGTGCAAGGCTAATTAAGACTTGTGGGGACCAGCTGTGTGGTATAATTACATATATGTATAATATGAGCCTGAGGCAGGAAATAGTCCCTGAATTATGGAAATCTTCTTGTGTGGTACCAGTTCCAAAGAAACCTCACCCTATGGACCTCAACGACTACAGACCTGTAGCACTGACATCCCACTTGATGAAGATCTTAGAGAGATTGGTTCTCACACATCTTCGCCCTCTAGTGAGACCCGCTATGGACCCTCTCCAGTTTGCTTATCGACCGGGCATTGGGGTAGATGATGCCATCATCCACCTTCTGCACAGGGCTCTGTCTCACCTGGAGAAACCAGGGAACACAGTGAGAATAATGTTCTTTGATTTCGCCAGTGCTTTTAACACCATACAGCCCAGGTTACTGAGAGACAAGCTGGGCCTTGCTGGAGTGGACCACCACCTCTCCAACTGGATCCTAGACTACCTCACAAATCGACCTCAATACGTGAGAGCCCAAGACTGTGTGTCAGGTACCGTGATCTGTAATACGGGGGCACCTCAGGGTACGGTTCTCGCCCCTTTCCTCTTCACACTGTACACTGCTGATTTTAGGTGCAACTCATCCAGCTGCTACCTACAGAAGTATTCTGACGACTCTGCAATAGTAGGCCTCATCACAGACGATGATGACAAGGAGTACAGAGAACTGAACCGGTTTTTTGTGGACTGGTGCCACCGGAACCACCTGAAGATTAACGCGGGGAAGACCAAGGAGATGGTGGTGGACTTCCGTAAAGGCAGATGCCCTCCAAAATCAGTGGACATCCTGGGGACGGGCATCGAGATTGTGAACACCTATAAGTACCTGGGTCTGCTCCTTAATAATAAGCTGGACTGGGCAGATCATATGGAGGCCCTGTACAGGAAGGGCCACAGCAGGCTCTACCTGCTTAGGAAGCTGAGAGCCTTTGGAATCCGGGGGGCACTTCTTAGGACTTTCTTCAACTCGGTAGTGGTATCAGCCATCTTCTTTGGAGTGGCCTGCTGGGGGAGCAGTATATCAACCAGGGACAGAAATAAACTTGACAAGCTGATTAGAAGGGCCAGCTCTGTCCTGGGGAGCCCACTGGACCCAGTGCAGGTGGTGGGTGACAGAAGGATACTGTCCGTGGTGAGCTTCATGCGGGAGAATAACTCCCATCCCATGCATGAGACTGTGATTGCGCTGGGCAGTACTGTCAGTGACCGACTGCTCCACCCTAGGTGTGAGAAGGAGTGCTATCGGAAGTCTTTCCTCCCCACCGCGGTTAGGCTGTACAACCAACACCGACCTAAGCGGAGATCATTACATACAGAGAACTGAAATATCTCTCTGCCTGTTAAATCCCCCCCCCCCCCTCTGCTACGTTCTATCTGTCTGTCTGCTATTAATGTAATGCCTCTCACCTTGGAACATTCCTGTACATGTTGTATTTGTATTTGTATCTGCTTATCTTATCTTTGCTGCTGTAACACACTGAATTTCCCCACTGTGGGACTATTAAAGGACTATTATTATTATTATTATAGTCTGCAGTGGTATTTTTTTCCATCAATACAGATATGCTTTTACTTATTTAGTGACTTTATATAATTATAACAAAGGGACCTGTGTCTGTCTTATTTCCTTTGTTGTATTGTATTTGTTGTTTATTGCCTCAAAATGTTTGAATAAATAGATTTAAAAAAAAAAAACAAAAAAACAGAGCCCAGAGAGACACAAGAGTCACGTGAATACTTTTGAAAACAGATCCAGCATAGCTGTCATGACCTAATTACAAATGGAAGCTATGATGGTAGTGTGAACAGAGACTTAAAAGGGTTTTCCTGCCCTCTCCTGTCCAGTATTGTAATACTAATGACCTATCCACAAGATAAGCCAGCAGTATCTGATTAGTGGAGGTCCGACACCTGGAACCCACACCGATCAGCTGATCCAGTTACTTCTTGGCACCAGAAGCTGTACTGACAGACGTAGAACTGTACATCAGCTCTGCTTCTATTTAAGTAATACGTCTAGAACTGCAGTACCCCAGTGCCACCACTATGTAGTGCATGTCAGCACCTATTACTTAAATAGTAGGAGAGCTGCTTCTGGCTCTGTTCATCTGTACAGCTTCCAGCACCTGGACCCTGCACCGATCAGACCTCCACTGATTAGATACTGATGACCTTTTCTGTGGATAGGTCACAGGTATAGAAAATGTTGGAGGGCCTGAAAACCCCTTTAAGTGAATTTTTAAACTTGTCATTTTTTAACATACAGTACTTAGAAAATTATTGCATTGCATACATTTAGATTTGCCTCCAGAAAATAGTTCCACATGAAATAGCTGCTCAAATAACAACAGAGGATTAATCTTATTTGCTAAAGGTAATTAAACATATTTTGATGAGTTTAGACTCCTACTAAATTACATGGAATATATAAATTTAATCAGTAATTACTGTAGAGATGTAGCAAAGTTTCTCATGACACATACCGTGTTTGCTAAACATTTGCAGCAACTTTCATTTGTTTTGGTTTTGGTTTTTGTTGCAGCAACTTGTTATCACGTTGCAACAAGTTATTGGATTCAAGTCAAATGTTACTAGGTCTTTATATCAAGGATTAGTAAAAAAAAAGATTTTTAATTTTAACTAACAACTATACAACAGTTTCATAGCATTCTCTTTGTAAAATCTTCTATTTGCATTTGCAAATAAAAATCTAACTACAGTAAATAAAAGTCTTCTTTAATGCCTTTCAGTATCATAGATGCTATGACTACTGCTGAGGATAGCTCAAAATCACCTTTATGGTTGGCTAATCAGGCACAAATGTTAATGTTACTATAATACTGTGTGTTGTACAGCAATCAAAGGACTTGTTCTTTTAGAAGATGAGAAATAGCAGGGGATTTCCTTAGCATTGCACTTCTTGTTTCATCCTTTATGATGGAAGTATTACATTAAAGGTATAGATGGGGACATTTAGTTATACATTTTATAAATATATTGTCCATGGATTTAATCTGATATTTTGGAATACAGTAAGATATAGTGGGGAGCATTTATCAAGACTGGCTTTTAGTATGCCAGTCTTGACAATCCTTGCACCAGTGGAGCATGTACCATATTTAGAACAAGGCACACTTTGTCAAAAATCAGGTGCATCCTCTGGCAGGACTGTGCGCTTGTACTGAATTCTTTGCCAGATCAAAGCTGACATATTCAGGTATTTTATTTTGCTTACTTATATAGCCCCATCATATTCCACAGTGCTTTACAGACATTGACAGTCACTGTCCCATATAGGGCTCACAATATACAGCTGCATCTCAATAAATTAGAATATCTTTGAAACGTTTATTTCTTTCAGTAATTAAATTTAAAAAATGACCTCCTATATTTTCTAGATTCTTTACACACAGAATGTTCTATTTCAAGTGTTTTATTTCTGTAAATGTTGATTATGGATTACAGGTAATGAAAACCAAAATCTAAGAAAATTAGAATATTGTAAAAAAGTTCAGTATTGTAAAATCAGTGTGTCATCTGCCAAGGTTTCCTAAGCCTTTAAACGGTCCCTCAGTCTGGTTCAGTAGGGCACACAATCATGGAAGACGCTGATTATGAATTGAATTACTGAAATGAATGAACGCTTCAAAGATATTCTAATTTATTGAGATACACCTGTACATTCCCTATCAGTATGTCTTTGGAATGTGGGAGGACACCGAACTACGCCGGAGAAAGTCACGCAAACACACGGAGAACATCCAAACTCCATGCAGATATTGTCCTTGGCTGGATTTGAACCCAGGACTCTATTGATAAAAGACAACAGTGCTTATCATAAAGGTACATTGCTAGTGCCATGCCATGCCCCTAACTCTGTTTCCTTACAGGGAAGTGGCAGGGGCAACGTGAAAGAGAATAAAGTCACAATATTTTGTGCCAAATGCTGATTTTTATTATTACACAATCAATGAAAATATTTTATTAGTATATTCATTAATTGCATAAGTTTAAATGCATTAACAGTTATGCACATTTTGGGAGATATACTGGATAAATACTGTAGATTTATTGTATTGTATTTTATTGTAAAAAATAAATACATAAATAAATAATAGACCAAATCATTGCATATGGAATAAAAATCTGCTCTAGACTAGGATATTTCTACCGTGGCCTTTCCCCCATCCTGTCTTTGAGTTTCTTTTCTCACGTACTGCAGTAAATTTTTCTTTGACAAAATAGATAAGATAGATTGATTCGGGCTGGAATTTTCATGTTAATGTTTCCTTTTAGTAGTATAATGTTGTACCGTGTTAGCCATTGAAAGTAGTGGAAGAGTGAAGAAATCAGGCGATACCTTTTAGAGGCTAACTGAGTATATTTATAAGTAAGCTTTCAGGAGTGCTCGCTCCCTTCATCAGACATGGTGTGATACAAGAACTGAAAATTAACAGATTTTTATACACATGGTTTTCAAAGCATTTTAGAGTCCTTAAAAAAATTTGCAATCTAAGTAGAGAAGTTATTTACAACAGGTCAAAAAAACAGTCTGGAAACTTGTGGTGCGTGACGGAGGGATCAGTAATCAGCTGTTATCTGTTTGCTATCAGGAGGTGATTTGTGTCCCTCACAGGTCATACATAGTGTGATTTGAAGCTGGCATGAGTATTGAGTTCAGTTCATGGTTCAAACATAGTGTGACATGAAGCTGGCATGAATATTAAGTCCAAATTGCAGAGTTTGAAATTTTTGCATAAATTTGTACTCCATTTCTTTCCTTTTCTCCTGTGTCTTAAAATGTCCCATTAAAACCACAACCCGCAAATCTTCAATAGAGTGGTTTTCTCCGGAGAAATGTGCGGCAACTGGGAGATCTGTTCTGCTGTTATTAATGGTGGATCTGTGTGAGTTCATTCGTTGACTGAGTCTCTGCCCTGTTTCCCCCACATAGAGGCCTGTGGTGGGACATTGCACACACATTATGAGGTACACCACATTGGAAGACCTGCAGGAAAATGTCCCCCTAATTCTGTGCACCTGTTGTGACTGTGGGATAGGTACACTGTCAGCGGTGTGGATGTGCTTGCAGGTCATGCACCTTTTATGTAGGCAAGGTGAGGTGCCATTTTCAGTTGGGGCCTTCAGGGCACTCCGGACGATAATGCGCCTCAGGTTTGGTGGTTGTCGAAAGGAGAGGAGAGGGGGGACTGGAAATATGTCCTTGAGTCTGTTGTCCCTATGTAGCACAGGTTGGAGCTCCTTGGCAATCCTTCGTAAGATCTCCAGCTGTGGGTTGTAGGTGACAACTAGGGGCACTCGGGCATCTTTCTGGGTCTCTCTATATGTGAGCAGACTGTCTCTGTTAATGGCTGCTGCTTTGTTTAATTGGTTGTCTGTCACTTTTGGTTTGTATCCCAATCTGAGAAATTTCATCCTCAGATCCAGGAGGTGCTTGTCCAGGTCTGTTTCAATGTTTCTTTTTGATGGTCATTGAAGAAGGTCACAAGCTGGCTGAAATGTTTGAGACTATATCTAATAATCTCTACTGCCTTATTTGATCTCTACTTATTGCCTGGTGTTGTACACTAATAAAGTTATGTCATCTTATTTGCAACTGGATGGGATTGCCTTGAATTTCTTTGTATTCATGATTGACTGCAAGGTGTCCTTCACTGGCACCCTGCATATCTATATGTGAGTGCTGGAATAACATACACTTTTAGATAGATAATAGATGGCTGAAAAGATGTTTTTAACTTTTTTTCATATGTGGTTTTATTAATTCTTTGTTTCCATACTAACCTTGAAGGATTACTAGAAAGGACAGCAACGTGTGCTAGTGGTGTATGTTATAATGAGCATTTGGTGCTATAACAGGTGGGGAAAGCTACTGGGATATGGGGATATTAGAAAACGATAGGAACTCTAGCAGATGTTGAAACAGGATGATGTATTACTACTCACTATGGGATTCAGAATATAGCGGCATAATGTAGAAGAATGAAAATTCATACCTTTGTATGGACTGCAACCCTAAGTGGGATACTGATTATTTTTCTTTTTCTCATTTATAATATATTTCAATTTATCAAATCATGTGCTTTATAATTTTTATTATTGTAGCATTGTTTTTTTACATATAGGACGTTCAGAGCCTTTAACGTACTGTATGAGCTAATGGGGCATTCAAAATGCACATGTAACCTTAACCTTTAGACTTCAGGTTAATAACTGTTATCAGAATAAAGTACATTAACCAATTTTACACATCCAGTGCACAAAGAATATTAGAAACATTTAATGTGAAAAGACTTACTGAAAAACATGTAATATTGACGTCTGGGATCTTTTTTGATGTACAGTCATACTTAGACACATCGAGTCACAGCAACATTCAGTGAGATTTGGCTGAAATGTGAAGAATGAGAAAATGTAGACAGTCTTACACTTGTGCATATGGAATGGAGATTATTGTGAATAAATTAAAATAAAACAAAAAGTAAAGCTCATATTTAATCTAAAGTAAAATGTAAAGTAAAGAATAAAGTACTCTATAATAAAAAGTAGTGTATAAAAATATTAAACATTACAAAAAAACAAAAAGCGCAGTTAAATTGTAATCTAGGTTGTATAAATAAGATGGTTTATTTGTAAATTTATGGGGCAATTATCAAGAAATACATTTTGGGGGGGATTATTCATGCTTCATATTTAAAAAATACCCATAGACAATAATGTGTCTGACATATTCACGTGGCTGAGCAATATGTGTCAACATACAGAACCATTTATTGACCACAAAAGGTTATATTGTGTAGCACAGACAGTGCAAAGCTCAAATCTGATAACTTGCTGTGGTGTCATTACCCACAACAAAAACTGTTGAAAAAGTTAAGTAAAAGTGTGCAGCAGCTGATTATATAACTTGTTATGTCATGTTAAACTTGTTACAGCTGTATACTTTTATATGCGGAAGAGTGAAGAAATCAGGCCGCACATTTAGAGAAGACCACTCTATTGAAGATTTGCGGGTTGTGGTTTTAATGGGACATTTAAGACGCAGAGGGAGAGAAAGGAATGGGAATATAAGTTAATGCAAAAATTTCACACTCTGCAATTTGGACTTAATATTCATGCCAGTTTCATGTCACACTATGTATGACCTGTGAGGGTCACAAATCACCACCTGATTGCAAATAGATAATAGCAAGAATTACTGATCCTTTCGTCACGCTCCACACGTTTTCCAGACTGTTTATTTCCTGACCTGTTGTAAATAACTTCTCTACGTATATTTCATTTTGTTATTCCAAGATCCTTTGAAGAGCCATGTCCTGTGCATGTATAAAAAGTGTGTGAATTTTCAGTTTCTTGTATTACACAATGTCTGAAGAAGAGAGCTAGCACTCTCGAAAGCTTACTATCAAATATACTCAGTTAGCCTCTAAAAGGTATTGCCTGATTTCTTCACTCTTCCACTACTTTCTATGGCTAACACGGTACAACATTATACTTTTATAGGTGACATACGGTATGCAACTTATGGCAGATGGTTGCACACATGAGGGGTATATGTTCATAGTATACTGTCTATCAGGAGGATGAAGACAAGTCTCAAAGCCAAGGAGTAGCATGTACATCCTCATATTTAGTCCACAGTAATCTCCAGAACTGGGACTTTCTGAACTGTGTTTGGTTATTGGATAATATTTGTTGTATATAAAATGGATATTCACAGTACTAATATTTATGTATCCCTATTCTGGTGCAGTTTGTGCCAAAAATGATCATATGTGCTTCATACTATATTTATGAATTGTTTTAGAGACTCTCTGGCAGTTTCTGCACCCTGCATAACAGGTTGGTGAGGCTTACTAAGAGGGGTTGTGGTTTGCTTTGAAAGGGGCATGACTTTTGTGTGACACATGGTGCATTGTTTCGTCAGAAGCAAAGACAACTCAAAGGTGGTGCAAAGTTAGACTAGACAGTCAAACAATGTGCCAAATTTGTCATAGAGCATCAGTCTGTGATAAATTTTAAAACTGACTAGTCTAAGTTTGATCTGTCTACATTATAAGTAAATCTGACACATATTTTTCTGGGATATAATGCTACTGTATTTTCATTAGAGGGATTTTCCAACTTTTAAAGTGTTATCCCTTTCAAGTGAATACAACAGAACTGAAATACCCAGTATGGCCACATTCTGAGTACTGCAGCTCCAGAACCAACCTAAACAATTAAGAAGACCCTTCAAACAGTTGCTTGTTAGGGGTACTGAGCATCTGATCCATACCATAAGGAAAGTCTATAAATTCTTTAAAAGTTGGATAATCTGGATAACCCATTTAACTAAGATAATATAAAGATTTTGCACTACATGTGTCTGTTTGCCATACAGTCCCCATCTATGGAGGGGGCTTCATTTAACTTTTCAGACAAGGCAACAAAAAAGCTACAATCACCTTCACCCTAACCCTTAAAGGAGTAAAATGAAAGACACTAAAAATGAGAGATAAGGAATGTGATTTCTTATTTCCTAATTCATTTTGAATAAATACATTTTGTTATCTATAGGAGTCAATAAAACAGTATAATATAAAATATGGCATACTGTACATCAATTGTTGTGCATGTATACATGTAGACACATAGATGTGTCCTTCCTCACTTGTTCTCTTAGCATGACCAGATATGTGTAGCACAAGTTAATGAAGTAAAAAAAAAATGGTTCTAAACCAAAAGCTGAAATAATTATATAGCAGTTTAAACCAATGTAACATGTAACATGTAAAAAAAGAAAAATGTTTCCTATGGGGAATCTGTCACATTGAACATGGTGTCTGATCTGTGGGTGGCATAATATGGAGCAAGAAGTGCTGAGCAGATTGATATAGAATTTATAAGAAAATATTCAGTATAACTTGTAACTTATCCATTGAAACACCTGCACTCTCTATACTTAGGCCAATGGGGGGTTCTATCAGTGATTGACAGCTCTCTGTGTAGGCACAGTCATACAGGGAAGGATGTCCGTCACTGGATCCCTATTTCCCCTACTGGACTCATAAGTATAGAAAGTGCAGGGATTTCAAATAATAAATTACAGGTTATATGTTAATCCGTGGATCTCTATACCACGGTGCTTGTAGATCAGACACCATGTTTAACTTGACAGGTTCAACACTGTAGGGTACTGTAGAGTTATAGGTTGGACTTGATGGACTGATGTCTTCATCCAAACTCATCTACTATGTAACTATGTAACTATTTAATTATTGCACTTCTCTGTGGAATAAACTGTGGTGGTGTGATAAGGCAAGACCATGTCACACTTCATGTATATTACATTGTTAGAAAAAAGGGTTGGGAAATTGGCCCAAGGAGAATGGAATGGGCATTGGAATGGAATAGGGGAACAAATACCCAGACATTCTGTGTACAGGGCTAAGTCTGTCATCATAATGAAGGGTTCACTTTGATTTTTGGTGTAGATCCCCTCTTCTTTGTACACCAATTTCATAGAGTGCCATAAACTTAAGGTCAGATCAGGTTAAAGTGGGAGAAGTATATAGAAGCAAGCAGTCTTACTAGATGGAGTTTACTAAATGTAATTATGTATCTGAAATATATTGTTTATTATATTATGTTGTATCAAACCCAACAGCAATATCACAATAATTATAAATACCCCAATAATAAAACTAATATGTGTTTAAAAATATATTTTCTGCATATGTGGCATGTACAGTTAACTGGACCCTGCCAATCTGCATGGGCATTTCACTGGTAAAAGCTCTGAAGTCTATGGATTGATTTTTACTCTTAAAGCTAAAAATAGTATTACAGTGCTGTACTGCTTTTTACCTGTGCTGCTCCTTTGGAGACCAGGTGAGGACCAGACAAGACAGTTTTATAATATGAGTTTTTTCTGTATTAGTTACCTGCTTATCATCTTGAATATTCATTTTTTTTTTTTTTTTTTCACATTTTAGGGTTTTGAAAGTAATTAAGTTAAAAAAAGTGATCTTAAGTTAAAATATTTGTAACTTACAATGTAACATATAGATGGTCACAGATGCAATATTACTACTATATTACAAAATTGCTAAAAAGAAATAGCAAATGTTTCATACAGTATATTAGACTTCTGTTAGAGGGTAACAGCATAAAGGTGAGAAAAAACCTTCAGCAATACAAAGAATTGTAGGATTTCCCACAATGGTGGAGAAAAACTATAAAATTTACATGTCACTGCTCTGGTCTCCAGATCTTAACATATAATTTCACCATAATAGCCATTAAAGTTTTAAAATATGACTTTTGAATTGAGAAATTTAATGGCGTTATTTTATTATATTTTTATAATTGATTTTTCTTATTTAATCATCACTTTCAGTACCAAACACAATGTCAGCTCTCTCTGAAGACAGAACATCCCCCATCTCACAGCAGCATAGCAACCATTTGACAGATTCCTAGAACTGTGTTTCCACGGTGCTCCCCTCACTTCTGCGCTGCTCTATAATATGTTCTGTGTGAAAAGACATTATACTAAATTACATCACTGAAATCATCTACCAAGGAACTCTTCTATTCCAGATAATCGGCAATAAAGGGGCTCTACATTTAAGGAATGGGGACACTTACTTTTATGCGATTCAGAACAGGACATATACTGGGAGATGTCTGCTGGAAATATAATAGCATTTCCACCTGAAATCACCTGTAAATATAAGTAAAAGTCTTTTGTTAGAAATTCTATTCAGTACTATTTCAGTTTCCCCATCATATATATTTCTGTATATTTCAAGTCTAATTTGTCATTCAGGACTCCAGCAAAGCTGGGTATCAGATCCTTACAATATTGTAATGCTCCTCACCCATCTTTCCAAGAAGCAATTTGAGACAACTGATGGGGATCCAGAAAATGAGGGCGTCTCAGAAATTGATATTTATTGGTGAATATTTTATATTAAACTGAATTGCTACTTTAATAGAAGAATATACCTTCATATAAGATCATAGTTTGATATATTCAACTCTCAGAACAGAAGAAAATGAAATGTACAGTACAATACATAAACTGCTCTAGCATTGTTCAGATGTGCACGTATACAATACCATGTACTGAGAGAAAGGATAACACCTACTGGCCCAATAACAGAATACATTCTTAATACTATTAATAAATGACATTGCCAAAATGTGCCTTAAACAGATGTAAAACCAACTAAACATGAAAACATTGCAAATCATACTGTGGAAAAGCTCTATATAATGTTTTCTAATTCACCTATATCCATCCCTTCACAAGAGCAAGTGATTTCTATCATCATGGTCAACAGCAGCAGAAAACTAAAATACATGTATCTAGTGTTTCCTGTCCTGGAGGTGTCAGCAGAATACAGAGGACAGGAGGAAACATTGCCAAGACACCGTTGTTGTTCTCGCCATGTCACTTTGGGGAAGATTTACTAATGTGTTCTAAAATTTAGATAGCACAATCTTAGATAGATCAGACAGCTAGTGCTTACACAAGATTTATGAGAGTGACTTGTGCTGTGTGATAAATTTGGCGCATTTGGTAAAAACTTTGCTTGGGCTCTTCTCCCTTCCTATGCAATCTTTTAGTTGGCTTTTCTCAATCCAAAATTTTTGCTAAAATTTTAGCATGCATTAATGTGTTTTAAGTCATACCCCTTTGCATTGGGCCATGCCTATGTAATGGTGCATCTTTGTAACTGACCCCCCACTTAAAATAAATAAAAATACATATATATATATATATATATATATATAATACTGTATTTACATACATATATTTGTGCAAAGTTCTATTGAGAAGTATAGTCAATGGATATAAGTGAGGCCACTGTGTACCTGTGACTGTCAACTTTTTGGAATACTTCTGGGTAACCATAGTCTAAAAGCATATTAAACATATATGTACGGTATACATTAAGCATTCAACATAAAGATGGCATAGACCAAGCCTAACAGTCGATGACTGCACATTGGCTCACATTTTGTTCCATCACAATCTGAAGTTATCCCATTATAAGTCAATCTGTCCAAAGTCATTTTGATTCCTCTGAAAATAGATCAGAAGAAAATTGATAGGTTAGGATAACCTGAATCAGTGTTTTTCCCTTGAGAATTTTGCCTCAATTGCGAAGATATCAACTTTTTTGTCAATATCCAAATGAGCTCCTTGGAGGCTGCACAGAGGTAAATGGCAGCACCCATATTGCTTCAAATGGTTCTTTTGCATATTGACAAAAATTGTGATATCTCTCAATGGAGGCATTGATTCACAAGGGTATAATGCTGTTTGATTCAGATGACCCTAATATATCTATCTGCAGGGCTGGGTTGATATGCTGGGTTCTATTGGCAGACTATCTTTAATATGCTGTTGTATATCAGAATGCCCCAGACACGTAATTTGAATCCGCCTATATTCGCGGGAGGGCGCTCACCCCTCTGCCACCATCCATTGGGGTAGTGATTGACCCACTGCTATATGTAACTACATACACAGCATCTGGTCAGTCATGTGCTGAGAGGTGTCAGAGGTGGGGTAAGTATTCTGCTCATGAATATAGCTGGACACTTTGAGACCAGTGTATTTTTTAGTGCTGCTAATAGCACATTCACATTGTGTTGTGTTATTTTCACTGGTGGTACACACCTGTAGCTTATACAGAGCAGCATATTAACCTGCTACATCTAATTTAGCGGTAATGTGAACAGAACCTTAGGACAACAGCAATGGATTTCTGCACTTGTAATGATTCAGATAATGCATATTTATCAAGGAGTTTTCATAATAAAAAACATAAATACATATTTTTTTAATCTGCCTTTCACAGCATGTAACATTCTAAGTCCTTTTTACAATGTATACCTTATAGTAATTCCTAAAATATAAATATATAGATAGTAAAAAAGCACATTTTCTGTTATTCCCTCAAGTGTTTAAATACATTACATGCAGAAAAATCCCCCCCTCCATTTTTTTCTAGGTTAACTATGCAAGTTCATAGGTATTATGAGGCAGCATAAGCCCTCTCTGTCCTTCCTCACAACAGCAGAAATAAATCATAGTACACTGGAGACTCTAGTTTCAGGTACCATGCTGGGAACTTCATTACTTGAGCTGTGTCACATATTACTATGCATATTGCTACTGATTGGACACAGTCTCATAAATGCAGCCTATTTCTGTCATAGTCTTTGGGAGAAGAGATCTGTTTTCTGCTTAGACAGATGCTCTACCAGAGGGAGGGGTGTAAGGAACGAATAATGACAAAGCTATGGAGCAGCTGTGTGTCCTTGCCCCCCTAGAAAAGATCCCTTTGCCTAATGATATGTCTAATTCATTGCAACACTTCCTTAAACCCTCATTGTAATCATTTTCCCTTATAATTTACGGGTTACAGTTTGTCAGGCCGGGTAGTCTGTGTTTCTTAAATTTATGTTGTTAAAGCCATTCCCTCTGCCTTGTCTGGGTTTCTGGAGATTGCATGCAGAATAATGATATAATATAATCCTGCGCCGTCTTCATCTACCAGCAAAGTAAAGCACATGAGTGTTTTACATTCTTTTTTTTTTTTTTGTCAACAACATAAAATTAATGAACCAAATGTAGCAAATTAATGAATATATCCATTAGCAAGCTTTTGATAGACTAAGCAAGCAATTATTGCGTGCCATGCATTTCCATAAATTATAATTTACTTGTTCAGAGATTACTTCATGAATGGCACATTACTTTATACGTGGAAAATGAGAAGGTAGATAATATTACTGGATCACTGGTTCTTCCCATTTATTTTCTCTATTTAGTGGATTCATCTAGCTGTAGATTGTAATAGAAATCATACTTCTAACAACATAATATTTATTCTGTGTCTAAATAAGGAAGCTAAAGAATAAATACATTTTCTTATTTCAGTGTCGGTCAAATTGCACGGAGGCTGTTTAGAGGAATACGTAGTCCTTGCCACCCCATACTATGTATGCTGCTACATGGAGATACTGTCCTCTAGATCCAATAATTCCAGGGAAGAATTCTTCACCAATATGGCATCCAGGGAAACATTATTATTAATATTATTATTATTATCAATTTTATAGGTTATATGATGATGAAAAAGGGATGGAGGGACTGGGCGCTGCATAGGTGTAATGAGAGCCATAGTGATGCCCTTGTTGCACCTCATTAACATATCAGTAAAAAGCTATCATTTCAGCGATGGAGGCATTGATCGGGACATAGAAAAAAAATAAGCATTTTTATTCACATGAATCCTGACTATTGCCTACTGATTGTGCTTATAGTTCAATTGGGACTGATCTGATGACAGACTCCTTTTAAGACAGTTAAAATAGGGTATTATAGAAGTCCAACAATGTCATATAACAACTCAGGGTTGTGAGTCTTAAAGGCCAGGGCCCCATGTGGCGTAAATGCCGCAGTTTGGAGAAAAATTGCAGAAAAATACCTGCAGCGGAAATGCTGCTATTTCCAAAACTGTTCTGTCAATTATACCTACAGAAATACTGGCAGTTTCCCTATAGATATTTTCTGTGAAAAGCACTGCGGGAAAAAAACGCAATGTGTTTCCGCTGTAGTATTTCCCGCAGCACTTTTTTGCTGCGGCCCACTATATTAGGCCTTAGCCAAAGGGAGTCTACCACCTGCAAAATCAGTTCTAAAACCCTCGTATGCTGCTGTAGGGGCAAGTAGTGACAGCGTCAAAGTGCAATCTTGATGCTGAGAAAAAAACTATTTAAATCCATATGCAAATGAGATGCTTAGTGCACCAAAGGGCTAATCTGCATATGGGCTAATCTACATATGGATTAAAAACTCATTTTTCTCAGTAGCAAGAATGCGCTTTGACACAAAATAGGTATATTCACTATGTCACTCTCTGCCCCTACAGCATATAAGTAATACAGAGTGATTTTGGTGGTAGTAGACTCCCTTTAACATGGCAGTGTGCATGAGAATAAACTACAATGCATCTACATATACAAAGTCTGCTGTAGTCAGATTGACATTTAATGCTAACATTAGCCTGGCTGATGGCTTTTGGTTGCATGGTGTTCACAGTAATATCCTTAAGCAACATCATGGTCAGGGGAACTTTTAGGGGAACCCTGAGGTTTTGCAACTGTTGCAATATTAAAATTGGAGAAGACAAATTATTTATATATATATATTATATAAATTATTATCATAGAACCTCTAAGTATGCATGTGCATATATACACATTGAAGGCCTGTGTATAACAACTATAATATGTAATGTTATTATACCTTATTTTTTTCTAGTTTCTTGCAAAGATTTGTAAATCTTTTCCCTTTTGCAAAGGCTTTGCCACTTTCCTTAAAGGAAGCAGTGGAGGCATATGGCCAGGCATAGGGTAGAGGCATATGAGCCCCACCCTCAGCTGGTGCAGGGGATATGACAATTGGTGTTGAAAATACCACTGTTCATAAATATGTGCCATTGAGTAGCGCTGCTTCTGGTGTTCTATTGTGTATTGCTTATAGAAATAATGGTGATTTCTAAAGAGAATTAGTAAGTGACTGTGATCTGAATTCAGTTAATATAACATAGCACAAGGATATATTATAAATCTATATAATCTGCTTTATATCTGCTCTTGCACTGTATTATACCTGTATTGTCCAGAGTTTCTTATCTGTAATGCCTGAATAACATCATCTTTCCTTATTCCACAGATTACCTCCTGACTCTCCCTACTGGCGTATCAACCACTGTTACAATAAAAAGTTAGTAAATATCATTTATGGTCTAGGATTCAAAAACAATAAGACTACTTGCTAATGCTTTGAATATATGACAACTAATCCAGGTATCAGTAAATGATTCTCAGTTTTCAAGAAATCGTGTTTCAATAGTCAATATTTTCAAGGATATGTTAAATTTATAACTAATTTCTACGACATATCCCTTTAGCCGTTCATTTGGAATTTTGGGAAAATCCAGTTTACAATTATTTCTATCACTATGTGAGAGATTCATAAATAGCAGCATAATGTTTCATTATTATGATTAATATGATTATTATTGTCTTGTCTTTAGGAATGAGCAGGAATTACCCCAAATTTGCCATGCAGACCTAACAACATAAACTATCTGTGGCCATTTTTTTTTGTCTGCTGTATATGGAAATCTAGGCGGGCCTGGGTGGGGGAACCTTGGTCTATCATATTTACTATAACTCATCTCAGGTGTGAGTTATACCAAAAATTGACTCCAGTCCCTGACTGGCCTAGATTTGAGTTCAGGCACATGCGCAAGAATTAGAATTAGCAGAATGCTGGAGCCTCTTATTAATTCTGACGTGTTTAACGCCTGTAAGGGAATAGATTAAAACTGGTGTGGGAAACGCCAGCCTTAATAAATGCCACACACCCCAATCCCCACGTCTGTACAGCACTGTGGAATATGTGGGCGCAATATAAAGAAGAGAAATAAAAATAGATAAATTCTCAATCTAACCTTCCAGAAAGCATAGAGTCAAAAGTTATTGAAAATGATTATTTAAATATTATAATTATTTAGATATTTTAGAAGGAATAAGCACAACATGCAGAGAAAACAAAAAAAAATCTAATATGGAGATAGAACTGGTCGAAAACCCCTTAAGGAACTTAAGGTCAAGGATGTAAAAATTAGAACATTGTGCAACGATATTCTAGATCAAAATAAATATCCTTCTTATAAGGTTAAATATGGATAAATGATGTATTAATCCTCCGTGCTACACATGCATAGTTTTGAGAACAAGTCAGCATCAAGAGTACAGTACAAAGATTATCTATCAAATACATCTATAAATCATGACCTGCCAGTGTATCCCTATGATTCATTAACGCTGCCAGCACTAATCTCTTCTGAGTGAAATATTCAATTATGCTTATGAAATTGCAGAGAACCTGGGAACTTTTATGAGAAAGTCTTGCTATTTACATTCTACTTTAAGCATGCCAAATGATTGAGGATTTCCAAGGATATTTGTTCAATACGCAAGAATATTGGATGAAAAAATAAATTAAAAAAGCATGACATTTGAGGTGTCTAGCATCAGAATGAATGAATGAAGCAGAGAGAATGAGTGAATGAATAAAAAACGCAATATATAAAATAAGCAAAGTGCTGTTTTTAGCCCATTTTCATAGATTTATATATCTTTAATTTAATAAATATATTCACAGAGTTTAACCCCTTAAGGACACAGCCAGCTTCTTTTCTTTATTGTCAAATGCTGAAAGTTATAACTGTATGTTATGTTTATGTGGTCAGTAGATTTACGGCATAGTACATTAAGGACCTAGTGCATTAAGGACCTTCTTGCTATGTTGTAAGTGTATGCCATGGTGCAAGAACAGGTTAAATAGATCTCTGTCCACAAAAACTTGATCTTGAATATTCCCATTTTAGGCTAAGGCCCCACGTTGCAGAAACACAGCATTTTTTGTTGTAGATTGTGCTGCACTTTTTTAAGCCAAAGTCAGGAGTACAGGTGCATCTCAATAAATTAGAATATCTTTGAAAATTTTATTTATTTCAGTAATTAAATTAAAAAAGTGACCTCCTATATTTTCTAGATTCTTTACACACAGAGTGTTCTATTTCAAGTGTTTTATTTCTGTAAATGTTGATTATGGATTACAGGTAATGAAAACCCAATTCTAAGAAAATCAAAAAAAAGTTCAGTATTGTAAATTCAGTGTGTCACCTGCCAAGGTTTCCTAAGCCTTTAAATGGTCCCTCAGTCTGGTTCAGTAGGACACACAATCATGGAAGACGCTGATTATGGATTGTATTACTGAATCACTGAAATGAATGAACGTTTCAAAGATATTCTAATTTATTGAGATGCACTTGCATCATCTATACAGCTGTTGTTCACAACTGGAAACGACAGCTCTCCAGATTGCCATAAAAAAGAGCATGAATGGGGTGCAAAGTACTGTACTTCTTGACAGTGCCTAAATATCCAAGGTGGATATTGGGAAGGGGCTAAATCGGTCTTCCAGAACCATTACATTTATGACTTATACTTAGCGTAGGCCATCAGATCAGTGAGAGTCTAATACTCCCACTCCCAATGATCAGCTGTTTGAATAGGCCATGAAGCTCGGGCAGTCACTAGTTCATTTTCTCAGGCAGTAACATCACATCCGTCAGTGACTTGGCCACACTGCAACTCAGTCTTTTTCAAATGAAAAGGATTGAGCCGCATACTCAGTATACAGTGTACAACATTGTGCTTGGTTAGTAGCAAAGAAGCTGCAGAAATCATCTGAACGCTGCACAATCTTCAAATAGCTGATCGGTTGGTGGGTCATGTAATGTATTGCACACCTACTGATCTGATATTGATGACCTATCCTATGGATAGGTCATCAATATCATAGTTCTGGGCAACTGCTTTAAAGTTTCCAGACCACCAAATGTACAGTAAAAATTCCTGTTTTGCATATAAAAACATGTTTATATATCTCAACCCAGTGGTCAGCAGAATGAAAGGGGTGCAATGCTCTCTGAAATGACAGTAAATAAATTGTATGTACATACTAAACTTTGAGCATAGTGCTTGTGTGATGTTTTACGATTAGTAGCTATGTAATATAATCATTGCCTATTACTTCTTATTTATTTATTTCCTATTTTTCTCACAATCACTAAAACACTCTGCAGTCCACCATGTAATATACATTCTTTTGTATGACCGTGAATATTTCACTAGCATGTCTGTTTACTTAATTCCATATGATTATCATGAATGCCTAGAAAAGGGTTCTTCATTGTAAATTCCATTTATAATGTTATGTTCCTACAGTGTAAGTGCTGCAACAATTCATTAACTGTGATAATTGCACCTACACTTCCTGTATGTTTTCACACTGACTGAACTATTTTTAGTGCCATATAGACAATTGTTATTGCCTTAATTTATATCAAGTAAATATGTGTCTTTTCCATTTTACTTGTTATTGTATTTTTTTTAGAATATGTTATATTGGAAAAAAAATATTTATATATACAGTACAGACCAAAAGTTTGGACACACCTTCTCATTCCAAGAGTTTTCTGTATTTTTATGACTATAGCAATTGTAGATTCACACTGAAGGCATCAAAACTATGAATTAACACATGTGGAATTATATACTTAACAAAAAAGTGTGCAACAACTGAAAATATATCTTATATTCTAGGTTCTTCAAAGTAGCCACCTTTTGCTTTGATTACTGCTTTGCACACTCTTGGCATTCTCTTGATGAGCTTCAAGAGGTAGTCACCTAAAATGGTCTTCCAACAGTCTTGAAGGAGTTCCCAGAGATGCTTAGCACTTGTTGGCTCTTTTGCCTTCACTCTGCGGTCCAGCTCACCCCAAACCATCTCCATTGGGTTCAGGTCTGGTGACTGTGGAGGCCAGGTCATCTGGCGTAGCACCCCATCACTCTCCTTCTTGGTCAAATAGCCCTTACACAGTCTGGAGGTGTGTTTGGGGTCATTGTCCTGTTGAAAAATAAATGATGGTCCAACTAAACGCAAACCGGATGGAATAGCATGGCGCTGCAAGATGCTGTGGTAACCATGCTGGTTCAGTATTCCTTCAATTTTGAATAAATCCCCAACAGTGTCACCAGCAAAGCACCCCCACACCATCACACCTCCTCCTCCATGCTTCACGGTGGGAACCAGGCATGTAGAGTCCATTCGTTCACCTTTTCTGCGTCGCACACAGACACGGTGGTTGGAACCAAAGATCTCAAATTTGGACTCATCAGACCAAAGCACAGATTTCCACAGGTCTAATGTCCATTCCTTGTGTTCTTTAGCCCAAACAAGTCTCTTCTGCTTGTTGCCTGTCCTTAGCAGTGGTTTCCTAGCAGCTATTTTACCATGAAGGCCTGCTGCACACAGTCTCCGTTTAACAGTTGTTGTAGAGCTGTGTCTGCTTCTAGAACTCCGTGTGGCATTGACCTGGTCTCTAATCTGAGCTGCTGTTAACCTGCGATTTCTGAGGCTGGTGACTAGGATGAACTTATCCTCCGCAGTAGAGGTGACTCTTGGTCTTCCTTTCCTGGGGCGGTCCTCATGTGAGCCAGTTTCTTTGTAGCGCTTGATGGTTTTGGCCACTGCACTTGGGGACACTTTGAAAGTTTTCCCAATTTTTCGGACTGACTGACCTTCATTTCTTAAAGTAATGATGGCCACTCGTTTTTCTTTACTTAGAATTTGTATTATGGCAAGAAAAAAGCAGCTAACACTCCATTCAGTAGGACTATCAGCTGTGTATCCACCTGACTTCTGAACAACACAACTGATGGTCCCAACCCCATTTATAAGGCAAGAAATCCCACTTATTAAACCTGACAGGGCACACCTGTGAAGTGAAAACCATTTCAGGTGACTACCTCTTGAAGCTCATCAAGAGAATGCCAAGAGTGTGCAAAGCAGTAATCAAAGCAAAAGGTGGCTACTTTGAACCTAGAATATAAGACATGTTTTCAGTTGTTTCACACTTTTTTGTTAAGTACTGTATATAATTCCACATATGTTAATTCATAGTTTTGATGCCTTAAGTGTGAATCTACAATTTTTATAGTCATGAAAATACAGAAAACTCTTGGAATGAGAAGGTGTGTCCAAACTTTTGGTCTGTACTATATATATATATACACACATACATATATTGTATTTATAATATTTAGCTTATTTTAACTTTGCTATATAGATAGTTGAGATGTATTTGCAGAATATGAACTTTTACATTGAAAATCTTAACATTCCAAGTATCCAAAGTGTGTATATAGGCACTGTCAGGAAGTAATATACAGCTGACACCCTTCTTCAGTGGCCTAGATCAGAGTTAACTATGATCATAGGCACTTAACCCCTTAGAAGACTGTCAATAATGATGGAGTTCTCAATAGTTCATTTCCATCCCATACATTGGTAGCAGGTGTGAACTTTAACAAATAGTTACTGTAACACCCTGCTTCAGTGCCCGAGATCAGAGATAGCAACAATGGCATCTAAGGTGTTCTCAACAGTTCGTTCCCTTGAAGCCTTCTTGTACCACATAGCTTCCATCTATGCCATCATTAATTTGCTGTCTGCCAGTCATAATACACTGCAGTATGTTACTATTTCAGTTCATTATATTAGCAATCAGATCCCATAGTCCCCTGCTGAGATTAAAGAAAAAATTTAAACTGTTTAAAAAAAAATAAAAAAATTAAAAAAATTAAGTAATCCCCTAGTTCCCATTTGAAAATGTTTTGTATGTAAAATTACTTAAAAACAATACATATTTGGTATTTGCTTTATTTATTTATTTATTTATTAGCAGTTTTTATAAGTCATTGCTTATAACATTAATGTTAGCAAACATGGCCCCAGCAGTCTGCTCCTATGTGAAGAAACATGAACAAAATGTATTGAATATGTAGGTCTGCCATGTCAGTATTACCTGTGATCATATGATCCTCTTTATTACTTATCATTTATGGTACCAACATTTTCAATAAAAGTTTTCTTAACAGTTAATATATTTGAAATATGTTTTACTATCTTACAAAACAAGTAAAGATCTTCTACTTCAAATTTAGTATTTTATATTGTTCTACTTTTTGAAAAGAGACTTTTGTTTACACAGATTTGAGTACATAATTAATTCCATTCCACTAAGTGCCATGCTAGTATGTCACGCGGAGCAGGGAGGGAGTTAAGCTAATGGAGTTTTCCAGGATCTTTTTGATGTCTTATCGTTAGAATAGTCCACACCATTTCTGGGTCCAGTACTATACAGCAGTGTTTCTCAACGTTTTCACGCAAAGTACCCCCTAGTGAAAAAAATTACCCGAAGTAGTGATCAGATATGAATTGCTGAAGGGTACCTGAGTTTTCATGAAAAGTTGAAATCTGTAGTGTCTTGCTGGACAGTCTGTTCTATGTTCTGTATAACGCTTCATATGTGGGGTGCTATCAGTTTTTCTTCTGCTATTAGCCCAATTATGGGTGCAGAAAATTTTACATTTCTATCTAAGACTGTGGGCATATGTAATAAGGAGCAGTCTGCCTGCCCCCCATTAATTACTACTACTGGCTTATTTACATGTAATTCTGCCAGGAGTAACTGTCAAATGACATGTAAAGTGGAAAACAAATAGCTGAGAAAAGCCAGAGAGAACATGATATAGAAGATCCTAGAACACTGGACTGGATACAACCGTGACATAGGAAAAGAGAAATCTGAGCACAATAAAAGAAAGCTGCTTACTCTCTATCCTATCTGCAATAACACAAACAGCTAGTCACAAGCATACAGAAGTACATACATCATCTTACATTATCCATACTTTGTAGAAACTGTAGAATTCTCAGTGCCTGCTGTGTACAGAAAAGACTGTCTGCAGAAATGCTATGAGGAGAAAAATCGGCCCCTCTCCTTCTCATTAACTGTGTGAAGAGAGAACAGGCCCCCCCCCCCTCTACTCACTCTGCTCCTGTCTTAAAGCCTTCTTTATTTATGGACGGATCTTGTTTAGTAACAGGAAATAAACAGTAAATTAACTAGAAGGGAGACACCTAGTATCCGGAACTTTAGAGAGTTTTTTTCAGGCAGCAAACATCAACATGTTTAAATAAAAAATGCATTACCTATTAGTCCAGAATCACATGCTCTATTAAATGAGACTAAGTTGTCTGAAAAGTTAGTGGCTATTTAAAACAAAAAAAACCTCTATCAGCAGTTATGTCAGATTTGAAGAAAAGCATGCAGCACTATTCTTCCCATCAAAGTGATGGATGCATTGATGTAACCCTGGCAGGCCCCAAAATAAAGCAATGAGGTCTGTGGAAGAAGGTGGTGTTAATGGCAATGGGATCCATCACCTGATATCCATCAAGTGAAAGGTCCTGCTTTAATGTAAAGAGGGGAGTAAAAGTTTTTGGGATGACCACATCCCCTTTTGACCAAACCAAACCCCTTTTTGTGATGCAGGCATGCAATGTGCTTGTCATGTCACTTTTTTCAAGACATGATTAGCACATACTGTAATTACAAAGAGCCCAACAGATATGGGAGCATACTGCCGGGACCCCCCAAATGTTCTGGGAGAGTTGGCAGGTATGAATAATGTTCCCTTAGGGCCCCCACACAGTATGATGCCACCCAGTATAATGTCCTCTTATTGTTCCCACAAAGTTACCTCACAGCATAATGCCCCTATTGAAAAACCATACTGTATAATGCCCCCTCAGTGCCCCCCCACAAAGTATAATGCACTTAACAGTATACTAACCTTATTGTTTCAACAAAGGTCACCCACAGCATAATGCCACCTTTGAGACCCCACACAGTATAATGTCCTACGTAGTGCTCCCACACACTGTTAATGGTCCCCTCAGTGCCTCCACATGTAGTATAATGTTTCCATCAGTGTTTCCACACACCATATAATGGTCCCCTCAGTGCCCCCACAAGAAGAATAATGGTCCCTTCAGTGGCCCCCACACTGGATAATGTTCCCATCAGTGTCCCCACACAATGTATAATGACCATCTCAGTGCACCCAAACACAATATAAAGGCCCTATCAGTGCCCTCTCACCTAGTATAATTGTCCACTAAGTGCCCCACACACCTTACAATGGCTTCCTCAGTGCCTCACACACAGAAAAATGGCAAAATCAAATTGGCCTAACCACTGCTACACCTTCCCAAAAAAATTAAAGTTTATTTTTCAAACTTTTGGATTTTAAAACATAACAAACACTATAGATAAATTTAGTAACACCATAATTATATCAACCCGCAGAATATACTGTAGGTAACATGTAATTTTTTCTGGACAGTGAACGCCATAAAAGCAAAACCCAATGTAAATGTAGTTGTTTTTCTAATTCAACCCTATTATGATTCCATTTTTTTCCAACTTCCCAGAATATGTGGAATATTGAATGGACCCAACAAAGTACAATATGTCCTGCAGAAAATAAACCCTCATACGCCTCTATGAACGAAAAAAATCAGGTATGGCTTTTGGAAGGTGGGCAGTAAAAAATAAAAATGCATAAACGAAAAAAAAAAAATGGCTGCCGCGGGAAGGGGTTTAAAGGACAGCTCTATTAGGGCATGTGTGTAACAAATTCACCCAATCCTATGATGAAAGCTGTTCAGTATGGCCATTTATTTTGCTTTTACCTGTTAGCATGTATTCTGTGTATATACAGTACAAAATAACAAAGCAACTTTTTTATCTGAAATGAAAGAAAAAGTATTTAGTTTACTTACTAAACAGTAAAAACAATTAATTTATTCCTTTTCTTCTTGTTTCAGAGGGCAAATGTGGATTCTGAGTCTTCAGTAATTTATATTAACACACTGGTTTCATTTTGCCTTATTAAAATCATAAATATAATGGAATTAATAACATTTATTTCATATCTACCATATCCATGAAACATTTATGTAGCATTATAATGATAAACCTCTTTTTCATAGAGATAATACATGAATACAATACATACGCTTAATACAAAAATACCTAAAAGTGTAGTAGTATAGTACACTGACATTATGTACCCGTAACAAGGATGGCTGGTCTTCAATGACATCATACACAATGTCAACTTTAATAGCGGAAATTATTTATTTTTTTGATAGGAAAGACCCTTATACTAAGAGAAAAAGATTTTGTGATGACCCTTTGGTGATAATCAGTCCTGAGACTGATGTAGCAGTCTTTATCTTGACTCTGATAACTTCTGGCAACATGTTATCATGCAACAAAATAGTGACAATCACTATATACTTTAATCACTACAGGACTTTAATTCTAGGAGTCCTTCTCCGGCATTATGTACAGACTGGGAAATTCAGCACTCACATGGACTGAGCCTGAAGTCTGAGACTTGGTAATGTGAAAGCAGCCTTAAAGGGAATCTGACAGCAAGAATATAGTAATCAAAGTAATGACAGTACTTTGTAGTGCTCTTTATATAGTCCAAATATGTCTCTGTTACTCAGCATTGCAGCTCCATTATCAAGAAAATCACTTTTTTATTAATATGTAAATTAGGAAAAAGAGCTTTTGGGGTGTTTGCTCTGCATCAGTGGCATAAGTACCAGCGTAGCAGCTGCCACAGGGCCCGGGATCTTAGGGGGCCAATGGTGCTTTTTTTTTTTTTTTTTTTTTTAAATAGGTCGTTACCTGCTGGAACTGGAATAACCCCAGCAGGTAACTGCTATCATTATACATTGGGATCTTTTCAGACCCCAGAGTATAATGATCGGAGGCCCAGGGGAAGTGAGCGAACATAAAACCTAGTGTTACTCACCTCTCCTGAGCTCCGGTGTGACTCCAGGCAGTCTTTGGCCCTCTTTACAGATGTCCCAGACATCATGTGGGCCAGGACAGCAGCATTATGTGTCGCAACGCCGGCCTGGCCCATGTAACGTCTATGACGTCATTGAAGAGGGCCAAAAACAACAGGGAGTCTTCCAGAGTGCAGGAGAGATGAGTTACACTGGTTTTTATGTTTATCACCTCCCCTGGGCCTTCAATCATTATACTCTGGGGTCTGAAAAGACCCCAGAGTATAATAATACTGTAGTTCATGGTTGGTCCGCTATGTGGTCCACTATGGGGCATAATACTGTCTGGAGGGGCCACTGTGGGGTATAATACTGTGTGCAGGGTCCACTGTGGGACATAATACTGTATGCAGGGGCCACTGTGGGACATAATAATGTTTGAAGGGGCCACTATAGGACATAATATTGTGTGGCGGGGCCACTGTGGAACATAATACTGTGTGGAGGGGCCAATGTGGGACATTATACTGTGTGGAGGGGCCGCTATGGGACACTATACTGTCTGGAGGCCAGCCATTTTGGGAAATAATAGTGTGTGTAAATGGGGCATTATACTATATGGGGTCCAGGAAAGGGGGCGCTATGCCGTGGGGTGCCCAAGTCAAAAGTATTCTAAGGGGCCCAGTCTTTGCTAGTTATGCCCCTGTTCTGCATTGTAGATTACCTCTCGTAACTGCTGCCCGGCTCAATCCGTCATCCTTTGACTGACATCTCTTCCCCAGGGTGAGGTGGGCAGCAGTAAGGGGAGGTAATCTACACCCCTAAAGCCCTTTTCACCTAATTTTCATATAAATAAAACAGTAATTTTCTCTAATGAATCTGCAATGCTGAATACCAAAGACATATAAAGAAAGTGTATAAGGAGCACTACAAGGTAATGGAATTTCTTTGATTACGATTTTCTTGCTGACAGACTCCCTTTCAAGTATAATAAATAGTTCTGGGTTTTTCACCTGCTCCTGGTTTTGGCACACAATCACTGATGCAAATCTCTGACCAAAGCATTGGCATGTGACTAAGGCCTAATACTGAGATATTTCTTTCTCTCTTGCTTATCACGAACTTTCATCTCACAGTATCATTGTGCAGCCCAGCAATTCCCAATACTATTAGCCGATTAGCAATGCTTTAATGTCTAAAGACTAACTCAGCCAACGGCAAAGGGTTTCTATTATGCAACCAGTTAAAATACTGTGAGTGATTTCCACAAGGTTAATGCAATGTGTTTGTATTATGACAAAAGGCATGCAGTGAATTTGCTTTTAAGCACATACTTAAGCCTTTAAGCACATGCTACATAAGATGGGAAAGGAAGTTCTGAGTAGTGTATAGAGACTAAATAGAAAACATTGGATTGAATCAACCTCTCAGTCTTTTACACGCTCACAAATGTGACTTAATGGACTATTAACTGTATCAGACCATACCCCCCAAACTTTAAAAGGACTGCTGCGACAAATTTAGGTTTTGTAAGTTTCACCAATTCCTTTCCATGTCTCTTTGTGCCTCCATACAATACAAAACCCATTTAGTCTCCCTAACATGGTATCATGCCTGTTTGTGGTGTCCACACAGTATAATGTCCTCCATAATCTAACCCCCACATTAATGTCCCCCTTAACATGACCCCTACATTAATCTCCCACTTAATATGGTCCCCACAGTATGATTCCCTTCTTAATATGGCCCCTACAGTATGATATCCCCATTAATATGGCCCCACATTAATCTCCCCCTTCATATGGTCCCCACAGTATGAAGTTCCTCTTTCATATGGCCCCCACATCATAATTTCCCCCTGAAAATGCCCCCACAGTATAATGTTCTCATTAAGGTGGCTCCCCATTGTATAATGTCCCTTTGCTGGTGCTCCCACAGTATAATGTTTAAAAATAAAGAAAAACTGGTACTCACCTCTACCTGATTCCCCGATGTCTTCTCTGGTGTCTGCTAGGAGGTATGTCAGACTGTCACTGTGACAACAGTTCCTAATTCCAGTTTCAACCTCCAGGATTCCTACTGTTACAGAGAATGGCGTTCTCCAAATTCATGTTCCCATCCACAGAGTTGTTCATGTTTACTCAACCACTAGCCATATTAAAATGGGAAAACTGGAAATGTGAAATGTGAGTGCTCAACTACTATTGACACTCTATTGATTTACAAGAAAAGTGGCTGCAAAAGCAGGACTTACTTTTGAGTCTGGAGGGACTTGAAACCCTGTGTTCTCTGTAGTGTCAGAGCCCCACCTGCATATGTTTATGCCTTTGGAGACTCCAGAAAACAGTGGAAACTTTTTCCTCTACTGGTTTTAGTTTAAAAATGTAACTGCTGTTTTAGCAGTCCACTTCTCCCCGACAGATCCAAACAGTAGAGAAGCGACAATAGTGTGAACCTAGCATAACAAAAGCCTTAAAAGGCTATAATTTACACCTTACCCATCTACACAGGGTGGCCGCACAGACACAAACAGGATGGTTATCATATCCCCTTGTCAGTGGCATAACTAAAGTTTTGTGGTCCCCAGTGCAAACTTTAACTGTGGTCCCCTCCCCCATTCCTTCAGCTAAAATCCCCCTTCCAGCTTCAAGACAGCAGTGGGGAAAGCCTGATATTCTGACCATTGTCTCCTATGTAAAGCTAATACACCTCTCTGCTGCCTGGAAAGTTCAATACAGTGACCGATCTCTGCTGCCGGAGGTGTATTAGCTTTATATGGAGGCAGCGGTTGGGGAATCAGGTTTTTCACAATTGCTGGCATGATGCTGTGGGGTCTGACCATCTCTAACTGCCTAGGGGTCCCCTACTACAGATGGGCACAACCCATCATTCATCATTAATCGGGTTCGACCCAAATATTCCAAATTGTTTGGTTTTTAACCAAACCGAATAAATGGCAATTCAATTCAGACAAACTAATATGGCTGTTGCCACATCTGTAGCACAGAAAAAATATAGAAAAGACACATGTCTTCTTAGACTGGCACCATCTGATATCAGCTGACAGCCTCTCAGCCAATAGACAGTGGTAGGTGGATAACTTGCAGTGCTGATGTCACATACAGTTTATAAGGTTATATGGGCTGGAACAGGAGGCATATCAGTGATGTTGGAAGTAGGGAATGGATGTGTTATTTATTACTGCATAATACAGATCACTGAATGCAGCAAAGCTTACAATACAGCTAGAAGTAGGAGAATTAGAATGCAGTTTAGTCAGATTTAATCAATTACAGGCAGATTGGTAATGGAAATCATAGATAGGAGTAAGGGAGAATATCTGTTCTGTGTGATCCTTTTTGTGTATTGAAGGCTACAACATTTTTTTCTTATAGGTTATTCAGATAATTTTGCATTTTTTTTGGTGATACGTGGCGTTTTATTTTTATGTCATTTTAATTTTTGCCTTTTTTTTCTTTTTTTTATATCTGGGAAAATGGGGGTGTCTGCTTTTCACATTTTTTTCATATTTTTTTAATGGCACAATGTGCTAGTATAAATTTTTTAAAAACAGTTTTCCCTTTTTACGTATGTAAACTTTTATGTAGAGTGTCACCAGGAGCAGGGCTTCAACCTGTGATGATGTCTTAATTTTTTTTATTATTATTAATTTTTTTTTTTTTACACTTTGTGCCCTCCATATCATTATAATAGACTTTTCGGGGTCATTTTAATATTACATTTTCTTTTTAGTTTTGTTGATTTCACCTGTCATTGTCAGAAGACGCCATACTCCTGAAACTGTATGATCTTGTGCAGCTGCTAATGTTAACAGGACATACAGATACAGTACAGACCAAAATTTTGGACACACCTTCTCATTCCAAGAGTTTTCTGTATTTTCATGACTATAAAAATTGTAGATTCACACTGAAGGCATCAAAACTATGAATTAACACATGTGGAATTATATACTTAACAAAAAAGTGTGAAACAACTGAAAATATGTCTTATATTCTAGGTTCTTCAAAGTAGCCACCTTTTGCTTTGATTACTGCTTTGCACACTCTTGGCATTCTCTTGATGATCTTCAAGAGGTAGTCGCCTGAAATGGTTTTCACTTCACAGGTGTGCCCTGTCAGGTTTAATAAGTGGGATTTCTTGCCTTATAAATGGGGTTGGGACCATCAGTTGTGTTGTTCAGAAGTCAGTTGGATACACAGCTGATAGTCCTACTGAATGGAGTGTTAGAATTTGTATTATGGCAAGAAAAAAAGCAGCTAAGTAAAGAAAAACGAGTGGCCATCATTACTTTAAGAAATGAAGGTCAGTCAGTCCGAAAAATTGGGAAAACTTTGAAAGTGTCCCCAAGTGCAGTGGCCAAAACCATCAAGCGCTACAAAGAAACTGGCTCACATGAGGACCGCCCCAGGAAAGGAAGACCAAGAGTCACCTCTGCTGCGGAGGATAAGTTCATCCTAGTCACCAGCCTCAGAAATCGCAGGTTAACAGCAGCTCAGATTAGAGACCAGGTCAATGCCACACAGAGTTCTAGAAGCAGACACAGCTCTACAACAACTGTTAAACGGAGACTGTGTGCAGCAGGCCTTCATGGTAAAATAGCTGCTAGGAAACCACTGCTAAGGACAGGCAACAAGCAGAAGAGACTTGTTTGGGCTAAAGAACACAAGGAATGGACATTAGACCTGTGGAAATCTGTGCTTTGGTCTGATGAGTCCAAATTTGAGATCTTTGGTTCCAACCACCGTGTCTGTGTGCGACGCAGAAAAGGTGAACGAATGGACTCTACATGCCTGGTTCCCACCGTGAAGCATGGAGGAGGAGGTGTGATGGTGTGGGGGTGCTTTGCTGGTGACACTGTTGGGGATTTATTCAAAATTGAAGGAATACTGAACCAGCATGGTTACCACAGCATCTTGCAGCGGCATGCTATTCCATCCGGTTTGCGTTTAGTTGGACCATCATTTTTTTTTCAACAGGACAATGACCCCAAACACACCTCCAGACTGTGTAAGGGCTATTTGACCAAGAAGGAGAGTGATGGGGTGCTACGCCAGATGACCTGACCTCCACAGTTACCAGACCTGAACCCAATTGACATGGTTTGAGGTGAGCTGGACCGCAGAGTGAAGGCAAAAGGGCCAACAAGTGCTAAGCATCTCTGGGAACTCCTTCAAGACTGTTGGAAGACCATTTCAGGTGACTACCTCTTGAAGCTCATCAAGAGAATGCCAAGAGTGTGCAAAGCAGTAATCAAAGCAAAAGGTGGCTACTTTGAAGAACCTAGAATATAAGACATATTTTCAGTTGTTTCACACTTTTTTGTTAAGTATATAATTCCACATGTGTTAATTCATAGTTTTGATGCCTTCAGTGTGAATCTACAATTTTTATAGTCATGAAAATACAGAAAACTCTTGGAATGAGAAGGTGTGTCCAAAATTTTGGTCTGTGCTGTACATCTTTGCAGATTTAAAGGGATTGTCCAGGCAAAAATGGTCAACCCTTTTAAATTTTAAATAAGCTGGGGGCAGTGAAAAAAATAAAAAAAAAGTATACTCACCTGTCCCCATTGCTCCGGTGTCCTTCTGCGCCTCCCGGCGCCCATGAGGCCAATCAGCGAAGGGCCTGATTGTGACTACCTGTGACATCACGGGTCCTCTTCCTGAGGCCTGCTGAGGCCGCTGATTGGCCTCAACGGTCACGTGACTGCTGAGGCCAATCAGCGGCTTCAGCACAATGCTGGAAGAGACCCACCTGAGCAGAAGAACCAAGAGGCGCGGGAGTACAATGGAGCAACGGAGACAGGTGAGTATACTTTTTTTAAATTTTTTTCACTGCCTCTAGCAGATTTAAACTTTAAAAGTTTTGCTGGACAACCTCTTTAATATCCGACTGCAGAAATGTTTAAAGTCAGTGAATGTTTGGCAAGCAGTTAAGCAACTTTAGACATCCATGTTTGGACATACAAACAAAGTGTCCTTCCTTATCTGTCCTCTTTACTGATTCCAAGCAAGGGATCCCACTCTATGATGCTCATATCCCATAACAGAGAATATGCAAAGGGATTATTTAGTGAGACAAACCCATTAAACCTATAAAACAATAAACCCATACAGTACAATTATTGAAAAGCCTAGGAAATACACATACAATAAGAGATATTTGCATCACTCTAGGCAAAAACGTGCACATTTAAATTATGAAGATTTTACTGTTTGTAAAAAGAGACACTAGAGTGTAGTAGTAAAATGTACTATGTGATAATATAATATATCATTTTAAGTAAATAATTCTTTCAAAGAAGGTTAATAAAAATGTGAGACTCCTATAGTGAACACTAGCATTACACAGCATGAGGAATGTTGAGTATATGCATCAATTACAAACACAAATAAAAAGCATAAATATGCCATTTCTGAAAGTGTAGAAATTTATGTATCTTGATTAAGTGCCTGAAATTCAATATCAGAGACTTCAGTAAAATGACTGTAATATGTTATTTGTAATCTGTAATGTTTACAAATACTTTATTTTGCTCAATTGACAAAGAATAAAATCATTAGAGACTAATAAATTGTCACAGAAAACTGAACATGAACTGTAATTATGAAGCTTCTTCAAACTGAATCTTTTCTTTTTACTTGGAAGATCAAATCTATAGAAGCTTAATTAATTCTTGTCTGTAGAATTGTAATACTTCACCTGAACATTAAAAAGTTAGGAAGAATATCCAACCATACTTATTCAGAAGAACAAATTACTAAATAGGATTTACATAGTAATTCTAACAGCTGTACCCAGCGGGTTTTAGAAGATGACAGGAGACAGAGCTGAATACCTAATTTCGTTTGTCTTAGGATCTAAAAAGGGGGTATCTGAGCTTATAAAAATTACACAAAAATGTCTATATGCTTAACCTGGTGGGGCAACCATAGATCAGGTTTTACATGTCTTCTACTTGTTTGCTCACTGGCAACATGGTATACTTATCAGCATGTAAAACAAATCCTTGCAGAGATGGAGAGGAAGGGGAGAGATCCATGGAGAAGTGGAGTTAAGATACATGCGATTACCAGTACTTGATGAAAAAAGAAGCTGACCGTGTGTTTAGTGTACACAATGTCACACAAGTAGGAAATAAACACCAGCAGCATAGAAGCATTTTTAAAAGCACGTTTAAAGGGACAGGCCAAGAAAATTGCTAAAGAAGTAGCAGAGTAAATGATCATAGATTATAAGCATGATCCACCTGCAAGGTTAAATCTTGCTGCCTGTTATTTATTTGAATTCCTGGGAGGTCCCTGCATTCAATTACAAGGCAGAAGTGGCCTGGCAATTCATATGAATATGTTGACACCTCCTGCCTCCTCCATGAATACATGTGAACTGGTGCATGTCCTTGTGCTGTTGATGCATTGGAAGCTTCCCCAACCAAGATTGTGCAATGGCTCTTGATAGGTGGAACTATGTTGTGCCTAATAATTGCACTGTGAGAGAGTGTGTTGAGTGTTGTTTTCCCATTGAGTAACCCATTGATGAGACTGGTTGCCACCCATCTTGTGTCAGCAGAGAAGCCCACTCCAAAAACTGTTAGGAGGGTATCCCAGGCACAACAACCTTTGGAGCATTCGCCTCTGACACAAGCTGGGTACAACATATTGTACACTTAAGTGACATTTTTCTAAAAAAAATTAGCATTTTCACTTTTCATCATCAGCTGCGCATTTATTTCGGGAAACTAAATTAATGCAACACTCAAGGGTTAAAAATATTCACTGCACCCCTGGATAAATTCCTTCAGGTATGTAGCTTCCAAAATGGAGTCAGGTGTCAGGGGATTTCACTTTACTGGCATTTCAAGGGCTCTGCTAAAGTGGTATGATGTCCAAAAACCAAACCATTTAAATCTGTGCGCCGAAAACCATATTAACCATATTAATCATATAATAAAGATAATGTTGTACTTAAAAATAATTGAACATTTTATATTTAATATAACTTCTTTCCGACTCAGACTCCATCCAAAATATGTCCTAGCTCCAACTCCATAACTCCAACTGCAACTCTACTTTTGGGGAAATACATTACCTATTTAGCCGTAGATACAGGTCTTTACTGTCTAGCAGTGGAGGTCTTGTCTCATCAGCAACCAAAAAAAATATTCTGGGAGCTTCCAGGGACCCAATTGTGTGGGGCAGCCTTTTTAGGGATAACTGGAATAACTGCTACAAACTAGAGAGCACAACTGTTCTAACTTGTCTGGACACAACTCAGCTAACCTCACACTAGCTTTGGGGTTGCTCTTTTATAGCTTTAACTACTCCCAACTTCTAGAACAAGTAGAGGAAATGCCACTCTTCTTATACAAAGGTGAAAGCAACGTGGCACGGCATTTAAAGGCACAATGTAAAATCATGGCAAACAATGCAAAACATTAGAAACAGCATAAGAGCATTCAGAAACATTAGTCAGAGTGAATAGCAATACTTTTTCCACAGGTAATGTTCCTGTGGGACACCACACTCATAGTTACCAAGAGTCTCCACAACACAACTTCCAGAACCACTGGTTCACAGGGAAAGCAAATACTGTGTCTGAAATCCTGCTGAAAACTACATGTAGGAATGTAGGAAGAGTACTGTGAGCTTCTGTGTGTCACTCAGCTATTTTGGCAATGGTGACTGGCAGTAGACAGACACTGCTCCTCCATTTACCCTGGTGCACTTTACATTATATTCATCATACTAATATTCTAATATTACTCATGATCATACTGAAAACATTATGCAATTTGTACCTGGTTAGAAATCTCTGCCCATTGCACATCCAGATATATATATATATATATATATATATATATATATATATATATACATATATATATACACGTGGACAAAATTGTTGGTACCCCTCATTTAATGAAAGAAAAACCCACAATGGTCACAGAAATAACTTGAATCTGACAAAGTAATTTGCCAAACTACATGCTGACAAGGTACAAAGCTTCTGGGAGAATGTCCTATGGACAGATGAGACAAAAATCGAAATTTTTGGCAAGGCACATCAGCTCTAAGTTCATAGATGTAAAAATGAAGCATATCTTGAAAAGAACACTGTCCCTACTGTGAAACATGGAGGAGGCTCTGTTATGTTCTGGGGCTGCTTTGCTGCATCTGGCACAGGGTTTCTTGAATCTGTGCAGGGTACAATGAAATCTCAAGACTATCAAGGGATTCTAGAGAGAAATGTGCTTTCCAGTGTCAGAAAGCTTGGTCTCAGTCGCACGTCATGAATCTTGCAACAGGATAATAACCCAAAACACACAGCTAAAAACACCCAAGAATGGCTAAGAGGAGAACATTGGACTATACTGAAGTGGCCTTCTATGAGCCCTGACCTAAATCCTATTGAGCATCTTAGGAAGGAGCTGAAATATGCCGTCTGGAAAAGGCACCCTTCAGACCCGAGACAACTGGAGAAGTTTGCTCATGAGGAGTGGGCCAAAATACCTGTTGAGAGGTGCAGAAGTCTCATTGACAGTTACAGGAATCGTTTGATTGCAGCGATTGCCTCAAAAGGTTGTGCAACAAAATATTAAGTTAAGGGAACCATCATTTCTGTCCAGGCCTGTTTCATGAGTTTTCTTTTTTCAACAATTCTGTTGAAGCATGGTTGAAAAGCAATGTCTGACTTTCATTTGTTCATTTTCATAGAATTTTTATATATTATTACTTTTGTCAGATTCAAGTTATTTCTGTGACCATTATGGGTTTTTCCTTCATTAAACGAGGGGTATCAACAATTTTGTCCATGTGTGTATATATATACAGGATTGAAATGAGGTTTATTGTACTAACAGAAAATGTGCAATATGCATTTAACCAAAATTTGACCGGTGCAAAAATTTGGGTACCCAAATTCCAAATTCCAGAACATTGTAATTGTTCCTCTGCATGAATGCCTGAGTAGATTTGGAGCTGTGTTTTGGATCATTGTCTTGCTGAAATATCCTTCCCCGGCGTAACTTCAAATTCGTCACTGATTCTTGTACATTATTCTCAAGAATCTGCTGATACTGAGTTGAATCCATGCGACCCTCAACTTTAACAAGATTCCCGATGCCGGCATTGGCCACACAGCCCCAAAGCATGATGGAACCTCCACCAAATTTTACAATGGGTAGCAAGTGTTTTTCTTGGAATGCTGTGTTTTTTTGACGCCATGCATAAGGCCTTTTTGTATGACCAAAGAACTCAATCTTTGTTTCATCAGTCCACAGGACCTTCTTCCAAAATGAAGCTGGCTTGTCCAAATGTGCTTTTGCATACCTCAGGCGACTCTGTTTGTGGCGTGCTTTCAGAAACGGCTTCTTTCGCATCACTCTCCCATACAGCTTCTCCTTGTGCAAAGTGTGCTGTATTGTTGACCGATGCACAGTGACACCATCTGTGCATATTGCACATTTTCTGTTAGTACAATAAACCTCATTTCAATCCTAAAATATTACTGTGTCCATCAGTTATTAGATATATCAAATTGAAATGGCTGTTGCAAACACCCAAATATTTAGAACTAAAAATGATTAAGATTAATAGGGGCGCCCAAACTTTTTCATATGACTGTATATATATATATATATATATATATATATATATATATACCTTTCTCTGCTGTTTCTCTGCTGTTAAATAAAGCAATAGGCATGACCAATTTAAAGGGATTTACAGAGGGAGAAAAAAAGTTTCAAAAACAGTTTAAGCAGTTTAAAAACAAATGAACGGATACTCACCTTTCTCCAATCCCCTGCTGCTCCAGTTCAGACATTCCCTGGGTTTTTCAACCCACACGAAATGCCCTAAAAAAAACAAATCAGTCGGGCTAGGTTCCCATCTGGGCTGGAGTCTCCGTTTGGAAACTTCGCTACAGTGTCCATCTAAAATCACAGGACAAAAAAGCCTTGCAAGCCTGGCAATTTCAGTGAAAAAGAACGGGCGTACAACAGGTCCCTTGGGCTCCATTGATGTCTGCTATTTTAGTGGTCTGTTTGTCCCGTCGCTACTGTGAACCTAGCATCGGTCATATCCTGGGCATCACCTTGCATAAGGCTAGGTTCACATCTGCGCTCGGGGGAGATAATGCGGACCACATTATAGTATGTATGTATGTATGTATGTATGAATGTACAGTACAGTGCAAAAGATTAAGGCAGGTGTGGGGGAAAATGCTTTAAAAATAGAAGTGTATTTTTGTCAATTAACAAAATGCAAAGTGAATGAACAAAAAATAAATTTAAATCAAATCAATATTTTGTGTGATAAAAATAACCTATTAACACTTCTTAATTTGCAGCATGTTTTCCACACCTTCCTAAAACTTTGCACAGTACTGCTTATTAACAGAAACTTTTATATGACTACATAAAATAAATTTCAATGTAAAATATACTTGGAGACCTTTAAATCTGAACCTGTATCTTTATATATTGTAATATATTGTAATATCTTAAAAACAGATAAATCAGTGGAAGAAATTTTTTGATGGATAAGAAGAGAGATTGAAGTTACGCTGCTCCTATACATCCTGTGGGAGCTTGTCTAGTCCTTGCATGAAGACATTTTTGCATATATCCATGCATCGCATGTTTTTTTTCTCACATTTAAACTATTTTCTTCTCTATGGTTCAAAGTAAGCGGTTTTTTAAATTGCCCTCTAGGGATAATCACTAGCATGCATTGTATACTGTGGAATGGATGTCATCCTTCATGACAATAGGGTATTAGTCATGTCACAGTGTCAGCAAATTGCTTGATAATGTTGTTCCTTAATAAGACCTCTTACACAGAATAAAGGCAAACATGTCTTTTTATTAGCTGCCATTAATGTTGTTTTCTTTTTTTAACTAACCTTTAGCTAGTAAATGCGAAACAATTTAACCATCGAGATTAACTCAGTTCTAAGGCATGCAGACTATTACGCATAGTTACATACTGTAAGAATAAAGTAACATAGAAGACTGAAGTAAGGTTGTGTTTGTATTATATGAATCTATTGTTTCTAAAGTTATGTGTGTATGTGTATATATATATATATATATATATATATATATATATATACTGTATATATGTATATATTGTATATAGATATATACACATATACATATAAACAACTCCCTTCTTGTCACCTTTCCAGGTCTCCACCACGGTGTGTATTCTTTCCCAGCCTCATGTGGGGGCATCAATGTCATAAAGCACTTCATCAAAGCATCATGCTGTGTCCACTAAGGCCCACTCTTAGGACTCAGTAGTGACCTGAGGACACTTACGCCATCCAGGAGGCCAAAAGAGACCAGAAGTCACCAGTAAAGAAGAGTGGACACCATGGCGGAGCTCCAGAGAGGTGAAGACAGATTAGTATCAGCTGCTTTTTATTTTTCTGCACCTCCTCTGGGCCTATAATTATTATACTTTAATTATAATTATTATTATACAGTATAATACTGTACAGTATAGTTAAAGAGGTTATCCAGGATAACCGTTTTTATTATACGAGCCCGGGGAAGGTGAAAAGAAAAAAAAATACTCACCTGTCCACCGTGCTCAGATGTCTCCCACCGCGGTCCACTCCTGCTGCTCCAGTGTCATGTTTTGGTGGAAGTCCCCGCCGCACGTAATTTGCCTCAGCGGCCTAAGGAAAGGCCACAGGACATCACAGGTGATGTTTGTGAATGACATCTTGGTTCCTTCACGTAGGCCACTGAGGCCGCTAATTGGCCTCAGTGGTCATGCGCGGCGGGGACTTCCACCAAAACAAGACACTGGAGCGGCAGGAGACACCAGAGTACCAGGTACAGGTGTGCATGTTCCCCAGCCTCATATCAAAAAACTGGTTATCCTGGACAATCCCTTCAATTCTGTCACAAAACACAGTGATGTCACAGCACCAGAATAATATAAAATGAGATGAGATATCCATACAGCTTAAAAGCAGTGTAAAATAAGTAAAGCAAATCCTTTTCACATTTACTTACACAGTAAAAGGTTTATATAGTTGTTTAAATGCGGAGTTTTCCTTTTCTTTTTATTGTTACATAGCACCATTATTTAATGCTGAAAAGAAGAAAACATATACAGGGTTAATTACTTCTAAACCAGAGACAAGAATCGAGAATGATGACTGAAACCCTAGGTTCACTCACAATTGTAATTGTTACAAAATAAGCAATAATTAACATCATACAAGGCATATAGGGGCAAATTCATTAAGACTAGCCTTTTATACCCCAGTCTCAATTTGCAGCCACTGACTTCAGATGCTCGTTTATACTAAATCCTTGAGCACACTGAGATTTTCCGTTGTATTTTTTCCTCTCCGTCTTCCAAAAGCCATAACTTTTTTATTTTCTCTGTTCACAGACTTATTACGGTTTACAACTTGTTCTTCATAATATCACCATTCCGGTGCAATGTACTAGGCAGCCAGAAAGAAAATCATATAGGGGTGGAATTGAAAAAAAAAAACACAGTTGCGACATTTTCTCATAGATTTCATTTTTATAGTGTTCACCATTTCTTAGAAATAACACGTTACCTGTATTCTGTGAGTAAGTACAATCACAACAATACCAAATGTATTTTTTTAAGTTTTAACTCTTTTAGGCCGAGGCCCCAAGTTACGGAAACGCAGTTTTTTTGTTGGCGTAATTTGCACTTTTTTTTTTTTTTAGACTAAGCCAACAATGGCTACAAAAAGTGGAAATTTATAGAAAGTACCTATACTTCCACCTTTTGCTCAATACTCACCTGGCTTTAGCTCAAAAAACCGCAGCAAAATCTGCAACAACAAAAAAAGCGGCGATTTAAAAAAAAAAAAATATATATATATTTCTTTTAATTGCCATATTGTTACACCCATAACTTTAATATATTTCCATGTATAGGCTTTTGTAAGGAGTAATTTTTTGCAGGGTAAGATTTTTTTTTTTTTATTGATACCATTTTTGTGGATGTCTGATGTTTTAATCACTATTTTATTTTTGGGGGGAGCTGAAGTGATGGTGATTCAACAATTTTGATTTATTTTCTTCCTACAGTGTTCCCCATATGTGGTCAGTATTTTTATATTTTAATAGTTAGGGCATTTTCAGTGTGCGGATACCTTATATGTTTATGTTTATTTTTGTTTACTTACTTTATCTGAATTTTTATATGTTTTAATTAAAAAAAAATTAAGACATTTTTAAAACATTTTTTCATTTTCTTTTTTAAAGCCACACTAGAGGTCTTGGACCTTCAATCATGTGTATTGGTACTAGATGTCTGCTGTGTAAAACCGAAGAGACTTACCAGCTAACACCCTGGCGGATGCAACGAGGGTGCTAAGACCACCACTTATTATGCCTTGGGATCTGAAGATACCACAGAGTATAATAATGTTTTGTGGGTGATAAACCCCAAAAGTTTTGGGTTTGGGTCAAGCCCAACAGTTTTAGGAAACAGGCTGAATCTTTTCTGATCCAAAGCAGTTCATTCATCTCAAGTAGGTAGTATATTTATTGTAAACCTAATCACAGGACCTTGTAGAGGTCATTCTACTTCCAAATATGCCTGTTCTTCAGCTTTGTAGACCCATTTTCTTGCAAATTGCCTTTGCAAATGAGGAAAACTGATTTGGTGGTGTGCCTTAGTTTGTTAGGAGCTGGAGTAGAGTTAAGGTTGTTAGAAGAGAGTCTAATACTCTTCTGGCAATAGGATCATGTGCCCCAAGATGAATGACATCATAGTGGCAGTGAGACGCAATGACACAATAAACACAGCTGTAAGGTGAAAACCAAAATTCAGGCTGATACTGTGTCAAGCATTTATTTAAGTAAAATCTTATCACACTAAAGCAGGTATACAATATGAGATATGTCCAAATGGCGTCAACGTCTTTTGTGGTCAGCTACTCCTTGGAGTCAGCAGGGCGTCTTCATCTAGATGTAGTCCCTCTTCTTGGACATGCCACACAATTTCATGAGTCATGACGACGGAAATTCAAACAACACATAAACAACATATCAAAATGGAGTCCAAAATTCCAGCAATTTGAGGCTCTTCCATTTCAAGGTGCAGAAGAAGTAAAGTTTAACACTACAGGTAACTAGTTAGGTAAACAGCTGCATGACTTTTTTTTCAATGACTTTCGATGGATTTTTTTGTTATGCGCTACCAAGCTACAGCATGTCATTTCATTTGATTTAAAATGATTTTTAAGGAAATGAGTAAAACATAAAATATAGAAAAAACACGTCAGGGTACTTGCTCTGATAGATGTCTCAATACACTTAGCAAGAGGCAGGAGCTCATTTTGTAAAAAACAAAATGGGCTGCCAGAAACTAGGACAGGTTTCCTGATGTGGGGGTTGGAGTTGATAGTATGGCCAGAGCAGAGTTGGAGTTGGGGCTTAATACTGCTTTAGAAAAACTGTCACCTGGGCAAAGGTTCATTTCACTACCCTTACTCTGTATCTAAATAAATAAAAGGGACATGTGGATGCCCTCCTGAAAACCAGCACCCCCCCCCCCCCCCAGCTATGCCCCTGCCCTTTAGTCAAAATAAACTCCTGCATCTTACTAAGGGTATGCAGACACCTATCAGTAATTGTGTTGGCCTGCACTTTGAGAGATGGGTCCTGGAAAGGGACTTCCTCTATTATATTTATGTGCCATAATAAAATATTTATAGAAGAGTGCACAGTAAAAGACCAAAGGACCTATGCAAAGACATACAAAAGAATGCAACAAAGACAACACAGACAGAAGTAGGATAGGAATAGAAGAGGATAGGAGTTGTGGAGAGAATAGACTTGCCAATTTTCCTTTGCGCTTTATCCAGTACCTGCTTTTTTATCATCGGCATGTACAGACAACATGGGAAGCCGGATGGGAGGAACTCATTTATTAAATAAAACATACATTTGCAGTTCTGCACTTGTGTTTTAAGAGGTAACACAAAATAGTTTAGTAGCATTGTAAAAGTCAGATGAGTCCAATAAACAACACTTGCCATATAAAACTTTCCTTTTTTAGAGCGCCCTGTGTTTTTTACATCTTTATTGAAACTTGCCTGGAAGATAATACAAAAGTGCAAATGACGATCTCACTTCTTAATTGGAGTCATTAACAGTTTTTAGCTCCCCTGTGGCGTAAGCTCAGCCACCTCATTGACATAAAATGCTGGTGTTTTATACTCACCGGATTAACAAGATTCCATTGACTAATGTAAGCACTTAATTTCTATATATTATTCGATTCATACAATACAACATACTATTCTTTTAGTAAAAGAAATATTATTTCTTGAATTGTGACATTTGAAGTGAAAAATTGAATAGAAACTAAAAGGTTACTGTGTGTCCAACTTCACAGCCAGTTTTTATATTGCCCCATTATATCTAAAATTAAATATAAAGCAACTTTGCAATAGGACTTAAAATTTTTCCTATTATGTTTACAGCTTCTACATAGATCTGCATGTCTTCTTGGTAACAGAAAATAAACACATTCCTTGTAGTCTTATCCTACAGTTGTATCCCCTTCCATCTGTACCCTACTATTCCTTTTGATATACATGCTACAACTTGTAACACAACCACTAGGTGGCCCCACTTAGTCACATGTAGAATAGGCATTTTGTGGTACAATATTGCAAAATTATGCTGTTTTGAAAAGATGTTCAACGCAACACCCGTACTGTGAATGAACATGTCCACCCAGCAGGAAAGGTAATGAAGTACATTAGAAAATATATGTAGGGGATGACACCATCAGACTGCATCACCTTTTGTTTTTTTACTGTATGATAATGAGAATATTGTCTAAACATAACATTCTGTATTAATGACTGGAGGAGGAGGGGGAGGAAGAGACTGTTGTCATATAGTAATAGAATTTTTGCCTCATTCTGTGCAGTGGAAAGTATTATGTAATGAACAGCAGGTTTTGGATCCATTATGTCACCAAACTAATTTGGCTTAGGGCCACTCCTAAACATTGTTTAAGAGTATTACCTGGTATTAACCCTTTAGCCCTCCTATGGGGATATGGACTTTGCTGTAGATAGTCCACCAGGTCGCTATCTCCTGGAGTGATCCCAGTGTTGGGGACAGTTAACCAGACAGGTCAGGGACTAAAGTGCAGTGGACCCAAAAATCAGGCAAATGCAGGGTATGAATACAGAAAGCATACATGCACAGAGAATAAACAAACAGGTGTTTGGGACTGGAGAGAGAGGTCATGAATCAAGAACAGTCCAGGACATACAGTTTGCAGAGACTGGGTCTTGTACAGGAATCCCAGGCAGGAGACCAAGAAAGGTAACAGAGATACATAAATGGAATAAGCTCCAAAAGTCAAGACAGGTAGCAGAAATATGGCTGAAGACCAAAGCAGGTATCAATTAGAGATAGGCGAACCTCTCAAGATTTCATTTGTTCTGGGTTCAGGTGGCTCAGGTCCAAGATTCTTTTTGGATTGAACAAGTTTGGTATGAACTAGATCTTACAGTGGCTTAAAACTTAGTGTTGACCACTCTCATGGCTATTAGAAATCTATCTATCCAGCCAAAGTTATGTCAGAGTGAAAGTGACATTATTATATACTCGGTCTCTTCAGACCACAGAGTTTAATAAGTGGAGGCCTAGAGAAGTCGTAAAAAGTAAATAAAATACTCACCTTCCATTACCTCTTTTGGCCTCCTCACAGTGTATGGCTCTCTGTCTCCACCTCCTTGGTGACGTCTGGCGCCTTCCTGTGAAGTCATGTGCCCATGCAGTTTCATAAACAGACAAACAATTTGGAATATTCAGGTCGAACATGGTTCGGTACAAGTCGGTTCGCCAATCTCTAGTAACAAAGGTCTATACATAGTCAGGAAGGCCACAATAAACAGAAGGCCAGAGGCCAAGACAGATAATGGAGATGCAGACATTGCGGAAGGCCCAGAGGTCCAAACATACTTAGCAGAAAGCCTGGAGGCTAAGACAGATAATATAGATGTCTATTTGGTGGAAGGCTGACGGCAAGACATATAACAGAAATGTATATATAATGGAAGGCCTGAAGACCAAATATACATGGAGGAGAGCTCAGAGGCCAAGACAGATAACAGAGTTGTATATAAGATGGAAAATCCAGAGGTCAAACTTATATAGCAGAGGGCCCAGAGGCCAAGATAGATAGCAGAGATGCATAGATGGCAGAAGCCCCGAAGGCCCAAGAGAGGTAAAAAGGTATGAGAACCAAGATTATAAACATTATGAACAAAAAAAAAAAAGAGCCCGAGACTCCAGGATAAGGGGCACATGCTTTAAGATATTAGCCCAACTCTATATGTCATAACATAATATTAGATTGTAGTAAGTATTTACATGGCTGAGCTTTACAACACAAGATACATAGTTCAGATTCAGGAGAAAGAATTCAGGTCTAAGTCCAAGACTTAGTACACTCTAATATTCAGGCTCAGAAGAATAAGAGTTCATGATAGAAACAGGAGTTCATGGCAGACCAGAATACTTCTCCAACATACAAACAGAAGGACAAATGTCCAAACAGAAGACAATTTCACACAGAACATAAAATCATAACATACATGGCAGAAACTGGAGCACAACTGCAACATATAGACAGAAGTACATGACTGCACCATGAATACAGAAAAAAACTAGAACATTGTTAATTCACAAAGCCTTCATTTGGGTGGTATCCACTAAGATTTTTGTTGCATTGAATAGTTTAGTTTAGAAGAGGCCGTATCATAAAATGGTCTGAGCACCAAGGATGGAGTGCTCCATAGCATTCTCAAAATATCCAGTACATAGTCCACTTCAAGCTCACCGCATGTAAAAGCTGTAGTGACCAAACAGGATCAACTGCGTGCAAGGAAGTCCCGGCAGCACAGAGAACAACAATACCAAGAGGAAAGTCCAGCACACCTTTGATTCAATGAAAGTAGAGCATTATTTGAGGCATTTAAAACCATGTACATACTGGAACAATGACGTGTTTTGGTAAAACATTGCCCTTAGTCATAGTAAATTCTCAAAATATGACATTGTTTTTTTTTTAGCATCTCCCAGCCCCTACTTCTTAGAATGCCTGCAAAACTGTACACTGACAGATAGGAATAGCACCAAATAATGTAAAATTCTAGAACCCATATTTCAGGTAAGAGTAGTAAGCCCCTCCCCTTCCAAGTCCTAATAGTATTAGTGGGAAAAGCAGTCCTGTGCAGTTTGTATTGATATGCATGAATAGCTATCAATAAGAGCTAAAGGCACATATTAAATAGAATATTAACTATATTATAGGCATCATATTGTATACAATGAACAGCTACTGAGCCATTACAATGAAGTGGTTTGACAACTGAAAATATTTATCCTGCATTAAACCACCAGTCCCATCTACAGTAGATATAAGAAAATTAATTTCATGGTGGAGTCTGGAATTGAAAAGCAAAAATGGTGTTTACTTTAATAATGGCAAATGCATTAAAAGCTTTGACACATAATTGGCAAAATCATATTTTTGTCTTGGGAACAAAATTAATCTCAATGGAAAGTCAGTTTGTCTTTTTAAGAAAATAAATACTTTTTGATATTACTGTATATACAGATAATTCCTACCATGACCTAATAACAACACATAACATAATTCCCAGGGAAAGATGGAGGTTCTCTATTTTTATTCAAATGTTATAGCATACAACGCATATAAGATATAAAATAGATGTTATAATTTATTCTATCGGCACCGCTATATTCATTAGCTCATGAGATCAGACATTGTGGTTTAGGAGATACACTGTAAAATCAGTGGGCCAGATTTACTAATACTGATTTAGACCATGCAGACTTAGACTAGATATTCAGAGACTGTGCCAGGGTTATCAAAGTGGCTGATGCTGTGTGATAAATCTGGCATATCTTTAGATTGTCTGTTCCAACTTTACACAATTTACTAGTTGGATTAATTTCTGACAAAAAAAAATTGCATAAACATTTTCACTGTGAGCTGACTCCTCCATATACATGCAAACACTGGCCAAATATGTATGTATTTTCAATGGAGAGAATGGAGCGAGCTGCGGCCAGACACCTCTGACAGTGGCTTATATTCTAGAGGAACAAAAGATGAAGCATGCTGAAATACAACATGTCCAATACTTCCTTATGCTAGGTTTACACTAGTGTTAAACCTCCGTTTGTTATGAACATAATGCAGTACAAGACAGACAGTTTGTCGCAGAAAACCAGACACCCCTGCACACTATGGTAAACAGCGCCGAATGTTCGACGCCCCCGAGCGGGCTGAAAACAGCCTCCACAGTTTATCACCAGAGCTCCTGATGGTGGATATGGACTTGGCTGCTTCTTTCGGTCAGAATCGTGGCCCCCCAGGGGGTGCGAGACGCACGGCGCACCACAAGTCACAGCAGGCCCAGAAGTCTGAAAACCACTCAACTGAGTAAGTATATATAGCAGGTATATTCCAGGAGGTGGCAGAGGTCCAATAAATGTAGTCGTACGGTCCAAGTTGGCAATAGGAGATAGCGCAGTACAAGGGAGTCACATGAGAGAGTAGTCAGCAAGCCAGGTCGGTATCAGGAGGTCATGCAGTAGCAAAATCGGAGATCAAGGAGAGAAAGTCTAGGAGGCAAGTGGTGGTCACAACAGGAGGGAACAAAGGTACAGAATCGGCAGGCAGAGAATGTAGGTCAGGAAACAGGAGCCAAACTGTAACAGAACGCAGAGCATGGAGCTAACACCCAGAAACACTGAATAGCCAGCGGGGCAGGAGCGCCGGAAGTGCAAAGATATAGGATGAGGAGTGCAGGATAGTTAACCCCTTGAGCAACAAGAGCACCGGCATGCGTGAGGACTGGAGTGGCACAGCGCTACTGCAGAGGTGCCAGCTCCGGTCCTAACACCGTTGTTCTGGTCTGTTGGGGGACTTGAACAACAGAGAGGTGGACAGCTAAAACAATGGTTACACACAGAGAACTGTGGAACCCATTGACTATAATCAGGTGTCTGTCATTTTTAAACCAAAACCGGTGGAAGAAAAAGTCCTCCGTACAGGACAGTTTCCTCCACACAACCCCATATACATAATATGGTTGGCTTGGCCTGCCAAAATGATCAGGTTCAGTTGTCTGTTCTGTTATATGTAGAGGCACCTTAACTTGGGTATAACATATTGTAGCTTGCATAGCAGAAAAAACTATAATATTTTTTGTATAGTGTACTTGCGTGCGGCTATAAAATCACGTCCTCCTTTTTTTCAACACTTTGCAAGAGTTTGAGCTATAAATATAGACATAAGCCAAAACAAACTTTTTGAACAAGAACTGTGTTGGAGAATTGGCATTATTGCTTTTATGAATGACTCTTTTTTGGCCACACAGTTACTTTTCTGCGTGTCCATTGCCAGTACATAATCCTTGGATCATCATCATACTCTATTCTAAAGTAAAAAGTCATATGCAATGTCAACACCTACAGCTTACAAAAACATACAGCCAAAAGAACCAACTTTTAATACAAATAAAATGTATTATTTATTTAGTCAAATAAAATACTAAAATTTTACAAAAAAAACAGGGTAGGGAATGCCCTTATTTTTAGACTGTTTTTGTAACCTGCTCACAAATACTTTCAATAATATGTAACATTATTTAAGGGCAATTATTAACAGTTAGCCAAGAACAGCATATATCATATGTGCAAACTGTGTGGCTGCGTTGTCCAGGAGGTCCACTACAAATTTAACATCATAATGGTAGTGCTCCCTGCTGTCCTGCACTATAATAATGGCTTCCACACAGTAGATCAGTGAGCCATTTTCTTGAGAACCAGGAAGTGGTCTGGTATGACTAGAACCTTTTTCATCAAATTAACAATTGAACAATTGGAAAGATGGAGTCCATAGACTTTGCTCACACTGTTAAAACAATATCCTAAGAATTACTTTCCAAGTAAACAATATAACTATGTTGCAGGCTACAAAGGAAACCTGCACTTCAACAATTTCAGCATTTTTCTCCTTTACCTATGCTGTAGTGTTGAAGCATTCATTATAGCACATTCTCATCCACAACCAGAAAAACTTTAGTTCCACCATTACTCCTTCAAGTACAGCTATTGGATGGACAAGCATTTATTTAAAGGCCCTCTACATTCACTTCTCTTTTCCAACTAATCCCTTCTGCCCTTGTTTATAATATTTACTTAATTATACATTTTTTTTAAAAATCCATAATTGTGACATTCACCTACCTATTTCACGCCATTGTCCACTATTCACAATTCTGTGCACTACTGAGCTTAAGTCTCCCAGTATTCTCTTCAGGGTTACTATCTTTCAAGGCTGGTAAAGTCAGTGTTAACATCAGAAACTGTACATAAATCTAATGCATGAAGTACTAACTATGCCAGAATTCAGCCGAGCATATTGAATTGCATTATAAAAGCTTGACTAACCTGCTAAGGTTGTATTGTTGACAAATTATCAACTGGTTTCACATGCAAAAAGGAAAAAAAACAAATAGATCATAAACTTGCAACAGACATAAACAAATGGCCTTAAAATTCAATTAGTGATGATAAAACCAGTTTGTAATGAACTGGATTTGTTATAAGTTTTCCAAAAATCTTGGGTATTCTGTGAAGAAGCTTAGAAGAGGAGGATGAAGGTAGGTATCAGTGTGTATTATTTTTCCGAAGAGACCCCAGAGTATACAACTTCTAGTTCAGAACAAACTCAACTGGTGGGCGAACCTCATGGATATCTATGGAAGGAATCTTACAAGGTCCGCCCATCTCTAAATACATTACATGCATACTGTTTCACATAGCAATTCTACTACAATGTCTTGGATTTTACGTTTATGACATCTTTTCACTATTGTAACATATCCAAACATATTACCATCACAATGTAATAGAATAGAACTATTTTCTCCTTGGAATAAGTTTTATCAAAAACTGTCTAAAAGTAACACTGTCCTTGTAGTTTATAGCAATGAACCAAAGTCCAGGTTTCATTTATGAAACTACTCTGGAAAAATAAAAACTGATCTATGATTTTAGATGGTTTTAAAACATGAGGTCTATATTTTTCAATAGAGTGTCCAAAGTAACCATACAGTGCTAATCCAATAAATGTTTCTTATGTGTATGCGTAGAGAAATGGCATGCTATAACCTCACAGGGAGTTCTGCTGCCAAACTGCTTTTTCATTTTCTACTGTCAGAACAGTGCCAATCCATCCTTGGAACTGAACATAAGAGTCATGTCTGACATACTGGTTGCTAGGTATACAGTGCTGATGCGGTGACCAGATGGAAGGTAACGCTGCAGTTGGGATTGCGGGGTGCAAACAGCGCAGACTTGTCACGGTCTCTGGGCACGAGGGCGCAGCGCTGGTGCTGTTCCACGTTACCACCACTGGTACCGGTGATGAGGGGGCTGCACAAATGTTGGTGGTGATTGTTCCCCCGGGGCGCTTCCCCTATACTGTGCCGACTGGTGGTGTTTGGGGCGCCCTGATGTTGTCGGTGCAGAGTCAGACACAGAAACGGTTGTAAAGTTGAACTTTTACTTCCATGGGTGTGGAGGCACAAATGCTTAAACAGTTTCTTCAATACAAAATAACGGGGTACGCCTGGTGACACAGCAAAGTCCTGGGGTGCAGGGTAGACTTGATGAAAGGTGTTCCTAGCCCCTTATACTTCAGTGTTACAGCCCTAAGGTGCGTCTGGGCTCCTATTTGGCTCATAGGAGGATGCCCACCATGATACTAGTACATAATATTCCCCACTCACGTTATGTGGTCCTGATAGCTCAGAGTTTCGGGGGTGCAATAGTCAGGGTGGCAGGATATTCCACAGGTCTGGCCTTGGCCCCTGGATCCTGTGATACTTGCTATGGAGCACGTGTTCCAGAATGTTCTCTCCACAGTCTCAGGCTGACAAGATAATGATGCTTGACTTCCTTCAGGGCGATGGCTAGGCAGACAGGGGACAGGATCTTCTGAATAGCTGGAGTATGTCAGCTCTCCAACCTTCCTGGGCCTGTCTAGGACTTGAGATTCCTGCACTAAACTCACTGCTTTCTTCACAGGACATCACACTTATCTCCTCACCTCCTCCTCCTAACACTCCACACTTCTAACTCCTCACACGCAGGACCTTCCTGCAGGGGTGTTACCATGGGGACCCAGTGATCAGCTGACTCCTCCCCTTTTCCCAGGCGATGTCCTCCCATTGGACATTTGGTTACTATTCAATCCTATGGGAGGTGTAATGCATGTGTGAGGCTCACTAGGTGGCGCTGTGTTGTGTGAGACTCAGGACCCCCTGCTATGTCACACAGGCTATGAAGCAACAGGAAATAATACAATGCACAGAGATCACCCTCAGCCCAGCCATAGCCAGCTCTGGGATGCCACATACTCCCCCTCTTTCACTGAGCCGACCTCGGCGACGGGCTGGGGTGAAGGTGAGAAATGTAACATAACGTTAATAAATACGAATAAAGTGTAAATGTCACTAACAGTTTAGAAAAATATAATACTTAGAAACTTGAGGTAAGACCTCCCGGCATAGTCCTGGAATGTCCATGAGAAGTCTGAAGGGTAACGGAGAGATAATTAAACTCAGACTTATGGAACCTTTTGGCGGTACCATCAGACAGTCCATATAGAAACAACAGTAGTGCAAATGGGTCCAGAGGCTCTCTGGCACAAATTTCGTGAGTGTCCATTATCATGAGAGTCTCTCTGAGAAACAATAAACAGTCCTTTCTGTAAGGAAGAGTAGGCACTCTAGCACGAATGTCCATACCGCAATGGGGTAACAGAACTTCCTTGGCTCGGTGAGCCAGGCACTATGGCTTGGATTGTTGCATATAAATGTAAATACTATATTACATGGCAAGATATTATATATATACTGTATATACACACAGGAAAAACATTAATGTAATCAGAGCAGGAATAACATATATACAGGAGCAGAGACAGTTAACCTCTTTTACCCAAGGACAGCCATGGCATCACTATAGCGTGTTGGAGGTATGCCTTTTGTGGTACGCTCAGAACGCCTAAGTGGAACGAGATTTGAATCAGGAACAGAGTCACTGAAATCAATTAAATCATCTGTCGAAGGGTTCTCTTGCACTAGAGCAATTGGTGGATAACAGCTAAATGGTAGTAGTTTAGGCGCCCACATAAGCTCAGTTAACGTTGGGGGTCTCTCTTTCGCTTCAGAAGGTGACAAGATCTCTGTACTCGTTGTCTCAGCTGGGGGCACCTCTGTGGGTAGTCCTTCTTTAAGGCACAGCTTCAGACGGTTTCGGTGTACTACTTGGGGCTGTCTCCCAGGTTTAGAGATCTCATACACGTCGGATTCAGGATATGGTATGGAGATGACACTGTATGGTTCTTTCTCCCAGAATGGATCCAATTTCCCATTCCGATGGTTATTCCTTAACCATACACGGTCGCCAACTTTCAGGGGCGCTGCATGGGCGTGATGGTTGTAATCCTCCTGTTGTCTCCTACGAACCTCATCCATGCGCGTTTCAACTATCTCTTTAGCTTCCTCCATACGTCGGCGGTGTTCAACAACCCAGTCTGTTATGGGTAGTGGATTGATGGTGTCAGGAACCTTCACACCAAGGGTTAAGTCTGAAGGAAGTTGACCTTGTCTTCCAAACATTAGATAAAATGGTGCGTATCCCGTAGATGTTTGGGGTGTGTTGTTGTAAATATAGGCCAAGTCCTTGATACGCTCAGGCCACTCAACACCAGGTGTAACTGCGGCTGTTCTTAGCATGCCGATGATCACTTGATTTGCCTTCTCGCACATACCATTCCCTTGAGGGTGATACGCTGTGGTTCGCAACTTCTTGCAGTCTTGGAACTGACACAGCTCACGGAACAATTGGGATTCAAACGCCGATCCACGGTCGGTGAGGATATGCTCAGGACAACCGTAATGGCGGACAAACTCTGCGTAGAAGGTCTCAGCCGTAGTTCTTGCTGTAAGATCTCTGACAGGCACGATGACAAGGAACTTGGAGTAATGATCCACCATTGTCAGAGCGTAGCTGTAGCCGGAACGTGTGGGACCCAACTTCACATGGTCCAGAGCAACAATTTCACACGGCTTTTGAGTCTTAATTGGATGTAGAGGGGCCTTCTGATCTCTTCGACCTTCCTTGGTGATACTACAGGCGGGACACTCTCGGCACCAACTCTCAATGTCACTCCTCATCCCAACCCAATAGAAGCGACGACAGATGGTAGCTTCGGTCTTTTGTACCCCGAAGTGACCGGATCTGTCATGATACGCCTCAAGTATCATCTGTGCGTCTCTTCTTGGTACGAGGATCTGATGAAGCCTTTCACCTGTGACAGGATCAAGAGTGTTTCTAAGTAGAAGGCCTCGTTGGACAAACAGGCGCTTCCTCTGTCGCCAAAGGCGTTTTAATTCCACGTCATGAAGACCTCTCTTTACACGGGTTGGTATTCTTCCTGTAAGCAGGAAATCTGACAATTCTCCTAAAACTCTGCTCTCTTCTTGGAACGTTTTCCACAGAGATGGCTCCTGGAGGGATTCGGCAGCTGTTTTCGCCAGAGATTCTCCTTCTAAAGGAACACCAATAGCAACCTGTTGGGCAAACTTGTTGTAGAATGGTGGCATCTCCACCTCTTCCCAGATGTCTTCTCGGGGTGGTTCTTCTCCCACAGGCAACCTTGAGAGTGCATCAGCGTTAGCGTTGGACTTGCCACTGCGATACTTGACAGAGAACTTGTAATTCGCGAGTCTTGAGGCCCACCGTTGTTCAAGGGCTCCCAGTCGAGCAGTGTCCAGATGCGCCAACGGATTGTTATCTGTGTACACGGTAAAGGGTGTGGCAGCCAGGTAGTCTTTAAACTTCTCTGTCACGGCCCAGACAAGCGCCAGAAGTTCGAGTTTGAAAGAACTATAGTTCTGGTCGTTCTTCTCCGCGCCTCTCAGACTCCTGCTGGCGTAGGCGATGACTCGCTCTTTGTTGTCCTGAACCTGGGACAACACTGCACCCAAACCTTGGTGACTTGCATCTGTGTACAAGCGGAATGGCTGACTGTAGTCGGGATAGGCTAGAATTGGTGGTTGCGTCAGAAGTGCTTTAAGCACTTGAAAGGCTTCCTCTTGACGCGCTGTCCAGTCTACCGGAAGCTTTCAGTTGTAGTTTTCTCTGGGACAACCGCGCAACAACTCGTTCAGAGGCTCGGCTACTTGGGCGAAGTGTGGTATGAAACGCCGGTAGTAACCTGCGAATCGAAGGAAGCTTCGGACTTCTTTGACGGTAGTTGGTCTTCGCCAGTTCTGGACTGCAGTGATCTTTTCAGGATCAGGTTGGACGCCTTGTGCGCTCACGACATGCCCAAGGTAGTGAACTTGGGGTTTCAACAGGTAGCACTTGGAGGGCTTCACCTTTAGGCCTTGCTGTATAAGTACCTTGAATACCTCGGACAGGTGACGAAGGTGTTCTTGGTATGTCCGGGAGAATACAATAACATCGTCCAGGTACAGTAGCACACTCTGGAAATTCTCATGGCCGAGGCACCTCTCCATAAGCCTTTGGAATGTGGCTGGGGCATTACATAGCCCAAATGGCATACTATTGAATTCAAAGAGTCCCATCGGGGTCGTAAACGCAGTCTTTTCACGATCTTCAGGCGCCATAGGGACTTGCCAGTATCCACTGGTTAAGTCCAGGGTCGAGAAACAGGTAGCTGATCCCAAAGCCGTTAGAGATTCCTCAATTCGCGGCAATGGGTATGCGTCTTTGTGCGTCACGTTGTTGAGTTTACGATAGTCCACACAAAATCGTAGGGTTCCGTCTTTCTTCTTGACAAGGACTAGCGGGGCTGCCCAGGGGCTGTTACTCTCCCGGATGACATCAGCATCTCGCATCTCTTGAATCAACTTTTTCACCGGTTGGTACATCGCTGGTGGTATTGGACGGTGACGCTCCTTGATTGGATGGTGGTCGCCAGTCAGAATGCGATGTTGTATGGTCGTGGTCTTACCAAAGTCCAATGGGTGTTTGCTGAATGCCTGTTGGTAACGCTTGGCCACATTGCGAACCCCATTGATGTGCTCTATAGGGGTATTGGCGTCTCCCACGTTCAATTCATCCCACCAGGACTTCGTAGCTCCATTCTGAATGTTCTCAGCAGCTTGGGTGGAACGCTGTGTGGCGGTAGAATCACCAGAGAGAATGTCTTCTGGTGCTAACCGGTGTAGCAGGGCCACAGAGTGGAACTTGTGGAGGTTCACGGGAGCATCGCCCAAGTTGACTAAGCGGACAGGAACACGTCCATTGGAAACTATGACAAGGCTGCGGGCAGCCATGACAAGTGGTTGGCCATCTATCTGTATGGGTTGTAGCAAGGCCTCGTAGTCCTGATTTTCTATGCCCGGACGGGCACGGCACCACACCATAGTTTCTGTTCCAGGCTGTAGGGTTACTGGACGGGTATCTTGTATCCGGACTCGACCAATTTCACCTTGTTTGTTGGCGAACTTGTGCTGGGCATTGAGTACACGAATGGCCCGCTGAATGGTCTGCTGGTCACTGGGAGAAGCTGTAAAGAGAGAGGCATGCAAGGCATCCAACACTTCTACAAAGCCATGGCGTAAAACATTCATGCCTAATATTACAACTGCAAACCTATCATCCTCTACATCAGTGACAATTACACCCTGTCTAGGCAGTTTCAAGTCCCCAATCTGGATAGTGGGTTCCCAATAACCCTGCTGTGGTATGGGCTGTCCATTGCTGGCACACAGATTTATCCATGTGTCAGGTGTTCTATTCAACACATCTAAGTCCCAATGTTCAAGGAACACCTGCTTGCGCAGGGTTGTTACCTGAGATCCAGTGTCCACCAACGCTGTCAGAGGGACGCCGTTCACCCGGATTGTGATGTGTGGGCAGGCTGAGACGAAGCGTGACAATGGCACTGAAGATTCACCTGGGCCCTTCTTCTTTCCTCCCGAGGGGCGGCCCGCTGCCTCGGGGGTGGCCCGTTTAACTGAAAACACTGAGGCCTGGTGTGTCCATATCTATGGCAATAGGTACAGTATGGCCTCTCACTCTGTGGAGGTTTCACTGAAGACGGACGTCTGGGTGGCGACTCAGGTGAGATGTTGAGACTTCGCAAAGGATCACTGGACGATGAAGACGGCTGTGTCAGACGATCTAGACGGACGGTGATCTGTTCCATGGCACGGGTCAGATGATCCACTCGGGCCAGAAGGTCATCTCTGGAGTCTGTTGGTGTAGTCTGCGCAGTTTGGGCAGCAGGTGAGGTACCCAGAGGTAGTGACAGGACAACTGGAGCGATGCTTGTTGAGGGTCCAGGTGAGGGAGCACAGATGACTGGGCTCGGCTGGGGCTGCTCCTGTCCCAAGACCTGGATGGCAAGGGCCTTGAAGTCAGCAAACGTGATGCTGGGATGTTGTGCAGCAAGCATTCGCAACTGACTCTGGAGCAATGTGGTACCTGCCCCTTCTATGAAGCGGTCAAGCAAGATTTTATCAGAGTCCACATTTTCACGTGGATCCACTTGCACCACAGCTCTGAACGCCTCTTGGAGGGATAAAGCATAGTCCCGCAGGGTCTCACCAGGTAGTTGTCGTCTGGAAAAGAAGCGCATCTTTACCTCGGAGACAGATCGCACGTCAAAGTTCACCTGGAGTTTGTCCAGAATTTGCCCAGGGGTTCTTTTGTCAGAGGCAGGCCAGGATTTGACCTCCCTAGCTGCAGCACCCTCAAGCTGGCCCAGCAGGATCTGTATCTGCTGTTCTGTATTCAGAGGATAGAACTGGAAGAGAGACAGCATCTTCTCACGAAAGTCCCTGAGGGTATGCGCCTCCCCTTTGTAGCGCGGCAGCCATGGTGCGCCAGGGTAAAATGGCATGGAGAATGGTAGGCTGCTCGCCATGGGCACTGCTGGATCACTAGAAACAGATGGCACAATGTCACTTTGCTCAGTCATGTTGTTTGCAGGTATGACTGAAATTAGGTCGCCGTCTCTTTAAGAAACTCAACTGCTTGCTGGCAGGGAATGGAGACTACTACTTGGAATGCTGTCCCTTTAAGAATGCTGTAGCTATTAACAGAGTCACTGTGATGCAGGCTGACGGTGTGCTCCCCCTCTTTAATGGTGGCACTCCCCACGGACACGGAAAACACTCGCTGGGGCCGTGGGAGGACTGAAGACAAGGACAGGGAGGCACAGTACTCACTGACAGCAACTGCAGCGTGGACCAGAGATCAGCGGTGCACAGCAGGGACGGTGATGCGGCATCGGAGAGTCAGAAATGGCGCCGGCACGTTCGCCTTTCACTTTCTTGTATGGGTGCGCTGGAGCATTGCGCTCAGCATTCTGGGCTCTCCTAAGATGGCGGCAGATGGGTCTCCTGGCCTCATGGGCAGTGCTAAAAATCTCCCGCACTTTTGCAAGGTACAGTTAACCCTTTGTGGGCGTTCTTACACAGCGATGTGGCGCAGCAAACAAGTCCTGGGCGTTTTAACTCTTCCAGGGCTGTAACACACTGAGAGGACAGTCTTTAGGGCTTACTTCAGGGGTATAGGGCTCCCCCTCTTTGTGGCAAGCACTCTCAGGGAATAAACTTGATCTTAGCAAAGTCCACAATAAAGACCGATGCTCTGGAGACAATTTGGCGCACTTTTCGTGGCGACTTTCTCAAAATGGCACACACCCGTATCCTGTTCGTGACGCCAGTTTTTCTTGCGGTGACCAGATGGAAGGTAACGCTGCAGTTGGGATTGCGGGGTGCAAACAGCGCAGACTTGTCACGGTCTCTGGGCACGAGGGCGCAGCGCTGGTGCTGTCCCACGTTACCACCACTGGTACCGGTGATGAGGGGGCTGCACAAATGTTGGTGGTGATTGTTCCCCCGGGGCGCTTCCCCTATACTGTGCCGACTGGTGGTGTTTGGGGCGCCCTGATGTTGTCGGTGCAGAGTCAGACACAGAAACGGTTGTAAAGTTGAACTTTTACTTCCATGGGTGTGGAGGCACAAATGCTTAAACAGTTTCTTCAATACAAAATAACGGGGTACGCCTGGTGACACAGCAAAGTCCTGGGGTGCAGGGTAGACTTGATGAAAGGTGTTCCTAGCCCCTTATACTTCAGTGTTACAGCCCTAAGGTGCGTCTGGGCTCCTATTTGGCTCATAGGAGGATGCCCACCATGATACTAGTACATAATATTCCCCACTCACGTTATGTGGTCCTGATAGCTCAGAGTTTCGGGGGTGCAATAGTCAGGGTGGCAGGATATTCCACAGGTCTGGCCTTGGCCCCTGGATCCTGTGATACTTGCTATGGAGCACGTGTTCCAGAATGTTCTCTCCACAGTCTCAGGCTGACAAGATAATGATGCTTGACTTCCTTCAGGGCGATGGCTAGGCAGACAGGGGACAGGATCTTCTGAATAGCTGGAGTATGTCAGCTCTCCAACCTTCCTGGGCCTGTCTAGGACTTGAGATTCCTGCACTAAACTCACTGCTTTCTTCACAGGACATCACACTTATCTCCTCACCTCCTCCTCCTAACACTCCACACTTCTAACTCCTCACACGCAGGACCTTCCTGCAGGGGTGTTACCATGGGGACCCAGTAATCAGCTGACTCCTCCCCTTTTCCCAGGCGATGTCCTCCCATTGGACATTTGGTTACTATTCAATCCTATGGGAGGTGTAATGCATGTGTGAGGCTCACTAGGTGGCGCTGTGTTGTGTGAGACTCAGGACCCCCTGCTATGTCACACAGGCTATGAAGCAACAGGAAATAATACAATGCACAGAGATCACCCTCAGCCCAGCCATAGCCAGCTCTGGGATGCCACACTGAGAAACCAATGAAGATGTCAGGTTAGTGCCCTAGCAACCAGCTTGCCTGACACTAATCAGCTCTTCGATTCAATGGACAATTGCCACTGAAATAAGGGCAGAGCAAGGGTTGTGATGAAAATGTCTTCATTGTTTTAGAGAGATTTTTATCATTTCATTATAGCTACTACTTCTTAAGGTATCCATACACATGGTGGCACAGGTCCTCTAACCATTTTACCCAACACCATTATCAAATGCCTATAAATAAATAATGCACAATACACACTTGATTGTGTAATAAAATGTGGTCACTACATTTATTAAGGATTAGTCAAATTAGATACCAAAACATAAATAAATTAATAGCTAAATTCAGAAATAACAAATTTCATAAATAATTAGAACCATAAATCCATAAACTTGAATGAATGATGAACTATTATCTGCTAAACAAGTTTGCCCAAGAATTTGCATGTAGACTAAATCTCTCTAATAATCATTGCAACAAATAATCAATACCAGAAGAGGGTAGGTGGGATGCTGGTCCTAAGAATACTTCAAGACTAACCAAACATCAAAAACTTGTTTGGTTTCAAAGACAGAATCTTCCCACCGTCAGGAGTCAGGACCAATCTGTTGCTGTCTCCAAGGGTCCATATGAGAGGGGTAGACTTTTAGAAAGTTTTCAAGCCTAATTATAGATGACCTCAACCTTGACCTTAATGAACCAAGCTATTAAATGCATAAAGGGGGGGGATCAGCAGGAGGACCAAACCAAATGATGAAGCCAATAGAAAACCACCAAATAACATAATATATTAAAAACACACTGAGAAACGATGCCACCATGTGCCCCCCAAGCCTAACACTCTGTGGGGCCCTTTATCATTAGATTAATGTTAGCTATCCTGATGATTTTGGCAGGGGTGGCTGACCGTCAGTTAGTGTTGGGGTGTTCTGACCTTCATCATGTGACAGAGGAAAGCATGTGGGCATGTTAAATTTTACATGCTTGGTTTGTTTTTTGTACTTAGGGGTGACAAGTCACTGTCAGAGGTGTCTGAGGGCAGCGAACTCCCCTCTCTCCATTCAGAACAGATGCGCTTTCAGCTAAGCGAAGTGTAGATATGTATGAGAGGTCGGGAAGAACAGCTGTTGAGGTGAAAGATGTTGAAGGTGTATGGTGTTTGGCCACCTTTATTCTTTCACTACAACTACTAAGAGTAATAGTAATATACTACTATTACTGCTGCATCTAAGAATGACAGTAATATACTTTTGTACTGCTAACACCTGGAATATTGCTTATTATGTGCACACCAACATGGGGGAGAAAATTCCCTAAAACAGTCAAATATATGACTTGTGGAGAGATACAATAATATTGAGGTTTTATGTGTTTTTTCTCTTCTGATATTGTAATTGTGTAGTATTTTTATTGCAGCTGTAGGCCAGTAGGGAATGCATAGCAGAATTAGGTTCCTGGTGTGCATCCTTAAGATACCAGGCTTATTTAGTTTAGGCACTACAATATTACCATGGGGCCGACAAATTTCAGATCAGAATTCTCATGGCAACAGACAAAAATCCAAGGTTAACGCATAATGCAGTTAAGGGGTAGGTCATGCAGAACTGAAAATTGTATATAGATCTTGCAAATCTAATTCAGTCAGTATATTGTCATGAAAGAAGAGGAAATGAGAAAATGTGAAATGTCAATTTGAAAAGAAGCTAAATTTTTACCAAGCAAAGTTTTATAAAAAATCTCCATCATCAGGAATATAATAAAATCATAATTTGACATCACACATTATTATAAATCTTAAAACAAGTGATAAACATTACGGATCATAGAAATCTCAGAAATTACTGCAATTGTTTTTGTCCTCTGTAAATGTCTCTCTTTGGTAGAGAATGAACGGCTTTGGTGGTGCTAATAAGTTGTGGGCAAAATAGATCATTATTGCTAAACTATTCCTAAAAAATAAAGTGACTTTACAAATAGCGTAGTTTGGATTAAAAATGTCCTTCTTCTTTGTCCCTGTGACCCCTATACGGACTTAGGCATCTCCGTGAGCAAAACAAGAGGTCTAGTGACAAAATGGAATATCCATTTAAAATATTCAATATAATTTCAGTCCAAGCATACAGAAGTGTCCTTCCATACCTGCCCTTTTTGGCTGGGCATCTCATGATATTCTATTGAATTGGTTTCATGACAAATTTGAGTAGTTAACCAAAATGAATACCAGTTAAGTGTGGACACATGTGCAACAAGTAACAGTCTCTATATGATCATTGGATCAACCCAACAAACCCAATAGTTTGGATAGATTTACTGTATCCTTAGACTCAAATAAAATTGGATATTTTTACTTGATATTCTACACTGATGCTGGGCCTCTTATTATGTTTGTTTGGTGTTAATCTGACCTTCTACATTAAGCCTTGCATGTGAGATTGACAAGTGCAAGTTGATATTTATGAAGGCCCCCTCCATCTTGGGTAATACATGGTGGCACAGTCACTATCCATTTTTTTTAGGTTTATTCTGTTTTTGAGCTTTTTAATCACCCTTTATTTGATTAGACCTGCTTTTTCCCCACTTTCTCCCTACTTTGTTACAGTTGTGGTTACCTGTGGAGGACACATCTGGGTTAGCAGTGGAAATCAAAAGCAGGTTCTAGAACTCCCCATCAACTCTCCAGTTTGCTTAAGAACTTTTCTGTAATGCTTGTCAGTTGAGTTTTGTGTCCCTGCTAATGCTGGGTAGGTTTGGATTAACATACTTTATGGGCTAGTATTTCATGGTTTAATTAATTGGTTATGGTTTTAATTATCAATTAATTTATTCTAATGTATTAATTAATTGGCAATTCTGAACAAGACATTGCTGCCTTATTATCCATTAGAAGCTTGAGGGATCTCTTAAATTTAATTGATATTTCTATTAAGTATAAGGGTATACTTTAAGTGGGGACTCAAGCCATTATGGAATGTTTCCTCATTTTTACAGACTGCAAATAAACCCTGTATAGTCTAATCTGGTAATCAAATAAAATAATTGCTTGCCAAGGTTAGCATATCCCTTAAAGGGATTGTTCAGGATTAGAAGAACGTGTCTGTTTTTTTCCCACAAAATGCACCACACCATGAAGCTGAGCCACATATGACCTATGGACAAGTATGGCACTCTTATTAATAGAAAGCAGCCCTGTTTTTTATGCTGCATAAAAAAATATCTAAAATAAATACCAGTAAAAAACTAATATTAGTTTGGATGAATTGCTTACATTTTACCCATTCACTCATTTTTTTACCCAAGTCACACGATTGCAACAACAACACATAAGGACAAAGTCATATTTAATATGAAGGATAACCCTGTATATTTTGTTTGCCGAAGTGCTCAAGTACAGTAGAGTCATAGCTTTGGTTTTAAAAGTGACCTGAAACAAAATTCATTTTGTATCTCGATGCTCAAAATTATTTCCCCATCCCCCAATCCCCTATGAAAAATCACAATGTCAAATGGTCCCAGACATTCCCTGGGGTACATGTCGGGCTAATTAGGGTGAGCTTAATCACAAAGAATATAGTTGATATAACACTTTTTGTACACACGAGAGTAATGAACATTCGGCATATAGGCAGTGATTTGTTGCTGCAATTTACAGACAGCTCTCTGGGACTCGTTCTTTTCTTTGTTAGTGTTTGCATATAAGATTATTAATGATATCTTAACAACTGTTGAAATACTTCAATAATGTTTGTGAATATTTGTGTCTTTTGAAATAAAAATAAATTATCATAGCCAATGTTTTTGGGAGGTAACAAGCAAAAAAAAAATCCTAAAATATTAGAAAAATGCAGAATTCAAATGAGTCCATGGGATAATATAATTTTAGTTTCATACATATACTAAAGGATTACAGTCAGCAAGATATTCAGCAAGATGCCAAAACAATTATTTTTGGAGAAAACAAGAGTGCGATTACTTTTGGTATTTTCGGTATTATGTAGTGAAGAACACTAGGTGGTGCTGCAAGTTATTATGCACGTCTTGCTTGGGATGGCATTACAGTATGCATAGCATGTTATGATGTTTCTCTTATATCTCATACATACTGTATAGCCCTAATATATCTCTATAAAGAGAAATATTTGCCTATCCAAAGGGGTCTGCCCCGGACATCCTTTTTGCCTTCACTAGGAATTAGCAGTTATCACAGAACGTGTTAGATGCCCCAGAAAATGAACTCAGGAAAGTCTGTTTCCAGGAATAGCCTTCTGTCAAAGAAGGCTTTAAGCCAAAGTGAATCGACAACATCTCAAACTCCTTCCCAACAGATTCTTAAACATTGGTGTTTGCTCTTTTAAAGACTATTGACGTGGAGAGGGCTAACCCAAGTAAATGAAACGCGAATTTAACATAGATTGCAATAACGGCATCAAACTACCGCTATTTAATGTCCATTGCTCTCATCCACCTAAGGATGAGAGCAACAGACATTAAACAACAGATACAGATGGAGCCCCCTCCATCTGGTGTCCGACTGCATTCAAGCTTTGTTCTGGTGTGTTCTTTACCGTTCTGACAGAAGAAAAAGTCCAGCATGCAGGACTTTTTCTTCTGTTACCAAAGTAAGCAAAAACAACAGACGGAATAGTCCATCACGTTATAGTAAATGGGGACGGATGCAGATGGAGGGGGTTTCATGCTCATCCATCCTTCTGCTACCGTTAATGTCCGTTGCACTCATACTACAATGGATGAGAGCAATGGACTGTAATAACAGTAGTGTGAACATACCTTAAGGTAATATTTCAGTCTGTGATGTAAGCAATCTAATGATTCAAACCACACAGGGGAGGCTAAAAATAAAGTTAAAACAATAGCAAAAATTATAAAAAATGGATGAACTAAAAGTTAAAATCACCCCTCTTCTCCATTTTACAAATAAAAGTAAATAAACAAAACAAGTATTATTGGTGCTGCCGTATTCAAAAGTGCCTGAAAAATTTAAATACAAAAGTATTTATCCTATACGGTGAATGTAGTAATGTAACAAAAAAAATCAAAAGGGTCAAATCCCCATTCTTCATCATTTCACGTCTTCAAAGAAATTAACATCCAACTAACATCATTTAATTCCAATGATTCCGGCACAGTTACAACTTTTACCTCTAGCCCCGCCATTCCTAAGAAATAAGTGCTGTTAATTTTGGTGCCGGATATACTATTTAGGCTCTGTATTGTCAGGAGGTTTTTGGAAGTCGGTGTAAAAAACAAAAATACTAAAATATTTGTAGGGAAAGAGATAAATTAAATTATGGTATACGTAGAAGGTAATATTAATTCCAGGCCTGATCTAAAATATAACCGTTACATTGGTCATTGCAGAGAGGAAGACTTACCATTCTGGTTAACTTTTTAGTGCTTTTTCTTGGTAAGCAATATAGATGTACCGAGTTATATCAAGTTATAAGTTTATATTGTGCTATCACTTTCTTGGTTTTGGAGTTTCTTTTGATAAATGGACACTTAAAGAGTATGTGTCTAAGAGTTCTAACTTTCATTTGAACAGAAAAGGGTTAACAATAAAATGATAACGTTTTCACTCAATTTTTGGTGATTCTTTAAAGGTCAGACATATTTAATCTTCTTCCTAAAACGTGTAAATGTTTCATGAGAAAATAATTTACACTTTAAGGAAAAATAGTCATAGCTCTAATTTAAAGTTTCGTGTTGACAAAATGCTTGCCTAGAGGTCACACTTAAATAAAGTAACATCATTTAATTCTCCCTCATTCTCTTTGCACAGACATGCCTTTATAATGCGCATGAAGTCGTTTTCACAGGTTTACACTAGGTGCAAGCAAATTGTAAGTCTGCGATTGACTCCAGACAAAACTGAGATTATCATATTTTTCTTAAATCAGTGACATAAAAATAACCAAAGGTTGAAAGAAAATCTATGAAAGGGCTGATGAATACTAAATTGTCACATCCAGTAGAGATTAGTAACTCATACCATTAGTGACAAGTAGAGGTCACTGCCTATAGATATCAGAAATCATTTACTTACTCCAGGACAGGTTTTTAGTGTGTTGTTAGTTAGATGTCACATCTGTGAACATGCTAAAATATACGTTTTAGTGGTAAATAAGGTAAAGGAGGCCTAACAAGCCCCAACTAGGCATCAAACTAAATAAGGTAGCCCTCTGGACTGGGTAAGCAAAGGAATAATTGTAGCCCTCTGTCCCAATAATAGCCTCCATTTGCAACTTACAGTGGGTACGGAAAGTATTCAGACCCCTTTAAATTTTTCATCTTTGTTTCATTGCAGCCAATTGCTAAGAGCAAATAAGTTCATTTTATTTCTCATTAATGTACACTCAGCACCCCATCTTGACAGAAAAAAAACAGAAATGTAGATATTTTTGCAAATTTATTAAAAAAGAAAAACTGAAATATCACATGGTCATAAGTATTCAGACCCTTTGCTGTGACACTCATATTTAACTCACATGCTGTCCATTTCCTTCTGATCCTCCTTGAGATGGTTCTACTCCTTCATTGGAGTCTAGCTGTGTTTAATTAAACTGATTGGACTTGATTATTAAAGGCACACACCTGTCTATATAAGACCTCACAGCTCACAGTGCATGTCAGAGCAAATGAGAATCATGAGGTCAAAGGAACTGCCCAAGTAGCTTAGAGACAGAATTGTGGCAAGGCACAGATCTGGCCAAGGTAACAAAATAATTTCTGCATCCCTCAAGGTTCCTAAGAGCATAGTGGCCTCTATAATCCTTAAATGGAAGAAGTTTGGGACGACCAGAACTCTTCCTAGACCTGGCCGTCCAGCCAAACTGAGAAATCGTGGGAGAAGAGCCTTGGTGAGAGAGGTAAAGAAAAACCCAAAGATCACTGTGGCTGAGCTCCAGAGATGCAGTAGGGAGATGGGAGAAAGTTCTACAAAGTCAACTATCACTGCAGCCCTCCACCAGTCGGGGCTTTATGGCAGAGTGGCCCGAAGGAAGCCTCTCCTCAGTGCAAGACATATGAAAGCCCACATAGAGTTTGCCAAAAAACACATGAAGGACTCCCAGACTATGAGAAATAAGATTCTCTGGTCTGATGAGACGAAGATTGAACTTTTTGGCGTTAATTCTAAGCAGTATGTGTGGAGAAAACCAGGCACTGCTCATCACCTGCCCAATACAATCCCAACAGTGAAACATGGTAGTGGCAGCATCATGCTATGGGGGTGTTTTTCAGCTGCAGGGACAAGACAATTGGTTGCAATTGAAGGAAAGATGAATGCGGCCAAGTACAGAGATATCCTGGAAGAAAACCTCATAGGGACATAGGCATTCATATGGAGATAACGGCCTATGTAGATTTTGCAACTTTTTAAAGGTGGAGTAGAAGTGGTGCAACTGTAGATATTGTCAGTGAAAGGTTAGTCTTCTATTGTCCTGAGGAATTAGGTCAGTGTAAGGGAGGAGTGAGGTCAGGGACAACAGAGAACGTGAGGGGTACCTGATCTATAGTTGCTATTTTGGCTATGCACGCCATGGTGGATAAGGTTTGTTAGTGCTTGTCAAACATATGTGGCTTACAATGTTCTTGGCTGCTTCTGAAGCGAAGTTCCTATGTAAGGTTTTGAGTCAATAATTATATACTGTAGATTATATACTAATAAGTAAAACCGTCATGAATTTTCAATATAACCATTGTTGATCATCTGAGGATACAGGATCAACAAACTGGGAAGTCCCGTTATTAGCCACAACAGAGAGACATTAAGAAAAAGTAGTTTTTGCAGACTTAACCCACCCACCTATGTAAGAAATAGTAGATAATTTATCTTAAAGGTCACCATGCTACATTTTTACTATAGTGGCTGCTGCGAGGGACATATATGCAAACCACACCTACTCTTTGTGATAACACTGGGCAATTCTGAAGTCAGATCAATGATTCTTTAGAATGATAAAGGATTGTCTTAAAACATCAATCATGTCATATTCATGTGCTATGTTATATTTACACAATTTATCATTTACTAAATAATCTGTTTATCCATGTTAAATTGTAACTAACTAAACTATAATACATACAGTGGCATGCAAAAGTTTGAACACCCCTGGTCAATATGACTGTTATTGTGAACAGTTACGCAAGTTGAAGATAAAATGATTTTCAAAAAGCATAACATTAAAGATGACACATTTCCAATGTATTTTTTGGGGAAAAAATATATATTTTCATATTTTATATTTTCAAAATAACAAAAAATTAAAATGACCCGATGCAAAAGTTTGGGCACCCTGCATGGTTAGTACCTAGTATCACCCCCTTTGGCAAGTATCGCAACTTTTAAACGCTTTTTGTAGCCAGCCAAGAGCCCCCTCTCTGTACTCGCCCATAGCGCTTTACTGTCAGAGGGGCGTTCCTCACTGCCCGGCGATGACGCTGACCTATGAGGAACGCCTCCTCAGTACAAGTCTATGAATGAGAACTGTCAGAGAGGGCGTTCCTCACAGTGAGCTAGACTGTCAGGAACGCCTTTCTGACAGTAAACAGTGAAACTAAGACCCCCGATATCTCCAGCCCCAGGGCACATACCGGGAAAGCCGGCAGTGCGCTGAATTCAGTGTGCTGTTGGCTTTCTAGTGGTATGTAAAACAGCATATACATGAGGACGTGAAAGGTCCCCTTTAAGGAGTTTTCCAGCTCATTTTTATTGATGGTCTATCCTCAGAATAAAACATCAATAAGAGATAACTGATTCCCCACTGATCAGCTGTATGAAGGGGCTATGGCGCCTGTTTATATCACACGCTGTCTGTTTATAGTGACTGTGTGATCTAATTCCAGCCTTGTCACATAGACGTGTATAGGATGAGGTTGTAGTTACATTACATGGCCGCTATGAAAAGAATGACACTATATAAACAGAGAAGGGGTCACGGCGCTTACACAGGTACCATGGTTCATTCAAACAGCTGATCCTGGGGGTCTGGGGTATTGGAACCCCAATAATTTTTTTTTCCCTTTTTTTTCCTTTTTAATAAGGAAACATCTGGGGCATTATTAATAAGGGGCACTATTTAAAGGGGTGCACAGGGAAGTTATTAACTTAAAGATACACTTGGGGGTATTATTCATTATAGGGGGTTATATTATATGTTTTATAATTGGGGTAGCAGCAGGATGGGGGCTTTGTGCAGGTGAGGACAATGTGGGTCAGGTGCCTGGAAAAGTGAGGAGCCAAAGATGTCTGTGTTGCAAACTTTACAGAGACTGGAAGAAATGGTCTTGGCTGTCCAGATGAAAGAGATGGGAAATGTGAAGGATTGGTCAGAGACGTCACCGGTAAGTCACTAAATGCTACTGCTCTGTATTCACCTAAATCGTCTGCAGAGCCCTATACCGTATACTGATAGTATCGGTATACGAACAAGTCCAAGTTGGGGGCCCACTTGGACATGTTCGCCCTCCTGTGCTGAACTCCTAGCTACGCCTCTGCCTCTACCCGTAAAATGTTCCTTGTGCCATTGGCTACAACACAACCCCAAAACATGATTGATCCACTCCCATGCATAATGGTTGGAGAGATGTTCTTTTCCTGAAATTATGTGCCCTTTTTTCTCCAAACATATCATTGATCATTGTAGTCAAATAGTTCTATTTTAACCTCATCGGTCCACAGGACTTGTTTCCAAAATGCATCAGGCTTGTTTAGATGTTCTTTTGCAAACTTCTAACGCTGAATTTTATAGTGAGGACACAGGAGAGGTTTTCTTCTGATGACTCTTCCATGAAGGCCATATTTATGCAGGTATCATTGAACAGTAGTACAATGTACCACAACTTCAGAGTCTGCGTTTTTGGCACAAGGTTAGAGGAGGCTGCGTATTTATATAAAGCTGTAAAATTTGCATCACTTGCCTTTTCCTAACAATGATAGTGAACAAACCATAACCCTATCTGGCTAATTAAAGTCTGAGACCTTGGTCAAGTTATCTGAGCACACAAATCTACAAGGGTTTCCAAACTTTTTCAAGGTAGTCCTTTCCCTTTTTCCCTCTGAAATTGCACTCAAACATAATAATACACTGATATTGCTTAAAATTATAGACAAGTGTTTTTAATCTTTAACTTTATGCCCTTTAAAGATCATTTCATCTTCAACTTGCTTAACTGTTCACAATAACAGTGATTTTGACCAGGGGTGTCCAAACTTTTGCATGCCACTGTATAGGCTAAAATGTACGACCTGTGTCATTTATGCGTATTTTGCATTAGTTTTCTTTTATGAAATCAGTAAGTGTTATGTAGATGTAATAGTGTAATGTTTATTGTGTTTTCAGCTATTCTCTTTTGTTCTGCTGAATGTCGATCTAATAACTTGGAAAACGTCCAGCAGCAGATCGCACCTGTACAGTAATACAATATGTAATAAAGCCATTGCTTAGCATTATCTTTATATCCCTGTGAAGCCCAATGACTTGCACCTGCTTTATTTTGGCACTTCAATGACTTCTTCTCAGTTATAAATGCATATAAAATAATTCCATTGTGTAAGCTAAGGTTTATCGTTTCTTATAGCGTGGTTATCATTAAAAGTAAAGAAATCTTTGATATTCAGTAATATAATAAACAAAATTAAAAGGTATTGATATCTGGATTTGCTAAGGACTAACAGATTGTTATTTTGCTATGCAGTTTTTGGCTGTGCAGCTTTAACAGATCAACCACATTGAAATAAATTAGAAATAAAACACCTGCAGTTTGGCTGGTTTTTGCACCGTAGCTATATTGTGTATGGAAACCTTTATACAAACCATATAACCAATTATTATGCAGATATTAAAATGAAGTATATAAGAACATTACAGAACATGTGATTTTACAATTAATTGAAGAAATTAATGGCTACTAACTTTCAACGAACTTTGTGAAATTCAAGTACAAGTGAACGTAAGAAACTTTATCTTATAAGAGAAAAACATGTTGCTTTTATTATTAGGCTCTTTTCCTCCTCCCTCTAACTCCTAAACTGACTTTCACTCTGCAACTCTGCTGAATTCCTTCTTGAAACTTCCAGCTCACTAATGTACCCAAAATGTCTACGGAGACGAGAAAGGATGTCCTGCAGCAGTGAATTTTTTACTTTCTCGCAGCTACTGGACACATAACAATACTGGTCAGTACTTTTCTGTCATGTCATTTATTGCACTGAAGCTTCTTTTTGAGCAAATAGGAATGAGTTATGGTCTAGGATCTTTTTCTGTGTGTGTGTATGTGGTCTCCTGTTTTCTTCATTTGTTTTTCTCCATGTCTCTTTGAGAGACATCAGAGCAGCTAGACTCAGCTCAGGGAAAACTGAAAAATTTTCGATAAAGACAGCCTGCAAAAGGGAAAACTGTTGAAAAAAGCAGAATACAAATCATATAAAATAGTATTAATTCTCACATACACACATCTGGCAGTTTATCCTGAGAAGATTTTCAGCTATGGTTGGACTATTATGGAAGCAGCATGGCTCTGAGTTACACTCTTTCTGTAACTCCCATAGAAGTGATTGGAAGTCATGGAAACAGTTAAAGAAGTGAATTAGGAATTACGCTCAGAACTACATTGTTTCCATAAGGCCCCAACATAACTGAGAATCTCAGCAAGGTCATGGCCACATAAGTAGCACGGTGTGGGCTCCAGAGGTCCCCACATCTATCAGACATTTGTGAATGAAATGTTAAAGGGATTTTCCGGGACTAAGAAAATGTGACTAAAGACAGGAAATGCATGTTATTTCCTGGTTATGGGAGTGTCAATGCTTTCCCAGGCAGCCCCTCCCAGCATCCGTCCACTGCACCTCCTTATATTTATACTTACTTACAGTGCTGGCCAAAAGTATTGGCACCCCTGCAATTCTGTCAGATAATACTCAATTTCTTCCAGAAAATGATTGCAATCACAAATGCTTTGGTAATAATATCTTCATTTATTTTGCTTGCAATGAAAAAACACAAAAGAGAATGAAAAAAAAAGTCAAATCATTGATCATTTTACACAAAACTCCAAAAATGGGCCGGACAAAAGTATTGGCACCCTCAGCCTAATACTTGGTAGCACAACCTTTAGACTAAATAACTGCGAACAACCGCTTCCGGTAACCATCAGTGAGTTTCTTACAATGCTCTGCTGGAATTTTAGACCATTCTTCTTTGGCAAATTTCTCCAGGTCCCTGAGATTTGAAGGGTGCCTTCTCCAAACTGCCATTTTGAGATCTCTCCACAGGTGTTCTATGGGATTCAGGTCTGGACTCATTGCTGGCCACTTTAGAAGTCTCCAGTGCTTTCTCTCAAACCATTTTCTAGTGCTTTATGAAGTGTGTTTTGGGTCATTGTCCTGCTGGAAGACCCATGACCTCTGAGGGAGACCCAGCTTTCTCACACTGGGCCCTACATTATGCTGCAAAATTTGTTGGTAGTCTTCAGACTTCATAATGCCATGCACACGGTCAAGCAGTCCAGTGCCAGAGGCAGCAAAGCAACCCCAAAACATCAGGGAACCTCCGCCATGTTTGACTGTAGGGACCGTGTTCTTTTCTTTGAAGGCCTCTTTTTTTTTTTCCTGTAAACTCTATGTTGATGCCTTTTCCCAAAAAGCTCTACTTTTGTCTCATCTGACCAGAGAACATTCTTCCAAAAAGTTTTTGGCTTTCTCAGGTAAGTTTTGGCAAAATCCAGCCTGGCTTTTTTATGTCTCTGGGTCATAAGTGGGGTCTTCCTGGGTATCCTATCATAGAGTCCCTTTTCATTCACACGCCGACGGATAGTACGGGTTGACACTGTTGTACCCTCGGACTGCAGGGCAGCTAGAACTTGTTTGGATGTTAGTCGAGGTTCTTTAGCCACCATCCGCACAATCTTTCGTTGAAATCTCTCGTCAATTTTTCTTTTCCGTCCACATCTAGGGAGGTTAGCCACAGTGCCATGGGCTTTAAACTTCTTGATGACACTGCGCACGGTAGACACAGGAACATTCAGGTCTTTGGAGATGGACTTGTAGCCTTGAGATTGCTCATGCTTCCTCACAATTTTGCTTCTCAAGTCCTCAGACAGTTCTTTGGTCTTCTTTCTTTTCTCCATGCTCAATGTGGTACACACAAGGAGACAGGACAGAGGTTGAGTCAACTTTAATCCATTTCAACTGGCTGCAAGTGTGATTTAGTTATTGCCACCACCTGTTATGTGCCACAGGTAAGTAACAGGTGCTGTTAATTACACAAATTAGAGAAGCATCACATGATTTTTCAAAGGGTGCCAATACTTTTGTCCACCCCCCTTTTTTATGTTTGGTGTGGAATTATATCCAATTTGGCTTTTTGACAATTCTTTTTGTGGTTTTCCATTGACGACAAATTAAATGAAGATATTATTACCAAAGCATTTGTGATTGCAATCATTTTGTGGAAGAAATTGAGTATTATTATGTGACAGAATTGCAGGGGTGCCAATACTTTTGGCCAGCACTGTATACTTATATGCGAATGTATGTGTATATATAGTATATAAGAATATTCATGTGTATCTGTATATATGTTGACTGAGGATGTCTGTCTGTAAAGCACAATCACACAACCTGGTCCCATGATACAACATTTCCCAGTAAGACTGTGTTCAAACAGTGCAGTTTGTTCAAAAAAATGCATGTATTTTTTTTTTATCACAAAACCAAATGCATTTAAAAAAATGCATGTGGCTTTGGAAACCCACACATGCTTTTTAAAGCATGCAGTTTTCCCTGCCTGAAGATAATGGTAAAGCATTTACATCTATTGCACATGTTTCTTATCTCCTTCATTCTCGCTGTCTACCATGCTGTCAGTCTGTCAGTGATCATAAAACCCTCTAACCACTCACAGAAGAATGCCTGCCTAATGGAGACATGGGAGAGGCTAGAATTGTTAAAAACAAATTAAAATAAAAAATTTGCTTGTCTACCTTGCTGCTTCAGCTACCTATAATCACTGTTGTGAACCAGGTGCTGGCTTGTCTGGTGATCAGGACCAGCCCCCACCTCCTCCTAGCTGCTCTGGCAGTCAATAAAGTTTACACAAATGCTGCCTTCATCAGTGATTACATCATGCTCATGGTGGGTGTGGCTAACACCTGAAGTCATATGCACAATGAACGGAACATGATCAGGACCAGTAAGGAAGTGATTGCAATAGAGACTGTGTTGGTCACACATTTCTGCTAAAGAATTAAAAAAAAAAAATATTTGGTTTCAATTAGAAAAATTCATTTCACCACATATTTTTCTAGCTGTTAAAAAAAAAAAAAAAAAATATATATATATATAGATATATATATATATATATATATATATATATAAACCCCATTAAATTAAACTGAAAATGTTTATATTTTTTAGATCCTCTCAAGAGGCCAAGAAAATAGATACTTTTCTGGCTGATGTGACCATCTTTGAGTCACGAGATGTTGGCTTATTCATATTTCATGGAGTAAAAGTTAGCTAAAACCATACAGAATTGAGAACACCCAAACCACATTATTTACAGTCACAAGCTTCAAGAAGGTCCTGAAGACTCACCTATTCAAGAAAGCCTACAACCTCCAATAACGCTACTGTCACCACACCACCACCTGAGCTGCCTCTACCCTCACCTTCTGTCTCTATCCCTCTTCCCTCATAGATTGTAAGCCCTTGCGGGCAGGGCCCTCTATCCCACTGTGCCAGTTAGCCTCTGTTAGCATTATCTGTTTTGTACATCTGGTGTATCGTATGTAAATCCGCAAATGTAAAGCACCATGGAATTAATGGTGCTATATAAATAAACAATAAGAATAATTATTATTATTATTATTTACAGACAAACATTATAGTATGAAATAAACATTTTATGTTTGCGAAATCATTTTTTCTCACAATTGTTCCTGAGCAGCCTGATACTAATGTCTACAATATGTATAACAGTGTCCTATAGCAGTCTAAGAACATGTCTATTACAACCAATACAAGCTAATTTTGTAAATATCCAGGTATGCCAAGAAAACATAGTTGAATCTGAAAGGCTCAGCTGTATTATGGTATTGTAGAAAAACTAGTAAATTGTAATGTCATTCAATGCTTCAACAAGGAGAGCAGATTTACTTCTCTCAATATATCTATACAATGAATACATTTTGTGTTAAAGAAGACAAGCAAAATAATGCTAATGAGGATTGGAGCTGGAGACATAGTCATCACTTACAGAACTCAATTATAATTATTACAAGGATACAGAAATGTCATCCAAGTGATGCTAAGACATAGAGAGTAATATAGCTCTAATAAAATGTGTCTGAAATGCCAAGGAATGTGACATTAGGAATATTTGGAAGAGAGTAATTAAGAATGACAAAAATGACAAAAAAAGGAAAACAATGTGACACAATGCCATAGAAACAGATTTGAGGCATTGGGCACAAAGAACTGAATGAAGAACGTAAATAACAATTGCTTTAAGACTCGGATATAAAATAAGCTAAAATGTCAACTAAACTTTAAAAAAAAATTAAACATTTTGATTGGTCAATAGGCTTAGAAACGTTATCATATTGATAGGACGTAATCAATAATACATCACTTCAGAAACAGTCTCTATAAAAAACTGGCCACAAGGGTGATACGTTTTTCTGGCATTGGTGGCATAGTCAAGCAGGAGTTTACCCTGCTACAGTTGGGCAGTAGTATTACATGCAACCATTTACATGAAAAAGACACGAATGGCTTTCAATGTAATACACAAAGATGAGGGTTGCTTGTATCATACACTTTACCAAGGTCTTTGACTAAAAATGTTTGTTTCCTTTTTTTTTTTTTTTATCAACCAGACTTGCTTCAACATAAATGTTCAAAGAAAGTAAAGCATAAACATCCAATCAGTCTAAAAGTCATTGACTTCATCAATGACATAGCAATTATGTCGAATAGTGTTATAGAACTGCAGCTAAAGCAATTCCCAAAAGGTAATGGAATTGCTATTTAATAGATAGTGAGTAAGCAAATTACCTATAGTCCTAGACTGCTCTGGTTCAAAGAGTCTAAGGTCACACTAAGGTATTCACCAGACCTCACCACAAGGCAGGATGGGCCTGGCTGCTCAGGACCCAGGTTGCATACACAGAACAAGCTGCCAAAATTATAGGTGCACTTGCAGGTTAAGGATTAAATCAGAAACCCTATGGGGGGGGGGGGGCAGAAAGAGAAATACACAAGCCAAGATCAAAACCAAATGAGTATAGGAATATCCAAAACAAGGGCGAGGAATACCATAGTCCAAGTTAATGTCTGATTCAGGAGGTCACTGCATCACCAGCAGCAGAACAACTGTATTACAGAATGGCATTGTCGTCTCATCTGCCAGTACTGAAAAATATTTGATTTTGGTAGTTAACTTTAATTCTTTTTTGTTTTGCTTTCTTTACTTGTCTCTCCAAAATTAAATGAATCAAAATTAAGTGCTAACATACTGTATACAGTATGATGGCTTTGTCCTTAAGAGGGTTTATTGGAATCAGTCAAATGTAAATTATTTAGGAGAATACTTTGTTTAGATAACCAGAAAGATGGGATGAATGTGTAAAACTGGTTTTCCGTTTTTAAAGTAGGCCGTGAGTTCTAAAATTAAGAAAAAAAGAAATTATTACTAACCTACCGGTTCCTGCGTCATTGCTCCTAATCTGCTGCCCAGGCCAGAGCCAAGTGAGTAACTGCAGCAGTCAGGAGTTGTTAATTTGACATCCACAGCACTTGACCATTGAAGTCGGTGATTAACAGCAGGGATCACGTACCATCGACCTTACGTCACTGCTGCAAAGCTTGGCCCACAGAAAGGTTATCCTTTCCTTTGTTACCCAACCCAAATTCATTGTCCACAAGTGCTCAATAGTCCATACATAACATACCTAAAGGTTTTTTTTTTCCAATATTCTAATATTGATAGCGTATTCTTAAGATACATCATCAATATAAGATCGTTGGAGATGCGACACTTGGGACCCCGCTGATTAACTGTTTGAAGAGACCATAGAATTTGGGTGAGCACAGTAGTCTCTTGGCTTGAATGGATCTGAGTTGCACACAGGTCAAATAAATGTGATACCACTGGACTGTGAAACAGAAGCAGTGCTCACTGGAGTGACACTGTTGGTATGAGTAGTTGATTTGTGGGTATCAGACCCCCACCCATCAGATATTGATAACCTTTCCTAAGGATAGGTCATGAATATTTAAAGTGGTTGTCCAGGAATTGTACATGTAAAATAAAAAAAAAAAAAAATGTTAAAAAGCATACTCACCTGTCCCCAGCCTACCATTGTCCACCATCAATATTTGTTCAGTGCTGCGTTACTGGAAGTTTGGAGCCTCATGTGACCAAAGACACCTATGACTGACCTCAGCATTTGCTGGAGAGGGACCTGTGATGTCACTCACATATATCACTGGTTCTTTACCGCTGAAGCCACTGATTAGTCTCATGATCACGTGAGGTTCAAGACTTGCTGCAAAGAGTCACCGAGACTGAACGGTCACTGAATATGCTTTTGATTTTAGTTTACACCTTCAATTCCTGGACAACTCTTTTAACTCCCAGAAAACGCCTTTAATATAGAATAAATTTGTTTAAATCCCCTAAATATTAAATAATACGGTATGTTAACTGAATTTTGTGCATATATTTTATTATAGGAATAATAATAATTTTTCAAGTGCTTGTTTTAGAAAGTTCTATTTAATTACATAGCTGTCTCCTCATTCTTGAGATGTCTTGATCCTATATGACGATGAAGATAATAATTATTTGTGCTGAATGTTTACATGTTTATTGTACTAGAATACCCACAAAGTGGAAGAATAATTATATTAAGTGTGATGTACAGTAATGTGTTGTTAGTAATGTAAACCAAAAACAAAAACAAAAATGATGGATCCTAATGTAATAAGTAAGAGGCACAAGCAACTTCACTTCCTAACATCCTACTGAGAAATCAGCATGCATTCCCTTTAACAAACAAAACAAAATTGATTGCATTAGTGGGGGTAAATCAGCATGTGTCTTGTTTTCTTAATAACATAACAACATTGTTTGCTGCTATATTGTTATTATGTTGTTCTAGGCCCTGACATTATGATTAGACATTCATATGTTGATCTCCAGTTCATGTTGGACTAGTGAGAAAAAGAATATTTATCTCTTGTTGAGGTCCCAGAAAATTACATTAGTAGAAACCCAGTTAATTGTCTAATTCCAGCTCGTGTATTGTTAGCAGTAAAAGGCACTGTGGGAGAGAGTACTTCATCTATAATAACTCTGCAAGCTTATTATCAAACAGGAAACTTCTTTGAAAGTTATTTCATACTATGGAGAACACTCCAAGTAATTGTATACCACAGTAACAATAGGACGTCACCACACGACGCACAATGGAATAGCGTACTAATCAGACCCAGCCTATTAAAACACAATTAATTCAATGACTTATGATTAATGTCTTCTCTGATTGCAGTTTCACCCTCTGTTTCTGGCTCACATTGTCATTGAGACTTTTTTCCTGATACAAATCCCCAAATCAAGTAACCGTTCTATCTGAGATCAGATCCTTGTGAGGACATGAAGAAGTGGTAGTATCTGTTTCTCTGGCACCAAACAAGAATTCTGGAACACGTGTCCTGGGCGACCATGTCAAAGAAAATTACTTTAAATACATGTAATAAAAGGTTAATAGCTGGAACAACTGAAAATTAGATGGAGCCCACAATGCTAAAATGGAGAGTCCAAGTCTTCCACATACATCAGCATACATAAAATCAGCTATGGCTGGACATCATAAATCATAAATGCTTCAGACTTTGCAGGAATCACTCACCACCTCCCTGAAGTGAGGCAATATACACTATTTAAGTCCCATAAATAAATTGCAAAATATAGTGCAGATTGTCTCTCAGGCGGCAAAAAAAGTAAGCATTTATTAGAGAATACTCACAAAACAAAAATACTTGTCAGATTGCATAATAACAACATACTCTGATACAAATATGGCTGACCCTGTGTTTTACCTCTTTCTGGTTTTCCCTTGTATAAGCCATAGAAGAAACTAGAAAGAGGCAAAACCCAGGAGATTCTGCTCCCCAACTTTCACTCACTCAGAAGCAGCAGTACCATATAGGACAGTACTGTATAGAGAAGTACTAAACAGTACTGATGGGAATAAAGCACTTGGGTGAAATAGTAAAATTTTTGTTAGTTGCAGCATCATGTCTTAGCTGGAATTTGCCCTTCCCCTTTCATAGCAGCAATTTCTCTCTCTGTTGGCTAAAGACTACCTACTAGAGCATGTAGAAAGCTTCTTGTACATCATGCACATTTTTGAGCTATTAAATACCTTTCTGTTGAATACAGTATATTGCTTTATGCAATATGTCTATACAGTGGGGGAAAAAAGTATTTTGTCAGTCAGCAATTGTGCAAGTTCTCCCACTTAAAAAGATGAGGCCGGCCTGTAATTGACATCATAGGTAGACCTCAAGTATGAGAGACAAAATGAGAAAACAAATCCAGAAAATCACATTGTCTGATTTTTAAAGAATTTATTTGCAAATTATGGTGGAAAATAAGTATTTGGTCAATAACAAAAGTTCATCTCAATACTTTGTTATATATCCCTTGTTGGCAATGACAGAGGTCAAACGTTTTCTGTAAGTCTTCACAAGTTTGCACACACTGTTGCTGGTATGTTGGCTCATTCCTCCATGCAGATCTCCTCTAGAGCACTGATGTTTTGGGGCTGTCGCTGGGCAACACGGACTTTCAACTCCCTCCAAAGGTTTTCTATGGGGTTGAGATCTGGAGACTGGCTAGGACACTCCAGGACCTTGAAATGCTTCTTATGAAACCACTCCTTCGTTGCCTTGGCAGTGTGTTTGGGATCATTGTCATGCTGAAAGACCCAGCCACGTTTCATCTTCAATGACCTTGCTGATGGAAGGAGGTTTGCACTCAAAATCTCACGATACATTGCCCCATTCATTCTTTCATGTACACGGATCAGTCATCCTGGTCCCTTTGCAGAGAAATAGCCCCAAAGCATGATGTTGCCACCCAGATGCTTCACAGTAGGTATGGTGTTCTTTGGATGCAACTCAGCATTCACTCTCCTCCAAACACGACGAGTTGTGTTTCTACCAAACAGTTCTATTTTGGTTTCATCTGACCATATGACATTCTCCCCAATACTCTTCTGGAACATCCAAATGCTCTCTAGCAAACTTCAGACGGGCCCGGATATGTACTGGCTTAAGCAGGGGGACACGTCTGGCACTGCAGGATCTGAGTCCCTGGCGGCATAGTGTGTTACTGACGGTAGCCTTTGTTACATTAGTCCTAGCTTTCTGCAGGTCATTCACTAGGTCCCCCATGTGGTTCTGGGATTTTTGCTCACCGTTCTTGCGATCATTTTGACCCCACGGGGTGAGATCTTGCGTGGAGCCCCTGATCGAGGGAGATTGTCAGTGGTCTTGTATGTCTTCCATTTTCTAATTATTGCTCCCACAGTTGATTTCTTCACACCAAGCTGCTTGCCTATTGCAGATTCAGTCTTCCCAGCCTGCTGCAGGTCTACAATTTTGTTTCTGGTGTCCTTCCACAGCTTTTTGGTCTTCACCATAGTGGAGTTTGGAGTGTGACTGTTTGAGGTTGTGGACAGGTGTCTTTTATACTGATAACAATGTCAAACAGGAGCCATTACTACAGGTAATGAGTGGAGGACAGAGGAGCCTCTTAAAAAAGAAGTTACAGGTCTGTGAGAGCCAGACATCTTGCTTGTTTGTAGGTGACCAAATACTTATTTTCCACCATAATTTGCAAATAAATTCTTTAAAAAAATCAGACAATGTGATTTTCGGGATTTGTTTTCTCATTTTGTCTCTCATAGTTGAGGTCTACCTATGATGACAATTACAGGCCGGCCTCATCTTTTTAAGGGGGAGAACTTGCACAAATGATGGCTGACTAAATACTTTTTTCCCCACTGTTAGCCAAAAATGCAAAACAAAAATTTAGCTGTGTTTAGCTAATGGGAGCAATGAAATAAGACGGTAGATTTGTAGTTACTATATGAGTACTATAAAGGAGCTTGTCAGTCACTATAGAAAGGGATGGGGCATGCTTCGTCATGAATACACTGAATGATTTCTTCACTCATTATAATAAAAAAGCACTAAAATATTTGTGCCACAGTATTTTGACTTTGACTAACAGGAATATGGACCTGTACTTGTAATACACTGCCCTGACATCAATTTTAAGCACTATAATATTCTGATAATTTGCATGGTTTAAGAACAATTTAACTTTTTGACATATAATATGAGAAGGTATTGTAATGCAAAACTTACTAAGGAGCGGACATGTGCTGCTCCTTTCCTGCAGTAGTCACCATCTCCAATAATACTGTATTTGAAGATGTGATTTCATTTAACGATAAGGTAAAATTAAGAAAATAAGTATTAAAATGCAGTTTAATTATATCATAACTTGCGCATCACATTTTATGGAGAAAAGTTACTTGGATTTTGCCAAAAATCATCTGACAGAATCAATTTTCACGCTTTACTCTTGTTAGAAACTTTGTTGCTGTGGAAACAGTTACCGAAGCCATAAAAGCAGCACTCTCTCGCTGACACAAAATATTATTCAATTTGGATAACATTCAAACATGCATTTCTTTACAAAAAATATATATCTTGAATTTGAAATTTAAATGTCAATAAGCTTCAGGCAATGTGGAAAAGAAAATATGTGTCAAAATTTTAAATATGGGAAACTGTTACTCATACGAATGAAAATGTGAAGACTGAAATGGAAAAGTTTCAAGCAAAACTAGAAGTAATTTAAATAATATGGTTAATGGCTTCTTGTGGGACTGTTAAAGGGTTATAGGCAAGAAATGGACGAAATGGCCATTTTTGAGCGGATCAATAGTAAAGTTAACCAGTTCATTATATATCAGCTTTATGTTTTCCATGTTGAGCAGGTTATTTCCATCCTTATAACCCTTGGACACATTCATTAGGCATTATATAGAAATTTTAGCAAACTAGTTGCTCACTCAACATGTTATTACTGAAAATGTATAATGTGAAAAGATACACCTTCCTATCTATGTGCTGAACATGACTGTATCAAATTTACTTAGAGCACAGAAGACATATATAAGGGCACATACTGAATAATCATCAGCCATTTTTAGACTCATTTTATTACGTCTAAGGCACTGTGAACAGAACTGTTCAGAGCAGGCATATGCAACCTATGACTTGAATAATTTAAGGTGGCCCTATTGGGGCAATACTGCAGTCATGTCTGAAGTCACTATGTGATATAAGGAACCACTATAATAGGTATAATAGGCAATTCATCCCAAACTGTGCAGTATAAATATGTAATAGTTTATATAAATCTTTGCTTGCGTATATTTAATACATTTCCTATCAATATTCTCAGCAATATTTCAGATAAGTAAAATTCTGTGGAATATTTTTATTATTAATGCATAACTGTCATCATAGACCTCTATTAAAGGGAACCTGACAAGTTGAGCATGCCTTCTGATCTGAAGACAGCATGTTATAGAGCAGGAGGAGAACAGCAGACGGATATTATATATCTATATATATTATAACAAATAATTTTCATTTCAACTTTCATTTAAATGTCTGTTCTTTCTATGCTTAGAAGTCAATCCTCAAGAATATTTATGGAAACAAATCTCATGAGGTTCATCCATCTCTAATCATGAATAAAAGTGGACTCTTTTCTTAAGAGTGGACAGAATTTTTAAGGTGAAATATTCCCTTTAACCCCTTCCCGACATCTGCCGTAACAGTTCTGCGGATGTCGGGTATTTAAATATGGTGGCCACTCAGGAGCTAAGAAGCCTCCATAGCCAGAGACCCGGCGCTAATGCCTCTATCAGTGCCAGCACTGATCGTGGGCATTAAGGTCACTGGCGCCTCGGTCAAAGCTGACTGGCACCATTTTCCCATTTTTCATGGGCGCCACCATTTCGGGTAGGATTGCCAGCACCCAGAACAAGATCCAGAGTCGGCGATCCATTGCCATAAAAGTTGGGAGCCTATTGAAGACTCCCAGGCTTGTCTGGCTATGATTGGTATGACAAGCTGCTCTATGCAGCCTTTCATACAAATGCCAATGTTTTGCAATGTATTGTAATGTATTGCATTAGTGATCAGACCCCCTGTGGTTCAAGACCACTAGGGGATCTAATAAATGCAATATAAAAAAATTATATATAAAAAAATTAAAAGAAGTAAAAGTTCAAATCACCCCCCTTTCCCTAGAATACATACTGTACATAAACATTAGGTATCCCTTTGTCCGAAAGAACCTGGTCTACAAGCTTATAAAAATATTTTTCACATACGGTGAACTCTGTAGCGGGGGAAAAAAAATCAAAAGTACCGAACCACCATTTTTTCACTGTTTCACCTCTGATAAAAATTTGAAGGAAAAGTGAATAAATGGAATAACTAAAAAGTACATGTGGCCACACAAAAAAAGACACCCTATGCATCCCCGTACATGGAAATATGAAAAAAAGTTATGGGTGGTGACTTTAAGAAAATGTATTTTTTTTGCAAAGTTGGGATTTTTTTAATGGGTTCAAATGTAAATAAAACTATATAAATATCCCCGGAATCATACCAAAACATAGAATACAGATGACATGTCATTTTGACTGCACAGTGAATGCTGTAAAAACAAAGCCTGTAAAAAAGCCGCACAAATGCACTTTTTCTCCAATTCCACCCAATTCTGAATTTTTTTACAGCTTCCCAGTATATTATAGAGAATAATAAATGGTAGTATTATGAAGAATAATTTGTCCCGCAAACCTTAAACCCTTATATGGATCTGTGAACAGAAAAATAAAAAAGTTATGGGGTTTGGAAGGCGGGAGTCAAAAACAAAAATTGAAAATCGAAAAATGCCTCTAGTGGGAAGGGTTACAGAAGCACTCTAAATTTTTTTTGGACCTACTGTTTCTATATTGGTGGTTCAGTGGTGTGCTGTGGAAAAACTTTCAATTTTTAATACAGATATCGGATCCAATAACAAAATCACAATCACTGGGTGGTCACATATACATAAATATAACATATGTAGCTCCTGAGAGTATTGTAAAATCATATGTGTTTTCAAGGCTGGTGCTCTCTTGCTCTATGTATGTCAAAAAATGTTAAGCTAAGGAAAATGTATGGAAGAACATACACATGTGGACAAAATTGTTGGTACCCCTCGTTTAATGAAAGAACAACCCACAATGGTCACAAAAATAACTTGAATCTGACAAAAGTAATAATATATAAAAATTCTATGAAAATGAACAAATGAAAGTCAGACATTGCTTTTCAACCATGCTTCAACAGAATTTTTAAAAAAAGAAAACTCATGAAACCGGCCTGGACAGAAATGATGGTACCCTTAACTTAATATTTTGTTGCACAACCTTTTGAGGCAATCACTGCAATCAAACGATTCCTGTAACTGTCAATGAGACTTCTGCACCTCTCATCAGGTATTTTGGCCACTCCTCATGAGTAAACTGCTCCAGTTGTCTCGGGTTTGAAGGGTGCCTTTTCCAGACGGCATGTTTCAGCTCCTTCCAAAGATGCTCAATAGGATTTATGTCAGGACTCGTAGAAGGCCACTTCAGAATAGTCCAATGTTTTCCTCTTAGCCATTCTTGGGTGTTTTTAGCTGTGTGTTTTGGGTCATTAACCTGTTGCAAGACCCATGACCTGCGACTGAGACCAAGCTTTCTGACACTGGGCAGCACATTTCTCTCTAGAATCCCTTGATAGTCTTGAGATTTCATTGTACCCTGCACAGATTCAAGACACCCTGTGCCAGATGCAGCAAAGGAGCCCCAGAACATAACAGAGCCTCCTCCATGTTTCACAGTAGAGACAGTGTTCTTTTCAAGATATGCTTCATTTTTCCGTCTGTGAACATAGAGCTGATGTTCTTTGCCAAAAATTTAGATTTTTGTCTAATCTGTCCATAGGACATTCTCCCAGAAGCTTTGTGGTTTGTCAACATGTAGTTTGGCGAATTACTTTTGTCAGATTCAAGTTATTTCTGTGAACATTGTGGGTTTTTCTTTCATTAAACAAGGGGTACCAACAATTTTGTCCACGTGTGTATCTGTATTATGCCATTGTGAATTGTGTGAGGGACGCCCTAAAATATAACCACAATGGCATTTTTACATGACTAGTGTAAACACACACTGTAACCTCTTGACTATGACTATAAACTGGGTCTGACTTATCACATGAGCAGCCAGTAATAAAAACATAAATTCTCTTTATAACATCATAAAATGATTGGTGCAAAAATTGCTGACAAAAGTATTCATATGACAATTTCTCTGCACACCCATGCCAGTGGTTTACCATACTAATATGCAGTCCTGCATTTAACGGCTACAGTAAAATCCTAACACTACTGCAGCACTGGGATCCATAAATTATCACTTACAGATTTTACTTGTACTTATTAAGAAAGTAAATCCATGAAGTGTTTCCCCGAAAACAATTTTTCTAGGATCTGCTTGCATCTGTGTTCTCAAGGGCATTACAAGTGCTTGGGACAAAGAGCCAGAAGAATATAATCGTACATTATCTTGCCACATGCATAGATACAGAAATTCTCTCAATTAGGTTACTGATACTAGCGGAACAGTTGTAGGAACACTAATTTGTCAACCTAAGCTGATCTTTGCTGCAACACCTGTGCACAAATGCAGGGGGTTGTAAAAAAAAAAAAAAAAAAAAAAGTCCAAACTTATTGCAGTCGTTACTTTTCCGAAAAGTCAAATTTTTGCAATGTTCATATATAGCAGAATAACAGCAATCTATCAGCTACCAGCTGCCTCCATTAGGAATTCTAATATATGGATGTGTTGCCTAGTTTAACAGATGGGACATCACCTTGACTAGAAACTGTATTTTTTAAAGCTAAAGCAGACCATGTGGATTGCAGGTATTTTACTACTGTATAATGTACTCCATCGTTTCCTTGCCTATTTAACCCCCTTACAGTCACATTAAAATGGCAATAATCTTCCCAAAATGTCACTTTTTTGTTACAGATTTTGAATTTATGGCTCAAATAAATATTACTGGTCACTAAAGGTAAGCTTACTGTCCACCAAAATCCCCAAGTCTTTTTCAGTGGCAGTTTTACCCAGTATTTTACTATTAAGTATATAATTTACATTTTATTTCTACGAAATGCATAACTTTACATTTGTCTACATTAAACTTCATTTGCCAAGTCTCCACCCATTCTTCCAGCTTCCTTAGATCCCACTGTAATATTCTACTATCCTCCTCATTTTTGATTACCTTACAGAGTTTAGTATCATCTGCAAATATGGACACCCTGCTCTGTAAACCCTCTACCAGGTCATTAATAAAGATATGAAACAGGAGAGGACCCAATACTGAAAAATAAGAAGGCTCTGCACTTCCTCCTGGGTTAACATTACCCCTAATCATGTTGCTGGCCATTGGCTTTTCTTGCGTAAACACCGTAGAGAAGAGTGCTTTTTATAATTCTGCCTTTTCCTCATCCTCCTCCACCATTACACCCAGATTTTTTTTTGAGAGGGCCCACATTGTCAGTTTTTTTCCCCTTATTAATTATGTAATTGAAGACTAATTTTGGACTATTTTTACTTTCTTTGGCAATTTTTCTCTCAGTCTCGATCTTCACCTCCTTTATTTGTCTTTTACACAATTTATTTTTCTCCTTATAGTTTTTTAATGCTGTGTCACTACTTTCTTGTCTTAGTACTTTAAATGCTTCCTTTTTATCCCTGATTGCACTCCTTACGTTTTAGTTAGTCATATTGGTTTTCTATGATTTCTGGCCCATTAATTCCCACAAGGTATATGTTTTTTAGTGGTCCAATATAGAATGCTTTTGAAAATTAACATTCTGGGGAATGTGTAACCCTCTCCTCCTGTGTAACCCCCCTTCTCCTGTGCTCAAATGCTGTGGTCAGAATTGACTGTTGCATCTGAGGCATTAAACTGCCAGCAATGGAGTCTGCTGGTGAGTGTCGGCTGTATAATGCAGATGGTACCCTCCATGTATACATGTATGTCAAATGTTATGAAGGAGTTAAACATCCATGATTGTCTTCTACCTTACCCTTTTAGATATTACTTTTATATTAAGTTTAAATAACTAACATGCATTAACCTGCTCTGAATTGTATTAAATACAATAGGTCTGTCATCAAGAATATGGAGGAAGCTAAAGTTATAATTAAATACACACTAAAGTGATAACTTTTATATTACAAAGTTGTTGTTTTTTAATAAAAATGTATTTAATATTTGCGTATACAATATGAAACATTTGTCTTAATTATAACAAACAGTTCAAATGCAATTAATCATATTATTTAGTTGTATTATATATAGTACTTTTCAAATAGTACTTTATTATTGGTGTAAATACAAAGAGAATATGGTATGAGCTTGTATTATCACATTTATATTCTAAGTGAGTGCAACATAGATGGACAAATTTATTAAGACTAGCGCGTCATATAAATGGTCCAACTGGTACAGAGACCAAGAGATGTATGAAGAGGCTGCACCCAGAGTGACAGTGTATTACATAGTCCTGCAGTTATGTTATATGAAAAAAGGTTACATAATAACACATGTGTTAATTTACAGCAGGGGCTATACAGAGGGAACAACCCTTTTAAGGCTGGGTACACACACATAATATGTTGTGCTTTTTGGAGCGGCAAAAAAAGTGCCTAGATGTGGCCAGACCTGTTCACTCGATCAGGCTGAGGAACATATCTTAGAAGTATCTTTCCATTAAATAATTGTCTTGATAATCAGAGGAAGACACATGTCACACAAGCTTTCGGGCTCATTTTTTTGGAGGGTTAATGGTGCCGTTGTGAACTTCACCGCACACCCTCAGCTTATACCATGTGTGAACGAGACCTCAGCATTGAGGGAAGAGCTACATACCTGAGCATTACCACTTCTCTTGTCCTGTATGCTTGGGTGTTATTCTCACTATCTGCCCTTATTCAGTATATATAGACAGCGCAATGTACCATTCTCTTGTTCTGTATTCTGGGTGTAGTCATTGGTATCTGCTTTTATTCTATCTATAGGTAAACTACACAGTGGCACTTCTCTTGTCCTGTATGCGGGGTGGAATCCTCAGCATCTGTATTTATTCTGTTGCTCAGTACCATCCAAAACATTTGCTGGTTATAATTCTCAGTATCTTATCCTTATTCTGTATATATGGACATGCACAGTACCACTTCTATTTCCATTGCCAGTATAGACACTGCACAGTACTAATTCTCTTGTCCTGTGTCCTGGGACTAATCCTCAGCATCTATTCTTATCATATATACAGTATATGGACAGTGCACAGTACTAGTTACCTTGTCCTGTATGCTGGGACTAATTCTCAGTATCTGCTCTTATTCTGTATATATGGACACTGCACAGTACTACCTCTCTTGCCCTCTATACTGGGTGTAATTCTCTGTACCTGGTCTTTTTTTTCCAAATTGTCTTGAAACCAAATCAACACAATGAGCCTGATTTACTATTGGATGAAACTAGACACTGGCGTAAACATGGCACAATGTGGCATATCTTTGCGCATGTAGGTTGGGCTAGAATTTTCTGACATGCTCAACGTGTGGCTATGGAATTTCATAAAAAGGGGGCATGGCTTAAATGTGCCATGATGCAACAAAATAGTTTCAAAAAATTCTGGCACAAAGTAAGCCAACTAAAAGGTGATAGAAATACAGCCTAGTTAGTCTAAAGATATGCCAGATTTATCATACAGCATCAGTCGCTGTGATAAATCTGGTGTATTTTCTGACTGCCTGTCTAAATGTCTAACTAATAGTAAATTTGGGCCAATATCACAATCTGGTAAAAGAAGCCTTAAAAGACTGCAATTCACCCTCCCCACCATCTGATCACACATAGAAACAAATAGAATGGCTTCTATATCACTTTATGATAACTTGTCACAAAACCATGTTGTATAGGGAAAAGCAGTTTCTCTTGTAATATACTTATCACAAGAGTTTAGGTAGGGGAGTACACATCAGGATATATGGATGGTGTGTAGTCATTTCTCTTGTCCTATATGCTGCATGTAATTCTCAGTATCTGCTTTTATTTTGTACATATGAATGGATCATGATACCACTTATCTTGTCCTGTTTGCTGGGAGTACAGATTCAGCAGTGTTAACTATCACTTTGGGTATGTTGCATGACAGAAATCCACCGTAAATCAGCTGGAGCTGCCTATCAGTTCAGAAGAATTGCAGGGCAGCACCTGTCTCCTCCTCCGCCACTTGCGACCCCTCCTGTTCCCTCTGCTAAAATTAAAAAAAAACACTGGTGGCAGGTTATCCCTGTGCTATGACACAGTGACATCACCATATAGGGTTTAATAAAACATTGATGGCACAATTTAAAAATAAAATAATTAAAAAAAAAATAGTGAAGTCCCACCTCAGCCCCTCTATAATTCAGCCATTTTCAGGGTATCAAATTTATCCCTGTAATCCATGATACCTTAGTACAGGGATATAGCAAGTATTATTGGTACCAGAGGTGCTGCTATATATGTTACATATTTAGTCAAACATCCAAATGTGTAAATCATAGTAGTGTCACTGCAGGTAACAGCAGTGGCTTCTCTGTTACAATTTTTTTTTACACTGTGCCACATATGTTTTATATATCCCTGTACTGTTACATCACTGTGTGACAGTACAGGGATAAATAGTATAGCTGTAGTTATTAGCAGCAGTGGTCCCAATTAGAGATGGGAGAACCTCTCAAGATTAGTTTTGTATTCAGGTTCGGTGGCTTGGGACCCTAGTACATTTTGGGACTAACTACAGTAGTTTCGTATGAACCACACTTTAAATAGGCTTAATAGAATAGAATACTGTTAGGTACCTATCTATCCAATTTATAGCTCTCTAAGGCAAACACAGCCGAAGGTATGTCATAGTGAAAAGTGACATTATTATACTCTGGGGTCTCTTCAGACACCAGGGTATAATAATGGAGGCCCAGGGGAGATGTAAAAATTAAAAAAAAATTAATACTCACCTTTCGTTACTTTTCCTGGGCCTCCCCGAGGCGCTTTTCTGTGATGTCATCAGTCCGGGGGTCACGACTGAGGCCTGTTATTGGGCCAACAGTGGTCACATGGGCATGCCGAATGCCATGATGCTATGACCAGTCTCAATAGCTTTGTAGTGAATCTCTCATAGACTACAATACAGTTATATTGCAGCCTATGGGACCTGCAATACGGTTCAAGCCCCGTAGGGGGGGCTAATAAAAAAGTTTTTAAAAATCAAAAATCAATAAAAAGCTAAAAATTCAAAACACCCCCCTTTCCCTAGATTTGAAATAAACATAAATAAACAAAAACAAACATAAACAAATTATACATCCCCGTGTCCAAAAATGCCCAGTCTACATATAAAAATATTTTTCTGATCCGGCAAATGGCCATAGCGGGATAAATAAAATAAAATAAAATAATAAAAAAATAAATAAAAAGCGCCAAATTGCCATTTTTTCACTATTTTGCTTACCATAAAAATTAGAATGAAAAGTGATCAAAACATCCAACATTCCCAAAAATGGTATTACTAAAAAGTACATCTGCAAAAAAAGATACCTTATGCATCCCCATACACAGAAATATAAAAAATTTACAGGTGTCAAAATATGGCAATTCTAAGAAAAAAAAAATTTTTTGCAAAGTTTTGGATTTTTTTAGGCTGAGGCCCCATGTAACGGAAAAGCAGCTTGTTTTATTGCAGATTTTGTTGCGGTTTTTTGAGCCAAAGCCAAGAATGTCTACAAAAGGAATGGGAAATATACAGGAAGTTCTTATACTTCTACCTTCTGCTCATTCCACTCCTGGCTTTAGCTCAAAAAACCGCAACAAAATCTGCAACAAAAAAAGCTACTTTTCCGCCACATGGGGCTTTAGCCTTAAGGGGATAAATTGTAAAACAAACTATATAAATTTGGTATCCCTGGAATCGTACATGTCATTTTGGCTGCAGTGAACGCTGTAAAAACAAAGCCTGTAAGAAAGTTACACAAATGCAGTTTTTCTCCAATTCCACCCCATTCTAAATTTGTTTCCAGCTTCCCAGTACATTATATGGAATATTAAAAAGGTTTTCTGGGCAAAAAAAACTTTTTTTAAAAAAGGTCTGTTACTGCTATTAATGGGTCTGCACATCTGCCTGCGTTTGCGCAATAGACCCGGAGTGCACTCCGTCTCTATTGTGCAGGCACCGACCCCCTGAAGGAAGTGACGTTTTGTGCCCAGAAGAAGAAGACATGAAGACAGGTAAATATGAAGGAGTTGGGGGGTAGTATTGGTGACGCTCCATTTCCGGGACCGGGGAAACGGAACTTCACTGGAAAATCAGAAAATCTGTCTGGGGCGGTCACATGACCGCCCCACGATGTGGGAAAATATAAATTTTTTTTTTAAAGTAAGTGTTAGAAGTTAGGGAGGAGGGTGTTTAGTTTAGGGTTAAATTTTAATTTTATCACGGATAACCCCTTTACCACTTCAGTACCGGGCCAATTTGTGGTTCAGAACCAGACTCATTTTTGGGTTTTTTGTATGTGCGGTTTTGAGGGCTATAACATTTTTATCATTTGGGTTATTCAATTAATTTTTGCGTCTTTTTTCAGTGACACATAGGGCTTTATTTTTATGTTGTTTTTATTTTTGCATGTGTTTTAATTTTTTTTTATATCCAGGAAAATATAAACAAAAGAGGTGGAAAAAAGTGCTACTAAAAACTTTTTAAGATAGTTTTTCATCTCTGTTATGGTAATTTTTATTTTGTATGGTATCATCGTGGTTGGGGCTAGAACATTTAATAAGGGAGTTTTATTGGTATATTATTTTATATATTTTTTAAAATTGTTTTATTTACTTTTTTTTTACGTTTCTATTAATTTTTTTTGTTTTGTTTTTTTTACATTGTGTCCCCATAAGGTCATAATAGACCTTTGGGGACATCTGATCACTTTTTTTTTGGGGGGGAGGCTGATTTCCCCTGTAACTGGAGCTGGTTCATTTAGCCCCAGTTGCAGAAGGAGTACAGCCTCCTGCATGTTACTATAGAGCTGATCCGGGTCCTGTAGGACCCAACACCTCTAACAGACTCTGATCCAGGCAGATCACGTAACCGCCGGGTCAGAGGGGAGCCCCATCATGGCGGCGCCCATATCTGTGTATATAGTGCTCATTGAGTGCTGTGTACACAGCAAACAGGGAAGGCAGGGATGGTTTATTACCATACCTGCCTTTTCTAGGGGAGCTCCGGCTGTAGTTACAGCTGGCTCCCCGTTTCAGCAGCTACACGATTTCATGCGGCTGCTGAAAACTGTAAGGATGGACCGGTACGTCCTTGCAGAACAAGGACCACTTCCGGACCACCCATAGAGTATTTACGTCCGGAAGTGTTTAAATATAACCATTACAAAGTACAATTTGTCCCGCAAACATTAAGCCCTCATATGTCTCTGTGAACGAAAAAATATCTAAGTTATGCTGTTTGGAAGGCAGGGAGTCAAAAATGAAAATTGAAAAATGTTTGCATCGGGATGGGGTTAAAGGAAGTGCTGCTCATGGCCAGAAAAGTGTCTACGAACACCTTTGTGGACTTGCAGTAACAAAATTGCCTGCCCTTGCAACGTCTCATCTGAAACTGGAATTTTAAGTTGCACATGCTGGAGGGTCTGTGCTAGCAGAAAAAGGTGGTGAATGATTGTTGCATGCAACAGACCACAGGTACAATGTGTTATTTTGAAATCTGCCATTGGAGGCTTATGAGGGAAGTGTGCTACTTCCTGAGGCCGTTTGAGTAGGCCATCGCATGTCTTAGTAGGGTCAACTGCAACATATGAGATGTCATCCCTTTCATATCTTACAGAAAAAATACACTCATACAACAAGGAACAGAATAAGAGCAATGGCTTCCACACTGCCCTGTGGCTGTTGTGGATCTGTACAAACAATCTGGCATGCAAGTGGAATTGGAGGAGGATGAGGAGATTGTTCTGGGTCATGGTGGTCCTGAACTTGAGGAGGAACAGGAGGAAGAGGAGGATTTTTAACAGAAATGCAGAATTGAAATGGGAATATTAATATTTTGTAGCCACGGGACAAGGCAATTGCCAGTTCATTATTGCATTCAGGATTGGGGTTCAGCATCAAATCCAACCAAGGGTAAACACTTGCATGGTGTTTATATGTTTTCTCTCTGTTTTTGTGGGTTTTTTCAGGTACTCTGACTGCTTTTATTATTTGTATTTATTTTCCACCTCTAAACCTTATACAGTATATACCTATATATTGATGTGTATGACTGACTTCTTTTTCTGTGGGACAAAGTGGAATATAGTGATTCACTCCTTGTCCCTACCTCAATGTACTGATTTACATAAGAAATACACATTTACATATTTATGCACAATGACCAGGTGTGTATTCATAGGGAAATTCCCCAAGGACTGCCCATAGGCATGTGCCTACTGTGCCTATAGGTAAATACAGCCCTGCCTTATTTTAATGACATAAATTAATGTCACAAATTCCTATCAGACATTTTCTAGCACTACTGTGCATAAAATTACATCCTTACTGTACATATTTGAGGAAATGTTACTAAAATACCATATATTTCACTTTGATTGAAAAATACAGTATTTCATAGGGAGAATTTAGACAGTACATGAGGATTATGTAATAGTTTGCAGTACATTATGATGATGATGATGATTATTATTATTATTATTATTATTATCATCAGTATTATTATTGTTATCATTATTTTAAATTATTATTATTATTATTATTACATTTCTACAAGAGATGGATGGATGGATAGATAGATAGATAGATAGATAGATAGATAGATAGATAGATTTTTATAACATTTGGCTTTTTGCAGTATTTCCTGTTTAATTATAAGCACTTACAATGCTTTCCTCAGATTTGCTCCTGTCTACATACAACTACATACTAAAAAATGCAAGAAAAACTTAATTTTGCACAAATAATTAAACATAACACCTCCAAAACTTCTCATTTTATTTTTCTACATAATTAGGCCAAGAATTACACAAAAGTTAGTAGTTTGTGGCCAAAGCCTCACTTGCACTTCCCAGGAGTTTGTTCCCAAGACAGATTGTCTCACCTTAAAATAGAAGTCTCTCTTCAGTAATTGCGCCTCCATATGTGGTGACTTACCAAGTGATTGCCTTTTGCTCAAGCCCCTTATGGGGATGTCATTCATTTAAGAGCCAGCATTACTGTACTCTATGAAAAAGCAGTTAAATGAATTTGTAGTTAAAAGAAAGTGCAAATGTAACTCCTGCTGATTTCTGGAAGATTGAATGTATTAACTTACCCCTTTTTATGTACTTTATAATATGCAGAATGCAAATTATGTCGTTTACATGAAACTGTAGAAACATTTAGGAAATCTGGAGATTAAAAATGCTTCATAAACAATGTGATTATTTAGATAATATCAATTATTGGCTGCAAAAACAACACATAAAAGTAAAAAAAAAAAAACATACAATTGTGGAAAGAATAATGAACTATTTGTTTCTGGTACAATTACTTTTAATTGTCAGACTTCCTAAAACATTTAGCTACTAGAATACTAGAATATTTCAGGATACCTACTCATACTAGTTAAAAAAGCAGTGTATAAAGTAGAATTTAACACCTTCCAGCCATTTTCTAGGTTTGCACTTTTCACTTTCTGCCTTCAAAAAAACATAACTTTTTTAGTTTTACATTGTTTTTTGCAGGACATGTTGTACTTCATAATGGTATCATTTAATTTTATGTAGTGTACTGGGAAGCTGAAAAAAATGATCATATTACCCCTCAGCTAACCCACTGCAAACTCGAAGCATGTGGGCTTAGCCTTACCTAGTTTTTATTATGTTTGAATACCTTTGAAGAAAGAAAAGACTTTAAGGCTAAAGCCCCACGTGGCGTAAATGCCGCGATTCACCCGGTGTTTTACAGTCAGAGCAAAGTGGATGGGATTCTAGTGAATCTCATGCCCACTTTGCGGAAAAAAACGCGCTGCGGACACGCGGCGATTTTCAAAACTTTCACGGTTTTGGAAATTGCAGCTTGTCAATTATACCTATGGAAATGCCGACGATTTCTCCATAGGTATAATTGAAACAGAAAGTCCGCAGAGGAAAACTTTCTGTCTAAAGTGCTGCAGAAAGAACCGCGATGCGATCCCGCCATGGTTTCTCCCGCAGTGCTTTTTTTTTTGCTGCGGGACGCCATGTGGGGCCTTAGCCTAAAAATAATTCTTTGTGATTCCATATATTGTAACACCCATAACTTCATATATATATCCATGTACTGAACAGCTCAAGGGTGGTTTTTTTGGGGTACAAGGTTTTCTTTTATTTATACTATTTATTCAGATTTTTGGGGGAGGCAAAACAACGAAAAAAAATAGTGAGTCATTTAGATTTTTTTTTTTGTTTCACCATATGGAATAAATGCATTATTTTGATATTTTAATATTCCAGGACATTTGAGATATGGGGATGCCTAATGTGTTTATCTGGCACAGGAGCCATTCAGAGCACCAGAACAAATGTGAAAATGGACGGAACGCCACAGATGCACCTTACATCTTCAATTGCAGGCACTGCCACTGGGTCTGATGTGCCTAAGAGCAGTGCCTACAGATGTGCCTACAGCTTTGGTACCCACTTTGCTCATAAACTGGCAACATGTTTAAATACCCATCAGATGTGAGAGAAAGGTTATAACTGATGCTTTGAGATCCTGTTCATGTGTATGGAAGCAGAGCTGTAGTTCTCTGCCCCATTGTCATCCGCATTAGATTAATGTCTGCTGAAGCAACCAATTTTGGAAGGCATAGTGTCAGGGGAAAGAATAGTCGGCCATGTTAGATTTTAACATTCTTAATCCTTTTGTTCTTGGGGGAAGTCTCATGGCAGGTTACTCCTATCTCCTCCTTGAGAACACATGCACACTTGGCCCACATGTGTATGTGCATGAGGGGATCAGCTGATGGCCGTACAAGCATTCTAAAGTGAATTGCCAGCTTTAGTTGCACATTTCCCTGCTATACAACTGATGTTGTGGGGGAGAATCATAAGAGATAAAATTTGTCAGATCATAGTTTAATAATATTGACTTCAGAGATAAATATAGAAAGGACAGTGCAGAGACCAAATATGTCAAAAAAAGAAAAATGGTCAGTGAAACACCAGGAATTCCGAGATGTCCAAGAATAATCCCAATTCAGTCTAGTAGTTTCAACGAATGTACAAATCTCAACAATTAAATTGAATGCATTCTTTTCCTCAAGCGAAAACCAATGATAATATTTCATATTGCATTTAATATGAGTAATATACTCACAACATAGATTCAAAAGAAAATATAAAAGATTCATGAGCACTAAATCTATTTTGCAAACAGCATTAGTATATTCTCCCAATAAATTGTAGCAAGCATTTTTATACGCCAAAAAACTCTTCTACCAAATTGGCCTTTGCAATGCAGGTGGCTTTGATTGACAGCTAAATTGATTAATCACTATGCAATTCTATTATTTTCTAAATCCTTTCACCTTTTATTCCCAGAGCTTACACCTGAGATCAGTAGAGCAGAAACCTATATTAGCGAGAAAGGTCTGAAAAGCTCTTTATGAAGAAAAAAAAATGTTTGTGACTCAAAAAGAATGTTAAATAATATGCATAAAGTGCAATTAAATTGTCATGACTTACAGTGACAGAAAATCACTTTAGAACCTGCTAACCTTAATATGGTATTTTCAATTATGTGCCTCAAATGTTTCTTATTGTTTGAATTACCTACAAGTAGTTATATGGAGAGAACATTTTCATATTATCATAAACAACTGCAAACTAAGATATTAGTATTTATGGTATTGTAATAGAATAAAGTCTCTTCGAGTTGGAATTTTATGACTTCAAATTTCTTCTGCCAAATCATTTTGCCAATGGAATCCAGAATAATGTACATAGCATCTAAATAGTGTACCATAGCATACAGAATTCATGTGATACGGAGTCATTGGCATTCTATGTGGTGCCAGTTGGTGCTACCGCAAAGCGCTATATTACAGATGTTTCCAGGGTTCCACCAGATTGGCAGAGGATCCTTCCATGGGCACTTAATAAAATAAAGCCCCCAAAAGTCTACTCTGCATGACTTGCTTCATAAATATTTTTTCCAGCAGTGTACGTGGGGCCTTAGCCAAAAGAGGTTTTCCTGCTCCAAATAAACTTTGTATACGATTGACCTACCTACCACATAGGACATCAGTATCTGATCTATGGGGTCCGACACCTGGATCCTGCAAAGATCAGTTGTTCCAGCAGCCTCCCAGTCCCATTCATTGCATAGGAGCAGAATGCACATGCTCTCTGTCCACTACAGAAGCCTCTGGCACCTGGAGGCTGCCATAACAGCTGATATGTTGGGTCCAAGATATTGATGACCTATCCTGTAGATAGGTTATCAGGATAAAAAATCCACTTGGGCCTGGAAAACCCTTTTACACAAATGGCCTGAAAAGGCCAATTAGGCTTCTGACACCTCTCATGCAGGCAGCATTTGCAGTGTATGGGTACTTTATTTCTAATTGTACTAGGGATGGCCACTAAAACCTGTATATTATCACATTAATATTTTTAATACCCTACACATTTCTGCTATGTGTATATTTCATTACAGTACCATCAGGGTATATGTATTATAGCCAGGGCATTTATTTGGCCCATATTCAAATTGGTGATATGATGGCATGATGGTGAGATCACCATGACATGGGTTTGGGTGTGTCTTCCACAATGAAGTTATAGTGCCATTATAGTGCCATTGCTTTAGATGGGAATGATTTGAAATTGAATTGAAAACCCTCAGCATGGAAAAAAGAAGCAGCATAAACTAAAACCGCATTGGGGGGCTGCATGCACATAAGTCCCATTGAATGACTCTGTTTCTAGGTCTTCTATGGGTTCCAAAACCAAAATAGTCTTAAGGATTTTCTGATGTGTAACCTGCCCATGTGAACATTAGACAAAGGGTAAATTTTTTAAACTTCAGCTTTTAGCATATTTTAAGAGGAAAAACTCCATGCATTGGAGGGGAATTTATTAAAACTGGCGATTCTTATGCCAGTCTTAATTCATTTCCCACCAAAGTACAAATCGCTAGAGTCAATACGAGGCTACATACAGCCTCTTAGTAATTCTAGCGCATGTAGATGCATGGTCGTAGATCTATACCAGCCAGGGCGCAGAGACAGAGATACCATACAAGTTTACAACAAAATTCTAGCAGAAACACAATAGTAAATGAGGGCAAGTGTCTCACCTCTAAGCTGCTGCAGGAGAAACGTGTGTTTCATGGAGCACATCCAAATGAAGGGGACAAGCGAACTACATAAAATATACTCTTTTTGAGTCAGATTGAGAGCCTTTCTTTGTAGAGAGCAGCACTTTGATTTGGCCCCAATAAGAGTGGGTCTGTATGATGTTCATATTTGAACAGGGCATGTGGATAGCGGTTGTCTAGATTTTTAGATGTGACCTAGAAAGTTTAATAATCCTAGTTATTATATAAATCTTAGAAAATATAGAATTATAGCATATATTACCCAAATATGCATCTTTTCTGACTTGAGTATTGACTCTAGTTTCCACCCAAAGTACACACATATACAAATCTAAAGTTATTCAATAGAGAACACCTTTTTTAAAAAGTATCTGAAATAAAAGTTCATGGGAATAAACACGGCCAAGAGTCTCTCCAGTGTTTCCCACAGTCAGATGACAGCTGTGATACTTTATAGTAATAATTATTCTCTGGGAGGACAAAAAACAACAAATACAGAATACAGAGTACAGCCCTTCCCTGTTTACAGGGAAATAACCAAATTCTAGAAATGAAAAGAAATATTGATCCAAGTTTTAATGATGATGCTAATGAAGTTATTCTTCATGTCGACTTGATTGTCTTGTATAGGTGTGAATGGAAAGCAATAGTAAATATTCACTTTATTTACAAAAACATCTAAGACTCTTCAAGTTTCAGGTTTTGATCAATCAATTTTTTCACTGATCGGTTTTTGATTTATGCAAAGCCAAATAAGCTAAAACCTTTCTTTAGCATCCTTCATACCATTTAAGATGGGGGAAAACTGAAAGTTGCTTCCCGTCAGGTGTCTGTTCTTTTGAAGAGAGAAAAGCACAATGTGCTGCAACAAGCTGCAAAGAATTTACAGGATGAAAACAGAAGGCTACAGTTTGCATCAGGATAGGTTCACACTACTGCATTTCAGTCCTTTGTTCTGATCCATCATAGGAACAGAATAATAGACTCAAAAACTAGTAGAATAATGGCTGCAGCTTGCATGCAGGACAAACAAACAAGATGGAAGAAAGTTTCTGTCTTTTTTAATATTAGAGTGATGGAGGGAAACAGACGCTGCTCAGTTTGCCAGTGGCATACTATTAGTTTTCAAGTCCATTGTTCTAATCCTATAGAGGTACAGAACAATAGCCTAGACCTAGCCTTAACAAAAACAGATCAGTCAAAAAAACTAATCTGTTCAAATCCTGAACCCTGCCACAAATATGAATAGAGTCTTACCTAAGATTACACAGTCATCTCAGTACTGTATCTATTACTTGTCAATACACATGTATTTCCAACTAATATATTATATACTAATATTAGACTAAAAAGGCACCAGTTTTTTGTGATAATTGTTGATGCAGTTCTTTGAGCCAAAGTCAGAAGTGGAATCCAAAGGAATGGGAACTATAAAGGTCTGACTTATACTTCTCCTTCCTGTAGGATTCTACTTCTGCCTTTGGCCTAAAGAGCTGCATCAAAAACTGTAGTGGCATTTTTCAAAAATTACAGTATGTGATACCCTAACAATGCAAGTTTTATAAATGATTTTTATTTTTTACTAGAATTTCAGCTGACTATAAAAATAGTGATGCAAAAACATAAAAACAGTTGGGAATCTGCAAAATTGTTGTTACAAAGCTTTGTTATACAAATGAGAAATGATAAAATTTACAGCCTTGGTTATTCTTTGGTTTGCGTGTATATACTAATGTTATGTTCTATTTCACTTTATGGGACACTATTTAGCAGTATTATTTGGGCACTCTATTGACCTGAGGGTCTATGAGGTTTGCCATAAGACCCAGTGAAACTCCATACAGTATTGACTACAACTGCTCAAAAATCACCTAGAGAAAGATACTCTCTAGAGAAAAATACTTTAGTCATTTCAATAACAGAACAGTGTGAAACATGCCTTATACTAAGGTGCCATTTAATGAAAAACACTGCTGAAAAAAACACATATTTCTTTTTTCCACAGCTTTTTTCATTGCGTTTTTGTTATATTTTTCTATGTGTTTTTCTTCCCCTATCAAACCTATAGTGAAACACTCATGATTCCACAGCTAGAATTAATACTCTGCATTCTTTTTCCCCACACTTTGCTGGTGCTGTAAAATGCAGTGTTTTTCTCCTCTGTTTCTGTAGCAGCCAAAATTGCTGTTTCCACAATGTGGGGCCTTAGCCTAAGGCCGGTTGCAGATGACCGTGGCCGTAGTCAGTGTGCTATTGTGCATTTCACGGATAGCACACTGACCCATTCTTTTCTATGGTCCCATGTGCCGCCCATGCTTTTAATGCACGGCAGGCCAGTTGCAGCACAGTTGTCTGCAACCGGCCTTAGGCTAGATGCAGACGACCGTGTGTATTTTGCAGTCAGCAAACTAGTAATTAGTCTTCAGTTTTTGCGGACAGTGTCTTTAGTGTGTGCTCAGTGTTTCTTCCTCATCAGTGAAGTAGGTTCGCAAAAACGGACAGTGTCTTCAGTGTGCCATCAGTGTGTGATCCTAGTTTGCGAATCCACCATAAAAAACACAGGAGACATCTAATGATATCCCTAGCTTGTCCGCGAAAAACGGAAAAACTGTGCCGTCCTAGGTTTTTAGTCTCGGATAGGCTTCTATGGATGAGTCCGTTCCACAAAAACTGAACAGAATAGGACCTGTTCTATATTTCGCGGCACAGACTCACGGCTCGGACACTGATCAGTGAAAACATGGTCGTGTGCATGTGCCCATAGAAATTAATGGGTCAGTGTGCTATCCACGAAAAACATGGATAGCACACGGATCTCGCCCACGGTTGCCTGAAAGGGGCCTTAGATACCATTCAAACCATGGAAAATAAAGAGGAATTTCTATTCATTTTCTGGCCACCAGCTGCTTACAAGGAATGCCGACGGTATCCACACCAAGATTGAGCAGTATCAGAGGCGTAGCTAGCGGGGGGGGGGGGGGCAGAGGGGGCGGCTGCCCCGGGCCCACTGACATTTTAGGGCCCACCCCGGGGCCGCCATTAATACACCTTTTACTTTTAACTAGATCGGTGTCTGCAGACACTGATCTAGTTAAAACGCTTCCTGCAACTTGCTGTCTTGTAAACCGCAAGCCACTTCAGGCCTGCGGTTTACATGACAACGAGAACACAATCATGGGCATAGGTGGCGCGATGACGTCACAACATCGCGCCTCCTACGCTGAGACGCTGACTTCCAGTGCGTGGACCCTGCACACAGAGTGCTGGTCAAGAAGAGAAAGCAGCGGCTCCGTTAGTTCGGTAGGTGAGTATAACTTATATTTGTTTTGTTTTGTTTTAGCTTAGTTGTGGGTATTTTAATAGTATAAGGGGTTGTTAGGGGGAATTATAGCTATAAGGGTGGGGGCATTATGAACATAAGGGGGGTCATTTATATAAGGGTTATTACGGAGTACAATGGGGGAGGTTATTTATATTAGGGGTCATTATGAACAGAAGGGGGTGGTCATTGATATAAGAGGTATTAGGGGTGCAGTATTTATGTCAGGGGGAATCAGGATCATAATATGAGGGGGCAGTTAACTTAATTAAAGTGACAAATGGGCTTTATTAAGACTAAAGCCCCACGTAACGGACCGCAGCAAAAAAGCTCTGCAGAAAAAAACGCGGCAGTAACATTGTGGTTTTTCCCGCAGCGCTTTTCACAGAAGGTTCACAGAGGTTTCCTCTGCAGACTTTCTGCTTCCATTATAACTATAGGGAAACCGCCAGCGTTTCCGTAGGTATAATTGACATGCTGCGATTTCCAAAACCGCAACGGATTTGGAAATCGCAGAGTGTCCGCTGCATGTATTTTTCTACAATGTGTGGATGGGATTTGCTAGAATCCCATCCACTTTGCAGGAACTGTAAAATGCTGCATTTTTTTTCCCGTGGCATTTTTGCCACGTGGGGCTCCATCCCATCCCCACTTTGTGGTAAAATATGCGCAATGGACACGCTGCGATTTCCAAAACAGTCGTAGTTTTGGAAATTGCAGCATTCCTATGGAAAAGCTCACAGTTTCCCTATAGATATAATTGAAGCAGAAAGTACGCAGAGGAAACCTCTGCGAACTCTCTGTGCAAAGCGCAGCAGGAAGAACAGCGCTTTTTTGCTGCAGGACGCCACGTGGGGCCTTGGCCTTAAAGAGTTTTCCAGCTCATTTTTATTGATGGTCTATCCTCAGAATAAATCATCAATAAGAGATAAGTGATTCCCCACTGATCAGCTGTATGAAGGGGCTATGGCGTCTGGTTATATCACACGCTGTCTGTTTATAGTGACAGTGTGATGTAATCCCAGCCTTGTCACATAGATGTGTTTAGGACGAGGCTGTAGTTACATTACATGGCTGCTATGAAAAGAATGACACTATGTAAACAGAGAAGGGGTCACGGCGCTTACACAGGTACCACGATTCATTCAAACTGCTGATCCTGGGGGTCCCAATTATTGGAACCCCACTAATTAATTTTACCTTTTGTTTACTTTTTAATTAGGAAACACCTGGGGCATTATTAATAAGGGGCACTATTTAAAGGGGGTACATAGGGAAGTTATTAATATAAAGATGCACTTGGGGGTTATACATTATGGGGGGTTATATCATATATTTTTATAATTGGGGTAGCAGCAGGATTGGGGTGCAGGTGAGGACAATGTGGGTCATGTACCTGGAAAAATGAGGAGCCAAAGATGTCTGTGTTGCAAACTTTACAGAGACTGAAATAAGTGGCCATGGCGGTCCAGATGAAAGAGATGGGGAATGTGAACGATTAGTCAGAGTCGTCACCGGTAAGTCACTAAATGATACTGCCCTGTATTTGCCTAAATCGTCTGCAGAGCCCTGTGTAGATCCGATATATACCACTATACGGTCACTGTATAGTGATAATATCGGTATACCTAAGTTGGGGGCCCACTTGGACATGTTCACCCCCCCTGTGCTGAACCCCTAGCTACGCCTCTGAGCAGTATGCTTATTTTTTCAGCATCTTGCTGCGATCTCTGCCTCCCAATGAAAACAATGAGAGGCAGAATTTGGGCAGAATCTGCCGCTGATTCAGAGGAGTCAAATTCCTGTGTGGCCCCTTAGAGTATCCAACATTTTAACCATAAGTTTTGCTTTGGTCTATGCCTATATACTAGTTTTCTGCTCTGTTTTACACCTGAGGCACACTTTTAACCATGAGATACTTTCCAAAGTTTGCTAAGAGGCCTAGTAAAGCATACAGCACAGTATAGAATTTTATTCCCTTAAATTGCAAGAAAATCACTTTGGGAAAATTGGTCTCTGGTGTAAAATACTTTTGCCATTGCAAAAACATGTCAAAAACAGTGCTGCGTGAACCTTGCCTTACAGTATTCAACCTTTCAACAAAGAGTTATATTTCCTATGCTTTTACCTAAAATATTATATATTCAGTTTTCTACAATGTGAGGGATAAAATGTCACAGTAATGATTTCAATTAAAAATATCCAGCAAAATAGAATTTCTTAAATGATGACAGTTAAGAAGCCGCATTAGGTAATGTTCACCCGACTGCCTGTTAAAAGTGGATCCCTTGTAAATGGTACCAAAGATTTATAACTAGCTGTCAAAACCATGGGTGTTATCAAAATACATTTACTTTAATTATAGGAAGTCCATATTAGGTCATCATAACACATGTAGAAAATGTTTTTACTATTAGTTTTTAATTTTAACTGTGTAATTATTACTAAATAAATTGTAAAACTTGCGTAAGACAAGCTAAAATGAGAACAGTAGAACAAAGTTTCCCAACCCGAATATATGTGAGACTGAGGAGAAAGTGAACAAGCATTCAGTCTTATTGGCAATTATCCAAGATTTCACAAAAAGCTCTGTTCAATTACTGCTGCAAAACAGTGCTTAACCTTGAAGGGTTCTATTACAACAGGCTCATTACCACAAGATTGACATACTGTAGAACTTATGTAGTGCATTATTTAATGGGAGAATGCCAAACCAATGATCCTAGTATAAATGTGAAGTAAGCAGCTTGAATCATTATTTAATGATAAAATTAGTAAAATTCTCGTTCATTAAATACTTTTCAGAGTAATTTAGTGATTATTAAGTATAGCGGAGTCTGGTTCTGTTACACGTTATATAGTAGGCTAAGTTCACATCACATTCGGTGTCAGTACCAGGATATATTCCCATGGCATGTACTATGTGCAATACATGATGGCCACTCAAGGCATAGACATTGTTGGCTCAAATTCTCATGGTAGCAAGGCATTTTTATCAATAGAAGTTAAAACAAGAAGAGGAAGTAAGGGTAAGTTCATACAGAGGAATCTGGAGCTGATTTTGAGACAAATTGCATCCTGAATGTGCCACTGTATTCAATGAGAGGCAGAGATCTACACAGGACGCTAAAAAAATAAGCATCTTGCTTGTTTTTTTCATGGATTTCATGGCTGATTTGGCTGCTGAACCCAAGGCACAAGCCTCAAGATGATTAACTTTATTGGCGAGGAGTCTGTATGTTTTCTCAATGTTTGTGTGGGTTTCCTCTGGGTACTCTGTTTTCTTCCTATATTCCAAAAATATGCTGATAGAAAAATTAGCTTCCTATAAAAACAACTGACCCTTGTGGGTGTTGGGAAGGAGCACTGTACGATAGCGACTAACTCCCCTACTCCACAACACTTCCTGAGTCCCATAGTGAAAAAAGTGCTTTACAAATATTTGTCATTGTCTTTGTTTCTGATCCTGATCAGTCAGTAAAACCACCGGAAAGTAGAGAGGAATCTGAAGCAGAAGACTACCTTAAATTCATTTTCTAATGGACTAATTTTCTACATATAATAAATTTAACAGTATACAAAGTATCTGAATAGGTTAACACTGGTGGTTTTACCTGAGTCCTTGTTAAGCTTAGGATCAGTCTCTTAAAGAAGACCTTTCACCTCTTCCACCAACTCCAGCTCTTTGCTTCCTTTAATAAACACTGCTCCACTTACTCCAATGCGGGAGGAATTTTTTTTTTCTTTGCTATCTTCTAGTTAATTGTACTGTCTGTACACCAGGGACTCTCTGCTACTGAGTCAAACTCTCAGCAGATTCTTCTAACTTGTGTAAATCCTCATTTGACTATCCAGGATCATGGGGCTTGCCAATTCAGGTTTGATAATACTAGCTCTGTCAATATAGCTCTTTCCCACTTGGTTCCTTTGCTTGTTTTCCTTTCTTACTGTTGGATTTTTATTAAGCTACCAGTTTTGTACCAGTTGGCTTCTTCTGGGTCCTTGTTAGATTTAGGTGCAGGGTCAGGCTTCAAAAATTGGAACAGCAGAGTAACTCTTAAATAAATAGAAAAAGCACAGTCTGTATAAGTAAACTGGCATGCAACGCTATCTGCCATCTTCTAGCTAATATTATTGTCAGTACACCCGGTGCTCTGCTGTTTACCATTTTCTTTGCAGATGCTTGTATTATCAGCTCCTTTTCTCATTTACTATCCAGCATCTGGAATCTCAGATCCTGATTCCCACATTTCAGAGGTTTCAAACTCAGGGTTTATAAAAAACAGTACTCTGGTTTAAGTCTGTCACTGTCGCTCCTTGCAACTTGGCTTTTTTGCTTGTACCTTTTCCCATTTCCACACTAGACACTTTGGGTTCTCTTCTGATGTAGACACATCATTTGGCCCCCTTCCTATTTTCCAGCAACTCTCCCCCAGATATCTGTTTCTCTCAAATAGTGTCCACTATCACAGGCTATACAAACCTTGAACATATGTCTATTTTTAACCACATGGAATAGCAAAGTCTACTGCACTTTTCTACACAATTGCCCACTGTAAAAAAAAAAAAAAAAAATCAATGAAGTATAATTTTTAACACATGGCTGCTAGTGGATCACATACTGTATGCAACTGTGTAATTTAATCCCTTCCCGCCGGAGCCAGTTTTTGACTTCCTGATAGAGCTCGATTTTTCAAATCTGACGTGTGTCACTTTATGCAGTAATAACTTTGGAACACTTTAACTCACCAAAGTGATTTTGATATTGTTTTTTTCGTGACATATTGTACTTCACCTTAGTGGTAAATTTTGGTCGATATGTTTTGTGGTTAATTATGAAAAATATGAAATTTGGTGGAAATTTAAAAAAATATGCATTTTATAAAGTTTGAAATGATGTGCTTTGCATACGGCTAGTCATACCACCCAAATGAGTTCAGAAATCTAATATACCATATCTCTGCTTTATGTTGGCATCAAACTTTAATCACCCTTGAATTTTTTACGGACATTATAAGGCTTACAAGTCAAACAACAATATTTAAAATTTTCAAAAACATTTCCAAAACCCATTTTTCAAGGGACTAATCCAGCTATGAAGGAGTTTTGAAAAACCCCTGTATTAGAAACCCCATAAATCACCACATTTTCAAAACTGCACCCCTTAAATAAGTCAAAACAGCATATACAAAGTATTTCAACCCTATAAGCGTTTAACAGGAATTAAGACAAAATGGAGTTAAAATTTACACGTTTCATTTTCTTTTACTAATATGTTCATTTAGCCCCAGTATTTATACATTCACAAGGTGTTAATGGAGAAAATTTATCCCACAATTTGTAATGCAAGTTCTCCTGACTACCATAGTACCCCATATGTGAATGTAAACTGATATTTAGGCACACAGCAAGACACATAAGGGAAAGAGTGCCAATGAGCTTTTGGAGGGTAGATTATGCTGTGATCAGTTTCAGACACCATGTCACATTTACAGAGCCCTTCAGGTGCCAAAACAGTGGAAACCTCTAGAAGTTGACCCCATTTTAGAAATAGACCCCTCAAGGGATTTATCAAGGAGTATAGTGAGTATTTTGACCCTACAGGTTTTTCACTGAATTAATTACCAGGACGCGAAAATAAAAAATTACCTTTTTTTTCCGATGTCGCTTAGCCCCAAATTTTTCATCTTCACAAATGGTTAAAGGAGAATAGCCAACTAACTTTTTTCTCGTGAACATGACAATACTGCATATGTGCTGGCACACTGATGTACGGGCACATGGCAGGGCTTGCAACGAAAAGAGTGCTAATTGGCTTTTGAAGGAAAGATTTTGCTGGAATAGTTTTCATGCACCATGTCCCATTTGCAGAGCCCCTGAGGTGCCAAAACAGTGAAAACCCCCCAAAAGTGGAAACTTGACCACGCAAGGTATTTATCGAGGGGTATAGTCAGCATTTTTAACCCACAGTTGTTTCATCAAATTTACTACCAATGGGATGTGAATAAAATGTTGTATTAGCCCCAAATTTCTAATTTTCACAAAAGGTTAAAGGAGAAAAAGCACCCTACAGTTTGTTACACAATTTCTTCTGAACATGGCAATACCTGATATGTGATCATAAACTGCTGTATGGGTGGAGCTTGGAACGGAAAGATTGCATTTTTACTGGAATAGTTTTTGGGTGCCATGTCTCATTTGCAGAGCCACTAAAGTACCAGTACAATAGAAACTCAAAAACATGACCCTATTTTGTGAATTCCTTCAAGGAATTTATCAAGGGCTATACTGAGCATTTTGATCCAACATCTGTTTAATAGATTTATTAACATTGGGTAGTGAAATTAAACATATTTTTTTTCAATAAAATGCTGCTTTAGCCACAAATTTTTCATTTTTACAAGGCGTTAAATGAGAAAATATGTCCAACAATTTGTAACGTAATTTCTCCTGACTACCCCACATGTGGTGGAAAACTGCTGTTTCGGCACATGGTAGGGCACAGAAGGCAGAGAGTGCCATTAGTTGCCATGACACATTTGCCCCTAAGGAGCTGTCGGGATTCTCTATTCAGCTGCTGCACCTTTAATGTTACCTGGACAACCTGGGAAGCTTTTACAGTTTCAGAGGCTTCCTGGCTTGTTCCAGTTAGCAGCAGAGGAGGCCTATATAAGGCCACGCCCTCCTGACTCATGTGCGGACTATTAGCTCTGTTTGCTCTCTGCTAGGTTGCTACTGACTTTGTATTGATACTCCTATACTGACCTCTGGCTTCATTTGTGGATTCCTCTCTGTCTGGTGATTTGGTTTTGGCACTCCCAATTAGATTTGACTTTTGGCTTGTTACTGGACCTGACTTCGTCTCACAATTTGGTTCCTCCTTACCTTCTTCAGCTGCTAACTGGTGTTTTGAGGATCATTCTGTGTTCTCTGTCTCTGTGAGTAAGTGTGTGGATTTGGTGTTTGGTTTCTGCTGCAGTGCATCTACAGTATTTGTAGTACACATTTCTGTTTTGGTGACAATTCCGGTCTCCAGATTCAGCCAAAGTTCATCTCTTCTTGCGATGAGCTCTGTTGAAGATGTCTGGGGCCGGTCTTGACTCACAGAGGTGTGTTGCGTTTAGGTAGCTTATTCTACTGCTCGCAGTCATCAGCCCATTTTTGCTTTTGCTCTCCTAAAGCTTGTTCTTAACCAAACTTGTTATTGTGGCCTTGCATCTAAATCCTAACAGGTGCTAATGCAGTGGAGAGTACCAAGAAGTGACTTAATTTTGGAAACTGCACTCCTCAAAGGGGATAGTGATCATTTTGACCCCAAAGATGCTTTCCAAAAAGAAATACACATCAGATCCTGCCCATATCACGGCACTGTGAAATGCCAGCTCTCCAGTTATTATGTTCTGTCTCCTGATTTTGTAAACACCCTATATGTGACTTTACTCTTTTGCCTACAAATATGGCAAGTAGAGATGAGCAGAAGTGGAATTCGATCCGAATTTCAGGAAATATTTGATTCGCTTCGAATCTGAATTTCCTCACAAATAGTGGTAATGATTCGCATTTAGTTCAAAATGCGGCAAGGAACTCTGGGAACGGGGGGAGCACCCACAATGCCTGCCATGCATCCAGTCAATGAGCAGCCAGCCCTATGATGTCACATCCGTTTAACCACTTCGCAAGCGCACATGGCATGCTTGACCACTGCATCCAAGGTATTAACCCCCTGCTCTATAACTGATCCGGGGTTTTAACAACTTGGATGCCGCGGTCAAACATGACCACGGCATCCAAGAGGTTCCGCCATTTTGCTGCCCATCTGCCTTCCCCAACTCTTTGCAGCCAATAAATAGCTGTTTTTGGTACGCGATTCTCCGCAATTTAACTCGGATCGAATAGAATCATATCACGAAATTCGACGAACTTGCCGAATCGAAGTTTTGAATACTTCGCTCATCTCTAATGGGAAGGCTCAAAAATTAAGGAGCACCATACTTATTTGAGGCCTAATTTAGTCATTTACACTGCATTGGTGAGCAATTGCAGAGGGACTGAGGCAAAATAAAAAATGGACCCCCTATTTTAGGAACTACTCCCCTCAAGGAATATATGAAGGGGCATAGCGAGCATTTTTAACCCTCATGTATTGCATTATTTTAATTTCCAGAAATAAATGCGCAGTGAAAAGTTAAAATTGCAATTTTTCCACAGATACGCAATTTCAGTACACGACATGTTGTGCTCAGATAGTGACAGCAGAGACACACACTCCAAAAACTGTTAAGCAGGTTATCCTTGGTACAACAGCCTTTGGAGCGTTTGTCTCAGACACAAGCTGAGCACAACATATTGTGCAATGAAATTATGTATTCCTGGAAAAATTGTTATTTTCACTCTGTGCAGCTCATGGTGCATTCATTTCTGGAAAATAAATGAATGCAACACTTGGGGGGTAAAAATGCTCACTGTACTCCTGGATATATTCCTTGAGGGGTGTAGTTTCCAAAATGGGGTCACATGTCAGGGGATTCCACTTTACTGGCATTTCAAGAACTCTGCAAAAGTGGCATGGCATCCAAAAACCAAACCATTCCAAAACCCAAATAGCGCTGCTTCTTTTCTGCACCCTGCTGCGTGCCCAAACAGCAGTTTGTACCCACATATGTTAGTTAAGTGGGGTGTCCCGGGTACAACAATGTCAAATATGTGGGCATAAACTGCTTTTGAGGCACACAGCAGGGCACAGAAGGAAAGAAGCGCTGCTTGGCTTTCAGAGTGCAGATTTAGATGGTTTGGTATTTGGATGCCATGTCATGTTTTCAGAGTACCTGAGGTGGCAGTAAATTGTAATCCGTCAGAAAGTGACCGCATTTTAAAAACTGCACCCCTCAAATAATTTATCAAGTGTTGTAGTGAGCATTAGTTGCAAGAAGTGAATATGTAAGCTGTGCGGAGTACATTGGGTACACCAAATCCCATGCTATTTTCCCACTAGCTCCTATGATATGGATGGGGGTGGCATTCTGGGGGATCAGCGCTGGTGTATTCTCCCTCATAAGCTTTAAATCCCCTCATATACGCTCGCACAGCTTATACATTCCCTTCCTGCCGCAGCCAGTTTAGTCCTAATGATTTGGCGATTTTTGGGGTTTTTGCCTTCACATTGTACAAGCTATAGTTTTTTTTTTCTGGCGCTGTGGCCATATGTGGCTTGTTTCTTGCAGCATGAGACGTACTTTTCAATGCCACATTTTGGGGTGCCTATAACTTATTGACTAAATTTTATTAACCCTTTCTGGGTGGGATGTAAAAGAAAACATCAATTCTGGCATAGCTATTTACCATTTATTTTTTTTGCCGTGCAGTGTACAGCATAAGTAACATGTAACCTTTACTCTGCAGGGCCGTACGGTTATGGCGATACCTAATTTATGTTGTTTTTTTATGCGTTGCTAATTGTGCAGAATAAAATTCCATTTAGGGAAAAAATCAATTATTTTTCAGCACCATTTTCTAAAAGGCATAACATTTATAATATTCTGTTGACAGAGCTGGTTGAGGGCTTAATTCTTTGCGGGACAACCTGTGCTTTTTATTGGTACCACTTTGGTTTTCATCTGACATTTTGATCACTTTTTATTGAACATTTTGTGAGGCAAAATGGCGAATAATGATTATTTCCTGCGGTTTTATAGGTTTTTTTTTTTGTTGTTCAGTATGCGGGTTAAATAATGTTTTAGTTTTACTGTTTGGATTTTTATGGACACAGTGATACCAAATATGTAATGTTTTTTTATTTCTTTTTTTTACATAATAAAACATTTTATATGGGAAAATGGGATTTTGGGGGCTTTATTCATTTGTTAATTTTTTTTAACACATTCAAACATTTTTTTTTGTCCCAATAGGGGATTGAAACAGCATCGCAGACTCATAGGCTCACAGCCTCCATTCAGGGCAGAATCAACCAGGTATGTGGAGGGACAGCGGTTGGGCAGACCCCTGATCAGACCCTGGGCTGCTGAATAAGAACAGTGGCACACCCCAAAAACGTCACAGGAGGGACGATATGGGGCCCCAATATATAATAAAACCCCTGAGATGCCGCAGTCATGTTTAACAGACCCGTTCCTAGAGCACCAACTGCCTCATAAGTCTTCAAAATAGTTTTTTCTCTAAATCTACAAACATGATATACATAACGAAAGTATGTTGTGTATCACTGTAATGTGCTCTGTAATGCAAAAATACGACAGGCTCAACACTTTTGAGAAATGTTCACCAATATGGACATGGTTTAGAAATGTCTCTTTACGACACATTTATGAAACAGAAAAGAATTAATATGGTGCAGATTTTGTTGTGCAAAGTAATCCAAGTTTAAAATGGTGTAAACTTATGATTTCATGACAATTAACTTTGTGCATCATAAATTCCCGTTGTGCACCACATATTAGTCTAGTCAGTAATCGAGAGATGATTTGTATCTGCTTATTTTGTGCCAAAAATTGTAGGGTTTTTGATGAGTGCCCCAAATATTTGTTCCTTACAGCCTGCAAGCTAAGTTTTTTTTGTCTACATATTTTGCACCAAATTTTTGTGTACATGTTTTGTGCCAAATATCTGTCTCAGTCTGGGTTTACACCTGTCACAAGGCATTATGGGAAAGGAGCTGGGTTTACACCTGCACATTTACTCTGTTCGGGGTTTCTGTCCCCGAACCTGTTTAAAAAACGCAGAGAGAAAAGCACTGCCTTCGGGCGGGTAACCACTTATTTAAGCAGATTAGGTTTCCGTTCGGGGGGTCCCCAAGCAGGATTTTTCTCTCCACATTTTTTGAGTGGAAACCAGGCAGAAACCTGGCGGTACCCCATTATATTCTAGGGGTCAGCAACTTTTGGCACTCCAGCTGCTGTGAAACAACAACTCCCAACATGCTGTATTCTCTTCCATGGGAGTTCCAAGAACCGCAGAGCAAGTATGCATGCGGGGAGTTGTAGTTTTACAAGAGCTGGAGTGCCGAAGGTTGCCTACCCCTGGTCTATGTGGTCTGTGGATTTCCACGGGTAACCACTTTTTAAGCGAATTAGGTTTCCATTTTTCGAAACCCCAACGCTAGTATAAACCTAACATAATCAGTGCTTGGAATTTATAACAGTATCTGTGTTTGGGTTTTTTTGATTGATCACAGGTTCTCAATTGAATTCACATCTGGGGAATATTGCAATGTTTTGTTCAGGGAAAAGAATATGCAAATAAGTACTCCTTGAAAGAAAGAGAAAACTTGCTCTAGCACCACCTTTTGGAAGGTAACTTGCTATACATCAATGCTCTTTGGTTTTTCTGAAACCTAGTAGCAAACACTGGAAATAAAGTCAAGCCAGAATAACTTTTCCAAAAGGGAACTCATTCACAGATAGTGGGTTTCGAGATTATTGTCTCTCATCAGTGCGAAGCATTCCATAGGAAGGACCAGCTCCAAACAAGATGCCAAAATAAATAAAGATCTGCACCTCATCCAAATCTTGTATGAAATTCTTTTTATTGATTGCCAAAAACACAACGTGAACGCGTTTTGGAGCACCAGTGCTTCTTTTTCAAGTGTACAGCAAAAAGATCATATGAACACTACATATAGCAGGGCTTTAAATCAAAAGTGTGAAGTAGGAGAAACACCTACTGGGAGTGTCTCTCCCAATAAAGTAAAATTGACTTAATGTGATATTAAGATCACATAAGGCGTCAAATGTGGGATACATTGCCACAACAATATTACATCTGTTTACATTAAAAAACAAACCAGTATATCAATCCTCGCATGATTCAGTCAGTGATTTTAGCTATTCACAGCGCATGCTCCAGCAGAGGGTGACAAAAGAGTGAGAGAAGTTAGCAAACTGCTCTATGTAACTGAGCATGTGTGAGCCATCTGTAAGAGACAGCCAATGTTGTCCTAAGCTTTATTTGTCTGTATAAACTGTTAATGTTGAATGTATTTCTGTGATTCTGTTCCTTTAAGACAGCAGCCATTGTAATTGTGACATGATGCTGGAGTGACTCCCCCCCTTTTATGTCAGCTTGCCTGTTCTGCAGACAGAATGTGAGCAGAGAAGCAGGAAGTGACGAGACAGAGAGCAGCAGCCATCTTAGCAAGTGTTGTATTGAACTGGTGTGGAGATTTTTCTGTACAGCTAAGCTGTATCTTGGTCCAGAGACAAACAGAGTGTAAAGAGACAACAGGACTAGTGAGTCCACGTGAAAGGAACTGTGCTCAGTGGCTGATCAGTGAGACTGACATTGTGACTGTGTATATGGATACCACAGATAGAGACTCGCAGTGCTGTTGATGTACTGGACAGCACCTGCTAAACCCCGGCTTACATCCCAGCTCAGTGTATGGATTCGGCAGGACTGTCCGTGTGCTGAGTGGAATCTGCTGTTGGATTACATTGCATTCATTGGGTTTCCCTGTTAAAGAGGACTTCATTTCTCCCAAGATCCTGATAACCGTGAGGAGAGGACGTTTCGCTATAAAAGAAAGGAACGACTTTAGGCCCCACCGCGCGCTTCTACAGACTGTAAGCGGTCCACCTGGACCACTGGGGAAAAGGGGGTGCACCCAAATGTGATGTCAGGGTCAGTTAGGGATAGTTTTGAGTATATTGTTCATTCAGTGTCCATACTGCAGAATTGGACAGAGTAAAAGTAGAAACCATTGCAGAATTTGCCTTGAAATTGTTCATGCTATATTGTATATTTTGCTTGTCTTTATCCCTGTCATTTTACCTTCAAATAGCCTTTATTAACTTATAGTAAATATATATTCTTTTCTTGAACTACCGCGTGTGCGTTCATTTCTGGTTGCGGAGACCAAACCACCTGCCTTGCTCTCGGTTCACAAATTGGCGTAGTCGGCAGGATCCGCTTACCAGAATGGACGGTGACGCACCCGTTCGGGAGAATGGTGCTGGAGGAAGAATGCCAGCAGGGGCTATAATGAGTCAGTTAGCTAAATTTGATGGCAATAATATGTCAGTGAGTATGTGGGTGGAACAGATACGAATGATACAGCGAATGTACCAGACCGCACCAGAAGTACTAGTAGAGCTAGCAATATTGACATTACAAGGGGATGCTAAGACCACGGTGATATTGAGGCCATTTGAACAAAGGCAGACATTTGAGCAAGTAGTCCAGATTCTAGAAACCATTTATGGAGAAACTGCATTGCTGGGGTCTCTGCAGGCTCGGTTCTTCCAGAGGGTACAACAGGAGAATGAAAGCCTTCCCCAATATGCAAATGCCCTACAAGAACTGCTCCGAGATATTCAAGTGAAGGAAAGAGGGGGCTCGCCAGCCTTCTGTAACCCTGATCGGACTCTCCGTGACCAGTTTGTCCTGGGGATACGTGACGGCAGTTTAACTGTGACTATGCAGGATTTTATACGACGAGAGACTGATGCTAAATTCCATGATGTACAGGTAGAGGCCATCTCCCGTGCCAATAGTATGGTCCCGAGGCCGCAGACCGCAGTTGGAGTTACTTTGTCACAGGGGGCTAGTTCTGGCTCAGAGACAGTAGAAAAGGGGACGGTTAAAGAAATTCTCACAGTAATGCAGAAACTGCAAGAGCAAATGGAACACTTGCACACCCGTTGTGATGAACATTCTATGAAAATTGCAGACTTCCAGAAAACTGGAGGTGAAAGGGTGAGCCGTCCATACCCAGAAAATCAGAATCACCCACCACCCCGCTGGAGGGATGAGGATAGGACCTACCGAAGGGGTCCAAATCAGTTAATGCAGTGCTCAGGAGAAATCGAAGGGGCTTACCGAAGGGGCCCAAACAGATGGCCAGAACGACGGGAGATACGCTGCTGGGAGTGTGGACGGATGGGCCACGTTGCTGCTAGATGTCCAGAGCAGCGACAAACTTATGAGAGACCGCCGTTAAACTGAAGTCCCCTGCTGCTGTAGGGCGTGTAGTAGGGGAGACTGACAAGGAGACTATGTGGGGAGAATGCCCTAATGATGACCTGATCGCTGCAAGTCCTGTTATACAGGTGGAAATGGAGGGTATTCCGGTTACCGGGATGATTGACACGGGTTCCCAAGTAACGACCTTGAGTAGAGACTGTTATGAACGGTACTTCCAGCAACATGTGAAATATGATCCCCATACATTCGTACGAGTGGTCGCAGCTAACCAGTTACCAGTTCCAGTCGTGGGAGTGGCCTGGATGAATGTCCGGGTATGTGGCCAAGATCTGGGTAGGAAAGGCATTGTGGTGGTACAGGAGTCACATGAAGTAAAGGTCCCTGTCATTTTGGGGATGAATGTGTTAAAAGAATTAGATCAGATCCTCTTTGAAAAGAAAGGTCACGGTTATTGGAAAGAAACCACCACCCATCGGCCTACTCAAACAGCTTTCCAGCGGCTGATCCGGACATGTGGCTTACAGAAAAGTTCGGATGCGCAGCGTCCTCTGGCTCGAATTTCAGTTCCTTTGCATACAAAAGTTACACTGCCACCCAGTCGGGAGACAATAGTGTCTATGCCCGTAGGCACCTGTCGGAAACTAGAGGGCATAGCTGTGTTGGTAGAACCACTGCAGGCAGCCGAAGGAGGTGTTGATCCGCTAGTGGCCCGTTCCTTGGCAATAGTTCGCAATGGAAGAGTACCACTTCGATGTGTAAACACTCAGGACCAGAGTGTGGACCTGACCCCAGGGAGGCAGCTGGCTAACATCTATGTGACTCCGGAGGAAGTAAGGAAAGTAACTCCAATGCAGCTGAAGCCGACTGAAAGGGATGAGTGGACCGTAACTGTGTCCATGGGAGAAGATGAGGAACCCACCTCTGAATGGAATGGCCGTGCAATTTGAGAACAGATGAAGATGGATGCAAGTTCATGTTCTCTGGAATGTGTGCAGAAGGTAGATGAACTGTTGTGGGAGAACCGAGCCGCCTTTTCACGGTATGCTGAAGATTTTGGATGTACCACAGGGATCTACCATGAGATTCCCACAGGAGACACCCCTCCAATTAGAGAGCGCTACCGACAAATTCCTCCACAGTTGTATCAGGAAGTAAAAGAACTGTTAGCTAAGATGCTACAGGGTGGGATCATCCAAGAAAGCCAGAGTCCCTGGGCAGCTCCTGTGGTGTTAGTAAGAAAAAAAGATGGGTCCATCCGATTTTGCGTAGACTATCGGAAGTTAAACGCTTGCACCGTACGAGATTCCTACCCCTTGCCACGGATTGAGGAGTCCCTCTCAGCGCTGGGGAGAGCCCGGTACTTCTCCTCACTAGATCTGGCTAGTGGGTATTGGCAGGTGCCGATGGCCACAAAAGACAAGGAGAAGACGGCATTCATCTTGCCCATGGGACTATACGAATTTAACCGGATGCCCTTCGGGTTGACAAATGCACCCGGAACGTTTCAGCGGTTGATGGAGAAATGTCTCGGTGACTTCAACTTTGAGTTCACTCTCATCTACTTGGATGACATTATAGTGTATTCTGCGACCTTTGAAGACCATCTCCACCAGTTGGGGCAAGTATTTCGAAGATTGCGGGAACATGGGCTCAAATTGAAACCCAGTAAATGTCGGTTGTTCCAATCTGAAATTGATTACTTGGGTCACCGCGTATCAGGAGAAGGGGTGAGACCATCAAGAGACAAGATAGCGGCTGTTCAAGATTGGCCAATACCGACTACCCTGCGAGAAGTGAGGGCGTTCCTTGGAGTAGCCGGTTACTATCGACGGTTTATTAAGGATTTCGCCAAGGTAGCAGCACCACTTAATGCTCTCCTACGAGGCACATCCGGTGGTCCAAAGAACCGGTCCGTGAAGTGGGGACCTGAACAGGAACAAGCCTTCCAGGCATTAAAGGATGCACTGACAACAGCCCCAATCTTGGCATATGCTGATTACCACTTGCCGTTCCAGCTGTATACGGATGCAAGCCTGTATGGTCTTGGAGCAGTGCTTTCCCAGCTTCAGGATGGCCAGGAGAGGGTCATAGCGTACGGCAGCCGGTCTTTGAGAGATTCTGAAAGAAACCCCGAGAATTATAGTTCATTTAAGTTGGAGCTGTTGGCACTGGTATGGGCCATGACCGAGAAATTCTCTGAATATTTGACCGGTGCTGAAGTTTTAGTACTGACTGACAACAACCCACTAGCTCACCTGGAAAATGCCAAGCTCGGGGCGTTAGAGCAGAGGTGGATAGCCCGAATGACTAAGTTCAATTACCGCATTAAGTATCGGTCCAAGACAGAGAACCAGAATGCTGACGGGCTTTCTAGGGTAACCGCCCAGACCCCCACAGTAGACGTGGATCATGAGTTGGAGCATGTGGAGGTGCCCGACTTCAGCAGATTTTCACAGGCCTTGACCGCCACTAATCAGTTTGAGATGGAGGGGACTGAAATGGCTCCTTTCTTTGGTCCCTCACGACAGGAATGGGCACAGATACAACAGACCCATGAGGGGCTGGCACAGATGATCAAGTGTGTTGAGAAAGGCCAGAAGCCCTGTAGAGAGGAAAGAGAACGACTGACACGTGAGATATTATCTGTTCTGAGTCAGTGGGAAAAGTTGGAGATGAAAAATGGAGTGCTATGCCGAAAGGTCTATTTACCTTCTGAGATCGACATTCGATACCAAATTGTGGTGCCTAGTGAACTGGCTCGCTCGTTGGCAGTTGAGGCTCATAATAAGAATGGACATTTTGGTCATGAGAAGACCTTTCGTTGGTTACAGCGACTGATTTACTGCCCTGGTCTTCGTCAAATGGTCGAAGAAGTATGCCGCAGCTGTCGAACTTGTGAGATCCATAAGGCAATAGAACAGAGAGCTCCCCTGCAAACCATCGTGACCCAGGAACCTTTAGAAATCGTCATGATAGACTATCTAATGGTGGGCCCATCCAATAGCGGACACCAGTATTGCCTCGTAATGGTGGATCACTTCACCAAATTTGCGGTGGTAACCGCCACCAAGGACCAGACAGCTGAGTCAGCAGCTCGTGCTCTGTGCCAAGATTTCATTCGAGTATATGGGTGCCCCCAACGCATCCACTCCGACCAGGGCGCCTGCTTTGAGGGACACGTAATGAAAGAAGTTCAACGTATCTACGGGATAAAGAAGTCGCACACGACTCCATACCACCCTCAGGGAAATGGGGCCTGTGAAAGATTCAACAGAACTCTGCTACAGATGCTGCGGACTCTGGAGGAAGACAAGAAGTTACAGTGGCCTCAGTTCTTGTCTGAAATGGTGTGGGCCTATAACAATCAGGTCCATTCTACAACGGGGTACTCTCCTTATACACTTCTCTTTGGGCGGTCTGGGCGAAGTGTAGGAGAATTACAGTTGGATGATGTGGATGGGTTCCCTCCGAGGGATCCAACCTCTTGGGTGCGGGCGCACCGGCAGAGACTTGAGACGATCCATCGATTGGTGCGGCAGCGCCTGCAAGAACATCCCCATCCTGATAAGACCCCAGTGCAAGAAGCACCATTACAACCAGGCGACCTGGTGCTAGTTCGTGTCAAGAAACCCCAAGGGAAATTGGAAAGCCGATGGGAGGCTTTGCCGTATCGTGTTGTTGGCCGCAAGTATGCGAATGGGCCAGTGTACCAGGTCCAGAAAGAAGGAACTGATTGTGTTCGAGTACTTCACCGAAATATGTTGCGCCTGTGTCATTCTGAAGGGACAAATCATGATGGGCTTGCCAATGTGAATGAGCTCCCACAGTCAGAGAATGGAGGTGCGGAATGGGCCTCAGACGAGGAGGATGATTGTTGGCCGATCCCTGCTCCTGGGGATGTTCCACCTGTGACTACTGTATCTCCGGCCTGTGCCCCCTCTGGTGCGGAATCCGCTGGTCCTTCTCAGCCCATAGCTGCAGCACCCCATAATATACCACCGGTCCTCAGACGGACCACTAGGCCAAATGCTGGTATTCCCCCTGTTCGGTATGCGCAGGATGAGTTTGTTTGGCCTGCCATACATCGGTATACTACCACCCTGTGCATAAAAGTACAACCCTCTGGATATACAGTCATAGGCAGGGACTGCCAATCTTAAAGTGGGGGGGAATATGTAAGAGACAGCCAATGTTGTCCTAAGCTTTATTTGTCTGTATAAACTGTTAATGTTGAATGTATTTCTGTGATTCTGTTCCTTTAAGACAGCAGCCATTGTAATTGTGACATGATGCTGGAGTGACTCCCCCCCTTTTATGTCAGCTTGCCTGTTCTGCAGACAGAATGTGAGCAGAGAAGCAGGAAGTGACGAGACAGAGAGCAGCAGCCATCTTAGCAAGTGTTGTATTGAACTGGTGTGGAGATTTTTCTGTACAGCTAAGCTGTATCTTGGTCCAGAGACAAACAGAGTGTAAAGAGACAACAGGACTAGTGAGTCCACGTGAAAGGAACTGTGCTCAGTGGCTGATCAGTGAGACTGACATTGTGACTGTGTATATGGATACCACAGATAGAGACTCGCAGTGCTGTTGATGTACTGGACAGCACCTGCTAAACCCCGGCTTACATCCCAGCTCAGTGTATGGATTCGGCAGGACTGTCCGTGTGCTGAGTGGAATCTGCTGTTGGATTACATTGCATTCATTGGGTTTCCCTGTTAAAGAGGACTTCATTTCTCCCAAGATCCTGATAACCGTGAGGAGAGGACGTTTCGCTATAAAAGAAAGGAACGACTTTAGGCCCCACCGCGCGCTTCTACAGACTGTAAGCGGTCCACCTGGACCACTGGGGAAAAGGGGGTGCACCCAAATGTGATGTCAGGGTCAGTTAGGGATAGTTTTGAGTATATTGTTCATTCAGTGTCCATACTGCAGAATTGGACAGAGTAAAAGTAGAAACCATTGCAGAATTTGCCTTGAAATTGTTCATGCTATATTGTATATTTTGCTTGTCTTTATCCCTGTCATTTTACCTTCAAATAGCCTTTATTAACTTATAGTAAATATATATTCTTTTCTTGAACTACCGCGTGTGCGTTCATTTCTGGTTGCGGAGACCAAACCACCTGCCTTGCTCTCGGTTCACACATCCGCCCACGCATGTGTGGATCGTTCACCTGAGCATGCTGAACAGGTAATATAAAACAGAATTAAGTACATCAGTGGGCATGTGTGGGCTCACCGTCCGCACTTGCCCAGAATGTCCTGGGATGTGGATTGAGGAGTAAGTGGTGGGTGGGTAGGGATGGAGCCGCCCATGCATAGCCTGTGTCCAAACTTCAGAACATCGCAAGACACATGCCAGGGTTTCGGCAGTTAGTGCATGTGCCCCTCCCACCATCTCTGCTGGATTAAAGCTATATGTAAACTTCCCTTTACTAAATTGCTCCTTGATGGCTGGGAGAAGTTGCTCTTTGCATATGTTTAGATACCATTCTTTATTCCTAGCAATGTTCTTAGGCAAAATTGTGAGTGAGCCCACCCCCTTGGATGAAAAGCAGTCCCACATTTGAATGGTCCCAGGATGTTTTACTATTGATATGACACAGGACTCATGTTAGCACTCACCTTTTCTTCTCCAGATAATCATTCTTTCAGAAGTCACTTATCTTCAAGAAAAAAACATCAACAACAGACTGACATTCTACATGAAATACATGGATTTGACTGCAGAGGTAAAGGTATTTTCTCAGATGAAGTCCCCTTCAGACTATTTGGGATATCTGAAAGAATGATTGTGCTGCTTATTCTTCAGTTACAGTATAATATTTGCTCTTGCAGCTCTCTGTGCTAGTCACTTTGCAAAGTCTTATTCTCAGTTCAGTTTCCTAGGAATCTGTCTATAGTATTGATATCCTTGAAGCATGCAAGCTGTTAAGTATCCCGAATATGAATTTATGGGGGAAGGAGAGAACTCTTTCCTAAGACTTAAATAAAACAGGATGTTAACTTGCAGTAGTGGGGGCACTATCTAAAAAGTTAGGCAAGAGATAGTCAGCAGAATGATTGATACTGAGTATACTTCTCAGGAATCTCAGTTCAGCTGCTATTACTTTAAGGTTTCCTACCTGAGAAACTTCTGCAGAATCTGAAGTTTCCTGGGATTGTCCAATTAGCAGCTGTGAAGACATTTAGAAAACCTTTCATACAACTTCAGTTACACAACCTTTTCTATTAAAAGATGGCTGGACCATTGTAGCAAACAAGCCCTCTGACCTCTTGTGTCCCATTATCTCCTCATAGAATGTAAGCTCTTGCGAGCAGGGCCCTCACTCCTATTGTTTGATATGTTTATTTCTTTGTCACATTGTAATTTCTCATATTGTGTGTTCATGTGTCCTCTGATTTGTAAAGTGCTACGGAATATGTTGGTACTATATAAATAAAATTATTATTATTATAACCCTTTCTGCCTGAATCAGGTGCCTGATAGTACTGTAGTTTGGCTCTGTATCCTGACCATGTGTATGTGTTGGATTGATTTATTCAGACTCTTGGTTTGTTTCTGGTTATTGATTTGTCTACTGATTCTGCCTCTGATGTGACCTCTTGGAACTGAACGTTGGATTTGTATTGGCTATCCATTTTATCTCCTGATTCTGCCTTTTAAATGATCTCTTGGTACTGACCATTTACCTGGACATTTATTCTCCTGTTTCAGATCTGCCCTGAAACTTAATTGTGTTTATTTATACAGTGTCTGGTGTTGATAACTTGGATCCCAAATTCATAAAAAACCATTTCGCATTGCAGCTGGTGCTGGTGAAGGCATTTGGGTTTCTGGGCCTATCTTTCAGCACTGTATAACAATAAGCAGCTGTTCAACCACTCTCTGTTATCAGACAGACCCTGTTTTTTTTTTTTTTATATTTGCTTCTGGAACTTTAACATAACAATAGTGGGTGTTTTCTGATTTTAGATTTTAATGGAAATAGGAGATACACAGTTGAGAATTTTTATTAAAAGTAGAGCAAGTCAAGGGTAATATCATATCAGCCATCCAGGTACTTTAATTTTCCAACCCGGTATAATTTCTGAAAAAATGTTAAAGTATCATAAGGATGAATTAAAGAAGATGTCCAATGGTATGCCTACAATTGTATTTATGTCAATGCATATGAGTCCAGCTTACTACTAATTTTACTTTTTTTCTATTTGCTCCTGAAGGCTGAAATCACATGTGCAGTTTTTGTGGCAGTTTGATGTGTTGTTTTTCATGCATTGTTTTGTAAACCAATTTCATCCCTTCCTGTATATTTCCTGTCTCTTTTTGCATCACTTCTAGGTTTTGCTCAAAAGCCTCAAGAGAAACTGACACAAAAATCCCATGCATGTTTTCAGCCTTAAAGAATACCTCCAGTTCTAAACAACCTTTCATAAATGAATAGTATATGTGAATATAAGAAGCTTTGTAATATATCTTATAAAGGAGATCTGTTTCCTTTCCACTTATTAAGCTGTACTCCTTCTCCTTTTCTTTCTTACTGCTGGTTTACATAAGATTTGTTATGGTATTCAACCCCACACACAGAGCTCTATAGAGAAAGGAGGGGTAGAATATAAGGTTACTGCTATCTGGTTAACTGATTTATTGCCTTATTCAGTGCATTAGCAGTCTGTTATGTACAGTCATATGAAAAAGTTTGGGCACCCCTATTAATCTTAATCATTTTTAGTTCTAAATATTTGGGTGTTTGCAACAGCCATTTCAATTTGATATATCTAATAACTGATGGACACAGTAATATTTCAGGATTGAAATGAGGTTTATTGTACTAACAGAAAATGTGCAATATGCATTAAACCAAAATTTGACCGGTGCAAAAGTATGGGAACCTCAACAGAAAAGTGACATTAATATTTAGTAGATCCTCCTTTTGCAAAAATAACAGCCTCTAGTCGCTTCCTGTAGCTTTTAATCAGTTCCTGGATCCTGGATGAAGGTATTTTTGACCATTCCTCTTTACAAAACAATTCCAGTTCAGTTAAGTCAGATGGTCGCCGAGCATGGACAGCCCGCTTCAAATTATCCCACAGATGTTCAATGATATTCAGGTCTGGGGACTGGGATGGCCATTCCAGAACATTGTAATTGTTCCTCTGCATGAATGCCTGAGTAGATTTGGAGCTGTGTTTTGGATCATTGTCTTGCTGAAATATCCTTCCCCGGCGTAACTTCAAATTCGTCACTGATTCTTGTACATTATTCTCAAGAATCTGCTGATACTGAGTTGAATCCATGCGACCCTCAACTTTAACAAGATTCCCGGTGCCGGCATTGGCCACACAGCCCCAAAGCATGATGGAACCTTCACCAAATTTTACAGTGGGTAGCAAGTGTTTTTCTTGGAATGCTGTGTTTTTTTGACGCCATGCATAACGCCTTTTTGTATGACCAAACAACTCAATCTTTGTTTCATCAGTCCACAGGACCTTCTTCCAAAATGAAGCTGGCTTGTCCAAATTTGTTTTTGCATACCTCAGACGACTCTGTTTGTGGCGTGCTTTCAGAAACGGCTTCTTTCGCATCACTCTCCCATACAGCTTCTCCTTGTGCAAAGTGTGCTGTATTGTTGACCGATGCACAGTGACACCATCTGCAGCAAGATGATGCTGCAGCTCTTTGGAGGTGGTCTGTGGATTGTCCTTGACTGTTCTCACCATTCTTCTTCTCTGCCTTTCTGATATTTTTCTTGGCCTGCCACTTCTGGGCTTAACAAGAACTGTCCCTGTGGTCTTCCATTTCCTTACTATGTTCCTCACAGTGGAAACTGACAGGTTAAATCTCTGAGACAACTTTTTGTATCCTTCCCCTGAACAACTATGTTGAACAATCTTTGTTTTCAGATCATTTGAGAGTTGTTTTGAGGAGCCCATGATGCCACTCTTCAGAGGAGATTCAAATAGGAGAACAACTTGCAATTGGCCACCTTAAATACCTTTTCTCATGATTGGATACACCTGGCTATGAAGTTCAAAGCTCAGTGAGGTTACAAAACCAATTTTGTGCTTCAGTAAGTCAGTAAAAAGTAGTTAGGAGTATTCAAATCAATAAAATGATAAGGGTACCCAAATTTTTGCACCGGTCAAATTTTGGTTTAATGCATAGTGCACATTTTCTGTTAGTATAATAAACCTCATTTCAATCCTGAAATATTACTGTGTCCATCAGTTATTAGATATATCAAATTGAAATGGCTGTTGCAAACACCCAAATATTTAGAACTAAAAATGATTAAGATTAATAGGGGTGCCCAAACTTTTTCATATGATTGTATAAGCAAGCTGTGTTAAAAGATCACAGATTAGCAGAATGTAGCAGCAGCAACTATTTGATTGTGTTTTCTACAAGCATCTTCTTTATCACTCCCCTATTCATATACTAATATGTAGAAAGTAACTCTGTCTGAAAAGTGAAAAAGAAAACATAGTTCTTTAATAAGATATGTTATAAAATTTCCTATTTTCCTTCTGTACTATTCATTTATGAAAAGTTGTTTATAACTGGAGATGCACTTTAACGACTGTAATCTGGCCCCACATTACAGAAATGCAGCATTTTTGGCTGTGGAAAAAAATGCTGTGTTAATTTTAGATGAGCTTTTTTCCTATATATTTAATAGGGGAAGAAAAAACAAAAACAGATCAAAAACTCAATAAAAAAATGCTACGAAAAAAATGGAACACAGAGTTTTTTTGCAGTTTTTTATCTGTTTTTTGTTACGTAGGGTCTTAAACTAAAATTATTTTAGATGCAGTCTGCAACAAAAAACGTTGCAACGTGAGGCCTTAGCCTTAAGGACGGGGCTTAATGTGGCAAAAACCGCAGTGTTCTAACATATCCCATCTACAATGTGCAGAAAAATACACGCAGTGGACAAACTGCAATTTCCAAAACCGTTGCGGTTTTGAAAAGCTCAGAATGTCATTTACACCTACGGAAATGCCAGCGGTTTCCCTATAGGTATAATGGAAGCAGAAAGCCTGCAGAGGAAAGCACTGCCAACATTCTATGAAAAGCGGTGCGGGAAAAACTGCAATGTGTTGTCGCCGCAGTTTTTCCCGCAGTGCTTTTTTGCTGCGGCTCGCTACGTGGAGCCTTAGCCTACAGGAGTTTTTCAGAAATGATCAAAACGTATGGCAAGAGGTAAGGGGAGATTCCAAAAAACAATAGAAGACTTATTAATCATCTAATGTTTCTGATGTGCCCAACTACCGACATGGTTACTGTACCCTGTTTCTAGTCACACAGGTACACCATCAGATTTATCAAGTCAGCAGATTTATCACATGAGTAATATGTCCTCTAGTTTCATACACATCATTTTCATTTCAGAAAAATGCAGCAGTTTTTGTAACAATTTTACATGTACAGTGCTGGCCAAAAGTATTGGCACCCCTGCAATTCTGTCAGATAATACTCAATTTCTTCCAGAAAATGATTGCAATCACAAATGATTTGGTAATAATATCTTCATTTAATTTGTCGTCAATGGAAAACCACAAAAAGAATTGTCAAAAAGCCAAATTGGATATAATTCCACACCAAACATAAAAAAGGGGGTGGACAAAAGTATTGGCACCCTTTGAAAAATCATGTGATGCTTCTCTAATTTGTGTAATTAACAGCACCTGTTACTTACCTGTGGCACATAACAGTGGTGGCAATAACTAAATCACACTTGCAGCCAGTTGAAATGGATTAAAGTTGACTCAACCTCTGTCCTGTGTCCTGATGTGTACCACATTGAGCATGGAGAAAAGAAAGAAGACCAAAGAACTGTCTGAGGACTTGAGAAGCAAAATTGTGAGGAAGCATGAGCAATCTCAAGGCTACAAGTCCATCTCCAAAGACCTGAATGTTCCTGTGTCTACCGTGCGCAGTGTCATCAAAAAGTTTAAAGCCCATGGCATTGTGGCTAACCTCCCTAGATGTGGACGGAAAAGAAAAATTGACGAGAGATTTCAACGAAAGATTGTGCGGATGGTGGCTAAATAATAGTCATAATAATAATAATAATAATAGTCCTTTAATAGTCCCACAATGGGGAAATTCAGTGTGTTACAGCAGCAAAGATAAGTAGATACAAATACAAATACAACATGTACAGGAATGTTCCAAGGTAAGAGGCATTACATTAATAGCAGACAGACAGGTAGGACGTAGCAGAGGGGGGGGGGGGGATATAACAGGCAGAGAGATATTTCAGTTCTCTGTGTGTAATGATCTCCGCTTAGGTCGGTGTTGGTTGTACAGCCTAACCGCAGCGGGGAGGAAAGACTTCCGATAGCGCTCCTTCTCACACCTAGGGTGGAGCAGTCGGTCACTGACAGTACTGCTCAGCGCGATCACAGTCTCATGCATGGGATGGGACTTCTTCTTCTGCATGGAGCTCACCACAGACAGTATCCTTCTGTCACCCACCACCTGCACTGGGTCCAGTAGGCTCCCCAGGACAGAGCTGGCCCTTCTAATCAGCTTGTCAAGTTTATTTCTGTCCCTGGTTGATATACTGCTCCCCCAGCAGGCCACTCCAAAGAAGATGGCTGATGCCACTACCGAGTTGAAGAAAGTTCTAAGAAGTGCCCCCCGGATTCCAAAGGCTCTCAGCTTCCTAAGCAGGTAGAGCCTGCTGTGGCCCTTCCTGTACAGGGCCTCCATATGATCTGCCCAGTCCAGCTTATTATTAAGGAGCAAACCCAGGTACTTATAGGTGTTCACAATCTCGATGCCCGTCCCCAGGATGTCCACTGGTTTAGGAGGGCTTCTGCCTTTGCGGAAGTCCACCACCATCTCCTTGGTCTTCCCCGCATTAATCTTCAGGTGGTTCCAGTGGCACCAGTCCACAAAATGCTGGTTCAGTTCTCTGTACTCCCTGTCATCATCATCTGTGATGAGACCCACTATTGCAGAGTCGTCAGAATACTTCTGTAGGTAGCAGCTGGATGAGTTGCACCTAAAATCTGCAGTGTACAGTGTGAAGAGGAAAGGGGCGAGAACCGTACCCTGAGGTGCCCCCGTATTACAGATCACGGTACCTGACACACAGTCTCGGGCTCTCACGTATTGAGGTCGATTTGTGAGGTAGTCTAGGATCCAGTTGGAGAGGTGGTGGTCCACTCCAGCAAGGCCCAGCTTGTCCCTCAATAACCTGGGCTGTATGGTGTTAAAAGCACTGGAGAAGTCAAAGAACATTATTCTCACTGTGTTCCCTGGTTTCTCCAGGTGAGACAGAGCCCTGTGCAGAAGATGGATGATGGCATCATCTACCCCAATGCCCGGCCGATAAGCAAACTGGAGGGGGTCCATAGCGGGGCTCACTAGAGGGCGGAGATGTGTGAGAACCAATCTCTCCAAGATCTTCATCAGGTGGGATGTCAGTGCTACAGGTCTGTAGTCGTTGAGGTCCATAGGGTGGGGTTTCTTTGGAACTGGTACCACACAAGAAGATTTCCATAATTCAGGGACTATTTCCTGCCTCAGGCTCATATTATACATATATGTAATTATACCACACAGCTGGTCCCCGCAAGTCTTAATTAGCCTTGCACTGATGTCATCTGGCCCTGCGGCTTTCCTCGCCTTGATCTTTTTCATCTCCTTCCTCACCTGGGCCCGTGTGAAGGTCAGACTGTGGCCAGATAAAGATGGATTTCTGGATTTACTGGTCTGTTGGGAAGTGGTCGCATGGGGAGAAGTCATTGTGGTGGGGGAAGCTGAAGGACATACTGGGGTGGGAGGAGCTGGTGTGTGATCAAATCTGTTGAAGAATAGGTTTAGTTCATTAAGCCAATTAACATCTGCCTCAATCTGGCAGACAGACTGTTTATGACCCGAAATTGACTTAAGCCCCTCCCAGACCCCCCTTATGTCTTTTCTTTCCATTTGCTTTTCCATTTTTTCCTTATAACTGGCTTTTCCTTGCCTGATTTGATGCCTCAGCTCCTTTTGTACTTCCCTCAACCCCTCCTTATCTCTTGTCCTGAATGCCATCTTTTTCTCCTTAAGTAGTGTTTTTATATCAGAGTTAATCCATGGTTTGTTATTGGAGAAGCACCTCACCACTTTTGTGGGTACTGTGTTGTCCACACAAAAATTAATGTAGTCCGTTATGCAGTGTGTGAGTCCTTCTATGTCTTCCCCATAAGAATCCTGCAGAACTTCCCATGTGGTTGTGTCAAAACAATCCCTCAGAGCCTCATCACTCTCCTCGGACCATATCCTCACTGTGCGGGTGACAGCAGGTTCTCTACGTACAAGTGGCTTGTACACAAGTCGGAGATGTACTAGGTTGTGATCCGATCTTCCCAGGGGCGGTAGGGCTGATGAGTTATATGCCTCCCTCACGTTGGCAAAGAACAAGTCCAGTGTTTTGTTGTCTCTTTTGTGGCAGGTTACATACTGTGTGAAACTGGGCAGTGTGGATGATGGAGAGGCGTGGTTGAAATCACCCGACAGAAGAAAGAGGGCCTGGGGGTGCTGAGACTGTAACTGGCTCAGCGTGGCTTGTAGGACCTCGCAGGCAGCGTCAGCTTTCGCAGAGGGGGGGACATATGCAGTTATCACGATGACATGTGATAGTTCCCTTGGTAGGTAGAAAGGTCTCATGCTCACAGCTAATAGTTCAATGTCCTTACAGCAAGTTTGATCCTTAATCACAATGTGCCTAGGATTACACCATCTATTATTCACAAACATTGCCAGCCCTACTCCTTTCCTCTTACCGCTCTCCCTTGTCCTGTCTGCCCGAAGGAGTTTAAAACCATCCAAGGAGACCAGAGGGTCAGGAGTAACTTCAGTGAGCCAAGTCTCTGTAAGTAGCATCATGCTGCACGCCCGAAACTCCTGATGCTGCCTGGTGAGCGCTGTTAGTTCATCCATCTTGTTTGCAAGAGATCTCACATTGCCCATGATGATGGAGGGAACAGCTGGTCGGTAACGCCTCTTTTTAATCCTCTGAAGAGTACCAGCTCTGCATCCCCTCACCCGCTTTTTCTTTCTCCAAATCTCACGGGGGATGTGTGACCAGATGGTATGCCGTCCTGCTGTGCCTCTGAGCTGCAGAATTTCCTCTCTTGTATAGACAAAGGAATTGTCTGCATACACAAAAGATCCCATTTTCAAGCAGAACAAAAAGACAGATAAAAACAAAAAAAAAAAAAAAGTATCACAAGGGTCCAAGTCTTTGCGTGTGTTTCATAGTGCAAAGTCCTTAAGTAGAGAGGTACAAAACGAGTCATAGAAAGAAAAATAAGATAGAGAGTCTCAGAGCTGCTGTAGCTGGCAGCCACTCCAGCGGCGCCATCTCAAAGAACCTCGACTAACATCCAAACAAGTTCTAGCTGCCCTGCAGTCCGAGGGTACAACAGTGTCAACCCGTACTATCCGTCGGCGTCTGAATGAAATGGGACTCTATGGTAGGATACCCAGGAAGACCCCACTTCTGACCCAGAGACATAAAAAAGCCAGGCTGGAGTTTGCCAAAACTTACCTGAGAAAGCCAAAAACTTTTTGGAAGAATGTTCTCTGGTCAGATGAGACAAAAGTAGAGCTTTTTGGGAAAAGGCATCAACATAGAGTTTACAGGAAAAAAAAAGAGGCTTTCAAAGAAAAGAACACGGTCCCTACAGTCAAACATGGCGGAGGTTCCCTGATGTTTTGGGGTTGCTTTGCTACCTCTGGCACTGGACTGCTTGACCGTGTGCATGGCATTATGAAGTCTGAAGACTACCAACACATTTTGCAGCATAATGTAGGGCCCAGTGTGAGAAAGCTGGGTCTCCCTCAGAGGTCATGGGTCTTCCAGCAGGACAATAACCCAAAACACACTTCAAAAAGCACTAGAAAATGGTTTGAGAGAAAGCACTGGAGACTTCTAAAGTGGCCAGCAATGAGTCCAGACCTGAATCCCATACAACACCTGTGGAGAGATCTCAAAATGGCAGTTTGGAGAAGGCACCCTTCAAATCTCAGGGACCTGGAGAAATTTGCCAAAGAAGAATGGTCTAAAATTCCAGCAGAGCATTGTAAGAAACTCATTGATGGTTACCGGAAGCGGTTGTTCGCAGTTATTTTGTCTAAAGGTTGTGCTACCAAGTATTAGGCTGAGGGTGCCAATACTTTTATCCGGCCCATTTTTGGAGTTTTGTGTAAAATGATCAATGATTTGACTTTTTTTTTCATTCTCTTTTGTGTTTTTTCATCGCAAGCAAAATAAATGAAGATATTATTACCAAAGCATTTGTGATTGCAATCATTTTCTGGAAGAAATTGAGTATTATCTGACAGAATTGGAGGGGTGCCAATACTTTTGGCCAGCACTGTACATTAAGCTAGAAATGAAAAGGGATTGTCACATGAAGAATGGTGTTCAATCAATCAAGTCAAGCCACTTTTGACTTTGGCTATAAAAAAAAAAAAACGCAGCAAAATCCGCAACAAAAAAAAGCTGTTTTTTGCAACATGGAGCTTTAGCACTGAGAAGTGAAGGGGGTGGTCCTATTAGTGATTGACAATTAAGTTTGTAAAAAAGATTCAATATAACTTGCTATTTATCCATTGAAAGCTCTGTTTTTTCTATGTTAAGAAGTCAAGTAGGCGGTCCTACCAGTGATTGACATCCTCCCGTCCATGACTGTTCCTACAGAGATAGCTGTCAGTCACTAATAGGATGGCACCCTCTGCTTATCAATATAGAAAGAGCAGAGATTTCAATAGAAAAATGACAATACACCTCATCTTTCCAGAGAAACCTATACATCAATCTGTTCAGCTCCTTTTGCTCTGTAACATGCTGCCCACAAATTAAACAGTAGTTTCCATGTGACTGGCTCCCTCTGATTCAGAAATGTATTCAAAAGGAAAGGGAATATAAGGGAAAGATCCTGTTTTCTGCTGGATTCTTCATCCTGCTGGATCTACTTCTTGCTTTGGCAGAAAAAAAAACTGCATAAAAACCACAATAGTTTTTTATTTTATTTTTTTTAATGTTCTGTGTGTTTGTAGTTCTCTAAGGATTTTCCTCACATTGCTTGTATAATGATAATCAAAGACACCAATTAAGGCAAAATTGTCTATATCACTCACTGGTTTGCTATACAGCTTTCCCCATTTCTTTTAATTGAAGTACAATATATATTATGATCTTTCATGGTAACATAAAATAATTTATCAGTTAAAATATATATTTTACCTGTTGAATTATACATTTTAATAACATTTTGTGTGAAGTTTCCTTTTAAGTGAAATTAATACGATCTATTATAAATTGGTGTAACCTGCTAACATATTCTTGGATTTTTCTTTATTTTGAGAAATGTGTCTTGATTTTCACATTAGGGAAATCACATTTTTTGGAGAAGCTAGATGTGTAATTTCTTCCAGGTGTGACAGAAAAACGCAGCTAACATACAGAGCTTGATATAATTAGAGCACTTTACATTTTTGGTTCTGTTCAGGAACTGAAAAAAAAAGTAAAATACAGCTGAGAAAGTCTGAAACTAGGAAAGTGTTTACATGTCTGAATTTATGACTGTTCTGAACAATGAATTACAAGATTATATTCCTCACTCGGATCATTTATAATTTATCTAGTCAAAATGTACTGTGAATTCCATATGTAGAAATGCCTGCTTTAATATGTTTGTTTTATTTACTGCCAGATATATTTATTCTGCTTAGGGAAAAATTTCAGAAAACAATACACTGTATATAACACATGAAATAAACGATATATATATATATATATATATATATATATATATATATATATATAAAAATTTAGGGCTATCAAGCCAGGATATCCTGTATATGGACAATATTCTACTATATCAAATATCCATGTATTTATTTATTAGGGTATGTTCACACTGCCATCATTTTGTCCGTTGTTCTGATCCATCATGGGTTCAGAGCAATGGACTGAAAAGCAGAAAGAATGACTGATGACAGCTTAATTAAATACATTCATTAAATTAATTCAATGCAGCTTAAGTAAATCCTAAAATCTTATATTTTTCACTCTGGCCACTAAGCTTCAGACTCACAGTTCCTGTGCTTTTCAGCAGTTATCTCATTAAAATCAAAGGATTACAATGAAAAGTAAAAGTGGCATGCAGTTATAAGTACATACTATACTATGTACTGTGCGCAGTTATAACTTCAATTCTGGGGCCACAGGTTCTTTCACATATAGGTAAGTGAGACACAATTAACTACAGGTACAGTGACTTGCGAAAGTATTCGGCCCCCTTGAAATTTTCAACCTTTTGCCACATTTCAGGCTTCAAACATAAGGATATAAAATTTTAATTTTTTGGTGAAGAATCAAGAACAAGTGGGACATAATCGTGAAGTGGAACGAAATTTATTGGATATTTTAAACTTTTGTAAAAAATAAAAAACTGAAAAGTGGGGCGCGCAATATTATTCGGCCCCCTTAAGTTAATACTTTGTAGCGCCACCTTTTGCTGCGGTTACAGCTGCAAGTCGCTTGGCGTATGTCTCTATCAGTTTTGCACATCGAGAGACTGAAATTCTTGCCCATTCTTCCTTGGAAAACAGCTGGAGCTCAGTGAGGTTGGATGGAGAGCGTTTGTGAACAGCAGTTTTCAGCTCTTTCCACAGATTCTCAATTGGATTCAGGTCTGGACTTTGACTTGGCCATTCTAACACCTGGATACGTTTATTTGTGAACCATTCCATTGTAGATTTTGCTTTATGTTTGGGATCATTGTCTTGTTGGAAGATAAATCTCCGTCCCAGTCTCAGGTCTTTTGCAGACTCCAACAGGTTTTCTTCCAGAATGGTCCTGTATTTGGCTCCATCCATCTTCCCATCAATTTTAACCATCTTCCCTGTCCCTGCTGAAGAAAAGCAGGCCCAAACCATGATGCTGCCACCACCATGCTTGACAGTGGGGATGGTGTGTTCAGGGTGATGAGCTGTGTTGCTTTTACGCCAAACATATCATTTTGCATTGTGGCCAAAAAGTTCGATTTTGGTTTCATCTGACCAGAGCACCTTCTTCCACATGTTTGGTATGTCTCCCAGGTGGCTTGTGGCAAACTTTAAACCAGACTTTTTATGGATATCTTTGAGAAATGGCTTTCTTCTTGCCACTTTTCCATAAAGGCCAGATTTGTGCAGTGTACGACTGATTGTTGTCCTATGACAGACTCTCCCACCTCAGCTGTAGATCTCTGCAGTTCATCCAGAGTGATCATGGGCCTCTTGGCTGCATCTCTGATCAGTCTTCTCCTTGTATGAGATGAAAGTTTAGAGGGACAGCCGGGTCTTGGTAGATTTGCAGTGGTCTGATACTCCTTCCATTTCAATATGATCGCTTGCACAGTGCTCCTTGGGATGTTTAAAGTTTGGGAAATCTTTTTGTATCCAAATCCGGCTTTAAACTTCTCCACAACAGTATCACGGACCTGCCTGGTGTGTTCCTTGGTCTTCATGATGCTCTCTGCACTTTAAACAGAACCCTGAGACTATCACAGAGCAGGTGCATTTATACAGAGACTTGATTACACACAGGTGGATTATATTTATCACCATCAGTCATTTAGGACAACATTGGATCATTCAGAGATCCTCACTGAACCTCTGGAGTGAGTTTGCTGCACTGAAAGTAAAGGGGACGAATAATACTGCATGCCCCACTTTTCAGTTTTTTATTTTTTACAAAAGTTTAAAATAACCAATAAATTTCGTTCCACTTCACAATTGTGTCTCACTTGTTGTTGATTCTTCACCAGAAAATTAAAATTTTATATCCTTATGTTTGAAGCCTAAAATGTGGCAAAAGGTTGAAAAGTTCAAGGGGGGCGAATACTTTTGCAAGGCACTGTATATTTGCAGTATTTCTGTTACCAGATAGACAGTGGTCTGCTCAATTTACTGGCATGCGTTATACCATAATCTACACCAGTTTCTGAATGGTGTAGATCTGAGTTCAGGAACACCTTCCGTCGACCAGAGACTCTTCGTAATTCTGGCGCATCTTGTGCCTCTCGGGGAATGAATTAAACTGGCATAAGAATGGCCAGTCTTAATTTCCCCCCTGTGTGTTATCACCCTTGCCCTTACCTACAGTGGGGAAAAAAAAGTATTTAGTCAAACACCAATTGTGCAAGTTCTCCCACTTAAAAAGATGAGCGAGGCCTGTAATTGACATCATAGGGAGACCTCAACTATGAGAGACAAAATGAGAAAACATACCTAGAAAATCACATTGTCTGATTTTTTTAAGAATATATTTGCAAATTATGGTGGAAAATAAGTATTTGGTCACCTACAAACAAGCAAGATTTCTGGCTCTCACAGACCTGTAACTTCTTCTTTAAGAGGCTCCTCTGTAATCCACTCTTTACCTGTAGTAATGGCACCTGTTTGACATTGTTATCAGTATAAAAGACACCTGTCCACAACCTCAAACAGTCACACTCCACTATGGTGAAGACCAAAGAGCTGTGGAAGGACACCAGAAACAAAATTGTAGACCTGCACCAGGTTGGGAAGACTGAATCTGCAATAGGCAAGCAGCTTGGTGTGAAGAGATCAACTGTGGGAGCAATAATTAGAAAATGGAAGACATACAAGACCACTGATAATCTCCCTCGATCAGGGATTCCACGCAAGATCTCACCCCATTGGGGTCAAAATGATCACAAGAATGGTGAGCAAAAATCCCAGAACCACACGGGGGAGCCTAGTGAATGACCTGCAGAAAGCTGGGACTAACGTAACAAAGGCTACCGTCAGTAACACACTACGCAGCCAGACGTGTCCCCCTACTTAAGCCAGTACATATCCGGGACTGTCTGAAGTTTTCTAGAGAGCATTTGGATGCTCCAGAAGAGTATTGGGAGAATGTCATATGGTCAGATGAAGCCATAGTAGAACCGTTTGGTCGAAACACAACTTGTCGTGTTTGGAGGAGAGTGAATGCTGAGTTGCATCCAAAGAACACCATACCTACTGTGAAGCATGGGGGTGGCAACATCATGCTTTGGGGCTGTTTCTCTGCAAAGGGACCAGGGCGACTGATCCGTGTACATGAAAGAATGAATGGGGCCATATATCGTGAAATCTTGAGTGCAAACCTCCTTCCATCAGCAAGGGCATTGAAGATGAAACATGGCTGGATCTTTCAGCATGACAATGATCCCAAGCACACTGCCAGGGCAACGAAGGAATGGCTTCGCAAGAAGCATTTCAAGGTCCTGGAGTGGCATAACCAGTCTCCAGATCTCAACTCCATATAAAACCTTTGGAGGGAGTCAGAGGCGTAGCTAGCGGGGGGCAGAGGGGGCGGCTGCCCTGGGCCCACTGACTCATTAATACATCCTTTATTTCTAACTAGATCGGTGTCTGCAGATACCAATCTAGTTAAAACGCTTCCTGTAACTTAATAGTATTGTAAACCGCAAGCCAATACAGGCCTGCGGTTTACAAGACGCTGAGACCGCAGACTGATGTCTACTTCTTAGACACAGACATCCTGTGCGTAGACAGGGAGGAAGAGGTGGCTCCATTCATCAGGATAGCAGGAAGGTGAGTATGACTTTTTTTTTTTTTTCTGGGTATATTAATAGCATAGCTCCCAGTGGGGGAGTCACGATTTTACACAGCTGTCCCGCATAGCTTGCAGTTTGTCCCGCTATGCCCCTGAAGTGTTTTGCTGTTAACAAACTTTATTAGGGTAGTGTAAATGGTAGATGCTAAATCCTAGTGGGTAAAGGACCTTTGATTACGTCATGACCATGTGATCAGACTCTTGTGTGGGAGGAGCTATTCTGGATACTGCGGAGCAGTGTGAAGTTACATAGAAAGCTGGGAACAGAGAGTGATCGAAGAGACAGAGACATAGCATGTGTGAGCAAGAGGGGGGAACTGAGGGCAGATGTAGGGGCCAGTTAAACTGAAGCTAGATGAAGGGGGCAATTAAACAGCTGGCAGATAAAGGGGGACATTAAGCTGGTGGTAGATGGAGGGGCAATTAAACTGGGGGCAGATGAAGGGGGCATTAAGCTGATGACAGATGAAGGTGGACATTAATCTGGGGGAGCAGATGGACGGTGACATTAAACTGGGGGCAACTGGAGGAGGACATTAAACCATGGGGGTAGCTGGAGGGGGACATGTCTGCCTCTAGTTACCCCCAGTTTAATGTCCCACTCCAACTACCCCCACTGTTTAATGTCACCCTCCAACTGTCCCATAGTTTAATGTCACCCTGCAGCTGTCCCAGTTTAATGTCCCCCTCTAGTTTCCGCCAGTTTAAACTGGGGCACGATTAGAGGGACTTAATACTGTGGGGCAATTGGAGGAGAATATTATTATGTGGGGGCATATAATGTTAGGGTTACTGTAGGAGCATTATACTGTGTGGGGGCACATGGAAAAATAGATGAGAATGGGCGGAGTCAATGTAGAAGTGGGTGGAGCTAAATTTGCCGTGGCACGCATAGCACACCGTATATTTTGTCCCTCTTTATGTCCTTTGAAAGTTGGAAGGTATATAATAGTATAAGGGGTGGTTAGGAGGGGGGAATATAACTATAAAGGGAGGATTCATTAGGGGGCATTATGACAATGGGGGGTTCATTTGTATAAGGGTTATTGGGGGGCATTATGAATACAAGGGGGGAAGTTATTTATATAAGGGGCCATTAGGGGGCATCATTTATATTAGGAGGCATTATGAACATAAGGGGGTGGTCATTGATATAAGGGGTCATTAGAGATGCAGTGTTTATGTCAGGATGAATCAGGGGCATAATATGAGGGGGCAATTAATTGAATTAAAGTGGCACTTTGGCTTTATCAAGACTAAGGCCCCACATAGCTGGCCGCAGCAAAAAAGCACTGCAGGAAAAACCGTGGCGCTAACATCATGGTTTTTCCCGCAGCGCTTTTCACAGAAGGTCCGTAGAGGTTTCCCCTGTGGACTTTCTGTTTTTAATACACCTATACAGAAACTGCCAGCGTTTCCATAGGTATAATGCTGCAATTTTCAAAACCGCAACGGTTTTGGAAATTGAAGTGCGTCTGCTGCACATATTTTTCCGCAATGTGTGGATGGGATTTGCTAAAATACCACGTTTTTTTTCTGTGGGTTTTCGCCACATGGGGCCTCCATCCCATCCCCACTTTGCAGTAAAATACACACAGCGGATACGCTGTGATTTTCAAAACAGTCACAGTTTTGAAAATCACAGCATGTCAGTTATACCTACGGAAATGACAGCAGTTTCCCTATAGATGTAATTGAAGCAGAAAGTCCGCAGAGGAAACCTCTGCAAACTTTCTGTGCAAAGTGCTGCAGGAAAAATCGCGATCAATAAGAGGAGCTAAAGATGTCTGTGTTGCAAACTTTACAGAGACTGGAAGAAGTGGTCATGGCCGTCCAGATGAAAGAGATGGAGAATGTGAACGATTAGTCAGAGACGTCACCTGCAAGTCACTAAATGTTAATGCCCTGTATTCACCTAAATCGTCTGCAGAGCCCTGTGTAGAGCCGCTATATACCACTATACGGTCACTGTATACTCATAGTATCGGTATACGAACATGTCCAAGTTGGGGGCCCACTTGGACATGTTCGTCCCCCTGTGCTGAACCCCTAGCTACGCCTCTGGAGGGAGTTGAAAGTCCGTGCTCTAGAGTAGATCTGCACAACAGTGTGTGCCAACCTAGTGAAGACTTACAGAAAATGTTTGACCTCTGTCATTGCCAACAAAGGATATATAACAAAGTATTGAGATGAACTTTTGTTATTGACCAAATACTTATTTTCCACCATAATTTGCAAATAAATTCTTTAAAAATCAGACAATGTGATTTTCTGGATTTGTTTTCTCATTTTGTCTCTCATAGTTGAGGTCTACCTATGATGTCAATTACAGGCCTCTCTCATCTTTTTAAATGGGAGAACTTGCACAATTGGTGGCTGACTAAATACTTTTTTCCCCACTGTATAAGATCCACTATTCACAATAGGTGATGGTCACAGCTCCTACTCCTAGAACAGTAAACTCTGCATAGGGTACAGATCATGTCTAGAAAACTACAGGTTTCTATGGTCCATTGACTGCTGTAAAGCATATCTGTGAATGCTATTACCAGCAGTTCAGGCAAAACATGAGCTCTATAATCTTATAAGAAAAACAGAATAAAAAAAAATCGGGAAATAAAAACAGTTCAATAATAATAATATGGCATAAATTCGTTAAGAAAAGTAGGTGATACATTGCTTTTTAACAAAGAATAGGAGTTCATCCATACACAAGCTACTTTTTAAAGTGTATAGCTGGCTTCAATAGGAATAGGAAGCATACAACTGTCAATCTTTTACAAAAGTTTAGAAATGTCAGAGCAGAATGGCATATCCTTTTTAGACCTTTTTGATGCCTTGAATGTGTCATTGCTGATAATGGAGCTAAGACTAAGTGTTGACAAATTCAACACATACTGTGCAGAATGTTTTGATAAATTGGTAGGTCTCTCCAGGATATTTTCCTTTTTGGCAAGTGTATGCAGAGATTCAAGCCATAATGATAATCAGACAATAAGATACAGAAACAAATCCCCTCCCCCAACCAAAAAAAAAAACTCTAGAGGAATTAATTATTATTATTTATTATTATTTATTGTCATTTTATATGCCGATTTTAATCTTAGTTGTGGCACATCTTGGGCTGCATATGTATCAGAAACTGAAATCTAGGATCTGGTGTAGAAAACTGTTGTCGGAGGGTTAATAAATTCCTCTGAGGATTGTTATAGTGGGGAGCTTCCAAATAGTGATGCAAAATACTGACTAAACACTGTGTGAAAGCCAACTATAAGTGGGCAGCTACTATTCAGTCCTGTTCACTATTTGACCATTGGCATTTGTTAGCATTCCACATTGGACATGTAAGGGAATTGCCAGTTGAGCAATACCTCAGTGCTGCTGCAGAACCCTGGTGGGAGGGGCACGACAAGACAATGTGCCCTAAAGCTGAGGCCCCTCCCCACTGGCCCTGCCTACTTGCCTGACTGTCCTAGGTGACAGCCAACAACTTGGAGCTGATCCCTTCACTAAATAAGTGACACACAGAACAGGACAAGACAAAACAACACAGAAGCAGAGTCAGCAAGCCAAGGGGTTGATAACAGTTGAGCAATGTAGTACCAAAACGAAATCCAAGAGAGTAGTCACAGGGAGAGCCAAAGGTCAGAAGTCAGAAATACAACAAAAGAAAAAGGAGCTAGCAGGGACAAAGTCACAAGACAGAATCACAATAGCCAGCAACCATGTGAGGGCTGATGATCTGTTTATAGCAAGTCCAGGACCTGCCCCAGACTTTATTGGTAGACAGGCTGTCAATCATACACAGGCAAGGCTAAGAGTAACTACTTGAGCGGAAGAAACAAGGTGCAGGAGACGGGTGTGGCTGAAATTCAATTACATATTCTAGGACAGTGTTAAGACTGAGCAACAAGAATCTTAAGCAAGGAATCAAACTGAACACGCCTCCTTCGCTGCAGCATGCGAGTGGAGGGTGGCGCAGAGACCCAAACAGGCAGAAACGTTACAGGACACTTTCATAATATGAATCCATTTTCTCTGCATATCAGACACAAGAGGCTGAAATTCCTAAATACAGCTTCAAATTTCACTATCCAAAAAAAATGGCCAAACATCAAAACTGTGAATTTTCAGTGATCAATGCAAGAAATAAGAACCAATCAAAAATCTTGTGTTATACTGTATGTGTTGAAAATAAAAACTTCAGGCAAATCCAAGCCCAAACTAAATTCAACTGTGGAAACAGAACTAAGCAATAAAACAAAAAAGTCAGGCATCTGCACATATTAGTAAATGAAATTCTGAAGGAGTACCAAAAAACAAACTGTGGTGTAATATGGGATTTAGGTTGAAATCAAACATAGAATGGGGAAGATTTATTAAGACTGGCGTAAGACTGGCCTGTGCTCCAGAATGGAGGTCTGTCAGGAACTGGAGTAGAATTCCTGAATAACTCACACCAGAAAAATGGCGTGAGTTATAATAAATATATCGGGCTGAGGCACCCCTGCCCTCTCCACCCTACTCCACACACATTCACGTAAAATGGCGAGAGAGGTGCTGAACAGGGCATGTAGTGTATTTTCAGGTTTTGTGCCAATGATGCATCACATTATCTGGCATAGATGCACTGATAAATTCCCCCCTAATGTATGCATCTTTCCTTTATAATTTTCCTTGTGCCTTTGGCTCCAAAGACTACATGAAAAACAGACTTTCTGTGAAAAACGCTGCAGAAAAAAAAATGAATGCGTTTCCGCCATAGTCTTTTCTGCATTGTTTTTTGGCTGCAGCTTGCAACGTGGGGCCTTAGCCTTAATAAAGTTTTTTTTTTTATGCCAGATCTAGGGGTCGTGTGATCGACCCCTGGCTCCTGGATTGCTCCGCCTCTTCTCCCATTTTCACCACTAGTTACTTGTGATATGGGGGTTGACTTTACTGCCAGACCCCATAGTGCAAATTCTGGTTCCAGTCACGTGATCCACTGTCCAAATCAGTCTGGAACCCCCAGGTGTGGCATCAAAAAACCTTCAGTGCATGTAAGAAAAATATATCTCCCTGGACAACCCCTTAAAATATTCTGATTGTTTATAATGATAAAAAATACAAACATTTATCTGAGACAGTTTTTATCAATGGGGTCCATTTTAATTAATAAGGGGCCTGTTAGTAAAGAGTTAAAATGTCAAGTTGTGAAATGTTGAGAGCATATAATTTATAGTCTAGTCCTACCTGCAAGGTTTATGTGTTTGCTATAGTATAAAGCATAGCAAATAAGAGAAAACGTGAAAGCATTGTAAGAGATATAAGCTATGAGACACAGCTATGATGTTTTCTTAATAGAGATGTAATAAGTCATTTTCTTGTATACTTGTCAGCTATTGTTTTCATGTGTTATCTGGAATGCTCAGTTCTCTGATAAGATACAATGTGGGAAAAGGAACCCATGGCATTATATGAAGGAACTACCTCTGAGAATGCTTTTGGCCTTTGAATGGCTAGAAATATCCCAGGAAGTTACAAAAATGTTACGGCTCTGTGAGAATCTGTATAAAAATAAACACTGCTTTATTTCAGGACCGCTCCCTGGAGAACATTAGACAACTACATGGGCTTAATCTTGACAGTTGAAGGGAAATCTGCAACTTTTGCCAGTTAACATAGAGAGTGGCTCTGTCATGATCTGGAAGCAAAACAAGTTAACCTGGGATCCTGGGAGCTGGGTAAGAAAACAATCTCATCTTCATTAGACACGTTAGGTTGTGTTCACATCATGTTATGTGAATGCATTCGGTATTTCCCTTACGTCCTACAGCAGCACAATATGGGGTATTCCTGCCCCTGTGTGTTGGTAGGACAGGTGGAACTTTTAATTAACATAAATTATATGCATGACTACGCTACCCTATAAGAGGGCAAAGGGACCTCCCCCCTTGTGTTTTTTTCTGTCCTGTGTGGTGGGACAGGTGGAGGGAGTTCTTTTTTTCCTCCCATGTTTTGTTTTTCACCTAAAGTTTGTTAACTTCCTTTGGGGAGTCATCTTTACACCTCTCTTCTCTTCTGTGGAAAAGAAGGGGGGTTTTATTTAGCCCTAAGGTGCCTTCCCGTGCATTATTAACCAATTAGTCTTTATCCGTGTTTTTTCCAGCCCCTTCCTCTGAAGAGGAGAAAAAAAAAACTTCACACACTAGTTGTTGTGAGATGTCTCCAGATTTGCCTCTTGCATACACGTTCCTTTAGGAGAGCCGAGAATCTCCTTGTCAACATGTATGGTAGAGACAAAGGTCTCAGGGCTTCCAAACCTACCTTGTCTAGGTGGATGAAGGAGGCAATTGAGGTCTCTTTCTTTTTTTTTTGCTCAGGGGTTAGCTCCACCTGAATTTTGTACAGCCCATTCAACCAGAGCTGTATCAACCTCTTGGGCTGAGAACCGGACCTTACCACTGGATCAGATCTGTGCAGCTACTTCTTGGTCATCTCACCTAACCTTTGTAAAACATTATCGACTAGATGTTCGGAGTTCTGTGGCGACTGCCTTTGGACAGACAGTCCTAGGTGTTGTAGAGCAGGAAAACCCTCCCTAAGGGAATTACTTGCTATATCCCCATATTGTGCTGCTGTAGGATGTAAGGGAATCGTTGATTATGATGTTAATCTGTTTTCCCTTAGTCCTAACAGCAGCACAAGCTTCCCTCCCTAAACTTAGAAATTTTTACTTTATAACTTACACAAGCGGGGAGATCCCTTTGCCCTCTTATAGGGTAGTCATGCATAATTTATGTTAATTAAAAGTTCCGCCTGTCCTACCAACACACAGGGGCAGGAATACCCCATATTGTGCTGCTGTTAGGACTAAGGGAAAACAGATTAACATCATAATCAACGAGTACACCAGCACAGCTCACGCACATCAGCAGCTCCTGAAAAAATAGATGTGTCCATCCTTAGTTTTGCTAGAACTTGACTAAGTATTCCCAAATAAATTCTATATAATACCACATGTTAGCAAAACCCTTGACAAGCTGCAGCTGATAACACAACCACTGAGTGACCACACATAGGATAGACAGAGTATCTATAAACTATGTTTTCAGCCGGTCATTAAACTCCATACATTTTGGGATATACAGAGCCAAAAGGAAAGATAAGGAAGGGCATATCTGTATACCTATGATTTATACCCATAGCAGCAAGCTCCCAGTCACTGAATAGGACCTCCCACTGGACTCCTAGGCACAAAAAAGTGAGCAAAATAGAAGTTATACTGAATCATTCCATACATATCAATCATTATAGCTCATTTTGCTCTATGACATGCTGCACACAGAACAGACTGCACATTCAGGTTCCCATTAAAAATCTATTTAATTCCGGTGGGCAGAGCTTGTGAATGGCCTCCTGAAACAAGATCTCTGGACTTCAGGCATTTAACCAGCAAGTTATACTCCTGCTAAATACAGCAGCGGGTGCAGGACAGCAATATACATAATGCAGGTGCAGTCAAAGGCAGAAGCAGGGAGGTGAAGCTGAATTGGAACGCAGGCCACATGCACATGGAGCTCATTACATGTTGTAATTTAAAAGAAGAAACAGAATACACAGCTTGTGCAGCAATAAAGGCCCCCCTAAGTAATACTTGGTTGCACACACTTTGGCATTGTTGACAGCCTCCAAATGTTTCTTGTAGCCATCTAATAAGCTTCTTGCACTTCTCATCTGGTATTTTCTCCAAGTCTTCCTTTGCAGTTTGTTCAAGCTCTTGAATGTTTGCAGGGTTCTTTTTCCCAATGACAGATTTCAGCTCACCCCAAAGATTTTCAATGGGATTGAGGTCAGAACTCATTGCTGGTCATTTTAAAACAGTCTATTTTTTATTTTTCAACCATACCTGGGTACTTTTGGATGTGTGCTTTGGGTCATTGTCTTGCTGGAGGACCCATGATCTTCGACCAAGTTTTCTTACACTGGGTAGGACATTTCGCTCTAAAATCTCTTCATAATTCTCTGATTTCATGATTCCTGTGATACGGTCAAGGCCTCAAGTACCAGATGCATCAAAGCAACCCCACATCATTATGGATCCTCCACCATGCTTAACTGTTGGTAGGGTGTTCTTTTCCTTATAAGCTTCATTGTACCATCTGTAAACAAACTGTTGCTTTGCATTGCCAAAAAGCTCGATTTTTGTTTCATCTGCCCACAGAACATTTTCCCAGAAGGATTGTGGTTTGTCAAGATACTCTTTTGGCAACGATCAGTCATTCCTTTTTATGTCTTTTCTTCAGCAATGGTTTCTTCCTTGGCCTTCGCCCATAAAGCTCTGCTTGGTTTAGTGTGCGGCGTATGGTACTTGTTGAAACCATGACCCTAGACTGTTCCAGGTTGGCCTTCAGGTCTTTGGATGTTTGACGTGGTGTTATTTCCCCCATTCACACCAACCTTTGAAGACATCTCTTGTCGATTTTCCTCTTTCACCCACGTCTTGAGGTTCCATGCTTGACAAACTTTTTAATAACATTGCGCACTGTTGAAACAGGGATTCCAAGGTCTTTGGAGATGGCCTTATACCCTTTGAAAGTCTTGTGTTTGCTAATAATAGCAGTTCTGATGTCCTCTCACAACTCCTTCGTCTTCACTATTGTGACAAAGGAACAGGGCCTAACATGTGGCTTTTTTTGAACACTTAAGTCATCATTAATTGCCTAATTCATGTACAATGGGCACCAACAATTTATCACAGGTGATTCTCATTTGAGTTTTAACACAGGCGAGGCAAAATATGTTTCCATACTAATTAAATGAAAGGTTGCCAATACCAATGTCACATCAAGCTTTAGGTTTTTCTATTTTTCCCCCCATTGTTTTTTTTTTTTTAATTGTTGGTTATCATTTGCTCTTTTGTATTTAACACGAGTGCTCAAAACAAAAAAGCTGTTTCACTTGATTCAATTTTTTCAGGAGACAATCCACATTATTTACTTAAACTTCATGGGTGCCAATAACAATGGGCAGGACTGTATTTTGAAATTAAAGACCACAGAATGATATCAATAGAAAAGGTGATACTAACCAGAAAGCAGTCCACAAAAAGGAGTAGCAACCATGACCTCCAACACTGGAGGCTGAGAGGTGGAGATGGGACGCTGCCCTACAAAGAACCAACCTCAGCTAGTACAAATTAACATTCATTGGGCTGCTTTGCGAATGCCTGGAACCCAGCCAGTCACATGACTGAAACTACAAAACATGCACAGGGACCTCCAACCATGAGAAGATATGCACATATCCCAGTAGTTCTATAATTACCATGTCAGTTATAGGCAACATGCCCACATAGGATAGATAACGGGCAGCAAAGGAGAAACAACATACATATTGTACATGCAACACAAAGGGACAATAATATCAGAAGATGAGTAGACACAAAACAAATAAAGCGTGAAAATAAACCCAGAAAGGTGTGAAACTACAAGAAGTGAACAGTGAAATTAGTGCTGGTGTAAATAAATATGTGACAAGCACACCATGACATTGAAATCAAAAATAAAAAATATACAAAAAGGAATAAAAATCTAACGCTGTGTGTATTTTTAGATGTTTTTGAAATTTTGTCCTTTTTAATTCCATATCAATAAATATGATGAATGTTATATAAGGTGTTTATTTTCATGAGACTTTGTAGGGACATATAAAGGGGTACATTTGAAAAGACTGGTATTTTCTGTGTAATATGGAGATTGCTGGAATTTTGTAGGATTATTAGATATGTTTTATGTATACATTTATAATACATCCATAGAGATCTTTAAATATATATGTGAACTTTTAGGGAAAGCGTATGTAAGTAAATAGTTTTACTAATAATATATCAGATTGTTGTCCTGTTCATAGCTCATATAGAGCCACAACGTTTTTCTCTTGCTTCCAGCTTTTTTCCACTTCTCCCTATTATTTTTGGTTTGTGAATATTTTCTTTGGCTCCAGTATGTTCACCACTATTCATCTATCTAGATGAAAGATACAGAATAAAGACACAAATGGAGAGAGTTCATTGTTTGTTGTCAAAGTTTGTTACCGTTCTGACAAAAGTACAAGAGCCTGAGTACTTTCCCTGTTATGCCAGCGACAGCTGAAACAGGAAATTATAGTGCACAATAAGGAGATGCCGACATCTACGTGAGCATACTCATTAGGGCACCCTCGAGCAGAACGCTATAAAAAGCAAATGTGTTATAATTTGTAGCATAAAGGCACGGCAACACAGACAATGTTAATGACCATTTGTGTAATTTTAGGGAAAAACTTGTGAACACTTTGCATTGTTAAAATTAGTCAAATGTTCTAATTTTGTGCTTATTTTATGGAACTGGTTGGTAAACACCTCAGCTCTACACTTATATTGGTCAGTTAGGTTTCTGCCACTGGTCTTCAAAATGCATTTGTGTTTGACATGTAATTTTCTTTAGCTGGTCTCACTGGGAGTATGCCAAGAAAAAGTAATTCTGGGACTTTTCTTTTTAGTAATTTGATATATTTAAGCCAATTTTATAAATTTATCCAGGAGAAAACTAGGGTATTTAAGGGGGAATTCCAAGTGCACTGGTGCTCACAATTCATAGCAAAATCTACTATATACAGTGCTCAGAGGATATATCTCTCTCATATTCTGAATCATCAGAGAACAATTGTTGCTTTTGGTTGTCTACAATGATGAAGGTCTTAATGGAGATAACCATTGTCCATATTGATTTTGGCTGGTTATGGGTAAATATCTGATTTACAATGAGGTATAGGGCAGTCTATGAGTTCACTTACTAATACTCAAGATGGTTTGGTATGGTAAAGGAGATAATGGGAGTGGTTTAGAGCATGAAGAGCCTTCCCACAGACACAGAGAGAGCTACATGAGAACCCAAAGATTGGCGGATACTTTACAACTGAGAGGATGAAACAATCCCTTTAGGCCCCATGCACATGAATGTGAAAAATGGACATTTTCTTAACATCTGCTTTTAGAACAATGGGAGTAAATGAGGACATATACAACGGATCATTTTGATGGCATCCATTTGGTGAGTTGGGTCAAAAAAAAAAGACCAATGAAGTTCAACATTTTTTTTCACTGACAGTTAAAAATGGATGACAAGCTGCCAAAAATGGACATTAAAAGACAGAGCGAATGAGAGAAAAGTGATGAAAAATAAGTAACACACTGATGGAAAATAGTTTAAAAACAGACAGCGGCTGTTCTACACCGTTTCTGAAATAAGGAATTGAAGATAAGGAATCAGTAGCCTGCTGTGCTACTCTGTTTCTGAAACCCCTATTTCTCTCTATGAGGCTACAGAAACAGTGTAGATCGGCCGTGTATGGATGGTTATGTAGCTACAGACCACATGATCGCATGAAGGATGCATATCCCCATCTTAGCCATGTTTATAGGTGATACCATAACAATGTCAGCTGGTCACAAGAAGGCTCCTTTACCCGGGACTTAAGAGATTCTCTCGGTAATCAGTTTTCAGGACTTAAAGTAAGGCCGCATGATTAGACAGCCAATGAATGGGGAAAAAAGGAATTTATAGTTTATAGGAGCATAGGATAGACACAATTGGTATACACTACAACCAGCAGCTAACTACTGAAACCAAAGGTTCTTAAGGAGGTCCAGACCAAGAAGGTAATTCTCTTCAAATAAGGCTTTGAGTTTCTATCAGTGTAGTCAAAAGATGTATCAGCTGTGAAGCCATTGTCTCGAGCAACTTCCCCAACAGCAGATTAATAGGTAGAACATGATATAACAGCAGTAATAACCCTCCAGTTTATAGCAGAGACCCGTTGAAGTGGGTTAGAGATACACTGATTAAAAAATTGTTGCATCCTAGAGCTACCACTTGTTCCTGTGTGGCTATAAAGAGACTGTTCCCATTTTATGCAAGATTCAAGAATTGAACCTTTCTTTGAGAAGATTGTTTTGCCCCAAAACCCCCTCTGTCACATAAAATATACCACTATTGTAACTATCACAATGTACATAACAGCCCCATTACAGATTTTGCATTTGGGCCCAAAAACTTCAAGTTATGCCTCTGAGCGTTACCCAAGCTATATAACACTTTCTCCTGAAGGAAAAAACATATCATTCAGTGATATTACTTTGCAGCAGTTGAAGTTGCACCTGGTCTTTAGTAGGGGTCAAAGGTCTTACAATATCTGTGATTTAAGAGCAAACAAATGCTATAAATGGACAAATGAGAGGAGTAATTGATTTATGGAAGACTGCACAACTGTAGTTTCAGGTTTATCCTTCCTTACATTTCCTCTTAATTCAAGAATCCAGATACAATATTCTGAAATAAGTAAGTCAAGATGTCGAGATTAAAAAACAAAAAAAAATGACGTTCCTTTCCTCTGAGCTGGTCATTTTGAGGAAGGGCTTCTTGAACCTCTCTAATCTAAAAAGATCATTTTTGTTTTTTGAGACAGTACATTGACACTGTCTGTATTAACATACATTACAGGCAGATATTACAACTCATTAAAATGCTTTTTCCAGTTGATTATTAAATCTCCTTGATTTTGGATCACACCTCATTAAAACAATTATAATCAGATGCAGCATTTGACTTCCCCTGTGAGAAATGGCTAAAAAGGTTATGTTTGTTTTACTCATTTAAATTACTTATGAGCTGAAGTAAACAATCTCTCATCAAGTATGGCCTAATGCATTTACAATTGTGATGAACCTGCTTGGAACGTGAAATGAGAAAATATTAAAAACAGGGTATGGAGATTACTAGATTAACAGTCACAACAATGATACCTTAGTTCTTTTCATTTTGCAAAGGAAAGCAGAGAGGATGATTATTTAGACGATCTTTGTGAAAGAGTGAAAAAATCAGGCGATACCTTTTAGAGGCTAACTGAGTATATTTGATAGTAAGCTTTCGAGAGTACTAGCTCTCTTCTCCAGACATACAAGAAACTGAAAATTCACACACTCTTTATACACACAAGATCTGTATCTTCAAAGGATCTTAGAAATTTTAAAGAAAATCAAAATGCAATATCAGTAGAGAAGTTATTTACAACAGGTCAAGAAATAAACAATCTGGAAACTTGTGGGGCGTGACGGAGGGATCAGTAATTCTTTCTGTTATCTGTTTGCAATCAGGAGGTGATTTGTGACTCTCACAGTTCATACATAGTATGACATGAAACTGGCATGAATATTAAGTCCAAATTGCAGAGTCTGAAATTTTTGCATTAACTTATATTCCCATCCCTTTCTCTCCCTCTGCGTCTTAAAATGTCCCATTAAAACCACAACCCGCAAATCTTCAATAGAGTGGTCCTCTCTGGAGAAATGTGCGGCCATTGGGAGATCTGTTCTGGTGATTCTGTGTGAGTTCATGCACTGACTCTGCCCTGTTTCCCCCACATAGAGGCCTGTGGTGGGACAGGTACACTGTCAGCGGTGTGGATGTGCCTGCAGGTCATGCACCTTTTTTGTAGGCAAGGTGAGGTGCTATTTTCAGTTGGGGCCTTCAGGGCACTCCGGACAATAATACGCCTCAGGTTTGGTGGTTGTCAAAAGGAAAGGAGAGGGGGGACTAGAAATATGTCCTTGAGTCTGTTGTCCCTATGTAGCACAGGTTGGAGCTCCTTGGCAATCCTTCGTAGGATTTCCAGCTGTGGGTTGTAGGTGACAACTAGGGGCACTCAGGCATCTTTCTGGGTCTCTCTATATGTGAGCAGACTGTCTCTGTTAATGGCTGCCACTTTGTTTAATTGGTTGTCTGTCACTTTTGGTTTGTATCCCAATTGGAGAAATTTCATCCTCAGATCCAGGAGGTGCTTGTCCAGGGTGCTTTATCAGAGCAAATACGATTGTATCATATAGCCTGGCTGTAAATAATAGATTGTCTTATGTGCTTGGGATTGATGTGAGTAGCCGGTGGTCTTTAATGTATATTGTGGTATCCAGAAAGTGGATTTCACTTTCTGAATAGCTAAGTTTAAGGTTGATGGTAGGGTGAAAGTCATTGAAGTCATTATGGAATTGAAGTAGGGAATTTCTGTTAGTGTCCCAATGCCAGAAATAATAGGCCTCCCAGGGTTGCCATCTTTGTGTATCCTTGGGAGCATATAGAGGCAGCCCAGCCTGGGATCCTCTGGGATAAGCCCTTTTACCTGCTTCTGGACCTGGATTGGAAACTTCTTGATCATATCCTTTAGTTGTTTCATATAGGCCTCTTTGGGATCACTTCCAAGTTTGGAGCAATGGATGGGATTTGACAGTTGCCTGTTTGCTTCCTACAGTACTAACTCTCTTCTTCAGACATAGAAGAAACTGAAAATTCACACACTCTTTATACACACAAGACCTGGATCTTTAAAGTATCTTAGAATCTTTAATGAAAATCTAAATATTCATGCCAGTTTCATGTCACACTATGTATGAACTGTGAGGGTCACAAATCACCACCTGATTGCAAACAGATAACAGCAAGAATTACTGATCTCTCCATCATGCCCCACAAGTTTCCAGATTGTTTATTTTTTGACCTGTTGTAAATAACTTCTCTACTTATATTGAATTTTGATTTTTTTTTTAAAGATTCTAAGATCCTTTGAAGATCCAGGTCTTGTGTGTATAAAGACTGTGTGCATAAAGAGTATGTGAATTTTCAGTTTCTTGTATGTCTGAAGAAGAGAGCTAGTACTCTCGAAAGCTTACTATCAAATATACTCAATTAGCCTCTAAAAGGTATCGCCGGATTTCTTCACTCCTCCATGACTTTCTATGGCTAACACGTTACAACATTATACTATTAGACGATCTTTATATCCCACATTCACTGACATATCTTCAACCATCTCTACAGACACCTGACATTCCTTATACCAGTGAGTCAATTTATTTGGCTTACTTGAGTTTTATTGAACCATAATTAGATATTCCTGGCATTAAAGAGGTTTTTCCACTAATAGCACATATCCAATATCCACTATCCCCAGGTAAGTGACCGCCAGACCCACCACAAATCTCAAATATGAAGTGTTGTGTAGAATATGGTCCACAGGCACTTGCCATTTTGGATGCTCCCATAGAAATAATTGGAACAGTGATGGAGAATGAGAACCACCACTCTAGTAACATGGGCACTTTGGGCTTCATGTTTCCATGATTGTTGGGGTCCAAGCTGTCAGACCTCCAGTGATCATACACTTATTCTATATACTTCGGATAGGAGAAAAGTGTAATTCATAGGCAACCTCCATTAGATTACATGCTGCTGAATTTCTGTAAGGAGAACTAAGTCTGGTTTCACACTAACTATCCATTTTACCATTAGTAAGTGTGCCATCGAAGTGTCATCCTTTTGGGTGGATGCCAAAAAAAAAAAAGATGCTGTCTTCTTTATTTTTCAGCATCACCTACCAATGTATCTATGAAAAATTAACAGTGCATGGATTACATCTATTTACTGTCCATTTTTTTTCACAAACCCATGGACTTGAATGCCCAAGACAACTAGAGAAAAGAGATGAAAATGGTGCATGCCACAATTTTTTTTCTCAGTTTTTCTCCATCAGTGAAAAATAATGAAAATGTGAATGGCTCATTCACTATAATGGGAGTGTGTGCTGCTGACTTTTTTCATGGATAGCATCCATAAAGTGAAATAGCTAGTGTGAAAGGGCACCATTAAGCTTTCCTGAAAACCACTGCTAAAACTTCCATGTTTTTGCAGTGGTATACCCGTTTATTAGCAGCAAGGTCTCATGCTGCTTTCATCCATTGCATCACACTTTGCACTGTTTTTTTAAAAATTATTATTATTCAGAATGTAGATTGGATTTGGAGATCTCATCCTCTCTGCTGCTACTGTACATCACAGCAGGTTAACCGCCACTGAATACTTTGTGGCTGACCCTCTGCTACAATGCCCTGTGACCTCAGCCTAATATACACTGGTATTCAATTTGATAAGCTTTTGGATTAAACCACAGACAATAATTCTCAAATTCAATTTAGTAGTTTTATTCTATGGGTGAACGCATTGGGTAAATAAGGAAAATTGATCTGCTAACCTGTAGGCTCTTTATATAAACACAGGGGCACATGCATAATATGTGGATTTTCCAGTCTTTTTTGTCATTGATATGTTGTTGTTTTGTGCAGTAAATGCTTCTTTTGTCTTTTTTCAACATTATTGGCTTTGCTTGCTACAAATGTGGCAAATATCTCCACATTGTAAAAAGCCAAAATAAAAATACAATGCACTGCCAAATGCAGAAAATAACATCCAGAAACACGGACACATACAAAAATTTATGCATATAAACTCTCCTGTTTATAGAGTGTGACTGGTAATCTGGTGTCCAGGATAGAGGGTTAGTTAGGTGTCTAAAGGAAGCAAGTAAAAGTTGTGTGTTTGGCAGATGTATAGCACTGGAATAAAAAAAAAAGGGAAAGAAAGCAGAGGATGTGTTGTAGGCTTTCTTTGACCTCCCATAGATATAGACAGATATCTCTCTGGACTGCCAGGTAAATGGATTAGTACCACTGCCCTTATTGACCAGCCCATTCACATATGTGACAACATTTCTGAAAAAAAAAAAGAAAAGTATATTCTGTTTCTGACCACCCTTTAAGCACCAACATGCTTCACTATAAATCAGTATTATAATTTATTATAAAAACCATTCGTCAAAGAGCATAACAATGGAGACTTACAAAATTAAGACCCTTTTTAAAGAATCCATCATTTTGATAAATCTGTCCAATTTTTTACAGTGTGAGGAGCTGATAAAATTTATATACATACTTGTGGGAAAGTTTCAAATTCACTTGACATCGATTCATTTAAACCTCAGCTCATTCTTGGCTCAAGAGTCCAGTGGGTGGTACTACTCATACAGGGAAGGCTGTCAATCACTATGTAGGACCACCCCCTGGAGTTCTAGAATGAACAGGGGTTTAAATTAATTAATGTATGTATTTAATGTGTGTATATAATGTATATATGCGTGTTTGTGTAAATATATATATATATATATACTGTATATCATTTATTTATTGATATATGCTCAGTTCATTTTGTTCCTAAGCCTGCTACCTGCAGACTGTACAGCATTTTCAAAGTGACAGCTTTCTTTTAACCAGTCGATTACAAGCAGTAACAACTAAGGAAGGGTGAAAACACCTAACAAAATGTACATTTGGAATGAATAACCACAGAAAACAAAGAAGAAAGGTTAAGTTTTCAACTCAGAAACATATCTAATTGTTTAAATCACACCAAAGCAGAGAGAATGAATCCAATAACTCACCTAGCCAACTAATTTTTACACATTAGTTGAACTCCTGTCTAATTCTAGAAAAATATATGTTGTGTCTGTCTGTTTTTAGTGACTGAATTCACAGGAACATTTCTACTCTGCCAAAAAAAGAAAGTCTTTGTGCTCAATCCTACAGTTCCGTGAATCTATTGTACATTCAAAGAGCTTGCTCCAACTGAGATGGAGTCGTGCCATATAATCAAGACAATGAAGAGAAGTATTGCAATACAACAATCATTTGACTCTAAATAATTATCTTTAAATTGACCTAAGTGGGGTTTTATTTCTTATGTTCCACTTTGTTTAACAGAAAATGTTCTGGAAATAAAAGCCAGGACCACTTAACACGCGGCTTTTCACAACAGTTTAACAATTTTATTCTATACGTTCTCAGATTAGTTCTGGAGAACAGAAAAAAACATCAAGGTATAGCAATTTATCAACATGGTGTTTAGAAATACATAAGGAACAGACTGAACCTTAGGACAATGGTATATTTTACTTGTCCTTAGACTGTAAGAGTCATGGTAAAAGCTAAAATATGTTTATTATATTCAGTGTGACCATGTAGCAGGGATGTTCAATAGCTTTCTCATTTCTTGGCTGGTAAACAATGGGTTTATAATATTGAATATAATATGAGTCAGTGATATACAGTAGATATGGGGGATGCAGAGCTTTCTTGTGTACCCTGACCCTACTGTCCAGAGATAACTTTGTCACATAAAAACATTACTTTAAAGGGAGTCTGTCACCAGAACCCAGCATATTAACCCAGACCATGAAATAAATAGGTTAGGCTCACCTGACTCAAATGTTTTTTTCTCCTTGTAAATTGATGTATTTATTGCCACGATGTTGTACTTTTTGTCAATATACAAATTATCTCTTTGAAGCAACAAGGTTGATATCCTTGCTACAAAGAGGTAAGTGGCAACACCCTCATTGCTTCAAAGAGCTTATTTGCATAAGGACAAAGCTGAGTTCACAAGGAGAAAACACTGTTCGGTTAGGGTAACCTGAATCAATCCGTGGAGTTGGGTTTACAGTGGGTACGGAAAGTATTCAGACCTCTTTAAATTTTTCACTCTTTGTTTCATTGCAGCCATTTGCTAAAAGCAAAAAAGTTCATTTTATTTCTCATTAATGTACACAGCACCCCATCTTGACAGAAAAAAACCAGAAATGTAGATATTTTTGCAAATTTATTAAAAAAGAAAAACTGAAATATCACATGGTCATAAGTATTCAGACCCTTTGCTCAGTATTGAGTAGAAGCCCTTCCTTTTGAGCTAGTACAGCTATGAGTCTTCTTGGGAATGATGCAACAAGTTTCTCACATCTGGATTTGGGGAACCTCTGCCATTCTTCCTTGCACATCCTCTCCAGTTCCGTCAGGATGGAGGGTGAACATTGGTGGACAGCCATTTTCAGGTCTCTCCAGAGATGCTCAATTGGGTTGAGGTCAGGGCTCTGGCTGGGCCAATCAAGAATGGTCACAGAGTTGTTCCGAAGCCACTCCTTTGTTGTTTTACCTGTGTGCCTAGGGTTATTGTCTTGTTGGAAGCTGAACCTTCGGCCCAGTCTGAGGTCCAGAGCACTCTGGAAGAGGGTTTTCTTCCAGGATATCTTTGTACTTGGCCGCATTCATCTTTCCTTCAATTGCAACCAGTCATCCTGTCCCTGCAGCTGAAAAACACCCCCATAGCATGATGCTGCCACCACCATGTTTCACTGTTGGGATTGTATTGGGCAGGTGATGAGCAGTGCCTGGTTTTCTCCACACATACCGCTTAGAATTAACGCCAAAAAGTTCAATCTTCGTCTCATCAGACCAGAGAATCTTATTTCTCATAGTCTGGGAGTCCTTCATGTGTTTTTTGGCAAACTCTATACGGGCTTTCATATGTCTTGCACTGAGGAGAGGCTTGCTTCGGGCCACTCTGCCATAAAGCCCTGACTGGTGGAGGGCTGCAGTGATAGTTGACTTTGTGGAACTTTCTCCCATCTCCCTACTGCATCTCTGGAGCTCAGCCACAGTGATCTTTGGGTTCTTCTTTATCTCTATCACCAAGGCTCTTCTCCCACGATTGATCAGTTTGGCTGGACGGCCAGGTCTAGGAAGAGTTCTGGTCGTTCCAAACTTCTTCCATTTAAGGATTATGGAGGCCACTGTGCTCTTAGGAACCTTGAGTGCTGCAGAAAGTCTCTGAGCTCTTTGAGCAGTTCCTTTGACCTCATGATTCTCATTTGCTCTGACATGCACTGTGAGGTGTGAGGTCTTATATAGAGAGGTGTGTACCTTTCCTAATCAAGTCCAATCAGTTTAATTAAACACAGCTGGACTCCAATGAAGGAGTAGAACCATCTCAAGGAGGATCAGAAGGAAATGGACAGCTTGTGCGTTAAATATGTGTGTCACAGCAAAGGGTCTGAATACTTATGACCATGTCATATTTCAGTTTTTCTTTTTTAATAAATTTGCAAAAATATCTACATTTCTGTTTTTTTTTCTGTCAAGATGGGGTGCTGAGTGTACAGTAATGAGAAATAAAATGAACTTTTTTGCTTTTAGCAAATGGCTGCAATGAAACAAAGAGTGAAAAATTTAAAGGGGTCTGAATACTTTCCGTACCGACTGTATATGCTGGGTTATGGTGACGGATAAGTTCCATGTGATGTTTAAAATTTTTGCTTCAGTAACACCACTGCTACTGTTAAGATATCCCCACTAAATTACCCAGGCCCATGACACTTCAGGTTTGATCTTTTCATTCACTGTAATGTAAATTGTGAGAAAAAAAAACCAATAATCACATTCACCTCAAGGAAATCGATTCGTCACAAATTGAATTCAGGACAAATTTCCCCAAGATTTTTGATTTAGGGAAATCTAAAAATTTTAGGATTTGTTCTTGATGGATTGTTCAAAACGGAAGAATTATTCTTGGTTATTAAAAACAGGTGATTTACCTACTTTCTGTGAGCAAAATCAATTGATCTAAACCACCTAATGATAGCTGTAATCGCCTACAACTGTCAATGGCTGGTTAAGATAATGTGGTTTCAATCATTGAAACTCAGTTAATGGCCGAGTGTTCTGATGACCAAGAGTAACCTACCAGACAACAAACGAACCAGTAATTGGATGCTGTAATCAGCTTACATCTATCATTGGGTAGTTTAGATGTATTTCAGTGCCCAAGAGTAACCTTCCAGACCACATGGTCTTAACCAGCCAATGACAGCTGTAAGCCTCCCTCCTTAATATGATTGCATGGATGAGGTGGGGAGCTCAGTTCAGTTGAGCTTGCATATGTTATCAATGGGAATAAGAGAATAACACCTAAGGCATCAGCCTTTTTCCTATAATAACAAAATATTGTTGCAATTTATCATGCCGAACCCTTCTTTCCCCTTGATATGATCTGTTGCAGGGAGAGCAGGGAAATGCCATACACAGAAGATAGTTGGCTTGACATGCCATGGGGGGAATTATCATCAGTAAGCTTTCACCATAAAAATGGCATAAAATTGTCTCAAATCACTGAATTGTGAATAATAAATGCCACTGGAATAAAATATACTAGTTTTGATGAATCTCCCCCAGTATGTGCATATGTATAATGTACATATATAATAATAATAATAATAATAATAATAGTCCTTTAATAGTCCCACAATGGGGAAATTCAGTGTGTTACAGCAGCAAAGATAAGATAAGATAAGCAGATACAAATACAAATACAACATGTACAGGAATGTTCCAAGGTGAGAGGCATTACATTAATAGCAGACAGACAGATAGGATGTAGCAGAGGAGGGGGGGGGATTTAACAGGCAGAGAGATATTTCAGTTCTCTGTGTGTAATGATCTCCGCTTAGGTCGGTGTTGGTTGTACAGCCTAACCGCGGTGGGGAGGAAAGACTTCCGATAGCGCTCCTTCTCACACCTAGGGTGGAGCAGTCGGTCACTGACAGTACTGCTCAGCGCGATCACAGTCTCATGCATGGGATGGGACTTCTTCTTCTGCATGGAGCTCACCACGGACAGTATCCTTCTGTCACCCACCACCTGCACTGGGTCCAGTGGGCTCCCCAGGACAGAGCTGGCCTTTCTAATCAGCTTGTCAAGTTTATTTCTGTCCCTGGTTGATATACTGCTCCCCCAGCAGGCCACTCCAAAGAAGATGGCTGATGCCACTACCGAGTTGAAGAAAGTTCTAAGAAATGCCCCCCGGATTCCAAAGGCTCTCAGTTTCCTAAGCAGGTAGAGTCTGCTGTGGCCCTTCCTGTACAGGGCCTCCATATGATCTGCCCAGTCCAGCTTATTATTAAGGAGCAAACCCAGGTACTTATAGGTGTTCACAATCTCGATGCCCGTCCCCAGGATGTCCACTGGTTTAGGAGGGCTTCTGCCTTTGCGGAAGTCCACCACCATCTCCTTGGTCTTCCCCGCGTTAATCTTCAGGTGGTTCCGGTGGCACCAGTCCACAAAATCCTAGTTCAGTTCTCTGAACTCCCTGTCATCATCATCTGTGATGAGACCCACTATTACAGAGTCGTCAGAATACTTCTGTAGGTAGCAACTAGATGAGTTGCACCTAAAATCTGCAGTGTACAGTGTGAAGAGGAAAGGGGCGAGAACCGTACCCTGAGGTGCCCCCGTATTACAGATCACGGTACCTGACACACAGTCTTGGGCTCTCACATATTGAGGTCGATTTGTGAGGTAGTCTAGGATCCAGTTGCAGCGACTCGGGCACAGCAGTGTGGAAATGGTGTAGTTAGATGTAGGCCCAAGATGGCAACCGCACTGATCATGGTGGCTTTCAGTGTCAAATCATCTTAGGTGAAGAGGCTGACAAAGTGAAGAGGGAATCGCACTGAGGTGATGGTGTATGGTTCCCCAGGACACATCCTGCTACTTGTATCCCGTGTGATGGTTCTTCGATGTACCCCTGGTATTAGGCACAAATGAAGGCACAGGAGACAGAAATTAAAGGCAGTTGAAACAGGCATAGCTTGCGGCTCAGTTCACTTTGCACAGTTTCATCCAATTACAAGGCACAATTTTTCAACACAAGTTTTATTTCTGTGAACCTGGGTTTTGGTGGCATATTACCCCTATCTGATACTAGTTAACCTACAGAACTCAAGGAACTCTGCGTCAAGCTAACTCCCACTAACTCTGCTAGCTCTCAACTAACTGAGGTGAATAGGAAGTCGCATAAAGATTGGGGGCTCCTGACAACCACTAAACTCCTCCTACCTTCTAGAAACCCCAGAGCATAAGTCACTCCTGCCTATACACCAATAACATCAAACAGAAATGGCCTGTTAACTCCAAAGTGCCCACCATAAAGCTGGGGAGTGCAAATATACAGTATATATATATTTGTAGACAGCCAAGAGTCTTTCAGTTCTGTGAGATTCCTGGCTCATCTTGCGTGCACTGCTCTTTTGAGGTCTAGCCCAAGATTTTCAGAGATATTCAGATCAGGGGACTGTGAGGACCATGATAAAACTTTCAGCTTGCTCCTTTTCAGGTAGTCTATGGTGGATTTTGACATGTGTTTAGTATCATTATTCATTTGTAGAAGCCATCCTCAATTCAATTTCAGCTTTTTTACAGATGGTGTTATGTTTGCTTCAAGAATTTGCTGAAATTTCATTGAATCCATTCTTTCCTCTTCGCATGAAAAGTTCCCCGTGCAATTGGCTGCAATACAACCCCAATGCATGATTGATCCTCCCCCATGCTTAATGGTTGGAGAGATGTTCTTTTCCAGAAATTCTGTACACTTTTTTCTCCAAACATACCTTTGACCATTGTGACCAAAGAATTCTATTTTATCCTCATTGGTCCACGGGACTTGTTTCCAATATGCCTCCGGCTTGTTTAGATGTTCTTTTGCAAACTTCTGACGCTGAATTTTATGGTGAGGACACAGGAGAGGTTTTCTGCTGATGACTCTTCCATGAAGGCCATATTTGTGCAGGTATCACTGAACAGTAGAACAATGTACCACAACTCCAGCGTCTGCTAAATCTTCCTGAAGGTCTTTTGCAATCAAGCGGGGGTTCTGATTTGCCACTCTGGAAATCCTACGAGCAGCTGTCTCCGAAATTGTTCTTGGTCTTCCAGACCTTATCTTGACCTCCACTGTTCCTGGTAACTGCCATTTCTTAATTACATTTCCACCTGAGGAAAATACAACTTGAAAACGCTTTGCCATCTTCTTATATCCTTCTCCTGCTTTGTGGGCAGCTGCTTAGAAGAACCCATGACTGCTGTTTTTGGCACAAGGTTAAAGGAGGCTGCGTATTTATAAAGCTGTAAAATTTGCATCACTTGGCCTTTCCAAATGCTGACAGTGAACAAGGCATAACCCTATCTGGCTAATGAAGGTCTGAGACCTTGATCCTATGATCACACAAATCTACAAGGGTTCCCAAACTTTTGCAAGGTACTCCTTTCCGTTTTTCACTGTAAAATTGTACTCAAACATAATAATACACTGATATTGCTTAAAATTATAGACAAGATTCAATTTCCGTTTTCTGTCTCATTGATGTACAATTTAAAGAATATGCCTTGAAAAAATTATGTCAGAATGTATATCGCAATGTATGTCAATATTGTTTCTCACATTTATTCTGAAAACCAATAAAAATTATTGAAACTAAAATTATAGACAAGTGTGTTTAATCTTTAACTTTTAAAGATCATTTCATCTTCAACTTTCTTAACTGTTCACTATAACAGTCATTTTGACGAGGGGTGTCCAAACTTTCTCTAATTCTATATACAGAGTAAACCTTTTGCTCATTTTATGTTTTTTGTCAATTTTCTGTACATACCATATATATTTGAAATTTGATCATGAGGACAGACAAGACAGACCATTTGATCTTTTCCTGGTGTCAATCTTATATGTTTCTAAAGTCCAGCATTTTTCTCTTATGATACAGTAAATATAATAGTATTATTATTCCTGAAGAACAAAACTCTAGGAAGTAAATACTTTTAGCTTGTCTAGAATCACACTCAGTAAAGTTTTTCAATAGGTCAAAATCTGTGGGAAAAATAATAGACTGAATAAAGGTAATTCTTTCATGGAGGCCCATCAGGTTTTTCCATTCTCATTCATTTAAATTAAACTATATTCTTTTTAGCTACAACGCCAGCAATAAACGCAGCTATTTCCACTCTTATAGAAGACCCATATGTGGCCTTTTGATAGTCTTGTGAAATGTTCAATGTGTTCTGCAAAATGAATCAAAGGCATACAACACCAAGAACAAAGATGATGATTTTTGGCAAATAATTCTTGAGACCACCTAGACTGTAAACTGCAATAGAGAAAGATTTTAAACCAAAGTGCGTTTCGAGTAATATTAAAAGCAGCATATTTCTCAAAAAGTAAGATCTTTTAATGGAAACATTGTGACCTATTTAAATCTCACACCATGATGGAATTATTATAGTCCAATAATAAAAATGTAATGGAAAGGAAAGGCTAAAATCTCTGGCATGATCACTCAGAATTAAATGCTTATATAAAAAAAAAAAAAAAAAAATGCAATGAGGGTCATTTACATAGCAAAAACTGAGCTCCACGCATAAATGCCTTGACACATTAAACAGGAAGGTCACAAAACTGGAACAATCATTTTGCTCTCTCTGCTTTGTGTATAATATAGCATATATAGATACTGAAATAAAATATTTAGAATTATCTTTTATACTATATATAATGTTACAATGGCCAATATTTTGAACTGCCAAATGTCCTACACTAAATAAAGGCACACCATACATATAGGACTAAAATGTGTACAAAAAAAGCAGTGTTGTTATTAGCAGATGAATATCTGAGAGATAAGACAGGGACAGTTTATTAACACACACTGTAATACGCTCAATACGCACTGTGCATACAGCTATCGGTGCTGCAATAATGCAGCTTCCCTCCTAGTCTAGTAGTCATGTGATTTGCCAGGTTCCGAGAACTGTAGGACCTGCTGGATCATAGAGTGCAAAAATCAGCTCTGTAGTTAGGAGGCTGTATTCCTTCAGTAACTGGGGCTAATGTATAGGAGAAATCAGAAAAATAAAAGTTATGTTAAAATGCCCACCAAAGGTCTATTACAGGGGTCAGCAACCTTCGGCACTCCAGCTGCTGTGAAACTACAACTCCCAACATGCTCCATTCACTTCCATGGGATTTCCAAGAACAGCAGAGCAAGTATGCATGCTGGGAGTTGTAGTTTTACAACAGCTGGAGTGCCGAAGGTTGCTGACCCCTGGTCTATTACATATAAATTCAATATACCATGAACATAAAAACTGAAGTATAATTTAAAAAAAGACCATAACCACATCACAGTTTCTAGCTCTGCCTCCGGAGACACAAATTTTACCCGTGTCACCCATATAAAAATTATTTAGACTTATTTTGGCAGCACTATTAAAAAAAAATAAATGAAAAATAAAAAAAAGACCTTACCCTCCTTTTTTGTTCACATTTTCCCAGATATTAAAAAAGGAAAAAAACATGAAAAATTAAAATGACATAAAAATAAATCTCTCTGTGTCACCAAAAAAAGATGCAAAAATTATTTGAATAATCCAAAAATGAAAAAAATGTTATAGCCTTTGTGATTAAATAGTTTATATCATACAGCACAAATTTTGTGTTTTAACTGTGGTGCTCAGTGTTGCAGAGGAGTTCACTCCAATCTGTCAGTGCTGCCTGTGTAATTGGTATAGTCATTGTGATGCGCAATCCAGGAAGCAGTGTAAATTGTGCAGTAATCATTATGCATAAACTCAGCTCAGGAGACAGGGGAAGAATGAAGTCCCCTGTGCTAATTCAAGTGGAGCTTATCTACTTAGCAACCCAGGGTTACTTACTGACCATCGCAGACATTGCAGCAGTGGACCATGTGGGAGGGGTTAATTCAATTACGGTAAGTCTAATTAGCAAGCCAGGGTTCCTGACCATTGCCAGCATTGCCACATCAGAGCTTGCTGATCAAAAGCCCTTCATTCCCAATAAAAGTAAATTATGACCCACATGTGGGAAGTTGCAGGAAGTAGCTTTGGGTGTCTGAAGTCTATAAAAAGCCATGTGGCAGAGGACCCTGTGGTCAGATTCTTTGAAGCCACATCTAGTGTGGAATCAGAAGGGAGAGAGGTGTGATCTGAAGAACTGGCATCCCATCTCGCTCCTCAATTTGGACTACAAGATCCTGGCGAAGATTATGGCATTGAGACTGAAGGTTGTCATCGGCAGAGTCATCCATCCGGGCCAAACCTGCGGCATTCCTGGTCGGAGGATAGCAGACAGCCTAGCCTTGGTGAAAGATACATTGCACTATATCGGAGACTGCCGTGCACATGCGGCCCTGATCAGTCTTGATCAGGACAAGGCCTTCGATCGTGTCTCTCATGACTTCATGGCGAAGGCGCTCTGCCAACTTGGTATGGGTAAGATGTTCTGTCGTTATGTTAACCTGATGTACTTTAATATCCACAGCTCGGTGTTGGTGAACGGCTGGAAAACTGACCCCTTTCCGATCCACTCTGGGCTCAGACAAGGCTGTCCTCTTTCACCTCTCCTTTTTGTTTGTGTTATAGAGCTTTTCGCTGAGTCTATCCGGCAGAATGGAGGGATTAGAGGTATCATCGCAGCGGGTGCTGGTTGCTACGAGGTCAAGTGCTCGCTGTACATGGATGATGTGACTGTCTTCTGCGCTGATCAGCATTCGGTGACTGCACTCGTCCAGACCTGCGAGAAGTTCGGACAAGCTTCAGGGCCAAAGTCAATTGCGGGAAGTCAGAAGCCATGTTCTTCGGGGACTGGTGACCGGCCTCCCCTGCTCCCTTCCCCTTCACATTGAAACCGGACTTCACCAAGATCCTGGGAGTCTGGTTCGGGAACGAAGGCGCAGCCCTCAAGTCTTGGGAAGAACGACTGAAGAAGGTGAACCAGCGGATTGGCCTGTGGAGTCTCAGACAGCTCTCCATCGAGGGCAAAGCACTGGTCCTGAGGAACGAAGTTCTGCCTGTGTTCCAGTACACCGCACAGGCTTGGCCCCCACTTGCTACCATCTCGAGGACCATCACCAGGACTATGCTTCATTTCATCTGGGGCTCCAAAATGGACAGAGTCAAGCGGACTGTCATGTACAAGGATCCCCGCAAGGGTGGGAAGGGTATCCCAGATATCCCAACGCTCCTGAGGATTGCTTTTGCGTGTGACTGTGTCTGCAGGACTTTAAGGACTGTCAACGGCTCAGCGGGCAGAGCCATGTCTCGCTTGTTCTTGCTCCCCCTCTGGAGAGGTCTTGGCTGGGACAAGTGGGATAGCTCCATCCCTTACAACTGGACTGTTCCTTGGTTCTATAAGGACGTGACCAAGTTTGTGAGGGAGCACCAACTGGAGGGTCTTAAACACGATCTTTGGAAGCCAAAGACAATTCATAAGCACATCCGAGCTAAGGACTTGATGGAGTGTGTTCCAGGACTTACAGCAGATTCTACGAAGGTCGTTTGGGAGAACGTCTCTTCAAATCTGTTGACCAACGGGCACAAGGACTTCTCTTTGATGGCTATTCAGGGAGGGGCTGCCCCTCCGGTCATTCATGCATGCCCGCAACCTGTGCAAGACAAGGTACTGCCCCAGCACTGGTCCTGAGGAACGAAGTTCTGCCTGTGTTCCAGTACACCGCACAGGCTTGGCCCCCACTTGCTACCATCTCGAGGACCATCACCAGGACTATGCTTCATTTCATCTGGGGCTCCAAAATGGACAGAGTCAAGCGGACTGTCATGTACAAGGATCCCCGCAAGGGTGGGAAGGGTATCCCAGATATCCCAACGCTCCTGAGGATTGCTTTTGCGTGTGACTGTGTCCGCAGGACTTTAAGGACTGTCAACGGCTCAGCGGGCAGAGCCATGTCTCGCTTGTTCTTGCTCCCCCTCTGGAGAGGTCTTGGCTGGGACAAGTGGGATAGCTCCATCCCTTACAACTGGACTGTTCCTTGGTTCTATAAGGACGTGACCAAGTTTGTGAGGGAGCACCAACTGGAGGGTCTTAAACACGATCTTTGGAAGCCAAAGACAATTCATAAGCACATCCGAGCTAAGGACTTGATGGAGTGTGTTCCAGGACTTACAGCAGATTCTACGAAGGTCGTTTGGGAGAACGTCTCTTCAAATCTGTTGACCAACGGGCACAAGGACTTCTCTTTGATGGCTATTCAGGGAGGGCTGCCCCTCCGGTCATTCATGCATGCCCGCAACCTGTGCAAGACAAGGTACTGCCCCAGCACTGGTCCTGAGGAACGAAGTTCTGCCTGTGTTCCAGTACACCGCACAGGCTTGGCCCCCACTTGCTACCATCTCGAGGACCATCACCAGGACTATGCTTCATTTCATCTGGGGCTCCAAAATGGACAGAGTCAAGCGGACTGTCATGTACAAGGATCCCCGCAAGGGTGGGAAGGGTATCCCAGATATCCCAACGCTCCTGAGGATTGCTTTTGCGTGTGACTGTGTCCGCAGGACTTTAAGGACTGTCAACGGCTCAGCGGGCAGAGCCATGTCTCGCTTGTTCTTGCTCCCCCTCTGGAGAGGTCTTGGCTGGGACAAGTGGGATAGCTCCATCCCTTACAACTGGACTGTTCCTTGGTTCTATAAGGACGTGACCAAGTTTGTGAGGGAGCACCAACTGGAGGGTCTTAAACACGATCTTTGGAAGCCAAAGACAATTCATAAGCACATCCGAGCTAAGGACTTGATGGAGTGTGTTCCAGGACTTACAGCAGATTCTACGAAGGTCGTTTGGGAGAACGTCTGTTCAAATCTGTTGACCAACGGGCACAAGGACTTCTCTTTGATGGCTATTCAGGGAGGGCTGCCCCTCCGGTCATTCATGCATGCCCGCAACCTGTGCAAGACAAGGTACTGCCCCAGGTGCCCTCTCCGGGAGGAAACAGCTCTGCACCTCTTCTGGGAGTGCCCGTTTGCTCAGGGTGCCCGTTTGCTCAGGGCCTGTTGGATGACCTGGAATACAAACTGGAGTACTCAGTGCCCAGGAGCAGCCTTTCTTACCACTCGGTATTTTATGGACTATTTCCTGGGATTCATCGTGAGAGCAAGATCCTGGAGGCTTGGCGCCTTATGAACTGCTTTAAGGATGCTATTTGGTTTGCCAGGAATAGACTCACTTTGCGAAGAGAGTGTCACCAATCAGGATTGTTGCAGGCTGTTTCACAGCTTGCAACGGGACTATGCCATTCTGGATAACTGAATGGCAAAGAGGAAGAAGAGAACTGACATCACCCTCTCCTTTCCCACTTTCCCTTCATGTGTGTTGTGTTTTTCAATAAAGCTTCGGGCCTTGTCATTACCCCCTCCCCTCACCCTCTTTCCATTCCCCCATCCCATCACTTGTACTGATTGTCTTTATTGTATTTACATACAATGTTTCACAGCCTTTATTGAGTGCTAGGCTAGGGTGTCGCTGGATAGTTTAGGAATGTATATGCATATGTTTCTTTGCTGTACCCACCCTTTCCTTCTGTGTGTTGTGGTCTTTCAATAAAGCTTCGAGCCTGTGACCTCCCCTTCCTTCCCCCTCTGACCTGTCACATGTCTGTATGTTTTGTTGATTGTACAAAGTATGTTAGAGCAGGATATAGTGTAGTATATTGTGTAGGATGTATTTCCTGTCGCCGTATGTTGCACTGTGTCCGTCAGGATGCAAGTTATTTATCTATTGTATGTATTGTAACACAGTTTTTTGCGCTGCGTCGCAGTACATCTGTATGTATACTTGTTGACAACTGTAATAAAGCTATTTTCAATCCAAATCTGTCTGTTTTCTTTTGCTGAAGCCCCAACCAGATCTGTTTTTTGTTATTCATTTTTATTTTACATTGTTTGTATGTATTTGTCTATTTTATTTATCTTTTTAATTTTATCTTATTTAGCTTTTTATTGTAATGCACTGTACCCTTTTTATGTATATTAAATCTAATATGTAATACGATTTCCTTTGGTTCTAACGTTCACACATTTCTGGATACAGTAAATATCACTGGTCGTGTTACCCCTCTTATATGCTAGTTGTGCGTGGTGTGGGCATATTGGTGTCTCGTTGTACTGTAAAGTGGTGAGTGGTGGCAGCTTTGTGTGCATGCATGAGAGTAGCCTAGTGAGACAGGTGAGCTGGAAGGGAGTGTGAAAACAGAGTACCTCTTTTATGACTGCACTTAGAGTTAAATCAGTCTGTGTGTTGAGTAAGGTGAACAGGTAACATCCAGAATTGATATATAGTGTGTGGATATATCGCAGGTGGAGACTGCGATTCCTGACAGCCTTTAAAGTTGCATATGCCAAAAAAACTGGTCATGAAGTGGTTAACATGTATTAATATTTTCATTGTATATTGTTGACCTGGCTATTAGTATTCATTTTAATATTAGATTTTTTTGGGGGGAAATGTGATGCTTTGGAACAAATTACTAATATTCCATAGAGTTAAAGCCTCAAATTGCAATGGTTGTTTTGCAAGAAATTAACATTACAACTTGAGTAATCAGTGTATATGTCCAACAGTTCAATATACATTGTTTCAAAACAGAAATACAATAAAATATGTACATCAAAAACTCTGTGCATGAAATATACTATTATTTTCAATTGACTTTTTTTAGTTTGTCTCATTTTGGCTTATGCTTCAGCATTTTACATTTTCAGAAAATTCTAATTAATTTGCTGCACTTTTTCTCAGTGATTTTAGCTCATGCTGGATGTTTAGTATAGATTACATGATAGTGGTATTAAAAAATACCACTCCCCTACAAAGGAGTGAGCAAACAGGTGACTTACATTACTGCCATGCATGCCCATTCCATCACTTGGACAATCTAATTATGACAGTCAGTAGTCCTAGACTGCCACTTATTGCCACTAGAACAAAGTACCATAGTAGTCTGAAAATCAAATTAGCATCTGTCAACATGACTAGTGCTAAGACTATAGTCCCTTAATGGATCCTATTGAAGAAAGAATACCAGGGTTGAATGCAGCGTTTCAGCCTTGACATCATAGCTGAACTGACTTTCCTATTGTATATGGAATTAAATTGCAGCATGCTTTATGCTCTATTGCTTTTTTTTTTATCCTATTCCCTTAAATGAGGAAAAATGTAATGTAGTTCCAAGGGCCTTTCCAAAAAAAGCCTGCTTCATAATTTAAAAATCGTAGCAAAATGGTAAACCAGCCAAAATGCATAAGCTACAAGTTTTTGCAGAGACTGCAAGGGTATTCCTAACAAAGTTCCTGAAACTGTTCTATTAAAAAATATAGCTGTGCATATATGTTCCTATTTTATTAACATTAAAGTGGTTCGAAAAACATGGCTTCCTTCTTTCAGAAACAGTGCCACACCTGGCCATTGATCGTGTGTGATATTGCAGCTCACCTTCAGTCACTTCAATGGAGCTAGGCTGTGATACCAGCCACATCCCATAGACCAATGTGGCCCTGTTACTCAAAGAAAATAGCACATTTTTCTTTTGCAAGCCCCTTCCAATATAGAAGAAAATGTTTTTAAAAAGTGCAATTCTCTACAAGATAAGACAAAAGAATGGGCTGAAAAGACCAAAATGTGCAGTAAGACATAGGCCAAGATTGACTAATAGTTAGACCAGTGATTGGTGCCTTGGTGGAGGCTACCAAAGGGTTGGGTCTTTTCTGTAGAATTATTACATATATCATTGTATCTTATAGCTTGATTGTGGACAATTGAGGATTTTTATGTGCTTAAGATAAAAAAATGTCTTTTTTGAGGTATAAATGTAGTAAGTATTAACTTAATTCAGAAATAGTAGGCAGTAGATTGTCTTCTGACACAGTGAAATTTCTATTTGCTCAGTTTATTTTTGCAAAGGAGTAGTTGACTGTTAATTTGATAGTGGGATGAACCTGAATTAAATGCTCATGACAACTTTGTAGCTGTTGCTTTGATACACGTTATTAACCCCTTCCCAACACAGCTATTCTTCGGTTTTTTTTCATTTTTGACTTCCTGCCTTATGAGGTCTTAATTTTTGTTGGACAAATTGTACTTTGTATGGTACCATTTAATATTCTGAACGATGTAGTGGGAAGCTGGAAAAAAAAACAGAATGGGCTCAGCAGTCATGGGCAGGAGGCTGTATTCCTCCTGTAACTGGGGCTAAATGTACCAGCCCCAGTTACAGGGGAAATCAGCCTCCCCTTTAGAATAAAACTGTGTGGGCACAATGTAAAAAAAAGAAAGAAAGAAAGAAAGAAAGAAAGAAAGAAAGAAAGAAAGAAAGAAAGAAAGAAGTAGAAAAGTAAAAATTAAAAATGAAAGTAAAATAATTAAAAAAATAAATAAAATAATATGCCAATAACACGTTCTTATCACAGGTTCTAGCCCCACCCCGACGACTCAATACAAAATAAAAATTATCATAATGAAGAGGACAAAGTATTTTAATACGTTTTTTAGTAGCCCTTTTTGCTATTAAATTAAAAAATGCAAAGAGAAAAACAGACGTTTTACCTCCTCTTTTGTTTAGAATTTAAAAAAATTAAAAAACATGCAAAAATAAAAACAACATAAAAATAAAGCCCTATGTGTCACTAAAAAATGACGCAGAAATTAGTTGAATAATCCAAATGATAAAAATGTTATAGCCCTCAAAACCGCACATACAAAAAACCCGAAAATGTGTCTAGTCCTGAAACAGAAATTGGCCAATTTTTATTCAAATATAGGCAAAACAGCGAAAAATTTCAGTTCAGCTTTTTTTTTTTTTTTTTTTCCAGCTCCAGTGTTCACTGTGTGGGAAAAATATTAGTTTGTATACTGGATGTTTTTAGACACAGGCATACCTAATATGTTTCATTTAATATTTTTACTATTATATGTGTTATAGGGAAAGCGGTGTAATTTGAACCTTTAGCTTTTTTAATATTTTTTTTTACTTTTTTTACTTTAATTTTTGGGGTCTGTTCACTAATACAACACACTGCAATGTATTGTAAAATTGTGGCACTTCTATTACAGGCTGAATAGAGCAACCTATAACAGAAGCTAATGCCAAACTAGCCTGGGAGCCTTTACTATGCTCCCGAGCTGTCATGGCAATGGATCTTGTTTCGGGGGCCAATGATCCACCCCAAGAGGAAGATGACGCCTCAGTCAGCTTTAACAGAGGTACCGGGGGGATAATGCCCACGGTCAATGCGGGCACTGATGGCAGGCATTTTGTTGGGTCTCTACTCCTGAGTGGCCGTCTTGTTTAAATACCTGAAATTTGCCATACGTTACAGCAGATGTTTGTAATAGTCCTTTAATAGTCCCACAATGGGGAAATTCAGTGTGTTACAGCAGCAAAGATAAGCAGATACAAATACAAATACAACATGCTCAGGAATGTTCCAAGGTAAGAGGCATTACTTTGATAGCCGACAGACAGATAGGAAGTAGTGGGGGGGGGGGGATTTAACAGGCAGAGAGATATTTCAGTTCTTCTCTGTGTGTAATGATCTCCGCTTAGGTCGGTGTTGGTTGTACAGCCTAACCGCGGTGGGGAGGAAAGACTTCCGATAGCGCTCCTCACACCTAGGGTGGAGCAGTCGGTCACTGACAGTACTGCTCAGCGCGATCACCGTCTCATGCATGGGATGGGACTTCTTCTTCTGCATGGAGCTCACCACGGACAGTATCCTTCTGTCACCCACCACCTGCACTGGGTCCAGTGGGCTCCCCAGGACAGAGCAGGCCTTTCTAATCAGCTTGTCAAGTTTATTTCTGTCCCTGGTTGATATACTGCTCCCCCAGCAGGCCACTCCAAAGAAGATGGCTGATGCCACTACCGAGTTGAAGAAAGTTCTAAGAAGTGCCCCCCGGATTCCAAAGGCTCTCAGTTTCCTAAGCAGGTAGAGCCTGCTGTGGCCCTTCCTGTACAGGGCCTCCATATGATCTGCCCAGTCCAGCTTATTATTAAGGAGAGGTGGTGGTCCACTCCAGCAAGGCCCAGCTTGTCCCTCAATAACCTGGGCTGTATGGTGTTAAAAGCACTGGAGAAGTCAAAGAACATTATTCTCACTGTGTTCCCTGGTTTCTCCAGGTGAGACAGAGCCCTGTGGAGAAGATGGATGATGGCATCATCTACCCCAATGCCCGGCCGATAAGCAAACTGGAGGGGGTCCATAGCGGGGCTCACTAGAGGGCGGAGATGTGTGAGAACCAATCTCTCCAAGATTTTCATCAGGTGGGATGTCAGTGCTACAGGTCTGTAGTCGTTGAGGTCCACAGGGTGGGGTTTCTTTGGAACTGGTACCACACAAGAAGATTTCCATAATTCAGGGACTATTTCCTGCCTCAGGCTCATATTATACATATATGTAATTATACCACACAGCTGGTCCCCGCAAGTCTTAATTAGCCTTGCACTGATGTCATCTGGCCCTGCGGCTTTCCTCGCCTTGATCTTTTTCATCTCCTTCCTCACCTGGGCCCGTGTGAAGGTCAGACTGTGGCCAGATAAAGACGGATTTCTAGATTTACTGGTCTGTTGGGAAGTGGCCGCATGGGGAGAAGTCATTGTGGTGGGGGAAGCTGAAGGACATACTGGGGTGGGAGGAGCTGGTGTGTGATCAAATCTGTTGAAGAATAGGTTTAGTTCATTAAGCCAATTAACATCTGCCTCAATCTGGCAGACAGACTGTTTATGACCCGAAATTGACTTAAGCCCCTCCCAGACCCCCCCTTATGTCTTTTCTTTCCATTTGCTTTTCCATTTTTTCTTTATAACTGGCTTTTCCCTGCCTGATTTGATGCCTCAGCTCCTTTTGTACTTCCCTCAACCCCTCCTTATCTCTTGTCCTGAATGCCATCTTTTTCTCCTTAAGTAGTGTTTTAATATCAGAGTTAATCCATGGTTTGTTGTTGGAGAAGCACCTCACCACTTTTGTGGGTACTGTGTTGTCCACACAAAAATTAATGTAGTCCGTTATGCAGTGTGTGAGTCCTTCTATGTCTTCCCCATAAGAATCCTGCAGAACTTCCCATGCGGTTGTGTCAAAACAATCCCTCAGAGCCTCATCACTGTCCTCGGACCATATCCTCACTGTGCGGGTGACAGCAGGTTCTCTACGTACAAGTGGCTTGTACACAGGTCGGAGATGTACTAGGTTGTGATCCGATCTCCCCAGGGGCGGTAGGGCTGATGAGCTATATGCCTCCCTCGCGTTGGCAAAGAACAAGTCCAGTGTTTTGTTGTCTCTTGTGTGGCAGGTTACATACTGTGTGAAACTGGGCAGTGTGGATGATGAGGAGGCATGGTTGAAATCTCCCGACACAAGAAAGAGAGCCTGGGGATGTTTCAACTGTAAATGGCTCAGCGTGGCTTGTAGGACCTCGCAGGCAGCGTCAGCTTTCGCAGAGGGGGGGACATATGCGGCTATCACGATGACATGCGATAGTTCCCTTGGTAGGTAGAAAGGTCTCATGCTCACAGCTAATAGTTCAATGTCCTCACAGCAAGTTTGCTCCTTAATTACAATGTGCCTTGGATTACACCATCTATTATTCACAAACATTGCCAGCCCTCCTCCTTTCCTCTTACCGCTCTCCCTTGTCCTGTCTGCCCGAAGGAGTTTAAAACCATCCAAGGAGACCAGAGGGTCAGGAGTAACTTCAGTGAGCCAAGTCTCTGTAAGTAGCATCATGCTGCATGCCCGAAACTCCTGATGATGCCTGGTGAGCGCTGTTAGTTCATCCATCTTGTTTGCAAGAGATCTCACATTGCCCATGATGATGGAGGGAACAGCTGGTTGGTAACGCCTCTTTTTAATCCTCTGAAGAGTACCAGCTCTGCATCCCCTCACCCGCTTTTTCTTTCTCCAAAGTTCGCGGGGGATGTGTGACCAGATGGTATGCCCTCCTGCTGTGTCTCTGAGCTGCAGAATTTCCTCTCTTGTATAGACAAAGGAATTGTCTGCATACACAAAAGATCACATTTTCAAGCAGAACAAAAAGACAGATAAAAAAACAAAAAAAAAAATTATCACAAGGGTCCAAGTCTTTGTGTGTGTTTCTTCATAGTGCAAAGTCCTTAAGTAGAGAGGTAAAAAACGAGACATAGAAAGAAAAATAAGATAGAGAGTCTCAGAGCTGCTGTAGCAGGCAGCCACTCCAGCGGCGCCATCAGCCTGAGGAGGTAGGCTGTGAGATCTGAAGTGAGTGAGAGGCAAAAAAAAAAAAAAAAAGGGGTATTATCAATATATTGATAATAGGCCAGAGGCCCAATAGGACAAGTGAGCAAAAGTTCACTTTCAAGATTGGCCATTAAAAAATTTTCATACTGTGATGCCATTTTACTTCCCATTGCTGTACCAGTCTATCTCCAAATGTATCCATATATATTGAGCCAGTGGAGGCCCACTATAATGCTTTCTGTCATATTGTATACATTAATAATTATGCCTTCGTCTACTTGGCTGTGTTTGCAGTGATATAAAGGGTTATCTAGGAATTCTGTACTAATACTATTACTATGCAAAAAAGCTTTAAAAAAGGCAGAATTCTGGGTATATTGAAAGGTTAAATGGGCATCCTGGAAACCTCACTCCTGCACTAGTGCCCTAATCATATAATTACACATTAATTAATAACTTTCCAAGTATGCTTAATCCACTAATTATCCGCTGTAATTGGCAAACACTGCAACGACTTGTCAATTTTTATTAATTACAAGATTGTGTATATATGTATATATCTTTTGCAGTGTAACATAATTAGTCGTACATTACAATGTACATGAAGTAAAAGGTCAGTTTGTTACATACATATTGTCACAGCTTAGGTCATGTTATGCTACTGTCACTTTATGCAACTTACAAAGAATGTAACCGGATAACATAGAAACTTATTTACATCCTCCAGAGCTATTTCTGACTTGTAAGGACTTGCTTTATCGGTATTAGATATGAAGATTTTTGTTTTAGGTTTTATTTTTTTCCCATTTTGATTTTACTTTGGAACCAGTTAATAGTTTTACATAGATTTGTGGTCTCAAATTGCAATGTTATTAAATTGTACATCTCCACCAAAATCTACTGTATAAGCAGTGAGATACATTGCTAATAGGCTCGCAGTATACATTTTTTTACTGTAAACTTTTGTAATGACTAGTATATCACATTATTCCAAGCTACAAAAAAAGTGTAGCCATATATAATTGGGCAACAAAGACTAAAAGAACATCAGTTGAACGGAGCCCACTGGATACATTTGGTGCATACACCAGAGTCTTTTCCAGATGTTTACGCCAAAAGTAGGTTCTAAAATCATCTGATCACTGCCTGGACTATACACTGCTTCTATATGCTCCCAAAGATACACAAAGATGGCAACCCTGGGAGGCCTATCATTTCTGGCATTGGGACCCTGACAGAAAACATCTCAGGTTGGGTGGAAAATCTCCTAAAACCCCTTGTCAGGGATACTCCAAGCTATATCCAGGACAACACTGACCTTCTTAACAAACTGAATGCCCTGGGCCCTCTACCTGAGGGTACCATTTTGGCCACCATGGATGTGGAATCCCTGTATACCAACATTCCCCACAAGGATGGAGTTGCAGCATGTTGGGTACACCTGGCAAAACAAAACCTCCCAACAGAACCAGTAACGCAGCTCATACAATTCATCCTTAGCCACAACCATTTTACCTTTGGAGAGGATCTATATCTACAGCGAATGGGAACTTCAATGGGGACCAGATGTGCACCCCAATATGCAAATCTCTTTATGGTAGAAATGGAAGGAACATATTTATCAACATGCGCCACCAAACCTATGATTTACCTTCGTTATATCGATGATATCATTGTCATCTGGACTGCAGGTGAGGAGGCCCTACTTCAATTCCATAATGACTTCAATGACTTTCACCCGACCATCAACCTTAAACTTAGCTATTCAGGGAGTGAAATTCACTTTCTGGATACCACAATATACATCAAAGACCACCGGCTACTCACATCAATATACCACAAACTCACAGACAGAACGGCCTACCTGAGAAACGACAGCTTCCACCCCAAGCACACAAGACAATCTATAATCTACAGCCAGGCTATACGACACAATCGTATTTGCTCCGACAAAACAGACCTGGACAAGCACCTCCTGGATCTGAGGATGAAATTTCTCAGATTGGGATACAAACCAAAAGTAACAGACAACCAATTGAACAAAGCGGCAGCCATTAACAGAGACAGTCTGCTCACATATAGAGAGACCCAGAAAGATGCCCGAGTGCCCCTAGTAGTCACCTACAACCCACAGCTGGAAATCCTACGAAGGATTGCCAAGGAGCTCCAACCTGTGCTACATAGGGACAACAGACTCAAGGACATATTTCCAGTCCCCCCTCTCCTTTCCTTTCGACAACCACCAAACCTGAGGCGTATTATCGTCCGGAGTGCCCTGAAGGCCCCAACTGAAAATGGCACCTCACCTTGCCTACATAAAAGGTGCATGACCTGCAAGCACATCCACACCACTGACAGTGTACCTATCCCACAGTCACAACAGGTGCACAGAATTAGGGGGACATTCTCCTGCAGGTCTTCCAATGTGGTGTACCTCATAATGTGTGTGCAATGTCCCACCACAGGCCTCTATGTGGGGGAAACAGGGCAGAGACTCAGTCAACGAATGAACTCACACAGATCCAATATTAATAACAGCAGAACCGATTTCCCAGTGGCCGCACATTTCTCCGGAGAAAACCACTCTATTGAAGATTTGCGGGTTGTGGTTTTAATGGGACATTTTAAGACGCAGGAGAAAAGGAAAGAAATGGAGTACAAATTTATGCAAAAATTTCAAACTCTGCAATTTGGACTTAATATTCATGCCAGTTTCATGTCACACTATGTATGAAACATGAACTGAACTCAATATTCATGCCAGCTTCAAATCACACTATGTATGAACTGTGAGGGACACAAATCACCTCCTGATAGCAAACAGATAACAGCAAGAATTACTGATCCCTCCGTCACGCACCACAAGTTTCCAGACTGTTTTTTTTACCTGTTGTAAATAACTTCTCTACTTAGATTGCATTTTTTTAAGGACTCTAAAATGCTTTGAAAACCATGTGTATAAAAATCTGTGAATTTTCAGTTCTTGTATCACACCATATCTGATGAAGGGAGCTAGCTAGTACTCCTGAAAGCTTACTTATAAATATACTCAGTTAGCCTCTAAAAGGTATCGCCTGATTTCTTCACTCTTGGACTATACACTATCCTTGCATGCCCATATTGTACATATGTACGGCTCGGTATGTCCTAGTACTGTAAGGAACATGACAATATAGTGGCATAAGAAGCCACAACATCTATGTCCGAGGAGATTGATGATCATATTGAATCCAATTGTGTCACTGTGTCTGGTGAACCTTATTTTCATGTTGTGATACTTGCCTAAAAAAGTTTTTTACTATGGTTATAATAAATGATGTTATGTTACAGTGTCTGGTGAGCCATAATGAATTGGCACCTGCAGGAATATATACCTAAAATATGTTTTTCACTGGTCTCATGTGTTTATATTCAGTCGGCCTCTGTTCTGTAAAGGCCGACTGACAATATTCTAACATAAAGCAACATGATCGAAAATGATTGCTCTGCCTATATGCTGTTTAACAAGTGTGCTCAGTTTGTTTAGGTTTGAGCCATGTTTGGGGTTCCCATGGTGACGTCACAGATCATCTGATCGACACTCTTCTATCTGTGAAGGCATCAATATTATTGGCCACTTCCTCCGGATCCACCCCTTATGGGAGGGGCTATTGACATATATACTCAGTCTGTGAAAGGAGGCAATTATAGTGATGTCACCACGCCGCCATGCTACCAGTTTGTTTAAAGGGCCAAACTAGAGGCCAGGCTTATTCTTTGCTCCTGATGATGCTGTAGAAAGAATTATAGAGCAGAAATGCATAGAGCATTTAATAGAATGAATATCAAGAACAGGGCACAATTGAAATAGGCAGCAATTCTAAGAAAATAAATATATCTCTTAGGAAACTTTATGTGCTTGTGTGCATGTGTGCAGTTTTAGCCGGTATTAGAAGCTTTTTAGCTCTATCTAGGGCTTGAACATGAATATATTTTAATTTTATAATGAATAAACTTAGATTTTTCAGGCTAGTTGGAGTAATTAATATAAGGAGACGAAAATTTTGAGAGATTTATGAATGTATGTAGAGCGTATGCACTGACCAGAGCCAGAGACTGATATCACCGTACCCTGTATAGTGTCCGACTGCAGCTCTGGTAGACATACTATTGGTGTAGCCTGTGCAGTTGTGCATGAGCCCAGTGGGTTAGGGTGGCCTATCACCTTAACAGCAGCTTTCTACTATTAGATTGTGGGTAAATGCCTATGGGCAGCATGGTAACTCATTGCCTTGCAGCATTACAGTCTTAGGTTCAAATCCGGTCTGCAAAGATTTTTTTGCAAATTTGTATGTTCTCCATATGTTTGTGTGGGTTTCTTCTGGGTACTCTGGTTTCCTCCCACACTTCAAAGACATACTGATAGGGAATGTAGATTCTGAGCCCTATATGGGACAGTGACTGACAATGTCTGTAAAGTGCTGTGGAATATGATTGTGCTATACAAGTAAGCAAAATAAATAGCCTAAGCAAATGAACTTCATAGGTAGCAATTACTGCTGGAATGTTAGGGATGCTTTATACTGTAATATAGGGGCACATATCTCTTTTTGCACAGGGAACCTCAGCTGTCTGTGTCTGCCTCTGCATTGACATCAGGGAAGCTGCTAAAGTAACAAAAGAAGCCATACTCACCTGTCCTAGCTGCAGTTCCCTGGTTTGAAGTCAGGTTCCTGTTCCTCTGCATTGATGACATGACTCACCTGACCACATTACCCCAGAGACCAGTGATAATCTAGACTGACCACATGGGGCCCAAGTCACATTACTGGAGTGTTGGAAGAGAAGACATATGCCAGGGAGTGGGACGCTGTGACTGAGACAGTAGGGCCAAGGACAGGTGAATATGGCTTCTTTTGTAATTTTATCCCCTTCCCTGCCATTTTTCATTTTGACATCTGGGCTGGAAACCCCCTTTAGTATTGCAACTTGAGGGAACACTGTACTTTTGAATACAATAAGTAGATAAAAAAAAGTTTTCAAAAGTTTGTAAAGAGTCTAGAATTGGTTGAACATGTAAAAATGATGAAGAGGTTAATCCCATAGATTTTCTAAACCATCCTCTGCATGTAGCTCAGTATATGAAGATGATTCATTTGTTCTTTATTTGATCTGTAAAGTAACTGATGTGGGGAGGTGACTTCTATTCTCCTCTAATTACCTTTATACAATACAATCTACTATTTAACGTCTCAAGAATGTATGTCAAGCTGTAATAACTTTAGTCTCGACAAAAGAGGAGAAAACTCTGTAGAGTCTAACCGCTCATCTTGATATTGAAATCAGCATCCGATGTGCAAGGTGAACACACCTATGACTTACTTTGTCTTCCAGAAACATGATCAACATGTCTGCCAAGAAGGATTTTAAGCAAAATAGAAATAGCCGTTAGCAATGGTTAATGGCCATTCACTTGAGTGCCTGTTAACGACCGGTAACATCTCTAATAATTTTGTGAGCAACCCTGAAGTGTCAATTTTCTAGCAAAAGCCATTTGATACGTAACCCCCACAGAGAAAGCTACATTTGAAAAGCTTTTAAGAGTAATGAGCTTTCATGGAGTAGTGGTCGCCAGAAGTGTTCAGCAAAACAGTATCCGACTTGATTTGGTAATGCCCTTCAATTTAATAGGCACTTACATTCACTAATTCATCCAATTTAAAACTTCAAGTACTGACAAAGTCATTATCATTTTAAATAAGACATAACATGAAAAATCTGGATAACTACATTTTATGCTGTGTTTTGTATTAATTAGTTATGATCTCTTGAGGAAACAAATGTAAATGAGACAACATGTCTCAGTCATTGTATATTTCATTTGTATCGGATCCTCTGCTGCGCCTGCTGTTCGCTTTCTAATTCCCTTCTGGATTCTGATGAACCGTGTAGCATTCCCTAATTTATTTGCATACTTTTGAAACATTTTATTTCTTTACTTTGGCAAGTTAGATACAAAAACAGACAATATGCCTTGTTAGAAAAAAGAATAATTGGAATACTTAAGCTCACTATGAGCCTTATGAGATTCTCACATCCAACATAAAAAATCATGCCCTTCTTTGTGCCTGCTCTTCAGCATAAAAATACATAGAGAGAAGCAATGGGGCAAAACTTAAGTCACAAATTCTCACATAAGTCTCCCAGATGTACGTGGAGATCTGAATGGAAGTAGCATATATCCATTCATCCACCCCTAGGGTACAAATGCTATCAAATGCTATGGTACCAGGCATAGCAGCTGCTATGGGACCTAACAACCTCCACTCAGATATACTGTAATATGCAGTTAGTGATGACTACTTTTGCTTTATTTCTGCGTTGTGACATCACTGCATTATCCCTGTGCTGTGACATCATGTTTATTATACCTCTCTGATGCCATCATTATGTTTTCCTTTCTTGTGCTGTGATGTCAAAGCGTGCATGCTGAACTTTCTTGTGTGCAATATGGTTGTGGTCAAGGTGCCATGGTGTGTACCTGTACTGTGACATCACTCTTCCTAGAATTCCTGTGATTACTTCAATACCGTGACATCACTATCTGCATTATCCCTGTAGTGAGACATTATTGTGTACATTTGCCTGTACTGTGGCATCTCTGTGTACAATATCCCATCACTGTGACATCACTGGGTGTATTATCTCTATACTGTGTGACATTACTGTCTATGTTATCCCTGTACTGTGGCATCACTGTGTTCAGTATCCCTGGACTATGACATCAATGTGTACATTATCCTGTACTGTGACATTACTGTGTTAATTATCTCTATACTATGATATCACTGTATGCATTATCCCTGTACTATGACTTCACTGAGTTCATTATTCCTGTGCATTAAGGAAAACAAAATAATCATAATGGACTTGCTGTTAAAGGTGGTTATGTTAAAGTTAGACCCCATTATAAGTTTTCCCCAGGTAATGCTATGCTTCTTTCCATTACAGGGAAAACCAGATACTATAAGCAATGGCTAAAGAAGAGACCTCTGAAGAGCTCTATTGATAACACAGATTGACACCTTAATAGGCTCAGTGCTCCAGTGTAAGAGCAATGACCAGATATCTTCCTCTGTCACAAGCTGGAGTACTTATACTACATTGTCTGCTTCACCATTACAGACAATCTCCACATGAGATTTGACAATTTTTTCCAGACTACGCATAGGGTCTGTTCCTTCCCAGTTCAGATGTATACACACTAGCTAATTATTGCTACATTTAGCTTTGCTTCTGGGTAAACATAATGGTAATTGGCTGGTGTAAATGAAGAAGCTTAGCAATTTATGCCACTGTACAAATTTATTATGGGGGACATTAATGTAAACATTAATGTTTATAGTTGATATTGACTGCACAATGCATTACTTTTTTCAGTCATTCTTAGGCAACAGTCATGCTCCTCACTGGAAAACTGGAAATGTTCATGATCATTGGCAGTGATTTTTAAAGAGCTTTCACCACCTCCACCAACTCTGACTATTTGCATCCTTCAATAGGCACTGCTCCGCTGATTTTGGCGCAGTTGGAATTTTTTTTTCTAGCTCTTAACTTTTCAGAACATTCATTTCTGTTAGTTTTAGCACAGCTTTGCTCTGTGCTGTCAGCCCAGGACTGCCCACCTTATAGTAGAGTGATTGTGCTGAAAGTTACAGAAATGAGCGCTCGGGAACAGTGGGGGCTTGAAAAGAAATTCCAACTGTGCCGGAATCAATGGATCAGCACCTATTGAATGATATGATTGGAGTTGGTGGAGCTGGTGAAAGGTCCTCTTTAAGCTATGCAGAAACTGAACTTCTACTGAACATCTATAGATGGAGCTAGGCCCTTTTACAGCTTAGCCCAATAGCAGCTGAAGTCCATGCTACTCTTATTTTCATGTTATATGCTGTACCTGCTATATATTTTTCACGTACTTGGTTGTGTTTGCAGTAATACAAATTCTTGTCTAGAATTGCTGTAGTAATATTACTACTTCACAAAAAAGGCAAAATTCCAAGTGCAATGATAGGGTTAAATGGGCATCCTACAAACCTCACTCCTGCACTAGTGCCCTAATCATATAATTACATTTTAATTAATAACCTTCTGAGTAGGCTTAATCCACTAATTATCCACTGTAATTTGCAAACACTGTGAACTCTTGTCAATTTACAGATTCTTATTAATTACAAGAAAGCATATATATATATATATATATATATATGTATATATATAATTAGTCCTACATGTTAACGAACATTGAGTTAAGAGTCACTACCCTACAAATAAATGTCACATCTTAGGTCATGCTATCTACAACTTGTTTGTTAAAATAATCTAGCCAGACAATGTCGTCTTTAGGAATATATGGATTACTATATATTTTCTAAAAACCTAAGACCTCAAGTATAAAGAGCAATAATTTTGTTGTTCAAATACAATGAAAGGCTTATATGAGACAGGCTAATACAGTCACATTTTAGGCCGGGGCCCCACATAGCGTAAATGCCATAATTTTTCCACAGTGTAAATGCTGCGGCAAAAACAGCAGCGTTTAAACATTAACTGGAAAGTGGATGGGATCCTAGCTAATCCCATTCACACATTGCAGAAAATAATCCACAGCGGAAAAGCTGCGATTTGAAAAACGCTTCTGTCAATCATGCCTACAGAAACGCTGGAAGTTTCTGTATAGGTATAATGGAAGCAGAAAGTGCGAAAACTCTGCAGACTTTCTGTGAAAAGTGCTGCAGGAAAAACGTTTCTGCTGCGGTTTTTCCTGCAGCACTTTTTGGCTGCAACCTGCTACTTGCGGCCAGTTTACTCCAGCAAACTCAAATCCTGTGTGATTTGACTGAGCCAAATTTTTGACACTAGCCCTCCCACTACTACTAGTAGCACTACTACTATCTAATATACTGTACCTACCTATGTGACTCCTCTTCGATCCCTTACCACTTGAGTCCTCTTCAACTACTCCTTGTGTTCCTCTGTGCATGATAACTTGTTCTTTCTTCAAAATAGATTTTTCATTTTTTTTTGTAAATTACTGTGGATTTGTAGTGTGGAAACTCCATATTCTTACAGTCTATGAGGGTTTTAACTATTTCCTCTATGTCGGCAATGACTTGGATGGGAATAGATGTAGCATGTCTTTTGACACATGGCCCTTTTTGCAACCCGCTCAACACTTTACAAAAGTGACCAGAGCAGTGCAGAGACCAAGGCATGCTAGGGTGAGCCTGACAGGTTTACTATCATTTACACCAGAAAACTGTTGTGAATTATATTTGAAATCTATGCCAGTTCCTGACTGCTATAGATTTTCATTCTGGCAAATGGGAGTGCACCTGAATTATTAAGAGGCTGGCGATCCTTAATAATTCAGGTGTAGTGAGTGCCAATGGGAGAATACATTAAGATTGGTGTACAGAATGCCAGTCTTAATAAATTCCTCCTATGTGTCTTTTGTATTGCATTTTGATGCTGCTGGTAAAATATTAAATTGCAGTTCTGTCTTCAGATTGATGGTAAACAGGGAATAGGGACTATTATCGGGCTGTTTAATGTGCATTAGCAGTTGCTTCTGCTCTACATATCATTTCCTTCCACATGAAACACGACTTTGCAGTCTGGTGTTGCTGATCTATCCACAGTGTTTAAAGATAAAAAAGAAAGTGTTATGTTGTTTCGTCTCTTTTCCAAATCAAAATTCAAAGTCTCCGTTCAACAAGAAAAAGATTCAAGCAATCTGCTATCTCCCGGGTTAACACAGCTCCTGGCACATCATAGATCATAATTTTACACAGAATGTAAGTACAGTAAAAGTCTTTTAATACAGGACCTGTGGAATACTACAATGCTCTCTCTATTTTTATCAGAATTGGAAGATTGAAGACCCATCTAAATGAAAAAAATATATATATATATTGTAAAACTTTTTGCCTAGCACATTACACTGGACTTATCTTGAATAAGGCTAAAACTAAGGATATGTTAGTTAATTTTGATAAGCTGGGGTTACACCAGTTTGTATTAAAGGTACCACGAGTATTTGGGTACACACCTGGACAACAAACTAGACTGGAGGCTGAATGCTGGAGAAATGTATAAGAAGGGTACCAGTAGGCTATGTTTTTTTATGTAATTGCTCTATGCAGCTACTGTGTGGAAAGGTAATGCTAGGGTGGTGGATGTTAAGATCGTCAAGTTGATCAAAAGGGCTAGTGCTGTGGTGGAGCGTCATCTTGACTGTTGGGAGGTTATGGTGCAGATGAGGACTCTAAGGTAACTTAAGTCCATCAGAGGAATTCTTTATACCCGCTCCACAAGTTTCTTCAAAGCACTTTCATTGGAAGGTTCCTCCAGCTTTGCTGTGGCAGGGAAAGATTCAGAAGATCATTTATTCCACTGGTAATCTAAGAATGTTTTACTAATTTTACTACTGAAATATTTTTGTGTACATGGCTTGCGATGTCTTAGACTGATATAAAACAGATACTGTGTAACATAAATAGCGAAGGGGCCCCACACAGTAAAATGTGCTCCACAGTGGCCAGACAGTACAATGTCCTCCACAGTGGCCCCTTCCCAGTACAATTTACCCCACAGTGGCCCCCATGCAGTACACTTTGCTACACAGTGGCCCCCACGCTGTACACTTTGATACTAAGTGGCCCACACACAGTACAATGTGCACCACAGTGGCCCCCCACACAGTACAATGCGCTCCACAGTAGCCCCCAGACAGTACAATGTTCTCCACAGTGGCCCCAAGACAGTACAATGTGCTCCACAGTGGCCCCCAACACAGTATTATATGCTTCAGGGTGGCCCCCACACAATACAATCTGTCCCACAGTGGCCCCCACGCAGTACACTTTGCTACACAGTGGCCCCCAGACAGTACAATGCGCTCCACAGTGGCCCCAAGACAGTACAATGTGCTCCACAGTGGCCCCCAAACAGTACAATGTGCTCCACAGTGGCTCCCAACACAGTATTATATGCTCCACAGTGGCCCCACACAGTATTATATGCTCCAGAGTGGTCCCCACACAGTATCATATGCTCCACAGTGTCCCCCACACTGTATTATATGCTCCACAGTGGCCCCCACACTGTATTATATGCTCCACAGTGGCCCCACACATTATTATATGCTTCACAGTGGCCCCCACACAGTATTATATGCTCCAGAGTGGCCCCCACACAGCATTATATGCTTTACAGGGGCCCTCACACAGTATTATATGCTTCACAGTGGCCCCCACACAGCATTATATGCTTTACAGGGGCCCTCACACAGTATTATATGCTTCACAGTGGGCCCCCCCAATGTATTATATGCTTCACAGTGGGCCCCCACACAGTAGTATATGCTCCACAGTTGGCCCCCACACAGTATTATATGCTCCACAGTGGGCACCCACACTGTATAATATTGTTAGGATCTTGCCAAATGTAGCAATACCCTGACACTACTGCAGGGGTCTGGGAGGAAGGACAGAGACAAGTGAGCTCTAATCTCACCCCAGCCACTGTCCCTTCCTAATGCCTCAGTTACCCTAAACGGTAAAAGGACAACCTGAAGACGAGCCCTATACTGGGTAAGTGACACACAGAACAGGACAAGACAAAACAAACTACAAAAAGAGAGGTCAGGAAGCCAAGGGGTCGGTAACAAACGAGCAATGCAGTACAAAATCACAATCAAAGAGAATAGTCACAAGGCAAGCCAAAGATCAGAGAAATAGCACAGTAAATAACAAGGGCACAAAGAGAGCAGGCAAAGTCAGAGCAATAACCAGCAACTTGCTGAGAAAGTGACATCCCGTATATAGAAAGTCTGGGCCCAACCCCAGACCTGATAGGTACACAGGCTGTCAATCACACAGGCCAGGAAGAGATTAACTCTATGCAGTCCAGAGAGAAATGCTCAGAACACGGGTGTGCCCGGAAATCCATTACTTTGTCTAGGACCATGTTCAGACTGAGCAACAAGAAACCTACGCAAGGAATCAAGGAATCAGTGTGCGAGCGGAGGGTGGCGCCGAGACTCGAACAGGCAGAGACGTTACAAATATGCTGTTTACCTGTACTCCCACGAAGAGTAGCCGGGCGTTCTCCTTCTTCTATCACTGCAGGCGCTGATGAATTACGTCATCGTGCCTGCATCAGGGCAGAGGTCACACTCTGCTGTCAGTGTAAGCCGTGGTCCCACAGACCCGCGGCTACACTGACAGTTTTTAGCTGTATGGAAAGAAGTGCTTGCTCGCTAATGGGGAATCCTGTACCATATTCCTTGTTAGTGAGCGATCAGGGAGCCTGAATGGGGCGACGTGCCCTCTCTGGCACGCGTGCCATAGGTTCACCACCACAGACCTAGACTGTGGAGCATATAATACTGTGAGGGGTCCTCTGTGGAGCATATAATACTGTGTGAGAGCCACTCTGGAGCATATAATACTGTGTTGGAGGCCACTGTGGAGCACATTGTACTGTCTGGGGACCACTGTGGAGTACATTGTACTGTGTGTGGGGCCACTGTGGGGCAGATTGTACTGCATGGGGACCACTGTGGAGCACATTGTACTGTCTGGGGGCCACTGTGGAGCACATTGTACTGTGTGAAACCCCTTCACAATTTATGTCACACAGTATTATTACAGGCCGTAATAACATTGCACGGTCACTATAAAACATCCTGTGAAATGTAAATAATGAACATTAATTGTTCAAAAGCATACCAAATGCAAACTTTTACCTTTCAGTATAAAGTTGTTTGTATCATTGAAAACTCTGTAAAGCCCCATTCACACGACCATATTTTGTGGGTCCATAACTGTCCGCAATTGTGGACCCGCACAGTATTAAGGTTAAATTGCCCTGTTGGCACTTTGCAATAAATTAGTGGGTTTTGGGTTGCAGTTTGGGCACTCGGTCTCTAAAAAGCTTGCCATTAGTGGTCTAGGCCATACACAACAGATCACGGCAGACAGACGGCAGAAAAAATCAAACACAACAGATTTTGGTTCTGACCAACTTAAGTTCATAGTCATCTGTATGGGACTGTTGTAGGTTTATGTACGACCAACCATCAGTAAACAGTCTGAACTTCACCAGTCTAAAATCTATGGCTACCTTATGAGAGACAGTAAGTCAGCCCAGTTACATATTACTGGTAGTCTGAGCAGGTTGAGGACTGTCTAAACCTGAAAAAATTCTGCCTTGAAAAACTCTGGCATACACTACCAGCAGGTATGTTATACAGGGTATATCTACTGACCAGTGCAAGATGTGTAATGGAAGTGCTTGCAAAGTTACACTTTTTATCTACAGTACATATATTGTATAGAAGATAAGAATATTGATCATTTGTCACAAGAACATTGTATACTCTGGGGGGAACTTATTAAGACTGGCGATTCTTGGGCCATTTTTAATGAACTCCCTGACAGGCACACGACTCACTAGAATTACCAAGAGGCTCCGACCTCTTAGTAATTCTAGTGTGTGTAGGTGCTCCTGATCACACACCTATACCAGTCAGGAGCTGGAACATCATAATTCACACCAATTTTCAGGGGCAGCACCCCTCCAGCCCACCTAAATTCATGTCCTGCTCCACGATTAAAACAGTGTAAGCAGGGTGCAGAGGCTAAGATTCGCCACAGTGCACCAAAAATGTATAATTTTTGGCCACTTTTGAGGCTCATATGCTTTGATAAATGTGGGTCTCTTGTGAATCAGACAGCATGTCTCATGCTTGTTACAATACTTTCCTAGCACCTTCCCCTTTTCCCCTCCTCATATTCTATGTACAGAAACTCTGCACTTACCTAGTATTTTTGCCTAAGAAACGCCGCTTGCTCTCACCTGCAATGCCTCAACACCTTATATCATCTCACATATATCTAGGTTCTTGCTGAATATAATATGAATATATAAATAGAAAAAACATCTCTTACTCCCAAACAGAATTTTTGAAATTTTTTTAATGAGAATATTTTTCATTTCTACAGTAAAAAGCCCAACCCCCTGGTTTGTGACTTTTTACACCACAAAAGTGGCATAGAGGAATGACAAATCTCATCCAATGTGTTTAATGAGCTCACGCGCAGCTCAGCCAGATAGCAGCAACCATAATTGGAGCCCTCTACTCTCCAGGTGATCATACTAGACCCAGCCTATATCAACACAACTGCCTAGGAGCCATTCCTGAGGAATCTAGCCAAGATGCAGTTTTTCAGATAAGTGGATAGCCATCTCTTCAAACACCTCTCTCAAACTTTAGCAACCAGTTGTCTTGTAGTGGATTAGTCTGCTAAGATGTGATACTATAAGGCTAATGAAAATGCACTAGAATTCTTGCGAAATTTGACCCATAAAATCCTATAAAACTGGTGTACATGCCCTAACCACATTTATTGACTGTTTTAGGAATTTTTTGTGCCTTGTCTGACAAGGGGGTGTGGCTTAGTGATCATAGGCATGGCTTAGTGGAAGAGGGGTGGGACTTAAGATATGACACTGTGCACCAAATATGGTGTCTTTTTTGTCAGAAACTAACCCATCTCACAGATGGTATAAACTTAGACTAGACAGTCTACAGGTGGGCCACATTTATACTGAGAGGTAAATTGATTTCCAATGAAATTGCCCCTAGTGGGTGTCGGACCATATATCAGCCACTAACTTGCCTGCTCCACAGCTTTCACTGTGCATTGAATTCCTTGTGTAGGAGAAGCACATTACAAATGTTTGTTGCTTTGTCGTTTCTAGACCTCCATTACCTCATTCCTATTAGAAAAGTTCTTTTTTCTAAGAAATTTCATTTTGCAAAAAAATGTTTTTTCCTCCTAAGTGCACAGAAAATGACAGTACAAAGAAAATAAAGAAAGGTAACCTGAAGTTACTCCAGCCCCATTATGAATCATACTAATATTCCACGGGAACTACACAGAATGTTACCAGCTATCAAATCTTAAATGATACAGGAAATGTAAAGCTGATCTCATTTTCAGACATACCGTGCAATATGGAATAACATGTAGTAGTATATTAAAGGAACTAAACTGGGCAAAACCGGAAAACAGAGGGTCTGCCCTATGAAAAAACTAAATCCACATGAAAATATATTCACTTCTCTATGTGCATATTTAGTCTTTTCAGGACTTTCCATGTGTCCACATACTCTTTACACCCCATATAATGCAGTTCCTGAATTAACAATAAAGGGAACCTGTCACCTGCTACAGACACCCTATACTAACTAAAACTGTGGGTAGTTCATGTAAATAAAAGTCTCTGCCTACCTTCCGTGCTATTTTTTTACATTCTGTTACCGAAGGTTTTGCTCCGAAAATGCAAATCAACTAGGTGATGTCAGCAGAACACGCCCCTGTACTGTGGAATGACATGGATGTGCATCCCATACTTTGCCAAAGTCTCGTATGAAATCCCACGTATGTGCAAAGACTTGTGCATTCACAACATTCACATCAGCTGCTGGCTCAGCTCATACTGATGTCAATAACTGTGGACAGGTGTGGCAGAGGATCCCTAGCATGCATATATAGGATTTTATCACAAGATGTAGAAAATCTAGATGTTAGGCACAGAAAGAGTTCGTGGTTAGTGCAAAAGCTGAGCAGAGAGCTGGCCTCAAGTGGTGATAGAAGCACCCAATGGACTCAATTTGCGTCATTAACATACAGTATGGGGGAGCTTAGGCACTACATTGGGTTTGGTAACCATAATCAGAGTGACAGATTCCCTTTAATGATTAAATCCAGTAAATCATTTACAGCATTGCTTCCCAAACTTTTTTTTAACTAAAAATATTTATACATTTTTAGTTAAAGGGAGTCTGTCAAGAAAAACTCAATATCAAGCCAGCCTCAGTAGGGGATTCTATGCTGAACAGTAGATGGACCAATAGATACACCGTTGCCTTGAAAAATCTGTTTTTGAAATATGCAAATGAAGCTCATGTGCAATGGGGGTGTGTGTTCTGTATTCAGGTGTGTAAACCTAAGAGTCTGGCATGCCCCACTGCACTTGAGCCTCACTTGCATATTTACAGTATAAAAAAAACAACTGCTTTTTCAAGGAAATGGTGTATCTATTGGACTATCTAAAGGTTATGATCCTATGATAGTTAGGATTGTCCCTGTTGCGATTCATGTGTCATTACCCAAAGAAAAAACACTTTTACCCAATTTTGGGTATTCCATCCACAATTGGTAATCTCTACTTTGAAGTCTTTCACAGACTGATATCTATGTTTATAATAACTAGGATCCAATTCCAAGTAGGTTTAAAGGGAGTCTATCGCTGCCCCAGCTACTTTAAACTGCTCCCATAGTATTGTAGATACTATTAGCAGAATAAAAAAAATATACCTTCCTTATGTTTCAAAGCCCCAGGGAGGCAGAAAAAATCATGTTTAATCTTAAATTCAAATGAGGATCTTGGAGCACAGGGGGAGTTTTCTTCTATTACTGAGCACTGCTGCATCATCACTAAACATGCCCATCCTGCATTCAGCTCCTGCCCCTGGACAGTTGGAGGATCAACTCACACTGGGAGGATTAGCACACACTGCCCAGAGGGACGCATGCCTGGGGCTCTGAAATATAAGAAAGGTATCGTTTTTATTCTGCTAATAGCATCTACAGGCACTATGGGAGCAGTTTAAAGTAGTTGGGGGCAGTGACAGACTCCCTTTAAAGCTTTTTTCAACCTTGCATTGCTCCATATTGCTGTTTTTGTTTTGACTTCCTGACCATATCATATATGCATAAGTGAATAGGCCTATTAATCAAAACTGCCTAATAAAAAAAACAATCACATCCTATATTGCCACAGGTAACAGGACTACTTTTTTGTTAGAATTTTTTGTTAAATGGATTATCCAGGATTAGAAAACATGACTGCTATCTTCTTTTCAGGAAGTGACGTCACATTCATTGGTCACATGGCAAAGCTACAGTTCAGTCCCATGGCCATGTAACCAACGGACATGATGTTACTTCCTGTTTTCTAATCCTGGATAACCCCTTTAAAAAAGGACTACTACTTGTGGTCAATGATAGTTAAAATATTCTGATACAAATATTTCATGTGATCTATTAAGAGTATTGTATGAGCAAATCCACCCACCTGACTAAATAAGCCCAGGGTGAGTTATTAAATGGTTTTCCAGCCACATCTTTTTGCATTAAGAATAATCAGTCCTTACATAAGTCATATGTGGATAATGTTCATTGCTTACATAAAAAATTAAGAGGCTTAGTCTCGCAAAAACTTTATGTGACCAAAGGAGCTTGTTCCAGATTAGATGAACTTGGCAAACAATTCCTGGATTTGACACAGGTATTAATATGGCTAATTATGCTCTGGTAAGACAAATGGTGCTAATAAAATCAGTCTCATGATTCATATTTAGGCTTTTGTGATTCACTAACTCAGATGCCTTCCCACATATAAGGTTCATTAATCACTTTGCATCGCTGAATTAGCACTGTTTGCTTATGTTACAGTGCACGTTTTTATATAGGAAAAAGCTCACAAGTTTTAAGGTGTTACTTTAGTAAAGCAGAAAGATTTTAACAGCTGCTTGACATTGCTTAGGGCCTTTCACTTTTGCACTCTTTCAAAGCAAGTTCATTCAAGCACTCTCATCGATTTCACCTTATAGGTTGAACTAAAGACAAAAATCAATATCATGTAAAAAATGGTCCATGATGCAGAGTGATTATGCATAGGAAAGTCTAACATATTTACTGCATAGCCATGTGCAGAGGAACGATAGCAATGGCATAGGCAGCCATATATTCCATGGTTATGCTGAGTCCCCCATAGTGAAAACCACTCTTTTCACTAACCTACTGCACTGGTTAAAGTCCTGATATAACAACCCTTTTAATTATTCTATTAATAAAGGGAGAACTACAGCATAACTATCTAGAACAAGCTATCCTTAAAACTGAGTGATCTATCAGGAAAAACACGGGCAAGAAAAAGAGAAGAATTGCTTGGAAAACAATTTATGATATAATAGAAAAACAATGAGAAAACTTTAAAATATAAACTTCAAAAGGCAAACCATCTCTACTATAAATATTTCAGTGTGTAAATGTCTTTAAAAATATGTGAACATGTTCTATGTATTAGCAACCCCTGTGTAGCTGTATATTATGGTGTTCATTCAATATTATACTTGTCTTCTCCACTGACACACATGATGATGACATGATGCTGTAATAATACTGCATACACACTGACAGACATGGTGAGGAGATAATGCTGTAGTAATACAGTATATACTCTGACAGACATGGTAATAAGTTAGTGCTGTTCTAATAGTTACTGTATATACACTGACAGACATGGTAATAAGTTAGTGCTGTTCTAATAGTTACTGTATATACACTGACAGACATGGTAATAAGCTAGTGCTGTTTTAATATACCTGACCCCGCAAAAAAAAAGATGTCCTATGTATCCCCGTACACTAATATACAAAAAGTTACGGGTGTTAGAAAAAAATGTTTTTCAAAGTTTTAGATTTTTGTTAAGAGGTTAAAATGTAAATAAAACCAGTCTGAATTTTTTTTCCAGCTTCCCAGTATATTGTACAGGATAATGAATAGTAGCATCATGAAGAACAATTAGCCTGAATCTGCAATCATTTGATTGCAAGTTCCATAGACTGCAATACAACTATATTGCAGTCTATGGGAGATTCGCTACAGATCTCCCGCGATCTCGCCATGTGGGAGCCGGCCTGCAACAATAAAGGTACGGGGCCGGTGGGGACCTGCTCTGGGGCTATTTTTTAATTTTGGGGGAAAGGGTCCTGCCCTGCAATGCCTGCGATCAGAGTGAATACAGCAGAGACCCGGTTGCTATGGCGGTCCCGTACTATTATGGTGGATGTCGGGAAAGGGTTAACATTTCTGCTATCTCTCTGATGGATTTCTTTTTTTTAGCCTAATGATTGTCTGTGTCACTTCAATGGAGAGCTCCTTTGACTGCATGTGGTCGGTTCCCAGCAACAGCTTCCAAATGCAAATGCTACATCTGAAATCAACTCCAACCTTTTGCCTGCTTAATTGATGATGGCTTAATGAGGGAATAGCCCATGCAGCCCATTAAATAGCTTTTGAGGTAATTGTCCAATTACTTTTGTTCCCTTTAAAAAGAGGCAGCTACATATTGCAGAGCTTTAATTCCTAAACCCTTCCTCCCTTTAGGATGTGAATACCCTCAGATTAAAACTGGTAGTCTGCACTTCAAGACCATATGGATTATATAACTGTATCTTGAATATGTTTTGGTAAATAGCTAAAATGCCAAAACAAATGTCAATGTCCAAATATTTCTGTGTATGTATATCTATAGCTATATATATATATATAGCTATATATATATATATATATATATATATATATATATAAGCTATATATATATCTATATATGATAAAATATTATTGATCAATAAAAAATGATTTCCAAGGGTAAAAAAAGGTTCCAAAAATCTTACATTTACTTACTAATATTTATCCAATATTCATATGTTTAGCATAGAAAGATATAGAAGATCAGAACCACCTATATTGTCTGGCCTGGAGCTGAACCTAACCTGGATTCAAACGTCATAATATAGCTGAAATATATTACCTTTATTTGAAATTTATTACTGGAATTTGATTACATTTGCATGAAATTATAGTGAACAGTAAGGTTCCCTGTTCCTTGCGATCAACAGATGTGACAATTATTTCTGAATATAGAATTGAAAAGCATTTGTTGTTTATGTTATGGCGGAGATATTGCATTGCATGGAACATAAGTTTAAAACTTTATTAGTACAAGCTGCTTATGGTTTTAGTCCTTTTAATATTATATATAAAGGAATAATAATCATCACGTTTCTTTGTATGAGGTGTAAGTCATCAAGTTCCAGTTGTTATTTTTAGTTGGTTTATAACTATGCAAAAAATTATTTCAAGAAATTATACTACGATAGCTACAAAGCCAACTGAACATAAATGGCTTCTCTTTATTTATGAACCAGATATTTTTTTCATTTTTTAAATTTTCATTGCTTTCTCGATATCGCAGATGGCCATATTATGCTATATATTCCACCATATTATAATTATTGTATGCATAATAATAAATGCATAACTAGGCTTGGACTGGTCCACAGGTAAACAGGTGAATCCCCCAGTAGACCCCTTAGCCAAGTGGGCCCCAGCTCACCCTAGCATGGCACCATACACTCAATGCAAGCACTCATTCTGCAGCATCTCAACCAAGCTATATATCAGTATAATATACTGGGTAGATTATTTACTTACTTTTTATCCATGATGCACTCACCTCTATAGGGGCTTCTGTTTCGATGATATGAAGCAGGATAGGACCTGCTCTATATTTAATGTAATGAAGCCTCAGATGCCCCTCGGGAGAGTCCTGACCTGCACACTTGGTCATGTACATTAGGCCTAAATTGACAACTGGGTATTCCCTACACAGTCCCATACAGTTTGACACTGTCCATTCATCACTAATTGTCAGACTGGGCACCAGACCTCTAAATTAATTTGGATCCATAAACAAATTCAGATCCTACACCAGACCCCCAAAGTAGTGCAGAACCAAGACCAGAACCCTAAATTTACTCAGAACTCAGACCAGACATCCTAATTAATGTGAACACCAAACGAGAGCCCCTAACTTTATACAGACCCTAGACAAGACCTCCTAAAGAAATTCACACCCCAGTCCAGATTCCTCATTAGCTCTAATATTGGTGGCATCAGAAAGCTGTGAACACAACTAAACACTATGTCCTGCCCCTGGGCAGCATCAGTACCAAATGCAAAGCCCTGGAAATGTACAGAAACAATTGAGCGAAGAGGGTAAATATTACTTGCTTTTATAATAAAAAAAAAACCTAACCCTGCCTCTGCATCTCCTATATCCATGCCCCTAGAAAGAAAAATAGGTCAAGGCCAGAACACACAATACAATGCTAAGCAAAACTAGTTGTTTAACAACCAAGTGTAATTGTCCTGTTCAGCAGGGATGGACCGTGCTCTGAACCCAAACTGTCAGCTGTCAAGACTCCTGCCTCCATGCTCTTTCATTATGACGGCAGTCCGAGGAACATTTACCTAACAATAGCGGTAGCAGGGATTCTGCAGGAAGCAGGTAACATGGTTTAGAGGACAGCAGTCAGAGAGTGTTTCTCCCAATCACTGTTGGTGTCCATATTTTGTGAGAGCATTATTCTGTGTTGGTGGCTATTAATGGAGGGCACTAAGCAGCATTATACTGTGAGGGGACACCAATAATTCAAACTAATGTCCCATTAGTGCCACAGTATAATCCTCTTTAATGCACACCACACAGTATAAAGCTCCTTAGTGCCCTCCACACAGTATAATGCCCCATTAGTGCTCCCACAGAGCATAATGCCACGTTATTGCCCCCAACACAGTATAATGCCATGCTAGTGCCTCCACACACAAGTAAAGCTCTTTAATGCCCCACATAGAGTACAAGGCCATGTTCATGCCTCCACATGGTATAAATCCCCTCAGTGCCCCACAAACAGTATAATGCCACATTAATACACCCCAAATAGTGTAATGCCACGTCAGTGCCTCCTCACACAGTATAATGCCAGTATAATGTCATGATTGTTACTTTACTGATGGAAAACAAGGTTTTCTTCCGTTACAAAATTAAACAAACATGATGGAAGAAAGATTCCATCATGCTTTTTACATTAGAGTGGATGGGACCAGACAGCAAATGGGGGAAGCTCCCTCTGCGTCTGCCACGCTATTACCATTAAAGTGTATGACTCTCATCATATGATGGATGAGAACAACAGGCATATATAACGGTAATGTGTACATCCCCTAACAATAAAAAAAACAAAAAAAAACTGATAATGAGTTTGGCAACCTTGTCCCTGATACAAACAGGATGCATTATCAGATTTTTAGAACAATTTATAGTGTGCTTAGATGAATTATTGTCCACTTAAAATATTACTGACAGTTCAACTTTTTCTAAAATGAAGAACTTTCAAGTTTGATACTTTTTACATTTTAATACTTATATGATACTTTTGATTTGATCTGAAGTCAGTTACACATAAGACAACTAAATTATTATTCATCTTCTGACACATCAATTTTCATGTAGAGACGAGCACTCAGATGAGACATTTTATGGCAACAAAATCACCTGTCCAAAAGTATAATTTAACCTGCAGTATATTTGACTGGACAACACCTAGATGAGAGATAGGTTAGAAAGATAATAAAGGTTAGATAAACTTTGAAACTTACCTTAACTAGTTTTGTGACACACCTGACCATCCAGGTTGATTCACAGCAAAATTCATCAGGAGAAATACAGATAATACCTTGGAGTTTTATATTTTGGTTTTATCTTAATAAATAATAATAACTTTATTTATATAGCGCCAACATATTCCGTAGCACTTTACAAATCAGAGGACACATGAACAGACAATATGAAACATTACAATGTGACAAAGAAATAAACATATCAAACAATAGGAGTGAGGGACGTGCTCACGAGAGCTAACATTCTATGAGGAGATAGGGGGACACAAGAGGTCAGAGGGCTTTTTTTGCTACAATGGTCCAGCCATCTTTTAATAGAAAAGGTTGTGTAACTGAAGCAGTATGAACCCGTCACCAGCCTGTATCTGTGAATAAACAGATACTAAGTGCAAGGAGTGCAGTGTAACTTCTAGATGGAGGGGCCACGATCTGAGGAAAAGAGGAGGAAGGATAAAAGGTGTTATTGTTCTACATCTCCGCACACTACACTGTGATCAGGTCACGTGATAAGCCTGACCATACAGATGTGATTTTAGGGCAGTTTTGAAGCTGCTGTAGTTGGGGATTAATCGGATTGTGTTGGGTTAAGCATTCCAGAGCACCGGTGCAGCTCGAGAAAAGTCTTAGAGACGGGAATGGGTTGATCGGATAATAGGAGATGCAAGTCTAAGGTCATTGCCAGAACGGAGAGGACGGTTAGGGCGGTAGAAAGTGACGAGAGAGGAGATATAGGGGGGCACAGCGCTATGGATGGATTTGTGGGTCAGTGTGATAATTTTATATTGTATTCTGTGATGGATGGGCAACCAATACAGCGACTGACACAAGGTAGATGCGCCTGTGTACCGGTTTGACAGAAAGATAAGTCTGGCAGCTGCATTCAGGACAGATTGTAGTGGGGAGAGTTTAGTAAGAGGAAGCCCAATTAGAAGAGAATTGCAATAGTGAAGACGAAAGAGAATCAGAGCGACAATGAGGGTTTTTGATGTTTCCACGGTGAGAAAAGGACGAATTCTAGAGATGTTTTTAAGGTGCAGATGGCAAGAGCATGCAAGTGTCTGAATGTGTGGGGTAAAGGTGAGATCTGAATCAAATACAACCCCCAGACAGCGGGCATGCCGCCTCGGGGTAATAGTAAGGCCACAGACAAGAACAGAGAGATCAAAGTTAGGTCGGTTAGTAGATGGAGGGAACACAAAAATTTCAGTTTTTGAAAGATTCAATTTCAGATAAAGAGAAGACATGATGTTAGAGACAGCAGAGAGGCAGTCACTGGTGTTCTGTAGTAGTGCAGGGGTGATGTCACAGGATGAGGTATATAGTTGGGTATCTTCTGCATAAAGATGGTTTTGAAAGCTAAATTTGCGAATGGTTTGTCCAACTGGGGCTATTTACAGAGAAAAGAGGAGGGGACCTAGGACCGAGCTTTGAGGAACCCCAAACGCAAGGGGCAGAGGAGAAGAAATAGCACCAGTGAATGATACACTAAATGAGCCTGTCAGAGAGATAGGAAGAAAACCAAGAGAGAGTGGTGTCCCTGAGGCCAATAGAATGGAGCATAGTGAGGAGGAGTTTGTGGTCTACAGTGTCAAATGCTGCTGAGAGATCCAGAAGAATAAGTAGTGAATAGTTCCCTTTAGATTTAGTAGTCAAGAGATCATTGGAGACCTTTGTCAGGGCTGTTTCTGTAGAGTGTAGTATACACTATTAGAGATAAACAAAGTGATTCCGATCAAACCGGATTCAACCCAAATAGACTAAAAGTTTTGGGTTCGACCAAAGACTTTTGTGATTTGTCACCCATGAATCTCTATTATAATCTAGGGTCTGTTCATGACCCAAAAGTATAAAAAATGTAGATCCAGAGGAGATGCAACAACATAATAAACCAATATACTCACTTAACCTCACTTTTCCTGGGCATCCTCCCAGCATCCTGCAGTTCCTCAGCTTCCTCTCCCTCACATGTTCATTTTATAAATTTATTTTTATAGGCAAAATGGGTGAAGGAGAGTGATTTGATTTTTTTTTTTTGTATTTTAATTTTTTTTTTTTTTTACTTTTTTGCCCTTAGTGGACTTGAATAAGCAATCCATTATTTATACCCTAAAAGGTACAAACTCCTATCACAGTTACAATGTATAGTCCTAATGAAGGAGATCACAGCTCAGTCTCCCTGACTGCATGATTATGGTCTCTCAGTGAGAAGAAACATGCGTCGGGGTTGCTGTGGTTTGTGAAAGGTGTCCCCCACATGGTTGCATACTATCATGGGTAGGTGATCCTGCTTTTATTCCTGGTTACTTATGACTATTCCTTTACCTCTGTATTAGCTCTCAGGTGCTTGTTAGTACTTGCATCTATGCAGGATCATCTCTATTTTTTTACTACTATTTATGATTTTTTTCTGAAACCATTCATGTATTATCATCTATGTGGCATTAACCCTATTAAACCACTAGAAGTCTGACCATGTGGTGTTTTCCCCTTTATCTACTTTTTTTTTTCTTGTGTTTCCCTCATTGTTGTTGAGATAGATTATATTTTATATCTATCCATTGACTTCAATGTAGCACTGAAGTCAATGGATGTCTTTTTCTGTGCTTATGATCTCTTAGCTTATTTTGAAGACTACAGTATAGAGGAGGATCAATGTGTACTTCCAACAGGCAGAGATAGTACTGGCTGTAGCTGCCCATGTGATATTGTGCCAAAGCACAAGATTGATAGCAAAACATAGACAAAGAAAGCAGGGGAAACCTAAAAATTAAGATGGAGTCTTTGTAGAAGCAGAGAGAAGACTGTAGCACAAGTAGTAAGTACAGTATGTAGTAATAAAAGGGTAGAGTGTGATAGTCAAGTAAAAGGATCAGACATGGAAAGTTGTGTTTTCACTGGAAGTCTTCTTAAATTTGTGCATTACTATTAACCAGATTTAGTTGTCATATGAGCTTGGATCCATGAATTGCTAGTACTGCATCTGTAATTACTAATGGAATTTCAGTTACAGTGGTAGCAATTGATAGGACTGATACTGTATTTCACAAGAGGATGAAGATCTGCATTGTAATAATGTTATCATTATCATTGTTATCATTGCCTTGAGTTGTCTCTCCTGGGGCCTAGTTAATTGACTGCTGCCTGGCTCTTGCCTTGAACTACAGCCCTCTTAGCTCTGTGAGTCAGAGGCCCAATGGGAGATGCTCCTGGTCCCCAGTGGGAAAGTCCACGACTGGGTACCCTCATCAATTAGCTGTTGTCAGAAGCCAATATACAGAAAATGACACACAAAGCAGACAACTCTGTTCTCTGTTAGTGGTCAAACCAGGTTACTGCAAAGCAGCCACCATTTACTTGAATGGGAGTTAAGCTGTTAATTCTGTCTGGGCACTACATTATTTGTGTATCAGCCAAACTTGTTTTGACAGATGTGACCAACCATCTAATGTGTATGCAGGCCCCTCAACTCCCCCCCAATGGCAGATGTAGGTTGGATTCTTTTGACCTCTCCCAATTCAGGAATCAAGCAAGATAACTTTTGGCTGATCTAGTGTTCAGCCAAAGGTTATCTAAAGCATATGGCCAGCTTAAGGCTAAGGCCCCACATAGCATCTGGCAGCAAAAAAAGCACTATGGGAAAAACTGCGGCGGCAACACATCACGGTTTTTCCCACAGAGCTTTTCACAGAAAGTTCACAGAGTTTTCCGCTGCAGACTTTTTGCTTCAATTATACCTATAATGAATCCGCCGGCGGTACCGTAGGTATAATTGACATGCTGTGATTTCCAAAACTGCAACAGTTTTGCAAATTGCAGAGTGTCCGCTGCGCATATTTTACTGCACTGTGGGGATGGGATTCGCTAGAATCTCATCCACTATACAGTGACTGTAAAATGCTATGGGTTTTTTTTTCGGTGTTTACTCCACGTGGGGCCCCAAACTAAGAGTTCACAGGGAGAGGAAAAGGCAGGACACTCTTCTGATGACCACTGGAGTTTGTGAATCCTGCCTTGGCTCAGTCCTATTCCATTCTCTCTCACTTATTAGATATTATATTTTACCAAGCTATCTTTAGATCTCAAAGTAAATGTCAGTTATCTAAGTGGCAACTACTTGGTTCTTAGTTGGCCACTGGGGTAATAAAGGAATGCCATCCATATCTTCACCCACTCTTCTACAATGTGCATTTGCATCTGCACTGTAAAATTTCTAATAATCCTATCATATCAATCCGTTTTGCAGAAACAGCGCCATCCCTTTCCATTGTACTGCAACTCAGCCCCATTTACTTAAGTAAAGTTTTTTGTCAGTCCCTTTAAGAATAATATGCGGAATATACTGTGCATATATTTAAAGTTGAAGTAAAGTTTATGTAAAGCAAAATCAAGAAACCGTCTACAATGTTCTCTGTAACCGGGGGCATCGAAGCTGAAAATGACACAGATAAGGGAAAACTCCAACCAATTGAGAAGAAAATATTTCCTTTTTAAAATCGCCACCAGCATGTCTTGTCAAAGTTTATTATAACATATTACCATAAATGCTTTCTTTATGTAATTGTCACACGTAACTGGGAGAAATCACTGCTGTACTGTATTTGTCAGATCTAGCTGTAGGCAAAACTGTATTCTGAAAATCCACCAAAAAAACATTACAACAGTCTTGACACTAATAAAGCATATCTGGCTATTAAAAAACTTCTTTCCAAATAATTGGGGGAAAAGAACCTAGATTGAATGTTTTCATCTCATTGGCTCTATTACTTTTTAAGATAAAATGTTGAACTTAGGAAGGCTCGTTGCCAAGTGTTTTATAGTAGAAGAAAACTGTATATTGATATCCAGAGGTTTGTATAGTTAGAAGAGTTTTATATGTAATATTATGTGCAGCAGACCTATGAGATTTTATTCCATTGGCAGATATTTTATTCCTTAAGTGTTGGTTTACTATTTGATCTAATTGAATCATGGAACAAAATATGGGCAGTATTATTTTAATACAGGGTTATAGCAGGATGCATACTGACCATATTAGACTTTTCATATTTAAAGTCTATTGTAAATTGCCTGAGTAGACAATAACATGGCTGTCTACTGTGGACAAAGGTCCTCCAAGGATTAGCTGATCACAGGGTGTCCTGATGCTGTGACCACCAGATCAGCTGCAATCTGTGGGGCGAGCAGGCAGCAACTGTTCAATTTCTCCAAAGCGCCACTGCAGGAGACATAAAGCATTACACAATTTCCATTAACATCAGATGAATTTGCAGAGTTTACAGAGTTACAGAAATTTCTGCAAAAAAATCTGCCATATGCCTTAATATTAGATTGTATGACTTAAAGTAGTCCTAAGTCATGTACATAAGTTGAGTTGCCTTATGTGGAATATGGTGATGGTGATGCCCCCTGCCTACACATGCACAGTTACCTACAATATGTTTACCTGAGCGTGTGCAGACAGGAGATATTATGGATATAGTGGTCATGTAATATATCATGTAACAACCAACTCCTTCATTGTGCTGCAATTCTTTACATGCTGCCTTGTTCCCTAGCACATGATACTAAGGGAGAACGTATGAAGATCACTTATGAGTAGGTAAAACAACTTTGAAAGGGGTTGAAGGAATTTTTGAATATCAGGATATAGATGGCCTTTCCTTAGATACACTTTTGGGTGCCCAGTTCTTACCAAACCTGGTGATAACATGTTTAAATAGGCAGCAGTGTTCATGCAAGAAATGCAGCCTCTTCCATATTTACATTCCTCCATCTACTGAACATGTATGTGTTCTACTTACTAGCAGTTGTGTATAATATTGCAGTGATGTCTTCTTCCTATGAATGGGACAAAACTGCAATGCCATGCACCACCGCTACTACAGGTGTTACCATTTCTCTTGGCTGGACATGTGCACATAAGTGTGTCACAGAATACTTAGCTTGCCAAGACAATAGTATTTCAAGATACTGTATCATGAAAAAAAACAGCTTGGAGCTATGTTAGAGGAGGACACATCTGTATGTAGGTGAAGGAAAGTAGATGGACCATGTGCATTACAACCCTTTCAAACTTGATAGCTGGACTGAGAACAATCTGTTATTGCTGCCATATCCTTAGAAGAGGCCATCAAAATCCTGATCCTGAAAAATCCCTTTAATGAAAATGACAAGTATATATAGAGAGCTGCTAGATCATTTAAAGGGGTTCTCTAGGGAGAATTCAGGGTCACTTTATCAGATTCAGCATCTTGCCCAAAAGTTGCCTTGCCTCCCTCCTCTCCCATGTTCACGGGTACTTACTGATAGCACAACTACCTGTGAACATGGGAAAAGTAGGAGGGGATGTAGCAACCTGGGGGCAGGTGTTGGTTTCCATCCTGTGACCCAGGGTCAGAACCAACCCAAAACCCCTGGGTTTATTGCCAAGAAGTAAAAGTATTCACAGACTCCCTGGAAAGCCAATTTAACTGTGTCTAAGATAATGAAGGGAAGAAAAATTTGCTGTGTTTACTCTGGGTTAAAATAATAAAAAGACCTACTCTTTTCTCAATTTTTTGGGATATTACATTGGAAGTTTTTTTAACATACCATAATTACTAATTAGCTCACAAACAAGCTTTGTATATTAAGCAGAATTAAATCCCCAATATTAAAGCTTGCTTCAAAGATGCTATGAAAACATCTCATTAATTATATTGAAAATGTCAGTTTTGATAGTATTTTCTGCAAAAACTGTTAAAAAGCTCAATTTCCATACTAAATTAATGAGAGAGAATCATACTGGCCAATTACAGGTGATTTCGTTAAAATATAACTAGAATAAAAAATAAGAACATCAATGGAAACATGACATACATTTAATGCGTGTTAGGTAAAGCTTCAGGGCTATAATTACAATTTATTTCAATTAAAGTACATAAAAATCTAATATTTTGGTAGCAGTTTACACATTACTAAAATTGTAACAATTTTAAGTGTCATACACACAAGAGTTTAATGTTCACAATACCTATATAGCGGCACCCAAAGTCTCTATGGTTCTGTACTAAGGATCCATCGGCACTTCATCAGAGATGAGCAAACCAGTTCATTTTGAACCAGATTGCACTTGTATTTTCAAAAAGTTTTGGGTCGTTACCCGCGAACTGGATGTGAACTGGGAAAATCGATGCCATGATGTCAACACTCCCCTTGCTTAAGCAGTGACCCCAGGGCCATAATGTCACCCAGGATCCCGGAAGAGGCCAGAACAGAAACCAGAGGCAGCACCAGATGCTGCAAGAAAGTCTAGAAGAGGTAAGGGAAGGTGATTATAACAGTTTGTTATTTTTTAACACCTCCATTGCCAGTCTACCTATTATAATCTGGGGTTTGAAGAGACCCCAGAGTATAATAATCTCACTTCCGGTTCAATAACCACAAATTTGGAAACAAACCAGAGGCCCAACTTGTCAGAACTCAAAGCAAATCTTCAGAGGTTAAACCATCTGTACACTTCATGTGCTGCCATATGGTGCCCCCATAGGGCACCATACTGTTTTGTGGCTAAAATATTACATCTAATGCAACAATTTTTTTCTTCTCGTATAAAATCACTATATGAGCACATACTAGCGCTGTATTGACCTTCTGTACCACTCTGTACCATAATACAGCCACAAACTGTATATATATATATATATATATATATATATATATATATATATGTGTGTGTGTGTGTGCAAAGTAAGTGACAATTAACAAGATTAAGCGAATGAACAAAAGAGAAATCTAAATCACACCAATATTTCTTTTTTTGTTCATTCACTTCATTTTGTTAATTGACATAAATAAACTATTAACATTTCTATTTTTGAAAGCATTCTTACTTTGCAGCATTTCTCCACATCTGCCTAAAACTTTTGCACAGTACAATATAAATAAATTGTATAATTATATAACTGGTATTGTATAACTATATCACTAAAATTTAATGTAAATATTTTTTACTTATATTACACTTTTTAATTAGTAACACGACCTCCAATGATACTTAACACATTTCGTTTTTTGGAGCTACATTCTGCTTTTTCTGTGCAAGTACAAACTTATTTTCCTGCCTAATTTTCATCATTGTTCTTCAGTGTTAACACGCTGATTTTATTTAGCACATAAATGATAATAAACCAATAATGATGTGTTAATGACTATTAAATATTACAATTAAAGGGGCCCTATCATATCTTATCAGTGCTGAAGTACAGTCAGTGGCATAACGATTGTGTTCGCAGGGGGTGCGACCACGACCGGCCCGGCTGGGTACGGGGCCCGCGGCCAGCTGGAGATGACCGAGGTCTCGGACCACTATGATAGCGGTTGGGGAAAGCCTGGTTCCCCACCGCTATACATATTGAAAATAAAAAGTGGCCCCAGCTCGTCGCCGTGCCCCTTTGCAATAGATGCTAGCCCAGGGGAGGTGATAAATACTTAAACTCATCCCTCCTGAGCATATAATACTGTGTGTGGGCCACTGCTGAGCATATAAAACTGTGTGGGAGACACTGCTGAGCATATAATACTGTGTGGGGGCCACTGCTGGGCATATAATACTGTGTGGGGGCCACTGCTGAGCATATAATACTGTGTGGGGGCCACTGCTGAGCATATAATACTGTGTGGGGGCCACTGCTGAGCATATAATACTGGGTGGGGGCCACTGCTGAGCATATAATACTGGGTGGGGGCCACTGCTGAGCATATAATACTGTGTGGAGGCCACTGCTGGGCATATAATAGTGTGTGGGGGCCACTGCTGAGCATGTAATACTGTATGGGGGCCACTGCTGAGCATATAATACTGTGTGGGGGCCACTGCTGAGCATATAATACTGTGTGGGGGACCACTGCTGGGCATATAATATTGTGTGGGGGACACTGCTGGGCATATAATACTGTGTAGGGGCCACTGCAGAGCATGTAATACTGTGTGGGGGCCACTGCTGGGCATATAATACTGTTTGGGGGCCACTGCTGAGCATATAATACTGTGTGGGGGCCACTGCTGAGCATATAATACTGTGTGGGGGCCTCTGCTGGGCATATAATACTGTGTGGGGGCCACTGCTGAGCATATAAAACTGTGTGGGGGACACTGCTGAGCATATAATACTGTGTGGGGGCCACTGCTGAGCATATAATACTAGGTGGGGACCACTGCTGAGCATATAATACTGTGTGGGGGCCACTGCTGAGCATATAATACTGGGTGGGGGCCACTGCTGAGCATATAATACTGGGTGGGGGCCACTGCTGAGTATATAATACTGGGTGGGGGCCACTGCTGAGCATATAATACTGTGTGGGGGCCACTGCTGGGCATATAATACTGTGTGGGGGCCACTGCTGAGCATATAATACTGTGTGGGGGCCACTGCTGAGTATATAATACTGGGTGGGGGCCACTGCTGAGCATATAATACTGGGTGGGGGCCACTGTTGAGCATATAATACTGTGTGGAGGCCACTGCTGGGCATGTAATACTTTGTGGGGGCCACTGCTAAGCATATAATACTGTGTGGGGGCCACTGCTGAGCATATAATACTGTGTGCGGGCCACTGCTGAGCATATAATACTGTGTGGGGGCCACTGCTGAGCATATAATACTGGGTGGGGGAACACTGCTGGGCATATAATACTGTGTGGGGGCCACTGCTGTGCATATAATACTGTGTGGGGGCCACTGCTGGGCATGTAATACTTTGTGGGGGCCACTGCTGAGCATATAATACTGTGTGGGGGCCACTGCTGAGCATATAATACTGTGTGCAGGCCACTGCTGAGCATATAATACTGTGTGGGGGCCACTGCTGAGCATATAATACTGTGAGGGGGACCACTGCTGGGCATATAATACTGTGTGGGGCCACTGCTGTGCATATAATACTGTGTGGGGGCCACTGCAGAGCATGTAATAATGTGTGGGGGCCACTGCTGAGCATATAATACTGTGTGGGGGCCACTGCTGAGCATATAATACTGTGTGGGGGCCACTGCTGAGCATATAATACTGTGTGGGGGACACTGCTGAGCATATAATACTGTGTGGGGGCCACTGCTGAGCATATAATACTGTGTGGGGGCCACTGCTGAGCATATAATACTGTGTGGGGGCCACTGCTGAGCATATAATACTGTGTGGGGGCCACTGCTGAGCATATAATACTGTGTGCGGGCCACTGCTGAGCATATAATACTGTGTTGGGGCTACTGCTGAGCATATAATACTGGGTGGGGGACACTGCTGAGCATATAATACTGGGTGTGGGCCACTGCTGGGCATATAATAGTGTGTGGGATCCACTGCTGAGCATATAATACTGTGTGGAGGCCACTGCTGGACATGTAATACTGTGTGGAGGCCACTGCTGAGCATGTAATACTGTGTGGGAGCCACTGCTGAGCATATAACACTGTGTGGGGGCCACTGCTGAGCATATAATACTGTGTGGGGGCCACTGCAGGGCATATAATACTGTGTGGGGGCCACTGCTGAGCATATAATACTGTGTGGGGGCCACTGCTGGGCATATAATACTGTGTGGGGGCCACTGTGCAGTATATAATACTGTGTGGAGCCCATTGTGGAGGGCATAATACTATGTGGGGGCCACTGTAGAGCATATAATACTGTGTGGGGCCCCTTCACTATTCACATCACACAGCATCTGTTTTATAGCAGTCATGCACTATTATTACAGGCTGTAATAACATTGTTTGGTGAGTATAAAACTGATGCTGTGCACAGTAACTTCAAAGAATTGATCAGCAGGGGCCCCAGGTGTTGGTCCCCCACTGTTCTTTATATCTCTTAGACTGTTAGGACCCTGCATATCAGCTGTTTCCCAAAGCACGCAGCTCCCAGTATTGTTTTTATATGCCAGGCGCTGCACTGCTCACTCGTCATATTCTTGATAACTGCAGTTGTGGATACTACAGCTTTTTCAAGTAACTGAGATACTGCTACAGCACCCGTAACCGTCACTGTCAAAAGTTTGCACCCGGGCCGAGAAGACTTTTGCCACTTAATACAATGTCTTTTTTTTTGCTTTGTGCAATGAAAGCTATATTCACACCATGACACACAAGCCATACAGGCCCATAGTTCCTTATGGAAGAGGAAGTCTCTCAGCTAATTTCTTCTCACCCTACGACCTGCAGTATTGACCCTTTCCCCTCACACCTTCTCCAGTCTCTGTCTCCTGCTGTCACGACTTACCTTACTAAAATATTTAACCTCTCTCTCTCTCTCTTCTGGAATTTACCCATCCTCTTTCAAACATGCTGTCTTAACCCCACTATTGAAGAAATCCTCCCTTGACCTGTCCTGTGCAGCTAACTATCGACCTGTCTCTAACCTCCCCTTCATCTCCAAAATCTTGGAAAGTTTGGTCTATTCTCGTTTAATCTGCTATCTTTCTGCTAACTCTCTTCTTGACCCCTTACAATCTGGCTTCCGCACTCTGCACTCTACTGAAACGGCCCTCACAAAAGTCTCCAATGATCTCCTAACGGCTAAATCCAAAGGTGACTTCTCTCTTCTTATTCTTCTAGATCTCTCAGCAGCATTTGACACTGTTGACCATCAACTCCTCCTCACTATGCTCCATTCTGTCGGCCTCACGGACACTGCTCTCTCCTGGTTCTCCTCTTATCTCTCTGACCGCACTTTCTTTGTATCATTTGTGGGCTCTGTTTCTTCCCCTCTTCCCCTTGCCGTTGGGGTTCCTTAGGGCTCGGTCCTAGGTCCCCTGCTCTTCTCCCTCTACACAGCCCCCATTGGACAAACCATCACTAGAATTGGCTTCCGGTACCATCTATATGCTGATGACACCCAATTATATACGCCATCCCGTGACATCACCCCTGCATTAATACAGAACACCAGTGACTGTCTCTCTGCTGTCTCAAATATCATGTCTTCGCTCTATCTAAAACTGAATCTCTCAAAGACTGAATTACTGCTGTTTCCACCATCTAACAGATCTGTCCCTGATATCTCCATTGCAGTCTCCGGCCTTACCATATCTCCTAGGCAGTATGCCCGCTGCCTCGGGGTTATGCTTGACTCAGACCTTTCATTCACCCCCCATATCCAATCACTCGCATGCTCATGTCATCTCCACCTTAAAAACATCTCCAGAATCCGTCCTTTCCTTACCAGAGATACACTAAAGACACTTATTGTTGCCCTGATTCACTCTCGCCTTGACTACTTTAACTCCTTACTAATCGGTCTTCCCCTTACTAAACTCTCCCCTCTACAATCTATTCTGAATGCGGCGGCCAGGCTCATCTATCAGTCTAGACGCTACAGCGATGCCTCCGTTCTGTGCCGGTCACTACATTGGCTGCCTATTCAACACAGAATACAATATGAGCTTATCACCCTCATCCACAAGGCTCTCCATAATGCTGCACCTCCCTACATTTCTACCTCATCTCTGTCTATCGCCCAACCCGTGTGCTCTGTTCACTCAGTGACCTAAGACTAACATCCTCTATTATCAGAACCTCCCACGCTCATATACAATACTTCTCCCGAGTTGCACCACACGAGATTAACCCCCAATTTCCACAGTTTCAAGCGCAAACTAAAGACACATCTTTTCAGACAGACTTATCACAGCTCCTAATGTAAACCCTTACGTAGTTAGAATCCCTAAAACGTACCCTCCTCTGTTCACGCTCCCACATTACCTCACAGGATATGATGCCGTATCAGACTTACTTTATATGTCTAGGCAACATCTGCAAGTTAAAGGACACGACTGGTGATGGCTCATACAGCTCTATATATGTGTAATGACCTCTATTACAAAATTGTCTGACCATTGTATAAGCAATGCTACCTCCGATGCCGCCCCTGATACCTCTTGTGTCACCCACTCTTCCTTATAGATTGCTTTCAGGGCCCTCAGTCCCAGTGTGTGAATTGACGATTTCTTTGTAATGTATCTTTTTTGTCTGTACTTGAACCCTACAAATTGTACAGTGCTGTAGAATATGTTGGCACTATATAAATAAAATATATTATTATTATTATTATTATTATTATTATTATTATTATTATTATGTATTATTGGCCCACAGATCTATATATATGAGACTGCAAGGACACTTAAAGGGGTATTTCCACGAACATAACCGTTTTTAAATTTGTAGATAATTAAAAGTTAAACACTTTTGCAAATATAAGTAGTTAAACACTCTACAGAGTTTTAAAGATTTTCTCTAAATATCTTGTGGTCACAAGTTGTTGCCTTGATCGGTTGCCAGTGGATACGACCATGAATGCAGGCCTAAGGTCAGAAAATCAGCCATGATTTCCTTACTGTTATCTTCTGATACATGTAGTGTCCCTGCCTGATAAACCTGCTACAATAAGAAAATCATGGCTGGGTTCCAGACAAGTCCCACACCATAAAAATTTTCTGCATTCGTGGTATCCATTGGCAACCGATTAAGACAACAGATGTCACCACTAAGATAGTTAGAGAAAATCTTTAAAACTCTGCAGAATTTTTAACTACTTATATTTGCAAAAATGTTTAACTTTTAATTATCTTCAAATATAGATATGATTATGTTCATGGGAATACCCCTTTAATGAGACATATCACAAAACTGGAGTCCCAAGTAAAAAAGCCACGGATAGGGTATTGTTTGCCCATTCTTGGGTGTAGAAAGTGATTGCCCCTAATGATTGCAGAATATTGTAGCATTATGTATCAGACAATTGGGAATCAATCTCGTTTATATAATCCTTCTTGTCCGTGACAACAAGGACACCCTTTAAACCGCTCCCTCATGAATAGGATGGTGTTTTCAATCCCTTCTTCCCCTCCACCTTAACAAAACTCACCAAAAATGAGATCTGAGGGTAGATGTGTCTAAAAGCAGATACATGAGGTACGGAGGTAGCTCAACTCACAGATGGGGGAAGGATGAAAGCCTGGCCAAACTCTTCACAGAAAAAACTGTGGAGAAAGTATAAACCATACACATGATTTATACATGGGGATAGTAGGTAGACCAGATGGCCTAATGTGTGATCAAAAGAAGCAGCCCACCAGGAATCTTCACTGTAAAGTATACGGCCATATACTTTTTATTCTATAGGTAATTAAAGCCTTCTCTGCATTCCTATACAGTTGCCGACCACAACAGAATTTTTTTTCTTTTAGCATTACATTTGGCCTGTGAAGTACATCGTGAGCTTTTTCCAACATTTATGCTGAACTAAAGAAAAAACTAGATATAAAGTGAGCCTTGCTATTTATGCTGCAGATCATCTATTACTTTTACATATGGTTCCCTTGTCCGTGTTCCATGAAGTCCCCTGCCATCACTGGTCCTACTTTCACCACTAAGTCATTGAAACCAACGCAATCGTATAATATCATCAGCTAGTTTAAGATTTTTTGTACTTTGTTACCAAAAACAGATTTTCTGTAAAACCAATGAAAGGTATACAGTACATACACGTCAACATCTGCTTTATCAGCCACTTACCTGAATTTCAGTGAGCCTTCACCTGTATTTTCCTGCACCAACTGTGTTCTCTTCAATGTGTGCTTTGTTCCTTCGTTCCTTCCTTTAGTTTGTCTATATCCTTGTACTCCTAGAATATCTCATCCTCAAACCATGTATGTGTCCTCTGATTATGATCCTCTGACCCCTCCACTAATTTCCTGTACTATCTTATATCAGATGTACAGAACTAGCGCTGATTGGTTACAGGAAATGCGGATCATAGATTGTAAGCCCTTGCGGGCAGGGCCCTCTATCCACTGTGTCAGTTGGCCACTCTTAGTATTGTATTTGATTTGTATATTTTGTGTACCGTATGTAAACCCTCAAATGTAAAGCAGCATGGAATTAATGGTGCTATATATATATAAATAATATTAATAATAAAAATTGTCCTACACCGGCTTGATTATATAGGCCGATGCAGAATAATAGTAATACATTTTATTTATATAGCGCTAACATATTCCGCATCACTTTACAAATTGTAGAGTTCAAGTACAGACAAAAAGGTAAATAACAGAGTAAAAGTCAATTCACACAATGGAACTGAGGGCCCTGCTCGCAAGAGCTTACAATCTATGATGTAGAGGGGGTGACACAAGAGGTAGCAGGGGCCGCATCGGAGGTAGCATTGCTTCTAAAGTGGTCCAGACATTTTTGTCATAGAGGTTACTGTCATTACACATAAATAACGTTGTATGAGCCATCACCAGTCACTGTCCATTAATGTGTATATGGTGCCTGGACATATAAAGTTACAGTCCGATACAACATCATATCCTGTGAGGTAATGTGGGAGCATGAACAGAGGAGGTTTAGTTTTAGGGATTCTAACTGTGTAAGGGTTTAAATTAGGAATTGTGATAGGCCAGTCTGGAAAGATGTGTCTTTAGTTTGCGCTTGAAGTTGTAGAAATTGGGAGTTAATCTGATAGTCTGGGATAGAGCATTCCAGAGAAGTGGTGCAACTTGTGAGAAGTCTTGTATACGAGCGTGGGAGGTTCGGATAATAGAGGATGTTAGTCTTAGGTCATTGAGTGAACGGAGAGTACGGGTTGGGAGATAGAGATGAGGGAGGAAATGTAGGGAGGTGCAGCATTATGGAGAGCCTTGTGGATGAGGGTGATAAGTTTATATTATATTCTGTAATGAATAGATGCAGAAGACATGAGGCACATACCTTCACTGTCTGTCAGCAGCAGAGCCCTTATTAGATAGGGCGAGGTGCTGCCGACAGGCAATGATTTTTTATTGTGATGTTAAAAGCAGATCACCTGATGAATGTGCAAATGCTGGTTCATCGGGTGATAGTTGACACTATTAGACAGGCCAATTGTAGGGAACAAACGCTCAATGAGATGAATGCCTGGTAAATGAGGTGTCATTTTTATTGTAGTAACTGTTAAACTGCTGTCTGAGCAAACATTAATTAAACATGACACAAACATGGAAGAAAATGTGACAAATTTAATAACTTACTGCATGACAAATTTTGGTGTAATAATATGTGTGTTAGATCTCTTTTCTTCTTTACACAATTTCATTTTTGCAGTTACATGAACTTCAGTACTTTGAATTAATAACAGCGCACATCTTAATAAAAGGTAGGTACTTTTGGGCCCCTGTCCTCCTGGCAGACCCTCAGGGGGCATATTGGGCCCCCAGCTATAGTACACTTATTCCCTGTCCTGTGGATAGGGGATCAGTATCCATATTGGCACAACACCTTTAAGCCACATTAATAAAAGTATTAATATTTTATTGTGTGTCTGGGACTATGATATTGATTGCAGAAGCATCTTCACTTATTACCAAGCACAGTACCATACATTGCAAAGTGACTGTGGTTGGTATTGCAGCTTAGCACCATTCATTTAAATGGGACTGAGCTGCAGTATGGCCATGTGACCAAATGATATAATTTCACTAGTCTGAGAATCAGAAGTACAATTCAATATCATAGCCCTAGACATCCCCTTTAAATTTATTTGGTATAGGTTAGTGCTTACAGCTTTACATACTCAGTTCAGCTTAGATTATCACCATGTGCAGATGCAGCATCCCAGAGTGCTCCTGCTTTTATTGTGTTTGTTTTTATGTTCGCAAGTCCTGTCTATATGTTCTATGTTACATGTTCTGTTTTGGAACTTTCCCCTTGTTAATTTCCCTGTGGTTCCCCCTTGTATTCAATCCCTTACACTTGGTACAGCCCTGGCCTATCACCATCTGGGAGACATAGGTCTCCTGGGGAGACGTTACTGCCTCAGTAGTGTGTTAGTTTGTGCAGTGTGAGAGAGCAGAGGAGACAGTGCATGCCAGCACTGTGCACTGAGGCCTAGCAGTTCTCCATAAAGCCCCAGAGAAGGAAGATTCAAGTCCAAGGCTCTTATAGAGACAGCCCTGAAACAGGTAATATCATCTGTCAACATTTTGGACATTGTGCCAGGAGGAGCAATGGAGTCCATTGACAGGAGATTTTGTCCCGGATCTTCTACAGCAGGGGTCCCCAACCACCGGTTCGCGGACCGTGCCGTTGGGGACTTTTGCCGGTCCGCGGAGCGGTGGGCTGGCCTCGGTAAAGGCGGCTCCCAGCACATTATGTGGGTCGGGTCGGTGATCTGGCCACAGTGTTGTGGATCCTAGCATAGCTAATGGCGGGGACATGGTCTACAGCACTTCTACACTGAGGTCCCACGCCATTAGCTGTGCTAGGAGCCACAACACTGTGGCTAGATCGCCAACCATCTTGTCTAAAGCGCTGTTTACTGTATAACACCGCCCCCATATGACCAAAGCCCCGCCCCTAAACCGCCCGCCCCACCAACCGCTTCCTGCCGGGCCGCAGAGAAAATAAGGTTGGGAACCGCTGTTCTACAAGGTAACCAGACCCCTGCAGAACTACCCAGGAGTATAGCCCCCAGTATCTGCTGCTCGAGGAGGCTGAGGAGTGGAGTATGGCACTAGAGCCTAAACATCACTGGGCATCAACTCAAGACCAAGGCTAGGGAAGTTGAATACTGGGAGACTACAACCCCCATTTGGAAGCTGCTGGTTTATTTCAGTTGCTGAGTAAAGCTAAAACTTTGAGTCGTTCCTGCATCACCATCAGCGCCCTTCTGAACACCCTCACGATGTTCCCTCCATCTGGGCTGCGGTACAGAATTGTACAAAGTAACCCTGACCATGCTTTCATCCCTCACAGAGCAAAGATATAGAGCTGGGAGCCATACTACCCTCTGTAAATTGCAATTGGTTACCATTGTAAACTGATTTTTTTTGTTGGCTGAGCATCACAACAATGTTATATAAAAATCACAAAATAAGATAGAAGGAAAGATTCTTCCTTTTTAGGGCTGAGTTTGGGATCAGGTGAACATTGAGAAATTGCAGCGCCCACTGAGCTTACTGAATAAACTGGTAAAGATGTTGGAGACTTATTGAATAAAAAGTTTTGTAAACATGGGGGCCATTTCTTCTTCTCTCTTGTCCAAGGGCAGTCATACACCTAAAGCCTGCCCCTTACCTTTTTTTGTCAAAACGACTATTGTGGGTGGAAACCCAAGTTTTCTATCACTTAATATTAGCCTGTTATGGACTTACCCAAAAGGTGTGAATTAGATCCCCAGCACATGTGAAAAGCAACTTAGAGGGAAACGCTATGCTTGTGGTCCTGTGCTGTACTACCTCAGGAAATCTCCAGCTGTTGATAAAACCAGTTCAGGCTGTGAAGGTTTTGGACTGGCTTACCCTCCAGCAGAGATTGCTTATGCTGTTCATCTCCCTGCTGTCTAGTGCTACACAATAAAATGTTGCTATGGGGGCACATATGAATGAGATCACCATGAAACTGCTTGATGGCCTGCACACTTTGATCAAAGTTTACACTAAGAACCTCATATATATTTCTGAAATTATATTATATTCATATTTATATTATCGATATTGCAATTTAAATTTATTGGGTGTATTTGGTACGCTTCAGTGCTTGCAGAATGCTTTTGGGAAGAATTCCTACACCTTTTTTCAGACTGTGTTATTGTTAAACTTTCAATGAAAAAGATAAATTACGCTCCTTCCAGGGTCCAAGCAAAGGACATATTTCTATTAAACCTTTTATAAAAATATGAGCCTTGATTTGGCTATGGATTGGCATCGTAAACATGACTGCTTATAGGAGCACAGAACCTAAAACCACGTATTCCCTTTTAATGAAACGCAATCAATATTTTTCCAGAAAAGTTTTGTAAGTTCTTTTTAAAGCATCCAAAAGATAATTTGTAACAGAATCGGAAAGCAATTTACCATATAACATTGTATAGCTATCACTGCTAGTCTGACTGTTGGAGGCCCTAAGATCCTGATATTAAAAGTCTTACATAATATTAACTCATTTAATAGAACCATATGCAGGCAATTTACTCAATATGTAGAGTTTTTTGGCTTATGCTCAACAGATGGGAGGTAAATGTACTTTTAAACATCTGCATGATGTCCAGCTTAAAAAGAAGGAATATTGCTTGGAAATACAATATATTATACAAGTCAAATACGCTACTTCCCCTCAATTCCAAATCTGACAGCCAAAGCCATTGAACTGTAATCTGTAAGAGTGACATAAAATTATTATGTCATAATCGTGAAAGTAAAAAAGTTCCAGCATCAAAAACTTTTATAATGTTTTGTTTATAATATGGACATTTTGATACTTTATATTTGATTATCTCAACAATATGTATAGGATTGAGATTGTGATTTTATTTTAACTGTGATTCATTGTATTTGAGATGTATCATGACATACAAGGGTTAAACTTGTTAAGGGGTGGGATCCATGTTCCTGTTAGGGTCTTGCCAGATGTAGCAATACCCTACACTACTGCAGCGGTCTGGGAGGAAGGACAGAGACAAGTGAGCCCTAATCTCACCCCAGCCACTGTCCCTTCCTATTGCCTTAGTAACCCTAAACGGTAAAAGGACAACCTGAAGACGAGCCCTATACTGAGTAAGTGACACACAGAACAGGACAAGACAAAACAACACAGAAGCAGAGTGAGCAAGCCAAGGGGTCGGTAACAAACGAGCAATGCAGTACAAAATCACAATCCAAGAGAATAGTCACAAGGCAAGCCAAAGGTCAGAGAAATAGTACAGTCAATATCAAGGGCACAAAGAAAGCAGGCAAAGTCAGAGCAATAACCGGCAACTTGCTGAGAAGGTGACATCCCGTATATAGAAAGTCTGGGCCCAGCCCCAGACCTGATAGGTACACAGGCTGTCAATCACACAGGCCAGGAAGAGATTAACTCTATGCAGTCCAGAGAGAAATGTTCAGAACACGGGTGTGGCCGGAAATCCATTACATTGTCTAGGACCATGTTCAGACTGAGCAACAAGAAACCTACACAAGGAACCAAACTGAACACGCCTCCTTCGCCACAGCGTGCGAGCGGAGGGTGGCGCAGAGACCCGAACAGGCAGAGACGTTACAGTTCCTTTGGAGTTTTAAATTCAGTTTGTTTCCGGTCTTTGTTATGCTATGATTAATGGACAACATGCCCTGAAACACGTAAGAGAATGGATCTGGGACCTTTTGCAGCTTGTTGTTACTTTTTTTAATTGATGGATATTAAAAGTTAATTTTTAGAATATCTCACTCTGTGGATTAAATTGTCGTTTGATGTTGGAACATTTTTACTTTCACGATTATGACAAGTTTTTGCCCTATGGAGTCCAAAGAGTGTTCCTGAGCACTATGGCACGTGAGTCAATATTGACTTATATGAGAATATCAGTGAGCTGTGAGACACTTTTCTAGTTGGTTTTTTGATAAAATTATTATGTAAGTTCATGTGCATGTATGGCAGAATAAAATACCAATGGCGGTCATCATTGACTTCTAGTGGAGCGTTGAAGTTTTAGGTATTAGATACACAGAACCTGTGCAGATGACAGGGCCCACCAAGACTGAGAGGTCAATTAGGATCTGGCAGTGCATGCACTAAATCAAAGTGCCCAAATTCAGCCTGGGCAAGTCCTATGCAAATGCAAGAGCGTATAGGGCTTGAGGGGCAATGACGATCTAGGTCAGCATTCCCAAGGTGGGGTAGGCTGTTGGTACGCAGTGACTATGTTGTTGAACTGTTCACATTTAGCAGGGGTAAGCCCAATAACACCAGTCTCCGACCAGTACTATGGAATGTTGGTGGTACTTAAAGGGGTTGTACCAACTTTAGAAGCTATCTCATTTCAATTGGATAGGGAATAACTTCAGATAGCATATGATTTTGTGTTGAGAAAAAGCTTAACTAGTTATACACATATCTGGAAATGTCCAGCCAAGAGGATAGGCAAGGAAGTACACATTTGTATATGTCCTACAGATGTGCCCTTCTTTACCTTTCCCTTGTACAGGCGCATCTCAATAAATTAGAATATTTTTGAAACGTTCATTAATTTCAGTCATTCAGTAATACAATTCATAATTAGCGTCTTCCATGATTGTGTGTCCTACTGAACCAGACTGAGGGACCATAAAGGCTTAGGAAACCTTGGCAGGTGACACACTGAATTTACAATACTGAACTTCTTTACAATATTCTAATTTTCTTGGATTTGGTATTTCATTACCTGTAATCCATAATCGACATTTACAGAAATAAAACACTTGAAATAGAACACTCTGTGTGTAAAGAATCTTGAAAATATAGGAGGTCACTTTTTTAATCTAATTACTGAAATAAATAAACGTTTCACAGATATTCTAATTTAATGAGATGCACCTGTGTGTCACAAGTTAAGTACCTTATTTTCAAATAGTTTACTTCCAGTGGATAAAAATCAGTCCATGGTCATGTGATGGACACACAGGTGCACAGCTCGTTACAGTCACGCGATAGTAATCAGAGCTCTGTCTTGTATTAAGCTGTAATAAGTCTTGGAAGTAAACAATGAATTACAATAAGTAGAGCTCTAAAAATGTGTGAGGAATTGATACAGAAATAATATTGGAAAATGGTATAACTTTTCATTCTACAAACAATTATTTATTTGCTGAACCTGGACAACCCCTTTAATGGGGTTTCCCGAGCCCCTAGAGGTTTTTGTACTGATTACAAATCTGCAGGATAGGTATCAGTATATGATCACTGGGTGTTCCACACCCAGACCCCACACTGATCAGTTAATTCACGTTTCTCCAGGCACCAGAAACTATATAGACAGATGGAGAGGAAAACAGTCCTCTGTATAGCAGTGGTGCTGGGTTACTAATACCTAATACTGGAATAGGATCAGAACTGCTTCTGTCTCTGTCATCTATCTGAAGAGCTTGCAGCGCCCTCAGGCAGTCCAATCATCAGATTTGTCATTAATATACAACATTCTGGGGAAACCTTTTTAACAAAAAGGGACATGCTAACTATTCTATTTGTGTCTATTAATGGTCAATCTGTGTAAGGTGTAAGGTGTGAATTGCAGCCTTTCAAGGCTTTTGTTTGTATGTATTATTGTGTTGAATTGGTTTTATGAGAAATTGCATTAGTTAAAGGGGTTGTCCGGGATAAATTGATCTTTAAAATCTAAGTTAAACACCTTCCCCCGCCTACCTTCTAAATTACTTACTGTACCAAAAATCTATAATTGCCTAGATCACCGGGGCAGACATGTGACTGTCCCAGGCACATTTTCTGATTTTTCAGTGACGTTCTGTTTTCCTGTTTCCATTTCAGTTAGTTAGGAAGGGCTTGTAGTGGGCGGGCTAGCTAGGGAAAAAGGGATGGGGTGTGAGGAACAAAAGGAGGGGGAGGGAGAGAGAGAGGAAGGGGGAGGAGGTAAGAGAGGGAGGGGGTATGAGTCAGCTCTGAGAGGCCCAAGGCATCATGGTAGTTGTAGGAAAACAGAACAGGAAGATACCCATGTAAACAAATGCAGGAGCTCACAGAGAAACCCAGAAATCACTCAAAACACTCCTAAAGGTATTTGGGTGCACTTATTAATAGCACTAAGGCTGCTTTCACACAGAAGTGTTTGGTCAGTGATTTTGTTCAGTGATTTTGAACCAAAATTAGGAGTGGAGACTACACAGAGATCAGGTATAATAGAAATATTTGTATCTGTTCTGTGTTTTTAACCCACCCAGTTTGGCACACAAACACTGATGAAAATCACTGACCAAACACTGTTGTGTGAAGGCAGCCTAACAAACATTTTTTGAAAAATAATTTTTTTGCCCGGAAAACCCCTTTAACTCATCTGAATATGAATAAGATATAGATATATATCATACAAAAAAATGACAAACAATTTTTTTTATTTAATATCTACTAAGAGCAATACCAGGTTACAATACCAGTTTTCTTGTCTTGGAAAAAGTCTTTATAATGTTTCATGGTTGCAGATTTTGCTGCAGTTTATTGACCCAAAGTCAAGAGTGCCTTGAAAAGGAATAGAAAATATATAGGAAGCACTTATATTTTTTTCCTTCTGCTAAATCCATTCCTGGCTTTGGCTTAAAAAAAAAAAACAATGCAGTAAATTCTTTAACAAAATAAGCAGATTTTCTGTAATGTGTGGCCTCAGCCTAAACCAGCAAACCTGTAGTAATTAGATTTTGTATACATCTTTCTTCTTCTTCATCTTCATCATTACTTTTGTACATATTGCAACATATACTCATGTTACTCTATGTATGCTGCTGACTGCTGTAATTATCCTATAAGTGCTATAGTATATATAGTACTGAGATTACTTAGTATTATCTTAATTAAGTTAACACAATTCCTGCTAATCAGAGATTTCATTTAATTTGATCACTTAATGATTTACATTTAATGTAAAGTGAGCTTAAATAATTATTAATTTTTACTATTTAAGAAGACTATTAGAAGTAGCAGTGCAACATAATACTGGGTTTCTTACACATCTCTAAGTCAAATAGACATTTTGTTTAGGATGTATTAAGTTGATGTGTACAGATCTACATAACAGTCTTGAATTTAGTGGGACATTTTTTTATAAAATTGTTTTATTGGTTGTGGAAGAAGCAGACTATAAAAATACATGTCCCACAATCTGGGAACGATAGTGTAACATCCTTGCCCGTTTGGACTTCAGCGTTATCCTCTGGCCACATGCTATGGTGCAGGAGGTGTGTCCGGCTATGATTCTTTGCTTTAGGTTCTTGTTGTACTCTGTCTGAACACTGTTCTATTCCCTCACCTCTGTAATTGATTTTCCACCACACCCATCTCTTACACCTTTGTTTCCCTCTGCTCCTCAAATAGTTAATATCAGCCTTACTTGTGTGATTGACATCTTTCCTTCCAATTCTGGGGTGGGTTCTTTCTTCCTATATATAGTTTTCGCACCCTCACCTTAGTGCTTGCTATTAGCTTCTCAGAGAGTGCTGGCTATTATTGTATTTCTGATATTGTATTTCTGACCTTGGCTTCTCCTTTTGACCCTTCTTCTGCTTCCAATTTTGTACTGCACTGCCCGATTGGTTCTGACCCTTGGCTCTCTCGACTCCCCATATCTGTTTGTTTGTCTTGTCTGCATTTTGTGTTTTCACTCTTATTGTAGGAAAGGACTGTCGCCCAGTTGTCCTCTACCACCTAGGGTAGTTGAGGCAAGTAGGTAGGGACTGGGGCTGGGTCAAGCATTAGGACTCACCGTCTCTGTCATTCCCTTCCTCCCAAGTTTTCAGGAGCAGCACTGGGGAATTGCCTAACTAGCAATTACTTAACAGATAGGCTACACAGAGGCATCAGGGGAAATAAGGAGGGAGTTAGGAAAGGTATAGGGTGAGATTGAGGTAGAGGAGGATGTTATGTGAATAATGAGGTCATCCCAGCAAAATGACTAGGAGGTTGAGTGCCAAGCAGACCAATGTGTAACATCCTTGCCTGTCCAGGCTTTGGCACCATCCTCTGGGGGTGTCCAGTTGTGATTCCTTCCTTTGGGTTTTTCATGTATTGTCTGAACACTGTACTAGTCCCTCACCTCCTTAATTGATTTTCCACCACACCCTTCTCCTTCACCTTGGTATCTCCCTGCTCCACTAAGAGTTAACTTTAGTCTTACCTGTGTGATTGACAACCTATTCCCCTATCAAGTCTGGGGCGGGTTCTTCTTCCCTATTTATTGTTTGATCACTTTCCCATTGGCTCTTGCTATTGCATTACGTGTACTGGCTATACTCCTTGCTCTTTGTTACCTGTTCTTCTTATTTCCTGACCACTGGCTTACCTTTGACTTTTCTATTGGATTGTGATTTTGTCCTGCATTGCTCGATTGTTACCGACCCCTTGGCTAGCTGACCTCCGTTTGTTGTTGTTCGTCTTGTCTGCATTCTGTGTATCACTTATTGTAAGCAGGGAGTGTCGACTTGTTGCTGGCTGTCGCCTAGGACAGATTGGGCAAGTAGGCAGGGACAGTGGGGGGGGATTCAGCTTAGGGTCCACTGTCTTGTTGTGCCGCTCCCCCCAGAGTTCTCCAGCAGCTACTGGGGAATCGCTCCTCTAGCGGTTTCCTTACACAATGAGACTTGTATGTGGATAGTTTATCTTCAAGAAGATAGTTCTATATTTCCAGAGAAGGGAATTGAAGTGGTCTTAAAGCTGATAGCTATCATCCATTTAGCCACTGCTAATATATGTTAGTTTTCTGTATTAGGGGAGGTCTATAGGTCAGCATTAAGTAGGGCCAATCATGGAGATAAGTGGATTGAGATGCTACACTTACTGATTCACACATAGAAGAACAGAAGAGATGAACTAAACAACCATTTTTCTATGCAATGATCAAATGGTGTTAAATATTTTTTGGTTTTCCAAAACAATGCCATTCTCCATGGAAAGCAGTATTTGCATGTGAAACAGTAAGGGGTTGTCCAAGTATTTTTTTTTTTTTATCTGAGAAGGCTTAATGGGAGTCTACTATCTCCCCCAAGCATATTCAATGGTCACCTTTGTGTTAGAACATATTACAGTGATAAACAACCTACCATTGTTATGTATGTCACTTCTGTAGATTTGAAGAAAAACAACTGAAATTGTAAGAAACTGAGGCAGCTGGTGCACTCGGGGGGGCTTTACCTCCAGGGAACACTGCTCTTGCTGCTCAAGTAGGATTGGTAATGTCATAGCAGTCGGAGGATCAACTCCCACTACACGAGGTGGTGTAGACAGGAGATGGTAGCAGTCTGAGTGGCAAAAGTAGTGCTCAGGGAGCTGAAGGCCCACCCCCAGCGCACCAACTGCCTCTTTTGCATAAGACTTCAAAGTTATTTTTCCCCAAATCTATCAAAGTGACAACAAAGGTATGTTGCTTGGGCAAGGTGATAGACTCCTTTTAAAATAAAAAAAAAATATGCATACTCACGACTCCATTCGGCTGACCTTTGCTCTGCAAGTGAGTGATGCAGTCATTCAGGGTTTCAGCAGAGATACTGAAATGAAGCATCTACGCTCAGTCACTGATGCATTCACTTTTGGGCAGAAAGCCCCCAATTGAAAAGAGGTGGATACAATATTTTTTTTTTAATTTAAGTTTTAGTAGATGTAAAAAAAATACCTTGAACACCCCTTTAATACTTATATGTAATAAAATTAGACAGGCAATGTACAGTTGTACTGTTTTTGTACAACATTAGTTTATAGCAGTTCTTAAGAAAATGTTATATTTTTTCTTGGATATTTATTCTTCATTTTACTGAGTAACAATTCACAGGTAAAAATGTCTGCCTTGGGCACAAAGAGGATTTTCTGCTTATAGATACAATACATTGCAGCCTAGGGCAATAGGTTAAAGCAATCTATAATATATGGTTGCTGTTCTATGGAGAACAAAGTATCCATAGTATCATAAAACAGTACTTAATGCTAATTCAATAATTATTTTAGGCTGAGGCTCCATGTTGCAGAAAAGCTGCTTTTTTTGTTGCAGATTTTGCTGCGTTTATTTGAGCCAAAGCCAGGAGTTAATTTGGCAGAAGGGAGAAGAATAAGAACTTCTTATATATTTCCCATTACTTCTGTAGCCACTCCTGCGTTTGGCTCAGAAGCCGCAGCTAAATCTAGAAAAAAAAAGCTGCTTTTCCGCAACATGGGACCTTAGCCTTAAATAGCTAACTCAATCTTAACTTAGGTGTGTATCATAACTGTCAAGTTAAACAAAGTGTCTTATCTGCAGCATGGTATAGAACAAGAGGCTCTGAACAGATTGAGGTAGGTTTTGTGGAAAGAGCCAGTATAAGGGCTTATTCACCCAATAGGGTTCCTTAGCTGTGTGCTCGCCATTATTTTAATGGAAAGCACATGGACCCATAGACTTTTAATGGATCTATTCACACAACCGTCATTTTAATGGTCCGTTTGAGTGATCAAAGAAAAAAATGGAAAAAGTCTTACCACAGACCAAGTTCACAGATCCCTCAATAGACTCATGTCTTAGAAGGAAACCTATTGTGTGAATATAGCCTAACTTGTATTTCATTCATTTAAATTCCTGCTCACTCTGAACTTAGGAGTCCAGTGGGCGGTCATTGATTGATTGATTGAAAGCCTTCACCGTTCATTCATTGATTGACAGCCTTCACCGTGAGAGTGTATACAGATATCCTAACAGGCCTCTTGGCTGGACATGTCCAGATAAGGTGCCTTGCGAAAGTATTCGGCCCCCTTGAACTTTTCAACCTTTTGCCACATTTCAGGCTTCAAACATAAGGATATAAAATTTTAATTTTTTGGTGAAGAATCAACAACAAGTGGGACACAATCGTGAAGTGGAACAAAATTTATTGGATATTTTAAACTTTTGTAAAAAATAAAAAACTGAAAAGTGGGGCGTGCCAAATTATTCGGCTCCCTTAAAGGGGTATTCCCATGAACATAATCATATCTATATTTGTAGATAATTAAAAGTTAAACATGTTTGCAAATATAAGTAGTTAAAAATTCTGCAACGTTTTAAAGATTTTCTCTAACCATCTTAGTAGTGACCGTCTATTGTCTTGATCGGTTGCCAATGGATACGACCACAAATGCAGAAACTTTCTCTGGTCTGGGACTTGTCAGGAACCCAGCTGATTTTCTTATTGTAGCTAGGTTATCAGGCAGGGACACTACATGTATCAGAAGATATCTTGGCCACAATAAGGAAATCATGGCTGATTTTGTGACCTTAGAAAGGTCCTGCATTGATGGTTGTATCCATTGGCAACCGATCAAGACAACAACTTGTGGCCACAAGATATTTAGAGAAAATCTGTAAAACTCTGCAAAATGTAAAATTACTTATATTTGCAAAAATGTTTAACTTTTAATTATCTACAAATATAAAAATGGTTATGTTTGTGGGAATACCCCTTTAAGTTAATACTTTGTAGCGCCACCTTTTGCTGCGATTACAGCTGCAAGTCGCTTGGGGTATGTCTCTATCAGTTTTGCACATCGAGAGACTGAAATTCTTGCCCATTCTTCCTTGGAAAACAGCTGGAGCTCAGTGAGGTTGGATGGAGAGCGTTTGTGCACAGCAGTTTTCAGCTCTTTCCACAGATTCTCGATTGGATTCAGGTCTGGACTTTGACTTGGCCATTCTAACACCTGGATACGTTTATTTGTGAACCATTCCATTGTAGATTTTGCTTTATGTTTGGAATCATTGTCATGTTGGAAGATAAATCTCCGTCCCAGTCTCAGGTCTTTTGCAGACTTCAACAGGTTTTCTTCCAGAATGGTCCTGTATTTGGCTCCATCCATCTTCCCGTCAATTTTAACCATCTTCCCTATCCCCGCTGAAGAAAAGCAGGCCCAAACCATGATGCTGCCACCACCATGTTTGACAGTGGGGATGGTGTGTTCAGGGTGATGAGCTGTGTTGCTTTTACGCCAAACATATCGTTTTGCATTGTGGCCAAAAAGTTTGATTTTGGTTTCATCTGACCAGAGCACCTTCTTCCACATGTTTGGTGTGTCTCCCAGGTGGCTTGTGGAAAACTTTAAACAAGACTTTTTATGGATATCTTTGAAAAATAGCTTTCTTCTTGCCACTCTTCCATAAGGGCCAGTTTTGTGCAGTGTACGACTGATTGTTGTCCTATGGACAGACTCTCCCACCTCAGCTGTAGATCTCTGCAGTTCATCCAGAAAGATCATGGGCCTCCTGGCTGCATCTCTGATCAGTCTTCTCCTTGTTTGAGATGAAAGTTGAGAGGGGCGGCCGGGTTTTGGTAGATTTGCAGTGGTCTGATACTCTTTCCATTTCAATATTGCTTGCACAGTGCTCCTTGGGATGTTTAAAGTTTGGGAAATCTTTTTGTATCCAAATCCGGCTTTAAACTTCTCCACAACAGTATCACGGACCTGCCTGGTGTGTTCCTTGGTCTTCATGATGCTCTCTGCGCTTTAAATAGAATCCTGAGACTATCACAGAGCAGGCACATTTATACGGAGACTTGATTACACACAGGTGGATTATATTTATCATCATCAGTCATTTAGGACAACATTGGATCATTCAGAGATCCTCACTGAACTTCTGGAGTGAGTTTGCTGCACTGAAAGTAAAGGGGCCAAATAATATTGCACGCCCCACTTTTCAGTTTTTTATTTTTTACAAAAGTTTAAAATAAGCAATAAATTTCGTTTCACTTCACAATTGTGTCCCACTTGTTGTTGATTCTTCACCAAAAAATTAAAATTTTATATCTTTATGTTTGAAGCCTGAAATGTGGCAAAAGTTTGAAAAGTTCAAGGGGGCCGAATACTTTCGCAAGGCACTGTATGTGCGTGACAAGTTAAGCAGCTTTTCTAAAAACAATGTAATTTTGTGATAAGTTATCATACTTACAATTCTAGGTATTAAAGTAACAAAGTGATGTGCTAACTACTATGTCTATGTATGACCACAGAGTGGGAGAGAGAGGATTACATCAGCATTGCCTCTCCCGAGGTGGACCAGTAAAACAGTGGTAACACACGAAGCCTGGTAGGCCCCATTGACTATAATGGGGTCCTTTAGGTGTTTGTCATTTTTAAACTGAAACTGGCGGAGTAAAAAGTCCTCCCTCTGGGTCTTTTTCCTCTGCTGATTTTTGGTGCACACTGCAACAGAGTCTCCAACAGAATGTGAATGTAGCCTTAGCATGTCTCAATATTGTGTTGAATTGGTTTTATAAGAAATTGGAGCCTTTGAAGAGGGTGGACACATCTGTAGCTGTCAATCACTGATTCAGACCACCCACTGGACTCCTAAGCTCAGAATAAACAGGGATTTCAAGAAATGGAATTTCACAATATCTCTGAGTTTATAAATCTCATCTTTCTAATTTTTTTTATATAGGATGCCAAAAACAGTCTTATAACACACATTTACCTTCTCCTTTCAAATGCAAGGAATAACCATTGTCTGATGTATTATTTACAGACATTACCACTGACATGTAGGATACTGTATCTTTATATGCCTGTTGTAAAAGCGCTTTCCAACTCTATAATGATAGCTTTGTTTTGTTCATATCCAGATATCATCTATATCTGTTTAATTTAATATATAATATAATGTAATATATATATATATATATATATATATATATATATATATACAGTACAGACCAAAAGTTTGGACACACCTTCTCATTCCAAGAGTTTTCTGTATTTTCATGACTATAAAAATTGTAGATTCACACTGAAGGCATCAAAACAATGAATTAACACATGTGGAATTATATACTTAACAAAAAAGTGTGAAACAACTGAAAATATGTCTTATATTCTAGGTTCTTCAAAGTAGCCACCTTTTGCTTTGATTACTGCTTTGCGCACTCTTGGCATTCTCTTGATGAGCTTCAAGAGGTAGTCACCTGAAATGGTCTTCCAACAGTCTTGAAGGAGTTCCCAGAGATGCTTAGCACTTGTTGGCCCGTTTGCCTTCACTCTGCGGTCCATCTCACCCCAAACCATCTCGATTGGGTTCAGGTCTGGTGACTGTGGAGGCCAGGTCATCTGGCGTAGCACCCCATCACTCTCCTTCTTGGTCAAATAGCCCTTACACAGTCTGGAGGTCTGTTTGGGGTCATTGTCCTGTTGAAAAATAAATGATGGTCCAACTAAATGCAAACCGGATGGAATAGCATGCCGCTGCAAGATGCTGCGGTAACCATGCTGGTTCAGTATTCCTTCAATTTTGAATAAATCCCCAACAGTGTCACCAGCAAAGCACCCCCACACCATCACACCTCCTCCTCCATGCTTCACGGTGGGAACCAGGCATGTAGAGTCCATTCGTTCACCTTTTCTGTGTCGCACAAAGACACGGTGGTTGGAACCAAAGATCTCAAATTTGGACTCATCAGACCAAAGCACAGATTTCCACAGATCTAATGTCCATTCCTTGTGTTCTTTAGCCCAAACAAGTCTCTTCTGCTTGTTGCCTGTCCTTAGCAGTGGTTTCCTAGCAGCTATTTTACCATGAAGGCCTGCTGCACACAGTCTCCTCTTAACAGTTGTTGTAGAGATGTGTCTGCTGCTAGAACTCTGTGTGGCATTGACCTGGTCTGTAATCTGAGCTGCTGTTAACCTGCGATTTCTGAGGCTGGTGACTCGGATGAACTTATCCTCCGCAGCAGAGGTGACTCTTGGTCTTCCTTTCCTGGGGCGGTCCTCATGTGAGCCAGTTTCTTTGTAGCACTTGATGGTTTTGGCCACTGCACTTGGGGACACTTTCAAAGTTTTCCCATTTTTTCGGACTGACTGACCTTCATTTCTTAAAGTAATGATGGCCACTCGTTTTTCTTTACTTAGCTGCTTTTTTCTTGCCATAATACAAAATTCTAACACTCCATTCAGTAGGACTAGCAGCTGTGTATCCACCTGACATCTGAACAATACAACTGATGGTCCCAACCCCATTTATAAGGCAAGAAATCCCACTTATTAAACCTGACAGGGCACACCTGTGAAGTGAAAACCATTTCAGGTGACTACCTCTTGAAGCTCATCAAGAGAATGCCAAGAGTGTGCAAAGCAGTAATCAAAGCAAAAGGTGACTACTTTGAAGAACCTAGAATATAAGACATATTTTCAGTTGTTTCACACTTTTTTGTTAAGTATATAATTCCACATGTGTTAATTCATAGTTTTGATGCTTTCAGTGTGAATCTACAATTTTTATAGTCATGAAAATACAGAAAACTCTTGGAATGAGAAGGTGTGTCCAAACTTTTGGTCTGTACTGTGTGTATATATATATATATATATATATATATATATATATATATATAAATGTATAGTACAGTGTAATATAAAGAGGGAATAACATAACTTAATTTTTATACAAAAATACTGAACATTTCAGAAATAGCAAATCCGAATCTTCCAAATCATTACTTGCTAAAAAATAATTGTGATATACTACAAAGTAAAATTACAAATACAACATACATGCAAACTTTCTGCAATATAAACACACTTCATATGAGCCTATACTGACTCAGCCTTAGATATCATTTATAAGGCTTTACATCATATATTTGGCAGACGCCCAAATTCTCTCCTACGCAGGAATCTATTTTTTGTGTGGCTTACCAAAAATAGAGAGTCACACATTAAGTGTACGTAGTGTGCTGAGGATTACAGGGAGTTGTGTTGTCACAAATGGCATTGTCTTCAAGCGAGAGCTTTGTACATTGGCCATAAAGAACATATTTGTTGTTTCAGATTATACATTGAAAAGATTAAGCAATTATAATGTACAACAGGATTGAAAGTTTTTTAACCTCCTTGCTTCTATTTTGGTCAGATTCCTGTTGTGTGCCCTCTATGTTTAGATGGCGGATATTCTTCTTTTCATCACCCATAACCAATTCTAGACATAAGTATTCATTTCATAATTGTGCAGGTATAATTTATGCTATTTTTACAACCCAAGTACAGCTCAGACAAACAGTTCCGCATTTCTGGAGCAGGATGTGTTTTTTGTGGCATTGTACAGTCATGTGTGATGTTTTGACAAGAAGCTAAAGTAAATAAAGCGCAGGATGTGGGAATTAATTTTATGATTTCATCCCACCTAGAACCAGTGACCTCTTCCCAGGACATTACTTTGTGACTGCAAGCAAAAAACCAACAGATTCCAGCTGTTGCCTACAGCATTGCTTCTGTGCAGAGGATGTTGACAAGTGACAAGGAGCCATTTAGGGCGAGTTATACATTTATTTAAAGAATAGGAAACCTAGATAAATATTAACTATTAAAATGCTTGTAGGAGAGGAAGTCTGTATTGCAGGTGATATATATTTTAATTCTTTGCAAAAAGAATCAGGCATCGGAAGGTTTTGTCACACTATATAATGTTATGTTAGCTCAAATATCTTGTGCTTCATTCATAATAGATCATTTCATAGTATATCTTTATAAAATAGGAAACAGTGTTCATGATAGAGAGCTCCAAATCCCCTTTACACAGGCATTTAGAGGTATATCTATAGCAAAGGGCTTATAGACCACGAATATACAATTCTGTGCTCCAACACTGAACAAAACAGAACACAGAACGCACAACTTAGAATAAAATATATTATTTATATTATTTATTAAATATAATAAACAGAAAAAAAAATTTAATAATAAGAGAGCAATGAATTCTTATCAGGAACTATTAGGCCCATTACTCTGAACTATAAAACAAGCATGCCAATATATGGAGACAAAAAAAAAATCTCCTAAAGTGCATATGCTCAGATACACAAATATTCACAGTTACATAAGTATTCTACATTCTAAGATACAAATAATATCAATGTATATTCAGGACATAACTATAAAGCATAATGCTATATAAATAGGATGCATACAGACCAGAATATGGTTGAATGCAACTTGTGTTTTGCATCACTTTGTCCAGAGACTTGGAGGAACCACCAATTATGAAGCAATGCAAAAGACATGTTGGGGAGTTGTATTCCCCTATAGTAAAATGGATGTTGTATGGGTTATCAAATTCAAGGGTACATTCATATTTTTCCCTGTCTGTGAGCATAAACTCAGTGTACTCAATAAAAGTCATGTATAGTAGCTTGTGTAATATTACTTTAGCTAGGTTGGGTTTGTCTATAACTATGACTTATATTAGTCACAATAAGTCCACATTTGTTAGAAATGAATGCAGAAATCCAAAGGGTTCACTTACTTTTCCTTTCAACTGTATTTACAGATGACAGCAAATTGTGGGCAAATGAAAGAGGGCATCCGAAAAATACTGATGAATTGAAACACATCTGCATGAAAAAATGGTTCAAAATTTCTCCTCAATGTCAGGCAAATCTTATTTGCAGCTATAGGAAAAAGTCAGACGTATTTATTAGTTTAGTTAGATAGTGTTTGTCTATGAGGCTAATCGAAAACACGCTGCAGGAAAAACCGTGGTGTAAACAGGTTTCCTCTGCCGACTTTCTGTTTCAATTATACCCATAGGGAAGCCGCTAGCATTTCCGTAGGTATAATTGACATGCCGCGATTTCCAAATCCGAAATGTTTTTGAAAATCACAGCATTTCCACTGTGCGTATTTTTCTGAAATGAGTGGATGGGATTCACTAGAACTTTGAACAGACTGTAAAATACTGCGGTTTTTGCCGCTCCGTTTCCATCGCGGCCATACCACGACATTTACGCCACATGGGGCCCTGGCCTGACTGTGACTTAGATATCAATTAAATCACATTTTACTAGCAATCAATGTAGAAATCCAAAGCATTCACTTAACTTTTCTTTCACTCATATTTGCAGATGGCAGTAAAACTGTGGCCAAATAAAGGCTTGTTCATAATAAAGGCTTGTTCATCATTAACCTCATCCTATTAAGAAATATATGGTAGAATACTTTGCTTACGATACTTACTGGCCCTTGACTAGGTAGGATGGCTAAATGTTTTCTTCCTGTACTTCACATGTTTCTGCTGCCTGTGACGTCAGAACTAATTCTGCAGTCCATTACTATTTGCTTTTTTTCTAATTCTATATTTCTAGAAGTCTTTCCACTGCATTGTTCCTACCTTTAGGCAAACAGATTTGACAATAGAGATACTGGAATTCATAGAAATAATAATAAGCTCTTGGGAATCTTGAAAAAAGCAAAATAGTAAAATTCGAATAAGCACCAACAGTTGTTTTCTATGCTTGATGACTTTTGTCATTGGCCCAATGATAATTAATCAATATATTGCATTATATTATCAAAGTAAATCTGTCATTTTGAAAATATAGTCTGACCTTAGGGCAACAAGATGAGCTGAGCAGATTTATAGTTTTGTGGAAAAGTTTCTGTAGGACTAGTAATTTACTATTCCTTTAACTCTCTGCTCATTCTGAGCTTAGGAGTCCAATGGGCGGTTGTACGCTACTGTATATCTGGCACACACAGGTAGAACTGCCCATTGGACTCCTAAGCTCAGAATGTGCAGAGAAGTAAACCCTTGGCAACAACTGACATACATGTACAATGAACGTATGCTGGGGAAAAATGGTACAGGTTGTGAGCTGCACTATATATGAAGGCTCCGAAGCCTATCATCATAGAATTTCTATTATACCCTACCAGTAGTGAGGTATATAGAAAATATACTGCAATAAACTTTAATAGGTTTACCATTATGAAATACATTTAATGGAAATTGAATGGTTCTTTTAGAAAATATAACTTATCCTGCAAAAAAAACATCTCTTATATGTTCACAGGAAAAATAAGCAGCCAAGAAGGAAAAAAAAAATAAAAAATGGAAATCCCTGTGTCTTCAGGGGATTAAATGGATAAGTTACTAGTTGTACTGGATATTTTCCCAGGAATATGTTTATCCAGTAGTGGTTTAACACTAGCATGGGCCCTGGGCTGTATGAGGATTGTAGGCTCCTAACAGTTTTCAGAGTTAATTAAATGGTTTGCTTTTCATAGGAATTCTCATTCTCAATTGATTGCCAATATTAGGTTTGGTTTGTACATTGCGCATACAATGCATACAACATGCACCTGGGATGCAGCTATACCCAGGGATCTGATGAGAGTAGCTGAAGGCCATTGTATTTTTAATGGCCACAGGGTATAAGTGGGCGAACTTCACAGTGATAGAGTAGCATGCTCCCTCACTAAGCCAAGAGTAGACACTTACACCCATACTAAGATGCGTCCCCTTGATTAAAGTGTAACTAAACTTTTAAACTACTTTTAATTTTTTCAGCATTTGGGAAGTTAATCAAATTATTGTATTACCAAAATTTGCCTCCTTGTATAAAATTGTGCCTGATTCTGGCTCTCCGGTCTTTCTTCCTTTATTTCTATCTGTGGCGTTTCTTTCAGTGGCTAACTGAGATCCGTACTCCATTTCTAGGCTCCTGGACTATGGGCTCTGATGAGTATACGGGAGCATGGTATATGAGCTGGTGGTGTGTATGGGTGGGCAGGGTGTATAGGTGGGCAGTATGCACTTGAATAGTGCACATGCCCCCTGGTTTGACATCCTACAGCAAGCAGAGCCCATGTCAGGGCTCATACTATAGTGTGCCCCAGGATGCACCCCCAGACAGGAAGCCGAGCACAGATCTCTGTAGCGGTAGTGAGAACCTGTGCTCTGTCTCTCCTCAAGGCAACTGAGTGTTGTGTAAAGTGACTGCAGCACAGTGAGCCTCCACACCTCCAGGCCGCCGAGCAGTTCACAGGGGGGCTCAGGAGGTGTGGAGGGGAGTATCAGGAGCAGGGGTGGGGGTCACTGTGCTGCAGCCACTGTACAGAGCACTCAGTGGCCTGGAGATGTAAAAGTGAATGAAAGAAGCCAATCTGAGCACAGGTTCTCAGTAAAGCTACAGAGATCTGTGCTCGGCTCCCTGCCTGGACACTGAGCCTTGAGGTGCATCCTGGAGTGGTGCCCACTATCGTATGAGCCCTGTAATAAGACTGACATGGGCTCTGCTTGCTGTATGGCTTAAAATAAATATATTATTTCTGTACGCCAGTCTTAATGAAGTTCCTGACTAGTGCTAACTGAGCCTGAATTATCAAGAGGCTCTGGTTTCTTAATAATTCAGCTGCATTCCTATTAACCAGGAAGGAAATCTATGCCAGTTAGGAAATGGTGTAGAATTCCTATATGACACATGCCACCAAGGGCGTAACTAGCAAAGACTGGGACCCCCAGCAAACTTTTCACTCGCCCCCCACCCACGGCATAGCAACACCTTTTCTGGCCTCCACACAGTGTAACGATCCATTTAGACACTCTATAATGTCCCATAGCAGCCTCCAGACAATATCATGTCCCATAGCAGCCCCTCCACACTATATAATGTCCCATAGAGACTCCTCCACAAAGTATTATGTTCCACAGAAACCCCTCCACACAGTACTATGTCCCACAGTGGCCCCTGTACACAGTATTATGTCCCACAGCAGCCCCTCCACACAGTATTATGTCTCACAGCAGCCCCTCCACAAAGTATTATGTTCCACAGCAACCCCTCCACACAGTACTATGTCCCACAGTGGACCCTGCACACAGTATTATGTCCCACAGTGGCCCCTCCACATAGTATTATGCCCCATAGTGGCCTCTGCACACAGTATTATGCCCCATAGTGGACCACCGATAGTGGATGTCACTAAAGAGGCCTGAAGACTGCTGGGAGTCACACCGGAATCACAGGAGAGGTGAGTATTCTGGTTTTTATGTTACCTCACCTACTGTGGGCCTCCGATCATTATATTCTGGGGTCTGAAAAGAGTATAATAATAATAGTAGTATTTGTTGGGGTTCGCAGGCATGCGGCCTCACTTACTGATCCCCGCTCCTGCTCATAGCCGCCTTCACTTCCCCTTCTGCCCTCCAGGGGGCCCCAGCAACATGATATGGGACTCAGAAGGGGAAGCGGAGGTGGCCGTGAGCAGGAGTGGGGATCGGTAAGTAAATAGGGCCCCTTACCTGCTGGGGTTACTCCAGCAGGTAATGGCCTATTTAAAAAAAAAAAAAACTTCAGGAGCCCGCTGGGCCCCCTAATGTCCCGGGCTACCGCTGCTACCCTGGTACTTACGCCACAGCATGCCACTTTTCTGACATGAACTATAGTAAATGGGTCAGACCAAGGTATCCCCAGTCATCTGCCGTGCTCTGCCCACTTTCATAACGAGTGGCAAACAGGACATAGAAAGAAGAAAGTGGCACATCTTTGATGCATAAAAGGTCTGTGCACCAAGTATCTATCACAACTATTCCCATCTTCACCAGTTTTCTGGCATAGAGGGAATGGTAAATCCCCCCCCATTGATTCTAGGGCAGGATGCTTCCATAATATGACATCCAAAGGAGCATGCCACGAGTATTTTTCCACATGAACAATAATAGTTGGAAATAAAAAATGTAGGAAATCAAAATCATATGGATGTATAATGGAACTCCATACACTGCTATGGCTGTTGTATTACAGGTCCTAATAATAATAATAATAATAATAATAATAATAACTTTATTTATATAGCCCCAACATATTCCATAGCACTTTACAAATCAGAGGACACATGAACAGACAATATGAGACATTAAAATGTGACAAAGAAATAAACATATCAAACAATAGGAGTGAGGGCCCTGCTCGCAAGAGCTTACAGCTCATTCAGTTCAGAGGTTATAAGGACCCATAATATCTCTGTGCATACGTTCTAACAGATAATAATTATTTTGCTCTTTTAATAAATTCTTATAAATACATATAAATAAATCACGCTTTCACTGTGGACAAACAGTTTACATAGCCATACCTCCCAATATTTGATCAATATCTGTAATATTTTAATGCCCATTTTAAGGCTAATCTTTGTTTCACCCAGAAAGACTAATTTTTGGGTACATTTGCATAATCCTCCCTCTTTAAAGTCTGTCAATCCCATGAGAATGCAACAAAAGGTTAGGTATGATGACACATTCTATAATGCATGGTTGCACTACATTATATAATAATAATAATAGTCCTTTAATAGTCCCACAATGGGGAAATTCAGTGTGTTACAGCAGCAAAGATAAGCAGATACAAATACAAATACAACATGTACAGGAATGTTCCAAGGTGAGAGGCATTACATTAATAGCAGACAGACAGATAGGACGTAGCAGAGGAGGGGGGGGGGGGGATTTAACAGGCAGAGAGATATTTCAGTTCTCTGTATGGAGTGATCTCCGCTTAGGTCGGTGTTGGTTGTACAGCCTAACCGCGGTGGGGAGGAAAGACTTCCGATAGCGCTCCTTCTCACACCTAGGGTGGAGCAGTCGGTCACTGACAGTACTGCCCAGCGCAATCACAGTCTCATGCATGGGATGGGACTTCTTCTTCTGCATGGAGCTCACCACAGACAGTATCCTTCTGTCGCCCTCCACCAGCTGCACCATATGTTGCAGCTATACTGTATATTAACAATGGTGGTGGCTAATACTGTTGTCTTGCAGCACTGGGTTCTACATGGAGTTTGCATGTAAACTTTATGTATGCATGGGCTTCTTCCCAAAGACATGCAGTACTGATAGGGAATTTAGATTGAGAGCCCCACTTGGGATAATGAAATACATTGGTATTATATAAGGCTGCCTTCACATCTGTGCCGTTTTGACCAAAAGAATGGAAAAACAGACGTCTAATGACAAACAAAACTGACGATAATGGGGGACGTTGGGTGTCTATTATTCTTTCCAGACCAGGCCTTGATTTCAAAAGGACTCTGGGCTGGACAGACACTCAGGAAAATACATAATAGCATCAAAATATTAACATATATAAAGTATTTCAACCATATAACTAGTTAAGTTAAATGCACTTTGTGTTACCTTTCCCAGCAAAATTAAGAAATGAGGACAATTTCATAAAACAGTGCAAACATAATTGTTGGAATAAAATGAACTAAACACTGAATATTTAATTGTTAAACTTTTAATTTTGGAATTTGCTGTCAGAGTCGTCTTGTAAGTAATGTTTTTAATTACTGTACCTCTGTTTGAAATAGAACGGACAAAGTGTTACAATTGTTTCCAGAGTGGAACATCCTTATATAACATATTAGTGATAATAAACGCCTTAATATGATTGGATATCTCATTGAACAAAAGGGCATGTATAATTAAATGTGCTAGTGACAGCTATATCCAAAGTAATAAAACTAATTAATGTAACTAGTATGAGAACAAAAAAAATCCTTCAAAGAAGTTCCGATAGTTCAAGAAACAAGTACTCCAATGTAATTTCAAGATAATAATTGCAGATATGTTTTTTAACTTATAAAATGCAGGGGATGGGTTTTAGGAGTTTGGAATTTATTACATCACATTGCTAGAACTGACAGATGTAACTGCAAAACCCGCATCATTTATTTATTTTATTTATTATGCTTACAGTGCGTTACAGACATTGTGGTCACTGTCCCATATAGGGCTCACAATCTAAATTCCCTATCAGTATGTCTTTGGAGTGTGGGAGGAAACTGGAGTACCCGGAGTAAACCCACACAAACACGGGGTGAACATACAAACTCCTTGCAGATGTTGTCCTCGGCAGGATTTGAACCCAGGACTCCAGTGCTGCAAGGCTGCATCATAAAACAGGTAAACACTGGGGCAAATTTACTAATACTGTGCAGACCTTATCCTAGACAGTCCTAAAATGTGCCAGATTTATTAACATGTCTAATGCTGTTTGATAAACCAATATCTAATAAGTGGGGGTCCCACATCCAGGACCTCCACCGATCAGCTGTTCTCAGCAGATGATACACAGAGAATAGAGCAGGAAGCACATAGCTCTGGCCAGACCAGGTTATTGCAGATCAACTCCCCATTCAATTAAATGAACGCTAAGCTGTAGTGACTTGGTTCAGCCACTACACAAAGAATGGCGCTGTCTGCTTCCTGCTCCATTCTCTGTCAACTTCTCAGAACAGTTAGTTAGTGGGGGTGCTAGGTGTCGGATCCCCACTAATTTGATATTGATGGATACTAGGACATCAATGTTTTTAACCTGGAAAACCCCTTTAATGAGTTGTAAAGCATGTACAGTTTTTGGTGCAAGTTACACCAGAATTCAGGTGCATTTTCATGAGTAAATCTGCCCCACAGTGTCTCTACATATTTTCATATTAAAGTAGGGGAAGATGGAAAGGTAAAGATATTTTAGGTTCCTAGGCTGTGTGCTATAACTGTACCTACTATAGCTATAACTTTTCAAGTCTGACCTTAGTTAATATAGTATATGGAACAGGCTTGCAGAGGTCATGTCTATGGCACCCAATCAGAGGTAAAACAACCAATTGGGCATTAGTGCAGTGCCCGTGGACTATGGCTAGAATAGGCTTAGAACTTCTGTGCCAGTCTCAGTCTGACCTTGAGTTAGCTTTATCTGCAAGCATCAGATGTCTGACTGATCATAGCAAGTCAGATTTTTTATGCCGAAGTATGAATTTCTCCACTTGAAAGCTGAATGTTAAAAATGTAAAACCCACATGTTATATATGTAACAGCCATGTGCAACGTCTTGTTGCATCCTGTATGTAACTCACTGACCATAAAGTTATATACTACTATATATTAGTTTTTTTGTTTTTTTTAGCTGAATTCTGGTATCACTGAGTAGTAAAAAGACAAAAATACAATTCAATCTGTTTCTTGAAACTTGTGAACTCTCAGAAATTTGCTCATTTTGTGCTTGCTGCCTCATGTACCTATTTTCTTGTTATTCTTGCTAGTTTTCTAAGCTCTGGGCTAGTTACTAGTCTATAATGTTCCTAACACTATAGATTCACAAAAAATAGAGGGACACAAAACCTAATTAACCCTATTTTTACCTACAGCTAGCCATTACATATTGGACCCTATGTGTTTCTGTCATTCTAACATCATCAGGGGTCATCTAGATTATGTTTCAGCATTCATACAAGCCACATGGCTCCAGGCATTAGTAACAGCCCCCTGGGACCATTGGACAATATACCCTGCCCCTCCTCCAAACAACAAATCTATCACTCTCCATATGTAAAGTTGATCCAGTGCGAGAGTACGAGATACTTCATCTCATGCCAACATTAAGGTATTTTCTTTTCAGCATTCTATATATGTCAGCATTAAGGTAGTTACTATTTTTACATCAATCCTATGCACTCATTAAATTATTTCTTGTTTGTGCCATATGTATCCTTACAGTAAGACAAACATGGTTAACATGCTGAACCTATTTCATTGTCAAGTTAGTTCACTGCTTGCAAATCTTTACCTACTGTACAGTATGCCTATATTTATTACTGTTTGCTTCAGTGTATATATATTTTTGCAATCAATATCTCCATTAGACACAACTCACTCACCCCTCCTTCTCACCCCTTCCCTTATCCTTCCAACCCCTAAGGTCCCAAGCACACGACCATAAATTTATCTGCAATTGTGGGTCAGCAATTGCAGATAAAAGTGTGGACCCATGCATTTCTATGGACCCATATTCCGGGCTGTAGAAGGGATCCGCAAATTATGAAGCATGTCCTATATTTCTTTGCATTTGCGGCACAGACCAGTGTAGGGTCAGTGATTGTGGATGACTTTACTGATGCAATGCAGACATTTATGTTTATGTGCGGATTGCAGATCAGTATTTGCGGACCGTAAAATCCACTATGGTTGTGTGCATGAGGCCTAATATCCTTCATCTCACTTGCTACATTCTTGCCCTAAACTTACCAACTGGATAACATGTCACACAGTTACAGTATGGCAATAGTCTTTATTGAAATGTTTGCATGAATACAATACAAGAGGTCAACATAAGGAACACAGAATACATTCATGGCATCACAGTCTTCAAGCACAAAAGGAGTACAGAATACACTAGATATATACAGCATAGACATGAATATGCATTAAATTGCATCCTAGTAGTCTGTATATTCAAACATACGGATAGGTAGCCAGACTTGGCAGAGTAGTATGTGGAAGCATTATTCAAATCGTCGCCATGAGGGGGGAGGGGAGAGGTCGGAACAAGCGGGAAAAGTAAAGTACAGTAAAGAAAAGTTAACTAAAGTAGACTAAAGTAAACTCAACTCAACAGGCCTAAAGAACGAAGGGAGAGGGTGCGCAACCCATAAAACTGAAGGTCTGCCACGTAGACACGTGTGCAGACCCGCTCATGTCATTTATAAACAACAACTGAGATATAGAAATAGTCTAATAAATACTCTAGGAATATTCAGGTGTAGTGTCTGATAGGTGAACGAAAAGAGGACGTATACCACAGTGTTAGAAATAGTCAAGACGTATAGTCTGTCAATAGGCACTGAATGGGGGGAAAGATGTCGACCAAATCTCCCAATTTTTCCTGAACTCATCTAGTCTCCCACCACTGCATGCATAGATTTGTTCAAATTGATAGTTCAACGACACCACAGATATCAGTTCTGACAATGATGGACAGGAGGTGGATTTCCATCTGCACGCAATAATTAGGCGAGCAGCTCCAAGTACCTGGCATATGACAGTTCTATACCTGCTCGGCATCTTGTGAATGCCCAGTAGAAGCAGCGCCAAGTCGGGAGTTGATCCCACCCTCTCTCCGCACAGTGTATTAATCAATATATTTCCTATCCCTCTTGAAGCCAATTTGGCTTTGGCTAAAAAAAAAAAAAAAACACAGCAAAATCTGCAATAAAAAACACAGCTTTTTTGCAATTTGTGGCTTCAGATTTAAAGTTAAAGCGGTTATCCAGGAAAAAATAGACAACCCCTTTAACTTTTAAATCAGCCGGGGGCAGTGAAATTTTTTTTAAAAAAATTCATACTCATCTGCCCCAGATGTCACAGACCATACTGACAGAATTGCAATAGAATATAACACATGTATAGATAACACCACTGCCCCACCATCTTTTAGTATTATTTTGTAACAAAATAATATATAATTTTTTATACTTTGTGTTTCTTATTCTATTGTCCTATTCATATGTATTTTCCTGTATAGTCTGATTTTCCTATTCCATTTTCTGTCCATGATTATGGAGGCTGCCATCTTGCCTGAGCTTCTCCTCTGTTCAGTTAACAGCACAGTGATATATTGTACAGCAGTTTTATGGTCACAGGCATGAGATCTATGGGAGGGTTTTTTAGTCATGCTCTATGCAGTGAGGGGGGGTAGCTGTGACATCATCTACTGTCAATAGTGGATGCAATGATGGGGCAGTGGTGTTATCTATACATGTGTTATATTCTGTTGCAATTCTGTCAGTATTGTCTGTGACATAAATGTGGTGGTTGCTGCAATGAAAATCCCTACAGAATTGGAAAGTGTCAGTCTATTATTATGCTTAATGGCCACAGTGAAAGTGGCAAAGTTGAATACTTTAAAAAAAATAAAATACTATAGATATTGACATGAAACATGCTTAAAAGTCATCAAAAATTCTTGATTTTTACTATAAAAAGTTGGTTTGAAGATAAGGCCCCACATTGTGGAAACGCAGCTTTTTTTGTTGCAGAATTTGTTGCAGTTTTTTGAGCAAAAGCCAGGTATGGATTGAGCAGAAGGTAGAAGTATAAGAGCTTAATATATATTTCCCATTCCTTTTGTAGGCATTCTGGGCTTTGGCTCCTAAATCCGCAACAAAATCTGCAACAAAAAAAGCTGCGTTTCCGCAACGTGGGGCCTCAGCCTAAAAAAGAGATCATTTTCTGGTGAAACCCCCTTTCATAATTTGCGCATGTGTGGATAAATTTAAATTTATCACATAATAATCTCTGATATGATAAGAATTTAAAATGTGGACAAAAAACACACATGTATATTAAGGATGGGGCCCCACATTGCAAAAATGCAGCGTTTTGGCTACGGAAGAAACACCAAGGCAAAAAACTATGCATTTTACATTACCTGTAAAGTTGATAGGATTCTGGCTAATCCCATCCACACATTTCAGAAAAAAAAATCAGAAATGCTGTGATTTCAAAAATGCTTGCATGTCAATGTCAATTTTACCGACAGTAAACGCTGGCGTTTTCTGTATAGGTATAATAGAAGCAGAAAGTCTGCAATGGTCTGCAAACTGCAATCGTTTCCGCTGTGGTCTTTTCCACAGCGCTTTTATGGCTGCAGTTCGCTACATGGGGCCTTAGCCTTAAAATGTAAGCTGCCAAAATTATGTAGAAAATTGCTAAAATTACCTAGTTATCTGACCTAAATACATAAGCCCCAATGTCTCACAATGAAAGGGTTAAATTCAACCTTTGCTTCCTTGACAAATGTGACAGATTTCTGACAGACTGTTACAAGTGTTGTATTATGGGTCTGGATATGAGTTGCTGATATTCCTTTGCTTTATGAAAAAAAAAAAAATCCTATAATTGAAATGCAATATATGACTTCTCCATCATTCTGTTTGTGCCACATTCCTCAGTATATATTTGTTACATCCCCTCCTATTCATAGCTTTAGATTTTTTTCTTCCCTAACTGTACTCTGTATATCTGTAGCCAAGTGTGAATTTTCTTAAGATATTATAACAGATTCATTATCATAATCGTAATTATTCTGTAGGTTGTATAATTATACTGCGGGTCAGGTGAATAAAGCATACTTTCAGAAATTCACTTCTGTGAAAGAGAAAATTTGCCTTTTTATTCCGAATGCTTTTTCTGAGAAATGACAGCTTTATAAAATTATTGGCTCTTATTAAGAAAAAAAAAACTTGATTACTTTTTATCAGGTGTCACTCAAATGAGCCAGATGTTATTTTAGGAAACCAAAATTTGTATCAATCATTAGCATGTCATTCATTATATTTTATATTGAACAGGGCTAAGCTTTCATTTTAACAAGCACAGTCAAAGTGTATCTGAATCTTTTTATTCTTAGTGTTAGCATTTAAACATACATTTGCATCTCTCAAATTAGTGCTAATAAAACACTCAAGGATACCTTAGGGAGAATATATTGCAATTAGCATGATATGAGAGAAATAGCAGTAATTTCTTCCCTGATAAATTTCTGCACCTAGAGTACATGTTTGCAATGTTAAATTCTACCCTTCATAGCTTGATGCAGGCTTAATTTCCTGAAACCAACTGTTGTGAGAAAAAATAATAATTTTTGGAATATTTTTCCTTCATTAAGTAATATTTTCAATTAAATTAAATGGGCCACGAATTGAAAAAAAATAATAAAAATAAAGCATATATAGACATTTTGTATGGCTGCATGTTTGTTTCCTGGATAGACATATAATCTCTGTGTTTATATATACCAATATTGATATATAGACCTCTTCTTACTATTGTATTACATTTTTAAAGATTTATGCAGAGCCTGTGTACTTGGAGATTAAGTATTGGTATATAAAGCCCCTATAGCTTTATAGCATCAAGCCATAGACTGCATGTGCTGCCATCTGGTGCCTCGGCACCTACGTAATATGACATATGATGGCACAGCAGGGCACATTTTGATTTCTGATTCCCTATGAATTCAGAAGAAAACAATCTGTATGGAGTTTCTCAGACTTTACTGAGTACTGTACTAAAGTTCTATACAACTCAGATTTTATACAGAGATATAATTCTGATGTGTGCCATAGACATTATGCCAGGTGCCCACATGGCCAGTAGGTATGAAAGCATTAGGCTCTTTTCACTTATTTTTCCAAACTGTACAATAGGTGAAAGGAGATCTCCTGGTGCCCAAGGTAGGGGTTTCAGAATGCCCCCAAGCCAGTCTGTTCAGCCTTTAGAAATTCAGCATAATAAATGTCAGATGGATCAAATGGACAATCATTTATTTTATTACCATATATCTCCCCATTTGCAGGAATATTCTAATCTATAATTTTACATACTCTTCATTTTACTGTGGAATATTTGGTCTGTGAAAAAATAGAGGAGTTGGAGTGGGTGGTTTGAGCTACTTCCTCCACAGCCCTAGGACTGGCTAACCACACTAGCATATATATTAAATTCCTGCATCTTTTTCACCGTAGTCTTCATCTTTTACCTCTTCTTTTTGAATCCTTAAATTACATTCCTCCCCTCCCACTCTTCCTCTGTACCCTGTTATGGAAGGTATCACACAATTTTCATTGCACAAGAAAAAAAAAATCAATAAAAGCAATAACCCAACAGACTTGTCAATACTAATTTGATCTCATAAGGCCAACTCACTTGACTATGGTCAGACAGTAACTGACACTGTAAGTATCTTTGCTCTATGGTTCATTTGGTTCTTGGTGAGTACTCTTCCATAGAAGAAACCCTTGCCGTAGAAGGCTCGTTGCCTATTCTGCTTAGAATTCAAAAAATACAGGTATAGAGTAGCACATCAAAAATAAAAAGAGCAAAAAAATACTTCTACTTAAGTTGATACAAGTTGTATGTAATTGGTACTTTTTAGAGAGAAACATCCCTTTTTTTGCAGTATTTTCAAAGGCATATTTGATTTAGCAAAAAACATGATGAAAACCAAGCTTTAACCAACCAAGAGGGTTAAAAAAAGTGGTAAAAATGGTAATGACTGATTTATGTGATATACCAGTGAACCTCTATTGATGCACATGAACAGTAAAAAGTCGAAATGTAACATACACGGCAATCGTCACTACATCATCCTTCATAATATAATAAAGCACTTATTAAATAATATCGCGTGACACTAGACAATGCCAATTCCTGCACTTCAATCATCATTTTAGATAGTACATTGCTTGCAAGTGGTAGTAGATAGTAAGAAACAGATTAAAGGAAATAAGGGGTTAGCCAAACTGGCAATATTTAAATTTGCCCAAACTCTGTATCCTGATCCAAAAATAGTTATCTGTCACCTGAATCTGTATATTCAAGGAGATGTGGATCATTACTTTTTCCAGTTTGAAAGGTTATAATTTAGCCATCCAGTAAATCCATCAGTTGTAAAGAATAGAAAGAAGTAGGAATGACAGGCAATAATAATGTTATCAGAAAGTCCCTTATATATACCCTAATAGTGCCATGACATATAATAGAAGTAGAGGAAAGTCAATTAACAATGTCCCCTTCAGAGAATTCAACAGTGCCAGCAGGAAGTGCCTGAAAAGTGTCACCTATTAAAGCGAAGGCTTTATGCACAAAACACACAACCATGAAAAATATCAATCAAATGAAGCAGAAAGAAGCGTGCTAATAGATTTAGCAAAACGGAACTTTAAAGTCAAATACCATTGACCTAAAACAATGTAAATAATGGGCTTGACTGCTGTAATTGTAAGAAAAGATTATTAATCCAATGTCTATAATACAATGTTGCCTTGTAATGCAATTAATCCACCCCAATGAAGTGAGCCAATTGTTTGCCTTCAATCTGTATGTATGTTATCATTGCGTAAAATATTTCAAATTAAAGCTTTACAAATGGATAATTATCTTGTAATTGTTTTTTTCTAGTTACTGTTTGTTCATGCCACAATGTACTGTATAACAGTTGTTTCTTTGTGGCTAGTCTAATAGGGTTGCTGACTCCTCGAGATGTTGTAAAAATAGGTAAAGTTGAAATAAAAGTCTGTTTAATTTTTATTATTTTTCAGTTTTTTTACTATGAAACCTCTCCAAACAATCACTTCTTTGAAGACCACCCCCTTATTCAGACCACATTTTCTGTGATGGTTTTCAGTTTTCCATATTACCTGTCTTCTATGAGAAGACCCACCCCCCCCTCCACACACACAGAAGACCACTTTTTACTGCAATTTTGGGTGGTTGTCTCAAAGAGATTTCACTGTAAATGGTTGGAAGAAGAATAAAAAATGTTGTCATTGTTCTATTTATTACCACTGTTATCAATGCAACGAGCAGTCCACCACCATCACCAGTGGGATAGTGCGCAAGGTGGTGCTCACCTAGCCACAGCTCACATTGCTGTCTCTAGCAGCTGACGTGCCTTTTGCCTATCAGTTTTGGAACAGTCACCCAGCCCCATTGCCCTCCACACAACAGGATACAAGATGTTACAGCAGCTGAACAGAAGTGCATTGAAGTAGAAACAGTGATCAAGCGCAGTGTGAACAGAGGCTGGACTCCTCCCTTGCCTATCTATGCTGTTCCACAATCATCCACAGTCAATGTCATGCTGCTCACTCCTCCCCATTCAGCAGCAGGGAGTGCTCCTTTTGTTTTTTACAATCATTCTCCTATAGGCAAAATGAGCTCCCGTGTCTTACTAAGGATATGCAAGTAGTGTTGGAATAAGGTGCTTTCTCTCAACCACATAAAATTAATTTGAGGCCTACCCTCTAACAGCACAAAATTTGGGTGCACCATTATTATGTTAAAACCTGGGTGTAGAGGAGGACTGGTACTCTAGAGGGCCGGTCTGAAACAGTATACAGGCATCTATCAGTGATGTGTTTGCTATTATTTTTACTTTTAGCCTAATTCCTATATAACCCATTAAAGTAGTGACTATGTCTGATGTTGCAGCTTAACCCCATTCAATTAAATGGGACTAAACTGCAGTGAATTCAGCAGGAGTGTGAACACTTGGAATAACTGATGGTCTGTCCCAGGGAGCAGTAAGAGTGGAGACCAATAGTATTCTGGATAAACATGCTGGTTGCTTGTGAAGTCAATGATAGACTCAACTACTCCTTCAGCCAGTTGTAAGCTAAGCATCATTAAAAGGGCTTTCTCACCAATTGTTCTTATCCACTATTGACAAAATACTGAGAATGGGGGTTTCCCATGTGAATAGAGGAGTGATGAGCATGTTCTGCCACGGCTCCATTCACTTCAATGGGCCATCCAAGACAGAGTTCTCTGTCAGCCCCATGGAAGGTGATCACACATGTACACCACCACTCTAATCACACGGGGTACCTGGGAATCCCTGTCATGACTACTGGCAGTCCTAGCAGTCAGACCCCTAGTGAGCAGGCTTTTATCCTATTTCCTGTGAATAAGGGATAAGTGTCAATAGCAGAAAAAAAATGTAAACTTTTACTTTTAATAAATGAAATAATGAGTAAAACAGCAGGGTGAGCAGCATGTTGGCTCAGTGGTTAGTCTTGGGTTCGAATCCAGCCAAGGCTGATATCTGCAAGGAGTTTGTATGTTTTCCTCATGTTCGCGTGGGTTTTTTCTAGGTATTCCGGTTTCCTGCCACACTCCAAAAACATACTGATAGGGAATGTAGATTGTGAGCCCTACATGGGACAGTGTTGACAATATCTCTGTAAAGCGCTGTGGAATATGAGGGAGCTAGATAAGTAAGCAAAATAAATAAATACAACAGTATCAAATAAGAGCCGTTAATTTTTCTGAAGCATACCATCAATTATAACACAAGTTTTCAGAAAGAACAATCCTAGTTAACATAAGAAACATTGCATTATATCTAGAGATGAGCGAATCAAAGCTGCAGAAGTGGAATTCGATCCGAATTTCCTCACATTTCATGGTAACGATTCGCATTTAGATCAAAATGGCTGCTCTACATTGGGCAAAGAACTCTGGGAACACAGGATCACCTACAATGCCATGCAAGCAGCCAATCAGCAGCCAGCCCTGTGATGTCACATCCCTTTTAACCCCTTCGCGAGCGCACACGGCATGTTTGACGGCTGCATCCAAGGCATTAAATCCCCCCGATCGGTTATGGAGCAGGGTGTTAGCTGTAACTGACACCTAACACCCTGCTCCATAACAGAACCGGGGTTTTAACAACTTGGAGGCAGTGGTCAAATATGCCATGTGTGCTCGTGAAGGGATTAAAAGGATGTGACATCAAAGGGCTGGCTGGTTTCCGCCATTTTCAGCCCACCAATAGCTGTTTTTGGTATGCGATTCACCGCGATTTAATTCGGATGGAATAGAATCACAGCGCAAAATTCGGCAAAGTTGCCAAATCGAATTTTTGAATACTTCGCTCATCTCTAATTATATCTTATTAAATAAATCTATTTTCTTCTCCACTTATTTGTCTTCTCTCCTCCTTATCTTCACTCAAGCTATTATCCATACTCAGCCTCAAACACAGAAATCTATGGAGAGTGAAGGGGGAGGAGGAGGCTGCTGGCTAGTTAATTGTTTTATTGTCTCATTCTGAGTACTGGTAGAGCCTTATCTTGAAAGATACAGCAGTGTCAACAGTGTCAAAAGAGCTTTCTCACTCACAGTGTAGCAGAGTTTTACAGCTGCAGTTTTTGTGTGCCTTTTCCTACAGTCACCTCCCCCCACCTTCTCCATAGACTTCTATGTAAAATGTAACTCAACCCAACAAGTGGAGAAGGAAATATATTTGGGATATGTTAGAAAGTTTGTTATATTCAGCTGAAATAAACATAACCTGTCTATACCTTTCTTACAGCCTATGTAAATTAAGCCTGCAGAAGCTCAAGGAAAATTACAAACATGGTTGTGCATGGAATTACTTAAGTTACTTGTCATTTTAATGACTAAAAATTAATATTTGTTCAATTGAGCCAGGCTATAACATGTCATCATGGATGGACAAGAAGAGTGGTGAGGAGCAAAAGCGATAAGGAAGATAAATTGCCAACATGTTATATTTCAGTTCTTAGGTCAATTGCAGTGAATTGTCTCTAGAAAGACATACTCTTGTTTACACCAGATTTTTTGCTATATATTTTGCAGTTCCATCATATACTATGTATACTGGCCATGTTCTTTGAAAAGACCACCCTCTAGAAGACCATTTTAATACAATTTTGTGTGATCATTTTATTGTACATAGATTTCTAGATCCCAGAAATCTCTTTTGTGTTTTTTTTCACGGTCCTTTATGAACTGAAACATCCTGTAGAAGTTATTCATTGCATTTGACCAAAGAGCATCTCGGCTAATCCTATTAATATAACCTATAACTTTAATCTTTTTTGTAATCCTATTAAATTGCAAGTCACTAAAAATATACAGGCGTTTTAGTGAATGACATATTGCAATCATTTTACAGTCAACTTGTTTGGAGAATTTTTATTACTTCAATTTATTGAAATTTCTTTGTGGAAAATGTGACCAGATATGACCAAATTTACGTGACGAAGTTCAGCTGTACAATAGTTCACAAAATGAGAAAATAAAAAAAATATATTTGCTGTTTTAAAATCAATTACAAACCCATATTTAAAACAAAAATATATACATCATCATCATCATCATCAGTGCCTGAGGGGCTATGTAATTTGAAAAACATGGGACCTAGGCGTCACTCTTGTTCATGGGCTGTCAAGTATTCCTGAACTACAATACCAGCCACAATCCATTAATGAATATGGCACTGAACTTTCTCTGTTTTTCTAGTCTCGTACAACCACTTGAAAACTATCTGTCTGCTTGGTTTGGGTGGTCAGTCAAAAAGATTGACTGTATTTAAAAAAAATAAATGTCCTTGAGAAGAAGTGCTAAAAAGGATTAAATGGGTATTCTTATCTGAAAGAGCTATTCCCTATTTATAGGATAGGGGATAACTTGCAGACCAGTGGGAGCACCATCTCCTTTTGTGGCCAATGCATATCGCTGTCAATGGGAAATGTCAGTCTTTGTGTTTTAAGACCAGCACTAGGAAGCAACAACAAAAAAAATGAGTGCAAGTTTGACCCTGCCCTGAGTGCACCGAATAGCTCATTTGCATATGGAATAAACGTTGAATTCCATAAATGCCCTTGAGAAGAAGTGTGAGAAGTATTTAAGGGTTATTCTTATCTTAAGACATTGTGACCTATTCATAAGATAGAGGATAACTTGCAAGTCAGTGGGAGTCCATCCCTCATTGAGTTTTGTCCCTCATTCTTAACAAAGCAGTGGTTGGGACAGACACGTCCCACTCTATTAATTTAATTTGTAACACAGGAGATAGCCGAAGAACAGCATACAGCTATCTCCTGTACTCCCACTGAAATGAATGGAGTAATATGCATCCATCCTGACCATTGGTCCATTCAGAACACGGAACACTACTTCTCGGTTCTCCTATCCTAAGGTCATCATTATCTTTAATTTGGAAAATCCCTTTAAAGGGAGTCTACTACCACCAAAGATACTTTTAAACCACTTGTGTCAAAAGTCTAAAACCACCCTTGCTGCTGAGAAGTCTAAACCAATCTTGCTGCTGAGAAACTACACTTTTATTCCATATGCATATAAGCTGTTTGGTGCATTTGTGGCTCCAGACCTGCCGGAAAACAATCTCCTTTAGTGTTCACATGGGACATGTCTGTCTTGTTATGTTGGACCCACTCTGAGTGCACCAAACAGCTCATTTGCATATAGAATAAATCTTGATTTTCTCTGCAACGAAACGACTCTTTGACACAAGAAAGGTACAGTGGGGAAAAAAAAGTATTTAGTCAGCCACCAATTGTGCAAGTTCTCCCACTTAAAAAGATGAGAGAGGCCTGTAATTGTCATCATAGGTAGATCTCAACTATGAGAGACAAAATGAGAAAATAAATCCAGAAAATCACATTGTCTGATTTTTAAAGAATTTCTTTGCAAATTATGGTGTAAAATAATTATTTGGTCAATAACAAAAGTTCATCTCAATACTTTGTTATATATCCTTTGTTGGCAATGACAGAGGTCAAACGTTTTCTGTAAGTCTTCACAAGGTTGGCGCTCACTGTTGCTGGTATGTTGGCCCATTCCTCCATGCAGATCTACTTTAGAGCGATGTTTTGGGGCTGTCGCTGGGCAACAAGGACTTTCAACTCCTTCCAAAGGTTTTCTATGGGGACTGGATAGGCCACTCCAGGACCTTGAAATGATTCTTACGAAGCCACTCCTTCATTGCCCTGGCAGTGTGCTTGGGGTCATTGTCACGCTGAAAGACCCAGCCATGTTTCATCTTCAATGCCCTTGCTGATGGAAGGAGGTTTGCACTCAAAATCTCACGATACATGGCCCCATTCATTCTTTCATGTACACTGATCAGTCGTCCTGGTCCCTTTGTAGAGAAACAGCCCCAAAGCATGATGTTGCCACCCCCATGCTTCACTGTAGGTATGGTGTTCTTTGGATGCAGCTCAGCATTCACTCTCCTCCAAACACGACAAGTTGTGTTTCTACCAAACAGTTCTACTTTGGTTTCATCTGACCATATGACATTCTCCCAATACTCATCTGGAAAATCCAAATGCTTTCTATCAAATTAGATGGTAGTGTGTTACTGATGGTAGCTTTTGTTACGTTAGTCCCAGCTTTCTGCAGGTCATTCACTAGGTCCCCCCGTGTGGTTCTGGGATTTTTGCTCACTGTTCCCATGATCATTTTGACCCCATGGGGTGAGATCTTGTGTGGAGCCCCTGATCAAGGGAGATTATCAGTGGTCTTGTATGTCTTCCATTTTCTAATTATTGCTCCCACAGTTGATTTCTTCACACCAAGCTGCTTGCCTATTGCAGATTCAGTCTTCCCAGTCTGGTGCAGGTCTACAATTTTGTTTCTGGTGTCCTTCCACAGCTCTTTGGTCTTCTCCATAGTGGAGTTTGGAGTGTGACTGTTTGAGGTTGTGGACAGGTGTCTTTTATACTGATAACAATGTCAAACAGGTGCCATTACTACAGGTAATGAGTGGAGGATAGAGGAGCCTCTTAAAGAAGAAGTTACAGGTCTATGAGAGCCATAAATCTTGCTTGTTTGTAGGTGACCAAATACTTATTTTCCACCATAATTTGCAAATAAATTAGATTTTCTAGCTATGTTTTTTCATTTTGTCTCTCATAGTTGAGGACTACCTATGATGACAATTACAGGCCGGCCTCATCTTTTTAAGTGGGAGAACTTGCATAATTGGTGGCTGACTAAATACTTTTTCCCCACTGTATATTCATTGCACCCCTAACTGGCTGCACAAAATCATATAAGTGGTTTTGTAGAAATTTTTATGGTGGTGGACTCCCTTTAAGATAAGTTAAAAATTGGAAATAGAAATATACTGTATAATCCTCTGGGATGGGGAGGAAAAGTTAAGACAAGAAAGTCATATCCATATCTATGAATTAGGCAGAGTATCATAAATATCCTGCTTTGTTCTATGTCTATATCTTAGGTCTCCTCTTTTCAATCTGTTTTGCAGCACAGACCCCAGTTTACAATGTATAGCATATACCAAAGAGAACATAGCAGCAATGAAGTGAAGTGCCCATAGAAATTGTCTCAGGTTTTCTTTAGTTTGTCAAAGCAGCAGGAAAAATTAGCAAGAAATAACACATGAATTGAAACAAATGTATTTTGTCACACATTGCACTTTCCTGTGGTGTCTAGCACATGCTAGCAGAGACGCAGTGTAAAAGACAAAATGAAATGAGTGCAATAGAAGTGACTGGTATTCATAAAGTAATATTAGCTATATATACAATTAACATGGGAACCCATATACATATTACTTCTTATAAAACAAAGGATATTACTTAAAAATATTCTTTGACATGTGTTTCTCTGTTAACAAGAGCCAAGTCAACACTAGAAACAATGTCATTGTCCATCAACATGTCTTATGGAGACTGAATTATGGATTTGTGCAGTACGTGACTGAAATATGGCACCCATATTATTTTACAGAGCCATACTTTGGATTCACATGGCTGCAATTTCACATGGAGAGGCACAGTAATATTATCTAATGGATTCTATGAGAATCCACAAAAAAAAACAATCTATTTATCTATCTATATATTGCTTTCAACAAACTAAAACAGTGCATGAATTGTCATATCATACATATGACATTATCATGCATATACTTATACATATATTAGGGAAAATTTATCATGCCATTTTTCTGGCATACAAGTTATGAAAAAAATCACAAATTGTTTGCGCAGGTTGGACTTTGCACAAATAATTGCAACTTCTTCTCCTTCATGCCACCCTTGCCACTTTCCTGAAAGAGGGTGAGGGATAGTGGGTGTGGTGCGGGGTATCACATGTGTGGGCTTATCAGCCCTGTCAGATTTATGATCATTTGCATCAGTTTAATGGTTAAAATGATGCCTGAAATATATGTCAACTATAAACTGGCATAGATTTTAGTGCAGGGCACTACTTAGAAGTAAGGAACATGACCAGGGCATTTGTGTTTATCCACAGATCCAACATGATCATTAGCATATTCATATACACCAAACAGAGGGGGCAAAGGCTAGGTTGAGTAGAGTAGAGTGACCAAGCCTTCTGATGCTATCCACAGTTTCCTGTATCCGCAGGTGGACTTGGAACCTATTCCCTGAGGATACTGTGGTCTTACTGTATATACAAATTAATCTTTTCTAGTTCTTAACATTTGTAGAACCCTATGTGTACAAAGTTATTGAACACATCTGAACACAGATGTGAGAAATTTTAAAACAAAAATAAGACGTATTCCAAGAAAGAGTTAATTCTCTTCACATTTTAAGCTTGAAGATTTTTTACAAAGAAGAAAAAAATCATTTCCGTCTAAGGAAGCAATCTTGCAGAAGAAACAAACACTTTGCCTAAACATTAAGATGATCAATTATTGTTAACTTCTGTTAAATGCACTAACTAGCAAACGAACTGCTCTTTCATTCACAAGCCACGACTATAAAGAACAATTAGGCCCTATAAATAACATGGTATACAGCTTGTTTCTTTATCTAAGAAATGGCAGTAAAATGATTTTTAGAACTACTAAAAATAAAAATGGCTTCATTTTCCCTTCATGTTTCAAAGTTAATCATCTCATTTGTTTGGAAGACTAAATGTGCGTTCCTTTCGTTGAGCTCAGACAGTATTGATTGAAATCTTTGTGCCAAAAATATATTTGTTAAATATGGGACAGGGAAAAGGCTCATCTTAAATTACTTCTGTTGCGTAGCCTATACCTGCGACGAGATACTCCACCTACAAAGACTATTATGGTTATGCTTTTTATGTTTCGGGCCTCATTTTTGATTGAAAATAGCTTTATTACAATCAGTCGTCAACAAGTATACATACAGATTGTACTTTGTACAATCAACACGGCATACAGACATGTGACAGGAAAAAGGGGGAGGGAAGGGGAGGTCACAGGCCCGAAGCTTTATTGAAAGACCACAACACACAGAAGGGAAGGGTAGGTACAGCAAAGAAATATATGCATATACATTCCTAAACTATCCAGCAGCACCCTAGCCTAGCACTCAATAAAGATGTAAAACATTATATGTAAATGCAATAAAGACAATCAGAACAAGTGATGGGATTGAGAAATGGAAAGAGGGTAAAGAGAGGGGGTAATCACAAGGCCCGAAGCTTTATTGAAAAACACAACACACATGAAGGGAGGATGGGGAAGGAGAGGGTGATGTCAGTCCTCTTCTTCGTCTTCGCCTTTCAGGCTATCCAGAATAGAATAGTCCCATTGTAAGCTGTGAAACAGCCTGCAACAATCCTGATAGGTGACACTCTCTCTTCGCAAAATAAGTCTATTCCTGGCAAACCAAATAGCATCCTTAAAACTGTTCAAAACTCCAGGCCTCCAGGATCTTGCTCTTTCTGTGGATCCCAGGAAATAGTCCATAAAATAGAGTGGTATGAAAGGTACTCATGTTCATGTTCCAAGGCATCCAACAGGCCCTGAGCAAAAGCGCAATCCCAGAAGAGGTGCAGAGCTGTTTCCTCCCGGAGGGGGCACCTGGGGCAGTACCTTGTCTTGCACAGGTTGCGGGCATGCATGAATGACCGGAGGGGAAGCCCCCCCTGAATGGCCATCAAAGACAATTCCTTGTGCCCGTTGGTCAACAGATTTGAAGAGACTTTCTCCCAAACGACCTTCGTAGAATCTGCTGTAAGTCCTGGAACACACTCCATCAGGTCCTTAGCTCGGATGTGATTATGAATTGTCTTTGGCTTCCAAAGATCGGGTTTGAGACCCTCCAGTTGGTGCTCCCTCACAAACTTGGTCACGTCTTTATAAAACCAAGGAACAGTCCAGTTGTAAGGGATGGAGCTATCCCACTTGTCCCAGCCAAGACCTCTCCAGAGGGGGAGCAAGAACAAGCGAGACATGGCTCTGCCCGTTGAACTGTTGACAGTCCTTAAAGTCCTGCGGACACAGTCACACACAAAAGCAATCCTCAGGAGCGTTGGGATATCTGGGATACCCTTTCCGCCCTTGCGGGGATCCTTGTACATGACAGTCTGCTTGACTCTGTCCATTTTGGAGCCCCAGATGAAATGAAGCACAGTCCTAGTGATGGCCCTCGAGATGGTAGCAAGTGGGGGCCAAGCCTGTGCGGTGTATTGGAACACAGGCAGAACTTCGTTCCTCAGGACCAGTGCTTTGCCCTCGATGGAGAGCTGTCTGAGACTCCACAGGCCAATCCGCTGGTTCACCTTCTTCAATCGTTCTTCCCAAGACTTGAGGGCTGTGCCTTCCTTCCTGAACCAGACTCCCAGGAACTTGGTGAAGTCCAGTTTCAATGTGAAGGGGAAGGGGGCAGTGGAGGACGGTCGCCAGTCCCTGAAGAACATGGCTTCTGACTTCCCGCAATTGACTTTGGCCACTGAAGCTTGTCCGAACTTCTCACAGGTCTGGACGAGTGCAGTCACCGAACGCTGATCAGCACAGAAGACAGTCACATCATCCATGTACAGCGAGCACTTGACCTCGTAGCGACCAGGACCCGGTGCGATAATACCTCTAATCCCTCCATTCTGCCGGGTAGACTCAGCGAAGAGCTCTATAACACAAACAAAAAGGAGAGGTTAAAGAGGACAGCCTTGTCTGACCCCAGAGTGGATCGGAAAGGGGTCAGTCTTCCAGCTGTTCACCAACACCGAGCTGTGGGTATTAAAGTACATCAGGTTAACATAACGACAGAACATCTTACCCATATCAAGTTGGCAGAGTGCCTTTGCCATGAAGTTGTGAGAGACATGATCGAAGGCCTTCTCCTGATCAAGACTGATCAGGGCCGCATGTGCACGGCGGTCTCCGATATAGTGCAAAGTATCTTTCAGCAAGGCTAGGCTGTCCCCTATCCTCCGACCAGTAATGCCACAGGTTTGGTACGGATGGATGACTCTGCCGATGACAACCTTCAGTCTCGATGCCATAATCTTCACCAGGATCTTGTAGTCCATGTTGAGGAGCGAGATGGGACGCCAGTTCTTCAGATCACACCTCTCTCCCTTCTGCTTGTACAGGATCGTGACCATTCCTTCCCACAGTGACGGTGGCATCATACCCTCCACCACCATTTCCTCATAGAGCTCCTTCAGGTCCGGACAGATCAGATCCCCCAGAGCTACGTATAGCTGCGTCGGGACACCGTCACTGCCCGGAGTCCGTCCAGTTCTAAAGGATTTAGCGGCAGAGAGCACCTCATCCACCGTCAAAGGGGCATCCAAAGCCTCAGCACTTGTAGGATCAAAAGTGTTAATGATACCTGACAGGAACTCTTCAGCTGCTTCTTCGCTGGTGGGCTTCCAGGAGTAGAGGTCACGATAGTAGCTGCTGACAACTTCCGTCCGTCACTTCCTGCTTCCCCCTTCTCATGTTGCCGTCTTCATCCTTCATTTCTGTAACAGGTGTGTGGCCTGAGTGGAGTTTCCTGAAAAAGAACGAGTTACATTTTTCACCCTTCTCCAGATTCTCCACCTTGGAACGGAAGATGATGTGCTATGATACTTACTCAAAGTGCCTCTTGAGACCCTTCTTGGTTTCCTCCAGCAGATCCCTGATGTCCCAGCCACAGCACTCGAGGTCCTGCAGGGAACGCAGCTGATGCTGCATCTCCTTTAGATCCCTTGCACTGGGACGCCTGATGGCATCCTTTCGCCTGAAAGAAACAACGGATTTGGACTTTAACATATTCCCACCATTCAGACACAGTCCTGAAAAAGATCGATTGTTATGCCAACACAGATAAGCATCTCTCAGTTCCTCCAGAACTCCCTCCCCTTCCAGCAGAGCGCAATTCAGCTTCCAGGCGCCTGGACCCGGCGGAAAGCCTTGGCCCACAACACCCTGAAAGAGAATGCCTTTGTGGTCAGAGAAGAAGCAGGGGACCATGGAATGACTTACCTGGGTGACTGACCGAGAGGTAAATACAAAGTCAATCCTGGAACGAAGTGAGCCATCAGAGCGACACCAGGTATAATTAACTGATGCCGGTCCCATTGAACCCACAGCATCCCTAAGAGAGGCTTCGGTCACCATCTTGATCAGCAGCTTTGATGTGATGTACAGCTTGGTGCTTGCAGATGAGCTTTGTCCTTATTCTTCCACAGGGCAGTTGAAGTCCACAGCCAGCACCACTGCCCTAGTGGTGGCGAGCTGAGTCTGCAGGATCTGGAAAAGCTCCAGTCGCTCGGCCTACATGGGGGAAGCGTACACGTTGATGAGACTAACTGGCTCGCCTGCCCAGGAACCGTGTATGACCACAATGCGGCCGTAAGCGAGCTCCTGAACAGATTCAACAGTGAAGGTGTTCCCCCTAATGAGGACAGCTATTCCTGTGGACTTGCAGTCGCCCCCAAGAGACCAGTAGGACGGACCGTGGCTCCACTCCCTGCTGAGGTGATGGTATGACCTGAAAGAAGGAAGACTACACTCCTACAACATAATAACATTGGCATTAGTCTGAGAATGAATAAAAGACAATACCATCTGACGTCTTCTCTTCTCTTTGATACTTCTCATGTTAATGGATAGAATGTTGATCCTAGCCATGGCAAGGGAAGAAAGAAAAGGTTAAACAGTCAAACAATATCATCTAGTTACCACTCCTGTCGGGGGGGTCTTCTTCCTTCATGCCTGCCGGCATGAGGTCTAGCAGGCACTCTTCCAGCTGTTGCAGGGCGAAGGAGGAGATGAGGCTTCCTCCATCTCCTGGCCCTTGCAGAGGTCGAGAACCTCTGTAAGGTCAACAGAAATGGGCTCAGTCACCAATTCCTCCACCATTTGCTCCATCTCCGAATCCTCAGGGATGGGATCCCTGTGGACTTCCACTGCGATCTTCTTTGAAGTTTCAGCACTGGGGCTGTCTCTTCCTTTCCTCTTCCTCTGTGAAGTACCTGGAACGATAAGAGGAGAAGGGAGGGGGGAATTCCTCCAAGAAGGGGACCTCAGCAGTTGGGGGGGGTTGGTTAATGCTGCTTTGGCAAGGGAGACTGGGTGAAGGGCGAGGCGAGGGGGGGCAGGGGTAGCCACTGAGGTTATTGGGGAAGGAGAGGGACAACCTCAGTGGGGGGGACAGGCAGAGCTTCTGTGGCTGGTCCGCAACCAAAGGAGCAAGCTCCCTAGTCATGAAACCAGCAGTGACATTAGCCCAAAACCTGGATATCTTCGGGCAGACCTTGTAGGTATGGTCTGCGTCCCTGCACAGGATACAGGTTTTCCATGTGAGGCAGTCCTTGGTCACATGCCCCACCACTCAACAATTCCAGCAGGCGTCCTCCTTACAATCTTGCCCTTTGTGGCCTTCTCTGCCACATCTTCTGCAGTGACATGGCATGTCCAGGTAAAAGATCAAACTGTAGGAGTTGCCCAAGGAGAAGGTTGGTGGGAGATGCTTGAGACCATCGGGGCTGGAAGAGTCTTTGTGTAGCCTGATGATGACCGACCACTTGCTGTTCCAGAAGCCAAGCTTGTTCAGGATATTGGAGGGCATCTTGACCACCGTACAAAACCTGCTCAGGAACATGGAGATGTCTCTTCCCGGTGTATGGGGGTTCCTCATTGATACTGTTATCCTCCTTTCTTCTCTCTGGACAGGACAGTTGCCCAGAAATCTGGAAAAGGAGGACCCCGGAGCTGCAGTCTTCACCGCTTCCCAGTAGCAGCGGCAGATGTCCACGTTGGCAAACGTCACGTAGAAGATCCCCGTGATGAATGCGTGGATGGACAGCATCTCAGCCTTGGAGAACCCTTGCTCCAACACCATCTTTTGACAGAAGATCTCCTCTGTCATGTTGGAGTGCCTCCCATCCACCTCCTTCAACTTTAGGGCAACCGTCTGCCTCATCCAGGGCTCCAGGGCTGGGCTTCTGACCTCCCATGTGGCTGTTGGAGGCTTCCAGGGAGATGGTGGCTGGAGCTTGGGCCTCTTTGGCTGGCATCTTCTTCTTCTGGATGGCTCCTCCTGCTACAGACAAAGTTGCCATCTCCTCGCTGTCTTGGATCTGTCCCACGAAGAGTCCTCCTTGGCAGGCTTTCTTCCCAGGAGCTGTCCCTCTTCCTGTTAGTATATTTACAAGTCCAACAGATTGCACGTACGCTCCATCAGATTCCATATTACATACAGTGGGGAAAAAAACTATTTAGTCAGCCACCAATTGTGCAAGTTCTCCCACTTAAAAAGATGAGAGAGGCCTGTAATTGACATCATAGGTAGACCTCAACTATGAGAGACAAAATGAGAAAACAAATCCAGAAAATCACATTGTCTGATTTTTTAAGAATTTATTTGCAAATTATGGTGGACAATAAGTATTTAGTCAATAACAAAAGTTCATCTCAATACTTTGTTATATATCCTTTGTTGGCAATGACAGAGGTCAAACGTTTTCTGTAAGTCTTCACAAGGTTGGCACACACTGTTGCTGGTATGTTGGCCCATTCCTCCATGCAGATCTCCTCTTGAGCAGTGATGTTTTGGTGCTGTCGCTGGGCAACACGGACTTTCAACTCTCTCCAAAGGTTTTCTATGGGGTTGAGATCTGGAGACTGGCTAGGCCACTCCAGGACCTTGAAATGCTTCTTACGAAGCCACTCCTCCGTTGCCCTGGCGGTGTGCTTGGGATCATTGTCATGCTGAAAGACACAGCCACATTTCATCTTAATGCCCTTGCTGATGGAAGGAGGTTTGCACTCAAAATCTCACGATACATGGCCCCATTCATTCTTTCATGTACACTGATCAGTCGTCCTGGTCCCTTTGCAGAGAAACAGCCCCAAAGCATGATGTTGCCACCCCCATGCTTCACAGTAGGTATGGTGTTCTTTGGATGCAACTCAGCATTCACTCTGCTCCAAACACGACAAGTTGTGTTTCTACCAAACAGTTCTACTTTGGTTTCATCTGACCATATGACATTCTCACAATACTCTTCTGGAACATCCAAATGCTCTCTAGCAAACTTCAGCCGGGCCCGGATATCTACTGGCTTAAGCAGGGGGACACATCTGGTACTGCAGGATCTGAGTCCCTGGCGGCGTAGTGTGTTACTGACGGTAGCCTTTGTTACGTTAGTCCCAGCTTTCTGCAGGTCATTCACTAGGTCCCCCTGTGTGGTTCTGGGATTTTTGGTCACCGTTCTCGTGATCATTTTGATCCCACGGAGTGAGATCTTGCGTGGAGCCTCTGATCGAAGGAGATTATCAGTGGTCTTGTATGTCTTCCATTTTCTAATTATTGCTCCCACAGTTGATTTCTTCACACCAAACTGCTTGCCTATTGCAGATTCAGTCTTCCCAGCCTGGTGCAGGTCTACAATTTTGTTTCTGGTGTCCTTCCACAGCTCTTTGGTCTTCTCCATAGTGGAGTTTGGAGTGTGACTGTTTGAGGTTGTGGACAGGTGTCTTTTATACTGATAACAATGTCAAACAGGTGCCATTACTACAGGTAATGAGTGGAAGACAGAGGAGCCTCTTAAAGAAGAAGTTACAGGTCTGTGAGAGCCAGAAATCTTGCTTGTTTGTAGGTGACCAAATACTTATTTTCTACCATAATTTGCAAATAAATTCTTAAAAAATCAGACAATGTGATTTTCCAGATATGTTTTCTCACTTTGTCTCTCATAGTTGAGATCTACCTATGATTTCAATTACAGGCCGGCCTCATCTTTTTAAGTGGGAGAACTTGGACAATTGGTGGCTGACTAAATACATTTTTTCCACACTGTAGGTATTCTAACTTAGAAAAAAACTACTGTAACACACAGAACACAATGGAGCATTATGCAGTGGTGCATGGAGTCCCTGCAGCTTTAAACTATATACATGAGCCTGCAGACCTAGCGGCTATAATTGTACTAGGCTGCATACTACCATACTCTTCACATTATCATGCTCTTCACATCTTCCCAGTTCCTGTTTTTATATAAGCAGTTTGCACTGAAGGGTAAATAGATGTTAGGCACCATGATATTTAAGATGTCAAAAATCTGTATTAAATAGATTAATTTTTTTTCATTCTGCTATCCAGAGTCATTTGCTCCTCTTAGAAAACAGAAAACACCTGGATACCAAATTACTTATATTGTTTTTTACATATTTTAAGGGCTTTTCCCACTATCTCAACTTTCCACCTATCCCCAGGATAGATGATAAGGAATTCATCTGTGGTCTGATCTCAGGGATAAATGACCGATCTCACAAGAACAGGGGTCTTGAGCTCTATTCAAAGCCTCCCTGCCGACCCTCTCCTGCATCAGGTTAATATACCAAATGATCAAATCCTTATATATAGCAAGTAAAAGCTCATGTTATATACAAATATAAACAATTTTAGTTCACTTATTTTCTATTTTGCTAATTAAAATATTTGGATAATTGTATATTTCAATTTTGTACGCAATAGTACAAAATATGAAGACCATCAGTGGCAGTTCTTTGTTTTTTTAGCTATTTCAAGCGGTTTCCCACAATCTTAATTTTCACCTATTGCCAGGATAGATCATAAATGATTGCTCTGTGATCTGATCTTAGGGCTAAATGACTGATCTCACAACAAAAGAGGCCCTAAGACCCCTGTTTAAATGGAGCAATAGTTGTGCATGTATGGTGCAGCTCCATTCAAAGCCTTCCAGTCGACCAGCTCTCCATCCCTCTCCTGCATCAGTCTTATATACTATAATGCTGCGTTTTAGCCAGATAAAGGACCACTACTTACTTGAAAAGTCGCATATTATGTTTATCCTGAAACAGAAGGAAATTACAAAATTATCTTCTGAAATCTGTAATGCTGCCTACTTAGAAATCCCATTCAAAATCTATAGTTATCTATTTCCATCTGTCCCTTAGAAATGAATAGAACAGCAGCGAGCCTGCCCAACCGTGACTCCATTCAGTACAAGGGATCAGACCGCACCAATCTCCAACTGTGGAAGAGGCATAAGTTATATCCACGGGCAAATCTCTTGTACCCAAAAAGTCTATAATGTACATACAAATATTTAAGAAATAAAATCTGTAAAAACAGTTGTGGCCTGCTTCCCTTTTCTGAGGTTAAATACTATGCCTCATGGAAACAATATAAAATAGTGTATGGGATGCCATATTATAAAATAGCGTATGGGATGCCATATTATAAAATAGCATATGGGATGCCATATTATAAAATAGCGTATGGGATGCCATATTATAAAATAGCGTATGGGATGCCATATTTTAAAATGGTGTATGGGATGCCATATTATAAAATAGCGTATGGGATGCCATATTATAAAATAGCGTATGGGATGCCATATTATAAAATAGCGTATGGGATGCCATATTATAAAATAGCATATGGGATGCCATATTATAAAATAGCGTATGGGATGCCATATTATAAAATAGCGTATGGGATGCCATATTTTAAAATGGTGTATGGGATGCCATATTATAAAATAGCGTATGGGATGCCATATTATAAAATAGCGTATGGGATGCCATATTATAAAATAGCGTATGGGATGCCATATTATAAAATGGTGTATGGGATGCCATATTATAAAATAGCGTATGGGATGCCATATTATAAAATAGCGTATGGGATGCCATATTATAAAATAGCGTATGGGATGCCATATTTTAAAATGGTGTATGGGATGCCATATTATAAAATAGCGTATGGGATGCCATATTATAAAATAGTGTATGGGATGTCATATTATAAAATAGCGTATGGGAAGCCATATTATAAAATAGCATATGGGATGCCATTTACCAGTCCATATTATGGCTTCAATGTGACCCAGAATGCCATAATGAACGTAGAATATTCTGAAACATGGATGATACAAGTGATCTGAATGTTACAGTTGTACAGTATTTCAAGGCAGATTTAAGTTCACCAGAAAATCAGAATGAGATACTATAGGTCTTGCTGTACCTCATACATTAGATTAGAACAAAAAGTACCTGGAGATTGAATACCTTATTTTAATAAAGTCGTATATAAAGCAAAGTCAAGTAGTACCGTATTTTAAAAGAAATACGAAAAGTTTCTTTTACTCTGTGGAAACTTTGCCTTTTCTGAACTCAGGTCAAGATAATGTATTACTTGAGGTGAAAATTAGTTTGAATAAAATTCTACCTTATCTTTTCTAAGGGCTTATTTGCACTGAAGCGTTTGCTAAGTAAAGAGCTCTTTGAATGTAGTATTATCCATGTAGCTGCTTGTGCCTGCGGTCAGTATTGTTGGTTCCTTCTATCATCCTCAATCAGTAGCCATTATCAGCAAAGAAAGAAATTACATTGTAAAAAACAAGACTGTAATACAAAGTGTAGACACAAAGGACCACATATAGTAATCCCAGCAAAAACAGCAGTTTTTACAATAAACTAAGCCCAAAGAGTTGCAAATGTGCATCACTCCACTGTTGTGCAAAATATGTGACTTTTCTTGGCACTCTCCAGCTTTGCAAAATACCAAGGAAAGTGGCCATAGATTGCTTTGGGAGGGTCTACAATGTTTAGACATACTTATTGCAACTAAATCCAGATAATGGTGCAAAGTAATGTACACCCATTCATAGACATAGATTACATTGTCTGTCTTTAGGATAGTCCAAAATGCAATAAACTTATTGAGGCATACATCTTTTTAATATATATGAGCCTTAATCATCCTTACTATCTGGCAGGAAGCTCCTGTAAAAAGAGGTGACATCTCGGAGACTCAGAAAAGCTGGCAAATGTTTTGCTATAATGTTTGCATGTCTTTGAGGTTCTCTGTCCTTTTTATATTTGACATCTGCACATTATACGCAGTCATATCAGCATATTGTTATGTCCAGATCACAGTTACACACAAAAAGGGGGGCATGAAATTTCCCCAAAGCAGGTATGGACTCACAAAAGATGGCACGTATGGTCTCAACGTCCTCACATTTGGAACAAGCATCAGACACACAATGGGTCCCTACTTTCAGTGTTGAAATCTGCCTCCGAGGAAAAGGGCTTTGTGTCTGTTTCTTCTTTTGTGCCCTTTCCATGACTTCAGGTCCAAGTCCCTATTCCTGTATTTGCTAACAATGTAGTTCTCCTATGCTGAAGCAGATCAACCACCTGGCAGTAGAGAGTATACAGGGGCGTAGCTATAGGGGGAGCAGAAGTAGCAGGAGACCTGTGGCAGTTTAAGAGGCATAGTTCATGGCACTCTCTACTTTAGCAATCAAACAGTTAAACATTCAGTCATACAACACAGTTGTATTACAGTGAGTACAGTTGAGGTACAGAACCCGCTAACAGGGCTTCAACACAGGAGCGGCATTTCCCCCCTTTTAGTCTTCTGAATCTTTTTTTCTGTGAGGAATATGAGGAACCCTAACTCCAAGTCCCCTTCTAAGGGCATAAAACTTGGTCCTTGCAATACTGCCACATAATGGATCATTCTGCAATCTTCTTGGGGCCCAAAGGTGTGTGAGATAGCCTGTCTCAGGATGTCTCATCTAACTGCTACAAAGCTGAGAAGCATAACTGCTCTTACTGATCGTAACTCAACCACAGCTAACTTCTGTGTTGGCTCACTCTGACTAAGGGGCAGCTATTTTTTCAGACGTCACAGCAGCATGAAATAGTACCAAATATACCTCTTAAAGGCTCAGTATACAGTAATATTATAGATATATAACAAAAATTGCAGACCAGGATAAATTTACACAGACACAAAATAAAGTTTAAGCTGGATACCCCTGATGAGAAAACATTTATCGAGTCCAGACAACAGCTTGTCAGACTTAAAAGTCCTAATTCTAAAGGGTTTCTTCAAGAATGACAGAGAAAGAAAAATGTGGGAATTCAAGCTCATGATACTATTCAAATTATTGACAAAAGAACTCAATCTAACACCTGGATTTATGAGCCCTTACATAGACACAATTCAACCCCTCCATCAGACTAACTCCAGTTGACTCCAATCCCCCAACTCCCCAACTCGTCACCCCTATAACCTCAGTTTTATTACCCTATCTTTGTAACATATCACCTCATGAACTAATCGCCTTTGTGTAGCATCTTGCTAATGTTCTGCTCTCAGTCATTCATTTGGATATGCCTGAAGAATAAGTGTCTCTGGTTTGAAAGCTTTCAAATGTAATTTTACTTGTTAGCCAATAAAGGTATCATACCTACAACACTTTTGTCTTTTTGACACAAAAGTATCAAATATTGCAGAAAAAGTGTGCAAAACCAAAGAAAACAGTAGAAAACATTATAAAACAGCAGAAAACATACTCAACAGTATCAGTCCAAGTAAGTAGCAGCACTTGACTTTTCCACAGGTAGTGTTCCTGTGGGATATTACACTATTATTTCAGAATACTGTCCAAGAAACTCATACATCCATCTGTATAGTACTACGAATTGAAAGCTTCAAGATGCATTAGTGTTGATGCTGTGAGAGGACAGAATGGCAGAGGCTTCCGTTTGCATTATTAATCACAATTTACTTAGAACATCCTGTTTTGTTACAAGTAATTGCAGTGTTTGTCCACATCTGATATAAATGCTTCAAGGGCCAAACTGTGTAAAGAAAATAATTTACCTAAGTTATTAGAAATACAGGTAAGTGCTGCAAAAACCTAGTCATTGGTTGTACATGCATCTTGTTCTGTCATGTTGGGCTTATATATATATATATATTGGGATTTATGATGAAACATCAAAATTTTCATAAAATTTAAATTGCAATTATAGTTCAGCTTTTGTGTAAAATTTCTTACAAAACGTGCTACAGGGCTATAGCTAGGCTTTCCATTATCCAGGGCATAGGTACAGCTCACTGCCCTCACTCTGTATCATAAAAGTTGCCTACTGATGCCTCCCCTGACAGCCAGCACCAGGGGCACATCATGCCATATATGCCCCCAAACCAAACACACTATGCCCCTGATTTATCATTGGTGACAACTTCAGGTATGTCTAGATTCATGTGACCTGTGTTGTCTCCTATATTTTTCCAGAAGTGCTGGTGGATACCTAGTAATAACATCTTACCCAACTTCCTCCTATAGGATTCCTTCAGTAGATATCAGATGACTGCCACTATTTGAACAAAAATTGTGAAAATAAAACATTCAGTATGTAATAAAATATTTATGAATGTCATGGTCTGGCAGGAAAAGTTTAAAGGGGTTTTCAGTTCTTATCAAGTGATTACCTATTCTTTATCATAGATCCTTAATTGAAGAACAGTGGGGGGGGGGGGGGCAACACCCAGGACCCCCTCCACCACAGATCATCTCTTTGAAGTGGCAGTGGGTCTGTGTGAGCATCTCTTCCAATTTACAGCCCATGTGATGTCACATTTATCAGTCACATGGCCTTTTCACAGCTCAGTCCCATACATTGAAATCCCCATTCATTCCCCAATGAAGGGGGCTGAGCTGAAACACCAAGCAAAATTGCTGTAAAATGGACAGCATGGTGCTTGGTTTTGTATGAAGAGGCTGCAGCGCTCAGAAACAAATAGCCTGTGATTGATCTTCAATTGATGACCTGTGGCATTATGATAACCTGTGCCCCTAAACCAGTCTTCTATAGGTGACCTTTCCTAAGGTTAGGTTATAGATTGATAACCGTGGAAAACCCCTTTAATGGCAATTTTTTTCTCCAATGGAGAAAAAATTGTCACCAATTTCTTAGACTATTATATGCCCACTAAGCTTTGGTAGTCTGAGGCACTCCCCTTCTTAGCTGGTCCATTCAAGATTGCAGGGCAATATCTCAGAATACCATAGCACAATAGAGAAGGAATTTAAGCTTAAAAGGAGAACACCAGGTATTTCAATTATGAATTATGCATTTCTGGTTAATATTTTTAATCTGAACCAAAAAAGTAGAATTAATGCCTCACCAGACAACCCATCTTCATACACTGTGCTAGATTCAGCAGCTGCGGCTCTTGCTATTAGAAGATTGTGGGGCCTCTGGATGTTAGACACCCACCAAACTGATATTGATGATCTATACTAAGAATAGGTTCAGGAATATCTAAATCCCTGAAACCGAAGAAATACAGCCCAAAAAGCTAATAGAAATAATGACGCTGCAACTCTTTTAGGGGTCATGCACATGGAAGAGATTTGTGCATTGCTATATAGGTTCCGTCAGACTCTGTGTGTTAGTTTTCCCAAGAAGTGAAGAATTCCAAATTAAAGTATGTCTTGAGTCTAAAAATTGAAGGTCCAGCAGAGGTCATACATATCTGAACCTTATGATTTTCTGTAATAGGAATAATCCTGTAAGGCTAAGGATCCATGTTGTGGAAATGCAGCATTTTTTGTTGCAGTTTTTGCTTCGTTTTTTTTAGCCAAAGTCAGGAATGACTTGAAAAGGAATGGAAAATATAAAGGAAGCTCTTAGATGTTTCCCTTATGTGGAATCCACTCATGACTTTGGCTAAAAAAAAATCACAGCAAAATCTGCAACAAAAAAATGCTATGTTTCTGCAACGTGGGGGCCTTAGCCTAAAGGGGTTGTCCAACAATGGCCAATTAACACCAAACCAAATGACAGGGGATAACTTTATGATCGCTGTGGGCTCCACTGCTGATACCCCCACTGATCACTAAAACAGGGGTACAAGTCAACCATATTGCCTTACTGCATGACCACATCAAGGAGGAGTTGGTGGTCAGGCATGTCCCCTGCCACTCCATTCAATGTCCATGGGGTTTACAGAAACTTCTAAAATGGCAAAAGTGTATAATTGACATTCTTTTTTAGTTTTCTTTATACATTGTCTGTAGGATCCATGAAAGTTTCATTTTATGGAAAGTCTCAGGAAAGTTCATTTGTGTGACCTCAATTTAATATATAAATGATTTCCTTACGTGTTTATCTGGTATTCTTGTTTACTGGTCTCTTCCAGGCAAAATCCTTATTACATGCCAGTTCCATTACTTACGTGGCAGGCATGTCATCTATATTTCACAATTCATTTCTGGCTCATTTTTATCTTCAGAAGTTTCCAGATTTTAGTATCTGTAATTCCACGGTACAAGTAAGATCCTGTGATGGGAACACTAAGCAAAGTCAATTAAGCTGGGAAATCTCTCAGACAGATGAAATACTTTCAGACATTTTTCTCATGTGAATGTTTCTGAAGCAGGGTACTGTCTATGCCCAGAACTGCAGAGTGAGACTTTCTTTATAATTTCATCCAATTTATTTCCTTACAAAGAAAGATGCCAGTGCAGCTAAGAAATACTCCATAATTCATAACATTTAACTATTTACGTTCCATAACAAGTGGCTCTGAAGGAATTACTATATTACAACATTATAGTGTAGCACGTGTTGGTGTGTATATAAAGGGGTTGTACAGGATTAGAAAAACATAGCTTATTTTTCTTAAAGCAGTACAACACCTGTTCACGGGATGTGTATGGTATTGAAGCTCAGCCCCATTCACATCAATAGAGCTTTGCAGCCATACCAGACATAGACCATAGAAAGGTGTTGTGCCATTTCTGGAGTAAATGAGATGTTTTATGCTTTTCTGCAGCCATGTACTCCTAAATAACGAAAGACAAGTCCATAAAATAGTATCGTAAAAAATTCATATTTTATTAAAATCGCCGCAGAGTTTGTCACATTCTACAAGAATTTATATAACCTATCTTCACAAAGCCAGCAGCTCAATGATGCAGAGAAGTCCCAGATCAAATCCTTTCTAGATCATCTCTCTTTGCTTTCCATCCCTGTTGACTCAGTACAGGTGTTGATGGCTCCGATAACGCAAAAGGAACTGATGGAGACCTTACGCAACTTCCTGGTAGGAAAGAGTCTAGGTCCCGACAGGCTCCCATTGCTTTACTATAAGAAATTTCAAGATGTCTTGATACCTCACCTCTCTTCCATGTGCAATGCTCTTCTATCAGGGGCCGAACTCCCACGACAAGCCCAGGAAGCACATATCACCCTCATTGCGAAGGAGAGTAAAAATCCCTCCTCATGCGACAGCTATAGACCAATCTCACTGCTGAACCTCGATGTAAAAATCTGGGTGAAACTTCTGGCTCTTCGCCTGAGACCTCTTTTACCATCTCTAATACATGAAGAGTAATCTGGATTTGTGCAAGGTAGAGATGGAAAAGACAACACCACCAAACTGCTCCCATTAATTTCTTTAGCCCGGAGCAACAAACAACCCTTGATCCTATTAGGGGTAGATGCAGAAAAGGCATTTGATAGAGTAGATTGGAGTTTTCTGAGAGCAACTTTGGAGAAATTTGGCCTACCCTCAAGCTTCATTAATGCTATCTTTTCGCTTTATGCTCGGCCTTACGCCCGCCTTAAAGTAAATGGCACTTTCTCCTCTCCGTTTGAGATAAAAAATGGAACATGTCAAAGTTGCCCCCTCTCTCCCTCCCTGTTTATCTTGGCATTGCAGACCCTTCTTCAAGCGGTATGTCAAAATCCACGTATTGCAGGGATGCAGATAAATAATGAGACGCCTTTGCTGATGATGTGCTTTTCCTTCTGACCAATCCTTTGGAGGGTCTCCCGGCTCTGGTGGAGACTTTTGAAGAATATGGCCTAGTTTCTAATTACAAAGTGAACTTTGATAAATCGGAACTTCTGCACATCAACATCCCGCATACGATGAAACAAACACGCAACGAACTATCCCCTTTGCATGGGCTAACTCCTCAATCGAGTATCTAGGTATATATTTGACGGCCGACCCGAGCAACCTGTATCACCTCAATTTCATCTCCTTTCTAGCAGATATCAAGTATCTCCTCACGTATGACAAGCTGAATTTATCATGGTTTGGCCGAAAAAACCTGCTCAATATTTATATACTCCCTAAAGTCCTCTATAGGCTTTCCATGCTGCCTATTTATCTTCCTCCTGCATTCTTTAGGAATATTTGTAGTGTCTTCACAAGATTCATCTGGAGAAATAAAACACCCAGACTGGCTTGGTCACAACTGGTTAAGAAACACACTGCCGGTGGAATTGGTCTTCCGGATGTTTTTAAATATTATCAGGCTGTGCAACTGGGTTGGTGGTCAAGCTTGGATCCTTAGGAAGACATCTCAACTCCTCCATCTATATATTGAGCGTACTGAGCCTTCAAAACCAACATTTCTAGTTTCCTGGGAAAAGGAGCTGGGTATCTCCCTGTCTCAAACAGAGACCAAATTTATTCTCGGGAACTCTCATGGCTTCTCCACCTGCATCCGGTTACAAGAGAACCATTACAAGCTTTTTGCTAGGTGGTACAGGACACCAGACTGGCTATTCCATAACAAGTTTTCGACAGTTAACACATGCTGGCGCTGTCACTTAGATTCCGGAACCTACTTACATCTCTGGTGGTCATGCCCAGTCTTATTGGACTTCTGGAAACACATTCAAGATTGGATCAGACAAATCTCTTCCCCTGACTTTGAGATGTCACCTGCCATAATCTTTTTGTCTATGCCTTCTCGTCACTATCATCCGAGACGGAACCCATTAATAATACACCTGCTAGAAGCTGCCAAATCCATCATACCTTTACACTGGCTCCAAACTTCTCCCCCTTCTTCCACTGAATGGGAGGCCAAGGTTCAACAGATTGCAAAATTCGAGGAGCTGGTGAGCTGGTCAAGGAGGACTCACCCACGGTTCCGAGACACATGGGAGAAATGTCTGCTCCTCCATCCCTCATGAAAGGTTTACAAGTGCAGATAGACTGGAAAGTATCCCCCCCCTACCAACCCCACTCTCTTACTGAAACAACTAACCCCACCCCCCGTCTTTACTTTTCTTCTTTTTCTTCCTCTTCTTTTTCTTCCCCTTCCCTACTTTACTTTCTTTCATCCTTGTCTCTCTTGGTCTTCTTTTGTCCAATCTGTTTGTCCTACTTGTTTGTGTTTGTTTGTTTGTGTTTGTTTGGCAGTTCACTTGTTTGTCTATTATCTTCAGGGCTATGCCCACACCCTTCATGGCACTCATCGTCCTCTCTCCTATACAGTTAGTTGTTTCTGGATTTCACCGAGGACATACTTGTTCTTTACTATTTACTCTTTATTCCATTGCGGATATGATGGCAGCGAGCCTTGCTTGTTTGCTTATGGGTCTGCATTTTTGTTAAAATTGATCTACAGGTATAGATCTGACCCAGTGCAGGTTACTTCCTCATTTATTGTCTTTATAATGGAAATGTATACCTTTATATGATACTTGTTCACTCTGACTTTGTATATTCTGAGTCCTCTGTATTCTCCTTATTGAAAAAAACAATAAAAACCTTTTGTATAAAAAAAAAAATATATATATAGATCACAAAATAAGAGGGGAAGAATCCGGACAACTACCACAAAAAATGCAGTGTGGTCAGGTAGCCAAGTAAGGGGGAACACTGCATAAAATAAAGCACTAAACAAATAAATAATAAATAAGGGATTTAAACTATGGCTGAACATACTCATGTCAATATCTGACTTCAAAAAAGAAAGAGGCTGCATACACATAAACCATTGAAATCCCTAAAAAACAAATAAATAGCAAAATAAATAGCAAGGATCCCCAAAACTTACCCACCTGACAGACATGTTTGTCTACTCTGAGCTCTCCACGCCACCCATTGCTGCCCAGCTCCACCCCTTATTTGAAGGTTTGACATTCCCCTTCTGGATCCATCATCATGGCTTCCATCTGAAATCTTGCAGATTCACCAATCCAGAAAAGCCAGGCACATGTGCAGTACTGTATGTCTCTTTGGTTTCCGGTATAGTACTACACATGAGTATTGGCACATGTGCAATATTTTAGCTAGAAGCTGTAATGCTGGCTCCAGCAGGGGATGTCAATCACTCAGTTAAGGGGTCAATGCTGGGCAATAATGGACACTGATGGGTGGCATGTGGGAGCAGCCACACTACCAGAGCACCAAGAAACTAATTTGTATATAGACTAAAAGTGAATTTTCTCAAAAATGTTAGATCATCTAACAACACGAAAGGTACTGTACGTGTGGAAATTGTGTCTGTGCCCTGCACAGCACTGTATTTTGCTGTATGGTGATTTGGAACTTAATAGACTCTTTTTAAGCACCTCGGCTATCACTGAAAATGAAAATATACTGTAGTCTGTATCATCTGAATAGAAAAAAGAATTAACAGATGGCATGCAAATACAAGCAATGTAAATGCAGACATGACACGACGATGCCCTGAACTGAGAACACTGTAACAAACTGTTGCTAAATTATTATATGGGTTCAGGAGAGTTCTTTTTCTTCTCGTTCTTAAACATGATTTCTGCTCATCTTCATGAAGCTTGACCTTTCATAGACATTTCTCCATGTCAATAATAATAAAAAGTATTATACGAAAAACAAATTTTATTTGACATCAAATTTTTAAGGCGCGTTGTGTTCATTTAAATAGAAACAGAAATGTAGAAATCTATAGAGAGACAGACATGAATAAATGTAGTGGAAGAGTGAAGAAATCAGGCGATACCTTTTAGAGGCTAACTGAGTATATTTATAAGTAAGCTTTCAGGAGTACTCGCTCCCTTCATCAGACATGGTGTGATACAAGAACTGAAAATTAACAGATTTTTATACACATGGTTTTCAAAGCATTTTAGAGTCCTTAAAAAAAATTGCAATCTAAGTAGAGAAGTTATTTACAACAGGTCAAAAAAAACAGTCTGGAAACTTGTGGTGCGTGACGGAGGGATCAGTAATTCTTGCTGTTATCTGTTTGCTATCAGGAGGTGATTTGTGTCCCTCACAGGTCATACATAGTGTGATTTGAAGCTGGCATGAATATTGAGTTCAGTTCATGGTTCAAACATAGTGTGACATGAAGCTGGCATGAATATTAAGTCCAAATTGCAGAGTTTGAAATTTTTGCATAAATTTGTACTCCATTTCTTTCCTTTTCTCCTGTGTCTTAAAATGTCCCATATGGAGGAGTTTTTCAGAAAAATGAGATTAAGGGAATATTTTTATGACAAAGACCTTCCATACAGCAGCGACTCTGAGATGGAACAGCCCATAAGGAATCCTACCAAAAAATCTACCTGGACCCCACGCCCTGGAGCTAATGCAGCACTGGATAAATATATTGACTGTTTCAGAAGCAAAGTAAAATCAGAAATCCTGGAGAAACAAAAGAAACAGGCGCATAACCTAACCCTGCAGGAACAGAAGGCTATTACTTCACTGAAAGAAAATCAGGATATAATAATAAAACCAGCTGACAAAGGGGGCGCAATAGTCATAATGAACACCTCAGACTATATCCAGGAAGCAAACAGGCAACTGTCAAATCCCATCCATTACTCCAAACTTGGAAGTGATCCCACAGAGGCCTATATGAAAGAACTAAAGAGTATGATCAAGGAGTTTCCAGTCCAGATCCAGAATCAGGTAAAAGGACTTATCCCACAAGATCCCAGGCCGGGCTGCTTCTATATGCTCCCAAAGATACACAAAGATGGCAACCCTGGGAGGCCTATCATTTCTGGAATTGGGACACTGACAGAAAACATCTCAGGTTGGGTGGAGAATCTCCTAAAACCCCTTGTCAGGGATACTCCAAGCTATATCCAGGACAACACTGACCTTCTTAACAAACTGAATGCCCTGGGCCCTCTACCTGAGGGTACCATTTTGGCCACCATGGATGTGGAATCCCTGTATACCAACATTCCCCACAAGGATGGAGTTGCAGCATGTCGGGTACACCTGGCAAAACAAAACCTCCCAACAGAACCAGTAATGCAGCTCATACAATTCATCCTTAGCCACAACCATTTTACCTTTGGAGAGGATCTATATCTACAGCGAATGGGAACTTCAATGGGGACCAGATGTGCACCCCAATATGCAAATCTCTTTATGGCAGAACTGGAAGGAACATATTTATCAACATGCGCCACCAAACCTATGATTTACCTTCGTTATATCGATGATATCCTTGTCATCTGGACTGCAGGTGAGGAGGCCCTACTTCAATTCCATAATGACTTCAATGACTTTCACCCGACCATCAACCTTAAACTTAGCTATTCAGGGAGTGAAATTCACTTTCTGGATACCACAATATACATTAAAGACCACCGGCTACTCACATCGATATACCACAAACCCACAGACAGAACGGCCTACCTGACAGCTTCCACCCCAAGCACACAAGACAATCTATAATCTACAGCCAGGCTATACGATACAACCGTATTTGCTCCGACAAAACAGACCTGGACAAGCACCTCCTGGATCTGAGGATGAAATTTCTCAGATTGGGATACAAACCAAAAGTGACAGACAACCAATTAAACAAAGCAGCAGCCATTAACAGAGAAAGTCTGCTCACATATAGAGAGACCCAGAAAGAAGCCCGAGTGCCCCTAGTCGTCACCTACAACCCACAGCTGGAGATCCTACGAAGGATTGCCAAGGAGCTCCAACCTGTGCTACATAGGGACAACAGACTCAAGGACATATTTCCAGTCCCCCCTCTCCTCTCCTTTCGACAACCACCAAACCTGAGGCGCATTATCGTCCGGAGTGCCCTGAAGGCCCCAACTGAAAATGGCACCTCACCTTGCCTACATAAAAGGTGCATGACCTGCAAGCACAACCACACCGCTGACAATGTACCTGTCCCACAGTCACAACAGGTGCACAGAATTAGGGGGACATTTTCCTGCAGGTCTTCCAATGTGGTGTACCTCATAATGTGTGTGCAATGTCCCACCACAGGCCTCTATGTGGGGGAAACAGGGCAGAGACTCAGTCAACGAATGAACTCACACAGATCCACCATTAATAACAGCAGAACCGATCTCCCAGTGGCCGCACATTTCTCCGGAGAAAACCACTCTATTGAAGATTTGCGGGTTGTGGTTTTAATGGGACATTTTAAGACACAGGAGAAAAGGAAAGAAATGGAGTACAAATTTATGCAAAAATTTCAAACTCTGCAATTTGGACTTAATATTCATGCCAGCTTCATGTCACACTATGTTTGAACCATGAACTGAACTCAATATTCATGCCAGCTTCAAATCACACTATGTATGACCTGTGAGGGACACAAATCACCTCCTGATAGCAAACAGATAACAGCAAGAATTACTGATCCCTCCGTCACGCACCACAAGTTTCCAGACTGTTTTTTTTGACCTGTTGTAAATAACTTCTCTACTTAGATTGCAATTTTTTTTAAGGACTCTAAAATGCTTTGAAAACCATGTGTATAAAAATCTGTTAATTTTCAGTTCTTGTATCACACCATGTCTGATGAAGGGAGCGAGTACTCCTGAAAGCTTACTTATAAATATACTCAGTTAGCCTCTAAAAGGTATCGCCTGATTTCTTCACTCTTCCACTACTTTCAATGGCTAACACGGTACAACATTATACTACTATGAATAAATGTAATATATGTAAGCTAAAAATACCTCTGCATACTATATTAGAGAAAACAATTGCCTTATTTATTCAGTCATTACATATGGTATTAAGAATATGCAATGGAGCGTTCTTCAAGCACCTGTAGGGATGGCTCCAAGACAGATATACACACAGCACTCCAGAGTAGGATAGTGAAAAAATTGAGAGTATGTTACTCACCCATGCAATATTTCAACTCTAGCCCTAGAATGTTTCTCAAGCTCTAGTGCTATAGCTGAAACATTGCATTGGTGAATAAAGCACCCTCATTTTTTCACATCTTTATCATCTCTGGAGTGCTGCCTGTAATGTGTTTTTGGATTTTTAAAGGGATTTGATTGGATCCCTGGGGTTGGCACCCAACTTGTCGGACTCCTGTGCTGCCATAATTTTGTGGATTTTTTTTGTTTTGTTTTTAGATAGATAGGATAATACCATAGTATTGCACATGGGTCAACTGATGACACTCCCCTTGTGATGTTTCCCTTTAGGAAATAAGACAATCGCAAACCTTTTAAAATCTGCAACATATACATTCTGCTAACACAATTGCTAATACAATTGCTTTCAAGCATATTGGTTACTGTATTTTTAAGGTGAACAAAAATTCTTGAAATGTGAATCAGAGAAAAGAATGCTGAACAACTGAAGAACTTTCATTGCCAGGTCTAGAATCTCACGCAGGTGGAAACTCACTCTGCCAAATGGTACCAAACCTTCTTTATATTTAGACTCTCCTTTGTCCCTTTCTTCAAGTGGAATCAGCCTCACCATGCTCCATCTCTTGATAGCAGGCTGTATATTCTGTGCATCGCTCAGTCAAAGCACTTTACATTGTCATTGTCATCATAGGACTCCCAAGCAGTCACAGCAATGCATTCTCATACAGATGATTTGTTGTCCAGATGATTTGTCAAAAAAAGAACAGCAGCATAAACCTATTAAAAAGGATATTATATTCTCATTACTTATGGTATTTGCAAGGGTTTTAATATGAGCTGTTCAGGGTATAACAAAAAGGGTGGCTCTAGAGTATAGATACATAGTTACATAGTAAATGAGGTTGGATGAAGACATCAGTCCATCAAGTCCAACCTATAACCCTACAGTATTGATCCAGAGGAAGGTAAAAAAAAACCATGCCAATTGTCTCATGTCAAGAGAAAAAATTCCTCCCTGACTCCAATCTGACTCCAATCTGGCAATCAGTATAAAACCCTGGATCAACTTGTCCTTAACAGAATCTAGAACCCATAACCTTTAATATTTTTCTGTTTGAGAAAGACATCCAGGCCTTCTTTGAACTTGCTCAATGAATCCACCATCACCACTTCCTGGGGCAGAGAGTTCCATAGCCTCGATGTTCTTACTGTAAAGAATTCTCATCTATGTTGCTGGTGAAACTTTCTCTCCTCCAGACGTAGAGGATGTCCCATTGTCACCGGCCTAGGAGTAAAAAGATCATTAGAAAGTTCTTTGTGCTGTCCCTTCATGTATTTGTAAATTGTTATTAGATCTCCCCATAGACGTCATTTTTCTGAACTGAATAACCCCAAGTTTATCAATCTATCGTTGTACTCCAATCCCCCAATTCCCCTAATAATTTTGGTCACCCTTCTTTGCACTCTCTCTAGTTCAGTTATGTCATTCTTGTATACTGGGTCCAAAATTGCGCACAATAGTCTAAGTGTGGCCATACCAGTGATTTGTATAGAGGCATAACTATGTTCTTGTCATGAGAATCTATACCTCTTTTGATGCATTCCATTATTTCATTTGCCTTGGCAGCAGCTGCCTGGCACTGGTCACTAAAGGTAAGCTTACTGTCCACCAAAATCCCCAAGTCTTTTTCAGTGGCAGTATTAGCCAGTATTTTACTATTAAGTACATAAACATACATTTTATTTCTTCAACGAAAATGCATAACCTTACATTTGTCTACATTCTACTTCATTTGCCAAATCTCCACCCATGCTTCCTGCTTCCTTAGATCCCCCTGTAATATTCTACTATCCTCCTCATTTTTGATTACCTAACAAAGTTTAGTATCATCTGCAAATATGGACACCCTGCTCTGTAAACCCTCTACCAGGTCATTAACCCCACTGGTGACTGTGACCCAGTCTGAGTATTTACCATTGACAAGCACCCTCTGTTTCCTATCAATGAGACACTTGCAAACCCAAATGCATATGTTTTCCCCCGATTCCAACATTCTCATTTTGCATACCAATCTTTTATGTGGTACAGTATCAAAAGCCTGTGTATCATCAAAAACTAGTTAATCCACCCCATAACTCAGAAGACTTACCTACTGTATACAGGGCCGGTTTTAGACAAAGCGGGGCCCTGGGCAAAATTAAAAGCGGGGCCCCAAATGCTGATATGCAAACAACACCATCGTCTTGCAGTAGCAACCCCTAGAATAACGCCTCCTTTCTGCCAACAAAAAAGTAACAACAAGCCCCATTTTACCACACAAAATTCAAATGAGCACCTTTGTACCACCTAATAGATATTTGCACCCAGTCATCAGTTATTATAGCACCTCCTTATAAATAATAGTCTCTGCTTATAAATAATATTACACCTTATCAGTAATAGCTCCCTTATAAATGATAAATAGTGCCCTGTATCAGTAATATTCCCCCTTATCAGTAACAGTCACTCCGTAAAAATAATACTGCTCCCTTATAAATAATAGTTACACTTATAAATAATAGTCCCCATTATCACTAATAGCCCCCTTTATAAATAAGCCCACTTAACAATTATACCCCCCTTATAAAAAGTTTCCATCTTATAAATAATAGCTCCCCCTTATAATGGATGCCTTATATATAATAGTTCCCCCCTTATAAATAATAGCCCGTCTTATAAATAATAGTTCCCCCTTATAATAGCCCCCTCATACTTAAGTTTCCCAATTATATATAGTAACCAATCCTTATATATAATAGTTCTCCGTTATACAGTGTCGGACTGAAGGGCCTTAGGCCCACCAGAGGATCTTGTTCTGGGGCCCCACCCAACAGCTTCCTGCTAATAGCCTACACCACGGCTCCTTCACTGAAGTCTTACATATGTGCTGACTATCTGGTGTTACTGAGTATGTTCCCAGTATAGTCAGCCCCTATAGTACTGTGCAGGCCCCAATAACTCCAGGGCCGGTTCATGCATAGTACTGTATGGGGAATGACATGGCCATGGGGCACTACACGTATGTGCAAGATTATAGTGAGCGAGCTGTGATGCAGACATAGCACACAGGGCTGCCAGCAGGAATTGTGAGCCCCCCCCCACAGTATAATGCTCCACATGGTATATAATGCTCCACAGTATAAAATGCTCTCCTGAGCCCTCCAGTTTCCCCACATGGTATATAATTCTCCACAGTGACCCCACACAGTATAAAATGCTCCCCTGAGCCCCCCATAGTGGCCCCACATGGTATGTAAGGCTCCACACAGTATAATACTCCACAGTGGCCCACACAGTATTCTACCCCTTAGTGGCCCCAGACAGTGCAATATGCTCCCCAGCAGCCCCACACAATATAATATGCTCCATACAGTATAATATGCACCCCACAATGCCCCCCACAATGCTCCAGTGGCCTAACACAGTATAACATGCTCCATAATGACCTCCACACAGTATAATATACTCCCCAGAGGGGTTCCCCCAGTATAATGCTCCACAGTGGTCCCCCACAGTATAATATGTTCCCCACAGCCCCCCCCCCCAGTATAATGCTCTACAATGGCCCCACAGAGTATCATATGCTCCCGAAAAGCCCCACACAATATAATACACTCCACACTGGCCCCACACAGTATAACAGGCTCCCCACACTGTCCCTTCCCCCAGTATAAAGCTCCACAGTGGCCCATAGTATAATATGCTCCCCAGAGGGCCCCCGCTAGTATAATGCTCCACAGTGCCCCCTCCAGTATTTTGCTCCACAGTGGCCCCACGCAATATATTATGCTCCTCAGAGCGTCCCCCCAGTATAATGTTCCACAGTAGGCCCCACGCAGTATAATATGCTCCCCAGAGGGCCCCCTAGTATAATGCTCATTAGTCCCCCCCGAATAATGCCCCACAGTGGAGCCACGCAATATAATATGCTCTGCTGATGCCCCCCCCAGAATAATGCTCCACAGTGACCCCACTCAGTATAACATGCTCCAGAAATGGCCTCCACACAGTATAATATACTGCCCAGAGAGGTTTCCCCAGTATAATACTCCACAGCGGCCCAAAACAGTAAAATATGCTCTCCAGAGCCCCACCCAGTATAATGCTCCACAGTGGCCCAAAACAGTATAACATGCTCTCCAGAGACCCCCCCTCTTCCCAGTATAATGCTCCACAGTGGCCCAAAACAGTATAATATACTGGGGGGCCCCTCTGGAGAGCATATTATACTGTGTGAGGAAACCGTGGAGCATTATACTGGGGGGGGGGCTCTGGAGAGCATATTATACTGTGTGGGGCCACTGTGGAGCATTATACTGGGGAGGGGGCCCTCTGGAGAACATGTTATATTCTGTGGGGCCACTTTGGAGCATTGTACTAGGGGGCCCCTCTGGAGAGAATATTATACTGTGTGGGGCCACTGTGGAGCATTATACTGGGGGGCCCCTCTGGAGAGTATAATGCTCCAAAGTGGCCCCACATAATATAACATTATCTTCAGAGCCCCCCCACATTATAATTTTCCACAGAGGCCCCACAGAATATAACATGCTATCCAGAGGGCCCCTTCCCTAGTATAATGCTCTACAGTGGCCCCACACAGTATAATATGCTATCCAGAGGGGCCCTACAGTGCTATTATATTATACTCTGGGGTCTCTTCAGACCCCAGAGTATAATAATCGAAGGCCCGGGGGAGGTGAGGGAAAATAACAAACAGTTATACTCACCTTGTCTTACCTCTCCTGGGCCTCCTCGCGCTGCTCCGCTATCCCCGCCAGCGCTGGCTTCTTCTTCTCTGCAGCTGACGTCACGCGTTGTGGACGTCACCGCTGAGGCCTGTGATTGGGCCTCAGCGATTACGTGAGGCACGCTGTCAGCACGCCCCACATGATCGCTAAGGCTGAGGCCTGGCCTCAGCGGTGATGTCTGGAACGCCAGAAGATGACGTCAGACGCAAGGACAGGTGAGTAAAAATGTTTGTTATTTTTACTCACCATGGAAAGGGGCCTTCCTGCTATTGATTTGTCCGGGTCTGACTCCGGGATCCGGAGTCATCAAGTTCCGGGGGCCCCTTTGGGGATGGGGCAATTGCCCAGTTTGCCCCCCCCCTAACGCCGGCCCTGACTGTATATGTCATTGGGTATTCAAGGATTGGGTGGTAAACTGTTAGATAAGAAGAAACTGCATGTGATGTTACACGGTCATCAGAAACAGCTCAAGTCAGATGGTACATACTGATATTACTACTGAACCACCATGGGCCTCACAAAATCTATGTTCCATTTTACAGATGTTTGAAGAAGCCACGGCTCTTGAGTAGAGAAGAGTTAATCGAAGCTGATGAAGTGGAATTCGATCCAAATTTCAGGAAATATTCGATTCACGTCGAATCCGGATTTCCTCATGCTTCGTGGTAATGAATCACATTTTGTTCAAAATGGCTGCTGTACATATTAGGGCATGGGACAAGGAACTCTGGGAACGTGGGATCACCCACAATGCCATTCGTGCAGCCAATCAGCAGCCAGCCCTGTGATGTTACATCCCTTTAACCCCTTTGCGAGCGCCCACGGCATGTTTGATCGCGGCATCCAAGGGGTTCCACCATTTTGCCACCCACCAGCCCACCCCAGCTCTCTGCAGACAAGAAATAGCTGTTTATTCACCACAATTTAATTCGGATGGAATGGAATCGTACCGGAAAATTCGGCGAAGTTGCTGAATCGAATTTTTGAAAACTTTGCTCATCTCTACTCTTGAGCAAACACTGAAACCTCTTGTATCCCAGGCATATTGTGCATTGCAGTGCAATTTCATTCACTTAAGAATAAACTGCAGAAAGGCCATGTGAGCAATGAATGGGATATGGTAGGTTTGAGCATTGAGTGCTGTTCTGACTCAATAGCTTGGCTGCAAGTGTGAGGTTGTGAGAGTGTCCTGTAGTCTCTATGCTAACCAGCAATTTACACCAAGATATCTATCAGATAGTGTTCAACTCAACTGAGGAGGCGTAGATAAGATTCCAGATGCTTTAATCCAAGTAAATCTTGTAGAACCTCATACAGCAGTAGGTGAAAAATGATGAAATACCAGGAGCTGAGCAGACATGTTGCTTACAAAGAAGTGAAACTAAACTGAGGGACAGAGAGGAGGAGCTACAGCATCACAGCTAAGGATACAGAGAGAGAAAAGGGACAAACTACAAAGACAAACAGTATCACAGATACATGTCAGTGAATTAAACCAAGTCCTGGGACATGACACTCCCCGCCTGAAATCTTTAGATTTCAATGAAAACAAACATTAAATGTCCTGAGATGTCCATAAAGTCCTCTTCAAACCTGAAAAACAAAAAAGAAACATGCACAACAAACAATAATCAACAGTTAGTCCAAATAAACCAATCTTCAGTGATGGTGATGGGAGCAATGAAACCAAGAGGATCATAAATGCTGTTCACAACAGATAAAACTCCTCGTTTGGTGAAAGGTTTGTCACAAGAAGACACTTGGAATGTGAATGTATCTTGTTCAGTGTTCCATAGCAATCCTAGGCTGCCTTGCATAGGAGGAGCATCAGAACTGAGATCAAGATCCTTCAAGTTGATTGCATGATCATCAGAGGGAAATGCCTTCATTACCTCCATATTGTTGGAGATGATCTTGTGAAGTCTGAGGTTAGCTAGAGACAGCATTTCCTGTGTTCTAGAGAGGAGATCGATCACTTCTTCACTTGCAGGTAAGGATTTAAGACCATCATCAAAATAGAAGTTCCTCTCAACAAACTGACGAGCATCAGAGCCATACTCTTTCTCACCTTCATGGGCGGTCCTTCTCAGTGCATAGATCGCTACTGCAGGAGATGGGCTATTGCCAAAGACATGTACCTTCATCCGGTAATCTATGACTTCATTGTTGACATCATTGTCCTTATGCCATAGGAACCTGAGATAGTTTCTGTCATCATCCTTAACAATGAAGCAATGAAACATCTGTTGGATGTCGGCCATCACTGCAACTGGTTCCTGTCTGAAACGGATTAAGACTCCTATGAGGCTGTTGTTTAGGTTAGGACCAGTGAGGAGCAGGTTGTTGAGAGAGACGCCTTCATACTGAGCACTAGAATCGAACACGACCCTGATTTGGTCAGGTTTGCGAGGGTGATACACGCCAAATGATGGAAGGTACCAGCATTCTTCTCCTTCCTTTAGTGGAGGTGCAGGTTCTGCATGATCTCTCTCAAATACCTTCTGCATGAAACCTACAAAGTGTTTCTCCATCTCTGGTTTCCTCTTGAGGGTACGTTTTAAAGAGGAAAATCTAGAAACTGCTTGCTTCAGATTGTTTGGTAGTTTTGATCTCGGGGAGCGGAAAGGTAAAGGTGCTAACCAGCTGTTGGAATCATCTTGAATGAATTCCTTGTCCATAAGTTTGAGAAATTCTTTATCAGCTATAGCCGGTGCCAGCTTGTTGTCATCACTTGTTGTATTGAACACTGTTAATCCAAGGGTGTCGTCCCCAGGCAGGAAAGTATTCACGTTGTCTCGGTGATTATGCAGCCACTTACTGCTGCTTATCTTCTCTTTCACTTGGTAGTGATGTGGACATGGCTGAAAACAAGTGCTGCGACCGTTTGGTAACATATGCGTCTTAAATGAAGAAATATTGGTGGGCCTTTTCATCCTACCTATGCAGACGTTGCCAATGATAACCCATCCTAGATCGAGGCGCTGGGCAAATGGTGCATCATGCGGTCCATTAATTTGCTGGCGTATTTTGTGCAGTCTGAGAATGTCTCTACCTAGCAGAACTAGAATGTCTGCATTTTTGTCAAGGGATGGTATTTCACTGGCTATAGCCCTTAGATGAGGGTGCTGGAAAGCCGCCTCTGGTGTGGGTATCTCTTCTCTGTTTGATGGTATCTGGTTGCACTCAACAAGTGTGGGCAAGGGTATCTCCAGATTGCCCGTAAGAGAAGCTATTACAAGACCACTGGCCCTTCTTCCAGAAACCTCTGATATGCCACTACAAGTACCCAAGGTATATGGATAAGTATCACCCTTTAAGTTAAACAGATCAAAGAGTTCTGACCTTGCAAGTGAGTGGTTGCTCTGGTCGTCCAAGATGGCGTACACCCTCAGAGCCCTTTCTGGTTGGCCCTTGGGGTATATATTGACTAGGCATATCCTTGCACAGGACTTGTCACAAAGGTCTTCTCCGCAGACTTCTGTACATGAGGAAGATACTGTGGTAGTATTTGCTGATTGATCTGTGTTCTCCCCGCCATGCTTAGTTGGGGAAGGGGAACCTCTAGGCGGTGTGGCACTAGGCTGGGATGGATGAAGAGCTTGTACATAGTTCTCACTGCCACACTCTATACACTTAATAGCAATTTTACAGTCTCTAGCAACATGTTCAGTAGAGGCACAACATTTGAAACATATCCCTAGTTTCTTAAGAAGCTCTCTACGTTCCTGGATTGGTTTCCTCCTGAAGCCAATACACTTCTTGAGGGGATGAGGCTTCTTGTGAATAGGACACAGACGGTTAGGATTTTCTACCTTTTCGTCTTGGTTGCTGTTGCAACTGCTTTCTTCTGGTGCTGATGTAGGTATAGGAAGAATATCAGTCTTTTTCACTGAAACTGGGTCTCTGCGGTTTCTGTAGTTAGAATGTGAGCTGTCATACTTAATAGGAGGTGAACCAGGAACACTGGGATCCCCATAGGAAAGCTTGGGTCATTCTTGGATTCTGCAATGTTCTTGATAAACTCACAGAAGTAGGAAAATGGAGGAAAGGAGACTTGATTCTCATTTTTGTATCTTGACCCAACTGTGGTCCACCTTTCTTGAATATTATATGGCAACTTGGAGACTATGGGGTTTACCCCACGAGCAGTGTCCAGGTAACTGAGGCCTGGTAGGAGAGTGTCCGCCTTAGCCAGTAGGAGCTCCATGAGTAGGTCACTAAGTTCTTGAAATTTCTGATGATCCTTACCAGATATCTTTGGAAACCCTTGCAATCGTTTGAACAGAGCATTCTCTATTGCTTCAGGACTGCCATAGGTTTTCTCCAGTCTTTCCCAAGCAGCGGTAAGGCCTGCTATGGGGTTGTAAATGTGGACGGATCTGAGTCTTTTAGCACGTTCTGTGGACTGTGGGCCAAGCCACCGGATAAGAAAATCTAATTCTTCAGCTGCAGTAATGCCAAGGTCACTAATTGCAGTTTTGAAGGCACATTTCCAGCCTCTGTAGTTCTCAGGTTGGTCATCGAACCTTGTGAGTCCAGTCTTAGTAAGCTCACGGCGAACCATGTACCTTGCAAACTCTGACATGTCTGTTCTCTCTGACTTTAAATATTGAGTTGCTGGCTGAGTAGCGGTGATTACGTTGTTAGTGGGGTTCTGGTTAACAGAGGTAGGTAGCGTAGGGGCTGCGTAGGCATTCAGCCTAGGAGCTAGCTTAAAGTCCATAGGTTTAGCCACATATGGATGTGAGACTGGACGGTTGTTTGCAGTCTGGTAGTATGGTGTCACATTGGTGTTTACCTGAGTATCAGTATATTGCATTTGCTGAGGTGCAAGGCTTTGGGAATCCATGAAGGAAGAAGAAACTGGATGCTGGACAGGCAGGGCATTGTACTGACCTTGAATGCGGTGTGCTGCAGAAGATACTGTGCCCTGTTGCTCTGGAGAAATGTTGTCCCTGACAGGAACATTTGTGACAAATAGGGATTCACTGCTTTGGCTTAGTACATAGTCTCTTGTGCGCTTGAGGGGATCCTCTGCTTCCACATCACACAAACTGGTGCTGTCGCTTTCACTTCCACTGATGGCTTGTTCTAAAATGCTTAACCTTGCCATGGCTGCAGCGTGCTCATTCTGTTTCTCTAGAGCTTCTAGTTCTGCCCTTTTTTGAGCTGCATTAGCTTCCATCGCTGCTGCATTAGCTTCCATTGCTGCTGCATTAGCTTCCATTGCTGCTTTCTGTTGTGCAAAGGCTGCCTGTATCTTAGTAGCTTCCGCCTCTGCACGTGCTTTTATAAGTTGCTCACTGAGTGTGGAAGATTTTGAGGAACGTGACTTAGATGTACGCTTTGAACGCTTGGTAGACTCAGAAACATGGGATGCCATTTCCTGCAGTTGCGCAATTCTTGCCTCTGTCCTTAACTTAGTTTCATGTACTAAGCTGTCTCGTTCTGAATTGAGATGCTGGAAGCTTTGCAATTCAACTAAAGAATCGTCTGTATGAAGTTTCCTCAATATGCTTTCATAGTCCTCAGCTTTCATTTTATAATGTCCATGCATAGCACAAAGCTGTCGCAGAGCTCCCTCTAGTGGTGATACATGGTATGCAGGCAAGCACATGGCAGATATCTTAGTCTGTATTTCCTGCCACCATTTTGAGAGTTCACAGGAAAGTTCATGCTTTAAACCTTCTAGATTGTCTCTAACCTGTTTAATTGAGCGTCTAGCCTTCTCACTGGGCTGCAGACTGAGGTCCATGCTACCTTGTGCTTCAGGGTGCCCTTCAGCCATGATGCAACACAAACAGGATAAATATAACTTTGCTGGAGTAAGATGGCTGCTTGCTAGAATCTTCTTATGCTGAGGGAGTCTGAGCTGCGAATGCAACTTACACAATGCTGATTCCTTCTGGCTTCAGGTAACTTGCTGTGACTGACTGTATGTCAGAAGTTGGTGAACTGTCTTACAGCCGTATCTGGCAGTCTTTATGCATCATTTTTCACTGTTCTGACTCAATAGCTTGGCTGCAAGTGTGAGGTTGTGAGATTGTCCTGTAGTCTCTATGCTAACCAGCAATTTACACCAAGATATCTATCAGATAGTGTTCAACTCAACTGAGGAGGCGTAGATAAGATTCCAGATGCTTTAATCCAGGTAAATCTTGTAGAACCTCATACAGCAGTAGGTGAAAAATGATGAAATACCAGGAGCTGAGCAGACATGTTGCTTACAAAGAAGTGAAACTAAACTGAGGGGGAGAGAGAGGAGGAGCTACAGCATCACAGCTAAGGATACAGAGAGAGAAAAGGGACAAACTACAAAGACAAACAGTATCACAGATACATGTCAGTGAATTAAACCAAGTCCTGGGACATGACAAGTGCTATGGCTCCTTCAAACTGTAATCATTGGAGGTGCAAAGAGGTGGAACCCCAGCAATCTAATATTGACTAGAGGTGTAACTTGAAGCTCCTGGTACCAATGTAAAATCAGTAATGGGCCCCTACCTTGTTCCACTTAGAATAGTGGTATATTTTATGTGACAGAGGGACCTTTGGGGACTCCTCAGGGTCCAGTAGCTACTGCTATCTCTGCACCCCCTATAGCTACTACCGTGCTGATGACCCATTCTAAGTATATGTCACAAATATTTAAATCCCAGAAAACCCCTTTAGGCTAAGGCCCCATGTAGTGAAATGCAGCAAAAATACAATGAAAAACGCTGCGGAAAAAAACATGGCAGAAACGCATCATTTTTTTTCTGCAGTGTTTTTCAATGAATTTTTGCAGTTTTCCTCTGTGGACTTTCTTCCCCCATTATACCTATAGGGCAAATTCCAGCGTTTCTGCAGGTATATTTGACATGCTGCAATTTTCATAAACACAAGTGTTTTTGAAAACGCAGGCTTCAGCCTTAAAGTACATTCAATGAAAATTTCTAGGTGTTCTAGGCACACTTCCCTTCCTTATCATCTCATGGCAGGCAAACATTTACACTAACATTTAGTCCCAGTAAATTGCACACTTTTACAAAAAATTGACTTCTGACACTTTTCAGAACTGTCCATATAAGCATAAACACTATTGAAAAAAATGATACATTTGGCCATGCCATGCACAATTTTTAGTACATTCTTCCCATTTGCCCTATTTGTCTCAAATTTAAAAATTGTTCGTGATGGAAGATAAAATAGCATATACTTTGCTACCGTTCCATCCAGTTATATCAGGCAGAATAATTCCATGTTGTTTAGTAGTTATCCCCATTCTCAATTCAGCTAGCTGTACATTATAAATGACAGTGCTATCTTACAGAAATCTCCGGCTGTTGATAATGTTTCATGCAACCTTTGCCAGTGAGATAAATACACGTCTTTGGTGAGAAGATCACACATCAATACTTTGCCGATTCTGATAAAACCAAAAGTGTTCATGATTGGTCAAAGGGAGGTCTTGAATTGAACATTAAAGTGTCTGAAAGTGTGTGAAGTGTGGTTTAGAAGAGGTGGTCGGTCACACGCAGCATTTTATGTGCTTCTTTATGTTAGCTGAAACGAGCTTTACAGCAGAAAAGGAAATATCTGTCAGACAGAAGTGAGAGAGATTTCATACACCTACCAGGGTGGTAACCCCAGAGCTAAGAAAGAAAAAAAGAATGATGTTGTAACCACAGAACACTTGTTAGTACTTAAAAGATTGCAGCAACATCAGGAGAAGAACATTTTATCTGGCTAGTTGAAAAACAGGAGAGAACAGAGCATGACATGACATCTGATCATTTTGATCATGAAGGATTCTCGACTACAATAAGATAAGAAAAAAAAATCCCATTTAGAAAAGATGCGTTTCACAGCCACAAGAAAATCACATTTCCATGACTTCATAAATATAGCGCCGCTCATCTTTCACTTCTTATATAAACACGAAATGTCATCATATGACCTGCTGAAGAATTTTCATAAAGGCTTCACTAAGAACATAGGGAACGATGCATATGTTTGATTTACCTTATAACAACACATCAGATATCTAATATAATCCATTTTATCTAGTCTAGTGGAAAATATGATTACTAAGTGAGTCTTACAAGTAAGAGCAGCCAAATAAATATGAGGTATGAAAAAATGTTATCAAAGGTTATGTATTTATAGACGGTTAAGAGATTATATAATATATATATATAAAATATTTATTGGTCCTTCTTGAAAAGAGTTCTTTTATTGACCCCACAGGTTATACTATTCTCTGTCCACCCCATAGGAGTGAATGTTAAAGTAGTCGTGTATTTGCGCTACCACTCCATTTAGGAACCTCTGATCTTGTGAACACTTATTCCCTATCCTATGGATAGGGCATAGGTGACATTAATGAGAAAACCACTTTAAGGCTAAAGATCAAAACAGAGAATCGCTGCAAAAAACGCTGCGGAAAAGACCACGGTGGAAATGCATTGCATTTTTTTTCTGCAGCATTTTTCATAGAAAGTCTGTAGAGGTTTCCTCTGTGGACTTTCTGCCCCATTATGCCTATATGGAAAATGCCAGCATTTCTGTAGGTATAATTGACAAGCTGCGATTTTCAAAAAAACGAGCATTTGAAATCGCAGCTTTTCCGCTGCAAATTTGTTTATGCAATGTGTGGATGGGATTAGCCAGAATCTCATCCACTTTGCAGGTACTGTAAAACACTGCGTTTTCTTATGCTGCGTTTTCGCAACGTGGAGCCCCGGCTTTAGAATGGGTTAGGTATCTGGTAAAACACAAAATATTGAGTTAAAGGGAGTCTGCCACCACCAAAATCTCTTCTACATGCTCTTGTGGCGGTGGGTATTGGCATAGTGAACATAGTTTTTTTGTGTCAAAAGGCAATCTTGCTGCCAAGAAAATTAAAAATTTTTATTCTGTATGCAAATGAGCCATTAGGTATATACAAGGTGTGGCCACACCCCTTTTCCTCTGTGATGACCACACCTCGGGACCTGTCAATCTTTTTGCTGGGAGGTGGCACTGGATGGAAACCATTGGCAAAAATAGGTGCAGTGGCAATCATATATAACCAAACTGTGTGCACCTGCATACTGATTAAAAGGTGATTTTCTCGGACGCAAGATTTTACTTTGACATAATAAAGGTATTGTCACTATATTTCTAACAGCCCCTACAACAGTTTTAAAAGCGATTTTGGTTATGGTAGATTTCCTTTAATATAGGCATGTGTTTAACTATAGTAGTGGTCAGTAATGAGTTTTTCCACTTGATGGCAAATTAGTCCATGGTGTTTTAAAAGAAGAAATCGCATTGTACCAATTACAGAAAAAACTTGGCTGATAGGATTCCGGTTATGAAGGAGTTCAACAAATTTAGAATAGAAAAGTAAAAACTTCTCTCTCATGTATATGGGCCTTAGAGATATGAAGGTCACCCAGATTATACAGATACAGCTCTTGTACATACAATATCATTTTAATTGGTTCCTCTGATTTTTCCCACATAATTAAAAAAGTAGTTAACCTCTTAAGGATGCAGTCTTTTTTCTCAGTTGTCACATTTTAAAAGTGAGAACTTTTTCACTTTAATGTTGACCTATGAGGACTTGTTTTTTTGCACAACAAGTTGTACTTTTTTATTGCACCATTATGGAAATTTAGCTTAGGCTAAGTTCATATCTGAGCCAGCCTGTCCGAAAGACCAGAACAATGGACAGGCGGACCACTACGGAGATTCCAACGCAGATGTGAACTAAGCCTCATTGATTAAACTTTATTAACTCTTTCTTAGCAGAGTGGAAATAAAGGCTTGACTTTTTTTTTTACGTTGTAAACATGTTGGGGGATTTCACACTACCTTATGATAGGGTCTGTTAAAAAAAAATAAAACTGGATCAGTTAAAAAAAAGATACGTGTCCGTTTTTTTTTGTTCTGTTTTTTGAGCATGTGCAGAAAAAAACGGACAGAAATAACTGAGGGTATATTAGGCGACACCTCACATCTATCATAAGTCCACTATTTTGAACAGGGCCAAAAATCCTGCACCCAGCGTTTTTATGTCCACCAAAATAACAGACCTGTGATGGATTTGATGAAAACGTACGCTAACGGACTACAGATCAAATCCCATTGAACTCAATGGGATTTTTAATGGATTTTTGTCTTATCCGTTAGTGTCCATTGTTAACATTTTCTGATGGATGCTAACACCGAACACTAACAATCGTAGTGTGAACGCCCGCAAACATTATTCTGTCAGTCAGTACGATTTCAGTGATACTAAATTTATGTAGATTTGTTATGTTATGATACTTTTGCACAATAGAATCACGTATTTGAAAATAATAATCTGTTTTGATATCACCATATTCTGAGAGCAATAATTTTTTTTATTTTTCCATCATCAGAATTGTGTGAGGGCCTGATTTTGAAGGATAAGTTGCAGTTTGTGGCAATTTGGGTTATATGTGACTTTTTGATAATATTTTATAACTTTTTAGAGGCAATGTGACCATAAAACAGAAATTTTGTCGTTGTTGTTTTGTTTTTTTTGTTACAGTGTTCACCATGCAGGATAAATGATGTTCTGTTTTGAAAATATGGATTTCTACGTATGCATCAATATAAAATATGGCTATTTTATATTATTATTTTTCTGTTAAAATATATAGAAAATGCCTAATTAAAAATAAAAAAATATATAGAAATTATCTAATTATATTGTTTTTTTTATTTTATTTTAATATTTTCTAGAATTTTATTTAAATTGTTTTAACATCTGTACTAAGTCCTTGTATGGGACTTGAACTCTAGGGGACATGATTGCTATTATAGTACATTGCAATACTTCTGTAAAATATTAGTATCAAACGAAAGACAATACAATTGTAGGGTGGCTTCAACACTTTCCAAAGATGCCTTTCTTATTCTGAATTGCAGTTCCATTTTCATGAAAATCGGCATTTTATTTTTATGCAAATGAGCTGAAAAGGGCTTTAGGGGCGTTTCTTCTCTTGCAAGGGTTTTGCTCTGTTTTAGATAACCGTGGTACCAATATCCAATAAGGGGTCTACAAGTGAGTCTGGAAAGTACAGGTTGGTAAGTTTAAAGGGAGTCTGTCAGCAGAAAAATCAGTATCAAACTAAAGACAGTACCTTGTAGGGTGGCTTCTACACTTTCCAAAAATGTATTTTTTTCATTCTGCATTCCAGCTCCATTTTCATGAAGATCAGCAATTAGTTTGTATGCAAATTAGCTGACAAGGGCTTTAGGGCTGTGTATTCTCCTGTAAGGGCTTCACTCTCTGCTCTAGATAATGGCCCCTAACTTCAGACAAAGTGTGACAAAGTGGAATACGTAACTCAAGCAGTGTGTGTGTGTATGTGTTGGGGGATTGCTGAGTGGTAGTTTGGGGTGATTTTCTAGAGCAGTGAGTAAAGTCCAAGCAGGAGAAGACATGACCCTAAAGAATAAAGCACTGATTTTCATAAAGATGGAGCTGCAGTGAAGATTAAGGTAATGCATCCTTTGGTAAGTGTAGAAGCCACTCTACAAGGTATTGTCATTAGTTTGATACTGATTTTCCTCCTGACAGACTCTCTTTAACCCTTGTTGTGAGAAAAATATTTAATTTATCTTGGAATATCTCAATGACAATAACCTTATAACACAGGGTCAACATAGCTTTATGAGGAATTGACCCTGTCAGACTAGTCTGATCAGCTTTTATGAGGAGGTAAGTTCTAGACCGGACATATGGGAGACTTTAGATGTAATATATCTTGATAAACAAGTTTGATACTGCACCCCATATAAGGTTGGTACATAAAACGAGAATAATGGGACTAGGGAAGATATTTGTAACAGGGTTATCAACTGGCTCTTGGATAAGAAACAGAGGGTGGTTATTACTCAAATAGGTTCACAGTCACCAGTAAGGTGCCACAAGGGTTCCTATTCTTTTTAATATTTCTTTATTAATGACCTGGTAGAGTATTTTACAGAGGTTGCTCCATTCTTGTTCATAGTAGGGGGTCCCAAACAGGTTTAGCATTCTATAGAGCCCTTTCATTGTGCATATCAGTGGTGCTCTCAGATCACAGACTTCCCAAATATGATCTTCCCACACATATCTATGACATTTCAGAAGATTATTTTGACTGAACTTTCTTTTTAAAGAGTTTTAAGAAAAAAAAAAAACACATTTATATAAATAAAATTAAATGAAATCCTTTTAATTTAGGAGATTTTATGCAAAACAGAATACTTTGTATAACTAGTCACTAATTGGGTCTGATCCATGGGCCAACAGCTTAGCAAAATCTTATATACTTTTAATATGTGTATATCTAAATTCACAGAGGCTCCAGATGAAGCACAGATGGTAGCGTGAAAATGGTATAGGACTTAATCTTCATACTTCATCCTGTTATACAGCCTTGATACAGTTCTATCAGTAAATCAGCTCTGTCCAAGTATTTACAAGAACATGGCCACATGTCGCAACTATGTACACACAGGCAGAGTACTGCTTAAAATTCACATACCATATGGTGTATGGAGTTTGTCAGGAACTGCAGGCCCTGAAACATGCTTTAGAGGACTGCATAAGTTCTTTAGCCACTAACTGTATAGTCCTGTAGTAAATTATTATTGTATTGAACAACATTTCCCTAGCCAGACCAAACCATCACTACAAATTGATACAATTCACCTATACTGAAACAGCAAACTATAAGGAGAGGGCATTTTTGTTCTGCTTACGTGTTTAGCTGAGACTTTTTATTTCATTGATGTATTGATTTTAGTTTTGTGGAGTATTTTATTGTATTGATGGTTTTAAGCTTATGTTATCCATCTTTTGTCATATGGATAGTTGTGGAAAAAGAAATAATCTGGCCAACGTTAATTTGTTTTCTAAAAATGAACCAGAGATGGTTGTCAGCTTTATTAAAATAAGAGTCTAGAGACTTGACTTAGAAGACAGGAAGAAGAGAGAAGAAATATTTTGAATCTGTCGTATAATATGATATAAAGAAGACAACACTCCGGTAATTTATTTTCTTTCAATTTGTAACTATTCCCCTCATACATATTACCTTATTTACACTAGGTTCACGTTCGGGTCCACTAAAACAGCGTTTACACACGGACATCGGCAGACCCCATTGACCCCAATTGAATACTGAAAGTGGCAGAAAGAAAAGTCCTCCATGTAGGACTTTTCTCTCTGCTGATTATCCGCCGTTATCCAAGTGAGACTCTGGCGCAGATGTGAACCCAGCCTTAGATATTACTTTCTATTTGAAAATTCATAAATTTCTTCTCTTCAGTTGGGCCATTTGATGGCTTGGTTGCCCCCTAGGAATTACATGTCTTTTTGGTCTTTCTAGGGGTCACCATCTTGGACATCAAAGATGTCTGGTACTCTAGGGAATGTACCACAGGGGAAACACAAACTCCTATCACAGTTGCTGCTGATGAGCAGACAGTTATAATGAAGAAGAGGACAATGCAGCCTCCCTGACTGTACATTTATGGTGTTATGGTGTTAGAAGAATATAAAGAGAAAGATAATTATATTTTCCCCCTGTAAGCAGAAATATGATGCTCTGCTGAAGCATCATGAGATTGATAGCAGAGCACAGAGAAAGAGAAATCTAAAAATTAAGATGATGTCTGATCAATATACATAGAAGAAGTGCTATAGAGAGTGTGATTGAAAGTCAGGTGAGGACAGCAATGCTAAAAAGAAGTGTTTTTGCTGGACTTAAAAGATTGATAGGTCGATTTACTATTAGGTTATGAAATAGCTTGGTTCTAGTACATACAGTAGGTAGGGATCACTGGACATTGCTTGGCACTATTGGGCTACATGTGCCCCCTCTATTGAGTCAATGGTTATTATTTGTTATATTTTACTCACTATTGCCTGTTTGTATGTTCTTGACTTTTATTGCGCTATTTAATACAATTGCACATCATAGATTTTTCTGTGGATCCTGCTGCATTTAATGGCCCATCTTGTTTATGCTATTTAATTTTAATTAAGTTTAAATAAAGCATATATTTACTTTTAAAGGGTGACACCTAGATTTTGTGTATGATTTAATTTTACAGGCTATAACTCACAACACAACCACTGGTTAGCCAGACATAGACACATATAGATAGATATCTTATGACAGAATATCATACAATCATGCTGTTTTAAAAGCTGATCATCTTGTGACACAATTTTCGAGACATATCCATTTAAAAATTTTATGGAAAGATACATCTATGATAGACAGCTAGGCATAAACATAAATATTTTGGTATATTGCAGTCATCAACATTGTTGCATTAAAAAAAAAGAGTAACAATATCATGATTTGTTGTCAGTATTGCAAATCTTAACACCTTGCCATAGGGGATATAAAGATGGACATACCTCTGCTTTTTCCTCAGTGCGTTTCCACAAGACACTTTCTCATTGCCCTTAACCCAGATGTCAGGTGTTGAACTATGGCGACTGCTCAGGAGTATTGATCGCAGGCATTGAAGCCCCTGTGGATTGCAAGCCCTGGGTGTGACATCCATGGCTGGCGATCCATTGCTATGCAGCCTGTAATAAAAGTAGTGGTAATTTCCAATACATTGCAATGCATTAGCATTGTAATGCATTTAATTAGTGATAAGACCCTAGGGGGTCTAATAATTACAGTACAAAAAAAATTCAAAAGAACTAAAAATTCAAATCACCCCCATTTGCAAGAATTTTTTTTGCAAAGTTTTTTTACGGGGTTAAAACATAAAAAAACTATATTATTATGGTATCTTAGAAATGTACCAACCCATAGAATACATGTGACATTTTGGCTGCATAGTAAATGTTGAAAAAACAAATCCGTAAGAAAGTCACGCAAAGATTTTCTCCAATTACACCCCATTCTGAATTTTTTTCCAGCTTCCCAGTACATTATAGGGAATATTAAATGGTACCAATATGAAGTACAATTTGTCCCGCGAACAATAAGCCCTTGTACAGATCTGTGAACAGAAACATTAAAAAGTTAGGGATCTGGAAAGCTGGGAGTCAAAAACGAAAATCAAACATCAAAAAATGCCTGCGGCAGGAAAGGGTTAAACAAATCCAAGACAATTATTTACTTAAATATATATACAGGCCCATTATAAGTCAATCTTCTATGCAATTCCTCACTATTTTTGTAATGTACAGACAAATCTTTGGAGGGCAAAGGGATACTATTTTTTTCCTCTTTTGGGCTAATGAAGCCCTATGGACATGCTCAGCATGCATGAAAGAAGGTTTACTAACCTACACAATAAGCAGATATCACATTTGTAGGATAAACTCAGTCTAAATCCAGTAAAAAAAAAATTTCTGTCCCAGTTCCATGTCTATTTTTTTCGAATCATGCCTATACATTTTTGTGGATGGTAGTAGCAGTTCTTCCTTAGATTTGTGCTCTTTGAATATAACTTTTCCACACTGAATCTGAAATCTGAAGGAAATTTGGACACGTACTGTATGAAACATAAAAGTCCCCATTTATTAAACATTTCTGTACATCTCTCTAATGACTGCCTTCTACTAATATCATTCTCATCCAAAGCAAACACAACTGAAATGTACATAAATGAAAATCCTCACTGCCTGAGAGCAGAACACAAAAAATCTTTGCTGACCTGGCCCCATCTGCACAAAAGCACTTTCAAATCAAAGATATTTCAAGAATAGTAAAAATGTCTTTTCTGTGATCTAAAACTGCTGATGTATAGTAGCTGTTTTCTGTGTCTTTGTGAAGCTACTCTCTGTGAAGTGGCCCTGTAGCCCTCGGAGTGATGTCAAGGGAGTACTGAGATGAACAGAAAGTTGACTCAAAAGCCAACTATATAAGATTTTTTTCTTTGTTCTTCAATGTTCAATTCAGAAGAATTTCTGCAACAAATTGCACAGTCTGACCACAAAACAAGAACATATCCAGATACTGAACATCCTATTTTCTTTATTTCAACGCAGGGAGAATTTTTCTTGATTATAAACAGTGTGCACATCGTATCGTGCCAGAGGTTGCTGCTGTGCTGACATATGTGTCAATGAAATTATTAGCGCTCTCCCCAGACCAGCCTGTAAAAAACATCGCACTAATTAGTTTAACGGAAATATTCCCTATATTTCAACTTTATTTAATGCCATTGGACTGTATTAGTCTGCTGTCTGCAATAGAAGAGCCAATAAAACAGATAAAAAGAACATATAAAACTGAGAGTTTCACGTGATGCCGCCACGCTGAACTTTTAAACTTTGCATCAATGTAACCTTTGTGGAAGAAATTTAATTCATTCATCTTAAAGGGTTTTGGTGTTTGTAGAAATGGTGGGGACAGAGACTTTTAACTGTTCGGGAATTTTGGAAAATAATATTCACCTTTATGTCGACTTATCATTAAATGTGAAGTAAAGATGAAGGCAATTCTTAGATGTATCAATACATCATGGCATTGTATTATATGAATATATCTTTATTGGTACTCACGAAGAAGTGAAAAGTTTCCGATGGCTTTCTCTAAGGTAGTACCAAGCCCAAATCATGCATCTCATGAAAGTTCAATGACCCTCTATATAACACCCTAGGTTATAGAGTGGAGTGTAGAATGACTCTCTTCAACCAAGCACCAGTCAATTGTATGAACATTCCATTATTCAATACAGTTTAGATTTTTGCAAAAAATCAAGGGATCACAGTTAAATCCATAACCATAGTCACGCAGGGTGCTGTTAAGACAGTGATCATATGAGAGTCATGTGCATCATGCATGTTTTCAGGCAAGCTATAAGCCGGTTAGAGATATTACCTAGGGTTTTTTCAATATATTGCTTTCATTCACAATATTATATAGGAAGATAGAAGGTAGAAATTAAGAAAAAATCCAATCTGTGAGATTCTCATTGCTTCAAGCTGTAACTAGAAAGAACTTACTGAATACTGCTCATATATGCAGTATGCTCTGAAACTCCACCTATTGGTGACTACAGGCAGACAGATTTTTATAACTTAATTTATAACTATGGCATTAGCGTGACAAAATGAATATTCATTCTTACCCCCTAAAGACATGGTTTGTTAAATGAGTTTTCCAAACCGATGGTCATTTTTGATACTGATGACTTATTCTCAGGATAAATTATCAGTATCACATCAGTGAGGTCTGACATCAACACCTATTAGTTGTTCCAAGCAGCCTCCAGCACCAACATCTATACGGGAACAAAGTGGGAAGCACAAGTCTCCATCCACTATATAGTAGCTATACCAGTATACTGCAGCTTTGATCCTAATTCTTTGAATGGCAGCAACTCTCCATGTTGGCAGCTCAGACTCCTTCTTGTCATATCCTGGCCACCCCATTGTCACCTCACAGGGAGACTTGCTTCTCTCCACCCGCTTTGTAATGCACCACATAAACCACTGTTTCAATGTTACCATGACTCAGCAACACCAACACTGCCAACACTGCATTAACATACCTCCCAACTTTCAAAGGACAGAAAGAGGGACAAAATGTGCAGTGCGCTACTGCAAATATAGCTCCACCCACTTCTATGTTGATTCCGCCCATTCTCATCCATTTTTCCATGTGCCTCCACACAGTATAATGCTCCTACAGTCACTCTAACATTATATGCCCCCATATTATAATGTTCCCCTCCAATTGCCCCACAGAATTAAGTCCCTCTCCTCGTGACCCAGTTTAAACTGGCGAAAACTAGAGGGGGAAATTAAACTGGGGCAGCTGGAGGGGGACATTATACAGTGGGGGTAGTTGGAGGGGGACATTAACCTGGGGGCAATTAGAGGCAGACATGTCCCCCTCCAGCTACCCCCAACAGTTTAATGTCCCCCCTCCATCTGTTCTCATTTTAATGTCCCCCTCCATCTGCCCCCAGTTTAATGTCCCCCTCTATCTGTTCCCATTTTAATGTCACCCTCCATCTGCACCCAGTTTAATGTCCCCCTTCATCTGCCACCAATTTAATGTCCTCCTTTCATCTGTCACCAACTTAATGCCCCCTTCATCTGCTCCCAGTTTAATTGCACCCCTGCATCTACCACCAGTTTAATGTCCCCTTCATCTGCCACCAGCTTAATGTCCCCCTTTATCTGCCACCAGCTTAATGTCCCCCTTTATCTGCTACCAGCTTAATGTCCCCTTTATCTACCCCCAGTTTAATTGCCCCTTTCATCTGCCCCCAGTTTAATTGCCCCTTCATCTGCCTTCAGTTTAATTGTCCCTACATCTGCAACCAATTCCCCCCTCTTGCTCACACATGCTGTTTCTTCTCTCCTCCTTATCTTCCACCAGTAACCATTCCCAGCAGCTTCCTCTTTCTGTGTAACACCACATTGTCCTCTAGTGTCCAGAATAGCTCTGCCCACCCAAGAGTCTGATCACATTGTCATGACATCATCAAAGGTCCTTTAGCGCACTACAATTTAGCATGTACCATTTAGCCTTTATCCTACTCTAACAAAGTTTGTTAACAATAAAACACTTCAGGGCAGTGGTGAACCTAGCCTCTTTGCTGCCTGAGGCGGACTATAGAAAGACGTCCCCCCCCCCAAAAAAAAACAAAAAAAAAAACTGAGTTTCCATGCTACTAGTTTAACACACTGTTATCGTCGCACAATATACACAATACACAAAGTTATAAAACAGTTTTTAAGAATTCTTCTTCCTGTATTACTTCAGTATCAGATCAACATCACGGCATTAACAATGAAAGTAACTTCACACATCTTCTGCTTGGTGGATGGACGAGCCCACGTGGCCCCCATTCTCTATAATAGGAGCCCCGCAGATAGCTGAGTACTGGACTTCGGCTATCTTTGGCACTCCCATTGAAGTGAATGAGAGCCACGCGGTTTCGTCCATCCACCAAGTGACACACCTATATATATGGCTGCGGTCAGGCTGGATTCCCACCTAGTGGGGGAAAAAACCCAATTCTCAGGCTCAGTGGGGGTCTCAGCAGACAGACCCCCATCAATCAGGTATTTATCCTCTATCATTTAGGTGAATACAGGGCAGTAACATTTTGTGACTTACAGGTGACGTCTCTGACTAATCGGTCACATTTCCCTTCTCTTCCCTCTGGACCGCCATGACCACTTCTTCCAGCAGTGACTTGTCTCTGTAAAGGTTGCAACACAGACATCTTTGGCTCCTCACTTTTCCATGCATCCAACCCACATTGTCCTCACCTACACAAAGCCCCCATTCTGCTGCTACCCCCAATTATATAATATATGATATAACCCCCCATAATGAATAATACCCCCAAGTGCATCTTTATATTAATAATGTCCGTGTGTACCCTGTATAAATAGTGCCCCTTATTAATAATACCCCAGGTGTTAACTAATTAAAAGGTTTTCTAGGTCATTAATAAACTAATCAGTGGGGTTCAAAAACCCAGGACCCCCACTGACCAGCTGTTTGAATGGTACCTGTGTAAGCGCCGTGACCGCTTCTCTGTTTACATAGTGTAATTCATCTCATAGCGGCCATGTAATGTAACTGCAGCCTCGTCCTGTACATGTCTACAGTATGTGACAAGGCTACAATTACATCACACGGTCACTATAAACAGACAGCGTATAATATAAACAGGTGCCATAGCCCATGTTTATAGCGCCCCATTTACACACACTATAATGTTCCACAGCAGCCCCTGCACACAGTATTACACAGTGTTATGGCCCGCAGCGGCCCCTGCACACTGTATTATGCCTCTCAGCGGCCCCTGCACACGGTATTATGCTCCATAGTGGCCCCTGCTCATGGTATTATGCCCCGCATTGGCCACTGCACACGGTATTATGTTCCACAGCAACTCCTGCACACAGTTTTATGCCCCATATTGGCCCCTGCACACGGTATTATGCTCTATATTGGCCCCTGCACACGGTATTATGCTCCACAGTGGCCCCAGCACACGGTATTATGCTCCATAGTTGCCCCTGCACTGGTATTATGCTCTATAGTGGCCCTTGCACTGGTATTATGCTCCATAGTGGCCCCTGCACTTGTATTATGCTCCATAGTGACCCCTGCACCCGGTATTATGCTCTATAGTGGCCCCTGCACTTGTATTATGCTCCACAGTGGCCCCTGCACAGGGTATTATGCCCCATAGTGGCCGACCCATGAACTATCAGATCCCCGCGGCCGCTCACAGCGGCATCCACTTCCCTTTCTGCGGCCCATAGCAGAAGGGGAAGCGGGGGTGGCCACGAGCAGACGCGGGGTAGGTAAATAAATAGGCCCTGACCTGCCGGGGATACTCCAACAGGTTACGGCCTATTTATATATATAAAAAAAAGTTATACTTACCTGCGATGCAGCCGCCGCCGCCTCTTCTTGTCCGCGACGTCTGTGTCTCAGCGTAGGCGGCATGATGACGTCATTGTATCGCCGCCTGCGCTGAGATGCGACATCTTGTAAACCAGCCCAGGACAGGCCCCGCTCAGCTCTGTTTTTTTTTTTTTTTTTTAAAGCGGCCTGTCCTGGGCTGGTTTACATGAAATAGTAAAAATGCCGCCCCCCGGACAGTGCCGCCCAAGGCGGCCGCCTCACTTCGCCTCATTAGCGGTGCACCCCTGCTTCAGGGGCATAGCGGGACCAACTGTAAGCTATCTTGGACAGTGGGACAGCAGTGTAAAATCATGACTGTCCTGCCGGATCTGGGACAGTTGAGGGCTATGCATTAACCCCATGTGTGCTGCCTAACACCTCCTTCATGTTAGTCCCAGCAATTACACCACAAAAACAGCTTCTAAAACAGTATATAACCACCACACAACGCTACCTGTTTCTATAACACAGGGAAGGGGACATGCAAAATTTAGTAGTCATCAATAGCCAAGTACTAGCTTAAGATCATAGCTTCAATTGACAGTTAAGTCACAGATTACCTGTCAAAATTTTTTTATTACTTCTAATGGTGACAAAAGTGATTTCAATAATGTCAAATTAAGACATCAAGACATCTGTATTTTTCCATGTTTTCAGTCACTGTACCTACTAAAAATGCTTAGGAGTAGTTTCACAGCATTTTTAGGAACGACACAACTTTTTTTCCTAACAGTTTTCCAAGTGTCTTTTTTTATCAAAAATGTTTTGGGCAGATGTTTTGCAATGTGAAATGAAAACATACTACAAACAGTGCGTTTTTGTGTCTTTTTTTGTCATTTTTGCTGTGTTCTTTGGATCTCTAGCATTTATTTTTCAATAAGCAGCCGTAAATATTGCCTTTTTAGGTGTTTTCTCACAGACATCTCTATAAAAAAAAGCCTTAAAAAATGCATGCCAAAGACCAAAAAAAATCTAACCATAAAATGCTTGTAAAATCCATGACCAAGTCCAAATATACAAAAAATTGTGTTTGAAGGAAGAAGATTTTTTCCATGACTCACTCACCAATAACATCACCGGGCTTAAACATCAGCACAAATAATGTGCACTGGGAACTTCATGGCAATCTTTACATCATCAACCACAATACCATGTATGAGTGATGCACAAAGCACAATGCCAACACTGGAGCAGTAGAAACATGTGATTTGGAGTGACAATTCATGCATTTCTATCTGGTAGTCTGATGGACAAGTCTGAGTTTGTCGAAAGGAAGGTGAATGATAGCTGTCTGACTGCATTGTGCCGCCTGTAAAGTTTGGTGGAGAAGGGACAATGCTCTGGGGTTGTTTTTCAGGAAAACTTGGCTTAGGCCCTTTAGTTCCAGTGAAGGGAATTTTTAATGTTGCAGCATACCAATACATTTTTAACAGTTCCATGCTTCTAACTTTGTTGGGGCAGTTTGGTGAGGGCCCTTTTCTGTTCCAGCATGCCTGTGCCCCAGTGGAGAAAGAAATGTCTATATAGGCATAGGTGAGTGAGTTTGGTGTAGAAGAACTTGACTGGCCTGCACAGACCTTTAACCTGACTTCATTGTCCCTACACGTCCAGAGATGTGCCTTAAATATATTTCTCCCTGGTAGATTAAATGTGTTCTGTATGTTTCCCTGTCTGTATATAAAGGAACATTACTTCACCCTGCAATAACATAGTTGGGACAGACTGGTATATTGGACAGACATCTGTTTTCACAGGAAATTTTATCAATACTAGTGTAACGGAAAAGTAAAGTTGACAATGTAAGCCATAAATTGCTCCTTTCAGTAATGAGTGCAGGAATCTGATTGGCTGCTATGGGGAACCAATCCAGTGTTCTGCTTTTTGAACCAGGTTTAATAAATCCCCCTCAATGTTTAAGTGTCACAAAGGCACATTCAATGGAAAAGTTTCTGATCTTGTCCAACTGTCCACAGTTCTAGAATGTCTGTTAAAAGAAATGCTTCTGAGATTTTTGAAAAAAATAAATAAATAAATAAACCCCCACGTATTATGGAAAGGAAACTTGACATGTACAAATATTTCTGGTCAATAAAAAGAGCTGTTATGAAATTGAGAAGGGCACAGGAACTCTGACAATGTAGTGTATTTCCTGTACAGTTTCCGGTGGTGATAACTTGGACCCCCAAATTCAGCAAAGTCTATCTGGTCTCGCAGCTTGTGAAGGCATTTAGGGGTCTGGGCTTATCTTGAAGTGCAGTAGTGGATTTAAATAGCTTGTTCTACTGCTCTCTGTTAGCAGCCAAAATCTGGTTTTGCTGATGTTTGCTCCTGGAACTAAACCATAACACCTTTAAATTCAATAAATGGTGTTAAAACTTTAGCTGCATGTACTACAACCAAATAATTTCTATAATTTGATATTAGTCATCCACATTACTGTTGAGAAACATTAATACATTCTTCTTCTCCAGCCCATCTTCTATATGATTGCTTCAGTTGTTTTTTATACATAACCTGCTCCTTTCATGACCTGACACTGCTTCTCTACCTGATTCAAATCAGGATTTTGAAATGGACTGTATTGGTGTTATATATTTCTAGGATATGCCACCAATGTCCTTATGTACCACCATAATAGCCAATGGCTGCACTTGAGAAGTCTGCAGCTCCATGAATGTTGTATTGATGTTGAATAAATTGTTATGTACACTAGCTGGAGTAGTTTTGGCAGATTGGCCTCTCTTGGGAAGTTTATGGGATTATTCCCATCTCAGCAAATTGCTGCTGAGATAGGAATAACTGCTCTTAAATCCTGACCCCTAGGGTGGGACTAGCAGGAATAGCCAAGCAGTGCTGCTTTAAACTGCGGTGTTTTACAGTCCTTGCAAAGTGGATGGTGAATCCCATGCACACATTACAGAAAAATACACGCAGCAGAAATAGGTATAATTGAAGCAGAAAGTCCGCAGAGGAAAACTCTGCAGACTTTCTGTGAAAAGCGCTACTGGAAAAAAACCTTATGCGTTTCAAGCACATTTTTTCCAGCAGCACTTTATCGCTGTGGCCCGTTACGTGAGGCCTTAGCCTTACAGTGTTTTCATAATTCCCAAAGAGGTAAACTTGAAGTTATGGACGCAGCAGAGAACATCTGTGACACACTGTTTTCATAGCTCCAGAATTCCCCATTTGTAGATAATGGCTATCTGTAAATTCATGGACTATCTATAGAAATAGGCAGCTTTTGTTTACCAGTGTCCATCTTGGGAGTGCTAGTTCAGGTTATTGTGATTATAATTATCAGTATTTTACAGTTCACACTAAAATCTGTCAATGTGTCCCTTTTGCTACCTGAGCTATAGGCATATGTTACCTATAAATATTACTGTTTGTTTTTCCAATTTGCCCATAACAGTTTTGGCTGTAAATGATGTTTTCCAGTTGACCAGAAGAAAAGAGGATGCCAACCCTGATAATGGCTTTCAACATGATTCTCTATAGCTTTTGCAACCATTTGTAGACTGATATATTATAAAAACTAATTTCCTCAATTGTTTTATAATTTCCTTTGAGGCATAGTATTCTTCTAGACACGTTCTATTGTTTATAATGTTCCATTTTATTACATTATGTTTAATATATCAATATCATGTAAAAATTGGAATGTCCAACTGTAGACGGTTTAGTACCTAGTGTACTGTATATTTTCTCAGTACTGAATTGTTTTAGAATCTTGGATTGAAATTACTAGATTACTACAAAAACATTTCTAGAACTGTGGACAGATGGGGATGATGCAAATTATTTTATTCTTTGGAATATTCTTAACATACCTGCAGAAGGAGTAGTCCATTAGTAGTCAATAATATAGCCATGTTCTGACAATATTATCTTGAAAATATGTTGGGGGTCTATAAAAGCTAAACACAATTGATCATTTTATAGAATATTGAATGTATTTTATATATGATTAACATTTACTAAATCATTTAAAGTAACATGAGTTTATTAGGTTTCTGGATAATTGAAAGGAATTTCTTTTGTGCTTTTGTGAATATGCCTCATTTTCTATTCTTTGCTCTTCTTCACTTTCCTAATGACAATCCAAGACTTTATATGTGCAGAACACACAGCATCTTCCCAGTAAGACATACATTTTTCCCACAGATTATTGCTATGCTCTAACAGTGTCTGAAATATTATACATTTTGGCATTTATTAACATGGACTAATACTCCCCCCTTCTGGATAGATAAGTCATTGGGAACACATTGTATTTTATTCTTTATTAGGAAGAACTATATTAAAAATAAGCAAAGCTGTAACAGTTGTGTACAAGCAAATATAATAAAATAATTTTGTATTAATACACCCTGATTTACTGATATTTATATTTTTTCACATACATAAAAATATTCAAAAAATTCCTCCTTTGTATTCTCCTTATTTTGCATTGTAATGCAATGAATACTAAGATGAGCCACCTCTTCAGCTATTAAGCATTAAACTCAGAAAGACCTGTCCCTGACTGTAAGGTCTTATCCACACCTCCATATTTTGGTAATTATTTCACATCAACATGTGTAAGCCAGAACCAGGAGTAGGTTCAAAACAGAAAAATATCTCCATTATAGTATTTTCTGTTTATGCTCAACTCCTAGTTTTGGCTTATGAATATTAATGCATAATAATGACCAATATACTGCTGTGTGAAAGAGGCCTTAGGCAACTGGCTGCAACAACAGTCCTACTTATATAAAATCATGAGGATAGTAACACCTGTGTCCTCTGCACTTCATTGTGGGCCAGAACTTTTAGCATTCATCCCTAAGATCTTATTCACACAACCAAGTTTCTGTATAGTATTAAATAATATATGGCCTCTATACAATATAGTACCCTTCACGTTGTATAATGTCTTGTTTGTGGTCTTCACATAGTATAATGCCAACTTTTACCCCTTACACAGTATAATGCCCCCTTTAATGCCCCATACAATATAATATCTTCTTATGCCCAACACAGTATAATGCCTGCAGTCCCCATAAATTAAACGCTCCCAGCTCAGCCACAAACAACATAATGCCCCCTGCCCCAACACATTATAATGCCCTTAGCCTCCACAGAGTATTTGTCCTAGGGAGTGAGCAGTGAGTATGCCTCTCATTACTCACCTTTCTTAGAACTCCATGTTCTGTCTCTGCTCCTGGCACCTGTACACACTATGTAACAGGAACGGTGCAGAGAAGGAGCGGGCAGTCCTAGGAACAGTAAATACTAAGCAGCATACTCACTACTTACTCCCTAAGTCCCGTCAGTAGCATTTCTGTCAGTACTGATGGATGCGCTCATTGGTTACAGGTCTGACTGGGTTACCAATGAGCCTCTGCTCTCCTGATCATCATCATCATCATCATCATCATCATTCAGGAGAGAAGTGGCTAGTCAGGGTCAACAAGGGTGAAGTATTAATTGTGAAACCACCTATAAACATAAAAAACAATACTTACCCCTCTTCCTGGACCCTGTGTCCAGCAGTGGCAGCTACGGTCTTCTGTATATAGGTCCCTTGCCTAAATGACATCTGTGCTAGGGCACCACAGCAGCCAATCACAGTCTTCAGCAGTGGCCTCTTCACAAATGGCATGTGACTGCTGTGATGTGCCATTTGTGAAGAGGTGACTGGTGAGGACTGGCTCCATGAGACCTGTAAACAGAAGACCGGAGCAGGCATCACTGGAGACAGCAGCCCAGTGAGAGGAGAGTAAAAGTTTTTTTAATATTTATGGGCCCTCAACAGCATTATGAAATAATTTTAATTAAATCGGAACAGTCAAGTTAAGTATGTACCTAATGTAGGAAAATAAGCTTCCAATGGCAGCATCTGAGGGTCTCTGCTGCTCCCATAGTTTTAGGTCCATGGATATGAAATACCAGGCAACAGACAACATATCATTGTGTAGGACTCTACATACAGGAGTGGTATAGACTGCCTGTTTTAGGTATTATCCGGCAGTTTATTATGATTAATTACACTACTTTAAATATTTTTGTGTGCCCAGAATTTATTACAGAATCTACCAGTTAACCTTTTCCTTAGTGTAAGGGGTAATCCATAGGTTCACAATACTATGGGCTTCCATAGAGGTATATGAGTCCTCTACTGTACCACTGTATACCCCCAGGGATATCTCATAGATATAGTGGGTGCAGAGGTAGCAGTGACTACCTGGCCCTAGACCCTGAGGGTGCCCCATAGGTCCCTCTGTAACTTAAAATATGCCAATATTCTAAATAGCACAGGGTAAATAGGGGCCTCATTATAGATTTTTGCACTGGGGCAAAGGAGCTTCAAGTTCCCCCCAAATTTCATACAGTGACATACAGTGGCATTGGTGTAACTTAAAGCTCCAGAGCCTCAATGCAAAACTAGTAACTGGGCCCCACTTAGCATGAGCTATTTATAACACTGGTGTCTTGTTATGCTGTAGAGAGGGCTTTGTATCCTCTGAGGCTCCAGGGTCCAGTAGCAATTGCTACCTCTGCATCTCCTATAGCTACAGCTCTACAGAGGGAGTACAGAGGTTTTCTTTCTGTTAGAATCCATATGAAACATTTCTTCTGGGGCGGAATATGTCCATACTGGATGCAGCTTCTACGGTAGTATACAGGGACTACGCGGTTCTGTACTAAGGAGCTGTACAGCCTCGGTGCACAGGCCTCTGGTATGTGCATGAGCCCATACTGAGCCTCTGACTATCCGTCTAAAGCTCTTTTCTTTAGTGAAAGTTCTCTCAATCCTTTCAGTGGAAAATCCCATTGTTGATAGATACGCGTGGTACAACCCTTTACAAACTAAAAAAGTTTGTCCACGTCCTCTTCAAACAAGCACATAACTCTTCTATTTCTGCCTTCCGCCTCTAAATATACTTTCTCTCACTGTTGAGATATATAAAGTGTATTGTGTGCTGTCTACAAAGTGATGTGGTTCATGTACAAAGTTTGTCCAGGTTCCAATCACGGCTATGTGCACCATATCATTCAAGAACCTTTCTTTTCATAGAAATAGTGTCCCTTAGCGCAACATCCTTTAATTTAAGTTCTTCCCTCCTATGTGGCAAGATATCAAAGTTCTACCATTTCTAAATATACCACTAAAGCTGCAACACTGTCATTGAAGTGTATACCTTTTTTTTCTTTTTCATAGAAAGCACATTCCTAAACCCAGTCAAGAATAAGCAACATAAAATGGACACATTTTCGCCTCTTTTTCAATATTTTTAACCTCAGCTTTGTTAAAGGGATAGACCAGGATTAGGATTTATTTTTACATTGTTCATAAGTGGCCTTGTCTTTAAGAAAACATTACTTTTATAATTGACTTTTAATAAAAAATAAATCCATTGTACTTTATTAAAGGGAATTTTCCCAATCCCTAGGGGTACGACCAAGTGATCATGAGAGGTCCCTGCGTGTCCCATGTGAATGGTGCAGTAGTGCACAAGCTCAGCTATTGTTTCCATACAATGGAGCTGACGTAATAGTGATGATCTCCATCAGTCCCATAGAAGTGAAAGGAATGGTAACCATGCATGCAGGCACTACCATTCCATATACACGGGGCACCCAAGGACTCCCGTTCTTGTGATTACAAGGGGTCCCAGCAGCTGCATTGAACAGACACAACACCTACTCTCTGGGTAGGGGCTCAGTGTTATTAGGAGTGCTATCGGAAGTCTTTCCTCCCCTCCGCGGTTAGGCTGTACAACCAACACCGACCTAAGCGGAGATCAATACACACAGAGAACTGAAATATCTTTCTGCCTGTTAAATCCCCTCCTCCTCTGCTCCTTCTTATCTGTCTGTCTACTATCAATGTAATGCCTCTTACCTTGGAAAATTCCTGTACATGTTGTATTTGTATCTGCTTATCTTTGCTGCTGTAACACACTGAATTTCCCCATGGTGGGACTATTAAAGGACTTTTAAAGAACTCCTTTAAAACTGAGCTCTGCCATGGCTGGGGTTATGGAAAGCTCAGACAATGCAATTTTTTACATGGGTCATATGACATCTCAGGTCCAATACATGTGGACCTGTGCAAATACATATGGCCACTATACAAAGCTTTATGTCATACAATGCACAAAATGGAAGTAGAGGCAATAGGCCATATACAGCTGTGTTTACATGCAGCCACAGATAGCTAGGAAGGGGTCCATGCATAATCAAGAAAGTCAAATTTTTAACAAAAATAATTTACAAAATTGTACTTTTACTAAAATGACCACTTATGTCTTAAGCTAAAATTCTCTTTAAAGGGAACTTTTCAGATCTTTTTTGACCCTAGCGGCCACTGCATCATGTTATGCACTTTCCAATCAAACCCAACATTATAAACTTTATTTATATAGCGCCAACATATTCCACAGCACTTTACAAATCAAGCTAGGGTTGACATTTAAAGGGTTAGTCAGGTCTCGCAAAGATGGCATGATTTATGGGAACAGATGTACAGTGCTGCGCTATGTTGTTCCCATAACTCCCAAAGAGGTAAATGGAACCTATAAAAATCATACAACTCAGCATTGCTATGCTGTTTCCATAGCTCTCATTCTCCTCTATGGAAGTTATGGTAATAGTGTAGAACAGCACTGCTCGTCTGTTCCTATAAGTCCTACCCTGGGAGTCACAACTTGGGAGCTGTTATTCCTATCTCAGCATACTATAAATTTATTGAGATGGGCATAACCCTTTAAAAGAATCTGTTAGCTCTGTTGAGATGTCTGTTTTAGTCAATAATTATATTCCCTATGGAATGAATATGTATCATTCCAATGTTATTCTTTCTAGAAAATCTAAGAAAATTGTTGTGGGGGATGCCAGCATTTACTAAAACAGTCATGTCAGGCTGTCAGGTCCTGTTTACGAAAAACATATATAAAACTGTAAGTGTGAAATTCTTGAATGTAGATCAATACAAGTTCCTCTTATATATAATATTATCTTTATTTACATAGAACCAGAAAACCCCTTTAGAGAAGTAAAATAAATTTGGCACCAAGTATTTGTGATGAATAGACCATGTTGGGAGAAAAGATAAAAATATCACCTCGCTGTCATGTCTCTAGGCCTCCAACATACTCACAGTGTTATCAGAGTGTTATGATGGCTGTGTATAGTCAACACATACATAGTGTCTTTATGTGAGAATATTACACGTGTATTTAATGCATCCCATAGAGACATTTAGGGAAAAGTCAGTAACTGTGTCATTTGATATCACATAGATAGCTTTTCAATGGATAATCTTCAAGCTTTTGTTAAGTCTAGCCTTCCCCTGGGACATGACTTTTACTAGGCATGATAGCCTTGAGAGTGGACTTGCATTTGATGTATTTCCACATGGATAACAGCATTACATGACTTCTAAGCGCTCTCACATTAGCTATTAATTGACAGCTCAGATCTGGCAGACTCATGGGAAGATGAAAAATGTGTGAAGTTCGGGGTAGGTTAAAGTACAAAATGTCACTTGTCACTCATTAAATTCCCTTATGGCACAAAGCTCGGCCTTCTACACCTGCAATGTTTTTTCCATGAACTTTTTTCACTCATAAATTTAATTTTATTTCATTAGCAGAGAGTGAAGATGTATTCTTTTCATTGTAGTCACTGCAAGCCAGGCATCATAAATATACAGCATATAGTGGTATTCGGCCCTTGTTCATACAATCGCTCGTATAATAAAAATAATAGTAATAATAATAACAATAATAATAATTCCAATGCTGTTATTGTGGTAGGCTAAGACTATCTATAGTGTGATATTCACCATAATTATTTTACTATTATTATTTATTATTATTAATGTGGTTATTAAAAATACAGAAGAGCTCTATTCACATCATGTTAATAACTTATTATGGTGAATATGACACAGATACACATACATTGGGAAAACTTTGCGACGTACATGTTTAACACAGTCAACGACAAATGGCGTTAAGTGGCATCCATCACCCAAACTATGCTGCACGATATACATTTTTTACTAGATAGTGTTGAACAGAATACGCTATACCATGCTCCATCCCCACAGATACACAGGATATTACATGTATGGCAGGTACTTTACCAGCATACAGTACATACCGAGTGGAGATTGCAAAACATGATGTGAACACAGCTTTAGACCCAAAATTCTGCAAGTGATAAGTGAAAGGGATTGGACCATTGAAGCTCAGTGTAAGCATAATGCATCTTCAAGCTCTCATGAAATATACTACTGAAAAAATAAAGAATCTGTGGAAATGTAAATAATCTTATGGCTGGGAGTATACAGAACGTACTGTATGTATTGTGTGTATCATTGATGCTAGGACAAGAAAGTATTGGTAGGGTCCATGAGATGGGTCACCCATTGGTTTGCAATGCTTTTATGATCACAGAATTGCTTTTGTCTAAGTTGGAGCTATTATACAATATATAAAACTTTTTTTCATTTCTTTCAATTTCCTATAAACAGACTTTTCCTGTACTGGTTATAGATGGTATTCAGTTCTTTCATATCTTAGGCTAAGGCCCGACAGTACCGTACCAGCACAGTACCAGCAAACTGAATGAGATTTTGATTAATCGCATCCATACATTGCAGGGAAAAAAAGCTGTAGAAAAGCTGCCTTTTCAAGAACGTGTATTTTTGAAAAACACAGCATGTTACTTTAAGGCTAAGGCCCCACGTAGCAAATCACATCAAAAAAATTCTGCGGAAAAAAAACGCGGTGGAAACGCATCACGTTTTTTTCCACAGTGTTTTTTAAAGTGATTTTGCAGAGTTTTCCTCTGCAAACTTTCTGCCCATATTATACCTATACGAAAAACGCCAGCGTTTCCGCAGCTATAATTGACATGCTGCGATTTTAAAAAACACAGGCAGATTTTTTTCTGCAATGTGTAGATGGGATTAGCCAGAATCCCATCCACTTTGCAGGCACTGTGAAACACAGCGTTTTTTGGCGCAAAAACTCAATGAAAAACAATGCCGAAAAAAAACACACCTGCACGACGTGTTCTCGCTGCATTTTTTTCCATGTTCTTTAGCTGCGTTTTGCTATGTGGGACCTTAGCCTTATCATGGTTCTCTCTTTTACTTTTGCAAATTTAATTTACATATTATATAATGTAATACCTTGTGCAGTGAACACTCACCCCGTCATGACTTTCTATTAGTTTGTGTACGTGACTTACCTTATTTCTTTTGCTTTAAATTAGTATTAAACAATATATACCTAAATAATCTATATCCATATACAGTAAGCTATGATATCAGCCAATATCCAATGAAACTGTAAGGCCAGTTTAAGGCTAGCTGTAGCCGACTACTGAGTTAACTCCTACTGAAAAAATATTGCAACTGCAATGAATCATTTTTGAGATGCTCCACAACCATTTCAATACATGTGTTAAACTGATATTTGCAGCTTTTCTAATTTAGTATGTATAGATAGGTCTACACAGCGATTTGAGGCAGTGCAATATTAAGATTACTTACTGTATGTCTCGCTACCAATCACAACTAATGATAGCGAATGTGGTCACACTAAAATCCAAACAGTTTGGTTTTCTGCCATTTGTTGAGTCTCTATGCGACCACATTTACTATCATGAACATCTACAAAACAATCCATAATAGAAAAAGAATCCACAAAAGTTTATTTAATCCCCAAAATATTCCCCAGTGTTTTAACCCCTTCCCGCTGCAGCCATTTTTCGATTTCTTCTCCCCACCTTCCAAATGCCATAACTTTTTTATTTTTCCATTCACAGAGCTGTATGAGGGCTTACCTTTTGCGGGACAAATTGTACTTCGTAACGGTGCCAGTTAATTCTGTACATTGTACTGGGAGGATGGAAAAAAAAATCAAAATGGGGTGTAATTCGTGAAAAACTGCATTTGCTTAGCTTTCTTATGGACTTTATTTTTACGGCGTTCACTGGACAGCTGAAGTGACACGTTATCTGTATTCTGTGGGTCGATATTATTATAGGGATACCAAACTTGTATAGATTACATTTTAACCCCTTAAAAAAATCCAAAGCTTTGAAAAAAAATTCTTATAGTAGCCATATTCTGACACCCATAGCTATTTTATATTTCATATGTAGGGATGCATAAGGCGTCTTTTTTGTGGGGCGAGGTGTACTTTTGATTTGTATCATTTGGGGGAGGTCTAACAGTGAAAAAACGGCAGTTTGGCTCTTTTGATTTTTTTTTTTCCTGCTACGGCATTGACCATATGGTTAAAATATTTTTATAAGTTTGTAGTCTGTAGTTTGTAGACTGGGCATTTTCGGACATAGGGATATTTGTGTATGTATTTCACTTTTCTTATTTATTTTTAGATGTGTTCTAGGGAAAGGGGGTTGAATTTGAATTCTTTTTTTTTATATATTTCTTATTTCCTTTACTTCTCATCACTAAAACAATGCACTGCCATGCTAATGCATAGCAATGCATTATAAAATTACTTGACGAGGTAACGTCTAGTCCTTACGACTCTTCTGACGCCTCCACCCCTAAATAAAGACTCGACACTACTGCAATGGAGTTGATTTTGGCCACAGCAGCCATTTTATTAAACAACAATAAAGTTAACAAATAACAATTGTTAAATACCATTTATAAAACTACTAACCAAGGAGGTCCTCGGAGCCAACACACTGGCCTATTAACCTTAATTTAAATTACCTCCAGCCGTACACCCAGCTCGGAGGCACCAACTCACCAATCATAGCTGAAAGGGATCCATCAATAGAGATCCCTCCCGTTCCCAGGCCAGACCAAATTCCTTCCAAGCCGTACCACTGTTTGGGGAGTCCAGAGCCTTACAGCTCCCCCACAACCATACCACCAGGTATTTCCTCCCCAACTCCGAGGACCCCCTACCCGGCTGCCGTGACAGCAGTGCACCCCAGATCTACCCACTACCCCCAACTTCGTTTCTTCGATACCTCTCCATCACCCTCCTAGCTTCCCATCAAAAGGGGAGGGCGGGCGGGAGCTTCCGGATCTGATGTCTTCCTCACGGCGACTGCTGTTAACTTCGCGGGCTTTTCCTTTTAAATCCTTGCCACGCAACCAAGCCTCGCACCACCTAACCTTACCTTCCAAATGGCCCAATGGCTGCAGTCCAGCCGTATCCACGTCATGTGGTACCTCCCCTAAGCTCCGCTTGCAGTCCCGTCCCTCCTATACTTTGATTGCAGGCTGCCAAGTGCAGCCTGCAATAGGAGTCAATAGAAGACAAACCTGGGAGCCTTCAATAGAGAGAGAGCTGGTGGTTATGGCGACCGTTTAGCTCCTCCATAATAGTATGGCGCATGTCAGGAAGGGGTTAATAAAAAGTAACACATGGGTGGAAATACAAAGAGTTGAACTTAATTCATACCTGATAAATTAGCTGATATAAAAACAATGAACAACTACAACCAGATGGAAGAGGGAGGTCACAGCAATGAAATAGGAAGCAGTGAATATGGTGCTCTCAATAACAAAGCAATATTCCATAATATAAATATATAAATGTTAAGCAAATCATAAACCTGTTACAATAATATTACAAAACAATCTAAAAATCTATATAGAGAGCTATCCACATAAAGTTTCCATAGAAATATAGAAAGATATAATATATCTTAATAATACCATATAGTGCTCACTTGGCTATACTGCCTAATAATTATACTAGGAAAGCAACATTCTGTGCAGCTGCATTTTCAGAGATTTGGACACTATACACTGTGTTCCAAATTATTATGCAAAAAGTGTTTAGGAGTGATAAGGTAAGAATTTTTTTGTTTGTCAGTTAAACTCATTGATGGTGATGTGTGTCAGGGCTCTTTATATCACTGAAAGCAATTGCAGACACCTGTGCTAATTAGTTTGGCAGGTGTGTCCAATTAAAGGCAAGACTACTTAAGAAGGCTGTCCCACATTATTAAGCAGCCTACATTTTCAGCCAAAATGGGAAAGAAAAAGGATGTGTCGGCTGCTGAGAAGCAACAAATTGTGGAGTGTTTAGGTCAAGGCATGACTACAATCAACATTGCCAAGACACTTCATCGTGATCATCGCACAATCAAGAAGTATGTAGCTGATTCACAGCACACACGTGTGCGTGCTGATAAGGGAAAATTGAGGACTCTTTCCAACAGGCAATTACGTCAGGTTAAAAGAGCAGCTTCAAAAATGCCTTGTCATAGCAGCAGACAAGTTTTTGAAGCTGCTGGTGCCTCCAACGTCCCCCGAACAACAAGGTGCATAATAATTTGGAACACAGTGTATGTGGGATCAGAGATGCGAACTCTAGGTGCACAGGTCAATGCCATTGGCAACTGCACATCACTAGGGCTACTAAGTGTGAAAGTTACTTTTTTTTTTTTTTTTTTACAAAGAGTCATGCAAGTGACTCAAATACCAAAAACACTATAGGGAATTTTTTTCTAACAGTATATATTTGGAATGACTGATTTCTTCAATAACAGTGAAATGCACAGTTTTTTCCTTGTATATCCACTTCAAGCCACAAAGTTAGAGCTATTTTAATGTATTCACACCTTCCCACAACATCCATACCAATCTTCACATGTAGCGATGTTTAGTCATGCAGCTTCTGGTTTAACACAGATAAATTTATCTTTATTTGCTGAGAGACAAAAAAGAAGCCGCAATCTAGACTTCCTACCTGTAGGGCACACAAACAGCTGGCTCCTCACATTGTTAGCTTCCATATATTAAAACTGCTGCCGATTGTCACAAGTCTTAGATCAGATGTTTCAATCACATGACGTAACGCCCCCTTTGATGCTTAATTCTATATATGTGAGTGGCTTTCATTTACAGTTGTGCTAAAAAGTTTACATACCTCGGAAGATTTTTTGTTTTTTTGGACTTTTTCAGAGAATATGAATGATAACGCAAAAACTTTTTCTCCACTCATGGTTAGTGGTTGGTTGAAGCCATTTATTGTCAAACTTCTGTGTTTTCTCTTTTTAAATCATAATGACAACCAAGAACATCAAAATGACCCTGTTCAAAAGTTCACATACCCTGGTGATTTTGGCCTGACACAAAGGGGTTTGAATGGCTACTAAAGGTAAAATCTTCACCTGTGACCTGTTTGCTTGTAATCAGTGTGTGCATAAAAGCTGAGTGAGTTTCTGGGATCCAGACAGACTGTTGCATCTTTCCTCCAGCCACTGAAGTTTCTGGATTGTGAGTCATGGGGAAAGCAAAAGAACTGTCCACGGATCTACGGGAAAAGGTAGTTGAAGTGTATAAAACAGGAAAGGGATACAAAAAGATATCCAAGGAATTGATAATGCCAGTCAGCAGTGTTCAAACTATGATTAACAAGTGGAAACTCAGGGTCTCTGTAAAAACCAAACCACGGTCAGGTAGACCAACCAAAATTTCGGCCACAACTGCCCAGAAAATTGTTCGGGATGCAAAGAAAAACCCACACATAACATCAGCTGAAATACAGGACTCTCTGAAAACTATTGGTGTGGCTGTTTCACGATGCACAATAAGGAGGCACTTGAAGAAAAATGGCCTGCATGGTCGAATTGCCAAAAGAAAGCCATTACTGCGCAAATACCACTAAAAATCTCACCTTCAATATGCCAAACAGCACAGAGACAAGCCTCAAAACTTCTGGAACAAGGTAATTTGGAGTGATGAGACAAAAATCGAACTTTTTGGCCACAACCATAAACGTTACATTTGAAGAGGTGTCAACAAGTCCTATAATGAAAGGAACACCATTCCTACTGTAAAGCATGGAGGTGGATCACTGGTGATGTGGGGATGTGTAAGCTTCAAAGGCACAGGAAACTTGATCAAAGTTGAAGGAAAGATGAATGCAGCACGTTATCAGCAAATACTGGAGGCAAATTTGCACTCATCAGCCAGGAAGCTGCGCATGGGACGTACTTGGACGTTCCAACATTACAATGATCCAAAACACAAGGCAAAGTAGACCTGTCATTGGCTACAGCAGAAGAAAGTGAAGGTTCTGAAGTGGCCATCTCAGTCTCCAGACCTCCATATCATTGAGCCACTCTGGGGAGATTTCAAGAGCGCAGTACATGCAAGACAGGAATTTACAGGAACTGAAGACTTTTGCCAAGAAAAATGGGCAGTTGTACCATCTGAGAAAATAAAGAGCCTCATCCACAACTACCACAAAAGACTTCAAGCTGTCATTGATGTTAGAGGGGGCAATACATGGTATTAAGAACTGGGGTATGTGAACTTTTGAACAGGGTCATTTTGATGTTTTTGGTTGTCATTATGATTTAAAAAGAGAAAACACAGAAGTTTGACAATAAATGGCTTCAACCAACCACTAACCATGAGTGGAGAAAAAGTTTTTGTGTTATCATTCATATTCTCTGAAAAAAGGCCAAAAAAACTAAAAATCTGCTGGGGTATGTAAACTTTTTAGCACAACTGTAGGCATGTTTTGTGAAATATTCTATGGATATTAATGTCTGTCATGGAATAAACTATGTTTGACACTGTTATTCATATATTGGACAGGTGTCTACAGTCACATAGAGAATTAAGAAAGTGCATATGCAGATGGGTCTACATTTACTGGAGCTCACATTTGGTGCAGCATGTCAGGTGGAGGCTGCACTCCTGACTGAACCTCTGTCCCTCTTCTTCTCAAGATGATGCAGCAATCTTCACTTCTGGGTGTAGTATGACATAATCAATGCTCACTACAACCGCTACCACCTGAAGCGTACGGAGCACCTGTGCGCATGCGTCAGTAATGACTGAGAGAATACAGGGCTTGGCAAGAGTGTGGCATATATGCCTGGCCCTCTCATTCCTCTATCAGAAGCACAAGGTTAATCGATATGAAGGAGGCGTGAGCAGCCTTTAGTCCCGTAGACACCCTCGCTGCTCCAGACTGCTAATTTGCATAGGTTTTTATTAAGATTACTTTACAAAGGAGGATCAAATTTAGAAAAGAAAACCATTATATTCAGCTGACCCTAAGGTATTTTCACATGTGGAAGAAAACCCAAGTACCCAGAGCAAACCCACAGAGACCATGCAAACTCTTTGAAAATGTCGCCCTTGGTTGGATTCAAACCTAGGACTCCAGCGCTGTGGTGCCACAGTGTTAGGCACTAAGCAACTGTGCTCAGTGATACATCCATACCTGATGTTTTTTTTCAGATTTTCTACAATAGTCAGGGGACCACCAGCAAATTAGATCATTGACCAATCTTACTCACATCAGCAGGTTAGTCAAAGTTTGTTGTACTGTGTGTTATAGGGAGGTGGAACAATAGTGAGGCTATGGTAACATGCTGTCAGGAATCTCAATTGAGCTGCTTTAAGGTTACTGTGCTGACCTGAGAAGATTCTACAGTATCAGAAGTTCCCTGGGCTTGTCCAATTTGCAGCTGAGGAGGCATATATAAGACCCCTCCCTCCTGAATCAGGTGCCTGATAATTTAGTACTCTAGTTTGGCTCTGAACCCTGACTGTGTGTATTGGATTGCTTTATTCTGACTCTTGACTTGTTGCTGGTTATTCTTTTGTCTTCTGATTCTGTTCTGCCTTTGCCGTGACCACTTGGAACTGAACCTTGGTTTTGTATCAGATATCTGTTTTAACTCCTGATTATGCCTCTGATGTAATCTCTTGGTACTGACCATTTGCCTGCACATTTATTCTTCTGATTCAGATCTACCCTGTAAGTTAATTGTGGGTTTTCATATGGTTTCTGGTGATGATAACTTTGACCCCAAATTCAGCAAAGTCGATCTGGACTTGGAGCTGGTACTGGTGAAGGCATGTGGCAGTCTGGGCTTATCTCTCAGCACTATATTAATTAACAACTGTTCTATTTCTCTCCGATATGAGCCAGATCTTGCTTTCATGTGATATTTGCTCTAGAGATGGGCAAATCGGTTCGTACTGAGCCAGGTTTGACCAGAATATTCCTAATTGTTAGTTTTTTTTTAATGAAAACTGAACAAATGGAGATTTGTCTTGAGTGAACTAAAATGGCCACTGCGTTATATTCTGGGGTCTCTTCAGAACCCAGAGTATAATAGGTGGAGTCCCAGGAGAGGTGAAAAAAAAAAAAAACATTTATACGCACCTTCCCTTACCTCTTTTGAGCCTCTTTATGGCAATGGCGCTCAGTGGTCTCACAGTGAGAGCCCAGTGGTCCCACTGAGGCCTGTGATTGAGCCTCAGCAGTGACATGGACATGCCAAGCATTATAATGCTTGACCACAGGTGGCCCAATCACAGGCCTCAGGGGTGACCCTGGGCCGATGACATCACAGAAGACCACCAGATGTCACCAGGACAGAGTCAGACGCCTCAAGGAGGCCCAAAAGACATCTCCCCTTGGAACTTTCGCTTTGACATAACTTTGGCTGTGTTTACCTTAGAGAGCTAAAAATTAGATAGGTTTTTAGTAGTTCTGAGAGTGTTCTACACTATTTCTTAAGCCAATTTAAGTTGTGGTTTATGCCAAATTTGTTCAACCTGAAACAAATCAGGGACCCGAGCCACCCGAACCCAAAACAAAACGAATCCTGAGGGGTTCGCCCACGTCTAATTTTCTCCTGGAACTCTAATATATTACATGGCATCCTAGTCACATAAAAAAATATGAGGACATACCCAAGCCCTGTTACATATTCCCAGCAAAAATTCTGTAGATTTCATTTTGCTAATGAAATTATTGAAATCTGTAGAAAAATCTACTACAAAGGCCATGTGTAACTTTACAGCTACAATTTGCTTACAATTGATCTATTCTACTGACTACTGACCACTCTGCAGACATTTTTCAAGTTGAAAAATGCCTCTTTCTACATGTTACATGTGTCCATAGAAGAGATCAGTGGGGAGCAGGGTAAAGGACACACAGGCACACAAAGGTTGCAAGTGATAATGGTAAGTTTCCACCTCACTCCAAGTGCTTTATTCACACCAATACTGGTCAATACTTCTCTACAATATTCAAAATCATGGTGGTGAGAGAGGTACACTACCAATGGCCAATCCTTAGGACAAGCCATCAAAATCTGATTGGTGTGGGTCATACCTCCAGGATCTCCATGATCATTTGAACTTTAATCTTAGTCCTGGTATAGCAGCTTGTAGGACTTGCTTGGATGTTAAGAAGGGATCCTTGAGGTCAAATCCCCATCAATCCAAATTGATGGTTTATCCTAAGAGTAGGCCATCAAAGTTTTAGATGTTTAGTTAATTCATATAATAAGGGATGGTAGTTCACATGTTTACGTCAAACTAAAGACGGCATTGGGGTAATGCTTTTATTTACACCTCCTTCAAGAGTTCACCTTACTCCAAAGTTACAAATACTCACCCAGGTAACCATTACAGACAAAACAGATGAATGGAAAAAGACTGTATTAGTCAAAAAAGTCCCTTGGAAAAAACTGAATACAAATAAGTCTTGCAACATGAATTGTCCCTAGAGAAATTAACTAAATCTTGCTATCCTCAGATGACCTGTGCTATTCTATTATAATTACAGCCCTTGTGGAAATCACAATAATTTTCTCGTCTAAGCGTATATTTTGATAGACATATTTTATTCTATAGGACTTTTTCATTGCCAAAGTATTTTTTTGAAAAACAAATTTTTGAATTGAAAATATTTTAATATTTTCTGCCTTCTAAAGCTAAGGCAGCTAAAAGTAACCTACAGTAGACAATTATTGTACAGTTTTTCACCAGGTTTTCTTCATCATCTAAAAAACATGCAATCTTTTACAGTATGCCTACTGTACCTACGTGAATATCTTTGGTAGAATGAAGATCACCTTGTGCATCAACACATATAGATAGCTTTACAATTGCGATTACAACTCAAACCACCGCATTTTGGCACATCTGGTTTGAGAGAAACAAGCCACCAATATCAACGTTACATTTAAGTGTTTGGTATAACACCAGTACACTCAATATTCCACTATTCTAACAGCAAGTGTAGACTAAATCTAAAACTTAACTTTTTAATATTTAATAAATAAAATGCAATATAACTCAATGTCTCAATATACACGATAAAAATGCAGTTCACCAGATATGTGTTGACCAATATGCCCCACACTAGCAACTATATCAATACAATCATCCAAAGGACATATATAGTTTACTCCAAATGGTATTATTGTCACAATATACAGTGCTGGCCAAAAGTATTGGCACCCCTGCAATTCTGTCAGATAATACTCAATTTTTTCCAGAAAATGATTGCAATCACAAATGCTTTGGTAATAATATCTTCATTTATTTTGCTTGCAATGAAAAAACACAAAAGAGAATGAAAAAAAAAGTCAAATCATTGATCATTTTACACAAAACTCCAAAAATGGGTCGGACAAAAGTATTGGCACCCTCAGCCTAATACTTGGTAGCACAACCTTTAGACAAAATAACTGCGAACAACCGCTTCCGGTAACCATCAATGAGTTTCTTACAATGCTCTGCTGGAATTTTAGACCATTCTTCTTTGGCAAATTTCTCCAGGTCCCTGAGATTTGAAGGGTGCCTTCTCCAAACTGCCATTTTGAGATCTCTCCATAGGTGTTCTATGGGATTCAGGTCTGGACTCATTGCTGGCCACTTTAGAAGTCTCCAGTGCTTTCTCTCAAACCATTTTCTAGTGCTTTTTGAAGTGTGTTTTGGGTCATTGTCCTGCTGGAAGACCCATGACCTCTGAGGGAGACCCAGCTTTCTCACACTGGGCCCTACATTATGCTGCAAAATTTGTTGGTAGTCTTCAGACTTCATAATGCCATGCACACGGTCAAGCAGTCCAGTGCCAGAGGCAGCAAAGCAACCCCAAAACATCAGGGAACCTCCGCCATGTTTGACTGTAGGGACCGTGTTCTTTTCTTTGAAGGCCTCTTTTTTTTTTTTCCTGTAAACTCTATGTTGATGCCTTTTCCTAAAAAGCTGTACTTTTGTCTCATCTGACCAGAGAACATTCTTCCAAAAAGTTTTTGGCTTTCTCAGGTAAGTTTTGGCAAACTCCAGCCTGGCTTTTTTATGTCTCTGGGTCAGAAGTGGGGTCTTCCTGGGTATCCTACCATAGAGTCCCTTTTCATTCAGACACCGATGGATAGTACGGGTTGACACTGTTGTACCCTCGGACTGCAGGGCAGCTAGAACTTGTTTGGATGTTAGTCGAGGTTCTTTAGCCACCATCTGCACAATCTTTCGTTGAAATCTCTCGTCAATTTTTCTTTTCCGTCCACATCTAGGGAGGTTAGCCACAGTGCCATGGGCTTTAAACTTCTTGATGACACTGCTCACGGTAGACACAGGAACATTCAGGTCTTTGGAGATGGACTTGTAGCCTTGAGATTGCTCATGCTTCCTCACAATTTTGCTTCTCAAGTCCTCAGACAGTTCTTTGGTCTTCTTTCTTTTCTCCATGCTCAATGTGGTACACACAAGGACACAGGACAGAGGTTGAGTCAACTTTAATCCATTTCAACTGGCTGCAAGTGTGATTTAGTTATTGCCACCACCTGTTATGTGCCACAGGTAAGTAACAGGTGCTGTTAATTACACAAATTAGAGAAGCATCACCTGATTTTTCAAAGGGTGCCAATACTTTTGTCCACCCCCTTTTTTATGTTTGGTGTGGAATTTTATCCAATTTGGCTTTTTGACAATTCTTTTTGTGGTTTTCCATTGAAGACAAATTAAATGAAGATATTATTACCAAAGCATTTGTGATTGCAATCATTTTCTGGAAGAAATTGAGTATTATCTGACAGAATTGCAGGGGTGCCAATACTTTTGGCCAGCACTGTATACTGGACTCAGTGGCGTAACTAGCAATGGCTGGGCCCAAAGGCGAACATTTGACATGGGACCCCCCCCCCCCGCACAAACTGCATTCCTGCACACACTATTATGCCCCATAGTGGCCCGTGCACACACTATTAGGCCCCATAGTGGCCCTTGCACACAGTTTTCTGCCCCATAGTGGCCCTTGCACACAGTATCATAGTGGCCCCTTCATATAGTATTATGTGCACTCCCCGCTACCTCTTCAATGTTGGACCAGATGTCACGTGAGCCAGGCATGCATCGCGACGCATAATTACGTCGGACTAGCCCACCGAAGTCTGGGATGTCACCAAGGAGGCCCGAAGCCTGCTGAAAAGACCCCAGAGTATAATCATAGCAGTGTTTGTGGGGTTCACGGGCTGCAGGCCTTACTTACCGATCCCCGGTCCTGCTTACAGCCGCCTCTGCAGAAGGTGAAGCGCAGACGGCCGTGAGCAGGAGTGGCGATCGGTAAGTAAATAGTTGTTACACCAGCAGGTAACGGCCTATTAAAAAGAAAAAACATCAGGGGCCCGCCGGGACCCCTAATGTCCCGGGCCCTGTGCAGCCGCTACCACTGCTACCCTGGTATTTACGCCACTGACTGGACTGCCATACTGGATTTCAGCATTCTTATAAATTGAAACGTTTTTAAACTACTCATGCCCCCTGCAACAAAACACATGGCTGCTGCTCGAGCTAATGAAAACTCTCAGCAGACCCAAGCCTGTCTGACAAGGTATGTCACAGACAACAGCGAGCTGCTGAAACAACCCAGCAGACCCAAGCCCATCTCCAATCTGACAAGGCATTGTCAGCCACATGCAAACAGCTGCACTCCATGTTTCCATAACAAGCCAGCCATTTTTCTTCACTGCTGTAAGTCAGCTTTAAAGGGGCAGGGCGCTGTGCATGACACTGTTACACAAGGTCACATACACACAGCTTTACTCCAGGTCTTTCACTGATATCCAAACTGAGATACACATGATCACATGACGCTTATGGACCAATGGAAAATTGCAGGTTCTTCAGTGTGGACATACACACAGCTTTACACCAGGTTTCCATAGCAACCAAACTATTTATGACCTGTATGAGTCAATATCAGTTCGCAGGTCCTTAAATATTCAGTCATATGACGTGCATCAGCCAATATAAGTTCACATTTCATTTACCAGGTTTCCATAGCAACACACCAACATAAGAAGAGTTTAGTCAAGAAAAAGCAAAAAAGTCTAAAAAAAATATATAAAATATATATTTATTAATGAAAATGCAATAAATAGCACATATAAAATATTCAGTAATAAAGGTGACACAGACAAAAGATAAGACATAACACAGGACATATGCGTCACATAAAAAGGCTCAAAAAATATATATAAAGATGACTATATATATATAATGGCCCAAATTATATAGCTGATATTCCATATACAAAAATTAGCAGACCATATATAGAAAAATATCTAGATAGGGATTTTAACCCAATAAATAGTGATTAAATACCACATAGACAAAAAGGTATCACAAATACATATGAAAATACAAAACACTATCCATATACTGTTTGAATATATTATTAAAATATAATGAATACCATATATAGAAAGAAGTAATGATATATGGAAAGCATATCAAATAAACCAATAACTGGATGCAACATAATAATGATTACCTGTAGCCATTATAGAGACAATTTTGAGCCCCAGTGAACGCAAAGGTATGCGTGGAAACGCACCTCAACGCGTTTCACTAAAAAGCTTCCTCAGGAGGTTTTTTTTTCCATAGCAACACAGCCATAAATAGACTATACCTATACTGGACTGCCATACTGGATGTCAAGTGCAAAACTGGCCAATTCTTATGGGGCCACTACACAAACAAAAAATGAAATGTACCCGTGCGAAGCCGGGTCCTTCTGCTAGTATAAATATATATATATATTTAATAGGGCATAGAATGGGGCTGCTAACATGAAAAATAATACCACTCTCCGATCCCCTGCCGCTCCAGTTCCAAAGTTGGCTGGGTCCAAACTGCTCTCTATTTCCTGTTTTTTCTCGACACAGGTTTATTAATAGTAATGCCCTTTTTCCTTGACCCGCCTCAGCCAGTGATTGACTGTATGGGCATTTCCAAGCATTTCCTGGGTGTGTCAGACATAAAGACGTTGAGAGCAGTGGGGTTCCAGATGGTGTTGAAACTGGACTTTAGCAGCCCCATTCTAAACCCTATTAAATACAATTTTTAAACAATTTTTTTCACTGCAGCAAAATCAGGTGATGCAGGAATCCGCTTGCACAAGTCACATTGCGCTGCAGGTTTTTGCAGCGCCATTTCCCATCCCTTGGTTGAACTTGGATGACATATATCTTTTTTCAACTGTACTATGTAACCTGATCAGTTTAGTAAAAATCTTATCCACTACGCTGCTACTGTATATCACACTGTTAGTCACCTGCGAGTTTGAAGCAGACACTTGCATACTGTAATATCTTTAATTTTTTTCCAACCTCTATTGCTAGCTGAAGAATCATTATCTTCATTATGCAGATAATTTGCATGTCTATTTATTTTATTTTATTTTTTTTTTACAGAAAAAAAAACTCTAAAGCACTTACAAATACTGACACTGGAAATAATAAGAGCAAGTTAATAAATCCTAGTTAGCAAGTAGGCCTGCAACCGGTGAACTACAAGTGTAAACAAAGACAAGATTGCTGTAGGTAAAAGTTCTCAGATTATGACTTCTTAGCTGAATTTTCTTAAACTGTATTATTGTGGGATCAGGGACATCTTGTGGCTGTCTGTGTAAAGTACAAGTTACAAACTACAATCTGAGCTCAAAACTATAGAAAAATCAATATAATATCTCTTAACACTGTCACAGCAGATAGAAATATTATATGCTTTAACGTGGAAAATGGATGGAAGTTTAGCTTGGAATTTCTTTATCAAATACGGACATGGACTAGATATTTTCAGAACACCCAAATAGAACACCACTTGTTATTTTCATTCTACATCTAAAACACCATCTTAAACATTATTATTATGATTATTATTCAATATTGGCCATAAACAAATATATTTTATATATTATACTTACAACAGTGATTTCCCACCAGAGCTACTTGGAACTTGCTCATGGGTTTACCAGAAGAGGGCAGCAGAAGAAGAGTTTAGAAATATGGTATTAAAGAATATGGGGACACTTTGGGGGGAAGATTCCGAACAGTTCAGGAAAAACACTGGCTCAGATTTACTACCTGGGCTGTGTCAAGAAAGTCGGCCAAAATGAGCTGAAACTTGGCACACAATGGAATATCTCATCTCTGGTGTTAAACCAGAAATCTACACCAGCCTCTGGATTTGATCAGATGGTTGTGTGACGGGAATCAGGATTTGGAGCTCTGTCTGGGCGTCATAGGACTGAGCTATGATACCATTCAGTTTTCACAGACCCGTACATGATTATGGTCACATGCATTTACCCAAATAAAAGGTTGACACAATGATTTGTCATGTTTTGTCATTCCTCTGTTTAGTGCTCCTCTAAGCCTAGATTCACAAAACCCGTGAAATTCGGTTCATGTGTTCGCTGAATTTCCCAGCCTGAACAGTGTGCAGGGAGAGGGACTCCGAGCATCATAGTTATGTACAATGGTAGGGATCCCTGCCTCCCAGCAACATACCGTCCAATACTGATTATAGTACAGTATATTGCTAGGCGGCAGGGACTCCTAGCAGCATAAGTAACTATAATGCTAGGAGTCTTTCAATACCGCACACTGTTTAAGCCAGGAAATCTAACTCGGTCATGTGAATCTAGGCTAAGAAGCTGGTGTCTGGCGCTCTTCTGTAACATCATGTGCCAGGGGTCACCGCTGAGGCCTGTGATTGGGGATCGGTGGTGACATAGGCACGCTGAACGTCATAATGCTCAGTGTGCCCATGTGACCGCTGGTGGCCCAGTAACAGGCCTCAGAGGTGACCCCAGGCACATGACATCACAGAAGAGCGCCAGAGCACCTGGAGGATAAATACACACATGGCGGAGCGCTGCGAAGAGATCCGAAAGAGGTGAGGGAAGGTGAATATTAATTTTTTTTTTTTTTTTTTTTTTTTACACCTCCCTTGGGCCTACACCTATTATACTCTGAGATCTCTTCAGGTAATAATTTACCACAAATCATGTTGTGGTGGCCATTTTAGTTAGTCTGAGAAAAATCCCAAATTCTTCGGTTTCATTTAAAACTGAACAAATTGGAATATTCGGGTCGAATCTGGTTCATTGTGAACTGATTCAGCCAACACTAATCAGCTGCATCTGTGATGGAAGTTTCTGCCCCCCCTGCGGCAGTCCATGCAATTTTATCACTGCTGAAACCTGTTATGGGTGACACATATCTCCACTTCACATTATTCCTACCCAACAGTCCAGGTCAGATATATAGAGATAGAAGCAGCAAGAAAAAAAGAGGGTGAAACATGGAACACCATAATAGCCACATGGTGAAGTTTAGTTTTGGGTGGGATGTCCCTTGAAGGGTGAAAGGCAGGGGCGTAACTACCGGGGTAGCAGCGGTAGCAGCTGCCACAGGGCCCGGGACTTAAGGGGCCTTGTGGGCCTCTGATGATTTTTTTTTTTTAATAGGCCGTTACCTGCTGGAGTAACCCCAGCAGGTAACGGGCCCTATATACTTACTGATCCCCGCTCCTGCTCACAGCCGCCTGCGCTTCCCATTCTGCAGAGGTGACTGTGAGCAGTAGTGGGGATCGGTAGGTAAGGCCATGGGCCGAACCCCACAATCACTGCTATCAGACCCCGGAGTATAATAATCGGAGGCCCAGGGCAGGTGAGGGAACATAAAAAACAATGTACTTACCTCTCCTACGCTTCTCCAGGCTTCGGGCCTGTTTCGTGACGTCGCGACGCCGGCCCGCATCACGTGACGCCGGCCTAGTCCAACATTGAAGAAGGCCGAAGTAGCAGGGAGTGGACCGGAGCGAGGAACAGGTAAGTAGCATTGTTTTTTTTTATGTTTCTATCCTCCCCTGGTTCTCCAGTCATTATACTCTGGGGTCTGAAAAGACCCCAGAGTATAATAACTGTTCATGGGTGGTCCACAATGGGTCATAATACTGTGTACAGGGGCCACTATGGAACATAATAATGTGTGCAGGGGCCACTATGGGACATAATACTGTGTGCAAGGGCCACTATGGCACATAATAGTGTGTGCAGGAATGAGTTTTTTTTTGGGGGGGGGGGGGGTTGGAGGGGGCATTGGTTCGGGGGGGGGCCCCATGTCAAATGTTCGCCTTGGGGCCCAGCCGTTCCTAGTTACGCCACTGGTGAAAGGAATGGATGGCATTCAGCAAACCAGATCTTGTTAGGCACAAAGTGAGGAGTGCATAATACACTCAAGTGTCAAACATACAAGATAATTTTTTTTTTTTCTCTTTTAGAATTGGAGGTTGATATTCCATTTATTGTTACATCATACAAAAAAAAGTAAAGGAATGGCCAAAGATGACAAAGCAGCTCTGTCAGCTCTCCTATACATTAGGGCAGCAAAGAATGGATAGAGGGGCAGATGCTGAGCTTGGAAATGTATGGTTTACTACAATTTGATTCATATCGCTGCCAGGATAGAGATTTGCTGAGTCTGCTTCCCCTCTCCCACACACAGTGATTGACAACTTTCCTTGTATGGATACTCAGAGAAAAGCTGTCACCTACTGTGCCAGAAGAAACCTAAAGAAAGCTGCAGAGGTATCCTGACAGATCCACTACAATACTGCAAACCAATGTAAGTAACCAATGTGTATGCCACACTAAGACCTAGACAGCAAGTACTAGAAATAAAAAAGCACCAAGACATCTACAAGAAAGAAGGCAGCACTCTAAATGGGGCTATAAAAATTAGATGACGTCCAAAACTGCCAACAATGAAATGTGTCTCCGAAGATAGTAAATGCAAAAGAAAGGATTGTGAAATATTTCGCCATGCAGATTTCACCACAACTGATCCTTTTGTCCTAAATGGGGTAAGCTGCCCCTGGCTTAGGCCTTATTCACACAACCGAGTCTGCAGGAGGAGACACTCCCGAGGGGGTGTCTAAGACGCCATTCTGTTGAATACAAAGCACGTCCTATCCTGCTCTGTGTCATTGGAAGAGAACAGATCAGAAGCCCCGACAGAGGTGAAAGCATCACACGAAGGCACTTTGATGACCCTCAGATGTCACTCCGGGTGCATTCCACTGCAAAATCGGACCTACCTCGGACAGCACACTTGGTTGTGTGCACGGGGCCTAATTCATACAACAATGAAAAATAGCAGCCTGACGCCCATTTTTGCATCGTCAATCACACGTCTGTTTTGTGAACACTTTCATTTCAATGTGTCTATATACTACTGTGTGGGGGACACTGTGAAGCATATACTACTGTGTGGGGGCCCACTGTGAAGCATATACTACTGTGTGGGGGCCCACTGTGGAGCATATAATACAGTGTGGGGCAATTCTGGAGAATATAATACTGTCTGGGGGCCACTGTGGAGTGCATTGATCTGTCTGGGGGCCACTGTGGAGCGCATTGCACTGTCTGGGGGCCACTTCGGGGCACACTGTACTGTGTGGGGGCCCTTCAATATTTATATCACAGTATCTGTTTTATAGCAGACAGGCTGTAATAACATTGTACAGGCAATATAAAACAGATCCTGGTTAATTTAAGGTTAAATTGCCGTGTTGGCACCTATGCCATGTAATTTAAAGGTATATTCACACAGTAGAAATGTCTGTGGCTGGTGTATGGGACTTAAAGAAAACCATCTGCAGAAACAACCCCATTCACATGTATGGAGCAAATTTTCAGTCACAGAAATTTCTCCAGAAAATCTGCTGCGTGTGAATTAATATCAGTCTCATCCTCACATACTGTTTCTATAGACAATAGTGCAATAGCGCACACATCCTGAAGATTTTCTTTCAACACCCTTGTCTTTCTTTAGCACATAAGCAAGAAATGTTGCTTGTTTTCCTGTTAAAGGGAACCTTTCAGTTTTTTCCAACCTAAACTGACCTGAGCATGTGCAGCATCAACTAATGACTTTTCTGATGGCGTCGCTCACTAAGATGCCTGTTGCTGTAAGATCAAGTTATAAGCTTTTAGAACCTTAGATCGGAATATACAAATTTACCTTAAAGCGAGTCTGTCACCAGTGTGAAGCATATTAAAGGGAGTCTATCATTGCCCAAACACCTTTTTAACTGAAGCCACGTTATAAAGGCTATTCTACTCCTACCTTTATTTATTTTCTTCTTGCCGCCGTTTTTGCAAAAAAAAAAAAAAAAGTTTTATGCCCATATGCAAATCATGCTGAGAGAGCACAGGGGGCGTTCCCCCTGAGCACATACCATCGTCATCCCGTTTGCCACCTTCTGTGCTTATTCACACCCCCCGCATCTTCTGCTCTTCCTCTGTGTTCATCAGGATCGAAGTCCCGGGAATGCGCTGTCGGTTCTGCCACTTCGGGTTCGGGCAGAGCCGACAGTGAAAACTCCGTCTGCCATTTTTCTTTCGTTTCCTACACGAGTTTACAGCGCAGTACCAGCAACGTAGATAGGTCAGGCTCACCTGAATGTAACATTTTATTTCCTATGAAAATTCATACCTCTGTTGCTGGATATTCATTTATTTTAGAATATGCAAATCAGCAGTCTGAAGCACTGAAAGCAGCTCCATTGCTTCTAACTGCTATACCCCACACTGCTCTAATACCCCCTCCCTTCTTTGAGTGTCGGGGAACACGAGGTTTCATGTAGTTCTGCAGTCACTGTGCTAAATCTTACCCTGTGAAGTTGTCAGATAGGTAGGATATCAAACTGACATCTTAGCAGTGGGGGTTAAAAAAAAAAAAAAAGATACCAGGGGTGCTCCACGTCACTCCTGTGCAGAACTATGTATAGTTGTACCGGCAAAAAAAAAAGTGTATTAATTTTAGACAAACCCTAATTAAATGGGCACCTACCCACTCACATAGCATTTGTACATGTAGGTGTATCTATGTCAGAAGCATTTCTGGTACAAAAATTTCAAAGTTGGTGCGTCTTTAGACTGAAACTACACAAGATATTCATCAGCAGATCTGTGGCATCACCTGTTAATCTTATGTGTATGATCACCATAGACATCAGATTCTCGGCAGATTTCACATGATCTGCCAAAGGTCTGCAGATAAATATCTTCTGTGTATGGTCAGTTTTAGACAGTCAGACTTGGTCCAACCTGGTGTTGTCAACAGTGAAGAAGCAACAGTACCGTGACAGTGGCTAGCAATGTTGTCTTTCTGCATGCAGGATGTATGTTCTCCCACAATCTGAGCAGGTCTCTTGCCCCAACTCCGTCCCCCCGGAGTATCACATTCCCACCCAACTGTACACATATGGGAGTAAGAAAGTGGTTGAGGGAATTATTGTTGTATGTATCTTATGTGAGTTTGCAACCGGGTTTATGTTTAACTTTAATGTCATCAATCCATGTCACATATTGTGTAACTGTGATATAAGGACACAAATAGATATTTACAAACTACTATACAATTTATTTCCACTGCTGCATAAAAAAAATATTTTACAAAAACACAACTACACTTGAAAGCGTGAAGAAATCCCATGTAACATAATATGCTACAAACAATGACTCTTAGCATGGATATTGGTCCTTAGGTAAAGTGATCGCCATGATTCTGGCAATAGGCAGATCTTGTTTCCAGGTTATTCATCACCGGCCATTATGGAAATGAATTCTTGTAGATTTACTAAAGAGAAAAAAAAAGAATACATAAATGTACTGTGCAACCTTAAAAAAAACAAACTTCTGCAGTAAGCCACAAAGATGGCTCGCCACCTCTACTAGTAAGGCCTTATGCACACAAATGTATTTTCTATTCATAATTGCTGAAAAATACAGACCCTTATATTTCAATGGACCCATACACACAGCCGTAATTTTTTTTGGCTGTGTCTCCGGGCCAAATTGAAGAGCCGCAAATTATTGAGCAGGTCCTATACCTGTCCGTAACTGTGGCTCTGTCAATTCATTTGAATCTATGGGTCAGTGAAAACCACAGATGACAAACTGGGACTAAGTGTGTCATCTGTGCCATTTTTTACTGACCTGCAGACTGCACGCAGTCATGTGAATGAGGCCTAAATGGCTGTCTGGCATTTCCTGCATGTACAGTGGGGAAAAAAAGTATTTAGTCATCCACCAATTGTGCAAGTTCTCCCACTTAAAAAGATGAGGCCGGCCTGTAATTGACATCATAGGTAGACCTCAACTATGAGAGGCAAAGTGAGAAAACAAATTCAGAAAATCACATTGTCTGATTTTTAAAGAATTTATTTGCAAATTATGGTGGAAAATAGAGGGATCAGGAAATAAAGACTGGAAGAGAGCCCTGGCAGTATTAGAATAGGAGCAGTGAGGGATCAATGAGCAAAGTATAGGTTGTTTTTTTTTTTTCATGTTTACCCATCAAAAACCCCTTTAAACTACAGTATCATTTCTAATTACATGAATGAATAAGAAGTAATATTCTCAGACTGGGTGACCTCCAGACAGACTTACTTTCTCCATCACCATCTTTGTCGAACTCCTCAATCATAGCTCGTAGTTCTTCATCTGTCATGTTCTCACCAAGTTCTCTGGCAACTCGACGGAGATTTCTCAAGCTTATTTTTCCTGAATCGTCATCATCAAAAAGTTTAAAAGCTTTCAGCATCTCTTCTTGGGGATCGCGGTCCAATATCAAGTCTGTCACTAAACCAAAATAGATATGGAATTACTTTACATGTATATATACAAAACTGCAGATGTAGGAGGTAAGGTTCATCAATGTACCAATAATTTCTAAAATTTCCAATTTTTTTTGGGTTAGGGGAGGGGTTAAGAATAATTAAGAAAGTCTGTTAAATACATAAGATGATTTTTAGGTCTTGTCACACTCCCTTACGCTAGGTTCACACTAGCGTTCGGGTTTCCGTTCTTCGGGTCCACTTGGGGACCCGAAAAATGGTTACCCTCTCTGCTTAAAAAGCAGTTACCTGTGGAAACCCATGGACCCCACAGACTATTGGGGTCCGCCGGGTTTCCGCCCAATATCAGCAAAGAGAAAAATCCTGCTTGCGGGACTTTTCTCTAAGCACATTTTAAGCAGAATGGGGGACGGAGTCCCCGAACAGTCACACAACACTAGTGTGACCACAGTCTTAGTGCAGTAACTGTATCATCTATAACAATGCTACCTTTGCAACCATGAGTTTGCCCCAGGGGTCAACTAATGTGTTGTCTCTTTGGCTGACACATCAGCGTGTGGTGGGCACACAAAGCATGGAAAGTGAAATACACAAAACACAGGCAATAGGTAAGCAGTAGCTAATAAATAAGTAAAGTATATTGTAACACAAATGCTTATATTTACATTTTCAGACAAAATACCACAGGATAGGAAATAAATAACTGCTAGGAACCCCAACTATTACTAGAATAGGGGGCTCAATCACCCACAACCACAGTGAGAGGAGTTTTAATAGAGCAGTGGTCATGCATTCACTCAGTTTCTCAAATCACCAGGGCAGTCTTCATAACCCCTGGAGGAGGGGGCGGCTCATGTATGGCAAGACACACCGCCATATAAATGAGGCGCACCCTCCACCGGGCCATATGCCTGGAAGGAAATCTAAGGCAACTCTTAGCTGGCGTAGATTTCCTGCATCATTAATGCCAGATTTCTGATGTAAATGATAATAAATCTGGTGGGGCCAACGGCCCAGCCCCCTGCATGCCCTGGATACGCTTCCTTTCAGAAAAGTGGCATGGATGGCCTACAATAGAAAAAAGTTGCAACTTTTATCACAAAATTGGCATACAAGACATAATAAATCTAACCCACTGTCTTTGGGGCTGACAGGAACAGGCCTGTACTGCGCACGACACTAAATACATTAAGTGGAGTAGCAGTACTCATGCTCGATTCATGTTCTTTTCATTGCACTTGTGCAGTTAGGTGGAATTCTAGTGATCAATGGGGGTCCCGGTGGAGGGGGAACACAGAAAATCGCTGGCCGATCACTGGCTGAAGCAGTCCATTAGTTTGTGACAAATTGTAAAGGACCTGGAGGTAGAGACTAACAGGGACCTAGGAAGAGTCAAAAAACGGACCAGCGGTGGTCTGGTGATAGGGGTATGATTTTTCCACTTTGTGCACAGAACTATAATATCCCAAAGCAGTCATTTCATGCCTAGTCATCACACAAGTCAGAGGGATACCAGCAGTGAGGGACAACAGCATTCTAATGGGAGGTACATAACAAATGTTTTTTTTTCTTCTTTTTTCAGAACTTTCTGAAAAAACACACTCAGCTATCCCCAGCGCTGTATTGTCCAGTCCCGATCCACATTCTGACCCATGTGGGGTCTTGCCACGCCAGAAGCCAAGAGGCTCATGTGACTGCTGAGACCTCAGCAATAACTGGAGAGGGACATCACATACATCACTTGTTCCTTACCAGCGACCGCTGAGACCACTGATTGGTGCAGAAAGTTCCAGTGTGGGAGGGAAAGGGGACAGTGATTGGACAATGGAGCTCTGGGAATAGGTAAGTATGTATTTTTATTCTGTTCCACCCCAGCTGACCCAGAGTTTGCACCAAATCCTGGACAACCCCACCAACTACAAAAAAACATACTACTTCAGGAATCTTGGAAAGAAAAAAAAAAAGAAAAAAAATCTCAGGATTAAGAGCTCTTACCAACTTCATTAAAATCATCAAACGTAATCCTCCCTGTTGCTTCACTATCGTAGTCTTTCAGGATTTTTAATACGTCTGCCTTCTTAACATCAAACCCAAGAGCTCGCATGGCCACCTGCCGAACACAAAACATGTTAAATCATCAACTCATCAGGATCAGCTCAAATATTTTACCAGAAAACATTATCAAGATGAAATCCAGTTATTGGTACTAAAGTATCACTTAGCGAGACCCCCAAGGATTACTAAGAACTAGAGGAAAGCTAACAGTTGGTGAAGAAGTAAAATCCTCAACAGATCCTTTTTCCTAGTGATTGTGGTGGACTAAAAGCTGAAATCCTACCAAACACAACTACGATCATTTCTCTATGACATGACAGAAGTTGGCCACAATGATAGTGACCCTGTAAAAAAAAAAAAAAAAAAAAAAAAAAAAAAAATATTCAACTGACAACACAATGTCAAAACCACATGCTATTGCCATCTTACACATTTATGGCATATCCACAGGACATAACATGCATGTCTGCTAGTTCTCAGATGTGAGACCCACAACTATGAGAAGAATGGAGGTCTCCTGCAAACTCCCACAGACAAAGAGAGAGCCGCGCACCCACCTGCTTGGATGCAGCAGCTACCGGCCCTGGAAGGGAAAAGGGTATAGGAACTCCTGTACTGGAGATAGGTGTGGATATGCTTTTTAATGGCTAATATAGGAATATCCCTTTAAATGAAGAAGCACCAGTGGGTATATTAATGTTGCTGTCAGGCAGCACAACCATAGAAACCAGTCTTTTCCAGCATACCCCAAACAGAGCCCAGGCAGATTCTTACCAGTAAATACTTTGTGGTGCAGATGGAGAAGCACTGGGATTTTTTTGTCAAATCATTACCTTTAATTCATGATAGTCTATCGCTTTGTCTTTGTCGGTATCAAACAGATCAAATGCATCTTTGATTTCCTGCTTCTGTTCCTCGGTCAGTTCCCTTTTTTTCTTCTTTTTTGTTTTGTCAACAGCTAAATCAGTTCTAGTAGAAAAGACAAGGACAAGTCATTCACAGATCAAATGTAGGGGTTTAAGATTTGTGAGGGGGCGGGGAAATGGCCAATAATGGCTGTAGCGGTCATTTGTCATGTGCCGCTGATGCCAGTGATTGGCCGCATGGTGTCATGACATAAGGGCACGTCAGCTATGAAACCAGGAAGATGGCCGCATGGTGTCATGACATAAGGGCACGTCACCTATGCAACCAGGAAGATGATGTCATTACTGCTGGACAGGAACAGCAGCTCTAGAAGTGGCAAAAAAAAATGGCAAGTATCGCTTCTTTTGTTTTTTCCTAGCACTGAGACCTTTTAAGTATAATAGAAAAGAATAGGAATCTGAATGAAGCTGAGGCTGTCACTATCGCTGTAGAAGAACCAAAGTTTTTATTTTCCAATTATAGAAACCTTCATCTGTCCTGGTCATGTGAGAGACACCCGGGTACAGGACTGACTACAAGTCCAGCCATACACCTATGTGTCCATCACATGACCCAGACAGATTGTTATTCACTGGAAATAAAGAGAAGGTTCTACTAAATGACTGCAAATACTGATCTTTAAATCATTAAGAACTGATCAAGTATATTATATAGAATATTTTTGTGGAAACAGTAAGTGGCCATTGACCACCACCATGAATCGGCATCAAATGTGGTGTAAATATGGCCAGCTCACCCTCAATGTGCCTGCAATCCACGAACATCTGCTTGTTTGTCAGGTGATTGGTATCTTTTATGCGTCGTGAAAATAAACAAGAAACCTTGTTTGCAAGCCCCTGCAACAGTCTGTGTAGTATAGCCTTAAAGGGGTACTCATATCACCTCTTCATGGCCTAAGATGAGCCAGCCATATCTTCATTTATTTTTCTTGCAATGAAAAAACACAAAAGAGAATGAAAAAAAAAAAGTCAAATCATTGATCATTTTACACAAAACTCCAAAAATGGGTCGGACAAAAGTATTGGCACCCTCATCCTAATACTTGGTAGCACAACCTTTAGACAAAATAACTGCGAACAACCGCTTCAGGTAACCATCAATGAGTTTCTTACAATGCTCTGCTGGAATTTTAGACCATTCTTCTTTGGCCAATTTCTCCAGGTCCCTGAGATTTGAAGGGTGCCTTCTCCAAACTGCCATTTTGAGATCTCTCCACAGGTGTTCTATGGGATTCAGGTCTGGACTCATTGCTGGCCACTTTAGAAGTCTCCAGTGCTTTCTCTCAAACCATTTTCTAGTGCTTTTTGAAGTGTGTTTTGGGTCATTGTCCTGCTGGAAGACCCATGACCTCTGAGGGAGACCCAGCTTTCTCACACTGGGCCCTACATTATGCTGCAAAATTTGTTGGTAGTCTTCAGACTTCATAATGCCATGCACACGGTCAAGCAGTCCAGTGCCAGAGGCAGCAAAGCAACCCCAAAACATAAGGGAACCTCCGCCATGTTTGACTGTAGGGACCGTGTTCTTTTCTTTGAAGGCCTCTTTTTTTTCCTGTAAACTCTATGTTGATGCCTTTTCCCAAAAAGCTCTACTTTTGTCTCATCTGACCAGGGAACATTCTTCCAAAAAGTTCTTGGCTTTCTCAGGTAAGTTTTGGCAAACTCCAGCCTGGCTTTTTTATGTCTCTGGGTCAGAAGTGGGGTCTTCCTGGGTATCCTACCATAGAGTCCCTTTTCATTCAGACGCCGACGGATAGTACAGGTTGACACTGTTGTACCCTCGGACTGCAGGGCAGCTAGAACTTGATGAACTTGTAGCCTTGAGATTGCACATGCTTCCTCACAATTTTGCTTCTCAAGTCCTCAGACAGTTCTTTGGTCTTCTTTCTTTTCTCCAGGCTCAATGTGGGACACACAAGGACACAGGACAGAGGTTGAGTCAACTTTAATCCATTTCAACTGGCTGCAAGTGTGATTTAGTTATTGCCACCACCTGTTATGTGCCACAGGTAAGTAACAGGTGCTGTTAATTACACAAATTAGAGAAGCATCACATGATTTTTCAAAGGGTGCCAATACTTTTGTCCACCCACTTTTTTATGTTTGGTGTGGAATTATATCCAATTTGGCTTTTTGACAATTCTTTTTGTGGTTTTCCATTGACGACAAATTAAATGAAGATATTATTACCAAAGCATTTGTGATTGCAATCATTTTCTGGAAGAAATTGAGTATTATCTGACAGAATTGCAGGGGTGTCAATACTTTTGGCCAGCACTGTATATTACCCGTGTACTGTGACATCACTGTGTATATTACCCGTGTACTGTGACATCACTGTGTATATTACCCGTGTACTGTGACATCACTGTGTATATTACCCGTGTACTGTGACATCACTGTGTATATTACCCGTGTACTGTGACATCACTGTGTATATTACCCGTGTACTGTGACATCACTGTGTATATTACCCGTGTACTGTGACATCACTGTGTATATTACCCGTGTACTGTGACATCACTGTGTATATTACCCGTGTACTGTGACATCACTGTGTATATTACCCGTGTACTGTGACATCACTGTGTATATTACCCGTGTACTGTGACATCACTGTGTATATTACCCGTGTACTGTGACATCACTGTGTATATTACCCGTGTACTGTGACATCACTGTGTATATTACCCGTGTACTGTGACATCACTGTGTATATTACCCGTGTACTGTGACATCACTGTGTATATTACCCGTGTACTGTGACATCACTGTGTATATTACCCGTGTACTGTGACATCACTGTGTATATTACCCGTGTACTGTGACATCACTGTGTATATTACCCGTGTACTGTGACATCACTGTGTATATTACCCGTGTACTGACACATCACTGTGTATATTACCCGTGTACTGACACATCACTGTGCATATCCTCCCTGTACTGTGACATAACGGTGTATACAGTGGGGAAAAAAAGTATTTAGTCAGCCACCAGTTGTGCAAGTTCTCCCACTTAAAAGATGAGAGAGGCCTGTAATTGTCATCATAGGCAGACCTCAACTACAGTATGAGAGACAAAATGAGAAAACATATCTAGAAAATCACGTTGTTTGTAGGTGACCAAATACTTATGAATGGGCATCAAATCGCTGTGTGCCTATCCTCCCTGTACTGTGACATCGCTGTGTGCCTATCCTCCCTGTACTGTGACATCGCTGTGTGCATATCCTCCTTGTACTTTGACATCACTGTGCATATCCTCCCTGTACTGTGACATCACTGTGTGCATATCCTCCTTGTACTTTGACATCACTGTGCATATCCTCCCTGTACTGTGACATCACTGTGCATATCCTCCCTGTACTGTGACATCACTGTGTGCATATCCTCCCTGTACTGTGACATCACTGTGTGCATATCCTCCTTGTACTTTGACATCACTGTGCATATCCTCCCTGTACTGTGACATCACTGTGTGCATTATACTCTGAACTTGCTGCCTTGCTATGGGGCCCCATGATTACTGGTTAACCTCTTCCAGGCAGTGGGCACAGATATAAGATCTGCCAGCAGCTCTGCTAGTGAGCAGCTCTCCCCCTGCCTTCCCTGATCATGGCAGAGCAAGAGTGTATTGGCAATAAATGGCTATAGGTTTACACTCGGTCAGTATATTGAGGGCAGCAGAACATACAGATGACTAACACTTGAATAGTCACCTATACAGCCTGCACTAGTTGCATGATGTGTGCCAACCATCCTCCCTGGCAGAGCTGGGGCACACTCTCCCCCTGCTGTACCTCCATGTCCCTGCAGCCAGTCTTACCTCACAGCCAGGCTCATGTCTCCCCTCTCGCCGACCTGCTAATCTGGGCACACGGGTCATACAGAAAGGCCCTGAGCCCTCCCAGTAAACAATGTTTGTAATACGTGATTGGTGAAATCTTCATCACTTCCTCTTAGAAACCAGAGCGGCTTGGAAGCAACGGTGCATTCTGATTGGTTATCGCGTTTGTCAATCTGAAAGGAATATTATGATTGGCTAAAAAGTAGTACGTATCAAAACGTATTCCCCGTCATGGAGGAATACAAGTTACTGGAGAGTAAGGGGGAGGAGTTTAAGGTACAGTCTTCACAGCCGGTCGCGTCAGCGCTCAGTGTAACTCCGCCCCTTTGTGTCTCCAGTAGTGTGGTGTAGCTCCAGCACTTTGGCGCTGATACTAACAGAAGGAGCGGGAACTGGCGGTCACATAGAGCGGAGTGTACTGCGTAGTGCTGAGAGGGGTAGCAGGCACAGCACATAGAGACTGTATCGGCCCCAAACACCTAGCCAGTGCCTTACTGTCAACCAACTACACTCCAGTCCTAGTTCCCAAAATTGCCAGTCTCATAATATGTAACCACTGTCACCATAAATGCCAGCCCTAGTTCTCCCTTCACTTACAATATTAGCAAAGTGTCCACATAAAGCTAAGGCTGTGTTCACATCATGCTGTATGTTTGGCATAAGCTTTGTGAAAGTTTCTGGCACATAAACCAAATGTAGCCACAGGCGCCACTGACCCAATGGAGGGTGAAAGTGAGTTTTTGGCCTCTGGAATGGAAACACAAGAAGTGTTAGGCTAAGGCTCCACGTGGCGTCCCGCAGCAAAAAAGCGCTGCGGGAAAAAACGCAGCAGGATCGAATCGCGGTTCTTCCCTCAGCGCTTTAGACAGAAAGTTGGCAGATGTTTCCTCTGCGGACTTTCTTTTTCAATTATACCTATAGGGTTTCCGTAGGTATAATTGACATGCTGCGATTTCCAAATCCGTGCCGCCTGTTTCTGCCGCGTTTCGGCCACGGGCAAATTGCGGAATTTACGCTGCATGAGGCCCGGGTGCTGGCAGAAAATATATGCTGCATAGCATACAGGAGTTTTTCAGCTCTGTGGCGAATGTCCATCATATACTACTCACAGTGTGCTGTGGGTGCATTCACACGGTGCAATAAAAAAACTTTTTAACTTATAATTAAAGGGGTTTTCCATGATCTGAAGATTTTTTAAACTGATGACCCATCCACAGAATATACTTAAAAACAGCTCCCCCATTATCCCTCCCCCCCAAAATTTAGGCTTTGTCCCCACGTAGCGGGCTGCAGCTAAAAAGCGCTGCAGGAAAACCTGTAGAGGAAATACATTGCAGTTTTTCCCGCAGGCTTTCCACAGAAAGTCCACATAGTTTTCCTCTGCAGACTTTCTGCTTCTATTATACCTATAGGGAAAACCCCAGCGTTTCCATAGGTATAATTGACAAGCTGCTATATACAAAAACATGACAGTTTTTGAAATCGCAGCGTTTCTGCTGTGGATATTTTTCTGTAATGTGTAGATGGGATTAGCCAGGTACTGTAAAACGTTGGGATTTTTGCTGTAGCGTTTCCCCCGCGGCAAAATCGTGGCGTATAGGCTACGCGAGGCCTTACAGTGGACACAATGAAGTCAGACATGTATCGTTCTCCTGGTATCTGCTAAACCCAGAGTCGTCCATCAGACTGCCGGATAGAGAAGTGAGATTCATCACACCACACAACATGTCTCCAATGCTCCAGACTCCAATGATCCTCCAGGATGTCTGTGTCATTCACTCTCAGTTTCAAGGAAACAGAAATTCTGTTCTCTAAAACCAAATATTTCCTGTTTTCCTAAGGAAACCACAGAATTTAAAAATTATTGAACTATAGGAGGAAAAAAGGGTAGGGAAATGTACTTTGGTAATAATACCACTAGATGGCAGGATTTCATTTGGTTTTGAATACATTATAATGTGAACAGTAGTTTATTCTTACTGACTTTTTCCATTTTTGTCCTCATTCACAGCACTCGCTGTCCCAATGGAGTTCACATTCTTATTTCCCTTGAAGCCTTTTAACCAAAGTTCATATTTAAATAACAACTTTCCAAGAGCCATAACTTCTTCATTTCTCAGTTCATAGATCTGTATGACAGCTTATTTTTTGTGGGACTGTACTTCATATTGGTACCATTTAACATTCCATACAATGTACAGGGAAGCTGCAAAAAATTCTGTTTATTCTGTGGATTGTTACAATTAGGTCAATATCAAAAATCTAAAACTTTAAGAAAAAATTCTTGCAGTTGCCATAGTCTGACACTCAGAACTTTTTTTATATGTCTCTATATGGAACTGTGTAAGACTTTTTTCTATGTGTGGCCGGCAGGGCTGTGGAGTCGGAGTCGGTGCCTATTTTGGTAGAGTCGGAGTCGGTATAAAATGGACCGACTCCGACTCCCAAAATATATAATAAATTGGTACAGTTAGTAGTACAATGCAGTATGTGCTGAATATATTTTCATAAGAATTTGGGAAAATGATGAAATGTTGAAAATGATGAAATGTCCTGTAAAGGTCTGTTCTATTCCTCATATAATGATGAGACTGAGTTCTGAGTGAACCTATAAGGTTTAGCAGTCCAGGGCTGTGGAGTCGGAGTCGGTGCCTATTTTGGTGGAATCGGAGTCGGAGTCAGGGGAAATTGAGGAGTCGGAGTCGGGGCTTTGGCGTACCGACTCCACAGCCCTGGTGGCCGGATGTATGATCACTTTTTATTTAAAGCAATGAAAATTTTTCCCATTACAGCGTTCACCATATGGGAAAAATACTTTTGTTTGTAGTTCGGGTATTTTCAGATTTTTGTTTATTCATTTTTATTTAGGATCTAGAGAAAGCGGATAATTAAAATTTTTATTGTTTACATTTTTTAGATATATTTTCCAAAAAAAAAGAAAATAAGTTTGTGATCATTAGATCATTTGTTTTACAGACTGAAATACAACTGGTTAATGCCCACAATGAGAGCGGACTGAGATTGTGGGCATTACCACTGTATGAAACAGGTGAGACACGGTGGCCATGACATCCACTCTGCCCCATGACATCCACTCTGCCATGACATCCATTCTGCCCCTGAGCAGGTGCCATATTTAAAAAGCCGACATCTGACATATTATGTCGGATATCGGTGAGAGGTTAAAAGCATGGACACCTGTGGATGGACAATCACTATATGTTTGTTTTTATTTTTAATAGCAAATTAGTATATAAGTAGACACTGGTATAATCGCTCTAATCCATGTGGCTAGTATAGCCTAATTTTCATAAACATTAAAATGGCTTATATGACATCACCTATCAGTTGATATATATTGTTGGGTTTTTCAGACCTGGCGACAGATCCTCATTAACCCTTTAAGGATGCATGGTAGTTTGTACATTAATACTCGCCGACTTTTTTTTTTATATTTTCCTTCCCCGGCTTCCAAAATTCATAACTTTATTTTTCTGTCAGCATAGCTATGTGAGGGCTTATTCTTTGCATGTCGAGTTGTACTTGCATTTGCTACCATTTTGGGGTACATATGATGTTTTAATTAGCTTTTATTTACGTTTTTTGGAGGTTCATGTGAAATAACACACAAATCTATCATCATTTTTTGCATTTTGTTTTTTCGGCATTCACTCTGCATTAAAAATGACATGGCAGCTTTGTCCGGCGGGTCGTTACGATTATGGCAATACTATATTTATATTGTTTTTTATTACGTTTTACCGCTTTTTGAAAATGACCGATATTCCTGGGGTCACCGTATTCTGACACCTATGGCTTTTTTACTGTACTGTTGACAGAGATATGTCAGGGCTCTTTATTTGCAGGGCAAGTTGTACTTTTCATTGGTACCAATGTTTGGTGTTTATGACTTTCTGATCACTTTTTATTTTTTTTTGGGTAAGCAAAGTGACCAAAATACGTTAATTTGCACATTACAGTATATAATTTTTTTTTTTTTTTTACAGCTTTCACCATACAGGATATTTTTTGGATGGTGGGGACTTATATGCATGTGATGATAACTAAAATGTTTATTTATTTTTGTTTACATTATATATTTTTTAAATATAAAGGTGGGTCTTAACTTTTTATTATTTGTTTATTTTTGTGTGCTTTTACTATGTGTGTGTGGTTTTTTTTTTTTTTCCCTTTTTACATGTCCCACAAGGGTACTTGAAGCTGGGGTCTCAGATCCCCTGTTCAATGTACTGCAATACATAGTTTTGCAGAACATCGCACACTAATTCCTATTGGAACTTGTAAAAAGTGGTGAACGGGGCACAGAAGGAACAATGTGACAAATCAGGGTTATGCACCAAAGATACGCCACATTTACTCCCATCTATGCCAGAAAATCTGTATTGATGGGTTAGTAAGTCAAGCCTGCAGCCACCTCTTCTTTCAATCTCCATCTGTATGCACTGGTAGCTTCATCTGATGGAGTGGGGGTCAAGAAACCTTCATTCCCCCACCACATTGATGTGTAAGTCTGGAATCAGTACACACATGTACTGTAATCACTATAGGGCAGTATGTAGCGGAGAGGCAGTAACTACTAGCATCATAGATAACTATACGCCAGGAGTCCGTCTCCTAGCATAGTGTACATGCCAGTAAATCTAGGGCACACATGGACGGAGTCTCATGTCCGAGATTCAGTAGTGTGAAACTAGCCTAAGATTGGAAAACCCCTATAAAAGAAACACATAATGAAGAAGCACAAGACTTTAGTTTCAGCATTTTATTTGCATATATAGCTATTAATATTTTAGCAAAACAGCAAATGCATTACAAATTGTACTTTGGAAAAATTAATGCACATCACATAACTGCAATGTTGCTCTCTGCATCTGTAGAAAATACATTCTTAGAATCATGGACCGGCATAGAGATATAGTTCATATCTGCAAATACTATCTGGTAACTTTAAGCATAAGCACAGTATTACTGTAGATGCTCCAAAAATAATTCACACTTCAGAATTTAAAGAATATATATATATTACTTTCATTAATATAAAACATTTTCAAATAAACTATATAGATGTTTGTACAATTGCACTATGTTCCATACATTGCACACTCATATGTGTAAATGATACAGGCTTGCGGTTACTATCACTTTTGGCCACTGGGTGGCAGTAAAATAGAGCTGTAGCTGAAGATAACACTGAAACAGAACAGATGGTCAGTATATAGATAAGGCTATGTTCACACTGAGCTCCCTATTGTTATCATGTACAGTAAATATTTTTTACGCTGAAAACTGGAATACATGACATCGTACAAAAATCTGCTGGTTGTGTCTTTTCATATATGTTGGCAGACTTATTCCTACAACATAACAACATACACCCATATCAAAGGGATGAATGAGAAGGTTTCTTTATATATAGATGTAGATGTTACATTGTTGCACTTACATTTTTATGGAATTGGGGCGATTACTAAATGTAGTGTACGGCACAGTATTTGTGGTGTATACTGATGAGCGGGGAAACCTGTGCAGGCAACTAACTGGTAAAATTATATAATGTAGCTTAAAGGGGCCTCTCATCTCCTCTAACCCCTGGACTACTATATATATACCTTTATTGATCTGGTGGGTTGCAGAGGTATTGGTGCTGTTTATCAGTTTAAGGCTAAGGCCCCATGTAGCAAAACGCAGATAAAAAAAAAAAAAAAAATCTTAAGGCAGGGGCCCCATGTTGCAAGATGCAGTGTTTTTGGCTGCATATTACAGTACCTGCAATGTAGATGGGATTCTGGCTAATCCCACCCACATATTGCAGAAAGAATGTGCAGCGGAAAAGCTGTGATTTCAAAAACGTGTTTTTGAAAATCGCAACATGTCAATTATACCTGCGGATTTGTTGGCGTTTTCCATATAGTTATAATAGAGGCAGAAAGTCTGCAGAGGAAAACTCTGCGAAATTGCAGAGAAAAACACTGTGGTAAAAACATGATGCATTTCTGCTGGACTGTCTAAATATCGGTCATGTGAATAGCCCCCATTCACAGACACTGAAATAAGTTCGGCTATGTGGCGGCCATTAAAAAAAACAGCTGTTACATGGCTGATTTTCACTGTTGTGTGAATATAGGGTAATGCTTTCAGTGAACAGATTTATAAGCCCCACCTTTTAGGCTAAGGCCCCACGTTGCGAGCCGTAGCCAAAAAGCGCTACAGGAAAAACTTTCTGTTTCAATTATACCTATAGGGAAACCCCAGCGTTTCTGTAGATATAACTGACATGCTGCGTTTTACAAAAATGTGACGGTTTTTGAATTCGCAGCATTTCTGCTGCCGATATTTTTCTCAAATGTGTGGATGGGATTAGCCAGAATCCCATCCACTTTGCAGGTACTGTAAATCTGGCTGTCAGTACAGCCATTCCTAGCAACTCCCCCCATACACATGCATATTAGAGCTGACCAAGCATACATGTGTTCTGATTGACAAAAGGGGAATAAATAACTGCCAGATAACTCGGCTTATCTCACCTAAGAACAAAAGGATTGGGCATGTTTCCCCCAACTTTACGCCAATACATACAGCTGGGGAAATGTTGACAACCTTATAGACATCAGATGGTCAGTGTCTCTGTCTCTCGCTCTCTCTCTCCATGACACTAGAAAAAGCTGGAACATACAGTAGGGAAAAAAGTATTTAGTCAGCCACCAATTGTGCAAGTTCTCCCACTTAAAAAGATGAGGCCGGCCTGTAATTGTCATCATAGGTAGACCTCAACTATGAGAGACAAAATGAGAAAAGAAATCCAGAAAATCACATTGTCTGATTTTTAAAAAAATTTATTTGCAAATTATGGTGGAAAATAAGTATTTGGTCATCTACAAACAAGCAAGATTTCTGACTCTCACAGACCTGTAACTTCTTCTTTAAGAGGCTCCTCTGTCCTCCACTCATTACCTGTAGTAATGGCTCCTGTTTGACATTGTTATCAGTATAAAAGACACCTGTCCACAACCTCAAACAGTCACACTCCAAACTCCACTATGGTGAAGACCAAAGAGCTGTGGAAGGACACCAGAAACAAAATTGTAGACCTGCACCAGGCTGGGAAGACTGAATCTGCAATAGGCAAGCAGCTTGGTGTGAAGAAATCAACTTTGGGAGCAATAATTAGAAAATGGAAGACATACAAGACCACTGATAATCTCCCTCGATCAGGGGCTCCACGCAAGATCTCACCCCGTGGGGTCAAAATGATCACAAGAACGGTGAGCAAAAATCCCAGAACCACACGGGGGGTCCTAGTGAATGACCTGCAGAAAGCTGGGACTAACATAACAAAGGCTACTGTCAGTAACACACTACGCCGCCAGGGACTCAGATCCTGCAGTGCCAGACGTGTCCCCCTGCTTAAGCCAGTACATATCTGGGCCCATCTGAAGTTTGCTATAGAGCATTTGTATGTTCCAGAAGAGTATTGGGAGAATGTCATATGGTCAGATGAAACCAAAGTAGAACTGTTTGGTAGAAACACAACTCGTCGTGTTTGGAGGAGAGTGAATGCTGAGTTGCATCCAAAGAACACCATACCTACTGTGAAGCATGGGGGTGGCAACATCATGCTTTGGGGCTGTTTCTCTGCAAAGGGACCAGGACGACTGATCCGTGTACATGAAAGAATGAATGGGGCCATGTATCGTGAGATTTTGAGTGCAAACCTCTTTCCATCAGCAAGGGCATTGAAGATGAAATGTGGCTGGGTCTTTCAGCATGACAATGATCCCAAGCACACCGCCAGGGCAACGAAGGAGTGGCTTCGTAAGAAGCATTTCAAGGTCCTGGAGTGGCCTAGCCAGACTCCAGATCTCAACCCCATAGAAAACCTTTGGAGGGAGTTGAAAGTCTGTGTTGCCCAGCGACAGCCCCAAAACATCACTGCTCTAGAGGAGATCTGCATGGAGGAATGGGCCAACATACCAGCAACAGTGTGTGCCAACCTTGTGAAGACTTACAGAAAACGTTTGACCTCTGTCATTGCCAACAAAGGATATATAACAAAGTATTGAGATGAACTTTTGTTATTAACCAAATACTTATTTTCCACCAAAATTTGCAAATAAATTCTTTAAAAATCAGACAATTTTCTGGATTTGTTTTCTCATTTTGTCTCTCATAGTTGAGGTCTATCTATGATGACAATTACAGGCCTCTCTCAATTTTTTTAAGTGGGAGAACTTGCACAATTGGTGGCTGACTAAATACTTTTTTTCCCCACTGTAAATCTAAGAGGTTGTCTGAAACTGCGGCACAGGAAGAAGAAGGTGTAAAATAACAAAATAAGCATTACTTACCAGTTAAATCATCTTCCGCTACTCCCCACCAGTGTCTACAGGGCTGCGGCGGTAATGTCACATAAACAACACATGACTGCTGTAGCAAATCACTAGCCTAGCCGTGTAGTATCTGCTTATACAACCATTAGATTATTCCTATACGCCACTTCCCCTAGCATTAAACAAATCATTCTTTACATGTCCCCAATATCGCAGCAGTCAGTCATAAAGCAGAATACATGAGCTGCCCATTGCACGCAGATCCCGTATCCTGATTCATTCATCTGTGAGGATGGATTCACACATGCAGTTTTTGCACAATTCTTCATGCACACTTAAGCCAAACAGATATTATTAAGGAAAAGTATAAAGGAAAGCCATCTCCTTCTCATTGGTGACCATTCCTGTTTTTGCCTAACAGCTTAACCAAAACTGCATGTGTGAATCCAGCCTCAGAGAGATGATACTTTTTTTTTCCTTCTAAAGCAATTCAATAGATTGCACAATAACAAGGTTCACTCTTTCACACTGTATTTGCAGAGTACATTTAATCTATACACCAGAAAAGCTCCCAACTAGGGGTGACTGAATGTCCCGAAATGTGTTTTGGATCAGATCTGCCTCGGATTAGAACTATTTGTGTATGAGCTTACCAAATGTCCACAAAGGTCACAAAGTAACTCTCAGTTATTGACCTACTTTCACTGACCTTGAGGAACCAATCTCAGCCATCCAATGACTGTTATAATCAGCGTTTAGGTCATGTGGTCCATGAGGTTACTCTGTCACTGAAACTAGGTCATACTGACCAAGGGTAACACCAATATTTTGAGTGACTCACCTGAAACAAATACCAAAAGTCTTGGGTTCACGGGAATCCAAAACATTTAGGATATTGGGATTTGTGACAAATCACTCATCTCTTAACACGTATGTGAAACATATCCTTTAACCCAAAGAGGTCAAAGGAACATCTGGTTGTTATGCTGGTATGTCATGTTTGCTGGATAGTACAGCGTAGCCATTATATTATTCTATCCAGAGGAATATTGCTACAAACCCTATACACTAGGCAGTATGTAATTTATTTATAACATGGCAACCTATGGGTAGTGGATACTGGAGACATCTGTAGGAAATCCACCTACTGCAATGTACCCTGCAAAGTGTGAACACACCCAAACAGTCGGAGTAAAGAAATCCTGTCCATGCACAAGGAAGATGATATGGATGCATGAACAGGACTGTATAAAACATAAGAATAAAATGCTGAAATGCCCTCATTTATACACGTCTGGCAATAACACACCTTACTGAAAAACTGAAGAGTTACATTACTGTGCACCAAATTATTCTTTAAAGGGGTGCTCCAGTTCATATTTTTACTGCATAGCTATGCTTAAAATAACATATACTATGTATTTGGGTCCCCGATCTTTGTTACTTTCATGAGTGCGTCAGCCAATCAGTGGTTGACCTCTGATCTTCCATTTGAACATAACATCACTGCTCAGTCACTGATTGGCTGACTCACATCTGTAGAGGCCAAAGGTCAGTAAGACCGGGGACTCAAATTGAGAGTCTCTGCTGGGCACACAAATGGAGAGTCTCTGCTGGATCACCGGATGAACGGACAGGTGAGTACCGTTTGTTATTTTAAGCCTAGCTATGCAGTAAAATACAAACTAGAACATCCCTTTAATACAATCTTCACTGAGCGGATTTTTATATAATGCTATTATTCACCAAAGTGACCATACACACACAGTCGAGTGCATTTAGCAAGATAACGTCATTTGTCCCATGTGAAGAGCCCATCTGCTCCTACATGTGAACATTTTGCAAGTGCAAGAAATTTACATAAACTGCCTTATCTAATATCTTATATTTTACCACATTCCATTTCAGATAAAGGGGTTGGCCACTTCATTGGTACTGTGTTAAAGTGTAGGAGTCATAATGATGTATTTGGTCAGATGTCCATACATCAGTAGCCATCTTATGGCCAGCTGCACCATCTACACAGGACAGGAGGCTGGCCAAACAGGGGTGGAGTAAAACATGACTTCACTAATCTAGAAAACTGAGTAGAAGTTAAAAAAAGAATAATAAGTTCCATATAATTCTCCATAAAGAGACTAGAATACTGATATTCCCCCCCACCAGTCATCTGTTTGAGGAGGTTTCAGCATTCACATTAGCACTATGGTCTCTTTACTGTTTTCCAAGCACAGCGTAGTCCATTGTATAGTGGCTGTGCTTGGTACCGTATTACAACTCAGTCCCATTCACTTGAATAGGGCCGAGTTGCACATAGGAAGTGTGACTCAGGAACGTCATAGAGCATTAGTTGTGCCCCGAGTGCAGATTCAAAGAACTAATGGTTGGGAATCTCCTATGAGAGTTACTGATATATAGTACCAATAAAGTATCCAACCCCTTTAATACTAGTAAATTATATGAGACACATAAGATTACGAAAAATAAATATTTTTCACCTCATTATGTCCATAAAATCATTCCACAGTCCGGCCGGCTTTATCCCTAGAATATCTAGATAATGATACAAGCTCATATGGGAGGTAATAAAGGTATCTACATATAGAACACCTTGTCATCTTGTTTGGTTTCAGATGTTTGCATAGGAGTTCTTAGTATTTTGTTCTTCATTGGCACGGCCCAGGCTCTCTAGGTCGTTCTCCTAGAATTAGTGACGCGCAGGGCTAAACCAGCAAAGGACCGTACTGCATATGTGGACACTTTGTGGCAAACTCCAGCATGGGATATATAATTGGAGGCCAAGCGATAAAGTCTTTCTGCCCCAAATGTGTTGAAATGCCCAGGAAGGACCTTGTCTACCAGACCTCTGTCCACCAAAGCCTTGAGACGTTCGCAAGATCTGACGTACTCAGGGATATTACTGTAAGGAAGCCAGTCTATCATCGATCCATCGTAAGCGACGTCACCACTGAACAGGATCTTGCGATCTCTATCATGTAAGCAGATACTGCCTCGTGAGTGTCCCGGCATGTGCATCACTGTCAGCTGTCTGTCACCAAGGCTGATGATGTCACCTGAAATATATAACAAGTCTTGTTAAAACACGTGATGATGAATACGTGAACATCAGAGCTCAGCATCCAATATGTGTAACTAAAAAATATTACTATACATTTATCTCTGTGGGGCTGCCAGAGATAGACAAGTGCTGTACTTGGCTTTTCTTTGGTAGTCCCAGAGAGTTGAACAAAGCGACAGGACCACCATTCTTGTCATCAGTGGAGGTCCAAGCGACACTTATCCCCTATCCTGTGGACAGACAATAAGTTTCGTTTATGGAAACTTTAACCCTTTTTCTGCCAGGGGTCTCCGGATATTTTGCACCTCTCGTAGCAAGAGCAATTTTCACAGTTTTGAGATGGACAAATAAAACCTAAATTGCAATGTTAAAAAATCATACTAACCATACCTATATATTTTCTGACAGTAGACACCTGCAGCATTGTCAAAATGCCACTTGGTACTGTATACAAATAGGCACCTACATGCCATTTTGATTTTGATATTAGTTGCTAAAAGTGTAAATCAATCAAAAAGTTATATGCACCAAACCTCCTAAAATAAGACTTCAACATGTGCAAAGTTCATTCATGTACATATCTTCATAAAATCACCAGAACTGGAAGGAACAAGAATCTGCTCTGAAGCTGGAAATGTTAAAAAAAAAGTACCATCCTATAAAATATAGGGATTACACACCATGAAAAGCAAGTGCACCCTAAACCCTCTCTTCTTTAACCACTTCCGTACCGCCCATAGACTATATACGTCCTAGGGGTGGTTGCCTTGTTCTGCAAGGACGTACCGGTACGTCCAAGCAGAACTCAGCAGCTGCACGAAATCGTGCAGTTGCTGAAATGGGGAGCCTGCTGTAACTTCAGCTGGAGCTCCCAGAGAAGGCAGGGAAGGTTTATTACCTTCCTTGCCATCCCGATCGCTGTGTATACAGTGCTATGGGCGCCGCCATCTTGTGGCTCCCCTCTGACCTGGCGGGATCAGAGTCTGTATGAGCTACTGGGTCCTACAAGGCCCAGATCAACTCTATAGTAACGTTCAGGAGGCTGTATTCCTCCTGCAACTGGGGCTAAATGTACCATCCCCAGTTACAGGGGTAATCAGCCTCCCCACAAAAAAAAAAAAGGTAATAAGATGTCCCTAAAGGTCTATTATGACCTTATGGGGACACAATGTAAAAAAAAAAAAAAGTAAATAAAGTAATTAAAAAAATAAATAATACGCCAATAACATGTCCTTATTAAAGGTTATAGCCCCACCCCCCGACAACACCATAAAAAATAAAAATTACCATAACGGAGAGGAAAAACTATTTTATAAAGTTTTTTAGTAGCACTTTCTGTTATTAAATAAAAAAAAAAAATGAAAAGTGAAAAACAGACACGTTTTCCCTCCTCTTTTGTTTATATTTTCCTGGATATAAAGAAAATTAAAACACATGCAAAAATAAAAACAACATAAAAATAAAGCCCTATGTGTCACCGAAAAAAGACGCAGAAATTAGTTGAATAACCCAAATGATAAAAATGTTACAGTCCTCAAAACCACACATACAAAAAAAACCGAAAATGTGTCTGGTCCTGGACCAGAAATTGGCCCGGTACTGAAGTGGTTAAAATGAATCCAAGATCATCTTCATAGCCCTAAACGATCCTGAGATATCGGCATTAGTAGTAAGGACAATATGTGCCACCCTACAAAAGTGCCACCCCGTATGTGGCAGGGAAAGGGTTAAGGATATGTTCAGATTGCAGAAAATAAAGAGGATTAGAGGTTACGGTCCAACATTGCAGAAATGCAGCATTTTTTGTTGCAGATTTTGTGGGGCCACGCTGGGTGGATATTAAGCTGTGAGGGGCCACTCCTGGGCGACATCAAAATCTACGGGGCCACTTCTGGGGTTATTTAATAATAAATAATCTGACCACTGAGAGCCATTCTAATTGATTGACAGGGTTCCCAGAAGTGCCATCCATTGCCATGGGCTTCTAGAAGGGCACCCTCACTATAAGCAGGGGTCGATGAAGCCAGGTAACTCTTTTAAAGAGGACCTTTCATCACCCATCTGATTGTGGCCTTACAGTGGTTTCACAAAAGTGGGTGTGTTAGCGCAGGGCTTAGTGGGAAGAGACACATTGTAGAAGCTTCAGCAAACAGGAGATGAACACCCTTAGGTCTTATACTTTCCATTTTACCTTATCTCTGTATAGTCTTCACTCCTATTTTTGGCTTACAAACACTAATGCAAAACACTAATGTGTAGATAAGGCTTTAAACTGCTGAAGGAGGAAAAACATGAAGGAATACTAGGTCCAGAATGGGTTAAATACCTACTATGGTATTATCTACACTGCAGTGGATCAGCGGCCTGTATAGACAGAAAAGAGTGAATTTTCCATGCAATGTTTCTAATGAATGGATCCACCTCTGGGAACTCCCATATTTGGGTAAATTACGCCACTTTTTGGACAGAGTTTACCTGGAACAAGCTAAATTTATCAGGATGGTTTCTAAAAATTTGTATCCTGGCAAATTCTGGAAGTTTGAAAGTGGCATCTCTCCAAAAAGCTCTAGGGGGAATTTATTACAATTATCTTGCCAGTGTCAAATGTGCCACTTTGTCCATCTTCCAATCTGTTGGGCTTGCCCAACAGGTTTACTTTAAGTCATGGCAGTCAGTGCAGTGAGCTATATCTCAAATCTATGCCAGTCCCTGAATGGTGCAGATTTCAATTTTGTTGCTCAAGACCTCCTGCAGTGTGCCGGCTGGAGTCTCTTAATAATTCTGGTACATCTGATGCCTGCTCTCACATCTTAAGACTAATGCACGATTTAGCGTGCTATGTGCCGGTATCATGAATGCCCCCAGTGTGTGTGAAACCACCCTTACATGTATCAGAACGGTAATCACATTCTCCTATGGCTTTATGACACAAGCGCGGACTCTCGCTGTCTTGTACAATGACATGTAAGTGGTCCCCAGTGAAGAAGTTACAAGCACCACTTCCAGGAAACCCTGAGCTCATCCTACACCAGTTACAAGTAATTACGGCTGCTGATCTAATATGCATGGGCGCGCTGCACACAACATGACATACATAATGTATGATGACACTTCCATCATCTTCAGTGTGAACAAACATTCAGAAGCTATTACATGAGCGATAAGCTGCTACTCCCCGAGCACGCGGCACAGTACTTTTATATGTCTGCTATCCACTTAAGAACTGCCTTCGGAGCATAGCACTAAAAGGGGTGATCACCTCAATCTGTATGATGGCAAATCGATCATAACTAGTAAATGCTTCCGCCGTGGAAACCGGAATATGTACAGGATCTGAATGTGCTTTCTACAACAGGATCAATGCAAAGGGTTTATGTTGCACTGTACAGGAACATTATGTCTTATTTCTGTCTACATTCACCAGGATCCAACTCAAATTACAGCAAAGTGAACGGCGAACCAAGTAATACAGAGACATGCCAGGTCCACTAAAGCAATGGTTCTCAACCTGTAGTACGTGTACCTCATGGGCCACACCATGTCATCTCGGGGCACACACCATGGCTGGAAACCACGTCTCTGGAAGTGGTAGATTTAGTGAGTGCTCAGGTTCTGGGGGGCTGGTGCCACCCAAACCACTGAGACACACTGGCTGCCAAGCAGAGGCAGGCATCCGAAGGCGCCGGCTCAGGGTTAGGGGTGTGGGTCTCCTCTACAGCAGTGGGTAGCCTGTTCTGAATAGGCAAATAGCTCCCGATCTATGATCTGATGAGTGAAAAGCTGGTCAGAAGCACCTTAGACCTTTTAGAGTGCGTCTGATACAGCTGCCCCTACAAGCAAAAGGATATGCTTGGCACACTGTACATGCCAGTTTCTCTTTACCAGTTTCTCTTTTACACCCTCAATATTAAAAGAGGTCAATGAAACCAGCAAAAGCTAAGGCCCCATGTAGCGTCCTGCAGAAAAAAAAAGCGATGCGGGAAAAACTGCGGTGGCAACACACTGCGTTTTTTCTCGCAGCACTTTTCACAGAAAGTCTGCAGAGGTTTCCACCACTGCCAAACCACAGCGTTTTACGCCACGTGGCGCACCCGGCCTAAAGCATGGTTCACATGCTTCACATTCACCCGGCCTAAAGCATGGTTCACATTCACGTGTCTCTGCACCTAGTCAGTTTCTGTGATCCGTCGACTGATCATAAAAACGGATTAGAATGGGTCATTTAAAAAACTCATTGCTTTCAATGGGATTTTAAAACCATCCGCAGGTATGCATTTGGAGCATTTCTGCCATGTATCTGCTCTTTTGGATGATGACAAAAGTCGGACTTGCAGCACTTTTGTTCCATCTAAAAAATGATACACGTCGTACAGCAACAACCTGTTTTTTGTTTTTTTAACATTGAGGTCTATGTAAGGCGGACACAAACGTACCAGTAAGCCAGTGTTCATTTTACAATGTTTTTATGTACAGGTGGGTGATCGGACCACCACTGCGCAGGGAAAATGTAGAGACACAGCTAAACCAGCACATTAACTTTGTTTCTGTAGTTCCCATCTAGAAAGGTGAAAACACAAAGAATACCAGGACTGCAAACATCTTACTGCAGTGTGAACATGTGGGGAGAATGCAGCATGCTCCCCGGTCAAGGTCATTCCCAGATAGGTCTTGTTCTTATCAGTGTGAACAAAAAACTGGTTTCAACAATTTGCAGCATTGTCTAAAAGAGACCACCCAGAAAGTAATCTAACTTACTACATTATACAGTCCTGATGAATACACTGCTTCTCAATGTATATCTACTACCCAATGTATCCAAAAGAATCAGGCAGCACTCCACAAGTCAGGTGAAAAAAACGTTGCGGATATGAGGCAATAAACTACCTCACCTTTTTTCACCTGACTTGTGGAGTGCTGCCTGATTCCTTTGGATACTACATAGGGATATAGCCTATTCCTGGGGCTGGCACCCTTTTCTATACTGGTGCTGTCTTTATTTGGATTTACTACCCAATGTAGATATATCTATTATAATTATCTACTATGCACAAAATAATGGTGTACGTCCATAATAAATCTGGTGCACTTACGACTCTTTTTAGCCACGCCCTCTCTCCTACACGCTTTTCAAAATTGTTAAACATGTAAAAAACAAACTAAGGCTGCGGAACGTTGCGGAAACGCAGCTTTTTTTGTTGCAGCTTAAAAAACTGCAGCTAAATCTGCAACAAAAAAGCTGAGTTTCCACAACGTAGGGCCTCAGCCTTAATCTCTGCCATTGATTTTAAATGAGGTGGGGACACCTCTCTACACCTCTGTATACGTTGGATGGACCTCAGTGAGTCAGTGCTTTCTTGTGTTCTTCACTCTGGCTGCTGAGAAAAATATGGAGATATCCTTTATATTATCATTATATATATTATAACATCATATTTATGGAGGATCATCCCTGAAACATAAGTCAACACAACCAACATTCATAGTTTATGGCCATAAATGGGCCATGGCTTTCAGGGTCAGGGTCTCAGTTGTCAGACTAGCATATTATGGCATATCTAGGTGATGCCATAAAAGTCTATGATAGAAGGACCCCTTTAAGAGCAGCTGTCATTTGACTTGGCAGCATCAGATGTGGCTTTCTAGAAGCACCAAGGTCAACCAAATTATTTAATAGGGTGAAACAACCCAGACAAAAATATAAAAATTACTTTTTAATAAACAAACTAAGGACATGGTGACATTATGTTACATGACTATGGACAAAATGTTGAGAGGTTATGCAAGAGAGATCCTGGCAGTGAGAGACTGAAGATTTTTATTGAGTTCTCTTATTTTATGAGGAATATTGTATTTGTCATAAAATAATAATTCTGGAGAATCCTTTCTTAGAACTCTGCAGTGTGTCATCCCTCTGTTATTCCTTCTGGACCCCTAGTGATCATGAGAAGAGGGGAATAGTGCCCCGTGTGAATTGGGAGGTGGTGCCATGCTTAGCTGCAATTCCATTCACTTCTATGGGAATGTCGGAGATCACAAGCCCATAAGTCCCACAGAAGTGACTGTAGCCGTGGCAGCGCATGTGCACTACTACTCCAATGACATGGACACTGGGGGCACTTTCAGGAACCCATTCTTGTGATCACTGGGGGTCTCAGCCAGAGTTGTAACTTGAAGCTCTGGGGCCCCTAGTGCAGAATTTGTAATGGGACCCCTACCTACCTTGTACCATGTAGAATAGCAGTATATTTTATGTGGCAGTGGGACCTATGGGGCCCCCTCAGGATCCAGGGTGCTATCACTGCACCCCTGTAACTACCCCCCTGGTCCCACCGATTGCACCCCAAGTGATCAGACATTATTCTCCTATCCTATAGGTGTCTGCAATGGTAAAACCCCTGTAAGCTTCCTACCAGCTTTCTGTCCTGGCACTGACCACAGATGTGCAGCAATTTGGGCGCTATATCGTGACTCCAGGGCAAGGTCAGACTAGTGTCTCCACGATCAGATAAGGCAGTGTTAGTGAATCCAGCTGGACCCATCAGTGATAATATTGAGGCAGCCCCTGCCCCCTGATCTCCACTAACGGGTGAATACCAGGTATCTGCGCACCATACGTGTACACAGTGCTCCGTATTTACCGTCCTCCAGGATGTGGGTGGGGGTCACCGCTTGCACCTTGAACTGACTGGCACTCCAGCCGGGGGTCGGGGGCTTCACCACTTCGCTGTCAGACAGCCAGGTGACGGTCTCGAAGTTATCTCCCCGGATGAGCGCGTCCGCCTCGTGCCGGTGCACCGCCACCTGCTCAAACTGGTGCAGGCCACCGGCGTGATCGAAGTGGACGTGAGTGGCCACAGCCATGAGCGGCCGGCGCCCGGAGCCCCCTTCCTTGCCGTGCGGGAGCAGCCCAGCAGCGCACAGGTAGTCCGGCAGGCTGCGCAGCCCGAGCCCCGTGTCTATAACCAGGTCCTGGTGGGAGCCGCGCACCAGCCAAATGTTCGCCCGGTTTCCGGACTCGTAGAAGCGCTCTTGTATCCAGAAGACGCCATCGCCCAGGGCCTTGTGTGCGTACCACTCCAGCGCCGCCATGGCGGGACACTCTGCCCGGACACTCCGGGCACGGCGCCTGTTGCAGTCAGCACCTAGGGCAGCGCCCACAGACTTGTCATCCAAGTGTAGCTTCCGAACGCGCCTCCACCAATAGCAGACGGGTCCTGAGAAGCGTCATTAGTGAGTGGACCAATGAGAAGGAAGCTGGGGAAAGCTTGTCGTGTAGACCCGCCCCTTCTTATGAGTTTCTTTAAGATCGCTGGTGATCGGTGACTGACCTGAGATACTTAGGAAGTACTGGAAGCGCTTTAAAGGGAATGTCCACCATTTTAACGATACAATCAATGCACATAGAATATTTGTACTTTTACTAATGCTGATTGATATATTAGAGCTGTACAATACTGCACACTTCCCAGCTGAAATCTCCCAGCATTTCTTACTCAAACGTATGTGACATTTAGGCCGGGACGCCACGTAGCGTAAAACGCAGCGATTTTACCTGCAGAGTGGATGGGGAATCTGGCTTATCCCATCCACACATTGCAGAAAAATATCTGCAGTGGACATGCTGCGATTTACAAAACCTGTTGTGTTTTTGTAAATCGCAGCATATCAATTATACCTACGGAAATGTTGGCGTTTTCCGTATAGGTATATGCGTATAACCGTGATGCGTTTCCACCACATTTTTTCCCACATTACTTCTTGGCTGTAGCTCACTACATGGGGCTTTAGCCTTAAAGGGATTTTCCAGGCTCCTAGCATTCTTCAAATGGTATACAAGATAGGTAATCTGTATTTGATTGGTGAGTCTCCACCACCCCGAACCCCCCGGGCAGCGGGGTCTATAGAGATGGATGGAGTCAAAAGCAGCCAGGTTCCTACTGAAATAGTAGAAGTGGAGCTTCAGTTCCCCAGCACCATGGCTATTCAGTGGACGAGTCTGTAACTCTGAATAGAAGCACAGCTGCTTCTGGCTTGACCTAGGGACAGCCAAATCACCTGATTGGTGTGGGTTCTAGGTGTCGGAAACCCACCAATCAGATACTGGTGACCCATCCTGTAGATAGCAGTGTGAAAAATGATGGGGGGACGGCAGAAAAATGCATTTAAAAGGGGTTGTCCTGGCTTAAAGGGAGTCTGTTAGTAAAAACTTGTGATATAAACTAATCACAGTATTTTATAGGGCTGTCAGCACGGTTTACAATGATGTATTTCTTATTCAGGACAGCTGCTCCATTCCTGAGGATATGCCATAAATACCTGATTGGTACAGGGACGAGCGGCTGTACAGAGCTGCTTCCAGTGCCCGTCCTATATACTATACAGACAGAAGCAGAAAGCTCGGTCTCCTGTATAGCGGCCATGCGCCATCACTGAGACCTGATCTGCAGTGACGGCACCCAGCCGCTATACAGGTGACAGAGCTTTCTCCTTCCAGCCCTATATAATGTATAAAACGTGGGGCCAGAAGCAACTCTGTACTGCTGATCAGTCCAGGGGCCGCCTCTCAGCCCCTCCACTATTTATGGCCTATCCCGGGAATAAGCCATAAATAGCTTAAGCCCAGACAACCCCTTTAAGTTCCACTTCCAGGACTCCCACAGACACCCATTTTGCCTCATGTTCCTGCACATCTCTGAATTGTATCGGTGCCCCATGGTGCCCAAATTTGTTGTTCCTAAACTTATGACAACAAAGTCCTTCCATTTACTTGACTACAGGACTGAAACTGTCCAATTGTCATAAGATAATATAGGATAATATATAAGGTTATAGTTATACTGTGTACAAAAAAACTGCACATTTCTTGGAGAGTTATCAACTGATCACAATGATGAGGTCATTGATCTAGAACACCAGTGACTGTCTCTCTGCTGTCTCTCTCTGCTGTCTCTAACATCATGTCTTCTCTTTATCTGAAATTGAATCTTTCAAACCATGAACTTCTTGTGTTCCCTCCATCTACTAACCGACCTAAGCCTGATATCTCCATTTCTGTCTGTGGCCTTACTATTACCCCGCTGTCTGGGGGTTGTATTTGATTCAGATCTCACCTTTACCCCACATATTCAGACACTTACACACTCTTGCCGACTGCACCTTAAAAACATCTCTAGCATTCACCCTTTTCTCATCGTGGAAACATCAGAAACCCTCATTGTCACTCTGATTCTCTCTTGTCTTCACTATTGCAATTCTCTTCTAACTGGGCTTCCTTTTACTAAACTCTTCCCATTACAATCTCTCCTGAATGCAGCCGCCAGACTCATCTTTCTGTCAAACCGGTACACAGACGCATCTACCTTGTGTCAGTCGCTGTATTAGTTGCCCATCCATCACAGAATACAATATAAAATTATCACACAGACCCACAAATCCATCCATAGCGCTGCGCCCCTCTATATCTCCTCTCTCATCAGTGTCTACCACCCTAACCATCCTCTCCGTTCTGCCAATGACCTTATACTTACATCTCCTGTTATCCTATCATCCCATTCCCGTCTCCAAGACTTTTCTCGAGCTGCACCGGTGCTCTGGAATGCTTTACCCAAGACAATCCGATTAATCCCCAACTACAGCAGCTTCAAAACTGCCCTAAAATCCCATCTGTATGGTCAGGCTTATCACATGCCCTGATCACAGTGTAGCGAGTGGAGGTGCAGAACAATAACACCTTTTATCCTTCCTCCTCTGTTCTTCAGATCCTGTCCCCACCATCTAGAAGTTACACTGCACTCCTTGCACTTAGTATCTTTTTATTCACAGATACTGGCTGGTGACAGGTTCATACAGCTTCAGTTACACAACCTTTTCTATTAAAAGATGGCTGGACCATTGTAGCAAACAAGCCCTCTGACCTCTTGTGTCCCCCCTATCTCCTCATAGAATGTAAGCTCTTGCGAGCAGGAAACTCACTCCTATTGTTTGATATGTTTATTTCTTTGTCACATTGTAATGTCTCATATTGTCTGTTCATGTGTCATGTGTAAAGTTTTACGGAATATGTTGGCACTATATAAATAAAGTTATTATTATTATTAAAGGGGTTATGCCAAGAAAACCATTTATCCTCCACCCATATGATAGAGGATAAATTGCTTATCGATGAGGGAATGACTGCTGAAACCTTACCTATCCTAAGAACAGGGGTGTTTTACTTCCATTGTCAATGTAGCTGTGATGGATGCAGGTACACCCCTGCTCCATTTATTTCAATACGAGTGCCAGATGTAGCTGAAGTACAACACTTGGCTATCTCTGGCACTCCCATTGATAGAAATGGAGCAGAGGTGTACCTGCACCCACCATGGCTACATTCACAACAGAGGAAAAACACAGCTGAGACCTCCACCGATCAGCTACTTATCCTCTGTCCATAGGATAAAAATGATTTATGGCATAACCCCTGTAAGATTATAGACAATGACATTGCCATATTTTTTGCTTCACTGTGATATTACCTGCATTCCAGAAAACACTGTTCATGGATTTGGTTTATGGATCCTACTATGAGTGAGATCATTCTCATTTCCAGAAATTTTACAGTTTCTTGGCAAAGTAAGGACAGATTGTGCTGTGAGAATGACTTAATAGCAGATCATGAGTTGTGAAGGTAATATTGGCAACACATTATATTGTATAATTATTAGTCAAAATGGGTTAAATGTAAGCCATTTATAGAATACAGCCACCCCGCTTCAGCTGTTCTTGTGCTCTTTGTAGCTGATCTCGCCTTAGCATTGTATACAGGGGTCACAATGTGGGGAGCCTACTTGTATGACATTCACATGTCCTAATAGTGCAGGATTCCAGATGAATGGAATGTAAACTGTATGATGCTTAGCTTCCCCTGTGGTGGCGCTGTAGGAACACTTGCAAGCAGGTTCCCCCAAAGATTATAGAAGATTTATGAAGGCCCAAACAGTAGGACATGTTAATAATCAGCTTATGGTCAGGTCCCTTGTAATGAGAAGAAATATTCCAAAGTGCATAACCCCTTTAACCTCTGTCCACTACACAAATGAAGATTTTTCCTTGCAAATAGTATAATTGTGACTACAAGCATAGAACAAATCAGGTTAGGTGCAGTAGGCTGTGTTCTCTCTCATATGTGCCTAGCTTGTATTGCACAAAGGTCATGGAGTTGGGTATTTCCCTGGACACACTTGTAGCTGAGGTTGGCAGTATGTATCATGCACATTTTCTTGCTTGCAATATATTTATCCAGCATAATTGTAACGTGGGTGGTAGATGTGAAATAATGTATCCATGGAAACAAAAGTACTCATTTGTGGAATTTATATAAATGCAGTTCTTTAAAGCAGCAGTCCAGCAAAAACACTGTTTTCCATCCCCGCACCCGTCACCTGGTTGTCTCTCACACTCCGCGCTTATTTCTTTACAGTATATTGCATTAATTTCCATGCAGTTCACCATTCTGTCTCCTCTGAGTAAACACCTTCTTGATTTTTAGATTTCTCTTTCTCTGTGTTATCAATTATATGATACCTTAGCATGGTATCACATGGACAGCTAGAGACAGTAACATCTCTGCCCGCTGGGAAGACTAAATTCTGCTAAAAAATCTACTATAGCTATACAGTTGCTAGGCCATGTGCATAACTCCGCATTCACACGACCGAGTTTCACCCATGAAACTCTGTCCGTGTGTTGGCTGGATTTACCGGTATGCCGGGAAAGGGACTCCTAGCAGCAGAGATAACTATAATGCTAGGAGTCCCTCTCCTGGCATACTGTTCAGGACAGTAAATCGAGCCAACACACGGACTGAGTTTACCAGCTTAAACTTGGTCAAGTGAATGCGGCATAAGGCTTCTTTGGAACAGCCAAGAGTGCCTTTGTACTTTGGCTTCAACACCCAGATGTCTTGTGGTTCATTTTACATTCCAGTTCATTACATTCATTACAACCAGGGGAGGTCTGGAAACCAGGGTCGGACAGAAGGGCCTAGGGCCTACCAGTGGAACTTGTTCTGGGGGCCCACCCAACAGCTTCTTGCTAATAGCCTACACCACAGCTCCTTCACTGAAATAATACATATATGCTGACTATCTGGCTTTACTAAGTATTTAGTAGCTCCATGGTTGGTTCATGCACAGTACTGTATGGGTAATGACACAACCGTGGAGCACTAAACATATGCGCAAGGTGTTAGTGAGGGAGCTGTTTTGCAGGCATAGCACACAGCACTGCCATCAGGAATTTTGAGCCCCCCCACCCACAGTATAATGGCCCTATATGGTATATAATGCTGCACAGTATAACATTCTCCCTTGAGCACCCCCACAGTGGCCAGACATTGTATATAATGGATCACACGGTATAATATGCTCCCCAGAGACCCCGCACAATATAATGTCAAACAGTGACCCCACACAGAATAAGATTCTCCCCTGAGCACCCTTACACAGTATAATGCTCCACAGTGGCCCCACACGGTAAAAAATTCTCCCCTGAGCACCCCCACAGTCACCCCAGATGGTATATAATGTTCCACACAGTATAATATACTTCCCAGAGCTCCCACACATTATAATGCTCCACTGTGGCCCCACACAGTACAATATGCTCCCCACAGTGAAAACGAATGCTCCACGGGTGCAAAACGGTCGTATAAATGTAGGCTGAGGCTAGGACTACACGTGGCATTTGTCTTGCAACTGAAAATCACACCAAAGTTGCACAACAAAAAAAGCTATTCATTTCTATGGTGTTGCATGCAACACACAACATGCAAAAGTCAACCCAAAAGTCACACATAAATCCAACCATGCTCGAATTTATGTTGCATCTGTCATCCAAATGACTACAATTGCTGTCTTTACAATCTTTGTATTTTTGCATACCGTCCAGATTTTATTTATTTATTCATGTTTATTTGTGCAGGTGTAGACAGAGAATTACAATCTTTAAAGTATTAAAAAAAAAAAAAAAACAAGCTATTGCAGACGCATGCATGTTGTAGTGACATCACAGTAAAATCGCATTGTGTGACATCTTGTCGTACTAAAGTCTTTTAATTATTAAATCATGCACCAAGTGTCCTCATGTGGCCCTAGGGTAAAGGTAAAAAAAAAAAGTCACCGCTTCTTTAAAAAGTTGCCCCTTGATTAGCTCACCTGTTCCCAATGTGAGTCCTGCATTGTATCATACTCTGCCTTAGGAGCTGCAGGCCTCAAGAGAAGATCTCACTGTGTGCTTCATATGGACGTTATCACATTCTGCTGGTAAACAGTAATAATCTCAGTTGTTTCCTGTTTTGCATTATATGAAGCCTGCACATCAATTATGTATCTGCAGTATAATAAGAATTCATGAAAATCATAGGAGATTGGTTGTAACTGTACACTATGTATCTCATACATGAACAAAAAGAGAGAATCCAGCAATCCCAGAAGGGATCCAAAAATTAAAACTTAACTTTTAATTATTCCATACAAAAAAGAAAGAAAGAAGGAAGGAAGTCAGTGGAAAAAAAATCCATCTGATTTTTTTTTCACTGACTGTCTATATATAAATTCCTTCTTTTTTTGTATGGAGTAATTAAAAGTTAAGTTTTAATTTTTGGATCCCTTCTTGGACTGCTGGATTCTCTCTTTTTTTTTTTGTTCTTTCATGGATATTGTCTCTGGCTGAGGAGATTACAATCCCTGCATTGGTGGTTGGATCCCCAATAGGACCGAAGTTGCGACGTATGTGAGTTGGACTGTGTTCACACTTCATTTGTTGAATGTATCTCATACACATGGGATATTTACATACAGATAATTCTCAGATCCAGTTTATTTTTTAGAAGTATCTGCTGTTAATCTTATACGGATGAAGACCACAGGTATACAGTGCTCAGCAGATGTCACCAAATTTAGCTAGATCTGCCAAAAGTCTGCAGATAAATATCTTATGTGTGTGGCCTGCTTAAGGCTAGATTCACACAACCAAGTTTCATTCGTGATACTCTGTCCATGTGTGAGTCTGATTTACCAGCCTGAACAGTATGCCATTAAAGTTATCTATGCTTCTCGGAGTCTCTGCCTCCAAGGGACATACTGTCCTATAATCACTAATGAATACTAGGTAGTGCAGAGGCAGGGAGTCCTAGCAGCATAGATAACTATAATGCTAGGAGTCTGTGTCCTGGCATGATGTTCAGGTTAGCAAATCTGGCTCACACATGAACTGAGTTTCATGATTGAAGATGATGCAGATGGAACCCGCAGCGATAATCCACATGCTGCAAGTAAAAAAAAAAAAAAAAATCACATAGCACTCTGAGTTTTACATATGTAATGTCATCCATATATTGCTACTGTAGATCCCCGAAACAGCTGACCCACTGGGATTACTTACTGCATGTCTAATAGATGTGCTGCAGATATTTACTCTAGTAGTGTGCTTTGCGGTAGTACACATGTAACTTATGTAAAGTGGCTATGCAAAACCACAATTGTCACAAACCCCAAAAATATCAGAACAAAAAAGCATAAACGTATCTGCATTTTTTTTTGCAGTTTTACAATAAATATGGTTCTGATTTGAAATAGAAGTAACAGAACTGGAGAATACATTTTCATTTTTTATCAGTCCGGTTTTAGACCCAAATTCTGTGGGGAGGTTGTGGTATATAAATTTAGATCCTGGGGAACATGAAGTAGTCTAATGGTCTCTAGACAAGAAGATATTAATATCAGCGTTGCATATGATTCTGCCTTCTTTATCGTCACATTTTGCATCCACATATACCAGATCTTGCATATCAGTTAATAGTATGAATAGAAAAGTAGACCTATATCAAAACTTTACTGTTTTTTTTTTTATCAGGTATGGCTGGTAAAGGAAGGGGACGAGGGGCAAGCTTTACCTTTGACCTGCAAGCCATTGGCTTTTCAAGGGGTGACGTTCTTCCAGAGACTCAAGTGCAGCCCACAGAGGTGTACCCAGTAAGTGCTATGGATTTATGAACAGAAGCCCCATGCCCCACCCGTCACTCAAAACACAAGGAAATAACCCAACCAGACTTAAGAAAAGGACATATTTCAGTTCAGTTCTATCGTAGGCCTTTGACAGGGTCAAGTCCTTGTGCCCAATAATGATGGATAGATGATATAAAGTGCAGGTTCCCTCCCTATGGATTCTGTTTTCAGCATAGTAAGAAGATACCTTAATGCGCATCTTATGCGTCTTCATTTTTGTCCATATGATATTGATTCCTTTGTTATGGGAATGATCGTGTATGTGTAATAGGATCTTCACATTTAGGGAGAACTGTTATCCTATGATTCCTATATAAGCTAAGTTCTGCTTCTGTCCTCTCCTGCTTATACTAGCATACAGACTACAAACCGGCTTGTTTACTAGAAGGAGAAGAACATGACTATTTATTGGCGTTAAAACAAGAACTACGAGGAAACATGAAATATTTACCATACTATATGGGAAGAAGCGAACAAAACTCAAGTATAGTACATTGGTTACTGTATACTTTGTATGACTCCTACTTATATGTAATGGCATTTCTATTTGTACTAGTTTTTACATGGGACCTGTGTCTGTTCCTGAAAAAGGAGTTGTCACCCAAAGAGCCCTGGATGGACAATCCACCTACACAAAAAAAATACCATATAGTTTATAGGATTACAAATGAGGACAGCAAGGAGAAACGACCTTAATCATTATATACTATAACACATCCAAGTTATAAGAATCAATAACTACCCTTCATTTGACTGGACTGGGAGAAAAAACTGAATATCATAGCAAAATAAAATCGTTACAAAGTTCATTGAGATATAAATATAAAACAATCAAGTTAATAAAGATTATGTCGTAGGTGTGTCACAGGGAGAAAGCGAAAACTACATGGAATGGTGTAACCTTCATAGTCCAAACGTTACGCAATGGCAAAACATACACCACAATAACCATAAAGGTTAAGGGTCATAACTCACAAAGCGCTTGCTATATAAGCCATAAAGTCATAAAAAATTAAAAAACTTTGAGTTTTGAAGATTTTTATTTTTTTTTTTCCAGCCGCCTTGGTTATGAAAATCTGATGTCTTGATTAGTTGCCAATGGATACGACCATGAATGCAGAAACTTTCTATGGTCTGGCACTTATCAGAAACCCCTCCATAAATTCCTTATTGTGGACCGGTTATCAGACAATACATGTATGTCAAGGTAACCTGGCCACAATAAGGAAATCACAATTGGGTTTCAGTATATAGAATGTTCTTTCTTTCATGGTCGTTTACATCCAATCATGGTCGTATCCATTGGCAACCAATCTAGACAATAGAATGTCACCACTGAGATTATTAGAGAAAATCTCTTATTAAACATTAGAGGAAGAACTTTAGAATTTGTTTTATGCTGAAAGAAAGTACAAAAGGTAATAAAGCATATTACAAAAGTGTTCAGCAATCCCCTCCCTACACAATGGCAAAACAAAGGTGACACAAAAAATACATTTTAAGGCTAAACCCCCACGTGGCGTAAACACCGCGAATCGCCCGCGGTGGAAGTGCTGCGGAAAAAATCGTGACGTTTTACAGTCAGAGCAAAGTGGATGGGATTCTAGCGAATCCCATGCCCACATTGCGGAAAAAAACGCAGCATGTCAATTATACCTACGGAAACTCCGCGGTTTCCCCATAGGTATAATTGAAACAGAAAGTCTGCAAAGGAAAACTCTGCAAGCTTTCTGTCTGCATTTTTTTTTTTTTTTTTTTTAGCCTAAGAATATTTTTTGGAATCTGTTAAATATTCATCTTTAAATTCTACAAAGTATAGATTTTTGTTTCAGGCATTGAAAAGTACAGTATAAAATATCTGAAGGAAGCGGAGAAGAAGCGTATTGATCAATGGACACCAGGTAATACAAATTAATATAAAACTTTGAATTTATCATATTCTATAGCTTATCTAATAACGGTAGGCTGTTAACCCTCTATAGAGAAGATGTACAGAGTATGATTCTGGGGCCAGGTCCTTATACTACAGATAAAATCCACCATGATATCAGTGCTCTAGTATTTGCCTGTAAATTTTGACACAGATTCCACTACAAATGGAAACAGAATAAGCATGCATGCATTTTCAGAGTTTACTTGTGTTTCACGCAGAATAGGAATAAAATCCTCAATATGTCAATCCTGCCTAAGGATAAGGCCCCACGTAGCGGGCCGTAGCGAAAAAGCACTGTGGGAAAAAAATCGCGGAGGAAACACATTGCGGTTTTTCCCACAGCACTTTTCACAGAAAGTCCGCAGAGGTTTCTTCTGTGGACTTTCTGCTTCAATTATACCTATAAGGAAACGCTGGCAGTTTCCCTAGGTATAATTGACATGCTGTGATTTACAAAACTGCAACAGTTTTGGAAATCGCAGCATTTCCGCTGCACGTATTTTTCTGCAATGTAGGGACTGTAAAATGCTGCAACATTTACTCCACCTAAGGGGCCCTGGCCTAAATCTGGCCATACACATTAGCTTTTGGACGGTTGTCACGTGGCTGTTCGTACAAACCATCCCACCATCGACATTAACAATTAAACTGCCTGATCAGGGGGCAGTTCAGTTGTTTAAGAAAAAAAAAAATGAAAAAAAAAATCTGCTCAAATTGGTTGATGATCAGCCAAAATTGGCATGATTCAGTGTGGTCTTTTTTGCAGACTCATCGGGCAGCCATGAACAACCATTCGCAGCATCTACCAGATGTCAGATTTCCAGTCTAAGATTCTTATAGATAAAAAAATTCTCCTATAGCCTGACTTTGTTTTTATTTGCCTTTCTTCTAATGACAGACTGGAGGTTACTTCCCAGAGAAATGAAAGAAGTCAAAAAGAAAAAAAAAGAAAGGTATAAAGTATCCGTATATAGAAAAGATCAGTTTACATGATGAGTTGAACATAAAATGAGGAGCCTATAGTTAAGCATCTACAAAGGTGTATAACTAGTGTGTTCTCGGCCATGAACTATATATATTTACTTTGTCTGGTTTTCAATATCTGGATTGCATGCAGGATTATCAGAATTTTACAGTGTTTTATGTTGCAGCATTTTTTTCTGAACTTGTTCAGTAAGTGAGATATATTGTGCGCTTCCGTCACTTTACTGAAAAAAATTCAGCTGTCAAGTATGACGGGCTTAAAATGTGGTTTGGGTGAAGTTACCCTTTCTTAAATCGCTTTCTGAGACTTTTATGGTATCATTAAAGCAATTCTTTTTGGCTTTATATGCTCTATGTAAGGCACAATATTACAGCTACAAATCTGTAATATTTTAGTAGAAGAAGTGACACCCACCAACCGCCATACACACCTTCAAGTTTTGTTCGGCTTCCAATGCAGGATGCTAGAGAGGTGGAAATGGAAGAAGAATTTGAGGCAGAAGTCTGCCTCAAATTCCTTTTCCATTTCCACCGTGTGAACGTACCCCTTGCTTACCAGTTTAGTGTACTGTATGAGGTCTGGCAACTCACCTGCTAATATTCAACTGCATTACAGCTGTCCGGAACCAGTCATAGGTGTAAGGCTGGGATCACATCTGCACCAGGTGTCTGTCCATTGCAGAACCATCTAAAATCATTGGATGAAAATATCCTGCAAGCCTGATTTTTTTTTTTCGTCCGGTGATTTCAGTTAAAAAGAATGGACATCTGAGGGACACCCAAAAGACCCTATTATAGTCAATGGGGCCTTTGGGTTCTGTTGGTGTCCGCTATTTTATCAGTTTGTTTGTCCATTTTTCTGGTCCTCCTCCAGACCAGAAGAATGGACAGCATAAGCTGTTGATGTGCCACTTTTGATGCCAATTTAAACATTTATATGGGATAAGGTTTCGTTTTAGAGTATTACTGTATCTATTCTCATATTATACATATCAGCAGGTGAAAAAAAGGCCAAAACAGATAAAGCCAGCACCAACGTAGATGTTATGAAGAAAATTGAGGTAATTGTGATGTGTGTGTCTATGTGAATGACATGGCATTAAAGCTAACTGGCAGTACACAGTATTATCACAAAATATATTGACATTGTGCACATAGGCTCCATGTATCAAATGTGATTTTATATTATATACATTTTGGGGGTAAAACCTCTTGAGAGAAAAAAAAAAAATCTATTGTACATATAGCAGTCACATCAGATTTCAACTTAATCCTATGGAGAAAATTTCACGTGCAATAACATTTTATTTATATAGCACCAACCTATTCCTCAGCACTGTACAATTTGTAGGTTTCAAGTACATTACAAAGAAATAGTCAATTCACATACTGGGACTGAGGGCCCTGCTCGCAAGAGCTTACAATCTATGAGGTAGAGGGGGTGACATAGGAGGTAGCAGGGGCAGCAACAGACGTAGCATTGATTATACAATGGTCAGACAATTTTGTAATAGAGGTTACTGTCATTACACACATATAAAGCTGTATGAGCCGTCACCAGTTGTGTCCTTTAACGTGCAGATGGTGCCTGGACATATAAAGTTAGTCTGATACGGCATCATAGCCTGTGAGGTAATGCTGGAGCATGAACAGAGGAGGGTACGTTTTAGGGAATCTAACTACGGAAGGGTTTACATTAGGAGTTGTGATAGGCCTGTCTGAAAAGATATGTCTTTAGTTTACGCTTGAAGCTGTGGAAATTGGGGGTTAATATGATAGTCTGGGATAGAGCGTTCCAGAGAAGTGGTGCAACTCGGGAGAAGTCTTGTATACGAGCGTGGGAGGTTCTGATAATAGAGGATGTTAGTTTTAGGTGAACGGAGACTACGGGTTGGGCGATAGACAGAGATGAGGAAGGAAATGTAGGGAGGTGCAGCATTATGGAGAGCCTTGTGAATGAGGGTGATAAGTTTATATTGTATTCTGTATTGAATAGGCAGCCAATGTAGTGACCGGCACAGACCGGAGGCATCGCTGTAGAGTCTAGACTGATAGATGAGCCTGGCCGCCGCATTCAGAATAGATTGTAGAGGGGGGAGTTTAGTAAGGGGAAGACCGATTAGTAAGGAGTTACAGTAGTCTAGGCGAGAGTGAATCAGGGCAACAATAAGTGTCTTTAGTGTATCTGTGGTAAGGAAAGGGTGAATTCTGGAGATGTTTTTGAGGTGGAGATGACATGAGCGTGCGAGTGATTGGATATGGGGGGGGGGGGGTGAAGGAAAGGTCTAAGTCAAACATAACAGGCAGCGGGCATACTGCCTAGGAGTTATGGTAAGGCTGGAGACTGCAATGGAGATATCAGGGACAGATCTATTAGATGGTGGAAACAGCAGTAATTCAGTCTTTGAGAGATTCAGTTTCAGATAATATACACTGGCTTCCCTCTGAACATCACTTTACAATATGTGTGGTGTCTTTGTATATCTTAGTGCTTGCAGACTGCTGCTGTATCTTGTGTTTGCTTGCTATTGTATTACACTTACAGCAGACATGCATCTGCACATTTATTTCACTATGTTGTTGTTCACCATGTTTTTTCAGAGTTTTATATCCTGCAATTTTCACTGTGGCCATTAAGCTTAATAAGAAAGTGACACTTGCCAATTTTGTAGGGTTTTCTTTGCAGCAGTCACATCATTACATCACATTTACATCACCAACAAGAAAGACGGCATAATAATAGAATACCAGGACATGTAGGGGGTGCTGTGACACCAAATTTCCTTCTGCTAAGCAAATGCTTTGAGCAAAGACATGGGTGTCTAATGAAAGTGTCACCTGTGTTTGGATGGTGGACAAGGAAACTGTGGGAGAGGGTAATGCTTGTTATCAGATCAAACAATCCTCTCTACTGGTGATTTGGCTGGGCCTTCCTAAGCTTTTTTGCTATGTGTGGCATCACATAACCACTGCTCTCAACCCTTCCTAACCCAAGATGTAACTTGAAGCCCCAGGATCCCAATGCAAAATCTATAAGGGAGCCTATACCTGCTTTGTGATATTTAGAATAGTGGTATATTTTATGTGGCAGAGAGACCTTTGGAGCTCCCCTTTTGATCCAGGGCCTGATAGTGAGTGCTACCCCTACTACCTACTACCTTCCTGCTTTTCTCAGTCCAATAATCCTCTCTATTTCAAAGTCTGTCAAATGGGCAAAATGCCTTTGAGTGCATTGTAGAGGCATGTCTATCACTCAACGATCTTTCACCAAGAACTACACTACCCAAAAGTAGCCTCTTGGAGTTTTTATAAGACAGCAGGGGAAACACTTTTACACCCTCTTGTGGCAAGAACCAGTGTCTAATCAGACCACACCTGTAACATTTACATTTATTTGCCTGAGACATAACATAAGTTATGACATAAGTTTTTTTTTTCCTTTTGTCCCTGAGTATATGTTATGATTTTTTCTTGTTAACTTTGCAACAGTGCTGCACTGTATTCTGGGAGAATCCCCTCCCTACGAAAAGCTTAGGTGTCTACTGACTGTAGCATCTAAGGGGTCGAATGAATGGGAATAGCGTTCTCTCTTATTGTAGTGGCTGTAGCAGGTTATTGGGTGTATATTACCATCAACACTTACTATAGGAGGTAACTTACCTGAGTCATACATGTACCACATTGTGTACAGACTAGTTAAAGATGAGAAACAGTGTGGCAAATCTTCAAAACAAGTGGACATTTGGAGAGTCCTAATGCTTTTTCATGAGCAGCATTAGGATGCTATTCGAGACGTCCTCCAGTGCTGTATTATTGCCGTCTATTGTTTTGATGGTAATTGATTATTTTCTCGTTAAGTACAGGAACTAGAGAATAAAGGAGATGATGAAAAATCTGATGAAGAAAATGAGGGGAAAAAGAAAGAAGGAGAGGAGGAAGAAGAGGAGGTTGAAGTAGATGTTGATGATGAAGAAAATGAGGAAGTAATTCTTCATATGCAGTATTTTATATAATGTCACTTTTCTACACTTTCCTCTGCTTCCTACCTGTGAGTTAACAGATCAGTTTACTTAATGGGGTTTTCCCAGGAATATACACTAATACATTCCTTGGAATTGGGGGGAGTCCGATTCCAGTATCCATTGCTGATCAGATGGATAAGGGGTTGGTGAGTTCTCAGGAGAGCTGTGTCCCATTCAATGTTTATCCAAGAACAGAAGCTCATCCTTGCATGTGGTGGTGCCTGGTACTGCAGCTCAGCCCCATTCTCATGGATTTAGCTGACCTGCCATATCAGGGCCCTTTCTTATGAAGATGTTATGTCCGGTCCTAATGATAGGCCATTAGTGTATGCCTTGGGGAAGTCTAACCCACAGGATCCCTACTGATCAGATCAATTGGTGAGTTCTTAGGAGAGCTATGTTCCCTTCAATGTACCTGGTACATGGATGTAGCTGCCATACCAATACCCATCGTTCTAAGAATAGGCCATAAATATATGTTTAAGGATAATCCCTTAAATGGTACATTTTAGAGTTTGTTACATTAGTCAGCCAAGTAAAGCAAGGTTATTGTGATAGACAAGAAGCTTCTTAAGAATACTGTATTTTCTATAACATTTTACCTTCTTGTAGGAAAATGACTATATTGCTTCCTATTTTGAAGATGGAGATGACATTGCTAACAGTGATGACAACATGGATGAAGCCACTTACTAAACTTGTACAGAGGCATGTACATTGCAGAACCGATATCATTTGTGTATTTACTTTCTATTCTTCTACATTTTTTTGTTCCACCATGTATGTAAAAAATTAACCTAATAAAATACAATGCACTTTTGCTTTTCAACTTTCCAGCAGGATGTATAAAAGGGACCTTTAATGGCTGAGTGCTTTGCAGTCTCTATATCTACCATAGAGCTATATGGAGGGCACATGGTTTGACAGCTCCTCTACATAAAAACATACAATGATGCTTACTTTTGTGCTGAGGAGGGGAAACTGGGGTCTCATGTTCTACCTATGTGGTGGGAGTCTCAGAAGTCACCAATATAACATATACTACCTAACTATTAAATATAAATAGTGTATTCTATACAGACCATATATACCATGCCATGTTTTGGTGATGGAAAACTATCCTGAACTTGGATGTCCAATGATACAGGAATTGTTATAGTTTAATGAGTAAGAACATTAAAGGGGTTTGACTCCTCAGACTACAGATATGTTCTCCCTGACCTGTCCTCTTGGCTGAACTTACGGGACGCCTGTTTGGACAAGTTAAGCAACTTATCACATTTTGTTTTTGTGATCAGTGAGTTCTCTGCAATGGGATCCCCAGGAATCAGGTACTTATCTCCTATTCTTTGGATAGGGAATAAGTAGCGTTAGTAGGAAAACCTCTTTAAATTTGAAGAACATAGAGATACAGTAAAGGTCACATTCTCACTATATGCAGTGAAGAGTCAGAGATTTTTGGTGAAAGAAACAGAAGTATAAAACTTTGTACATAAAGCTTTCAGCTAACCAGAGGCTTCTATACCATGTGTATAAATAGTACAATATCCCTCCCTTTTGGTCTTTTTGATGCTTTATTGTGTAACAGCATTGACTCGCACTGGAATTAATTATGGTGTTTGTGACGCAGATCAACAGAAAAAGACTCCTTAATGTCAGTGTGGGAACAGATCCCTGCAATGCCCTCTATACTCACTGTAGAATAGCTAAATGTATAACTACTCATCATGTTCTAGGTGCACCCTGAAATAATCTCTGGGATAGTCTATCCAGTGGCGTAACTATAAATCGCTGGACCCCAAGGCGAACATTTGACATGGGGGCCCCCCCATCCCCACACAAACTGCATTCCTGCACACAATATTATGCACCATAGTGGCCCCTGCACACAGTATTATGCCCCATAGTGGCCCCTGCACACAGTAGTATGCCGCATAGTGGCCCCTGCACACAGTAGTATGCCCCATAGTGGCCCCTGCACGCAGTAGTATGCAGCATAGTGGCCCCTGCACACAGTATTATGCCCCATAGTGGCCCCTGCACACAGTATTATACAGCTTAGTGGCCCCTGCACACAGTACTGCACACAGTATTATGCCCCATAGTGGCCCTGCACACAGTATTATGCAGCATAGTGACCCCTGCACACTGTATTATGCCCCATTGTGACCACCCATGAACGATTATTATACTCTGGGGTCTTTTCAGACCCCAGAGTATAATGATCGGAGACCAAGGGGAGGATACAAACATAAAAAAACAATGCTACTTACCTCTCCCTGGCTCCGGTGCACTCCGGTGCACTACTTCGGCCATCTTCAATGTTGGACAGGATCTCGAGTGAGTCAGGCCGGCGTCGCAACGTGTAATGATGTCGGCTGACGTCTGGGACGTCACCCAACAGGCCCCAAGCCTGCAGAGCGTAGGAGAGGTGAGTTACAGTGTTTTTTTTTTATTTTCCCTCACCTCCCCTGGGTCCCCGATCGTTATACTCGGGGGTCTGAAAAGACCCCCGAATATAACGATAGCAGTGTTTGTGGGGTTCACGGTAGCGGCTGCCACAGGGCTTCGGGCCCGGGCCCCGTAATGTTCCGGGCCCTGTGGCAGCTGTTACCCTGGTATATACACCCCTGAGTTTATCCCATGTATAAGTAAAAATTATACACCTGTGAGTAGACTGAATTCTGGCTTAAAGGGTCCCTCCCCCCATAATATAACTGTTTTTCTTGATCTGTTGGCAGTGGATACAACCATGAATGGAGGAACTTTCTATGGTCCGGGATTTTTTAGGAACCCATGATATGTGGCTGGGTTCTCTCCTTGTGCAGAGAGAAGCAGGCAGGGGCAGTGCATGTGCTAGAACAGTGGTATGGGAGGGAGGGGGTGGTATGCATAGTGACTAGTTCACATTACCGTTGGTGACCGTCAGTAGTGTCCGTTGCTATTGTCCTTTACAAGAATTTAGCAACGGACACTAGCTGAACCTTCACAAATCCGTTAACATTTCCATTCATTTCAATGTGATTTTATCTTGTCTGTTTACACTCAATCCATCACATGTCCTTTTTTTTTTCGCGGACAAAAAATCCTACATGCAGGACTTTTGTGTCCGTTAAAAAAAAAACGGTTTCATGATGGACAGCAAGCGTCCGTTATTTTTTAACATTAAAGGCTATGGGTAACAGACGGGTGTCCGTTATTACTGTCTGTTTTTTCTGCGCACGCTCAGAAAGCTCAGTTAATAAAAAAAATGGACACATTAACTTCAGTTTGTCTGTTATGATAGGTATCGTTTTTTTATTATTATTTTTTTTTTTTAACACATATTATCATAACGGACATCAACGGTAGTGTGAACCCTGCCTAAGACCCACTGGTCTATATGACATACTGCACTGCATGCATGCATCCTCCCGCCCAGCCAGGACAACCATGCATGGATATGGGTGCCATGCTTGTTTTAGAAATGCAATGAGGCTTCCATAAGTACTGATGGAGATGCTAGTGTGTTATGTAATTGTATATGTGTATCTAGATCTTCATTGACCAAGTTACAGGACAAGGAAAAGAAGGCTTAAAAGGTCTAGTCCTATCTGATAATGTATGGTACAGTACTTAGATATGCTATAAATTATGATAGATGGATGTCTTGCGCAGTACACTAATACACCAGCCTCTGCTGTGTATGTAACTGCTGTACAGCGCTATACAAGTGAATAGGGCTGATTCTTAGTTCCCAGTGAGTGGCCTGGAGCATTGCTATACAAAGAAATATTGTAAGGGACCCACAATGTGGTCCTTTCATGCTAAAGAATGGTAGGAGTTACTGCCATCAGTCTCTACAGCATTACATGCAATGTAACCACATGAAATAAACCTGCTGTAATATAACCTCATTACATAATGCCACACAAACTAAAGAATACTTCCTAGGGCTCAAGGAAAAGATAAACGACTTGACACTTGGTGACTTGAATTTGGTTTCTGATACATTTTCTTGTATACCCTTCAACATTGTTATATTTATCGATAGCAGGAAGATTTTCATTTCCAAATGGTAACCTGTGTATGTGTCTCTAGCAGGCTGGGAAGGTCAGTGTAATATAGAGGCATTGCCAAAATGATGTCTTTCCCAAAGATATTTAAAGGGATTTTCCTAGACTTGAATACTGATGGGGTCCAACACACGGGACCCCCACAGATGAGGTGGTTAAAGAGGCTGCATTCTCAGGCTCAGCGCTGTGGCCTCTTCACTGAATATCAAGCACAGGGTGATACATTGTGTAAGGGTTTTGCTATTCAAACACATTCCCCTGAATGGGACTGAGCTGCTGCTGTACCTGGGACATCATCAGAACATATCCAGATATATTACAAAAATGCAACAAATTTAGGGTTGGTTCACACTTGCTCCCGGAGTCCGTCCACCATGAATCCGACCTAAATATCAGAAAAAAGGATAGGGAAAGGTTTGCAAGCGGTTTAAAAGCCCATTCACTTCAATTGGTCTTTAAAGCAACCCGCAGGTGTCCGATTGCAGCCTCTGCGCCACAAAGCCGCTTTTTTTGGTCGGAAACAAGGTCGGACATGCAGGCTGCAATTGGACACCTGCGGGTTGCTTTAAAAACCTATTGAAGTGAATGGGTTTTTAAACAAACCGCTTACAAACCTTTCCCAATCCTTTTTTCTGATATTTAGGTCGGATTCACGGCACACGGACTGCCGGCACAAGTGTGAACCAATCCTTATAAAAATTTTGATAAATTTGCAAGGTTGCCTTCAGCAAAACTGACGTCAAAAACTCATGACATGATAAAGGGCTTATTCACATGGCAGTGAAAAACAGATGCCTGTCGTCTGTTTTGAGAACACATTGAATTCAATGTGTTTATTCACGTCCGTTTTTTTGATGGTCCATTTTTCACATCTATCAAAAAGACTGACATGCTCTATCTTTGTCCATTTTGATATACACACGGACCCAATAGATGTCAATGATCCATTTTTAGCTCGCGTAAAACGGATTGATGTCTGTTAAAAACAGATCAGTTGGTTGGGTCAAAAAAGAAAGACCACTGCACTGAAATTCATATGTTTTTTTCACTGACAAAAAAACAGATGGAAAACGGCCATTACAAATGGACATGTTTCTCGTCATGTCTGTCAAAAAGTCACTATTGTGTGCATAAGGCCTTAATTTGCATGTATTAATTTATTTCTGTACTGTTAAACTCAGTAATAATGTGTGAACAGAGCCGAACATTAATGTCTTACTGTGTGTATTGAAAACTGCACTAAAACAATGCGTCACTTGGTGGCAGCAGAGGGACGGGAAAATCATTTTGTAACCTCCATGACACACCAGGACCAATAGCTTAACCATTTCAGGACCAACAGCATTGATCGCATCCTAGAGCTTATTCACACATCCAGGTTTCTCATCTGTGTGGTGTCCATGATCCATGAAAAAATAGGACATGCTTTATTGTTTTCTACAGATCAGACTCTCAGATCCGTTTTCACAGATCAGATTCATCCATTGAGGAAAATGGGTCGGTGAAAAAAAATGAATCCTACAACAGGGGTCCCCAACCACTGGTCCATGGACCAGGACTGGGACATTGGGGTTTTTTTTTGCCGGTACATGGGCTGGCCTCAGTAGACACAGCTCCCGACACAGCACATTATGTGGGACGCGGTGGGGCGGATCTGGCCATGGTGTCGTGGCTCCTGGCATAGCTCCTGGTGGGGACCTGGTCTATAGCGCTGTACACCGAGGTCCCGCCTGGACTCCCCAGTCTACAGTGCTGTTTGGTGAATAGCGCCGCTAAAATCTAACCCCCTCCATAACCCCATATGACCAAACTCCCCCTCCCCCATGGGTTCCTGCCGGGCCGTGGAAAAATGGTCTTGCTTGAAGCCGGTCCCTGGTGGAAAAAAGGTTGGGGACCACTGGTTTAGATCAAAGAATATTCGTGTGTTAGAATGGCCCAGTCATAGTTCAGACCTAAATCCCTTTCAGCATCTGTGGCAAGACATGAAAATTGCTATTCACAGACGCTCTCCATCCAATCTGGCTGAGCTTGAGCTATTTTGCAAAGAAGAATGGGCAAGAATCTTAGTCTGTAGATGTGCAAAGATGGTAGAGACATAACCACAAAAGACTTGCAGTCGATCGGGCCCCTGACCAGTGGACAGTGGCATAACTATCGTGGTCGCAGGGGCTGCGACCGCGACCAGAGGAGTACGGGGCCTGCGGCCAGCAGGAAGTGGCCTGGGCCCCAGACTACCATGATAGTGGTTGGGAAAGCCTGGTTCCCCGACCGCTATTCCTATTGTTAATGGAAAGGGGCAGGGGAAGTGACAAAAAATAAAAAATAAATACTCACCTGGCTGTCCTGGGTTCAGCATCATCTCCGGCGCTTTTCCAGCCTCACTGCAGGGGCCTGTGATTAGGCCCCAGCAATGACATGGGGTGCGCCAGCGTAATGACGTCAGTGCGCCCCCATGTGACCACTGAGGTCCAATCAAAGGCCCCAGCGGTGACGTCTGGGGCACAGGACCAAGGAAGATGGGAAAGACAGCAGGATAAGTGTTTGTTATTTTAATCACTTCTCCTGGGCCTGTACTTATTATATTTTGGGGTCTGAGGAGACTCCAGAGTATAATAATAGCACCGGCTCTGGGGAAGGGGGGGCACTGGAGCATCTAATAGTGTGTGGAGGCCACTGTGGGCATATAATACTGTGTGGGGGCCACTGCGGGGCATATAATACTGTGTGGGGGCCACTGTGGGCATATAATACTGTTTGGGGGCCACTGCGGGGCATATAATACTGTGTAGGGGCCACTGCGGGGCATATAATACTGTGTGGGGGCCATTGCGGGCAAAAAATGCTGCATGGAGGCCACTGCGGAGCATAAAATGCTGTGTGGGGGTCACTGCGAAGCATAAAATGCTGTGTGGGGGAAGAGACCTGGGACGTCACAGCCAGTGAGGACTTCCGGCAAAAGAAGACAGCGGAGCTGCAGGATCAGGCCGTACTGGGACCTGCTGACACCGGAGCACCGAGGACAGGTGAGTATGTTTATTATGTTTTTGGTTTTTTTGGGGGGAGGGGTTCACCTCCCCCAGACTAATTATAAAAAGAAAAAAAATTATACTAGACAACCTCATTAAAGTGTGGCGCATTAGGCGGGTATATTAAAGGGGTTGTCCGGGAATAATTTGTTACGGTTTATCCTCAGGATAGGCCATAGACCGATCAGCTGTACGGAGCCACTTCTGGTGCCCGTTCACAATACACAATACACAATACGGGGCCAGAAGCAGAAAGCTCTGTCCACTGTGCATTAGACGGGCACCTTCACTGCATCTCAGCACTTATTGAAGTCAGTAGGAGCTGAGCTGCAGTGAAGGCGCCAGGCGACTAAACAGCGGATGAAACTTTCTGCTTCCGGCCCTGTGTTGTGTACAGAACGGGCACTGGAAGTGGCTCCAAACAACTGATGGGGCCGTGTGTCAGCCCCCTACAGATCAGGTATTTATGGCCTATCCTGAGCATAGGCCATAAAAAAGCTTAACCCTGGACAATCCCTTTAATATGCATCACACAGTTAGCCCCCATCACTGCTCCCACACAATATAATGGCCCCATCAGTGTTCCCCATGCAGTATGGGGGACCAGTGAAGAGGCCACTATGTGGGGGGACCAGTGAAGTGGCCATAAAAAAAATTTGGCCTAGATAACCCCTTAAAAGAGGTTGTCCATAAACTGGAGCGACCACTGTGGCGGCTGCAAGGGAGGTGTAAAAATAAAAAAATTTCAAAAAAAGCATACTCACCTTTCCCCAGCACCCCGTTGTCCCTTGCCTGTGTCTGTTCGGTCTCATGGCGGCGCCTCATTTCTGGAAATCCTGTATCTAATTGGTCTTAGCGGTTACATGAGGTGCAGGACTCCCAGCAAGGAGGCGTTGGCACAAGACTGAATGGACACAGGCAGCGGACAACAGAGCGCCGGGGACAGGTGAGTATGTGTTTTTATTTATTTTTTTTTTATTTTACACCTCCCGCACGGGACATGGGTTGCTCCAATTCCTGGACAACCTCTTCAAAGGATTTATCCATCTTTCTAATATTGATGGCCTGTCCTTAGGATAGGCCAGCAATATTACATCTGCGATGATACAATAGCCAGGACCTCTGCAGATCAGCTTTCTGAGGACAGTACGGCTACAGGTTATGGTAACAATTCTAGGAGCCATGCTGTTCACTTGCCATACAGGGTGTAGCAGTAGGTTTAGGTAGTGCAGTGGTGCACATGGTATGGCGGGTGAGCAGCATGGCTCCCGACATGTTATTACCTTTAGCCGCCCTTTCTTGGTATCGCTGATCTGCAGGGGTCCTGATGGTGGGTCCCTAGAACCAATTCCACTGGTGGGCCCTAGACATCCCAGTCCGACACTGGGTGGCTCTACAAAGTATTGATATGGGGGGCTGAAAACTTTTGCACGTCACACTTTTCAGATTTTTATTTGATTAAAATTTTGAAAACCATACATTATTTTCGTTCCACTTCACAATTATCTACTACTTTGTATTGGTTATCACTGAAAATCTCAATAAAATATATTTAAGTTTGTGGTTGTAAGGTGACAAAATGTGGAAAGTTCAAGGGGTATGAATATATTTGCAAGGCACTGTAACCTTACACAGAAACGTCACCCCACACAGCATCTAGATGTGGACCTGCAATATTATCAGAACTTGGGCACATGTGCACCAGCTGGTAGTAGTAAGACAGAAGTGGGGGAGAGTGAATTTTGCAGATTGGCGCACCTCCTTAGGGATGAATACCATAGTAAGCACTACCCAACTACAGCCAAAAGGCGATGCTGTGTAGTGCCTGAAAAGCTGATGGCAGACTGGAGAAGATTTATTGTGCCTCGTACGCATTCATATAGGTTGCATTCATATAACAATTTTTGCATCTGTTTCACAGTTCCTTTTAATGGATATGATAGAAACAGATGCCAACAGAAGGGCATCCCTTTATTATTATTATTATTTATTTATTTATATAGCACCATTAATTCAATGGTGCGGGACATTATTATATTAATTCCATGGTGCTTTACATTTGAGGGTTTACATACAGTACACAAGATGTACAAAACAAGTACAATACTAACAGTGACCAACTGGCACAGTGGGATAGAGGACCCTGCCCGCAAGGGCTTACAACGTATGAGGGAAGAGGGATAGAGACAGAAGGTGACGGGAGAGACTGTTCACATGCTGGTATGGTGACAGTAGCGTTATTGGATGTTGTAGGCCTTCCTGAATAGGTGAGTCTTCAGGGCCTTCTTGAAGCTTGTGACTGTGAGGCAGTGGCGTAACTAGGAATGGCTGGGCCCCAAGGCGAACATTTGACATGGGGCCCCCCCCCGAACCGCTGCCCCCGACCCCTCCCCCCGGACCGCCCCCTCCAACCCCACCCCAAAAAAAAAAAAAAAATGCATTCCTGCGCACACTATTATGTGCCATAGTGGCCCCTGCACACAGTATCATGTCCCATAGTGGCCCCTGCACACAGTATCATGTCCCATAGTGGCCCCTGCACACAGTAGTACGCCCCATAGTGGCCCCTGCACACGCTATTATTCCCCATAGTGGCCCTTGAACTGAGTATTTTGCCCCATAGGGGCCCCTGCACACAGTATCATGTCCCATAGTGGCCCCTGCACACAGTAGTACGCCCCCATAGTGGCCCCTGCACACGCTATTATTCCCCATAGTGGCCCTTGAACTGAGTATTTTGCCCCATAGTGGCCCCTGCACACAGTATCATGTCCCATAGGGGCCCCTGCACACAGTATCATGTCCCATAGTGGCCCCTGCACACAGTATAATGTCCCATAGTGGCCCCTGCACACAGTATTTTGCCCCATAGTGGCCCCTGCACACACTATTATTCCCCATAGTGGCCCCTGCACTGAGTATTTTGCCCCATAGTGGCCCCTGCACACACTATTATGCCCCATAGTGGCCCCTGCACACACTATTATTCCCCATAGTGGCCCCTGCACACAGTAGTATTCCCCATAGTGGCCCCTGCACACACTATTATATGCCCCATTGTGGACCACCCATGAACAATTATTATACTCTGGGGTCTTTTCAGACCCCAGAGTATAATGATCGGAGACCCAGGGGAGGATAGAAACATAAAAAAAACAACGTTGCTTACCTGTTCCTCGCTCCGGTGCATGCCCGTGCGCTACTCCGGCCTTCTTCAATGTTGGACCAGGCCGGCGTCACGTGATGCGGGCTGGCGTCGCGACGCAAAATGATGTCAGCTGACGTAAGGGACGTCACCAAACAGGCCCGAAGCCTGGAGAAGCACAGGACAGGTAAGTACATTGTTTTTTATGTTCCCTCACCAACTCTGGGCCTCCGATTATTATACTCCGGGGTCTGAAAAGACCCCGAAGTATAATGATAGCAGAGATTGTGGTGTTCGGGCCGCGGCCTCACATACCGATCCCCGCTCCTGCTCACAGCCGCCTCCGCAGAATCGGAAGCACAGGCGGCCGTGAGCGGGACCTCGGGGAATGGTAAGTATATAGGGCCCGTTACCTGCTGGGGTTACTCCAGCAGATAACGAACTATAAAAAAAAAAAAAAAAAATGCATCGGGGGCCCGCGGGGCCCCGTAATGTCCCAGGCCCTGTGGCAGCTGCTACCCCGGTAGTTACGCCCCTGCTGTGAGGGTCAGTCTTATGTGTCTTGGTAATGAGTTCCAGAGTATGGGGGATGCACGGGAGAAGTCTTGGAGACGGTTGTGTGAAGAGCGGATAAGAACAGAGCGGAGTAGGAGGTTTTTGGAGGATCGGAGGTTATGTGTGGGCAGGTAGCGGGAGATTAGGTATATTAGGAGATATATGGAGGGGACAGGTTGTGGATGGCTTTGTACGTCAGCGTTAGCATTAGCATCCCTTTGCCTAGCTTCTCTGTCCATCTATTTTTTATCGGACACAAAAGCGTAAGATAATATACCTTTGAGACTGAAAAAAATTAACAGGAATGGATTGGGTTAATAATTCTAATAAATGTAGATCATGGGATATATTATTGTGATATAATGCTCTTATTTCCATAGGGAAAGGGAATGATACTTTTTATTAGCACTGGGTCACTGCTTACAGGCAGAGCCAAACTTGACAATTGCCTGGGCCACCAACCCTAAAGGGGCCCTGGGATGCATAGCACCAGCCTGATGACTCCAATTCAGGGAGCTGCACTTACAACTGTATTAACTTGTTCTGCACACTGATTCTGTTGAATCCTATCACCTATGACAGGGAAGGGAGCTGTAAAGTCCCTGCTTTGCCATAGAAGACTGACAGTGCTATACAGTATGTCCCGGAGCAGGAGGTTTGATGACGTCACTGCATTGCGCCACCTGTGCTGGACCTACACCAGAGCACAATAGTAGGGAGAGGCTTCAGCTCCTCCAATTATTGGGGGATCCCGGTAAGGTGAATATAAAGATTTATTATTTTCTGAAAAGAAAAAGGCCATTACTGATAAAGGGACCCATGCTTGTGAATATGGACCTGTTATTTATCTCAGGGATGCTATTATTTATAAGAGGGGAACTATCATTTATAAGGGTAGCTATGATTTATAAAGGGGTGAATTATTATTTATAAAGGGAGACTATTATAAGGGGGGAAACTATTATTTTGAAGGTAGAACTATTAATAAGGGGGGCACTATTACTTATAAGGAAAACTATTATTTGTAAGGGGAGAAACTCTATATTTAAGGGAGACCTATTATTTATAGTGGCGCAACTAGTATATTTAAGGGGGTTAATACAAGAATTAGGACGATTATTTATAAGGGCGAACAATTCTTTATAAATATAAAGAATTATTTATAAGGGGCAACTATTATTTATGAATGGGGACTGTTATCTAACCCTTCCCAACATCCTTCATACTAAGGTGGATTTCAGTTTTTACTGCTTTGCACACTCTTGGCATTCTCTTGCTGAGCTTCAAGAGGTAGTCACCTGAAATGGTCTTCCAACAGTCTTGAAGGAGTTCCCAGAGATGCTTAGCACTTGTTGGCCCTTTGGCCTTCACTCTGCGGTCCAGCTCACCCCAAACCATCTCGATTGGGTTCAGGTCTGGTGACTGTGGAGGCCAGGTCATCTGGCGTAGCACCCCATCACTCTCCTTCTTGGTCAAATAGCCCTTACACAGTCTGGAGGTGTGTTTGGGGTCATTGTCCTGTTGAAAAATAAATGATGGTCCAACTAAACGCAAACCAAATGGAATAGCATGCCGCTGCAAGATGCTGTGGTAACCATGCTGGTTCAGTATTCCTTCAATTTTGAATAAATCCCCAACAGTGTCACCAGCAAAGCACCCCCACACCATCACACCTCTTCCTCCATGCTTCACGGTGGGAACCAGGCATGTAGAGTCCATTCGTTCACCTTTTCTGCGTCGCACAAAGACACGGTGGTTGGAACCAAAGATCTCAAATTTGGACTCATCAGACCAAAGCACAGATTTCCACAGGTCTAATGTCCATTCCTTGTGTTCTTTAGCCCAAACAAGTCTCTTCTGCTTGTTGCCTGTCCTTAGCAGTGGTTTCCTAGCAGCTATTTTACCATGAATGCCTGCTGCACAGTCTCCTCTTAACAGTTGTTGTAGAGATGTGTCTGCTGGAAGAACTCTGTGTAGCATTGACCTGGTCTCTAATCTGAGCTGCTGTTAACCTGCGATTTCTGAGGCTGGTGACTCGGATGAACTTATCCTCCGCAGCAGAGGTGACTCTTGGTCTTCCTTTCCTGGGGCGGTCCTCATGTGAGCCAGTTTCTTTGTAGCGCTTGATGGTTTTGGCCACTGCACTTGGGGACACTTTCAAAGTTTTCCCAATTTTTCGGACTGACTGACCTTCACTTCTTAAAGTAATGATGGCCACTCGTTTTTCTTTACTTAGCTGCTTTTTTCTTGCCATAATACAAATTCTAACACTCCATTCAGTAGGACTATCAGCTGTGTATCCACCTGACTTCTGAACAACACAACTGATGGTCCCAACCCCATTTATAAGGCAAGGAATCCCATTTATTAAACCTGACAGGGCACACCTGTGAAGTGAAAACCATTTCAGGTGACTACCTCTTGAAGCTCATCAAGAGAATGCCAAGAGTGTGCAAAGCAGTAATCAAAGCAAAAGGTGGCGACTTTGAAGAACCTAGAATATAAGACATATTTTCAGTTGTTTCACACTTTTTTGTTAAGTATATAATTCCACATATGTTAATTCATAGTTTTGATGCCGTCAGTGTGAATCTACAATTTTTATAGTCATGAAAATACAGAAAACTCTTGGAATGAGAAGGTGTGTCCAAACTTTTGGTCTGTACTGTAAATACAAACAAATTTTTTCCCATACGCCAAACGCTCTAGTGGGAAAAAAATCAAAATGGCTGAACTGCCATTTTTTTTTTTTTGCTGTTTCACCTTTCAAAAAAATTTGAATAAAAAGCGATAAAAACATCAGACATTCCTACCACCACCGCCTCCACCAAGAAAATAACATCCCAAAAAACTAAACCACCCCACCACCCAATAAAACTACCCAACCCAAAAAGAAAATAAAAACATCAGACGTTCCCCAAAATGGTATAAAAAAGATACGCAAAGATAATGGGGGGACTATTTATACGAGGGAACTATTTATAAGAGGAGACTGATAAGGGGTTATTATTAATGATGAGGGGGGGACTATTATTTATATGGGGGCTATTATTTATATGAGGGGCTATTATTTATATGAGGGAACTATTTATAAATGGAGACTGATAAGGGGTTATTATTAATGATAAGGGGAGGACTATATGGGGCAAATACTAAAATTGGTCACTATTTATAAACGGGGACTATTCTTTATAAGGGGGAGCTGTTGTTTATAAGAGAGCTATAACTGATAAGGGGCGCTATTATTTATAAGCAGTTACTACTATAACTGATCAGGGGTTGCAAAAATCTATTAGGTGGTACAAAGGTAATTTATGTATGTATCAATGTATTGTGTATGAACAAAAAGGGGGTTGTTATTACAGTTTTGGGGGAAGAATGCATTATTAAATCTCTGTTTTAATTAAACCAATTTTTATTAGGATAGAAGTATATGGGTGCTGTTACTCTTTGGAGTACAAAAGGTAGCACTTTAAGTTTGTAGTGCACTACTATTGGACATAGTCACGGCGTGGAGGTACTTTAGTATCTGTGCCTTGTATAGGGGTATTATTGGTATGGTGGCCATTGTATAATGAGTTTTGTTTAGTAAATGTCTGTATAGTGGTAACAATCTCCCATGGTATAGCGGTATTATATCATAACTACAGTGAAACCTCTCTAAAAAAACCACTTCTTTGAGAAGATACCACCTCCTTACTCAGACCACATTTTCTGTGACAAATTTTGAGTTTTCCATACTAGCCATCTACTTTGAGAAGACCACTACCCCCCCAGAGGACCACTTTTGCAATGCACTTTTTGGGGGGTCGTCTCAATGAGGTTTCATTGTGAATATACTGTATATTTATAAATCTTTTTGTATTCCCCTGATCTTTTGAGGCCCTAACTGCTGGAAGTGCTGCACTTCCTCCTGAATTGACTGAATACGATGGTGTTGTTGGTATGTCAGCGTTTGGGGTCCCAAATTAATTTTACCTCGGGCCACACTTTGTCTAAAACCGGTCCTGACTGCATCAACTACTTGGGCCCTGTAAAGCCAATAGTATAAATATCAGGCTTTGTTCATAGCAGATACAAGCCATGGCGGCTCCAGGGTCCTGATCATACTGTGACATCATAATGACACGACTTGTGATGTCATAGACAGCTGGGAGGTTCTATATTCCACTCACAGACTCCTAGTCTTCATTACTGTGGATTGACACAGAGCGATTGGTTGATATATTGGTGACTTCTCGTGAGTACCATGGAGATTAGAGGATTGGGGTTTGTCCCCCTCGTCTTGGCCCTTTGGTGTGTGGCCTGGCTCTCCGCCAGCTACATCTTGACTATCATCAATGGCCATGCCCCCCCACTGATGCTGATCAGGTAAGATGGAGGAACACAAGACGGTCAGTTCTGAGGTTGGTTTTGGCAATATATTAGGTAATATTAGGGGGGGGCGACTATCACAGGTGTAACTTAAAGCTCCTGGGCCCCAATGTAAAATCTGTAATGTGGCCCCTACATATCATGTACTATCTATATACTGGTGTCTTATTAAGTTGTAGAGATGCTTTTGAGCCCCCTCAGTCTCAAGAGCCCAGTAGCGATTGTTACCTCTGCACCCTTTATAGCTAACCCCTATAGCTACTAGATGATATAGGTGATGAGGGGGGGGGATCATATTAGTAACCATCAGTGGGTTAATACTATCCCCTCATTCTCCGCAGTCCTATAGATTATTATCTGAGGACTGTTAAAATGAAATAATTTGGCAGCGACAGATAGATACAGGATGGTTACTAGGGATGCATTGTCAGACAACCCCATAGCAAAGACTGTGGTTGGTAGGTAAGAGTATCCCTAGTAACCAGACTGTCAGACAGAAATCTATTGGCAGTCACACCTTTACATTTCTCATCTCAGCATATAAAAGTAATCAAATTTCTCCAAAAATAAACTTAGGCAGGGTTTACACATTTTTTTGTTAATATTGATTCCACGGGGAATATTAATGATGACTGGCGTATTAAACAGCAGTGCGCCTATGCTGGAATCTACATCAGCAGGTAGCTGACATTGATTTCAGTGGTCATTTGCACCAGCAAACTGGCTTAAATGATCTTAAATGCAGCACCATTTCCATGCAACTTTTGCTTTTATGAAAGTGCCGTGGGAGGTGCAAAAGCGCCCATTGCGAAAATTATTATAACAACTGGCATTTAAAAGTCACAAACATGAGTTTTGCAACTTTTTTATGCCATATATCTGGAGTAAAATAATTAATAATTGTGTTTTTTTTATTGCAGTGATGAGTAACACATTGTTACTATGCTGGGTATACTAGGTTTTATGCTGGGTATACTAGTATTTCAATGTAGTAGCCATTAGAGTACAGATGAAATACATGATAACATATGCCGGGAATTACTGCAACTAAAAAAGAATGGAGTTTTTCAATTAAAAAGCATTGTGTAAACACAGCTTTTAATTGTAATTGATAAAGATGGGGCAGATTAGACGATCCATATAAATGGACTGGTCCACTATTGAAGGTTATTAGATTGTTTTATATCCGACATATGATTTATTCTGATCTTTTGCTCTTTTTCAGCTCTAGTCCTGACGTTTCTTCAATATAACTTTATCATGTTCCATTCTGAAGCCTTCGGGCCACGTCAGGGCATTACTCAGAAGGTCCTCCTGGCAATCGGCTGGTCTTCCTGCGCTGCGACAGCCGTGATGGCTTCCTTTTCGGTTAGTTTTTCAATGTTTTATGTTAAAGAGGTTGTCCCATTTTCTTGGAATTCTGTAACAGAATGGAGAAAAAAATGGAAGTAACCCAGAATCATATATCCACGTTGGAGTATTTAACTTTCATTGACCGTTATTATATTTCTATAAATTATTTGGGTGACTTATCCTTAGGTTTTAGTTTCAATAATTTTTATTGGTTTTCAGAATAAGTATGAGAAACAATATTGACATACATTGCATTGTACATTCTAACATAATTTTGTTGGAGTCATATTTTTTGGATTGTACATCAATGAGACAGAAAATAGAAATTAATTAATCGATAAACAGTAACAATAACTCTAACATTTGGGCACATTTTCAGGGTTATCGTGACACCTCACAGAGACGATCTTCTCATGTGTTCCACTCCACTTCCGCTTCCCAACCCTCCACGTTTCTTGGCTCTCATTATGTAGCAAAATGAGAGTTAACCCATGCGACCCATACATTTGCAAATCTATGATAGGAGTCATTTCCCAGTGCAATAACCCTCTCGTAGATATAGGTATTATTAATGGCCAACAACAATGCGGAGTCATACGGAGGGGTCACTGATCTCCATCTTTGCACCAACATTAATTTGGCTATTGTCAAGATTTCACATAGGAGTTTTTTATATTTGTTCAATTCCTCTGGAATTCCAATTGATAGGATGGCTAAAGATGGGGAGTAAGGGAGGTGGAAGTTAAATATTTCTGATAGCATGTCAAAAACCCTATTCCAGTATCCACAAATTATGGGGCATTGTCCCAAAATATGGAAAAGGGTTCCTCTCCCTCCACATCCTCTCCAACAATCTCCAGAGACGGAAGGATATACCTTATGTAAAGTGGATGGGGTTCTGTACCACCTTAAAGTAACTTTCATAGCTGTTTCTATGTGAGTGTTGCATTGTAAGGATGTATGACTAAGTTTGATAGCTTGTTCCCACTCATCTGAGGTAATGGTTCTTCCCAAATCCCTCTCCCAACAGTGGAATGGTGTAGATTTAGTAAAAGTTGCTACTCCATCCATTCTATCGTATAGAAACCTTAAACCCTTCATCTTAGTCGACAGCCAGGTGAGCACCGCATTGTTGTGGGGTACTTTCGATGTCGGGTTCTTAGATATAAAATGCCGTATTTGAGAGTGCATAAGGAAGTCACCCCTGGAGATTCCAAATTTCTGTGTTAGATCCGTAAATGATAAAAATTGCTTGGTATCGGATTGCAAGTGGGAAACCTGTGTAATCCCCTTCGTTTCCCACTCTGCAATTACTAAGTCATCTATCGCCCAGGCCATAAGTGACAAAGGCATCTCTGAGGCATAAAAGTAATTTGTAGAATTTGCTTTCCCGTGAAGCAGCTTCCATGCGGTCACTGCTGCTTGCATGACTGGGGACAGGGACTTGGGCATAGGAATATTCCAGAAGGGCGCCCACAAGATATCCGTCAATTTTAATGGATATATGAACGATTGCTCTATTTGGATCCATGGTACCTGTATGGATCCATGGTAGCGCACTGTATGACTAGGGATGCTATGTAGTAATTCCTTACCACTGGTACTGCCAGTCCTCCCGCTCCTTTTTGTTTAAAAAGGAAGCTTTTGTTGACCCTGGGTCTCCTACCATTCCATATGTATTTTGAGATCACCCTTTGCATAGTTTCAAAAAACGAAACCGGGACGGATATCGGGAGTGTGCGAAACAGATATAGGAGTCTGGGCAGTAATAACATCTTAAAGGCTGCGACACGTCCCATCCAAGACACGTCCATTGGGGACATTCTCTCCATCTCTTCCTGCATTATTTTCAACATGGGTGTGTAGTTATTTCCATATAGGGCCCCCGAGTTGGAAGTCACCTGTATCCCCAGATATTGAACCCCCTCCTTCCTCCAATCAAAGTCATATTTTGATTGTAAGGGATGAAGCAAAGAAGGAGGGATATGCAAAGGTAAAGCTTGTGACTTGGCCATATTTAATTTATAAAATGATAAGTGACTGAAATTAGCTATAATCTCCATAAGTCGGGGAATAGACTTTTGTGGCTTGGACAAAGTAAGAATGATATCATCTGCATATAATGATATAAGATGAGTTTTGTCCCGTATATCAATGCCACCCACTTCTGGATCTAGTCTAAGTGCTTGGGCCAGCGGTTCCATCGAGAGAACAAATATCAACAGCGAGAGGGGGCACCCCTGCCTAGTCCCGTTCGTTATTAAAAAGGGATCCGACACTACCCCATTAGTGAATACTCTTGCAGATGGTGCAGAATATAGCGCCTCAATTGCTCTTAAAATAGCTCCAGCGAACCCCATGCTTCTAATCACCAAGAAGGCATACGACCAGCAAATGCGGTCAAACGCCTTCTCGGCATCCAATGCAAGAACCACCGCTTCCATTTTTTTAGAGTTAATGTGATGCAGGATATTCAAAATGCGTCTAGTGTTGTCATATGATTGCCTCCCTTTCACAAATATCACTTGGTCGTAATTTATTAGGCTCGGAAGGCAAGCTGCTACTCTATTTGCTATAATTTTGGCGTAAATTTTTAAATCTGAGTTTAATAGGGATATTGGTCGGAAGTTTTGGGGGCTAGTGGCGGGCTTGCCCGGTTTAGGCAACGTCACCACCAAGGTCTCCTGATTTTCCCTTGGAATAGTGCCAGAGTCCACCACAGCTGTTAAAAAGGACAACAGCGGGTTTAGCAGAATTGGAGAAAACTTTTTGTAATATTCATTGGTAAGGCCATCTGGGCCTGGGGACTTTTGGGATGGGAGCGACTTAATTACTGACAGCAACTCGGATGTTGTGATGGGCTCATTCAAAGAGTCTAATTGTGCTTCTGTGAGTTTGGGCAGTTGGGCGCCTGCGAGAAAATTTGCAATGTCTTGTTTCTCCGGAGGTATCACAGAGGAGTCATCTCTAATATTATATAAGCCTTCATAGAAAGCTTTAAAGGCGTTGGCTATGCCAATGGGATCATAGATTTTGTGTGCGCCGTCTTTACTCTGAAGAAACGGGATTTTAGACCTGGCATGTTTTTGTTTAAGCTTGGACGCTAGAAGTTTGCCTGCTTTGTTAGATTGGGAGTAATAAATAGCTTTCACTTTTTTCAGGTTCTTCTCATATTTATGCAGTAGGCAGGCTGTCAATTGATGACGTAGTGTTGCCAATTTTGCAGCGTCGGAGGGGGAAGGAGATTTTTTGTTAGTATTATCTATAGCTTTTATCTGGTGCAATAGTCGATCAATTTCTGCTAACCTAGTTTTCTTCTCTATGTGTCCCAATCGAATAAATGTTCCTCTGATAAAAGCTTTATGTGAATTCCACAATATATCAGGGCTAGATACTGAGGGAGCATTGATCAGAAAGAATTCCTTTAGATCATTTTCCAAAATTGCTTTATATTTTGGCTGCGACATTAAGAATTCGTTGCACCTCCATATATATGCTCTAGGGCAATCATATTTTTCCATTAGAGTCAGGGTTATTGCTGCATGGTCTGACCATGTTATTTGTGAAATTTCCGACTGCACAGCAAGGGGAATACTAGCTTGTTCTATCAAAAATAAATCTATTCTTGAATAGCTATTGTGTACAGTTGAATAGTAAGTGTAATCTTTTTCGGTATTATGAAGGATACGCCAAATATCAAATAAGTCGTGGCGCCATATAGCCTGCGAAAAGGGAGGATGACGTGTCGCTATGCTAGAGGTAGTGTCTACCCCTGGATCTGGAGCCATGTTAAAGTCTCCCATTAATACTAAGCATCCTTGCTTTCTTCGTTCCACTGCTCTCATGAGTTTTCCCAAGAATGATACCTGTCTTTTGTTTGGGGCGTAGACCGAGACTAACGAGTACGTGTCATTATTAAGGATGCAAACTAATATGACAAATCTCCCTCCAGGGTCAGCATACTGGGACACCAGCTGAAATGCCACTGAATCCCTGATCCCAATTAGTGTTCCTCTGCGTTTGGAGGAGCAGTGAGCGTGAAACATGTGTGGATATGAGGCATGTTTGATGCGGGTGGCAACCGCCTGCAAAAGATGTGTTTCCTGAACTGCAAGAATGTCACAGCCTTGAACTCGGGCCTCTCGCCACAAATTGGCTCTCTTATGAGGGGAATTCAAACCTCTGACATTCATAGACATAATTTTAAGTACCATAATTCGCTTTTAGTAAAGCTTCGAAGATCTTACCACAACCACCCACATCAGAAGTTACCAGTAGCGGTAGGGAGCAGAATCGTCTTCGCCCTGTGTAGTCACAACGCCCCATGTGCCAGAACCGAAGAGCAAACAAACTGTAAAAACAATGAAACCAGTGGTCAAGCCACCTAAACAAAACAAAGAAAGGATATACGGTACAGCGGACCAGCGGCTGTTGTAATCTTGGGGGGATAAGTTCAGCAGTTGTGGACATACGAAATATCTTGGACCATGAGTCTCTAGCTGTGTCGCCCTTTTGGTGGATGTCTCGGGGTTTTCGGTCGATTCCATCCATCCGACACAGGGCCAGGTGGTAGTTTGGATGTCAGGTCACTGATTGGAATGTTCCATTTATCTAGCAGCTTTTTGCCATCTTCCGGGGATTTGATAACATAAGTAAGGTTGTCCCGGGATACGATCACTCGGACCGGGAATCCCCATTTGTATAGGATTTTTTGTTGGCGTAATGCTGTAGTAATAGGGATAAATTGCCTTCTTAGTTGTAGTGTTGCAGCTGAAAGATCAGAGTAGATAGATATTTTCTGGTACGGGTAAGGTAAACGGCCAATTTTCCGTGAGGTCAGCAGCATGAGCTCTTTAGTACGGTAAAAATGGATCTTTGCTAGGACATCTCTGGGTACGGCTTCATCCAGATGTGAAGGCTTTGGGACTCTATGCGCTCTATCTATGGTTAAGTCCATTTTCGTAAGATTTGGTATTAGAGTGTGTATCAGGTCTTGGAGGAAAATTGTTAGATTAGTCACAGATACGGACTCTGGGATCCCTCTAATTTTCAGATTATTGCGCCGCGAGCGATCCTCCAAGTCTGCTATTTTAGATTTAAGAAACGACACATCGTTCTCCACCTCATAGTGAGCATCTATGAGAAGATTATGTGCAGCAGCAAATTCCGCCATTTTAGATTCCACATGAACAGTGCGATTCTGCAATTCTTGAATGTCTCTATCTAGCGGTTTAACCATTAAGGACATGTCTGTTGTCAATGATTTACAGAAGGCCATAAGCATATTTTTCATGGAGGCCTCAGTGAGTAAACTTTCTGTTGCTGGAATATCTGCAAAAAAATCGGTGGATGACGGTATATATTGAGTAGTATTGCTCACCTCCTCTTCTTGTGCCTCCGTGGTCTGGAGCCTAGGCTTCTGTTTGGCCGGGCTAGCGGTAGGCGAGTTTAGTGTCTCCACGTTGTTTAGGCTTATAGGCCTCAGTGCGTCGGCCCAAGAAGGCCCCGAAACCGTGCTCCCCCCGGCCCGCCGGGGAGAGGGGCTTCGGTGCCTCCGGACTCCCGCATTCCATCAGCTGTTGCAGCGACGGCGCTGACAGCGTTCTCCGCTGTGCTGATAATGTGAGCTTCTCCTCCGGAGGGTCCCGCGTTGGAGTCGAGGCCCCGGAGACAGCGCTGGAGTGTGAGCCGCCGCCATTTTGATCTTCCCCACCGCCTTGGGGGAAGTAAAAATCCAATATTTTCTGCGGCTTCACCGCAGATTTCCTTTTCCTCGGCATCTCTAGAGGTAAGGAAGCTATCCCAGTGTCTTGTAGGTTAATATAATCCACGGGCACGTCGCTTATTTAGTTGCTATTTGAGACTCAGGCCTGGAACTCTGCGATTATGCAGCCATTCCCTTCCACAGTCAGGCTCCGCCCCCTATCCTTAGGTTTTAAATCATAACATGTCATTTAGGATTTCTGGGTGAATTGATATTTTTTTCTCTAACCAATGTCTGCTTGTATCCTAGACTGAATATTATACAATGACTCACCGGGTTGCCGCATTCATCGCATTTGGATTAGGTGGCTTTTACAACCTTTGGCAAGCCATACTTCTATACAAAGTGCCCGGCAGTCAAAGAGTCATTTGCCATATTAGAGCGGCGTCCTGTGTGATGGCCATCGCTTTTATTCTTATCTGTATCCTTTCTTACATAATATGACCACAATGAAAACCAGCTGTCCTTGTCTTTAGCTTCACATCTGGAAAGCAGAAGATCCAGAGGTGACCATTTCTATTGGTTTTCTATCTTGGATGTCAGATGGTGACCTGCTGGTATAACACAGTGTCTGGTGACATTGGTCAGCTTCTTGAAAGCTGTGGTACTGTCTTGGGTTATGTCCTCTATATTAACATTTATCTTAAAGTCCTCACCAGGTAGATCCATTAGAAAAGTGTAGTAAATGCTATAAAACACATCATAATCTTATGTTACTTTCCTATATAATACTCCCCCAGTCATTGGATGTTGGGTATCAATGTACACCCACCTGTGTGGAGAAGCTTGTATAAAGGTATGTACGGTATATTTCTGTATATACTATCCAGATATTGACATGTTCAGCCTCTGTACACACCAGTGAATAGAACATGACTCCATGGTATAATCGTGACTGTAGTAAAACCTTGTCCATGATGGAAAGTTCTTGTTATAGACAATTCTTTCTATATTATCATTGTTATTTATCTACAGATCATTGACGACATTTCCAAGATCATAGAGTGGTCGATGCTGCTCCTCATTCTGATAAATGTACTTACCTACTATCAGAATATGTAGGTCAGTAGACGTCACCTTATTATTATCGCTATACTGTACACTGTGATAACATTATTATTGCTCTTTATGGTTTATAATGTGGATATATTGACTTTTTTTTTTCTTAGAGTTTAACATTGACGGTGTCATGGAAAGGCCTCACCATCTCCCAGAGGGAGGAGAACCAGGACTCTGGAGTATAATGAGGACTATGTGGGCAGTCATGTGGACTTACCTGAGAGTCTGTGCCAGCAGACCCCACACTAAAAACTGTACACAAGCTCCAGCCCGAATTTTCTACGATATTGGACCTGACTAAAGTAAAAATAGAGGTGAGTCTAATGTTAATATTAAATGTAGCAGAGCTGAGTTTGTCATTCAACACAGCTCAAGAGATTGCAAGTTCTTTGAGACATAATAAACTTAGATACACCAATACATTTCAGGTCTCTGAGATTGAATCACACATATACACCATTATATTGTAGTTTTCTGACACTGTATCACTCATGATAGACTTTGATGCTATAGTAAAATCTGTTTGTATGAGACTGTATCAGGGCTGTTTTGGGACTATAAACCAGTCTTGGCCCACATACATATACCACATATTATGGCCCTGATCACATCACAGGACCACATCAGGTAAATGAATCAACTACAGAATAAAGCGAATAAATTGTGTTATGTAATATTCTGCTGCTCCATGTTCAGTCATGATCACTTATATTTATTGTTTCTGCAGACCTTCTATTACCGGCTATGGACCGCAAGAAGGACGCGTCTTGCTCCTTCCCCTCCCAGCCATGGACTGCTTGAAGGATGCGTCTTACTACTTCCCCTTACAGCCATGTACTGCCGAAGGATGCATCTTGCTCCTTCAAATACCATCCATGGACCTCCGGAAGGAAGCGTCCTGCAGATTACGGGATCGGTTTCTGTTTTTCACAGCCCAAGGGAAGGGCAGACCTTCAGCCATGGTTCCCTAAAGGTTTCCTCCACTGGGGGTTTTTCCTCTCCTGAGTGCTGAAGGTCGACTCTTCGTGAGTCAATGGTCCATCATCATCAGGACCCGCTGACTTCTAAATAAATACTAATAAAGATGTCAGTGTATATAAATTATTTGTGTATCTAAGCCTCTTAATGGATCTTCACAGTTCTTACCGTAATAGAGCAAGTTTGATACCTACATAACCTATACAATTATGAAAACACACTTCTGAAAGTTCCCATAGTAATTGTAAAAGTGAAAAAAGGATAGAATTATTTTGCCTTCTTCCAAGCTAATTTGCAGTGTTGAGATAATGGGAATTTATCAAACCCTCTATGCCAGTTTTCTCGCGTATTGGGGTGATATTGTCACCCATATTTGGCACAAAGCCCTGTCTTGCGCCAAACATGTGCCACGTCTCCCATTCTGCAAATGTGAGTGGAGAGTGGCGCAGGCTGGGTTGGGGATGCCTTGACCCAACATATTTATTATCGGTCACACCAGTTTTCTGGCCTGAGTTATACCGGAAATATACACCAGTTCTTAACTGCCATATATCTCCATTCTAGCAGCCGGGTCTGCACCTGATTTATAAAGAGGCCAGAGCCTAATGAAATATAATACTAATAATAGCAGCAGACTATTGTGCCAATATCACATGGTGTTTGATCAATTTGGCACATCTATAAGGCTACTCTCACATGACCGTGTTCCTTCTGGGAAACAAGGTCCGTGTACCTGACTGACAATGGTTGTGTGAATGGAAGTCACTCCATTGTAGTGCATTATGATGGAGTGAACTCCCGTCCATAGGCGCTGTGGCTGCAGCATGATTTCCGGGACTAGCTGATGGAGTCGGAAAATACTTTGACTACGGCGGCTTAACCCCTCTGGTACCATTATAAGTGATCACGACATCTGAGTGGTTAGAGGGCAAGATCCCCCCTTTCAGTCCCTTGGATGTCTTGCAATGAGATTGGGGGTCCGAGGGGGTTGCCATAGCAGTCAGGACCCCTATGAATGGCCTCCTGGCTGCCTTTCCTTATTGCACATTGAGAGTCTATGTGCAATGTACTGCAATACAGAAGTATTGCAGTACATTGTATAAAGGATAAAAACATACCAGGCTCAGTTCCCCTTGCTCCAACAGAACAGTAAAAAAAAAAAAAAATTATGGCCATCAGAATATAGTAGTCTCAGCGAAAAATGGCATTTTATTTAGTAAAAGCGGTAAAACATAATAAAACCAATATAAATATGGTATCGCTGTAATCGTAATGACCCGCAGTACAAAGCTGTCATGTCATTTTTAATGCAAAAGGAACGCTGTAAAGACAAAATGAAAAAAATAATGATAGTAATAACTGTAGGTATTTTCACATGGACCGCAAAAATATTAATAAAAGCTACTCACAACATTATATGTAAAAATAATGCCAACTAAAAGTGCAGCTCCTTGCACAAAGAATAAGCCCTCCTATAGCCATGTCGACTGAAAAATAAAGAAGTTATGAGTTTTGGAAGGTGGAGATGGAAAATCTGAAAAAAAGTTGCCGAGCATTAATACCCAAACTGCCCTGTTTTCTTAAAAGGTTAAGCAGCAATCCTCAAGTGCTTGGATAGGATTACAATGAAACACTTGTGGGTAGAGTTGGAGAAAAAGCTGTATTTGTACCTAAGTGAGTCGACCGATATGCACCAACATTGGGAACGTGTAGAAGAGACCTGGGATCAGACTTTGGCCGAGACATCCTTGAATCTGATTGAGAGCATGCCCAGAAGGATTCAGGCAGTGGCAAAAAACAAAGGTGGATTTACAAAATAATAAAAATTTAGATTTTTAGG